>OX459034.1:41742134-43024286 GCA_949775005.1 Orthosia gothica | reverse complement strand
TCGTTTCCGGTTAAGGTCGTAAAAGTGAAATATAATGGTTATCGGTCGTCGTTTGCATACAATTAAGATGATAAGCGTCGCCTGAGAGAGGGCGCGGGGCTCGCCGGCGACTGGGCGCGCTCACCGGTGTCTGCCGGCGCCGGCCGCACTCTGCCGGACTGCGCCGGACGTCACCGGATTCCGCCAGCCGTAAGCCTCACCGCACTTATCAAAATAGATGAAATAAACATAAAGTGTCTCGTTAGTGTCTGCCGCGCGCCGAGTTCTGCGGTGCGGCGGTGCGGCGCTGCGAGTGGGACAGCGACACAACGACACTTGACTATGTTAAGTTTATTGTTTAACTGTACAACGAAAAACATTTAAGATTGTTTTGATTTTTTTATTTGAGGATCTCCGGCAAAAATTATGTTAAAACAAAAAATGACAAGTCAAGTAGTCCTTCCTCGCATGTACGTGGGGTGTCACAGTCGCTGGGGACCTTCGCTAATGTTAATACAAGTACGTGTGACACAGCGCTAAGCAGCGCGGCACTTGCTACTGTTATCAGAGCGTGTCCGCCTGGAGTGCTACGCGGCTACGACACTACGTTGCTACGGTGCTACGTTGCTACGCGCTCGCTACGGAGCTGGTACTACTACTTATAATAACTACTCATCGCCTAACGTAGCGACAAGTGCTCGAGTTAAAGGTACACTCTACTGTGTATTGCTAAAGCGCCATACATGCATTAGTTTTACAAGACAAAATAATACCTAAAAAATCTTTTTACAAAAAAAAAAATGTACTACCAATTTCCAAAGAAGGCTTGCGCTATATAGCGATTATATATTTACATATAGCGATTTTGGTATTTTTATCAACAATGCAATCATTTACACTCAGAAAGTGTCATTTGGTGAAATGGAACTGAAGAAGACCACAGATGGCCACTGAAACCATACTTTCAACCCCCCTTTTACCCCCTTAGGGTAGGAATTTCCAAAAATCCATTTTTAGTGCTCACTTGAGGAACCTCTCTGCCAAATTTCATCTTTATACGTCAAGTATAGTTTTCGATATTACCTGTTGCGGCAGGGAGGTGAGGGGGGGGGGAGGAACGCTCCTCACATCTCACATGAGGCTCGTTTGAAACAGTTCGGAGCTATTTATTAAATTGTCGCGCGGTTCTGACGACTCGGCGACAAGTTTCGCTCGACAGCGATTCATTTAAAAAAATATTTGTAACCAGCTTGTGCTGGGCAGAGGATGGCTAACAAATTCTTGCAGTTCACAAGCCTTTTATAGTATACATTATAAAATGTTGACGAGAACTAGATCTTTATATTAATTGACTAGTCTAATTGAAATAAATACCTAGTCTTGTCTTTCTGTGCTTTTCTTCTTAAAACCCTTTCCTTACACACCACATACATTGGAACTCTGACACACATTAAATAACTAACAACCATTTTGACATTAAAAGCTTGACAGAAACATGTATATAGAGTTCCTTTATGATACTAAAACGCGCGACGATGAAATGCACTTTATGATCTACACTGATCAGGTTCTCACCGCACAGTAAGTATCCCCATACTTAATATAACATAACTTCGTCAGGAAAGTTGCCGGTGGACGCGGATTCGGGTGTTCCGCCGTTACAGCAAGCTTTCAGCGGACAAATGCTATCATTGTGAGGATAACTAGCGGTGAGACCCGGGGAGAACACTATACGCGGGGGGAGCACAAGCAGGTATATAGAATACTATATGAATAGAAATGATTGCTAAATGCATGTACTCATCATTATTCATTATTTTTATGTAGCTTGAAAGATGTTTATGTTTTCTTTTTTTTTGATGGGCAGAACAGGCTGAAAATATATCGAATGAAAATAATACTCGTTAGGCGGCTGGGTCAAGGGCCTGATCCAGAAAGCAGTATTGCTGGACACGGCTCGTATTAATAATTAATAATTTAATAATTAATAATTTATTTTGCTTTAACAGTGAGAAATAGATACATTAGTGTTTGAAGTGTCCCTTTAGGCAAATGATTGTCTGTGTTAGGACACTTCGCTCTTCCGAAGTTTGTTTTTACAATAAACTAGGTGGTACTCACAATTTCATGAAAATTAATTTAAAATAAACGAAAGTTACAGGGTTATCTACAAATTATCAATTTTAAATATCTATCTTAAAAATAACATAATGGTAGGCTGGAAGCTAATAGATTGTGCTTTGTGTTTGTGTCATGGTGGCTACGTGTGGAATGTAAGTGTGCGAGTCCGTGTGGCGAGTATGTGTAAGAGTGTTTGAAAGAGCGGCAGCGCCGCTCCGTACCTCCTCCGAAGTAAAAATTTGATCCTTTCGGCGCGGAAACCATTCTTTTGTTTACTACGTGGAAACTACAAGGACTAGAGATTTGAAAATTTTGCTGCCTATGGCAGCTATTATTTCTTATGTTTTAAGCTATAATGCATAATCATATCTTCTTTTGTTCGGAAGATATGATATGAGCAGCTGGGGTGCCGTCACACCAGCTTACACATATCTGTCGGTTTAATAACTTATGGAGTATTTTGACTACAGATTTGATAATTTTGCTGCCATTGGCAGCTATTATTCCTTAATTTTTGAGCTATAATACATAATCGTATCTTCTTTTGTTCAGAAGATATGACATGGCAGATGGGGTGACGTCACATCAGCTTACACACATGTTTTTTTATCATAGTTTCAACACTTTTTAAGTATTATCGTTCAGGTCTTTCCTTCCATGTGCAGCTATTATGCCTTATTTTTTTTACTATAGTCCAAAACCCTAACATCACTAGTTTGCCTGTATTAAATGAGGAAGCTGGGGTGACGTCACTCCAGCTGACTCATACTAAACGAAACATATTAGCGAAGTTTTTGTGGCAGCTAAATAAAGACTTGGTACTTTGATTGCTGCTATTATGCCTGAAATATTGACATAGACAGAATTATTCTAACACTTATGAGGAAGCTGGAGTTATGCACATTCCAATTTGCGTATCAGGATGGAAACAGAGACGGTGTCAAACGCCTTTTTTAGGTCCAGAAACACGGTCAGACATTTGCTACCACCGTCCAGATTATCAGCCACCAGAGAGCTGAGGGCAGTGACTGCATCCTCAGTTGAGACTCCTTGCCTGAATCCAAATTGTAAGCTACTTAAGGAATTAGATTTATTAAGGAATTTAGTGAGCCGGTTATTTATTAGCTTTTCAATAATTTTGGAAATAGCTGGTAAAATGGATATGGGCCTGTAATTGTTGACCTCGTCTCTGTCCCCTCCCTTGTGAACAGGAATAATGATAGATTTCTTAAGTGGGGCAGGGAAGATACCCTTTGCGAAACAAAGATTAGTTAAGTGGGTGAGGATAGGGACAATTTCTTGACTTATGTGTTTCAAGAAGCTAGTGGAAACATTGTCCCAACCAGGCGCGCTGTCTGATTTTAGGCTCATCAAGATCCTGCTCACTTCATCGGGATCAGTGTCTAGAAGAACAAATGAATTCACTTGAGTCGAGGATATGTCTACTTGAGAAGTTCTCGATTTATTTTCCGTAGGTTGGATCTTTTGAGCTAGCTCTCTGCCAATGTTTACAAAATAGTTATTGATGAAATTAACGGATTCAGATGGACTTTGCTTCAAATGAAGTAGTTCTGAATTTTGGTTTTTAATATTATTTGTGTAAGTTAGAGTTTTTATATTTTTCCATAACAGTTTATTATTTGTGACTGAATTAGCAAGTAGATCCCTTTCGTATTTTCTTTTTAGTTTTTTGATTAGGTTATTACAATAATTTCGATATCGTTGGTAGGTTATTTTTAAGATGTCATTGAATGGATCATTACGGGTATTTTTTTGAAGTTTGCGATTCCTAATGCATCTTAATATACCGGCTGTCATCCAGGGCTTAACTGTACGCTTACTGTTAGGAATTTTCTTTATGACAGTGCTGTCGTTAATAGATTCATTTAATTTGTATAATAATATGTCAATTAAATCATGCTGGATCAGATGTTGTCTCACTTCAATTCAAATGGGATCCTGCATAGTCAGCAGTTTGGTTTCACGAAAGGTAGGTCGACTACGGACGCGGGAGTAAAACTCATCAGTCACATTTTGGAATCTTGGGAGAAGTCCTAGGATGCCATTGGCATTTTCTGTGATCTCTCAAAAGCGTTCGACTGCGTCGACCACAACACACTGATCTGTAAATTATACCACTACGGAATTCGAGGACAAGCTGCTGATCTTGTGCTTTCATATTTATCAAACAGACAGCAAAAAGTGAATGTTAATGGGGTGACGTCCTCCGGGTCTCTAGTCAAGATGGGCGTGCCCCAAGGTTCAATTCTCGGCCCTTTCCTTTTTCTTGTTTACATTAATGATCTCCCTTTTATGATGGCCAAATTATCGGATATTATTCTATTTGCTGATGATACTTCGCTAATTTTTAAAATAGATAGGAAAGATACGGATGTCTTACATGTCAAAGAAAGTCTTATTATTCTCACAAAATGGTTCGCAGCTAATAATCTTTTACTGAATGCGACAAAAACTAAATGTCTTAAGTTCTCTTTACCAAATGTACCACAACGAGACCTGAATTTCAATCTTGACGGCAAAAGTCTTGAAGTTATAGCTGAAACTGTATTCTTAGGGATTACTATCGATTCAAAACTGCAGTGGGGCGCGCACATTAGAACTCTTTCGGGTAGGTTAAGTTCAGCTGCATATGCAGTAAGGAAAATAAGGCAGTTAACCGATGTAGCCACAGCTAGGTTAGTATATTATGCTTATTTCCACAGTATTATGTCTTATGGCATTCTGCTGTGGGGATCAGCAGCAGATGTTGACTCAATTTTCATCTTACAAAAGAGGGCAATCCGCGCGATCTATAAAATGGGTCCTCGCGAGTCCCTTAGAGAAAAATTTAAAGAAATCGATATACTGACTCTACCATCACTCTATATTTTGGAATGTATTTTGTATGTCCGCAAAAATCGAGGGCTTTTCAAAACTAGAAGCGACTTACATAATTTAAATACACGCAGTAAGCACGAAATTGTAATACCCAAATTCAGATTAACAAAAACTAGCAAGTCTTTTTATATAAACAGTATACGCTTTTATAACAAGTTGCCAAAGTCAGTTATAGAACTGACCGATGGAAAGTTCAAAAACTACATCAAACGTGTCCTTGTTAAAAAAGCATATTATAAAATCAAGGACTACGTTGAAGATAAAAATTTTGGCTTTAGCTCCTTCTGCGCATGCGGCTTCCCTGGTAACTCATAAACGGCACAAATATGTGGTTGTCTCTAACTATTCTCAATCTCATTAATTCTTTGTTTTTTTTCTTTCTTTTGATTATTCTTTTTACAATGGTTTTCAATCATCTTCATAGCCCTTTGCTAAGAATAGTTACTGCACTGATAACAATATTTGTGCCACATGTTAGATTTAGTCTTTTTTTTATTTTACTTTTGTATAGATTCCTGTACCGATTATTTTGTAAATGTGTGAACATTGTAGGCCTTCTAGATGCTTGTTAACTTTTTAACTCGTTTTATTTTCTTTTGTTTAAATAATATGTAATTTTTTTTTTTTTGTTTTCTTACGACTTATTGTCGGGCCTACGTTGTCCCCACATATCTAAGTACTAATGCTGTAACAAGGAAATATTGTAAAACCAAACCATTTTTAGGGTTCCGTAGCCAAATGGCAAAAAACGGAACCCTTATAGATTCGTCATGTCTGTCTGTCTGTCTGTCTGTCTGTCTGTCTGTCTGTCTGTCTGTCTGTCTGTCCGTCCGTATGTCACAGCCACTTTATTCGGAAACTATAAGAACAATGCTGTTGAAACTTGGTAAGTAGATGTATTCTGTGAACCGCATTAAGATTTTCATACAAAAATAAAAATAAAACAATAAATTTTGGGGGTTCCCATACTTGAAACTAAAACTAAAAATATTTTTTTCATCAAACCCATACGTGTGGGGTATCTATGGATAGGTCTTTAAAAATGATATTGAGGTTTCTAATATCATTTTTTTCTAAACTGAATAGTTTGCGCGAGAGACTCTTCCAAAGTGGTAAAATGTGTGTCTCCCCCCTGTAACTTCTAAAATAAGAGAATGATAAAACTTAAAAAAATATATGATGTACATTACCATGTAAACTACCAGCGAAAATTGGTTTGAACGAGATCTAGTAAGTAGTTTTTTTTTAATACGTCATAAATCGTAAACCGCAATTTACCAAGTACGGAACCCTTCGTGCGCGAGTCCGACTCGCATTTGGCCGGTTTTTTTAAAAGAGTAACCATGGAGTTTCTTGCCGGTTCTTCTCCATAGGAAACGACCAACCCGAACCGTGCACATTGTCGACGTTTTATAAGTGCCCATGTAGGCCTATATGAAATAAAAAAAATTGATTTTGATTTTGATTTTTGATTTTGAATTGGTCCGGATCGCTACATAATAGAAGGTCTGAAATTTAATTTTGTTTTAGATGTTTTGAGGCCTGTTCAAAATCGATGGTTGAAGTAGTTTTATTTGCAGTTTGTTTGTGTTTTAATCTTGATAGTTTTAGAAAAGTAGTGTAATGGTCGGTGATTGATGTATGTAGTATAACGATAGACGCCGATACCCTTTTTAGGGTTCCGTAGCCAAATGGCAAAAAACGGAACCCTTATAGATTCGTCATGTCTGTCTGTCTGTCTGTCTGTCTGTCCGTCCGTATGTCACAGCCACTTTATTCCGAAACTATAAGAACTATGCTGTTGAAACTTGGTAAGTAAATGTATTCTGTGAACCGCATTAAGATTTTTACACAAAAATAAAAATAAAACAATAAATTTTGGGGGTTCCCATACTTGAAACTAAAACCAAAAATATTTTTTTTCATCAGACCCATACGTGTGGGGTATCTATGGATAGGTCTTCAAAAATGATATAGAGGTTTCTAATATCATTTTTTTCTAAACTGAATAGTTTGCGCGAGAGACTGTGCCAAAGTGGTAAAATGTGTGCCCCCCCCCCCCCCTGTAACTTCTAAAATAAGAGAATGATAAAACTAAAAAAAATATATGGTGTACATTACTATGTAAACTACCAGCGAAAATTGGTTTGAACGAGATCTAGTAAGTAGTTTTTTTTTAATACGTCATAAATAGTAAACCGCAATTTACCAAGTACGAAACCCTTCGTGCGCGAGTCCGACTCGCACTTGGCCGGTTTTTTTTGTTTATTTTTAACATAAAGTGGTCTAAACAGTTAGATTCGCGTGTAGGGAAAGTATGGCCAGGTAGTATGCCGTATAGTGATAACATGTTTAGGTAGTTTACCCTATTTCTATGTTCCTGCGATGGCTCAGAGTCTTTAGTTTTAATATTAATGTTAATGTCCCCCGCTATGATTATACTTTGATGGCGAGTTAAAGTATTTAGGTGTGTACTGAGAGAATCTATGAAACAGTCTGTGTTTGTGTTGGATGGGGAGCGGTACATGCAAAGAACAATAGAATTAAGTATTTCCAACTGGATACATGTTGACTGTGCCAAACTTAGCTCTTTTACTTTGGGTTTTAGTGTTTTTTTTACGTACACCACTACACCATCATTTTGATTTAAATGTCTTGTTGTCGAAAATGAAAGATAATTAGTAAGCTGCGGTATAGGTTTATTTGGACTGAGCCAACATTCGGTCAGAATTATGACGTCGGTTTCAAATCGGAATGTGGATAATAAAATATGTTATTATATATAGTATTGTTAAGAGGTTCCTCTCTCTGGACCCCTACCTGCCGGTAGCTTGGACTCTGTTCCAGATACCGGTGGGTCTCTATTTTTAAATTGTTGTTATATTTATTCTATGTATGTTCTGTGTTATGTTATAACCAACACGCTTATAGCTCGGGCAAGTCTACTGAATCCGCTCTTCATTTGGTGGTAAGCCAAATAGAGGAAGCAATCCATCAGAAAGGCACCTGCCTGAGCACTTTCATAGACATCTAAGGGGCCATCGACAAGACAAACTTTTCCAGCGCATCGGTGCTGCACTCTCCAAGCACGGAGTAAATCAGGTACTAATTGACTGGATAACCAACATGCTAAGCAAACGAGCAGTTCGTCTGGAGGGAGAACAGCAGCTGGCCTTGATAGCCAGGGGCTGCCCGCAGGGAGGAGTGCTTTCCCCCCTACTATGGACTCTGGTAATCAACGATCTCATCATCAGACTTAACGAACACCGTTACTATACAATTGGGTATGCAGATGATCTAGCAATCCTCGTACCTGGGAAGGTGACTGGAACTATCTGCAATCTCACTCAGCAAGCTCTGCGTATAGCGGAGTGGTGGTGCGGGGAGTATGACCTATCGGTAAACCCCTCTAAAACTGAACTAGTCATGTTTACTCAAAAAAGAGTTCTAGGCCCTTTCTGCTTACCTAAGCTGTTCAACACGGAGCTAAAGTTGTCCAACGAGGTTAAGTATCTGGAAGTCATACTTGACAGTAATTTAAACTGGAGAAGTCCCCTGGACAACAAACTAAGCAAGGCATAAAGATAAAGATAATTTATTTGTTCAAACATGAGTTCACATACAGTAGGCATGCAGGATGTTCTATTTTTATTTTTTGCACTGTCATGTTTTGCCTAGTGAGGCGTACAAATATATTCTACAATATTTATAGCACGAAACGGTAAAAAAAACTAATTTACAAAACAAAAAAAATACAATTTAACTTATAAGGCACAATGGATCCCAAAAAAAAAAAAAACCAGATTCGTGTATTAAAATAATGTCAAAACGTACAAAAATAAATTCAGGAATCATAAAATGTCAGGTAAGTAAAAAAACAAATACCAAATTAATAAAATAAACCAATGTCAAACAAAAAAACAAAACATGGCTATAAAAAAAAAAATATTTCATAATTTAAAGAATGCCAACAACGTAAAAAATAATGTCAAAATAAATTAAATCATAAAATGTCAGAAAAATATATTAAAATATGTCAGATGTAATAAATAATTAAATGTCAAAAAAATAACAATTTGATGGATAAAAATATAAAATTAGAAATGTCAGATTTATAAAAAAAAAAAACACAATATCATGCTGAATGTCATCTTAATTAAATCTTAAAAATAAATCGGGATTAATGAAAGAAAATAGCGTCAAATAATATTATCGCTCAAGAAGTCACCTATATGATAATAGCACTTGTCTGTTAGAAAATTTCGCATCTTTTTTTTAAATAAATTTCCCGGCAAATCTTTATAGGACTGTGGTATTTTATTGTAGATTTTGGGAGCCATACAAAAAACACTTTTTCCCATTAAAGCAGTCTTTGATGTGTGCAAGCAAAGTTGGCTATTGTCGCGTCTATTCCTGGGGAGGGTATCAGATAGACGTGGAAATAGTCCGGGATTTAGTTTGACAAATGTTACAATTTCAAAAATGTAAAGCGATGGAAGGGTCAATAAGTTATGTTTTTTAAAATATGGCCTACAGCTGTCAGTTACATTTAGATTGAACATAGCTCGGATACACCTTTTTTGGGCTTTAAACGCTGTTTCTTTATCGGTGGAGTTTCCCCAAAATATAATACCATACCGTAGTAATGATGCAACTAGCCCATGGTATGCAGTTCCAATGCATCTGGGTTAAGTTCTGAGGCTAGTTTATATAAGGCGTATGCAGAAGAACTCAGCCTTTTACTAAGGTATTCTATGTGAACCTTCCAGTCTAGCTTTGCGTCTATCATAATGCCAAGAAATTTTGTGTTGCCAACTTTATTAATTAATGTGTCATTGTACATAGCTCTAATGTCATCTTTCGCCTGGGCCCGTTGTCTAAAATGCATAATGCTTGTCTTATCCAAGTTTATTTTAAGGTTGTTCCTGTCTAACCATGATATTATTAATGTCAAAGATTTATTTATGTCACTTTCATAAAGGTCTTTATTGTCGCATGTTATCGTCATTGTACTGTCGTCGGCAAAGAGCGTCATGGGGTGTTCAATTGCACTAGGTAAGTCATTAATGTAGATGATAAAAAACAAAACTGCCAGTACACTGCCTTGGGGTACACCGTATGTAGGTGTGAGTTCGTTAGATCTGTAAATTTCTTCTGTCTTAGTCTTAATATTGATGGTAGCTATTTCTGTATACTGTTTTCTGTTTGTCAGGTACGACTTAATAAGGTTTAATATGTTTCCCCTTATGCCATAGGCTTCCAGTTTCTGTAACAAGACGATATGATCAACATAGTCAAATGCCTGCGTCATATCGCAGTAAATGGCACATACGGGAATTCTCTTGTCCATATTATTCATGACGGTATGTAAAAAATCATAAATTGCCATAGTTGTGGACTTATTTTGCCTAAACCCTTTTTGCTCGTTACTAAAGGGTGGTATTTAATACTTGAACTGTAATTCCCCTTTTTTCAATCAAAATATTCGAAATTACTACCAAAAATACTGAATTGCACACTAAATTTGCTCATCAAATAAATGAATTATACTATACTGCTAGATCTTTAAAGCTTAACTGTTTTACTGAATAACTATCTGTTAACTAAAAGTAAATCTAATAATTCTTCGAGTGCAACAAAATATTTAAGTTTTAAGGGAGGGGGGGAAACGAAACAAAGTCGACGGAGCCCCGCTGCGCAGGGCTCCTATTTCTGTCTGCAGGGTCTAAAGTAACCTAACATGAAGGAGATGACGGGAGCTGAGTTCGCTCGCTTTGCTCGCTCACTTCAGCTCCCGTCATCTCCTTCGAACCTAACCTATCCGTGTCGGGGTGCCCTAAGCTCCCGAGCTCGCTTCGCTCGCTCTTGGACTAATTCACATTTATTTTATATTTAATTGAATAATTTGTGTGCAAATCAGTATTTTTGTTTTACGGTGAGTAATATTGTTTTGCAGTAGGTTATTAGTGGAGATATTTTGTTTGCTTAAATTTCTAAATAGAGGTGCAGTTAAAAATTCCCCGTTACTAAATATATTTTTCTTTTCAAAATATGCATACAATTCTTTATAAATAAATTTTTCAATAATTTTAGACAATATAGGGATTAAGGCAATTGGTCTGTAGTTAGCCATGTGTTCTCTACTGTTTTTTTTAAATAAGGGTTTTATTACAGAAACCTTTAGGGCATCCGGATAAACACCTGAATATATACACAGATTCGTAAGATGGCTTAAATGTGTACAGATTGTTTCAGAAACATACTTTACCACCTTAGTAGAAATACCGTCATAACCTGTACTGTTTGTGGATTTGAGACATTTTACAATATTTAATATGTCTGCAGGTATACTGGGCGCAACAAAGATTGAGTCTTTCCGTTTTATCAGATTTGCCGTTACGTCACTGCCCGAGCCTTGAATTGGTTGGATTTTTTCTATGAAGAAATTGTTAAACGCATTGGCGATTTCATGAGGGTCATTTGTTATTTTGTCATTTACATTTCTACGGGTAATGGATTCTTTTGGTAAATTAGGTTTTGATTGGTTTATTATGTTCCATGTCGTTTTAGATTTATTTGTAGAAGTTTTAATTGAGTAATTGTTTTGAGCAAGTCGAGTTAATTTCATTACCTTTTTAAACCTTTTTGTGTAATTCATAAAAAGGTTTTTATTTTTTATATTTGGTTTTAATCTGAAACGCCAGAGCAATTGTCGTTTCTTTTTACTGCATAATTTAATACCGTGAGAAATCCATTTTGGTTTTTTAATTACGTTTATCGTTGTCAGCTTATATGGAAAACAGAGGTCATAAAAAAGTTTAAATAGGTCAATAAATATGTCAAATGCGGTATTTGAATCATTCGTTTCATATATTTCTGAAAACGTCAATTGCTTTAAACACTCCTTAAACTTAACCATATTATCCACACAAAAATCTCGCCGTCTTATACGCCAATACTTTAAAATACAGGTTTTTTTTACAGGACACTTAATAATTTGCGCTGTGTGATCTGATAGAGCAAATTCAATAACGACAGTTTTACATTTAGCTTTAAAATTATGTGCGAAATTATCTATACATGTTTGGCTTTTAATTCTCGTTGGTTGGTTTAATGCTAATTTAAGATGGAAATTTAGTAACAGACATTCGAATTCTAACACAACACTATTTTTCTTCATTACGTCTATGTTAAAGTCTCCAGCCATTATAACATGCTCATATTTTTTTTTACAGATGATCCGTAATATTTTTTCAATTGTTTCATAGAAAACACTTAAGTTTTTTTGTTTCGGTATTCTATAGACACACAAAATTATAACATTAAATTGAATGAGCTCCACACAACAACATTCAACTACACCAGTTAAAGACAATTGAGCAATTTGTGGCACTTCTCTCCATTGATGCCCATTTTTAATTAGAATACAAGCTCCACCTCGTTTACTTTCTTTCCTACAGAAAAACGATGCTAAATTATAATTGGGGATATTTAAATGGCGTTCGTAACCTTCCATCATGAAATGCTCCGTAACACACAGTGCATCAACACCAATGTCCTTTTCTGCCGGCATGTATCACCTTTTGGCAATGCGAGAAAATGATAGGCAAAAAGTGGGGACTCTCCCCCAAAATCATACTCTGGCTGCACAGCGCGGTGATTCGGCCCATGGTCACCTACGGGGCCGTGGTGTGGTGGCCTCGTACCAAGCTAAGTACTGCCGTGAGTAGATTACAACGCATGCAAAGACTGGCCTGCATGGCAATAACGGGCTGCATGAGTACTACCCCGACTGCTGCGCTCGAAGCTATGCTTGGACTCCCCCCTCTCCACTTATTTATACAGCAAGAGGCAACGATGGCGGCAGTACGCCTCAAGGCACTGGATCTACGGGGTAAGAGAGAAGCACAACACACCGCTCTGCTTGAGGAACTCAACATTGAACTCCCCCTAACAAAAGCAATCAACGACCGGATACCTAAGCAATTCATCTTTGACAAGAAATACAGGATCCAACTGCACGAGGACCACCGCTGCGAAGGGCTACGCCCGGACGAGCTAAGGATCTTCACAGACGGAACCAAAACAGGTACAGGCACAGGTGCAGGGGTTTTCTCAGAGAAAGAAAGAAAGAAAGAAAGAAAGAAAAATATTTATTTGTGACCCGCACAGGAGACACGAGAAAATAAGCATACACTTAAACAATAATAAAATAAAAACCCTGTGCGAGACCAAAAAGGCTCATATCTCAGCATGTGCAGCGATACAGAGGACTTCAACATTCACCTGGCCACGCCACTTGGGGCGCATAACAGAGTGTTCCAGGCTGAGTGCTTGGGGATCACCTTGGCAGCCTCTGCCATCCTAGCCAGGGAGGTTGAGGACTTCCCTATACGCATTCTCTCGGACAGCATGGCCGTCCTGCAGGCACTGAGCAGCCACACGGTTAGCTCGGGACTTATATACGAGTGTCACCAACGACTGAACCAGGTCCGGTACACACAATAAAGTAACCATTCAATGGACCAAGGGGCACAGCGATTCTCGAGGTAATGATGCAGCGGATGAGCTGGCCCGAAGAGGTTCCAGTATGGCGGCGGTGGGACCAGAACCCATCGTACCTTCGGGTACCTCCGCAATGTGGTAAGAAAGCGCACCAGGAAACAACACCACAAATTGTGGAATGACCATAGCGAGTGCAGGCAGGCCAAGGAGGCGCTTCCCTCGTTAGATGGCCGCGGTTAACGCAGAAAGCCTTGAGTCCGTCAAAACCACAGTTACGTGCAGTCACAGCCGTAACAACTGGCCATGGGACTTTTAACAAGCATCTTTTTGTCTTAGGGATCACGGACAGCCCACTGTGCAGAGCATGCATGGAGGAGGAAGAGGCAGCTGCTCCTAAGCTGCCCAGTTTTTTTTATTTATTTTATTTTATTATAGTTCTCAAAACTGATGTACAATCACACGAGCATAAAAAAAAGTCTAATCGAAAGTCTGATTGACATCTACTAGATGTGAATCTTACATGCACATATTCACTAGTGAAACACTTAAAATCTATATAAAAGAAGTAAAATAAAGCCAATATAAAAACAATTAAAAAACAATGAGATAAAAATCAATAAAATTAAATCGGATCACAAATAAAATCAAATCAAATTTAAATTAAATTAATCACAATGAAACTAGAATTAAATCAGATTAAAATATTAATTAAATTAAATACAATTAAAATAAAATAAAATAAATCAAAATAAAATCAAATAAGTTAAAATTAAATTATTCACAATGAAACTAGAATAAAATAATACAGTCAAAATAAAAATTAAAACAAAAAAATAAATTAAATCAATAAAAATCAAATCACAAACATATTGAAATCAATAAAAAATAACTCGAGAGTAAAATACAAATCAAATTAAAGTTTAAAACATAAATGCAAATATTTATGCAATTAAGTCTCTGAGCTTTCTTCTCACTGAGGCCACAGAACCAGAATAGACATCTATTTCGCTACGAATGGAGTTGGCAAGAGAAAGCATGCGGCATATTGGTGAAAAATTACCCAGATTAGTTCGGCTATCGCTTATCGCTGGTTACAGGGCCAAATTCCTCGGTGACTCAGGTACCGTACAGGGAATAGTTGGCAACACCAAGGCGCTGCTGGCTTTCCTCGAGGAGCTGGGATGGATCGAGTGTGGAAGACGAATCCCACCCATACGCAAAATACGCGCTTAGACGTGGAGTTGCGGACACCAGCCCGTCTTAACTTAACTTATATTTATTCTAATTTAATTTATACATTTTTTTCAAAATGTAATGAATAAGAAAAGAAATTGAATAAAGGAGATAATAAATAAATAATTGAACGATGTGTGGCACTAACTATAGGTAGGTTGAATTAATTATTTTGTAGAAGTTCTTACTTTAGTCAGACTACCTGCAACAGGTAGATCTGTCGGGGTGATACACGGAGTGCTACGCGGGATTCGGCGCAACACTACTACGAGACCTTAGCCGCTGAGGTCGGCGTAGCACCGTAGCGCCGTGACCGCGCTACGGTGCTACGCCGACCTCAGGCAATGTTATGCTACGTGTGCTACAGGCACGTGCGCTTTATGATTGGACCGTGACTAGTGGAGTCATAACAACACGGTGATGTATGGAGCACGCGGGACCGACCATGCTTAGGAGAGCCATCATAATGTAACTGTATTACATGTAATATTGTTATAGCTATAAAGTTACTTAAAAAATACGACAAGCACTAAGTTTATGCTGTATTTTGTACGGAAGTTGCAGCAGGTACAGTTTCGCTATTGATTGTCGTTCCCCGATGAGGACACCAGGCAGGACCGGTAATTATTTTTTTACTACCACACAGCAATTACGTGAACAGTCGCTACAAACAACAGTCCTCAGTCTAACAGATAGGAGGAGGGTCCCGGAGAAGTCAAATCAAATCAAATCAAATCAAATCTTTTTATTGTGGGCATAGGTTATACAGATAGATGTTAGGCTTCCTGCGAGCGAGTGAAGCGAGTGGTATCAATAGTATTGTATTATGACGGACCGCTCCGTTGGCAAACTACTCCAAACAATGATCAAAAATTCAGCAAGTTATATGAGCGTGGGTTTCCTTCCTCCTTCATATTGTATGAGTAATCCGCTGCTAATCTGTTTGCTTGCCGCGCTGTGTATTGACTGTTAAAAACTTATCTGATTTCTCAGACCCACGTTAACATGTTTGTGGTTTAAAATATCATACATGTTAGTTATTTTAGTTCGGATTTAGCGCTGTATGTTTGTGTGTTGACCCTCAGGATGTATGAACTCGTTGATGAACTCGGACATATAATGCGACCTAATCCAAGTCATAATAAGTACAGAGTTGTGGGGGCAGACTGGCATTAGTTTACTAGTACTTCGAGGCGAATGTTAACTGGTAAAAAATGCCTAAGGCATTAAGTCCGCCTCTGTACGTATGTGTGCATGAAGTATTAAATAAATAAATAAATGTTTGACACAAGACGAAGCGAGGCGTGACTTGTTGGTGCGAGGTGTCACCGCGCGACGTGCGGAGTGAGCCCGCTAGTGTCGGTGACACTAGCGGAGCGTTCGACTGCTCGCGTCACCTTCAGCTCACAGTAGCGGCTCCTCTCGCCGATAGAACGATCAATACACACACACATGTTGTGGAGAATTCAGTGGCTTGGCGAGAGGTGCACAATGGCGGCGAGGCTGTGTGAGAGTGCTATTTAATGAAACCCGACGGCGCGCGGCGGTGGAACGTGCAGAGTGCGCGCGGCACCGGGCGGCGGCAGTAGTCCGCACAGCACGTGTTCCGTATCTCCGGCCACACGCACCACCTCGATGTCGTCTTCACATCACATTCCTGCGATAGATGCCCCAACGATTATCCACTTTAGTTTGTGCGGATTATACACCGACAGCTATTGACTATTACAGCATAACTACGCTCTCGCTCCCGTGGCCAGCACATCAGCGTGGCTCCTCCCACAATAACAGTAGACTTTTCGGCATACAAGTGTGGCAATCAGCGATGCGTTACCGTGCCTTTTTACATTTACATTATAAAGCATACTAGCTTCTACCAGCGGCTTCGCCCGCGTCAAAAGTGTTTTCTTGTCCCATGGGAGCATTATACTGGGATGGAAAGTATAGCCTATTGCAGATTATAATCTATATCTGTGCCAAATTTCAACCAGATCCGGTGAGACATTCTGACGTAATTGAATAAAATACATCCATCAAAACGTTTGCATTTATAATATGAGTAGGATATGATAACAATATCACCGTTTAGATTGTTTTTATTTTTTAATTAGGCACGCGCTTGACTACTACCTCACCTGATGGTAAGCGATGATGTGGTCAACGATGAAGCACTCTTGCCTAGAAGAAACCTATTCACTCTTGACTTAAAGACTCCCAGGTTGTAGCTATCAGGAAATACAGACTCCGGTAGGGAATTCCACTCCTTAGCTGTATGCATAATAAAAGTATTCCCAAAACCTTTGGCGCTTATGGGTGGCGTTTGTCCACTAGAGCGAGTGGGGTATTGAGGATCGTTCCGAGGTCTGAAGGAGCAACTCCAACAGTGCTGGGTGATCCCATCGCTCCTCGCGAATCACTGCACGCACTTCGTAAAATAAAATAAAAAACTAATAAAGAAACATCATTAATGGTATACCACAGTCATGTGTGTTCAGTATTGAGGTATGGGATAATCATATGGGGAAAATCTACAGACGCCCAAAGAGCTTATATAAAAAAAACCCAGAAAAAATGCATAAGATCAATTTATAGTCTCAAATGGACTGACTGCCGACCAGTATTCACTGAAAAACAGTTACTTACACTCCCATCCCTGTACGTCTTTGAAATGTGTAAATTTGTTAGAAATTACTTAGCACTTTTTGAGCAGGATGATAAAGCCCAGTTTAAAAGGAAAACAGTACAAAAACCTCTGGTGGTACCTCGAAGCAGATTAAAGTTATGTGACAGAAACTGCTACACCATGGCGGTAAAAAATTATAATAAACTACAGGAAAAAATTGAAAATTTAATAATTTAGAATTTAATAGAACTTTAAACAATTGGCTTTGTGACAGATGTTTTTATTCAATAGATGATTATTTAAATTTTAAACAGCCATGATTTAGATATAGACAAATGAACACTTTAGATTATTATATTTATATTATTATAATTATTGACATTATTTATAGAATTGATCAATGAATTGTTGAACTGTATACTGTGACATATAATCTAATATTTTAATTTAATTTAGTATATAATATAATGTGCCTAATTAATATTAATGAAGCATGACTGTTAATTTTATTATGATATGATGTGTATGACAAATGATCTGTGTCATTGATGTAATTTCATGATATTATGCATGTAGCTACCTACTTGAAATATTTGCACGACTGATAAGTCGAATATAGTGAGACTAAAATTATTTTACCATGTTATTATGTAAGTACCTATATTCTTGCAAATAAATAAAATTTCATTTCATTTCATTTCACTCAGTCGCGCGGCTGCTCACGGCTTCTCCGACATTCATTTAATTCTCAACATATATTTATAACCCGTCGAGCAGACGATTGCGTCCGGTCCGTGCGCCGGACAGCCGGACAGCGGACAGCCGGACGGATGGCTGAGACAACACAATCCCCCAGACAATTAATCACATGTAGTGGAGCATTAAGCTCGCTGTAAGTCGACAGTCCTCCACAGACGCAGCACATCCACTCCGCCATTACTTTAATTAATCGCTCCACTCTCCAGCCCTCAGCGCTCACTGCATCGCACTGATCTAGCCCTGACTATATAAACATAAAAATAAACCTAATAAATAATTATATTTGGTGCGAGTGTTCTTAATAGTGACGCTCCTTCACGTTTAAACAGTTCGGTCAGAAATGAATGACCCGCGGTTCCTTGTGGCGGTGCACGGTGTCGTCGTCGTGCTCATGTTCACAACAACTCATCATGCTAACCGCACTCGCTGTTGATACGCCATTCTGTCTGACTCGACTCACTTTAATAGTTTGTGTTTTTATAATTTATGTTAAGGGGCTCGAGCATGGCTCGGGGGCTCGCGGCAGACATAGCACATCATTTGAATGAGAAATAGCTGCGCTTAGAATTTCATGCCGGATTATTTATAAAGATAAGATAAAGATAATTTATTTGCCATAACATTTGTTTACATACCTTATGCATGCAAGATGTTTACTTAATTTGTGGCACATACATGTTTTGCATAACGAGGCGTACAAATATAATTTTACATTTTTTTTATCTATACCAATATTATAAAGAGGAAAGATTTTCTTGTTTGTTTGTACCGAATAGGCAGCGAAACTATTGGACCGATTTTAAATATTCTTTCACCTATGGAAAGCTACATTATGCCCGAGTAACATAGACTATAATTTTGACGGAAGCAAAGCCGCGCGGGTCAGCTAGTTTTAAATAAATCGATATAAAGGACATTTTAAAGATAAAGTTTAATCAAAAAACAATAAATTGACAGTAAGACATTTTAAATATAAAGGTTTTAACTGTAAAAAACCTACATTCAAAAAACGAATAGTGAAGGCTATAGATGGAGACAAGTGACAGTCAACCGGACTAGCCTGACTCGCGTTGTTATGGATATATCGGGCGACTGGTCGCAGAGGGTAGCGGGCTCCGAGGTACGGTGCGCCGCTGGCCGACCGCAGTTAGTTGGGGGCCCAAGTAGTGTGCCGGCCACACACGAATGGCTGCCCCGACAACTGTCGAAATCCCGGAATGCGCCATCGTGCTGGTTGACGACCAGACGAGAGTGCCCGAAGGACATTCCAGGGAGGGCTCGGGCGTCCCAGCAGTCTCCAGACCAGTCCTCCAATGATGGCGTCCAATCGGCGCGTGTCTGTAAGTTACAAACGTGGAACCTCATCTTTCTGATAGATTAATGTTATTCAATTTTTGTTTTTGGATTTTTAATTATGTAATGTTCGACACAATGTAAATTGTTTGAGAATAAATAAATGAAATGAAAACTCCCCGCCCGATCCCAGCCCAAGAAGCACCCGGCGGGTTTGGCGGCACAAGTCAGCAGATTGGGATGGTATCGATCTTTCTTCGCATTCTATCCTTCGCGGCCCACTTGCTTCTCTTCGGATGACCCATCGTCTATATCGCCTTTCAAAGGTGACTGGAAAAGTGCAAGCAAGTTCAGCCCGTACCCAAGAAGGGTAGTCAATCTGACCCGGCCAACTACAGACCCATATCAGTAACGTCCATCCTCTGTAAGAGTATGGACGTTACGAATGAACATACGACGTGTATTGAATAGTAAGCTCCTGGCATACCTAGAAGACAACGACATCCTTAGTGACCGCCAATACGGCTTCCGCCGAAGTCGGTCAACTGGGGATCATCTATCGTATGCCATACACATCTGGAGTGAAACCATCTAGAGGTACGGGGAGGCGCTTGCTGTCTCCCTTGACATATCAAAGGCTTTTGACAGGGTCGGGCACGAGAGCCTTATTGGTAAGCTTCCTTCCTTTTGGTCTGCCTAGTGGTCTGTGTGACTGGATTGCAGATTTCCTGAGGGATCGGTACATCCGAGTGGTTATCGATTGCTGCTCGTCCGGTCAGTTAGGTATTAATACTGGAGTCGCTAAGGGGTTAGTGCTTTTGGCAACATTGTTCTTGCTGCACATTAATGACCTGCTAAAACCCGGCACCTTTGGGTATGCAGACGACAGCACTGTTGCTGAAAGATACGTATCCGGCGCATGGGCTACTGGGCCACAGGTCCGGTCTCTTCAGGCGACCTTTAACCTGTCTTTGGAAGCAGTCTCCGAATGGGGCAATGCCAATCTGGTCAGTTTCAATGCAGTATTATAGTAGTAGGGTTTATAATTTGTATTTTATTTTATTTGTTTATAGCTGAACATAGCTCGAATACACCTTTTTTGAGCCTTAAACGCTATTTCTTTGTCAGTCGAGTTTCCCCAAAATATGATACCATAGCGTAGCAACGATGCAACTAGCCCATGATATGCAGTAACCAATGCTTCTGTGTTAACTTGCCGTATGCAGTATATAATATAAGGCATACGCAGAAGACCTCAGCCTTCTATGTGTACCATAAAATCCAGTCCAACTTTACGTCTATTATAATTCCCAAATTTTTTGTATTGACAACTTTATTAAGTAATGCGTCATAGTAAATAGGTTTAATGTCTTTTACCGCCAAAATGCATAATGGTCGTCTTATCAAAATTTATTTTAAGGTTGTTTCTCTCTAACCATATATATATAGCCAATTTGTGCGCAGAATCTACTTTAATTATGCTATTAAATAAAACCATCATCAACATTTGTTACGATGATTTAATTACTAAATTTTATGATTTCGTAAATAGCAAGCACACACGCTGTGAATAAACCGTATCGGTGAGCTGGAACTAGTTCGCTGTAAGCTTCACATAAGTTGCTGTGTGGAGCCTCTGTCCTACCAGTCACCAGTAAGTCGTGTGGTGAGCTCGTGATGCATAGCCAGCAGGCGTCACCACCGCACTATACAACTTGAGCTGCTCTCATTACAAGTTGCACCGTCCTCGTCGTCGTGCGCCACTTCACAAGTTTTGTCATTAGTTAGCATTAGCAGTGGCTTCGTGTCATGTTCACTACAAGTAGTAAGTACAGCGCAACGCCTGCATTTGTCACTCGACTTGTACAGTCAAGTAAGTTGATTCATGACCCTTTCGGCCGATAATTCGTTTTCTTGTTAAACCACTCATTGTGCACTAAAGGAGGTTATATATAATTTTAAATTTGTATCAATGCGGGCTTAGGGTCGTGCAATTTTGACTATTGTATAAATTGCAATAGATTTTTAATTGAATTAAAAAGTATTTTTTGATAAAGCAGAAATTATGTTTTGAACTTGGAATTAACTATCTTACAGCGTTTTTTAACCCCCGCCGGAAAAAGAGGGGTGTTATAAGTTTCACGTGTGTTGCTGTGTATCTGTGTATCTGTGTGTCTGTCTGTGGCATCATAGCGCCTAAACGGATAAACCGATTTTGATTTAGTTTTTTTTGTTTGAAAGATGAATTTGGCGAGAGTGTTCTTAGCTATGTTTGAATAAAATCGGTTCAGCAGTTCAAAAGTTATGGGCGTTTTACTGTCTGATTCGGGGTGTTTTTAACCCCCGCCGGAAAAAGAGGGGTGTTATAAGTTTCACGTGTGTTGCTGTGTATCTGTGTGTCTGTGTATCTGTGTGTCTGTGTATCTGTGTATCTGTGTGTCTGTGTATCTGTGTATCTGTGTGTCTGTCTGTGGCATCATAGCGCCTAAACGGATGAACCGATTTTGATTTAGTTTTTTTTGTTTGAAAGGTGAATTTGGCGAGAGTGTTCTTAGCTATGTTTGAATAAAATCGGTTCAGCAGTTCAAAAGTTATGGGCGTTTTACTGTTTGAATCGGGGTGTTTTCGCAAGATATCGTGTCATAATTACGTGTTCAATAGATTGCCGATCGAAGCGTATCTACTATGTACTAGATAAATTATGTTGCACGAAAAAAAAATGTGTCGGGGGTTTTTTAAATTTTGGAATTTTACTTGTCGCAAGATATCGTGTCATAATTACGTGTTCAATAGATTGCCGATCGAAGCGTATCTACTATGTACTAGATAAATTATGTTGCACGAAAAAAAAATGTGTCGGGGGTTTTTTAAATTTTGGAATTTTACTTGTTAGACAACAAGTAAAATTCCACATACAGACATACAGAACAATATTTTATTTCAAAAAGATATACGTTACGTTCTATGTCGGTTACAGAAGCAAAAATGACAAATAATAATACGTCAAGTAAATATTAAAATGGTAGCTTGTCATCGAGATGGGGAAAACTAATTGTCAGTTTCTAATTAAATCGATAACATGTTCCTATACATATATTTAAGCAAAATTCTCAGGATGGTTTATAAATCAACTTGCTTGACTCTACATACCAACATGTAATAATATGCGTACACGCGACAAGTCAAGGTTCTACTTCACACTCAAAAAACTAAAAAGACAAGTAAAATTCCAAAATTTAAAAAACCCCCGACACATTTTTTTTTCTTGCAACATAATTTATCTAGTACATAGTAGATTCGCTTCGATCGGCAATCTATTGAACACGTAATTATGACACGATATCTTGCGAAAACACCCCGATTCAAACAGTAAAACGCCCATAACTTTTGAACGGCTGAACCGATTTTATTCAAACATAGCTAAGAACACTCTCGAATAAGTCACCTTTTAAACAAAATAAACTAAATCAAAATCGGTTCACCCGTTTGGACGCTATGATGCCACAGACAAACACACAGATACACAGACACACTGATACACAGATACACAGACACACAGATACACAGCAACCCACGTGAAACTTATAACACCCCTCTTTTTCCGGCGGGGGTTAAAAACACCCCGATTCAAACAGTAAAACGCCCATAACTTTTGAACTGCTGAACCGATTTTATTCAAACCTAGCTAAGAACACTCTCGCCAAATTCACCTTTCAAACAAAAAAAACTAAATCAAAATCGGTTCATCCGTTTAGGCGCTATGATGCCACAGACAGACACACAGATACACAGATACACAGCAACACACGTGAAACTTATAACACCCCTCTTTTTCCGGCGGGGGTTAAAAATACGAAAGGGATCTACTTGCTAATTCAGTCACAAATAATAAACTGTTATGGAAAAATATAAAAACTCTAACTTACACAAATAATATTAAAAACCAAAATTCAGAACTACTTCATTTGAAGCAAAGTCCATCTGAATCCGTTAATTTCATCAATAACTATTTCGTAAACATTGGCAGAGAGCTAGCTCAAAAGATCCAACCTACGGAAAATAAATCGAGAACTTCTCAAGTAGACATATCCTCGACTCAAGTGAATTCATTTGTTCTTCTAGACACTGATCCCGATGAAGTGAGCAGGATCTTGATGAGCCTAAAATCAGACAGCGCGCCTGGTTGGGACAATGTTTCCACTAGCTTCTTGAAACACATAAGTCAAGAAATTGTCCCTATCCTCACCCACTTAACTAATCTTTGTTTCGCAAAGGGTATCTTCCCTGCCCCACTTAAGAAATCTATCATTATTCCTGTTCACAAGGGAGGGGACAGAGACGAGGTCAACAATTACAGGCCCATATCCATTTTACCAGCTATTTCCAAAATTATTGAAAAGCTAATAAATAACCGGCTCACTAAATTCCTTAATAAATCTAATTCCTTAAGTAGCTTACAATTTGGATTCAGGCAAGGAGTCTCAACTGAGGATGCAGTCACTGCCCTCAGCTCTCTGGTGGCTGATAATCTGGACGGTGGTAGCAAATGTCTGACCGTGTTTCTGGACCTAAAAAAGGCGTTTGACACCGTCTCTGTTCCCATCCTGATACGCAAATTGGAAGCCTCAGGTGTGAGAGGAATCCCACTCCAACTTTTTATAGACTACCTCACGAATAGGAAGCAGAGGGTAAAAGTGGGTGAACACGTTAGCCATGATGCAAATGTCACTTTCGGTGTCCCTCAGGGAAGCGTGCTTGGCCCTACACTATTCCTGCTTTACATTAATGACCTCTGCAACCTAAAAATCAATAATGCTAGAATTTTTGCTTACGCAGACGATACCGCTGTGGTATTTACTGGAAAGTCCTGGCACGACGTTGCCAGAAGTGCTGAAGTTGGAATGACATTAATAGCTTTATGGCTCAAAAATAACCTGCTCACACTTAACACAGCTAAAACTAATTACATGTGCTTCAGTATATCACATCGTTCACAACCGAGCTCAGACTTTAGCATTAAAGTACATACGTGTGATGACGAAAACAATTGCTCATGCCCAACACTAGATAAGGTATCACAAACCAAATATCTTGGCATAATTGTTGATCAAAACCTATCGTGGTACCCCCATCTTGAGCAGGTCACAATCAGAATTAGAAAGCAAAGTTGGATATTTAAAACGTTGAGGCATATTGTGCCCAAAAAAGTACCCACCATCAGAAGTTCTCCCAGACACTTACTTAACGAAATTTATGTAGCTTTAGTACAGTCTGTCTTAGCGTACTGCATCCCTATTTGGGGGGGTGCGGCTAAGACTAAATTTATGGACCTTGAGCGGGCTCAACGAGCGCTGATAAAAATAATGTATTTCAAAAACCTTAGATATCCTACTCAAAGTCTTTACCAAATCAGTAATTTACTCTCGGTGCGGAAACTATACATTGTTAAAACGGTTCTAAAAAAACACAAATCCCTACTTTATGATCGCAGATTAACGTTAAAAAGAAGAAAAGACATAATAGCGGAGGTTCCTAAAACTAAAACTAAGTTCGCTCAGATACAGTTCAAAAAACGCTCAGCTCAATTATACAATCGAATGAACAAAGAGATTTACGTGTATAATATGAAACATAAAGAGTGTAAAACAATCATAACAAACTGGATTAAACCATTAACTTATGAGGACACCGAAGCTCTATTGTAGCATACATCGTAATTCTGGCACCCACACTCACAGTCGTACACATACACTTCACACGCACTCGCACACATACACTCCACACGCACTCTTACACATACTCGCCACACGGACTCGCACACTTACATTCCACACGTAGCCACCATGACACAAACACAAAGCACAATCTATTAGCTTCCAGCCTACCATTAGGTTATTTTTAAGATAGATATTTAAAATTGATAATTTGTAGATAACCCTGTAACTTTCGTTTATTTTAAATTAATTTTCTTGAAATTGTGAGTACCACCTAGTTTATTGTAAAAACAAACTTCGGAAGAGCGAAGTGTCCTAACACAGACAATCATTTGCCTAAAGGGACACTTCAAACACTAATGTATCTATTTCTCACTGTTAAAGCAAAATAAAATTATTAATTATTATTATTATTATTTACACTATATGTGTGAATGTGTTTGTTACTTCTACAGCCAGAACAGATCTGGATGAAATTTGGCAGAGAGATAGATTATAGTCAGGAATAGCACATGAGATACTTTTTATCCTGGGAATATGTTCCCTCGGGATAATTTTCGACTGTCACGCGGGCGTAGCCGCTGGCAGAAGCTAGTAAATTGTAACTAGTAAATTGTAATTGTACGTGGGACACTCAGAAAGTTTTGCGAAACTAAAAAAAATTGTTCTATACGTACATATATTTTTATTAAATCTTTTCAAAGTACTTTCCACCAGCCTCTATACAAAGATTCATGCGCCTAAACCAGTTTTCAAAACACTTTTTCCAGTCCGCCGCAGACACCTCGTTTACAGCCTGCTCGAACGCAGCCAGCGCATCTTCCGGCGACGAAAATTGTATCCCTTTGAGCTGATTTTTTATTTTTGGGAATAAAAAGAAGTCACACGGTGCTAGATCAGGGCTGTAAGGAGGGTGACCCAGGAGTTTGACTGGCGTGCTGTCCAGGAAGTCCCTCGTTTTGAGTGCGGTGTGCGCAGGTGCATTGTCGTGGTGGAGCAGTAGCCCGCGGAGCCCTGTGTTTGGTCGCTTGTTGCTTATAACAGAGAAAACTTCTGGCAAACATTTGGTAGTATACCATTCGGCATTAATGCTTCTTTGATCCCGTAAGGGAATTGATACCAAGTGGCCAGTCAAATTAAAAAAGCTAGCGATCAAAATCTTACCCCCGCTTCTAGATCGCTTCACTTTGGTAGGCGTTGGCTCATTTTGAAACACCCAAACAGTCGACTGGCGCTTGGTTTCTGGGTCGTATTGATAAATCCAGGACTCATCACCTGTAACGATGTCGTAAACACGCCGAGACGAGCCTGCTTCAAATTTGTTAAGCATATCACGGCACCATTCCACCCGGGCCTGCTTCTGAGCATCGGTGAGGTTGTGCGGCACCCAGCGTGATACTATCCTCCTCACGCGAAGATGGCTGTGTAGAATCTCGTGAACGCTTCCCGATCCAATCTTCAATATGTGTTGAATCTCCTGATATGTAATTCGCCTATTGTCTTGGATTAAATTTTTCACTGCTAGCACGTTTTCTTCGGTAACAGCCGTCAAAGGGCGACCGCTTCTTTCGTCATCCCCCAAAGTTGGTCGACCGCGCTTGAATTCGTTATACCAACGATACACGGTTGCCTTGGAAGGGCCTTCATCCATGAATGCCATTTGAAGTCTATCGTACGATTCATCCGGTTTCAGGCGACACTTGAAATCGTATAAAATCATAGCTCTAAAATGTTCCCGGCGCAGATCCATATTTCAGTGAGACACAATACTTTGAATTAACTCGCAAAAAATGTGGAGGGAAATTTTGAAATTGGAACTTACTTATTTTTACTTATAAATAATCATATTTTCGAAAAACATTATAACTGGCCAGTCTCCCATATATAAAAACTTTTTTTCGCAATACTTTCTGAGGGGCCTGGTAACTACAAAAATACCTCGAAATTAATAACACACTCGTGTTGAATCGCAATATCGCAATAATGCAGATACACCATTAGCAACGTATTCGTTTAATTGGTGATCATAATTGTCTTAACAAATGAATAGATCTGCCGTCAAACCTTGACAATGCCACGAGATAGTATTATAATGATATGTACATACAGACGGGCGCGATCCTCGGCACCTGCCAGTTTAATTATATCGCCATCAAACTCAATTGAATTCTCATTAGCGGATGAACACCGACAGTCACCCGGCGGCGGCGACACTATTATTAGTTGTGTTAATTTAGTCGTGGTTATATTCAGTAATATGATATTAATGTCAGGAGGGTTATTGCTTTATAGGAATACAGTTAGTCAAGATTAGGAATGGTGTTATCTGTGATAGATTTTTCTTTTAGAAGAGCTGGAAAAGCTCGTCCTGTTTGAACACATTGCTAGGAGTGAAGCCACGTGTGGTGTATGTATGTGGAGACCGAACGCGACCGACGCACAGCTGCTGATTGTGATAGCACGAGGAGCGACGAGCGCTGTCGGTGACAGGCGCCGCGCCGCCTTGCAGCGTTATTGACCCGCTCGAGATTTCATTCAGATTTAGGTAATCAGCATATATTTCATAGCGCTCCGGTGAGATTGTCCCCCAGTCTATGAAAGCAGAGGGAGAAGGTTTGATGCATTTAAACTCTGCCCTCTTGATGTTTACTTAATGCAGCGCTTCGGGCGGGCGCGGGCGCTCTCGTTTGAATATTTATGTAACGGTACCTCAGCCTCACAGGTCAGTATGCCAATGTGGAAAATACGGAGTGCGGAGCTCTGCTGTGGCTCGACCTCAACCTGGCCGGCACCGACCAGAGACACTGACTTAAATTCAAAGCCACAAAACACTGGTATTTATATGTTACTCGGAAGGCTAAGCACTGAACTAACAATGGGTAAGCAAGATCTATTAATAGGAACCCATAGCAAAACAGTTCGTTGCTCCCTTCGTTACACCCGCCCGCGGCTCGCCCACAACTACAGGGCTGTACAGAGCCACGGGTACTCAGGAGTTATACCGCTCTCAGGAGTTTACAAAAGAAACAAGTTGCCTAATGATCATGTTCACTTGTTGCCGATATTTTACATTATTATTATTTCTGCGGACGTTGTGTTGAGTCGTGAGAAGCTCGTCCCGCGGCTGTTCCCGCCGCACACTCGAGCGCACTTGCGAACACTCGGCTCAATTAATTATAATTAATTGCATACAATAGCGGACAGAGAATATGAAACGCCTTTTAAATGACGCGAGCATGGTGACAGCTCGGGTGACGGGTGTTGTGTTACAGGTGAACTGCAATAACGAGGCGTTATTAATGTTTATCTAGGAAACTATATTTTAACAAACACATAACTTAACATAACATAAATATTTATTTATCTTCCACACAAACACATTTAAAAGATACACAAAGTTATACTTCGGATACACAAGGGGAAATGATAACGTGTGTGGCTGGGATCTGACGCAGAATGTCCCATTCGCAAAACGTCACAGTGAAAACAAATGTCCTATTCGCGAAATGTCCCATTCTCAAAAGGTCCCATTCGCAAAAAGTCCCATTCGCAAAAGGTCCCATTCGCAAAAGGTCCCATTCGCATAAACTCGTATATCGTGCGTAGAATCTCAATGTCCGATACAAACCTGATGTCTGTTGACGACTGATTGGCGTATTTGGTAGTAACGCTGCCTTTGAAACCAACGGTTGCGGGTTCGAATCTCGTTAGGGGGATATGTGTAACGGTCGGCCGGGAAGCGAACCCGAAGAGTTATGAGTATAAAGTACGCTCTAAACACATTTAGTCATTTACAATTGTTACGCACTATAGATGCACTAAGTGCCCTAGCCTGCTGCTTGAGTTTACAAACTCTCTAACAAGTGACTTCAAATTGACTATCAGCACCTACTGCACCAATATGAGGTGCTGATATAACTCATTAACCTTACAGATTTTATACACTGAAACTGAAACACTATTCATAATTTATTTCCTAACAAAATTACATTCTGAGGGTAGACGCGAAAATAATACGCGCAAGGTTTTCGTCAATATTTTTCTGACTACCGCCGGCGCTGACTTTACTCGCAAACAATATGTATGTGTGATGAAATTTGATATGTGTACGTGAGTTTTTGGAACATTCTCACCGCACTATTCTATATATATATATATATATATAATAGAATCAAGAAAGCGGCGAGGCAATTAAGCTCGACGAAGTCCCGAAGAATGAATTAAACTGTCTTGGATCCCGTTATGAAATTAATCAGAAAAGAATGACGAACGAATATACTCCTTAGTGGGAAAAAGCCGAACCCGAGTTATGGATGTTGATTATTAAATGGATTTGAAGCACGCACAATTAAATATCAAACAATGTATGACAACACAATTGTTCAAAGCTCTAATGTCTTACGTCCAACTATTTTCAATAATATACAATATTTTATAAATGACCAGCAGCGTAATTGCTTAAGTGAATTCGGCAAGGCAAAGGTTTTGACTCCATCAATCGACCAATCGCATGTGAGATGAAAGGCACGCTGTGGATTCAAAATCAAAAAATCAAAATCAATAATTTTTATTTTACATAGGCCTACATGGGCACTTATAAAACGTCGACAATGTGCACGGTTCGGGTTGGTCGATTCCTATGGAGAAGAACCGGCAAGAAACTCCATGGTTACTCTTTTAAAAAATTGTTTGGTTTTACAATATTTCCATGTTACAGCAATACTTAGATGGGGGGACAACGCAGGCCCGATAATAAGTCGTAAGAAACTTAAACAAGAAGTGATTATATAATAAATAAACAAAAGATTTAAAAAAAGTAAAACGAGATAAAATGTTAACAATCTAGAAGGCCTACAATGTTCACACATTTACAAACCAATCGGTAAAATAATCTATACAAAGAATAACAAGACTAAATTTAACATGTGGCACAAATGTTGTTATCAGTGCTGTAACTATTCTTAGCAAAGGGCTATAAAGATAATTGAAAGCCATTGTAAAAAGTCTTATTAAATGAAGAAAAATTAGATTGAGAATAGTTAGAGACATCCACATATTTGTGCCGTTTATGAGTTACCAGGGAAGCCGCATGTGCAGAAGGAGCTAAAACCAAATATTTTTATCTTCAACGTAGTCCTTGATTTTATAATATGCTGATATGATGATTTTCGTCTATATGATTAGCCGATTGATGGTGTCAAAACCATTCGCCTTGCCGAATTCGCTTACGCAATTAGGCTACAGAACGTATTGTTTTTTATAACTACCTCCGATCCAGGTCCACTTCGCAAAAAAAAAATGTGTTTATGTTTTTTGCGCGTATCTTGTATGGGGCGCCATATTGTGCGGGCCATATTTTTTTTTCTTCCAAACCCATCTAGAGGGGTATCAAAATAAACGGGGTTTAAAAAGTGGTTACAAAAACATATACCACGTAGATGTGTAAAAAATTTAAAAATCAAAAAATATGTAAACAAGAAGAAAATTATGACTAGTGGTTCCGAATAGGATATCGTGTGTATGGGATATTGTGCGAATGGGACATTGTGCGATTGGGACATTTTGCGAATGGGACTTTGTGCGAATGGGACATTGTGCGAATGGGACTTTCTGCGCCATCGGGACTTTTTGCGAATGGGACATTCTGCGTCAGATCCGCTGTTAGTGCGTTGACGGGGAGTGTTGGTGTTTGATGGTGAGTGGTGGTGTGTGGTGGTGCTATACTGGTGTAACTGCTGGTGTACAATGGCCGGCGACGATCTCACCAAGTGCCACTCAATACATTTTCATTCGGCTGAAAACTTATCTTTTGACTTGCATCCGCTTCGGGAATGATAACGTATTCGAACTCCATTTTCCTATTAAAGATCCACAGTGAAGAGTGCGCACTCGGAGCTATGCGGAGCTGAGCTGAATGGAGCGGAGCGGAGTGGAACGGAGCTGAGAGGCCATCCGTGCGCTTTTATTCAGGTTTGTTTTATTAGTCGAGCAGAGAATATCACATTTGCATGTGATTGACAAGAACTACAATAGAAATATAGTGAAAAAATATAAAGAAGTATGTAAATATAATGTGCTTGTTATATGATATGTATGAATGTGTGTGTAAGTATAAGTGCCTGTGTAGTCACGCTGGCGGCGCGCGGCGGTGACGTGGACGAACCAGCTTTATATTGACACTGTGGAATGAGTTGTAATGATCACTAACTAGATTTAAACTGAGTACCTATACTATACCTATACTTTCATTAAATATTCTTTTATTTTCTTAAGGGCCAAGAAGCCAGCTTTATATAATAAAATAAATAAACACTGTCAAGTATACGGCTTGACACACTACAAATGTAAAAAAATGGTCTACTCATTTCTACTAGACTATACATATGATGAAACAGAAAATATGCTTACTTAACTTAAGGTAAGGTAAGGTAAGTAAAATTCAAACATAGTACACATAATACACACAACATAATATGTTACACAATATACACACTACACACATACAACACACTCTTCCTAACACACACACACATACACACACTCGCACACACACACACACACACACACACACACACACATAAGTAGTTTGTAGTTACATCTTCTTTTTTTAATGTTCTCACTTGAGGATTTTTTGCATGTTTTTTTTCTTTTTACTTTTATTTTACCATATCTTTGTAGCAGTAAAATAAATATGTACATAAACTGTAAAATAAATATACTCTTGTAATCCATGGGGGATCGGAACTGTCACTCCTACATACAGGTTATACAGTAACCTAGTTGTATAGAACTGCACCCACTATAATTGTAGCAAATCTGTAATTTTACCATGTAAAAACTTTATACCCATGTACTGCAATACTTAAAAATGATCAATAAAGAATTATTATATACCTGTGCGTGGAGCACTTTTATAAGTTGTGTACATACACGCAGTACAACGTGGTCGTGGATTTGTCTCTGTGGTTGTGGCCAGATCTTAGAATTGATCACTACATGATGTGGGCGACCATTTCATGAAATAGTAAATACCCGCTGCCCACATTATGATTTGGTCTGGCCTGATCAATGTATAGGCGGCGTTATAAACAGCTAAACGCACAACTACTTCATGATATGGTCAAATATTAGTGATCAATCGTCAAATACACACACCGCCTAAATTAACGGAACAAAATAAAAATGACGATTAAATAAACATAAAAATGAATTCTTTTAAATACTAATAAAGTACAGTTGGAAAGTGCGCCAGTGACAGAAAAGTTGAAGGGAAACTGTGCCCTAGTATGGTCATGTGATGAGGAGGGATGAAACACATGTTACTAAAAGAGTTATGAATATAAATGTGGATGGATGGACGGGACGGTCAAAAAAAAGATGGATGGACTGTGTGAGGAGTGATATAAAAGAAAAGGGAGTCAGTGATGGCGTGAGGGGGTACAGGACGGTATGGAAGAAGAAAACGTGTTGCGCCGACCCCAAGTAGCATGGGACAAGGGCAGGCAGATGATGGTGATGATAATGGTATTTAGAAGAAATAAAAGGTGGCTGGCTCGACGTGATGAATATTTGCGAATTTGACCTTCTGTTGTGTTTGAGAGAATGAGGTTTTGAGTTATTTTATAAATAAGTATGCATTTGTTTAATCTTTAACAGTTTGTAACTTTTTGAAGGTGTTAAAAGTCGTAATGATATTTTTATTATTTGGTTTTGTAACATTTTAATTGATAATATATCCTACCTCAATCCAATATTGTTCCGGTTATGGCAATAAGCGAAATGCTCTCAAACTGATGTAAGTTTAAATAAAGTTTAAAAAATCGCATGAAAAGTGAAATTGTTTTGGCAATTAAAAATAATTGGTTTTATAAAACAAAATAAAAACCACCCAGAAACAAGTAAAATTCCAAAATTTAAAAAACCCCCGACACGTAAAAAAAAAAGTAAAACGCCCATAACTTTACAACGGCTAAAAACAAACATAGCTAAGAACACTCTCGATTAAGTCACCTTTTAAACAAAATAAACTAAATCAAAATCGGTTCACCCGCTTGGACGCTATGATGCCACAGACAGACACACAGATACACAGATACATAGATACACAGACACACAGATACACAGCAACACAGTTGAAACTTATAACACCCCTCTTTTTCCAGCGGGGGTTAAAAACACCCCGATTCAAACAGTAAACCGCCCATAACTATTGAACTGATGAACCGATTTTATTCAAACATAGCTAAGAACACTCTCGCCATATTCACCTTTCAAACAAAAAAACTAAATCAAAATCGGTTCATCCGTTAAGGCGCTATGATGCCACAGACAGACACACAGATACACGGTTACACAGCAACACACGTGAAACTTATAACACCCCTCTTTTTCCGACGGGGGTTAAAAAGAGTTGAACTGCTAATTTTGCCAGTGTGTGTGTTGAACAAGTTACATTCTACACCGTTAGATGCGCTGATATCGTTTTATTTTGATGATGCATCATGGCGGTGGACAATTATTCTGATTAAAAAAGCTAATAATAATGCTCCAATTGAAGGTAAAAGTGAAGTGAAATGTCGTTACGACACAAAACTATCTAAACTACTTGGATAAAGTTCCTTCTATAATTTGATTTTTATTAAACATCATGAAAACTCCACAATCATTATACATACAAACCGTCGTCGGCCACATCATGAAGTGATCAATTCTAAGATCTGGCCACGCAGCACAGATCCACGCGCAGTAACATTCTTTCAAGAGCTTGCTATTGTCACATTAGTGCTCGATAATAGACCTACTTGGTCTGGAACATGGACCTACTGCGCTTAGATACAATACGATACATAAGCATGTTTAGTTCTTTATACTTATATAACTGAATGCATTGTACGCGTAGCATTGTATTCACTGCAAACAGTAACAAAGTGATCTGCATAGTTTAATTACGGCTAATACGTGTTCACACTAACACGGGGGAGTGGGTATCCAAACAGCAAGCTGTGTCGGAACAATACGCACGAGCCAGCACAGTGGAGCACTGGACAACATTACAAAAGACCAGCGCGAGCTGCCACTCGCCCTGCGACCTGGGAGGGAACTACTGACCAGAGGGTCTAGAGAAAGTCTTATTATCAGCGAAGGCGATGATTGATAAGTGATTGATCACGTGACATTTCGATAGCCCGCGCCATCCCCATACTACTTCTTTCACTCGCTATCGAGTCGCTACTGAGGTTATAGTTAATTGCAGAGAAATCTGACTAGCGTTGAAAACTACCGAGTTAGGTAATGTCTGAATCCACCGACTTTACTTATTTAGTAAAGCACTTTTTTATTTGTAGGTAGAAACCATAAAGTAGTAGTAGTAATCTCACCGAGGTGCGCAGTCACGTAGCAAGCAGATCAGTGCTGACGTGTTGAGGGCGCTGGAGGCGCTGGGGGCGCTCAGGTCTCTGGGGGCCGGCTGCACTGAAGAAATCGGGGCGCTAGAGACACTAGCGTGTGGGTCAATGGTGGTTGCCTGGACTACCTGAAACAAACAAATTTTAGGTGAGGTCGGCTCTCCTAATTTTATGGCCCAGGACAATCTGTCTTGGGATGTTGAATTGGGCAGTTCTTCCTCCAATAGGAGTCGCAGATGCTTCTGCCATAATTAAACAGAAAATCACGTACAAACACACATACATTAAACTCTTGCTGCCTTTTTCTCATGGGGTAGGCGGAAACTACGGAGCGCCACCTGCTACGACCCTTACTTACTTACTTACGTACTTCCTTGCATCGTTTACGATCGTTTATTTACACATAACACATACGTTGACTTTTCTGGAGAACTTCGCTCACCAATAAGTTCACCCATATTCCTAAGTAAGTTTATTCTAAGTCTGGATGCATCACACATTGTGTACGTGCAGTAACAACAGCTGTGTTTGTCTTAATAATAATTTACTCCCGTTAATCCTCTCTATAATGAATAGTCCTTAACAGCTGCTGAGTGACAATAAATATTCTTAATCACTAATTATGGGGCGAGTTGAGAGCAGCGAGCGCGACGCGTAGACCAATAAATACCGTCCTGTCAGACGAACTAGTACTCACACGCTACTCGGAGCTCTATTTAAATGTGTATTACTAATTGTTAGATATTAGGTACATAGTTCAACAAATAACGCGCATTGACCTGAACGCGGTCTTACTAGATAAACTAAATAGGGTCTTGAACAACTGTATTAGATTCATATTTAACCTCAGAAAGTATGACCATGTGTCAAACTACAGGTCTAAGCTAAAATGGTTGCCGATTCGCCAGAGAAGAAGTTTACGCGCTTTGACCACGCTTTTCTCCCTACTAAATTCTCCCACTCCTCCTTCCTATCTTATGTCAAAATTTCAATATCTATATTCTTCACATGCTCGGAATCTGCGTTCTTCCAATAATCTCCTCTTACTTTGTCCTTCTCATACTAATGATTTTGTTCACTCTTCCTTCAATATTCAGTCCATTCTGCTCTGGAACGCGCTTCCTCTCGAGATCAGGATGGCTAAAAGTTGGCTTGCATTCAAGCGGAAATTGCTGATTTATTTTCAACACAACTAAGGAGAGTCATCTCACCTTCTTCTTTTCTGTTACTTCATTAATATATATATTTATATAAGTTTATACTATATTCAATAATTTTATCTTTCATAAACAGAATGCCAGTTCCATGGAACTACTGGGAGAAAAAAATTCCAGTAGTCCCATAATGGAACTAGAGAATGGAACTACTGGGATACGGCGGTTTATTTTTTCTATCTTAGTATGTTAATAACAACATTTTTTTTTATTGCGTAACAATGCACCTGCCATGTTATCTCGTCACCACCCTTGGTTGACTGGTAGAAAATGCCTAAGGCATTAACTCCGCCTTTGTACCTTTTGTGCATGAAGTCTTAATAAATAAATAAGTAAGGGAGAAAATGAAGTTGTCGTAGCGGACGAACCACGTCGTAGCACATCGTAGCTTGTCGTAGAACGTCGTCGTAGCGGTCGCAGCTTGAGCTACGAGTGCTACGTCGTAGCACACACGTTTCTGTGACCTTTGCTTGAGCTTCAGCACGTTGGATCTACACTCCATCGTTGTAATATGAGTCAAAATTATCATAGTTTAATCTGCCTTCTCGTATCTAGTTCTATCCTAAAGGCATATGTCCAAGCCTCGGACGTATGTATAGTTCAAGGTAAAATGACATTTATCATACAATTTTGATTCTTTGGTTTTATTTCAGTTTTGACAAAGTAAATACACGTGACGATGTAAAGGCGGGGGAGGGTAAATTAACTTTAAATCTTACGGACCGCGATGGTAATATTATTTTTAAGAAACGGACCCTAAATTAAAATAATTGGCTTAGATGATTTTGAGCTTACCTATATTTAAAAAAGTATAAAGTAATTTAAGAGTTTACAAATGTGACGAGTAGGAAACACCCCGATCGGCGCGCATTCCTCCCGGGATTATCAAGCGGGAAGGGCGCTGTAAATAAAAGTTCATAATAGCAACAGCAATCTGTGCACCCACCCCCTTAACTCCTCCACCTCCTCTCCTTCAATATCTCCACCAGCCCTGCGCCCCTCACACCGAGTGAGGCGAGCCTCATGTACCGCTAGCCGCGCGCTAACACTCGAGGCTCTCTGCGACATATGTCAAACTGACGTATACGTTATTGTTACGTTATTGTTATGCTGTCAAGCGCTATTGTTACTGTATTGATACTGACAGCTGTCACAGAGATCAAGCTATCTTTTATGAAGTATAGTCAAAATCCATTTACTCGTAAGTTAACAACACGTATATGAACTGAACTAACGTGGCTGAGTGACTGATAACTGAACTAATGCTCCGAGCTAATTTTCAAACATTGAGCAATATATCTATGCAGGCGGTGTCACTGAGCCCGACTCGCACTTGTTTTTCTTATTGACACTGACAAAGATTTTTTTTTTATTTGGAATTCGGATATATTTTTCTAAATAAAACTTTTTTGCAAAAAAAACCTACCGACTTCCAAATAAGAAAACTACAAAGTGAAAGATAACTTTAATTTGGATGTCGGTGTCTTTGGTAGGTAGCATTTTTTTGCGTTATGGACACCGACTTCCAAAAATAAAGTTATCTAACACTCGGGGCTCGCGGTGAACTCGAGCCCCACAAAACTTCACCAACCCGCAGACTTCCATCGACGGTTCGAATACAACCGAACTGTTATCACACGAAAACGGACCAAAATGTATAGTTGCCAACTCTTAAGAAAAGCGGACTTTCATGAAGTTTGTGTCACAAAATTGTACAAGTTTCCAAAGAGTCCCGACTCGGCGCAGAACCACTGCAATTACGAACTGGTTTTGATAAGTTTTGGGTGCCCCTGCTTAGTGAGTACAATATAATAGGACGTAATAATAAAACGTTCTTAAAAGTTGGTATTAAAAATACCAACTTTTAAGAACGTTGTTTAAGTTCAGCATGGTTGAAAATTAATATTTATTTACATAATCAAAACAATAGAAAACCAATTTTATTGACATACATTTGATATACATTTTAAAGACATGCAATAATTTTTGTTGTTTTTTGCGATAATGGTAGGTACGGAACCCTTCGTGCGCGAGCCCGACTCGTAATTGTTTTTCTTATTGACACTGACTGCTGAAATTGAAGTTTTTTTTTATTTGGAAGTCGGATATATTTTTCTAAAAATAACTTTTATGCAAAAGAATACTACCGACTTCCAAATAAGAAAACTACTAAATAAAAGATAACCTTATTTTCCAAGTCAGTGTCTTTGGTAAGTAGCATTTTTTTGCGTTATGGACACCGACTTCCAAATATAAAGTTATTTTTCACTTTATAGTTTTCTTATTTGGAAGTCGGTAGCATTTTTTTGCGAAAAAGTTTTTTTTATTTTCACTTTTTAGTTGTACCTACCTAATAGGTAAGTAGTTAAGTAAGTACCTATGATGCCAGAATAGATTACCCGAATATCATGAAACTGAATATGGTGAAATGAGAGTGTACCAAGGTGAACTGTACACATTTGCGTACCCCTTTAGAGCGTACTGGCGTGATGTTATGAAACGCTATAAACAATAAACAGACATGCCATTGCAGCAATCCCGAGAGATTTGCCGTTATTTATTGAAGAGTTCTGTTGTATATCTCCGAAGTCTTGATAAAATCTTCACCAAATTAAAATGGAAAAAAATTCGGTACATACTCTTTCAAACAAAAAGGATTTTCAAAATCGGTCCAAAATTGAAGGAGTTATAGGAACATACATAAAAAAAAAACATACGCAATGTCGAACATAGAACCTCCTTCTTTTTGGTAAGTCGGTTATAAATAGTTTTTTTATATTCAACGTTTTTGAAGATATATTTTTATAGGATATTTTTACTTATATAACACGTCATTTATTTAGTTTTATTTCACCTGCATGAATAAAAAAAAATATCAAAAACCTTTTTTGCAAAAAAATACAACCGACTTCCAAATGAAAAACTACAAAGTGAAAAATAAATTAGTTTTTGGAAGTCGGTGTCTTTCGTAGGTACCATTTTTTTGCGATATGGACACCGACTTCCAAAAATTAAGTTATTATTCACTTTGTAGTTTTTCATTTGGAAGTCGATGGTATTTTTTTTGCAAAAAAGCTTTTATTTTTATTTTTCCCTTTTTAGTTTTTCAACCTAATAGGCAAGTTGTTTAGTAAGGTCTCTCTAACGCCAGAATAGATTAACCGAATATCATAAAACTTGAACATTACCGGTGAAATGAGAGATCTGTGTGGGGTACACAGATCTCTCATTTCACCGGTTGTGAAATGAGAGAAGAGGTGTTTAGAGCGTACTGGCGTGATCTTATTTTATGAAATGGTATAAAAAATAAACAGGCATGCGATTGCAGCAATCCCGAGAGTTTTGCCGTTATTTATTGAAGAGTTATGTTGTATATCTCCGAAGTACCTTATCAGACCTTCACCAAATTAAAATAGGACCAATTTCAAAACATTATACTCTTTCAAACAAAAAAAGAATTTTCAAAATCGGTCCCCAATGGACGGAGACATCGGTGAACATACAAAAAAAAAACAATCATAAAGTCGAACATAGAACCTCCTCCTTTTTGGTAAGTCAGTTAAAAAATACAGTCGAATTGAAAACCTCTTCTTTTTAAAGAAAGTCGGTAAAAAATACGACCGGTCTCTAAAGTTTCTCAAGGCGGGTAGAATATCTTAGCAAACTTAGTGTTTTTCATTCCATAATCTGTTAAAGCAAGTTAGTGAGCAGACGACGATGTCGTCTGATGTAGATTGTTCTCGCCGGGCAGCGGCGGCGGCGGCACTCCAGCTCTATCGCAACTTCGCCGTCCTACAGAGGGAGGGTGTCACTTTGACTTTTATTTAAACTCCTCTTTAAACAAACGGTTAACATTGTCTCCTATAATAACACAGTTGTTTCAATGAATCTTTTTGAAACTCTTTCTCTTTGTCCTACTCGACCGTAACTTATTTGTTTTACCCTTGCGCGGTATAATGATACCCAGCAACATTATTTTGTTTAATTCAGTAGAACATCTCATTATTTAGGAGTTAGGGCAAAACAATTAAAGTTAAACATTTGTGTCGGCGCACGGCTCACTCGGCCTGCCGCCTGGGCCGCGCCGCGCGTATCCCTTACAAACTTGTGATCAAATACGTCCTGAATCCTGTGAAATACGTGAACGTAGATAGAACAGTAACATTTCATTTTGTTGAGAGAGACACAGGTAGCTTTGTTTATTTGTTTTACGAGTACGAGTATGAGGTAATGTGGGGTTCATTGTTCAAAACATTTTTCTGGCAATTGAGCAGCAGATATACGAGATATTTTGATCAATAGTTTTATTTTATGTTTTTTAACCGACTTACCAAAAAGGAGGAGGTTCTATGTTCGACTTTATGTATGTTTTTTTTTTTGTTTGTATTTGTTCGACTTTATGTATATAACCAATATCTCCGTCAATTGTAGATCGATTTAAAAAAATCTTATTTTGTTTGAAAGAGTATGTTTAGAAATTGGTCCCATTTTTAACCCCCGCCGGAAAAAGAGGGGTGTTATAAGTTTCACGTGTGTTGCTGTGTATCTGTGTATCTGTGTGTCTGTCTGTGGCATCATAGCGCCTAAACGGATGAACCGATTTTGATTTAGTTTTTTTTGTTTGAAAGGTGAATTTAGCGAGAGTGTTCTTAGCTATGTTTGAATAAAATCGGTTCAGCCGTTTAAAAGTTATGGGCGTTTTACTGTTTGAATCGGGGTGTTTTTAACCCCCGCCGGAAAAAGAGGGGTGTTATAAGTTTCACGTGTGTTGCTGTGTATCTGTGTGTCTATGTATCTGTGTGTCTGTGTATCTGTGTGTCTGTCTGTGGCATCATAGCGTCCAAACGGGTGAACCTATTTTGATTTAGTTTCTTTTGTTTAAAAGGTGACTTAATCGAGAGTGTTCTTAGCTATGTTTGAATAAAATCGGTTCAGCCGTTCAAAAGTTATGGGCGTTTTACTGTTTGAATCGGGGTTTTTTCGCAAGATATCGTGTCATAATTACGTGTTCAATAGATTGCCGATCGAAGCGTATCTACTATGTACTAGATAAATTATGTTGCACGAAAAAAAATGTGTCGGGGGTTTTTTAAATTTTGGAATTTTACTTGTAATTTAGTGAAGGTCTGATAAGGAACTTCGGAGATATACAACACAACTCTTTAATAAATAACAGCAAATCTCTCGGGATTGCTGCTATCGCATGTCTGTTTATTGTTTATACAATTTCATAACATAACATCACGCCAGTACGCTCTAAAGGGGTACGCAGATGTGTACAGTTCACCTTGGTACACTCTCATATCACCATATTCAGTTTCATGATATTCGGGTAATCTATTCTGGCATTATAGGTACTTACTTAATTACTTGCCTATTAGGTAGGTACAACTAAAAAGTGAAAAATAAAAAAAACTTTTTCGCAAAAAAATACTACTACTGCTTTTTTTATCAACAATGAGTGTAAATACATAGTTATAAGCTGGAAGTGGTTTGACAGCACTATAGGTATCGGGGACGCTGATCACCGATGCAGCGATGCCCGCTGTCAGTATAGTGCGCAACACTCACACGTCACACGTCGCACGTCAAGTGCACTACGCAAGCTCGGACACACCACGCGTGCGATCACGATGATTCGCGAGGTCATGAAACTTTACGACCGAAAAACTGAGGCAACATCTCAATACAATAGGTAACACAGAAGGCACATTGCTCCACAAGCTTTTTACCTTAACTGGATAATGTGGGCATACAGCATCTCTGAGTCTTGTATTATGTCAACCTTTTGTGGCACGTTTGTGTTGTGTACGTAAACTATGTCACCCGCCCCCGACTGTAAAGTGGAGGTTTTCATAACACTACAAATCGCGTAGTAGTCGCGGCGTCAATAGGAGCGTGCACAGCACACAGTGTGCACAGCGTGCCGACACACGACACAGCTGACCACGCGACTGCGACAGGTTTGAAGCTCTCGCCTCGCTTGATTTATGTCCGCGTTTCAAGGACAACGTCGGACATCAGCACATTATTTTTACAATAAATATCCTACGCAAAACAGGGTCTTGTAAAATATAGGCACAATGCGTATTAATGTACTTTTGTGAACTTTATCTATATATATCGTGTCTCTGTATACGTAGTGTATACGTGGTCCAGGTCGCTCACAATGGCCCTCATCAGAAGGCTTAAAATCGGGTGCGTCTCATATCATATAAAGTTATTTGGTATATTTTCAATTCAATAACGTTTACAAGATATAATAAACGTGAGTTATACCAACTGTTGATATAATTTATTTAGATATAAAATTGATATACTCTAAAACTTATTTCTTATAATGTTATTGGATATAACGTTTATTTAATCGAAAATCATTAGGCCTGTCGTTTAAAATATATAATAATGATAAAACGCGCGAAGGCAAACGAGTGAAGCGAGCGTGCTGCGGGAGCGGCGTGACAGAAACGAATCGCTGCAAAACCGACTCCATGTAGTGTTGTCTGCCCTAAATCCAGTGATTCAAAAAACATTAACTGGTTTTGTGCAGTCGACGAACTTACAGAATAAGGACACCGTCAGTGTTATATGTAGGTAGAAATGTGAAGGTGGAGAAAGAATTTTCTGCCCCAACGGAGCCAAGCCAGTACACCGAGACACCAGTCTACCCGGGACCATGGTCGTTGCAACACAGCCGAAACGTCGGGCGAAATAGGTATAAATAAACAATCGAAATCATCGTGTTAAATTCCCGTGATATATTGTTTTTCAATCTACCTGTGAGCACTCTAATAGTTCATTGTGTGACTAGATAGTAAGCAGAGTACTACAAATTTCATATTTTAAGCTATTGGATAGCGTTGCGCTAATCATTTCCTATACATGTATATGGTATAAGCTTTTGCCAGCAACAATTTCATTGCCAATTTGCGGACCTCTGTAGTGCTTAGAGCAGGTATCAACAACACAAGGAACCATGACTCAATCACTCAACACTTGCGATGAGCGTTGAGCGCGGTGAACGGAGATTGGTGAACGGGTTGAATCAGTTGCGAGCGCACGCACGTGCCGGCTCCACCGCACCGAAGATTAGCGCTGGTAGCGACGTAGTGCGGACACAAACAAGTGGAGAGCCTCAATCAATATCAAGGGGTTGTGGGTAACACAGGCAACATACACCTTTACGTAGCAGATTGCTTCCGAATCATAAGTAGCTCGAAAGACGATCCTGTCAGCATGGAATAATGAACTGCAAGTAATAAGTAACCGTAAGTGTGTGTGTGTGTAAGTGTGCAATGTGTCGATATTGAAAACGCTCTGCCTAAGTGGATTTCAGTATTTGCCATGCAACTTCAAATTATCCAACATCCTTTGTCAGAGTAAAAGCTCAAAAATCTGTAAAGCTATCAATCTTATGTTGAATCAAAACTAGATCAGTGGAACCGAGAAAACGTGACAGACCAAATAAATCGAGTGAAAAAGACGCCGCGCGACGAATAGAGTACGCATCATGTAATAATGAAGTATTTGCCTGAGTGTGAGCGGCCCGTATCTTGTGCATATTTAGCACACTTGCGCATCTCACGTTCTTCTATATTCTACAACATTTTTGTTTGACAGGATTTCATACGTTCTTACGTAGGGTATCATATATCCGTGTAGGGAATCCTACAAATATATATTTTCCTTTTTGATTTGCGAGTGTAAATAAAGAGGAGGAAAATAATTATATTTGTAAGAGAGTGAGCTCGTCTGCTCGTCCAATCTCGTGCCGTCAGTCGTAGCGAGACATGGGGAGAGTGATGGATCGCTGGCAGCAGATCTATCGCCGGAAAAACTATGAATATTATGTTTGGGGAACGAGTTTATATATATTTAGAAAAGTAAGCAATTAGATTCTGATCACATAAATACATAATAAATGTCTTTACCGAGGGTTGAATGCCAATGAACCTACTAAATGACTCGTTCGACAAACAGATCCGAGTCACAAAAAAACGAGGGCAATATCACGCCGTGGCTACTAGCGAGTCCTGCGTCATGCAGGTCTGCAACACGTGTGTGTTGCAGATCCCAATGGGTCGAAGTGTCCGAGCTGCTTCTCGGCCCCTCCATAAGATAACTGATGTACATATGCATTTTGTATCATCTCTCTACACGAGAATCCCAATACTTAACCAGTACCTAACACATCGCCCAACTAGCTCTAAAAGAATATTACAGTAGGTTAAATAGGTGTTACGCGTTTTAGAGTACTGATATCTGTTGGTTAAAATATTTTGTGTCGAATTCATCCACGATTTTTATAGATATTTTATTTTTTTATTACAACTCCCTGTAATATCCACAAAAGAAAATGCAAGTTATTAGAGTTTACGTGTTTTTCATTATTATGGTGTAACAAAAGACTATTCTTAATTTGTGCTGTTTTTATCCACAAAATCTTATTATTAAAAAAAATATACTAGACTTCTTCGCACGAAGAAGGAAGAGGAAGAAGGGCGAGCGCGGCGAAAAGCGCGGGCGCGCGCGGCGGTTGCCGGCCAGCCAGACTCGCGGCGCGTTTAATTGTTTAAATTAGGTCTTTGCAAGTTGCAACAAACAAGTGCGTACATTATTTATAATGTATTTGATTATTGATGAATTGGGTATTTGCACTAAAAACTTAACTCAGAATTAGTTGCTAACACGAGGTTAAATGGACAATATTGTATAACAAACTGTCAATTTAACTTAGTGTTAGCAACTAACTCTGAGTTAAGTTTTTTGCGCAGGTCGGCCTTAAAAGTTAGTTATGAAGCTGTGAAAGACTAAAATGGAGGTTGAATATGATAAATGTGTTATATCGACATCCAATATGAATAAAATTGTAAATCAATATGGCATGGTTTTCAACATGGTTTTTTTTTTGCAAGTTTTTTTTATTAATTTGCAACTGCAGGCATAAGTTTTTCTGTACAATTTTAGGTTTCATGTCAACAAACAGTGGTTTCAAATAAAACCACTGCAAGTATGATTTTTGCAATGTCACATCACAATTTAAAGATTTTAAGCATTTTTAATATGAAAAGCATTAGAACTACCTTTTTCTGTGAATATTATTGTATCGTATTGTACGATTACAAATTATACCGACTGCAAAAATCAAACAAAATCTTTGATAAATATTATTGTAAACAATAATTACAATGTGTGTCAATGTTACAATCGGATAAAACAGACATGTTAGTACTATGGAAGAGCTAATAAAACTCACTTTTAAATAATTATTTTAATTCAATTAATATTTACAGGTGGCCACAGGTCTGGATAAAATTATCTATGCCTGTCTCTACCGTTCGCAAAGCGGAGATCAGGAGACAAGCAGACTCACAGATTACCTCAGTGAAGCGGCTGATGCGGCACAGCAGTGGTACCCTTCCGCCCAATTGGTGATACGGGGGAACTTTAATGATTACCTCCAGGAGTGGCTCTTCCCATACCAGTGCAGTGATCATGCTGGAGGGGAGATGCATAAGCTTTCGTTAGCGCTAATCAGCCAGCTGGTTCAGCGGGCAACGGCAACACACACACGGCCAATTGTTTGGACCTTCTGCTGACAATGGATCCAGACCAATACCAGTGGTGTCTCATCCCATACAAAGAAACCGTGCCGACATACTGTACTGAATATATTGATTATTTTTTGTACATCGATTGGTTTCGTTTCACGGATACAGATGGTGATCTATCTATCGCCGTGGAACGGAACCGAACGCGATCGATTTACATAAAATAATCGGTATAATCAGATGAAACACGCTTGTTACGTCGGCACAGTTTCTTTGTGTGGGATGAGTCATCTGTATGTATATAATACTAGATGATCTGATCTACTAATCTGTGCCGATACTCTGTGTTGATAAGTTCACCTTGGTTTGCGACTCACGTATGTCGGAAAATAAGGCCTTCAACAGCGCTGCCAAGTCCTGCAAAAAGTTGTTGCAAAGGTCTCGGTCCGACCACATTGGCCGAATAGGGGCATAACTTGCTTCTTACCCAGCAGCTAGTAAAGCGTTTTGGTCCCTGGCTAAGTCAGTTGAGTCGAACTTCTGCCATCCCTCACTACCACCACTGCTGAAACCCGATGGGTCGCTGGCCCGCTTCGCTGAGGAGAAGGCAAACTTACTTGCCTCTTTTTGCGGCATCTTTGCGTCTGCATTCTGGTGATGCGCGGCCCTTTATTTCTCCTGATGGGTGTGAGTCAAATATGTCGGACATTGGCATCCATCAAAATGACGTACGTAGAGTGCTGGGCAACCTCGACTTGAACAAAGCTAGTGACCCTGATGGGATACTAGCACTTGTTCTTAAAACTTATGTGCCCGATCTTGACACTTCTATTTCGCCTTTCGTATGAAACTGGAAAAGTGCTGAATGCTTTGAAGTAAGCTAACGTCCAGCCCGTGTCCAAGAAGGACAGTCAGGCTGACCCGGCCAATTACAGACCTATCTCTACGTGTGCTTAATATTAAGCCTGGCATACCTAGAAGCTAATGACATCCTAAGTGATTACCAATACGGCTGCCACTGAACACGTAGTACGCAATCAAGTGAGGCAATCGAGAGGCATAGGGAGGCGCTTGCCGTTTCCCTAGACAACTCGAAAGCTTTCGATAGGGTCACGGAAGCCTTATTAGTAACCTTCCTTCATTAGGTCTGCCTGGTGATTGGATTGCATAATTCGAGTGTGTATAGATGGGTGCTCGTCGGACCAATTGGATATTAATGTCGGTGTCCCTCAAGGGTTGGTAGGTTGGTACTCTCCGCAACATTATTTTTGCTGCATATAAACGATTAGCTAAAACTTGGGTATGCAGATGACAGCACTTTTGCTGAGAGGTACTTGTCCATCCTTGTCCTTCGTGAGGCTATGGAGGAGCGTTTGAGTGTATCCGATGAAGTCAGGCTCCAAATGTTGTTATCCCAATTTGGCTAGGTTTTATGGTGCTAAAACCCAGGCGTGTCTTTTCTCTGTTAAAATGAGCCAATTCCACTCGGTTCCTTTCTTCCGAGGTGTAAACGTGCCGATAATGGATCATCTTTAGACTCTAAAAACATTTTTATTACATACCTACTCTTAGTTTTTCTCCAAGACCATTTTGATACTATTATATTCAAATAATAAACCAAAAACACAGCATCTTCCTTTACAATCATAAAATTTAAAATAAGTGTTTTATTTAAGAAGAAAAACAATATAGGTAAAAAAGTAACTTAAAATTAAAATATGGTTAAAATATAAATAGTCCAAAATTTAAAATGAATTACATTGTATGTCAATTTAAAATTACTTTAACACAAAGAAACCCTTGTTACCAAAACTTTTGTGTATTGGAACTTGATTTACAAGTATCATCATCATCATCAATCATCATTTCAGCCGAAAGACGTCCACTGCTGGAGGTGGACAAGTATACTTCAGTAGAAACATTGTTCATTTTTAATTGCAATGAAATTATGGAAATACGGAAATAAAGGTCTGTTCTTGCTGATTTCATATGACATAAAGTTATGCCATTGCGTAACTAAAGTTACAATGTTATTCATATTGGGTGTCGATATGTGGTCTCATACTGGACGTTAATACATTGATTGTTCAAAAGGGGATTATTAAAGTTAGTATAGAATCAAGCATGGTCAGGGATGACGGAAAAGTAAACTGTTTTAAGGACCGTGATGAAATAAAACTATACATGAACAAAACTATCACCCCACAACAAAAATATCTAGTATTTTTTTTTACTTCGTTTTTTATTTGTTTTGCTGACTGTATACTACCTGCTCGAAGCGTGGCGCGGGATATCGAGAAGTAGTATAACAAAAAAGAGGTAGGTAGGTATCGGCATACCTCATACCTCATACCCTTTCAGGTTCAAATTCGAAGCGAACCGAAGCGTAAATCCAAAAAAAAAAATCTTAGCATGGAGCATTGACATTCGTAGGTTTAAGACAGATTGCAGACGCGTGCTTTGTACAAAATTCTCACGTCATAATTTTTATCTCTATAGGTTAAAAATTTATGCATTACTTAGCGGAGATAAGAGTCGATCAATACTCAATATATAATAAAATAATAGATATGTTATTTATTTATATTATGAACAAGCGTTCAGCATCAAGAAGAAATCGTACCGTACGAACGCGAGTGCGTGCGTATGCCGCCTGGCCCCTCCCGCCCGGCCTCCTCCGCCCGCTTCGACCGCAACCATTGTTTTTGTGTTTTATTCATTTAAATACATATCGTGCATGAAAATGACACAAATTTACAAAGTCGATTTTTCATGCATTTATGATATTGAATATAACTATATACTATACTATATTATATATATACTCTAATGATTGTAATATTTTTTTGAAGCGTTTGTAGCTATGAAAAACAAAATCAATAAAAATCTTGAAATTGCATGCCCTAATTTAGCACAAATTTATTTAATAGGCATTTGCAAGTGATCTGAGAAAGGAAATAGTTATTTCATAAATTATAATATATTTTTTGCACTATTTTTACATACTGACCCTATGTCAGTTTGCACTGGACGAATTTGACACAAATTGGGTTTGCACACTCCGCAGACTATCCTAGATATGATACCATAATTATTTTAAACTTTAATTTAATTTTGTCAGTTTTGATTTGAATAAGAAGAATCAACCACAAATCATCGAATTACTGAAAATGCAAGTAACAGATGTGACACAAAACGCAAAAATAAGCTACATAGGTACGACTGTATCCACAGGCAAGATATAAGCAACTTTACAATTGTTTAAACTTATGACATCAACAAAATAGCCTAGCGCTATCGGTCTACCACTCGCACGAGCTGCGAGACACGGCGAGAGCTCAACGCACCACATTATATACTAGCTCCTTAGCTAGCAGCTTTGCCCGTGTGAACCTCGAAAATAATCCCGCAGGAATGTACCGACTAGCAAGGTAAAGAAGCAAACCCAGTGCAAATCCGTTCTGTCGGTAGAGCGTGAGGCGTGACTGATTATTAAACATTTAAAATGACTTTCACATTAGTGATTATGAGTAGGATAGGATGATGAGTGAATGAAATATTTAGAGTAAACGTAATTTATTTGCTTTTATAGTAAATCTATCCTGAAAACATAAACCCATTCAACTACTTGGCTGTGATATCATGTGAACTTACGCGGAGAGTAAGAAAGCTTTTATTATAATATGTATCAGTAAATCCAACACCTCAATAGTTGTAGGAACCCATTATTTGAGCTGTCGTAAAACTTTATTGATGTGGTTTTACGGGCGCCGTGTTTTAAACCGTGCTTCAGTTTTTGACAATACCTACCGATTTATAATATTGTGATGTTTGTAAAAAAACATGAAAACTGTTAATGTATAAATAAAACGTACATACCTACTCAGTTATTGTGCGCTAACATTACTCACTGAACCAATGTTTGCACGCTAACATCCTACCAACAATGCAGTCTGAAAGACATAGATATAGACATAGACAAAGACATAGTCTTTAAGACTAAAAATGTTAGTAGGTTTAGGTACGGTTATTTCAATACGATTTTAATAAATATTATCTCGACAGCCGCGACAAACAAAAAAAAACATCTCCTCACGACAACGTTTTGACGCGGCAATTCGGAATCACACATCACACATCATCCGCCTATTTATGTTCCCACTGCTGAGACACAGGCCTCCTCTCTGTGAAAGGGAATCGAATTGTTCAATTTGGAATAATCATGACAAATAGCGACAAGTCTGCAACTCAGCACAAGTATCTAACGTCAGGTTGTGGAGTTAGCTTACCTTCCGCTTATTACACTAGCCGGTTGATTTGGCCCTAACTCAGTTGTGAAGTGTCCTTCAGTCCTCATGTCTATACAAGCAGGTAGTGTCATAAGCGGCTCCCTAGTCGGGGGCCACGCCAACCCTTGCCACAGGGCCCTGAATACCGTGTAGTGTAATACCCGTTTTAAGATATAGCTCTGCTTGTATGCCAAGAATGCCGCGCGATCCGCAGATAACTACCCGAGCTCGCTTTAACAGGTTCACTGTCCACATAGCAGACACAATAGTTAAACAATCACGTGAGTCGCATGTGACTCATTGGACGGGGAGTTGTTAAAGTACGAACGCGAGCTCGTGGCACGTGGCTCCAGGCTACGCTCGGTAGTACCACAAAGTAAGCGGCGCGGCGGCGCGCCGCAGTCAAAGTCCACTACGAACAAAGCGTCATTTTGCACGCACAATTTGTGCAATGCATGTGTGCGTAATCATTGCGATTTTTAACCCCCGCCGGAAAAAGAAGGGGTGTTATAAGTTTCACGTGTGTTGCTGTGTATCTGTGTATCTGTGTATCTGTGTATCTGTGTGTCTGTCTGTGGCATCATAGCGCCTAAACGGATGAACCGATTTCGATTTAGTTTTTTTTGTTTGAAAGGTAATTTTGTCGAGAGTGTTCTTAGCTATGTTTGAATAAAATTGGTTCAGCCGTTCAAAAGTTATGGGCATTTTACTGTTTGAATCGGGGTGTTTTTAACCCCCGCCGGAAAAAGGGGGGTGTTATAAGTTTCACGTGTGTTGCTGTGTATCTGTGTATCTGTGTATCTGTGTATCTGTGTATCTGTGTATCTGTGTATCTGTGTGTCTGTCTGTGGCATCATAGCGCCTAAACGGATAAACCGATTTTGATTAAGTTTTTTTTGTTTAAAAGGTGAATTTAGCGAGAGTGTTCTTAGCTATGTTTGAATAAAATCGGTTCAGCAGTTCAAAAGTTATGGGCGTTTTACTGTTTGAATCGAGGAGTTTTTAACCCCCGCCGGAAAAAGAGGGGTGTTATAAGTTTCACGAGTGTTGCTGTGTATCTGTGTGTCTGTGTATCTGTGTATCTGTGTGTCTGTCTGTGGCATCATAGCGTCCAAACGGGCGAACCGATTTTGATTTAGTTTCTTTTGTTTAAAAGGTGACTTAATCGAGAGTGTTCTTAGCTATGTTTGAATAAAATCGGTTCAGCCGTTCAAAAGTTATGGGCGTTTTACTGTTTGAATCGGGGTGTTTTCGCAAGATATCGTGTCATAATTACGAGTTCAATAGATTGCCGATCGAAGCGTATCTACTATGTACTAGATAAATTATGTTGCACGAAAAAAAAATGTGTCGGTGGTTTTTTAAATTTTGGAATTTTACTTGTACAAGGATTATTGGGCATTACTGGAAGAGCTCAACAAGGCTGTCACAAGTGCAAGCGCGGGCGTTTGTTTGGGACGTCATTCAGTCTTTTTGAAGAAGTTCAAAATCTTACTAATATTATAAATGCGATTGTTTGGATGAATGTGTGTATGCTTGTTACTCAATCACGCCACGGATGGAACGGCTAAACGGATCTGAATGAAATTTGGCACAACTTTTTATCCCGGGCGGGACTTCACCCGGGTTACGTAGTAACTAATAAGTAATCTGTGACCCGGGCGAAGCCGCTGGCAGAAGCAAGTAATTATATATTTTTCAAGGCCTTGCAGAACGCACATGTGTTTAAAGCGAATTCGAATTTCCTGAACATTGAAATACAATAATCGGGCATAAACAAGGTCGCAATCGGCGATTTCTAATTCTAATCTACCAATCTTTTATTATTAACAAGTAAAATTTCACAATTTAAAAAAAACCCCCGACGCATTTATCTTGCGAAAACACCCCGATTCAAACAGTAAAATGCCCTTAACTTTTGAACGGCTGAACCAATTTTATTCAAACATAGCTAAGAACACTCTCGACAAAATTACCTTTTAAACAAAAAAAACTAAATCGAAATCGGTTCATCCGTTTAAGCGCTATGATGCCACAGACAGACACACAGATACACAGATACACAGCAACACACGTGAAACTTATAACACCCCTTCTTTTTCCGGCGGGGGTTAAAAACACAACAGAGTTGCATTTTTTACTAAAATAATAATTACACTTTCTTGTTTTAAAAATAGTTACGAATATTTTAATTTATTTATATTTTGAGGTATAAACGGCCGCACTGATAATTTACAGATAAACCTAAACGAAAATACTAAGTCCTACAGAACACTCGGCACACGGGTCCGAGTCGTACTTGGCTGGTTATTATTTTTTCAATTCAACTTATAGGTTGCATAATTATTTATATATTAAATAATTATCGGCAAAGGGTGGACAGCTTAATCTAGACACACGTCAGTGAGCGAAGTAGCCAGTGTAAGGAAGCCTGAAATTACATAAAGATGAAGAAGAACTACAGTAATCACTGTAGTTCTTCTACACTATACACTAATAATATTATAAAGACGAAATATTTGTTTGTGTGAAAATTAATTCACCAGTAGAAAGCTACATTGTTACTGAGTGACTTTTAGGATTTTTTATCGCGAAGACGGTCCCTGTGGGCTGGGCCGTGGGAGCCGCGGGGAACAGCTAGTGACACTTATTATATCTATACCAATATTATAAAGAGGGAAGGTTTTTTTTGCTTGTACCGAATAGGCTCCGAAACTACTGGACCGATTTAAAAAAATATTTCACCGATGGCAAGCTACATTATGCCCGAGTAAATTAAGCTATAATTTTGGGGTCAGCTAGTATAATAAAATCACATCGCCTTTATAATATTAGTGTGATATTTCACAATAATATTATAAGGGCGAAAGTTTGTGTGTGTGTGTGTGTGTTTGTTTGTTACTACTTCACGCTCAAATGGCTGGCCGGATCTGGATGAAATTTGGTACAGTGATAGATTATAGTCTGCACATAGGGTACTTTTTATCTCGGGAATATGTTCCCTTGGGATAATGTTCGACATTCACGCCGGCGAAGCCGCCGGCAGAAGCTAGTAAGTTATAAATGTCAAAAAAAGATTTGATGTACCGACGTGTAGACGAATGGATGTATTTGTGTATGTAACTTATACAACCTACTCATTTTTTAAATCCGGCATCAATATTTGTAGCAACCCTAGTGAATCTGTCAAGTTTAGCTGTCAATTTTCGAGACGGTGGGAGTGGCCCTTCTGTATACTTTCTATTTTTAACCGACTTTCCAAAAAGGAGGAGGTTCTATGTTCGACTTTATGGTTTTTTTTTTTTTTTTTTTCTGTATGTTCACCGACATCTCCGTCAATTGTGGACCGATTTAGAAAATTCTTTTTTGTTTGGAAGAGTATGTTTTGAAATTGGTCCCATTTTAATTTGGTGAAGGTCTGATCAAGAACTTCGGAGATATACAACAGAACTCTTCAATAAATAACGGCAACACTCTCGGGATTGCTGCAATCGCATGTCTGTTTATTGTTTATACCATTTCATAACATAACATCACGCCAGTACGCTCTAAAGAGGTACGCAGATCTCTCATTTCACCGGTTATGTTCAAGTTTCATGTTATTCGGGTAATCTATTCGGCGTTATAGGGACCTTAGGAAACAACTTGCGTATCTATTAGGTAGGCAAAACTAAAACGGGAAAAATAAAAAACTTTTTTGCAAAAAAATACTACCGACTTCCAAATGAAAAACTACAAAGTGAAAAATAACTTAACTCTTGGAAGTCGGTGTCCATATCGAAAAAACCTACCTACGTAAGACACCGACTTCCAAGAGTTAAGTTATTTTTCACTTTGTAGTTTTTCATTTGGAAGTCGGTAGTATTTCTTTGCAAAAAAGTTTTTTGTAGTACTCAACTAATCGCAGGGAGCACAGCCAGTGAGGACGTTGTTCTGTTACTGCCGGTTATTATAATAACAAATTTACTCAATTTGACCTTCCTGTGCTCATTTTGAACTGAACTTTGACGAAGGGCCCAAAGAAACGCTAACTTCATTTATGCTTCAGCTCTACCTTGTTGTATACTTTATGGAATGCCGTTAGGAGGACATGTAACAAGTACTTAAAACAAATTTTATTTTTTCTTTGTTGGTCCGTTACTACTGTTACTAGAATATGCTCGAGATAGGGACGGTAAGGAGAAATCTCTTTTTATATACATTTTGACATAAGGGATCGTTTACGTTATCACGAGTGAGTACGTTAAATAAACTTTGAATAAGCACATTGTACCTACTGTGTGCTTATCCAGAGATCGTTTACGTACCTACTCACTTATCCAGTTTCAATACAAATTGACTTTACGTGAGTAAAAACTCGCACTAAGGCCTCTGGTATGTAGCGACTCCAGCACCAGACTGAAAGCTCGCTCAGCGCTCACAGCTTTTTAACACAAACGCGACTCGCATCGCGCATCGCGCAGAGCAGGCGTGAGGCGCGCCGCTCACACCAGTAGCACCACGCTATGTTATACGGTACCATAGTGTTTGAAAACGTAACAGTGTAGGTAGACTGTTTTTGAGTTGACAGTTGACACTGCTTACTAAAGCGTAAAAATAGTTTTCTGAAATGAACTCTTACTTTCTGTAACTATCAAAACGTATAACTATAGCAAACCGTGTTTATCACCACCACCACCGGCAAAAGAGGCCACTTCAGCATCCCTGCTCGACTTGAGTGAGACTTAACTTTGGGGAGCCATTATTAGCATAGTGTGGCCATTTAAAAGATTGACCAATATTAGCATTATGTATTAAGAATGTGAGCATGTAATATGTCCCTAAAAAAGAGAAGGACAGAGAATTTGTCAAGCTGTACTTTACCCTAAAAATGGGGTTTGATACATTCTTAATGCCAAACACTCAATTCAGAAACTGGCACTATATCTCTGTCTTTCATTCCACTAAAACGAAATGCTTGTTTACTTTTTGCCATAAACATAGCGGTTTGGGTGACGGACGGTGCAGTCTGAAGGTCACAGCTTCGGTGAAGGTGAAGCAAACTTCAGTACTTGAGTAGGTATGTCACGTCACGCGCAGTTTCTTATGGTGGGCATCTTTCTTGACCGCTTTGTGTCCGTCCACCAAAACCTGTCTGTTTCGTAGCACTTGTACAATATTTGCCGAAAATACAAACTTCTTTCAAACGGTACTCAGGGGAGTAGTTACCGTGCATTTCGGGATATCTTCAAAGCCAAAATATAAATTCTTCCTAAGGATGTAAAAAAAAATGTAAAACAGATGCAGTAATAACATCTCGTGCGTATATTCGTCTCATCTCTCGCGGAGGTCGGAGTTATTTCAAATATAATATGCCGCGCACTTGTAGTAAGGTCGCGTGATTCACAAGTTCAAACCGAGTAACAGTTCAACAGATACATGTAGGTACAATCTGCGTGTAGTTCTGTACATCTGCGGCTGATTACGATGCCTGTCTGAAGCGCGCCACAGCCCACACGTGAACACTGCGTGCTGTACATTACATTATACTGATTATGTCGCACTAACCATTAATGTTGATCCGCTCCCAAACGTTTGGAAGCTGCTGTGAATATTAATTATTATTCGGTTTACTTAAAGATGATTATTTCTCGCATCGGATAATGTATGTAATGTACAAGATGAAGCATCGCCGCTCTGAAGACGGCGACGAGCGCGTGCCGCGGGGGCGTGCCGCGGGGGCGTGCCGCGGGGGCGCCGGGCGTGCGGCGAATTGTTTCGCCGAACTGCCGGTTTATTTCAACTATGCATTGTTTCGCTGAAAAATTCACATCGTTTATTATTTCAGGCTTCGTAAACTCCGTCGCACGGATTATTGTAACGACTGTTCTCTGGAGTTGAGCCACGAGCCCCCAGCCCAGCCCGGTGAAGACGCGGGTACATCAATAACCCGCGGGTATTAGCGTCCGTCGCGGCGCCGGTGGCGTCTGGCAGACGTACGTAGTTCGTAATGTGCGCACGTCGGCACTTCATCATGCGGCACGCGACACACGTCCCGACTCCCGAACACTTGTTTATGGCAGGGACGTCGCACAGACTCTTCACGCCACACTCATATTGGACATTGGTCATATTTAACACTCAATTCATCAATTGAATAGTGTCCACAATGGCAAGCAAAATAATTCAAGTCTAGCTAAGCCTTAATGGAGCAGTGGTGGCTCAGTGGTATCGGCCGCGACTTACAAGTTGTAGGTCGTGGGTTCGAGCCCAGGCAGGCGCTTTACTTTGTGTAACTTATTTCTTCACCACTGCTCTCAAAACGGTGAAGGAAAACATCGTGAGGAAACCGGCAATCTCCTAGAACCAAAAATTCGAAGAAATGTGACATCCACCAACCCGCACTGGGCCCGCGTCGTGGATTGCGGCCCATTCCCTCTCATAGAGAGGAGGCCTGTGTCCCAGCAGTGGGAACATTAATAGGCTGAAGATGTGAAGCCTTAATGAATACAAAGGTGAACTAAGTTTAATAGTGGTGGAATTGTTAATAACTAGCGAAATATGAAAGTTAATTGGCCTATAAGTATTATTGATAGTTGAGAGCAAGGAAACTATCGCTAATGGATGTCTGCGCAATAACTAATTGTCATAATAGTGGCTGAGCTGAGTACACACCGTTGTGAGTGTCAATGGCGGCGGCGTTGGCAAACGGTCTTGTGATATAAGCGACAATATCTGAAAGGTGCCAACGCAATTTAAAATGTGTGTGATGGACTATGGATGCGCCAGTTATTGTTATAGTAAGAGCTAAATGCTATAGTAAAAACTGCACATTCACTTAAGACACGCATTGAAAGTCTATTCTACAGTATGCAAAACAATCCGATTTCTTACTGCAGGTACACCAAATATTTTTTTGTAGAAGTACAGAGGGCAGCTGACATTGGACGTCACGAGTAACGCTTGTGTCGTCCGGTCGGCGTTGTTGTTGTCTAACGTAGCGCACTACACTGCCACCGTAGCATAACGTGACAGGGATGTTGTCGAGACTCGTATAGCCAAGCGTCCACACAGCGCGGTCGTTGCAACCATGGATGACCGAGATGGTCGTCTCCTCGCGATCTAACTTCGTGGCGTATTCCTCAAAGCGCACCTAATGAAGCGCATCTAAAGTATTCTTCGAAGTGCAACTATGATAACAGTTAAAGAAGAGCATAAACGATTCGTAATAAATGATATCGATAGACGTTTTAAAATTCAATTGTCCTAATTGTTTGTTTATTAAAACTACCAGGAAAACAGAAATGAACTGGAACTACCTAGATGCTTAAGTGAGTAACTACTTAGCTAAATAATGGTAAAAATAAATTGAATTATTTGTTGTTTTGAAAAGTACCAGGGTGACAAAAATGAACAGGAAATAGGCGACTAAACGATCTCACTAAGTTATGCACCAACGATTAAACACAAAGAGGCATATAAAATATTCGTTATTTTTCACTATATGTGCGCTTTGAGGAATAACCCAACCTCGTGATCTAACCTCGCGCTCTTTTGTTAAAGCGCGCGAGGTTTGATAAGAGAAGGCGACGATATCAAAACATGGACCTTCCTTATTTATATCTCTGAGCTGTTTAGCAACTGGGCTTTTCTTTAGGCAGTTTTCCCATTCAAAACGATATGGACAATTTTTTTAAAGCCCAATGAGCCCTTCCCCATTTTATTCGCACTTTTATATGCTTTGTTATGCCGCCTTACATAGGCTGCACTAAAAGTATCAGGAATGGAATATTTCCACTGTTTCTGTCATATTAAAATCTTTTTAATTGAAAACTCCTTGGTTTTAAAAATCGAATACCATTTATTTATTTAAAAAAAGATTCTCGGTCTTGTCACAAGGTTTTTAACCCCCGCCGGAAAAAGAGGGGTGTTATAAGTTTCACGTGTGTTGCTGTGTATCTGTGTATCTGTGTGTCTGTCTGTGGAATCATAGCACCTAAAAGGATGAACGGATTTTGATTTAGTTTTTTTTGTTTGAAAGGTGAATTTGGCGAGAGTGTTCTTAGCTATGTTTGAATAAAATCGGTTCAGCAGTTCAAAAGTTATGGGCGTTTTACTGTTTGAATCGGGGTGTTTTTAACCCCCGCCGGAAAAAGAGGGGTGTTATAAGTTTCACATGTGTTGCTGTGTATCTGTGTGTCTGTGTATCTGTGTGTATGTGTATCTGTGTATCTGTGTGTCTGTCTGTGGCATCATAGCGCCTAAACGGATGAACGGATTTTGATTTAGTTTTTTTTGTTTGAAAGGTGAATTTGGCGAGAGTGTTCTTAGCTATGTTTGAATAAAATCGGTTCAGCAGTTCAAAAGTTATGAGCGTTTTACTGTTTGAATCGGGGTGTTTTTAACCCCCGCCGGAAAAAGAGGGGTGTTATAAGTTTCACATGTGTTGCTGTGTATCTGTGTGTATGTGTATCTGTGTATCTGTGTGTCTGTCTGTGACACCATAGCGCCTCAACGGATGAACCGATTTTGATTTAGTTTTTTTTGGTTGAAAGGTGATTTTGTCGAGAGTGTTCTTAGCTATGTTTGAATTAAATCGGTTCAGCCGTTCAAAAGTTATGAGCGTTTTACTGTTTGAATCGGGGTGTTTTCGCAAGATAAATGTGTCGGGGGTTTTTAAATTTTGAAATTTTACTTGTGTCAAAATTGTTAAGTTGTTGAGAAAATGGAATTGACTCGAGAAAATTCAAGAGCGATGATTTATTATGACTTTCGAAGTGTTTTAACACAAAAACAGTGTGTTGACCGAATGATTTCTGCATTTGGTGATGAAGCCCCATCCAAAACCACAATTTATCGCTGGTTTGCAAATTTCAAAGTGGACGTGTCAAGCTCAGTGATGATCCCCGTCAAGGTCGTCCAAAAACTGCAGTCACCCAAGAAAACGTTGATGCTGTGCGTAAGCTGATTGAGGAAGATCGACATGTGACATACCGAGAAATTCAGGCAACTTTAGACATTGGCATGAGTCAAATACAAATAATCTTGCATGAACAATTAGGTGTAAAAAAGTTGTTTTTCCGATGGATACCGCATTCGCTCTGTGAAGAGCAAAAAGCGGCTCGCGTTACTTGGTGCGTCAGAACTCTCGAAAGATTCCACGCAGGATCCTCAAATGCTGTATACAACATCGTATCAGGTGACGAATCCTGGATATACGCGTACGAACCCGAAACAAAAAACCAGTCACGAGTTTGGGTGTTCGAAAATTTGTTAAAGCCAACAAAAATTGTTCGTTCACGGAGTGTTGCAAAAAAAATTGTGGCCACGTTTGTCTCCAAAACCGGCCATGTTGCGACTATTCCTCTTGAGGGACGAAGAACGGTTAATGCAGAATGGTATGCTAGCATTTGTTTGCCACAGGTCGTTTCTGAACTCCGTAAAGAGAACTGCAACCGCCGCATCATCCTCCATCACGACAATGCGAGTTCTCACACCGCGCACAGAACAAAAGAGTTTTTAGAGCAAGAAAACATAGAATTATTAGACCATCCGCCGTACAGCCCCGACCTAAGCCCTAATGATTTCTATACGTTCCCTATAATAAAGAATAAATTGCGTGGTCAGAGAATTTCATCACCTGAAGAAGCCTGTGGACGCCTACAAAACGGCCATTTTGGAGACCCCAACTTCCGAATGGAATGGTTGCTTCAATGATTGGTTCCATCGTATGGAAAAATGTGTCAAATTTCGCGGCAAATACTTCGAAATGCAATAAATACATTTTTAAATAGTAATGTTGTGTCACTTCCTTGATTCCCGAAATTTTCAGTGCCGCCCTCGTACGCTTGGGCTATTATTTTTTAATTGCAACCTGAGAAATAAGATCTTGATATAAATAAGGTGGTGATATAAATGAATAAGGGTGACGACTGTGACAAACGGCTGTTACGTACTTTTAGGACTCGTTTAGTGAAGGGATTGCAAGCTGTATCATAAGTAAACCGAAAGGCGTGTCAAGTGCAAGTCGAACAAATAATTATATACTCGTACGTACCTCACCATTAACGTAAATATAATAGCATGGATACCTGCGCGGCCTCACAAGGCCAATTATGCGGCGTCTCCACAACAAAGACAACAACATAAACAATATCAATTTAACTTCTCAGGCGGAGTTTGTGTGGGCTCCTTCATCGTCCCCTTTTTAATCTGTCTTTAATTATGGGAACCACCCCTCCTCACCCCCGGCACACCGTGACCGACATTATTTAATATACAGTTTTATTCAATTCACCAATTTTCTTCGGTTCTTGTGGTATTAAACCGCTCTTTGCAATCGTTTCGGTTACTTCTGCGGTAAAGGTTTGTGAATCTGGCAATTTGACAAGCTTTCATCGCGTAATTGCTAAAGTTTGTTCCTCTGTATCGAGGTACCTACGTGTACCAAAGGGAAGAAAACGACTGCCTATATTTATACATTCCAAGTTACTATGGTAGTTAAAGGTACTTATGTTATTAGCGACTAAGTTTTAGCTTTCGTAGAATTTTACGACACTATCTTAACCAAAAATATATAGCCATCACACACAACAAACAAGAACGAGATAAAAGCAGTCTTTGTCATGTTACAAGGAACCACTAAGAAACTGGTAACTCTTGGCTTGGCTGTTCCCTCACAGCCTCACAACGTGACAATCACTCACTTTTCTACAAGAACTTGACAAAGTGTAGCAGTAGGAATGTTCCCCGCATCACGCGTGCGGCGCACACACACCGCACACATCAACATCCGACACTGCTGCGCTGCCACCGACATCAGACACGAGACACGCGCGACTCTCCTCACAATGCCGGCACTTTACGGACGAAGTGCAGAAGTGCTACCATAACATTTCAGAACACGTCCAACCGGTTCGTTAAGGCTTACGAGCAGAAAGAGGTACGTACTGTTGTCAACTGCACTAGAATTTGTTTGAAAATATCCGACCGAATATTCGCGCCAACTGCCTGCATCCAGACGTCTTCAAAGTTCAAAAGTTCGCTGTCCACAAAGCTGTATGTGTGGCACTAAGTAGACCTTTTCTGTGTGGCTTTGACATACCACGGTAGATAACTGGCGGCAGACGCGCGATACATCTCCGAGATTACGCGACTTATCTCGCAGATATGATTTAGCGGTTGAGTGCACAGCGGCACGGGTGGCACTGGCACGCGTTGAGATTTGTGACGTCACAGACACGCTCCTGTGCCGTCTTACGCGTGAGCACCAGTATGGTAGAGCCTTAATTGATTACTGAGTTGCCAGAATAAAACAACCAAGTAATAACGATGCAAAGAGCCGTACTGGCCCAGGGGTTAGGGCCCGACTTACGAGTTTTATGTCGTATTTCTGTGTAATTTATTTAATCACTTTTGGGCCTTATCAGAATACCAGCTTAGCATTATTTTCTTTATGGATATCGTGCACATACTTTTTTTTTGCGATGTGAAATGCTCATGCATACAGCGCTAGCGCAGTTATGTGGGACTCTAATCCACTAAAACTCCACGGTGTCCTCCTGTGCCGCTTTTTTTTATTTTTTTATTTGTTATAGGCCTGCGTTGACCACTATCTCATCTGATGGAAAGCGATGATGTGGTCGACGATGTAGCACGCTTGCATAGTAGTAGTAGTAACCTCTTCACTCTTGACTTAAAGACTCCCAGGTTGTAGCTATCGGGCTTATGGCAGGAACACGGGCACGCGTTAGCACTCACCGCGAACCAGCCGCGTCTCCCGCGGACCCTCCTCTGGGGAGTATCCCCTATCACCGGCGCACCAGAACACACTATGCACCGTGACCTCTCTAGGGTCCAAACCAGCACATGGGGGCTAGACAACCCCTTGAATGGCACCCTTGGTCCCCTTGTGGTCAAGGTCAATGGCCCCGCCACCTACCATTTTTCGGCCGCAGCGGATAGGGAGAGCGGCCAACGCTATACCGACACTCCTCTTCCCCTGCGGCTCCTCCGCGTCTGCCATCAGCCAGTAGCGACCCCGCCCAGGCCGCGGAAGGTAGGGAGAGCGGCGCACCGCAATACCAGCACTCCTCTCCCGCCACGGCCTTCAACCTTCAGCCGCGGTATCGTATGGGTTTTGCGAAGCCCCATAAGACAACGCGGCCCGCCTCAGTTGGGATGTCGCTCAGGCAGCACCGCAACCTACATGTTGGCCGCTACATCGTCGGCTTATCGGCAAAAGCCCTGACAAGCGGTTCCTCCTCGGGACCCTCTTCGCTTCACCGTGGGTGACCAAGCCACGGTTACTGAGCCGCCCCGCCTCGACAATGCGGGAACCCATCGGGGATCGTGCACAAGCTGAGATAGGAGCCTTTTTGGTCTCGCACGGGGGTATTTTTAACCCCCGCCGGGAAAAGAGTTAAGTTAAGTTTCACGTGTGTTGCTGTGTATCTGTGCATCGGTGTATCTGTGTGTCTGTCTGTGGCATCATAGCATCCAAACGGGTGAACCGATTTAGAATTAGTTTTTTTGTTTGAGAGGTGATTTTGTCGAGAGTGTTCTTAGCTGTGGTTCTTAGCTATGTTTGAATAAAATCAGTTTTGCCGTTTAAAACTTATGGGCGTTTTACTGTTTGAATCGGGGTGTTTTCGCAAGATAATGTGACGGGGGTTTTTTAAATTTATTATTTCTTTCATTCCTGTCCTGTAACTCAGCAGTGGGAACATTAAAAGGCTGATTATGATTATACTAATACTGATGCAGTTGTAGAGTGAGATAAACATCAAAAAACAAATAGAGCACAATTGTTTCAATCTTCGCAGTGAAAAGATAGTAAAGATCTTATAAATAAATAGCGTCCATACTTATACATAACCTTGCGCGATAATTGAAGTCGCGCATAAAACGCGATGGAGCTGGAGTCGGCAAATAGACATCAATCAGTGTACAATAACAGTCTGCAACGATCCAAATAAAAAGCTTTTATCTGCGAAACAATCTGAACACTTGCAGCAAGACGGAGCTAGTCCGTAAGCATGACGTATAGTGAGTCTAGCGGAACTATCCAGAATGGACGAATTAACATGTATAGCTCACAGAAATAATAGCCGAACAACATAGCGCGACATGTGTCGTGAATGTCGCGATTTGTCAAATTACGAGAGATGAATGATCCGCTAGCGATAGCGACACACCGACACGAGTCGTGAGCGGATACGTTCATACATCGTCGGATCGGATATTAAATTATGTAGATGTGGGGTATCGGCACGACTCGTGAGGCCGACAAATAAAAGTCAAGACGCTTCGCTCGCAAATTGTATAAATCAAATAAAATGAGTTGTCAGGTAACCCGTCCCGCTCGTCACCCGCTTTCTGAAGGGATCGCTTTATTTGCGTGCGGGCAGATGCCGAACGTTTTTAGAACAGCTACTATTGTATAAGCGGACATATTATTACGTGATTGTATTGTATCTATCCCCTTAGGGGCAAAATTGCCAAACACCAATAAATTCATGAACTATTTTTCCAAGACCGTAAATCTAAAATTTCATGTGTCCAATTTACTAACTGTAAAAATTTCATACAAACTTACAACTCCTTTTTAACCTTTTAGAGGTGGAATTTCCAAAAACCAATAAATACATAAATTCTTTTTATTAACAAAGAGCGTAAATGTAAAATTTCACGTGTTCAACTTACAAACTATAGAAATTTTAATACAAACTTTCAACCCGCTTTTTACCCCCTTAGGGGTGGAATTTCCAAAAATCCTTTCTTAGTGCTCACTTACGTCACTTGAGGAACCTCCCTGCCAAATTTCATGTTACGTCAAGTGGTTTTCGATATTTCGTAATGAGTTAGTGAGTGACCTTTCGCTTTTATAATATAGTATAGAATTATAGATAAATATATTCATGCGAATAATTTACCGTAAAATACACATAGATACATAAGAAACTTAAACTTGCGAAAGATTCAACCGAAGATCCGCAAGTTTATATATTTTATTGAGGTTGAAAGATACATGTATGTTACATATTATTTTCAACGCTAATATCAGCACATTATGACATGTTTAATGAATCGTACACAAACACGCACCTAACAAAGGGACGCTGTATTGTGTGCCGCGCGAATTACATTGTTTGTGTAAGTAAAGTTGAGGTAACAAACAACGTGTGTGTGCTCGTTATCACCCCGTTTGTGTTTCGTTTCAGCGCGTGCTCAGCAAACAGCCTGTACGTGTGTGACTGTGCAGTGCACTACATCATTGACACATCCGCTATACCCACTCCCATTCCTTAGATAACCACAACAACTTTAAAGGTTTTGCTAAAAACTTCGTTAATGTTTATCACTGCTAGTTTTCAATACATTAGAAGGTATTGTGATCCGTAAGTAAATAATGCCTGAACAATAAGAAATGAACCCGCCGATTACAGAAAATATGACGCGAAAGTTATTGGGGGCTCAGCATTTTAATATCGGAAAGATTAGGAAGGTTTCAAATTGAAAAAGCCTCTGCAATTGGGTTTATAAGATCTATGTGTACTCAACAGATTAATGATTTGCAATTTAATCGAGTTTATTTAGCGGACGCTGTTCTATTAGGTAAGTAGGTATCGACGACCACAGTCGGTAGAAATAAACTCGGATTTTCATCAAATTTTAAAATTGATGTATGTGTGTGTACTGTGAATGACTGTTCAAATACTCGAGTTCTTCAAATAAATCATAAATCGTGTCGTTGTTCCTCTGGAGAACCGACTACAAGCGAGCTCCATTCAGCAACCATGTCTGCCGTTATCGTAAGCTGTGTATGATGGCGTAGTTGTTGTCACCATATTTAAATGTATGTATGTATTTCCCACTGTTAAAGCAATTAAATTATTATTAAATTATTTTTATTATTTATTAAATAATTACTTGTACCGCGGCAACCCACGTTATTAAGACGGCATTTATCTAATTTCAATGCAAATTCATATTTTGGTTAACACGACCGCGTACGTTAAAAACTCACACTACGCCCAATAGTCCTCGGCGATGTCACAAAGGCGCTCTCATTAATTGAGAGGCTCTCAATTGAATCATTGCGGCGGCGGCGCGGGCGCGACCAGCGCCTGTCACCCACACTCCCCCCGCACTATAACTACATCAAAGTGCCGACACTCGCACTGATTGACGCGATGATCGCGATGTCACTCACTGTTACTGTGTCCACTACCAGGAATTGAGTCAGCGTCGTCTAACAGGATAAATTTACCTCAGTGCTCTGTCGATAGTGTCCTTATAAACTTTTCGTAAACTAGTCCATTCAGGGTACAGGTAACTGTTTTAGAAGTTCACATTCTCATTTGGCTAGTGAAAGTAGGTGAAATTGCTGAGTGAGGAGCCCAGAGTCTTAACCCCGCGGAATATGTTACACATTATAGCTTTCACATGAAACTATCCGTAGCCTCCGCAAACTGAATTTCAAATAATGGCAAAGGGTTCGCTAACTACTTACCTATAAATAACACGTTCGGGCGCATTATGTCTGATTATCAAAATGTCCAGTGGGCTCAAAATGTCCAATTCATCCAATTAGCAAATGGTCCAGTACGCAAATAGACCAATTCAAATTATAGTCGTTAATTAGGCAAAGATATCCTTGTAAGGTATTTTAATTCGCCTAAATCACTTTCACACACAAAGATAATTGAGCTTTCAGCGAAAAGGCTGCCTTTGTAGACTTTGTACCCGTAGAAATAGGTTTTGTAAGTTTCAGCATGTGATGATACAAGTTTATGCATTTAATTGTGTAAACTGTACGTTCCGTCGAGTGTTATACGATATGTAATATCCGTTCCAATATGCATTATTTATTCAACAAATTGAGCGGATGTCACATAATAATGTCATTAATATCGAGCCGCTCGCGGGCGCCGTAATGTGTTGCTACTTGCTATGAACTAGAACTACACAGAATACACTCGACATTGGCTCGTCGTACAGTACAATAATAACCGGTACATTACGTATTGATACAAATAACCGCCGCTTTCGAATGTTTCATATTAATGGCTATTTTAATTGTCGTGTCGTATTGTGTCGCATATAAATAATCGATTTCGTGTTTGTTATGAACGTTTCCACCGACGACGGGAAATGTACGAGTTACGAGTGAATATAAATCAGAATATGAATCGGAATGTTTGTATCAACTCGGCGGTAACCAGTTTAGCATATTGTAAATGGAATTCGATCACGTCGGCTATCCAATATCCCGGTTGATATAAAAACATTACAATGATGTATCTTCACAAATATTACTAAGAAAAAAATCAAATCAATCTACCTAGCCTTTTCCCAACTTCATTGTGGTCGGCTTCCAGTCCAGCCTGATTCAGCTAAGTACCAGTGTTTTACATGGAGCGACTGCCTACCTGACCTCCACAACCCAGTAACTGGGTAACACGATACCTCTTGGCTAGACTGGTGTCAGATCTTAGGCTTCTGACCCGTAACGACTGTCAAAGATATTCAAATAACAGCCGGGACCAACGGCTTAACGTGGTTTCCGAGGCACGGAGGAAACTCGGTACGTCGATATGGGCTGCTGATCGACCAGTGCGGCTGTTATTATTTAGCCACGAGCTCCTCCACACATATTATTATGAAGCTGTATGAAAATCTATGTCACGCAGTACAATCTTTTGAGCTGATTGATTTGATTTGTGGAATATTTAGATTAGAGAGAGTAATGTGCAACCTCGGCGTTCAAAATTATAAGGAGTTACAAAGGACTTTATATTGTACAGTTTACAACTTGACACCCTTTCTCTTCGGGAAATCGTGACGCACTCTTATTAAGGAGTACCTGTGGTAGAGCCCGAGAGCCAATCACTTAACCCGGAAGCTCTGGTCCCAGCACACGCACCCTACTTCCATGCGAGGAAGCCACGATCTGTCATGCACACGGTGACGTTACCTGTCTGCCAGTCACTTCACAGATCACCGCCATACATCACCGCGGCGCCGACTCACACCGCTCCATAAACCTACTGAAGCAAAGCGAGTAAGTGAGTTGCGATGGGCCCAGTTAGCGAGTGCGTATCACGCTCTGTGACTGCGAGCGTGCGAGCAGTTAGTCGCGTCGCCAGATATTTACGAGACGGCCGCTTTGCACACAGATTGGATATAAATCGCGGCCCTGCACGCTCACAAGGAAGTTTGGAGCTCTACGTATTTATGTTGAATATCACAGTCAGGCCTACTGACACGATTGTGCACATCAGAGGTATTTGTTACGGCCGAGGGCGCAGTTTTAAAGCTTTTTATTTATTTTAAACGCTTGATTTCCTCGAAGCGTTATTTAAAAGTGCTGAAAAGCTAACGGATTTAAAGCATATCCATAATTAGATTTTCCAGGTCCCTTTCTTTGATTAACGTTTCGAGGTAATCCGGCGTTGTTGAAAAATATACGACGAATGCTCAAGATGCAAAATCAAGTGCCTTAGGTCATGCGGTAAGCAAGTAAATCATACATCATTTATTTATTTGCAAACATGGGTACAAGTACACATTGATGTTTTTTGTTCATATAAGTAATAAAGTTCTCCATGTTTAACCATCACATGGGAACTTTATTTTTACATAAGTACATTATTATTTACAAACTAATTTTAGAAATATAATAAGAATAAATATATGTACATTTAGGGGCGTCAAAAAATTCGTCCACATCGCTGTCAACAGGAAAAGTGCCCAGAAGGCTGGCAGCATTGCCACGTTGGATGGCAATGCTGATTCTTTGGCCAAAAAAAGGCCAGCCTCTGGTCTCATGAAGAGTCGACCAACCGCTTGGCGATATTCCGAAATAATAGGTGTGCACTCGGACCCATGGCCCTAGTGTTTCAACCCCAAACGGCTCAAACACATAATTACTAATTAAATTGTTGTATTTGCGCCGTTTGAGGTTTTCAGCACCTGCAGCAGCCGCCCCAGCGCAGCCCACCGTGCTAGGAAGATGGGATGGCGCAAGGGTGTCGACGCAAGTTGCATCCCACACCAAAGACCTACCCATCTTCCATGGCATTATGGTCATACAATCTGCAGCCTAATTGTGTAAGTAAATTCGGCAAGGAAACAATCTGTTTCTTACCCAAAAACGATTTTCGCCATACGAAAAGTCGTTTTTGGGTAATAAGGCTGCTGGTCTCTTCCCATCGACGCGTGCCAGGCCATTGGGTTCTAAGACAGCTGGCATCCCGGCGGTGGCAAGAGCACGACGGATGAGATCATTAATGCTAGCGTGCCGCGCAATCCGACCTGCACTCTTACTACAAGATAGGCCATGGTGTCCGAGGCAGTCGACTGCTTCACCGCATTGACAGCGATGTGGAGCCCCACAAGGAGCGCCTAATCGCAGGCATGTAGCGAGTCGGAAGGTTGTGTCACCTAGCAGACAAGCCAGAGGCCCGACTCCCACTCACCCACAGCCAGCAGGCGGGCACGCTCAGCAGTATTGGTAGACGTATTAATAAGGTTATGCCGTACCAACCTGCAGAGCAGCTCATCCCACTGTCTCTGGGAAAATGGGTTCTCGGGCCGATCCGTACCAGGGCAAGTCACTTTCCAGGCGTCCTCTGCGTCTGTCAAGCACGGTACTTCAGAGTCAACCAGGGAAAGAGCTAAAATTTTTCTGGTTAGCTTTTCAGTGCTGTGGACAGAAGACAGGAACGCTAGTAAGCTTACACTAGAAATTTTGCGGACGCCGAGGCTACCAAAACGAATTGGTAGGGTGGCTTGCAGCCACGCTCGGTCGTGCAAGAGTAACTAATATGTAATCTGTGGTGCAAGGCCACATTAAGAATGGATGTTAGTGTTGCGAATAATTTGGTCAATTTTGTCCAAAAGTTGTGGTTTCTTCCAAAGAGGAGAAGAACGGAGAAAATACATAAAATTTGGACCGAAACAACAATATCTGATAAGGGTAAATGCCGAATGTAAATTAATTTTTGAGAGACTATCCGAAAAAAAAAGAAAAATATATATGTCGCCGCGTAGGCGTGAATTTGCTAATTTATTATCCTAATTAATCATTTTAAGTGTCTAATGTCTATTTAAGTTGGGTTTTGAGTTCAGCGCCATCTATTGGCTCACTGTGGAATCAGTATTGATTCATAATTCGTATGCTAATTTCAATGTTTAATTAATACGAGATGTTTAAATAAAACAGGAACACTTATTGTAGTACTTTTGGATTTGTTCCCATCTTAACTATTGCACATTTGACGAAGTAAATGTGTTTCATTATGTTATTCTTATTAAGTTGTCAAACAATGGCGGATGTTATAATTTCTATGACCAATAACCAGATTTAATAATTTAATACGAGAACTAAACAAATTTGAGTAAATGATTAAATACTAAGAAGTCATAAGACTATTTTACACAGCTATGTAATAATGAGAAACTTTCTAATTAGTAAGATTGTTAGATCACCGGAAACTTGAATAGTTTTGTTATTAGATGACTATTTCAATAATAAACTACAAACCACTTTGTATTTGTGAGTATTGAGGTTGTTTAATGTTAAAATAATTAACTGATCAGCATTTTAGTATTGTTTGCTAACTTTACTCAACTATCCAAGTAATTAGTGTCTAAACAAAAACAATATGGAAGTCCCGCCCATTGTTTAGTACGTGCATGGCGCGTACGGTGCATGTTGGCGCATCACATATGCGCGGGCGTCCGAGAGGCAGGCGCGGGGTGTCGGGGGACCGAACCCACGACGCGACGGCCGGCTGCGCGCCCGCCGCTCCACTCAGCTCACAGACACCAGCCATTACGGGCATTTCTTTGTACCTATTTCTATCTGAGTTGATAGCGTAATAACAGTAATATACCTATTTTAATACAGTCCACTCTTTTATTATAAAGTCCCGATTGAGCCTATTCATTGGTCCTTCGATTGCTCAAAAATAAACACCGGTTTTGCTGTAATTAACGCCGTCAACATCATCGGTCGTCGTGTTCACCTGTGCGGACTTGGACCGTTCGCGAGCACCACGCGGTACGACCACGAAGAAAAGAACAAAGAAGTCGTTCCCGAGGCAGCCTGCATAGTCAACGTGGGAGCTGACGTCATTCTTTGGGAGTATAATACTGTATTTGAGTGAGTCCGTTCCAATTAGTTATTTTTCTGCTTTCATCTTCTTGCCGAAAAACGTTGTTCATCTTCCTATCTTTCAGTGTTCATACAGTGTCTCAACATTAGTGCTTTCATAGTGTTTCCTACGCACTGCTTGTAAAATTACGCATATTTTGTATCGAAAACGCTCGGTAATTAGCTACTTCGCACCGCGATAACACGTGTTGAGTTGTTGACCTTGAAATTTTTTCTCGATCCCTTTCACTAACGCACAGCTGTTTGTGGTTGTCTTATCTATTGAGTACATTAGCATCAGTGCGTCCAGCTGTTATTTAACTTTACAATGGCAGATAACTTAAAAACATTGATAAAAAAACGTAGTTCAATTAAATCAAAGCTTACTATTTACAGTAACTATTTAAATTTAGTAAAAAGTAGTTCCGCAATATCAGAGTTGCAACGTTTAGATTTAGAGGAGCGTTTTAATAGATTTGAAACCTTACATACCGAATTTGACGCCTTACAGACACACATCGAAGTGATATCCGACGACAACGAGGCAGCATTGACTGAACGTGAGGACTTTGACCGCCAGTTTTTCAACTTGGTGGCACTCACGCGCAGCCTGCTCGGTGTCTCGACCAACGGTGCTGCGTCGGAGGCGGGCTTCAAAGATGCTGACTCAGGTGCACATGTTTCATTTAGGAATTCTTTTGTTCGTTTGCCTAAAATAGATTTGCCACATTTCGATGGGAACTACCAATGCTGGCTTGAGTTTAGGGACACTTTTGGGTCATTGATTCACGACAATTCTAGCATAAGTGATATCAACAAGTTTCACTATTTGCGAGCTTCACTCCAGGGGAATGCAGCTTTAATTATAAAAAACATTGACTTTAAAGCTGACCATTATAATTTAGCGTGGGACCTGTTGTGCGAACGTTACAATAACAACCGACTTTTAGTGAAAAATCATTTACAAGCTTTATTTGACGTTGAACCTCTTACAAAAGAATCAAGTGTTTACATTAGAAACCTTGTTGATGTTATTAATAAAAATATTAGGGCACTAACTTCATTAAAAAGGCCCACTCAATATTGGGATGATATTATTATTTATTTTATGATTAAAAAATTAGATTTAACAACAAGTCGTGACTGGGAAGAGCATAGAAACAATACTTTTAAAGATGATCCTACTTTAACACAATTTTGTTCTTTTTTAAGCAGAAAAGCGGACTGGTTAGAATCAGTGGAGACAAATCTTAGTTCTTCCGAAACGAATGCTATAATTGCCTTAAATAATAGTCATTCAAATAAAACCGATTCTAAGCATACAACAAATAAAAAAATTGAAAATATAAATAAAAACAGTAAATGTCCACTTTGCTCCCAAGCACATACGTTATTTAAATGTGAATCTTTTAGAAACTTGTCAATAGAAAATCGTATACAAAAGGCAACTCAATTTAATGTTTGCATTAATTGCTTACGCTTTGGACATAATTCTACAAAATGTAGATTTACACATTGCAAATATTGCAAAACAAAGCACAATACGCTTTTGCATTTGGAAAGTAACGAGCCCAAACTTGCTTCCAATCCAATGCCTTCTATCACGCCTTTTGCACTGTCTTCTGCTTCTCCTTCTTCAAATGTTGTGCTTTCAGCCAATTCCATGCAGCTTGCTACTTCTGCGCATGTTTTACTGTCCACAGCTATGGTGAACGTGACTGGCGTGACGGGTAAGAAGTACACTGCGCGCCTACTGCTGGACAATGGCAGTTCGGCGAACTTTGTTACGCAGAGCTTATCAGAGAAGCTGGGTTTGTTACGACGCGGTACGAGCACCAAGGTAACGGGTATTAATAACCACATATCCACCAGTACACAGTCTTGTCACCTCTCAATAGAGTCTTTATGCTGTGCCTTTAATGTAGATATCGAGTGTCACATTTTGCCTGAAATCACAAAATTTCTACCGTCTTCATTCATACACATCAATCACGTCCCTATTCCTTCAGGTATTAAACTAGCAGACCCGAACTTTAATGTTCCGTCGGTCGTAGACATCCTGGTAGGGGCTGAAGTTTTCTGGAATGTCTTAGGCAGCAAAACAATTGACTTAGGGAAAAACCTACCTAAATTATGCGAGACCAAGTTAGGATGGTTAGTTTCAGGTAGTATTTCGCGCCACTCATGTTTTTCCGTCAATCATTTTTGCCATCATTCCAATGTCACTCCCGACCTAACTCAATTTTGGGAGCTTGACCATATTGCTTCAAAACATTCACTCTCGCTTGAGGAGAGAATGTGTGAGCAGTCTTTTGCTCAAACCACCGTCCGTAATGATGGTGGGGGATTCGTAGTATCAATGCCTTTAAGAGGGGATCCTAGTACATTAGGTCATTCATTTACCAATGCTAGAAATCGTTTTCTTTCCCTTGAACGGCGATTTAAACGCGAACCATCATTTTATAAAAAATACAATGAGTTCATGAGAGAATATGAGCGCCTTGGTCATATGACGTTAGACTCAGACTGTACTCCTTCACCAGAAAACTCCATGAAAAATTATTACATTCCACATCATGGAGTTATTCGCAGTTCTAGCACCACTACACAGCTACGCGTAGTATTCGACGCATCAGCTCCTACCAGTTCGGGGGCGTCGCTTAACGACATCCAGATGGTCGGTCCCGTAGTACAAGACGATCTGTTTTCCATTTTAACACGTTTTCGTCAGCATAAGTACGTGGTCTCAGGTGACGTGGAAAAAATGTACAGAGCCATAGAGTTAAATCCAGTCCAACGACCTCTTCAAAAAATAGTTTACAGATTTGAACCTTCAGAACCTCTTAGAACCTACACTTTAAATACGGTTACCTATGGTACCGCTTCTGCGCCCTATTTAGCCACTAAGTGTCTTGTAAGTCTGGCTGATGACATTGAGGACAGTCGTGCCAAATGCGCTATACGACGAGATTTTTACGTCGACGACTTTCTTAGTGGAGGGGATACGATAGCTGAAACGGTAGATATTTCAAAAAAGGTACATTCTGTTCTATCATCTGCAAAATTCAATTTAAGAAAATGGCGATCAAACAATCCAAAAATTCTAAAAGAAATTACACATAGCAACGAGTTACATAACACTTTAAATTTTTCTGAGCATAGTCCAAACTCTCAATCTAAGACTTTAGGTCTTAACTGGATTTGTGACTCTGATTCACTCACTTATGCTATAAATATCACCTCCACTACTAAAGTCACAAAACGTCATGTCCTTTCCGTTATCAGTCAAATCTTTGACCCATTAGGCCTCGTAGGTCCATGCGTCGTCGAAGCAAAGCTGATTATGCAGCGTCTATGGCAAGACAAGTATGACTGGGATGACGAAGTATCGCACGAAGTCAAAAATCTTTGGTATACATTTGAAGGCACAATAACAGCATTAAATAAATTAAATATTCCTCGTTGGGTTTTGCGTGAAGACTCTATTACGCATGAAGTACACGTCTTTACCGACGCGTCCGAGAGGGCGTACGGCGCTTGTGTGTACATTCGGTCTTGTAATGGCAGTGGGTCCATAGGCGTACAACTTCTAGTCTCTAGAAATCGTGTAGCGCCGATCAAACCAACGACGATACCGAGGCTTGAACTTTGTGGAGCTTTGTTGGGTGCAAGGCTGTGTACTAAGGTTCAGGAATCGCTTACCATGCCCATTCATAAATGTAGATTCTGGTGCGACTCAACCATAGTCCTGGGTTGGCTCTCTACTCCTTCTAATCAATTAAAACCTTTTGTCAGAAACAGAGTCAATGAAATACAGGAAAGTACTTGTGGTCATACCTGGAGCTACGTACCGTCGAAGGACAACCCGGCGGATCTTGTTTCCCGTGGTCTCAGTGCCGACGTTATCATGCACACACCTCTGTGGTGGTCTGGACCCTCATTTTTACAGCATAGTGAAAATGAGTGGCCTAGCATGCCAAACAACGGGAAAGATAGTCTGCCGGAAGTAGTGACTCATTACATTGGTAGTAATAGTGACAATCATATTTCGTTACGTAGTGATCATTTAGACGTAACTATTCATTCATCAATCATTACTAATTTATTAGTAAAGTATTCTAGTTTATTAAAAATACAAAATATAATTACATATGTCGCATCAGGGCTGGCCGATAGATGCAAACCATCGGGAAGTCAGGAAGTATTCCCTTAGGTTAAGACATCGTGTGTGGGCAGGTCGTTGGGTACAATCGTGCAAATGAAATCACAGAAGTTATTCGATACACTGGGTTTATTTAAATAGTCACAACTCAGTTACAATCTTGCTTACTAATATTACGGATCGACACTGATTCTACGACGTGTTAGCTCTACGGCGTTCAGTACTCAACTGCCATATTCTATGTTCCCCACCACGCAAGTGATTAGAAATAGCGCGCCAATGCGTAGTTCTTGCTTTGCCGCCAGATGGCGTGCTTGCGATTTGTTTTAACGTCCGTACTATTGACTAAACCCGACACGGCCATCCTGCGAGACAGGCGTCCTCGTCTGTTCCTCATTGTCAGGGTTAACAGTGTATCGAATCATGTGGAAATTCTCATGAATGTCCTCAGCCCTTGGGGGAAGCTGAGGGGTCTGTCAGACTCCTACTGACTAAAACCACATGGTGTTCTTTAGGCCGTAATTTCTCTTGAGAGGCGAACGTGGAACACAGCACGTCGCCTTCTCGGGCCTCTCTCAGGTGACAGATCCCCAAATCTATCACCCGCAGGCATCATCTTCTTGTCCTTGCTCCATGCCATCTCATGTCGTGTTGCGCCACACGTCCTCTTAGTCTACTCCGACCCGCCAGTCTCCCATCATACAAGGGATATCTTTCTGAAACATAAAATTTCCAAACAGTATTCGCTCGTCCAATCCTGACTCATATTCTAGAGTGAGGAAACATTTCGAAACAATCAAGCATGATCATTTAAATCTCTCTGTTCACCATTGCTAGGAACAAGTAATTCTATTTTCAATTTAAAGAAAATAGCAACTTAATCATCGATCCGGTACCTGATAGCACCTAATCTTCGTGATTACAAAGTCCAAGTTCCACTGACAGTCATTAATGTCACATTTAATGAAACAATAGAAACAAGACACCAGGTATCTTATTCACGATCTTTAGCCATCACATAGCTCTCTTAGCTATCACAATTGCTCTACTCGCACATCCTCACGATGTCGAGTCAACTCAACTCTCTAAACTTAGAACCAGTTCCCCACAGACATTTAGCCTGTCGTATGTTACGTCAATTCGTCATCTACTATCTCAATTGGTACTTGAGCTTTGTGTATCTTACTAACACAATCTACGCATAGTAATCAAAATTAGAAAACCAAAATTATTTCAATATTCGTAATGAAGGCTTGACGATTCGAACGTCATCAACATTAACATGGTGAACTCACCTCTCGCGTCACTATGCGAGTTTACTTTATTTTAACCACATAACTCAACAGGAATCCTCTGTAAGGTTCCTTACACAAACGTATTTTTTACACCGACTTACAGGTGTACAGGCCCATAGTTGCTACAAAGACCTCCAGTTGGCACACAGGCCTAAAGTTGCCATAAAAGCCAACAGTTGCCACACAGGCCAACACACAACGCTCGGCTACTCCTGACCAAACTAGATCATTGGGTTCGTGATACTAGGAAAATTTTAGAACTCTGATCTTTAAATCATTACCCTGGGCCATGTACCACCAGTCGCTCAAATCAAACTTTAAAACTTCTTCTGCAGCAAAAACTGCCAAGCTTACAGAAACCCTCGAGTAAAACCTCTAACGCCACGGCTCTGTAGCCGAACAGCAATTATATTGCTCTCACACAACGGTCTCTCAAGACCCCGACCTCCGCCAGAATCCACTGGTACGGTCAAACATAATACGGCTGATAGACTCAATTACTCGACATTTTAAGCATACTCATCATCATTAAAATCCTTTTAACATCAACATCGACTGGTACATGACCCGCTGGCATCTTCCTTAACCTACAGTGTGCGTACTTGTAGGTTTTAAGCGTACCTATTTAAAGCTTTCGGTGTATAATGATCACTGTCCTGTCTTAATCACCTATCGCGGACTTAAAACAGGGCCTATCTAGTTTTCCCTTCTAGACTTTCCCACAGAACACTATTAATCAGAAAAAGGTCCGATGATCAACAAGTTCAACTAAACAAAGTAATTAAAATAAGAGTAACAATTCTGTTACTCTTTACCACAATTCAAAGGCAATGCATACCCAATTCATAAAACCTCTTCAAAAACCCATCGCCACATGTTACGCATGAGGTGCGGTCCAGAATTGGTCTTACGAGTAGACATGTTACACTGTCATCAACTATGACTTACAATTCTCAAGGAACTTGGTGATTGGGGATCCTTCTCACAAGATTCGCGCTTTTTACTCAAAGATTTTGGAAAATACTGACGGCTTATAAAAGGGAAACCACTAACCCTGATAATATTAAGGAGCTTTACGAATTAACTCTGATCAATATCATTAGTATCAGATTATCAACAGTAACCCTTTACTGTCGCTCACTTACTCAGTTTTCATGTAAGGAAAACGATCGCGAGATCTACTGCTATCACAATATTACTTTGAAAGTAAGCAAGTGAATTCAGATCCGAAGACGGTGTTATAATTCGTTACGCAACAAGATCTGTTCGTAAATGATCAGTACCGTTAATAACTCGATACAATTGCGATAGCCCAACGACATTACCAACTCGCCTTGCCACTGAAAACGACTAGTTATTCAGTCATTTTGGATAACTCATCTCCTTCTTATGGGATATCTCATCCTAAAGTTCGTAATGAACCAAATATTGAAACTATTACCGCCAATAGCAAACTCTTTGACTACTGGTTTTTACTAAGTGTGTCTTAATTACCTAGTGTTGGTGCTAGGTATAACCACTACCAATTCAGTGGTCAAACATGAACACTCTTAAAAATTGAACTAGCATCTCTTCACTAGAGAACATCGACCTCACTATCGAAATAACATGGAAGCGACTCACCGAGTATTCCATTCCAAACTTGCGCGCGCTTGTAACGTTCGGCTACGACCTGCGAACTGCTAGCCTGCCATTCCTCTTAACCTCTCAGATGTTGACATGTCAACCTTCGCGCTCAGCAATTGAATCGCTAGCCTCTAGCAGAGGCTTCAGGCTGCGACACAATATGGTATCTGAAACATGAAAAATATTACGAGAGTATATGTTCACACGGTTATCTTAACCATACACAGTTTTGATGGGAATTAACCTGTGCACCGGTGTAGTAACCTAAACCAATCAATCTGCCTAGCCTTGTCCCAACTACATTGGGGTCGGCTTCCAGTCCCACCGGATTCAGCTGAGTACCAGTGTTTTACATGGAGCGACTGCCCATCCGATCGCCACAACCCAGTAACTGGGTAACATGGTACCCCTTGGCAAGACTGGTGTCAGATCTCAAGCTTCTGACTTCCCGTAACGACTGTCAAAGATCATCAAATGACAGCCGGGATAAACGGCTTAACGTGCTTTCCGTGGCACGGAGAAAACCCGGTATGTTGTAATGGTCACCCATCCACGGACTGACCTCGTCAAGCGTTGCTTAACCTTGATGATCAACCAGTGCGGCTGTTATTATTTAGCCACGAGTTTCTAGTAGTAGTAGTAGTTACCTAAACCAGCATGGCAAAATAGGTTATTATGGACACAGAATGTGATTGCAGAGTTCCTGTCCAAAACATGAACCACACATCACAGTTTCCCAAGTGCCCTACCCAGGTATATGGGCTTTAGAGAATCCAATGAATGCCATAGCATTTTAAGTCGCAATTAACGAGGTCTGGTAGGGTTTGCCACCTTTTAAATAGTTTGGCCCTCCGACCACAAAAGAAGAATACTATGCTTTTTCTCAAACTTAGTTAACTCTCACTACATAAAACTATCAAACTACAAAAGTAATCAAAATATTCTGACTGATGTGTAAGGTAGGGCCGTAAATGTCACTATATCGTTCTACCTTCTAAACAATAATAGTCAGCCACGGCTAGTCAAAGGTAGAATAATAACTCTTCAACAACACCAAAACATGACCATCGATAACTAACATGAAATTATAACCTAACACGGGCTACCCCGACGAACCACTGACCACCGTACCGTACACAAAACCAGAATTTTGAATAATGAACACACTTTTCCATAGTCATAACAAAATGAAAACGACTCACTAGATTGGCATAAAGATCAGAGCGTATGGATCTTTCCACACGTGCACACGCTCCTCCTTGTCCTGTCCAGCTCCTTGGTTGTTAGCCTCCTTCCTGCTCCGTTCCGGACTGGTTTTTTTCATTATTCAAGACTGAGGGTAGTCGCAGAAAACTCGACAACTGTTTCTATCTGACACCGCATTTTTTTTGCAAGTATGTAACCGCCATTTTCACTAGCATTGTTTTTACGTGTGATCTCATTAGCACGACCGAATCCCAATTCTGATGTCGCATCAGGGCTGGCCGATAGATGCAAACCATCGGGAAGTCAGGAAGTATTCCCTTAGGTTAAGACATCGTGTGTGGGCAGGTCGTTGGGTACAATCGTGCAAATGAAATCACAGAAGTTATTCGATACACTGGGTTTATTTAAATAGTCACAACTCAGTTACAATCTTGCTTACTAATATTACGGATCGACACTGATTCTACGACGTGTTAGCTCTACGGCGTTCAGTACTCAACTGCCATATTCTATGTTCCCCACCACGCAAGTGATTAGAAATAGCGCGCCAATGCGTAGTTCTTGCTTTGCCGCCAGATGGCGTGCTTGCGATTTGTTTTAACGTCCGTACTATTGACTAAACCCGACACATATATACAACGCTTTGTTTACAACATAAAAAATAAAAATAAATTGCATGGTAATTTTTCAACAACAGAACTAGAAAACTCATTAAATATAATTATACATTATTCACAGCTTGAAATGTTTCCAGAAGAGTATAATTTGTTAAAGTCTGGACAAAAATTACCGCGCAAAAGTAGATTGCTTCCTCTGACACCGTTCATTGACAATCATAACCTCATTCGCGTGGGCGGAAGGCTCGATAACTCCCCCTACGATTTTAGCGTGAAACATCCTATTGTTTTATGCAGTAAGCATATACTTACAAAACTTATATTTCAAATGCAACATTTAAAACTTGTACATGCAGGTCCACAGTTGTTATTGTCACATATACGGCAAACATATTGGCCTCTAGGCGGCAGAAACTTGTCTAGATTTGTCGTGAATAAATGTCTTAAATGTTTTCGACATAAGGCTCAGAACGTTCAGCCTATAATGGGTCAACTACCTAGCTCAAGAACAAATCTTGAGTTTCCTTTCTTAAATAGTTATGTTGACTACGCCGGGCCAGTATTGGTGGCCAATCGTAAAGGCCGAGGATGCAAACTTACAAAGTCCTATATGTGCATCTTTGTTTGCTCGGCAGTAAAAGCCGTACATTTGGAGCTCGTCACCGACCTCACCACTGAGGCCTACATGGCCGCTCTAAATCGGTTCGTGGCGCGTCGTGGCAAGCCTCGAAGCATCACGTCCGATAACGGGACTAACTTTGTAGGCGCATCAAATGAGATGTACAGGTTCTTGCAATCATCAAATGTTGCATCTGAAATGGCGCAGCAGGGTATTGAATTTATTTTCACGCCCGCATACAGCCCTCATTTCAATTCATTGGCTGAAGCTGCTGTAAAATCATGTAAGCATCATTTAAAACGATTACTGCATCTTACTCATTTCACCTTCGAAGAGATGGCTACCTGTCTCACTCATATAGAGGCGGTTCTTAACTCACGCCCTCTTACTCCTCTTTCTTCAGACCCTAACGATTTTTCGGCACTTACTCCCTTTCACTTCCTAATTGGACGGCCATTCTTATCAGTACCACATCCTCAGGTGACTGAAGCCAACATCACGCGACTGGATCGCTGGAAGAGAATTCAGCACATCAGACAGCATTTCTGGCGACGGTTTCATAACGAGTACACTTCTCTGCTGCAGGCCAAATCCAAGTGGTTTCATTCCAGAGGTGAAGTGAAGCCGGGGTCCTTAGTCCTGATAAAGGACAAAACAACGCCGCCTCTGCTCTGGTCCCTGGGCCGGGTCACGAAGACCTATCCTGGCGTAGACGGAGTCACGAGAGTGGCCGAACTGAAGACGAAGCGGGGCACCATTCGTCGTGCTTTCAACTGCATCTGCCCCCTTCCAATCGACAATTGAAGACTTCCCTTCAACCCGGGGAATATGTTGGCGCATCACATATGCGCGGGCGTCCGAGAGGCAGGCGCGGGGTGTCGGGGGACCGAACCCACGACGCGACGGCCGGCTGCGCGCCCGCCGCTCCACTCAGCTCACAGACACCAGCCATTACGGGCATTTCTTTGTACCTATTTCTATCTGAGTTGATAGCGTAATAACAGTAATATACCTATTTTAATACAGTCCACTCTTTTATTATAAAGTCCCGATTGAGCCTATTCAGTGCATGGTGTGTGTAAAAAATAATAACTGTAAAACTGTTTAATAAATCTGCTAATTGAATAGATGTTTGAAAACCAAATAAACATGTAACGTTAATTGTCATAAAGTGATTGTGTAATCTATAAAAACATTTAAAAAGAGTATCCTGGAGTTTCTGGCTAGGTCTTCTCCAGCGACCGACAAAAGCTATGGACCTAGCAGGCCACACGAATTCACGATGTGGTTTTAGCTTCAAGTTAATTTGAAAACTCAAAGTGCCTGTAACTAAATCAAATAAACACTCTTGAGTTTCAATCCAGTGTTGTGTGTTATTGAAGTAACCCGCTCCAGTCAAGAATAAAGGAATTGCCTCTAGACATTGGGGTTAAAGATGGCGGTCCTACGATTCATAGGTACTTCGACGTGACATATATATAAATTGAATTTGAAACAATTGAAATACCAATTAAAATACCTGCTCAAAATTTAATACAGACAGATTTAAAACTAAAACAAATCAAATTAAAATTAATAAATTGATAATTCATAACACTAGCATTGATTTTTCCCTAACATAATAGATCGGATGTAGTAGGTTTAGCATTTTTTAAATAGTCATTAATATGATTTTTTTAAATTGATGCATATTTTCAATTTCTATTATGTGTTCAGATAGCTTATTATAGATTTTGAGTGCCATACCAAGATTTTTTTTATCAAAAATTGCTTTTTTAACCCCCGCCGGAAAAAGAGGGGTGTTATAAGTTTCACGTGTGTTGCTGTGTATATGTGTATCTGTGTGTCTGTGTATCTGTGTATCTGTCTGTGGAATTATAGCGTCTTAACGGATGAACCGATTTTGATTTAGTTTTTTTTTGTTTTAAAGGTGATTTGTCGAGAGTGTTCTTAGCTATGTTTGAATAAAATCGGTTCAGCTGTTCAAAAGTTATGGGCGTTTTACTGTTTGAATCGGGGTGTTTTTAACCCCCGCCGGAAAAAGAGGGGTGTTATAAGTTTCACGTGTGTTGCTGTGTATCTGTGTATCTGTCTGTGGCATCATAGCGCCTAAACGGATGAACCGATTTTGATTTAGTTTTTTTTGTTTGAAAGGTGAATTTAGCGAGAGTGTTTTTAGCTATGTTTGAATAAAATCGGTTCAGCCGTTCAAAAGTTATGGGCGTTTTACTGTTTTCGCAAGATATCGTGTCATAATTACGTGTTCAATAGATTGCCGATCGAAGCGTATCTACTATGTACTAGATAAATTATGTTGCACGAAAAAAAAATGTGTCGGGGGTTTTTTAAATTTTGGAATTTTACTTGTCATAGCATTTCCATACGTACCTACCTATTTAGCCCCCCGGTGAGTTGGCACTGCAACAAACATTGTTTGTGCAAATCCATGTTGCCATTTTCTCCAAAACTACTAGTCCGAATGTGATGCAGTTTTCAGTTATGGGTTTGATTGGTGCATGTTCTTAGATAGGTGTTACGGTGACAACTCACCAGGGGGCGCTGCAGCAAACATTGTTTGTGCAAATCCATGTTGCCATTTTTAACCCCCGCCGGAGGAAAAAGAGGGGTGTTATAAGTTTGACGTGTGTTGCTGTGTATCTGTGTGTCTGTCTGTGGCATCATAGCGCCTAAACGGATGAACCGATTTTAATTTAGTTTTTTTTGTTTGAAAGGTGATTTTGTCGAGAGTGTTCTTAGCTATGTTTAAATAAAATCGGTTCAGCCGTCAAAATTTATGGACGTTTTACTGTATGAATCGGGGTGTTTTCGCAAGATAAATGTGTCGGGGGTTTTTTAAATTTTGTAATTTTACTTGTTATGTGGTGTTGTGCCTATTTTATATTTGTGACGTAAACTTTTTGGGTGATTGTATAGGTGTAGGTATATTTGTCTTAACATAGTTTGCTACTTCGTATATGTAGAGACAGGGAAGTGTAAGCAGCTGGAGCTTTTGGAAATGTGGCTTACAGCTGTCTGTGTTTTGAATGCCACATATTGCCCTTAAGCATTTTTTCTGTGCTTTGAACGCCATTTCTCTGTCGGGCGAGTTCCCCCAAAATATAACTCCATATCGCAAAGAAGATAAATACATATCCGTGGTACGCCATTAATAGAGTTGACTGATTTGAAATTTCGAGAGACATCCAGAGCCGTCTTTAAACTTTTGGAGGTCCTGGCTTGAAGAAAAAATTAAGTTTCATTTTTAGAAAACGTTGTTTTCTCTATTTTCGCCCAGGGACTTGAATTTAATAGTAGAACATGATTTAAGATTTAAGACGAGTAGATTATATTTTTTTGTATATACATTTTTTTACGTTTTTTTTATTCAGAAATCGAGGGATAGACGTAATATGATGACGTATATCTATTCCATAAAAGTAAATTAATTTATGGCAAACAGAGGAAAAACATAAATTAATTTTCTTTGAAAGATATTTTGTTTACTGAGTAAAACCATATACATAGGTATACGTAACTTACAATATCTTTACAATAGAACATTCCTCGCTGAACAATGTTACTCTATAGTATCCATCCGCCACCGTTACTCAACGCGCCGTGAAATATTTCAAGGTTTACTATAAAAAGAAGATATCGATACGCCTCACGTATACTGACAACTTTAGTTTTAATTGCTTTTCAACAAATCACAACTCCGGAGTGACAAGGTCCACAACTCAAAAGACTTGTTCACGAAGTAACTAGAAGGTTATACTACTGAATCACATCACTTACTGTGAGATCAACTTGTCAGCAGGCGGCAGTGATGTCCCCTTCGCGATCACCGCAACAACAGACACATTCCATCACCACCATGAAACCGTAAGCATCACGCCAGTGTCAGCACACGCTCGCGGCATGAGCGTGCCAGATAAGCACACAGCCGGAGCCGGATGGCGAGGGCGACTAATATAATATCTGCCCACTACTGCGATGTGACGGTTTTAAACAAATCATTTCATCACATTTTGTTTTCCTGTCTAATTGCGATAACACAATAAATCAAATGGTGCTCGGAAACGAATGAAGTCGCACGCACATGTAACATTTAGCGTGGAAGTGCTAACACGCATCCAATTATACCACGCGGCAGACACATGCAGAAGGTCTTCTCGTGGGTTGTCGTAGATTCAGCTCCGCTCCCACAGATGCGACTGCCGCAAGTCTTTAGTGGAACTATTACGATGTGCTAGTAAGCGAGGAGACCACGTTATAGAGCCTCCACGAGGAACTGTTGAGCGGAGCCATTTTATTTTATAAACCACTAAGAAATCGCTTAGAAGCTTGCAAACCCGAAAAACTGTTTTTGTGAAATATAGTTTTCCTCATGATGATTTTAGTGGTTCTTCTGCAGCTGATCGCTGCCTGTCTATCGCTATGTGTTCGCGGTACTTCACCTGCACCCCTGACCTCTGCCGCTCGCGCTGACGTGATGCAAGCTGTTCACAATGAGCACATTACAATACCCGCTCATTTCACTAATAGCTCAGATAATGCTCGCTACATATCAATCTTGCTAACTGTATTGAAGACTATTCCACGTGGTCTTGACACGATCGACAGTAGGTATCTTACCTATTACTAAAATACGTGCATATCTACGTTCATACATACAGGTTAAACACATATGTATCCTTTCGCAGTCGTGTAAATATACAAGGTATAAGTAAATGTGTGTTATATAATACTTATGAATGTGTTAAGGACGCGTTTCAGATGATGCTGAGTTGTATTTATGCGCAGGCAGAGAATAACAAGCAGAACAGGTGAAGCGTAAGCTTGCTTCACGTGAGTGGAACTAGAGGCTCCGTGTGTATACCGCATGAATAAAACAAACTGCCCTGTGTATCGCGGAAGGAAGCGACGCCGGGGGACAGTGCTTGTTAAGCTCGCTCACCGGCGGTTTATCGGTCGCCGTGTAAAAGAACGTGCGACATCGGCAGGAAACCAAACCTCGAGGAAGTACACTGAGCGCAGTGAGCAGTAGGAGCGATAGAGCGAGAGCGCCAAGCGAACTTGTATTTTTATCGTAAATCCTCGTTTACTGTCGGGCTGACAGTTTTATTCGTGCAAACTATTGTTTTCTCCATAAAATAGGGGAATTTATCTCGTCCCACACGAACTATGTGTTCTGTGTGCGGCCATGAGTGTTATCCGCGTCAGCAGAGATTGTACACTAGGCTGTGAAACCTCTGTCCTTTATCCTTTTTACCCGACTGCCGAAGGAGGGTAATGTGTTTATCAGTCTATGTATGTATGTATGTATGTTTGTTCCTATGTGGCGTTCCAGAAACCAAAAGCGTTGGCCGATTTTGATGATTCTTACGTCAATCGATTCGACTTAACCCTGCGAGTGTAGGTAAGTTCAGCCTACATTAAATTTCGTAAATAGAAAAATGGCGGATTTTGGGCGCCATATTGTGGGGGCCCAAATTTTTTTCTTCTTCCAAACCCATCGTGTGGGGTATCAAAATAAAGGGTTTTAAGAGGTGATTTCAAAAATATATGACACTGTACAAACGTACCTGACTGTGTCCAAATGTACCTAATTCAAAAAAAAAAAAATAACTAAGAAGTTGTTCTATAATTAAGAATCCTAAGGCATGAGGTGTTTCTGTTGTTACTGTTTGTTTTCTATAATAGTTATGACATTATCAATTAAATTTACAATAATTTATAATTGCACTCTTTATCTGACATTATTTGATCTGAAATAGGTTTAATAATGTAACTCTGACATCAATTATTAATTAGTTTCATAAGGATCCTAATGCATGAGGTCTTTTTTATTATTACTGTCTATTTTCTTAATTTATACAGTTTAATACAAGCTAAAATAAAATATTTGCACACCATATTTAATGGTAGAATGTAAAGGGACCGTCATAGATTTAAGATCACACTTTGTAAACCTACATTCTGGCAAATAAATGAGTTTGAATTTGTTTTAATTAAAAAACGGTATTTCAAAAAATCAAAAAAACCAGACTGCTTAAAAAGCGAATTCGCTTTTTAAGCAGTCGGGTTTTTTTGAAATATCTTTTTTTTTTGCAATATAACCAAGATACATACCAAATACGAGTACTTGTTATGACAAATGAGATAAAATGGCAACAGTTCGTCTTTTCGCTCTTTTATATTAATGTTTATTGTACTTGTGGCACTTATTGAACCAGATACGTTTATAAGCACGTAGCCTGTTGAGGTCAACAGGCTAGCAACATTGGCAGCTTACGGGCCATACAGCCTGATGGTCGCAATCAAATTACGGCCAAGTGAGACATTACAACTTGTCCCAGCGTTTGTGAACGCATCACAAAATTAAACGCGTTGTCGTCACACTTCCCTCAGATGAACATGACAGCAGCCCGTCATTCAACAAACGACTCAAGGCGGACTCGAAAGTTTCAGCGAACGAAATAAATGTGCGCTAGTGAGGCGAGGACAAGGTCAAGTGTACGAGTGTTTACACGACATTAGCGTGTTGTGACAAGTGGGACAGCTGCCGCTGCGTGTGTGTAGCGTGGCGGGTCATTGACTGCGGTGTGAGAGTGCCACTGCCGCCGCCGCCGCCGCCGCCGCGCATCCATCATTGTACATCACTAGCGAGCGCTGACGTGATGAGAGCGCATCAATTGACGTCATGTGATCTGCACCATGTGGCAGTGCGGAAGACATGCTCCGAGTGAATCACTGTCTGCAGTCGATTCTACATAAACTCATTTATTAAAAAATACTTTTACCAAAAAAAATACTACCGACTTCAAAATAAGAAAACTACAAAGTGAAAAATTACTTTGTTTTTTAAGTCGGTGTCTTTGGTAGGTACCAATTTTTAACCCCCGCCGGAAAAAGAGAGGTGTTATAAGTTTCACGTGTGTTGCTGTGTATCTGTGTGTCTGTCTGTGGCATCATAGCGCCTAAACAGATGAACCCTGATTTTGATTTAGTTTTTTTTGTTTGAAAGGTGAATTTGTCGAGAGTGTTCTTAGCTATGTTTGAATAAAATCGGTTCAGCCGTTCAAAAGTTATGGGCGTTTTACTGTTTGAATCGGGGTGTTTTCGCAAGATAAATATGCCGGGGGTTTTTTAAATTTTGAAATTTTACTTGTTGCTTTATGGATAAAGTAAAGACGCAAGTAGTTAAGTAAGTACTTTTAATGCCAGAATAGATTACCCGAATATCATGAAACTGAACATATCCGGTGATATGAGAGTGTACCAAGGAGAACTTTACACATCTGCGTACCCCTTTAGAGCGTTCTGGCGTGATTTTATGTTATGAAATGGTATAAATAATAAACAGACTGCGATTGATGCAATCCCGAAAGATTTGCCGTTATTTATTGAAGAGTTCTGTTGTATATATCCGAAGTTCTTCATCAGACCTTCACCAAAATAAAATGGGACCAATTTCGGAACAAACTCTTTCAAACAAATAAAGAATTTTCAATATCGGTCCACAACCACAATTGACGGAGATATCAGTGAACATAAAAAAAAACCGGCCAAGTGCGAGTCGGACTCGCGCACGAAGGGTTCCGTACCATTATCGCAAAAAACGGCACAAAAATCACGTTTGTTGTATGGGAGCCCCCCTTGAATTTTAATTTTATTCTGTTTTTGGTATTTGTTGTTATAGCGGCAACAGTAATACATCATCTGTGAAAATTTCAACTGTCTAGCTATCACGGTTCATGAGATACAGCCTGGTGACAGACAGACAGACAGACGGACCGCGGAGTCTTAGTAATAGGGTCCCGTTTTTACCCTTTGGGTACGAAACCCTAAAAACGTAAAGTCGAACATAGAACACCTCCTCCTTTTTGGTAAGTCGGTTAGTAATCGCGACACATTCTTCTAGAGAATTAGAATTAAGAATCAGCTTAACAGCTCAGTGATTTGTATAACTAACACCTAATGTGATAATTTTCAGGTAATATGTAGGTAACCTGAAAATGATCACATTGGGTGCTAGTTATTATAAGTTTACCTATAACTGGTTGGTCAGTAAATCTTTAAATTCTTTAGTATATTCATGTATTTCCGATCAGTGAGTAGTCCTAAAAGGAATCCGAGCCCGGCTTAGATAACACTCATGACTATTAAACTTTAAGAGAGATGACGCCCTCTCAGTGAGATATCGCCTGCCACTTCTAACAAACCCAATTCCAACTTTATTTTTAAAGTGGTCTCACATAATGCCACTTTCCGTCGGCGTCGGGCGTCGGGCTCACTACTCTCCGCGCGGCAACAATCGAGTTGTCGCCGCGACGCCGCCTCGACGCGCATCGTTCCGATAAACTCGTTCCAAACCCCGCTGGAACAAGCACTTGTACGCTGAACGTTTCACAGATAATGTAAGTTCTCGTATGAAACTACACAATCTGGAGAACTATTTATATCGCCGATCAGAACGATCTAATAAAACGATCAGAAGCGTGTAAACAACAGTCGATTAGCTGTCGGCGATGCTACAAACTGTAGTGATACAACACGTGACGTCAGACATTCGCTGCAGGAAGTGCGCGAGACGCACCGCGCAGCCGGCGGCGGGCACCCACTACTCACTATCATTCAGCTCATCAGCGGATACATTAGTACCAGTCGATGGTGGAATTAAACATAACAGCTCATGTTTTATATCTCAGATTCAGTCTGCTAAGCAATATCTACCTATTCATAAAGTCAGGTGCGAATTCACTGATTTCATGTGCGAATTACCTGTTAGTGGAAAATTTCAAAGTTTCCATGTGGAAATATTGGAATTATACTGAAATTTTTATTTTCCCCTAAAAATGCGTAATTAGTCGTAGTCATGATAATGATAGTCTGAAATCATAATCATTTTGTAGAACTTAGCGCCTGCTTGGTTTAGCACTAAACTCTGAGTTGGTTGACTTTATACTAGAATGGTAATGGTTTTCGAACACTGGTTTAATGATACATATGCGCGAGTTGGCTGAACAAAACCACATGTATCCTCCGACTGCACAGCATGCTTTTCTTCTTGTTTACGTCTTTTTAGTTCGCATTTTAAGCGGTCGGTTTTTTTGTTATTTTTAAATATTTTTGTATTTGTAACTTTTCAGTATTTTTTTTAAAAGGTACATTTAAACATATAAGTGTTTTATGTTTTTGTAATCACCTCTTAAAACCCTTCATTTTGCTACCCCACACGATGGGTCTGGAAGAAAAAAAATATTTGGGCCTCCACAGTATAGCAACCAAAATCCGCCATTTTTCTATTTTCCAATTATAATGTAGCCAGTGACACTCGCAGGGTTAAAACGAATCGATTGACGTTAGAATCATCAAAATCGGCCCAACGTATTTGGTCTCTAGAACGCCACATAGGAACAAACATTCATACATACATACATAGACTGATAAACACATTACCCTCCTTCGGCAGTCGGGTAAAAAGATCCGCTATGTGTTTTGGCTCTGTAATAGTTTTATTATTAGATCTAGAGAACACTTTGGTATATTTAATTTACTTTGCTGAATAATTTGCCGGCAGTTTTTGATTTATTCGTAGGTGTCTTAATTTTATAATTATTTGGAGCACGCTGAGTCAGCTTTATAATTATTTTGAGCAAGCTTAGTCAGCTAAGTTATAATTTTATAATTATTTTGAGAAAGCTGAGTCAGCTTTATAATTTTATAATTATATGAAGCACGCTGAGTCAGCTTTATAATTTTATAATTATTTTGAGCACGCTGAGTCAGCTTTATAATTTTATAATTATTTTGAGCACGCTGAGTCAGCTTTATAATTTTATAATTATTTTGAGCAAGCTTAGTCAGCTTTATAATTTTATAATTATTTTGAGCACGCTGAGTCGGCTTTATAATTTTATAATTATTTTGAGCAAGCTTAGTCAGCTTTATAATTTTATAATTATTTTGAGCAAGCTGAGTCGGCTTTATAATTTTATAATTATTTTGAGCACGCTGAGTCAGCATTTTTTTTTTTATACCTAATGGCGTAATTTTTAAGATGAGTTTTATTGGTCTGGCTAGGCTTTATCCTATATTGCCAGAGCAGTTGACGTATCCTTTTGCTGCAAATCTTAATACCATTTGACATCCTATTCACTTTTTTTAAATATTTACTGTCATCCCGATATGGAGGAAGCATAGGCCATAAAGCAATGTAAATAAATCCAAAAAAGCCTCATATGCTGCATCGGGGTTTTTAGCTTTATAAACGACAAGCATCTTAAATGATTCTTAAACCTAGATAAGTTTTCTTCACTATAATGACGTCTATTTATACGCCACTTATTTATGGCATACAATTTGTTAACAGGGAATTTAAGTAGTTGCGCTGTGGCTGTGTGGTCAGATAAGGCGAATTCTAATACCATGGTTTTGCAAGGCTTACTGAAATTATGCGCAAAATTGTCTATGCATGTTTTGCTCTTCATTCGAGTAGGTTTGTTAAGAGCTAGTTTTAAGCAATTTTTGAATTTTTTAAATTTAGATTTTCAAATCCAATCGAATTATTGTTTCTTTTTAACCGACTTCAAAAAAAGGAGGAGGTTCTCAACTCGTCGGAATCTTTTTTTTTTTTTTTTTTATGTATGTGCCCCGATTACTCAAATACGCCTGGACCGATTTCAAAAATTCTTCTTTTGTTTGAAAGGGTATACTTCCTAGTTGGTCCCATAGTCATCAGGTCAGGATCTGATGATGGAATCCTAGAGAAATCGAGGGAACTCCTCGAATATTATAGGCAAACATATAACGATTTTGGTATTTTCATCAACAATGCAATCATTTTCACTCAAAAAGTATCATTTGGTGAAGTGGAACTGATGAAGAAGACCACAGATGGCCACTGGAACTACTCAATGCTTAGTATATCACGGGCATAACATATCTCGACTATAGACAAGACAAAGACAAGACAAAAGATATTTATTTCAACTGGGCCACCAAGCGGCACTTTTGAATGTCACAATTTAAATTTAAATGGAATACAAGTTGATTCTACCGTGCATTCGGAAAGTAGCTAGTTATGGAGAAGAATGCACAAGAAACTCCATACTTTTTAAATTTACATGGAATAAAAGTTGATTCTACCGTGCATTCGGCAAGTAGCTTGTTATGGAGAAGAATGCACAAGAAACTCCATACTTACTCTTTTAAAAAAAATGATTCTACCGTGCATTCGGAAAGAAGCTTGTTATGGAGAAGAATGCACAAGAAACTCCATACTTACTCTTTTAAAAAAAAAATATTTTTACAATATTTAGGTACATGAGAACATACATTAATAAATTCATTTATGTGAGGACAATGCACCCAGAATAGCACTACACACTATACTATGTAAAGGTATAAAGTATTAAAAGTACTCACACATGTACTGTGCAGTTATACAATAGGTACTAGAAAAACATCAACATCCGAAGCAGTTGAGTTATGACCAATCCCAACTGACGGCGCCCGTTCACGAACATGACGCATGAATCGGCACCACCCAGCTCAACCATCATGAAGGGAACCGAATGATCCAACACACGCGCCACCATCAGAGAGACATTTGAGAGAGCATGACACACTCAACTGCCAGGGCACACACAAGTCAACGAACGACACATAGGTATAGCAAATGGTAGATTTACAGTTGGGTACATAGTACCCACACACGTGCTGTGCAGCTATACAATACTAAAAGAAATCGAGTCTATACAACACAAGCATAAACATATCATTTGTTTTTGCGCCCTAGTGGTTGTGGAGCAGGACTAGCATTGAGCCAAGCATTTTTATCAGTGATATAATCCCCCAACTTATAATATGCCTGCCTGCATAGTGTGCGTTTTATACAATTTTTAAATTTCGTCTCATTCAGTTCTAGAATATGGGGAGGAATTTTATTGTAACATTTCGTACAGTACCCCATGAAAGATGAGGCCACTTTTGCCAGTCTGAAACCTGGTTGAACTAATTGGTCCCTATTTCTAGTAATGTAATTATGTCTGTCTCCGTTTTTACTAAAAAGATGTAAATTCTTTCTCACGTACATGATGTTTTCATAAATATATTGACAAGGAACCGTCATGATGTTAATGTCCTTAAACAGTTCCCTTAGAGAATCACGGCGGCGAAGATTGTAAATCGCTCTGATGGCTCGTTTTTGCAGAATAAAAATAGACTCAATGTCTGCAGCCCTTCCCCATAGTAAGATACCGTAAGACATTATACTATGAAAGTAACTAAAATAGACTAGCCTAGCGGTATCCACATCAGTAAATTGACGAATCATTCTGACAGCATAAGCTGCCTAACTCAGCCGCCCCGCAAGTGATACTAAATGAGGACCCCATTGTAACCTTGAGTCTAGCGTGATCCCCAGGAAAACCGTTTTATCGACGAATTCGAGCTTCTCCTTGTTTAATATAATGCCACAATCAGTACTTTTGACATTTGGCAACGAAAATTTTACGCATTTGGTTTTTTTACCATTTAATACTAAATTATTGGCAGTGAACCAATCCTGAACCTGCCGTAGCGCGTTATTTACGTCGTCAACCAGACAAGTACGTCTATTTACTTTAAAAACTAAAGATGTGTCATCAGCAAATAACACCATATTTAGTTTGCCTTCGAATAAATGGGGTAAATCGTTTATGTATATTAAAAATAAGAAAGGACCTAAAATTGAGCCCTGGGGTACCCCCATTTTCACATTTAACCCCGACGAATTCACACCGTTTATTTGAACTAATTGTTGTCTATCACTCAAATAAGATTTAATCAAACTTAACGCTGATTGACCTAGCCCGTAATGCTCAAGTTTCAGAAGTAATGCTTCATGATTAACGCAATCAAACGCCTTCGACAGGTCGCAGAAGATACCTATGGCATCCTGCGACTCTTCCCACGCATTAAATATGTGTTTTAATAGGGTGACACCAGCGTCAGTTGTACCACTTCCTTTGGTGAAACCATACTGTTTATCATGTAAGATGTTATTCGTATTAAAATGAATGAGCATTTGATTTAGCATTATCTTCTCAAATACCTTGCTGAAAACCGGCAACACGGATACTGGTCTATAATTATTTGTGTCTTTACTGTCCCCGGATTTGAAAAGTGGTATAACCTTACTATATCTCATTAGATCCGGAAAGACTCCTTGATCCACACACAAATTGAAAATCAAAGCTAAGTACGGCGCTATAGTCTGAATAATGGAGGTACAAGCTTTGATGGACATTCCCCATAGATCTTCGGTCGGTTTTATCTTGATTTGCTTAAAAGCTTTTATTACTGTTAAGGGGTTTATATGTGAAAAGTTAAATTCATTGGGGCAGGCTGAAACGTTCGCGTTTAATAATCCAAAAGCGAGCGAGGGCGAAGAATTTAAGGTTTCAGTAGTTTTAATTGGGATGTTGGTAAAGAAATTTACAAACTCTTGAGCAACTGTTTTGTTATCTCTAATAAGTCCGTGTGTGGTCTCAAGTGTGTAATCATTATTATTTCTTTTATTCCTGTTCGTTTCATTGTTTATAATTTGCCAAACCGTCTTGATTTTATTTTCTGCTAATTTAACCTTATTGCTAATGTACAAGGCCTTAGCTGCCTTACATGTATTTTTAAAAATTCTTGAGTAAGTAGCAACATACTTATTAAACGTTTCAGTATTAATAAAAGGCTTAAGGCCGTAAAGTTCGTAAAGTCTTTCCATACTTTTTCTAAGTCCTGTAGTCGCCTAGTCACTGAATAAAAACTTAGGGCATATAGTTTTAGTTTGCTTCTTAAAAATTGAATTGAAATCTTTTTGAACCACTGAAAAAACTTCATCATACAAAATATTACCATATTCACTGTGAGGTCCTGATCTCTTAACTTATTGATTAAAGTGCTGTTAAATTTATTTAATTTACCGGATGTTATTGGTCTGGATTGAATCTGCACTTTTTGTTTTAGCATAATGGACTCAAAGGCCACCAGTAGCCCACTATGATCCGAAGGCAAATAATTAATAATGGCCTTGTCAAAGTAGTTGCAGCAACAAAAAACATTATCAATACATGTAGCAGAAGTCAATGTAGTTCGTGTTGGTTCCATAAATACATGTGACAAATTAAATGATTTAAAGAGATTTAATAACCTACTGCTATCTGAATTTTCTTCTAGAATATTAATATTAAAGTCACCACAGACAATTACTTGTTTATTACCAATTGCAAGTTTAGCCAAAACATCTTCCATTACTGACTCGAATATAGAGTAGTTTTTATAATCAGGGGGTCTGTAAACGCACACTATGACATGCTTATCCAACTCAACACAGGACAGTTTAACACTATGTTCAACTGATAGGTCTACTATATCTTTACGGGGTTTTGATTTAATACCATTTTTAATTAATATAAGTGAACCCCCATGCAACATAATATTTCTGTTAAAACAGCTGCCCACAGTATAATTTTCATAATTGATTAGCATTGCATAATCTTTCAGCCAATGCTCAGTAAAACAAAAAATTTCGAACCTTGTTTTTTCCAAAAACAGTTCGATTTCTAATTGCTTCGAAGAAAAGCCCTGAATATTCTGATGGAATAATTTCAGAGAATTCTGCTCAGACCTTTTCTTGAAATTAATTTTTTGCGAGCAAGAAGGTACCTTTTTGATGGTGGATATACTCTTATTTGCAAAATAAATATCTTATCTTATCTTATCTTATCTTATTTATTCTGTTATTGGTACCCTCCCTTGTCCTATCAACTAGTTTAAAGAATAAATATCAATAGCATCTTTGCTAACGTTATTCAAGGTATTAACCACCTTTAAATTAGTACTATTACTAATATCAATAATTATTGGATACTTCGACATACTACTTATGTCTGAGTTTATTGTATAAGATAATAGCCGAGCTATTTGATGTCTTACCCTAAGAGGCAGATACAAAGTATTGCCTGTCGACTTTAATTTATCAACAAAAATGTTGATGTCAAAAAAAACTAGTTTGTCACTATAGTGACTCACAAGAAAGTGCAGATGCTTATTAAGCATGTGAATGTGATTATTTTGTCTATTTGACAATTTATCTAAGTAAGGGAAGGCACACAAAATAATTTTATTGCAATTTAACTTTAACATCTTTTTTACATACTCAGTGATGTCATCTTTTTTTACATTTTTACTATTACCTACAAATACAGTTATATTGGTATCTGGTTTATATAAATTCTTTGTCACAGATTCCATTATTTTCTTGTAAGATGACCCGGGCATGCAATAATTAAAAGTGGAATGATGCTGACTGCCATTTATTAATTTACCTAAACCCCTTCCTACACCATCCGAAAATACTTATAATGAAACAAATACTTATAAATAAATGGTACTGATGAAAATGGCACCATCGAACTGATCTGATGATGAAGCCGGAAGGTAGGCACTGGAACTCTCAAATAAAACAAAGTATCCTATCCGTGTTTGGGCTTATTGGAATCGCCATGAGATGTACTTTGGCAATAAATGATAATCATGTTAATTGGAGGTACCTACCAAAACTAAAAATAGAAAAATAAAAAACTTTTTAACAAAAAATCAAACCGACTTCTAGAACAAAAAACTACAAAACGAAAAATAAAATTCTTTTCCGAAGTCGGTGTCGAAAAACGGAAAACAATGGGTAAAAAAGACACCGACTTCGGAAAAGAATTTTATTTTTCGTTTTGTAGTTTTTTGTTCTAGAACTCGGTTTGATTTTTTGTTAAAAAGTTTTTTAATATGTCAATGTTAAAATCCCCTGCTATGAAAATTTTATGAGCTTTCTTAGTTAATGATTTTAACAGCATGATCTAATTCCACCAAGCCCGTTTCATCATCGGACTACAAGACGTACGGCGATGCGCCATCGCTACATGGTAGACATACCACCCATACGCACTAAACGTTTTGGAAATACTTTCATTATGCGTACAGCTAAGGAGTGGAATTCCCTGCCGGAATCTGTGTTTCCCGATAGCTACAATCTAGGAGTCTTTAAGTCAAGAGTGAATAGGTTACTTCTAGGCAAGCGTGCTTCACCGTCGAACACATCATCGCTTACCATCAGGTGAGATAGTGGTCAAGCGCGAGCCTATAATATATAAAAAAAAAAAAAACAGCGTCAACAGTTTATCGAAAAATTCAGTGAAATTCTTGCCGTTAGGAACCCTATAAATACAAACAAAAATTAAAGTAATAGTCTATTAGTTCCACATTCACGCATTGACAGACATAAGAGTATAATGTAAAAGGGTCGGCCAGCGCGGCGCGGCGCGGCTTACTGATACTGATGCTATCAGACATAATTGATGACTCCACATAATATATCAGGCCGAAGTAATGAGCTCACTGCGTGCAACATATCTGTGGACACGACTTATTATCGAAGTCTTAGACATAGAGCGATGTGTCCGCGTGTACTGACTGAATTGGCTCTGTCTGAGCTAGATCAGCCTGCCCGGCTGCCCCAGCGCCCGGAGGGGTCCCACAGGGGTTGTAATTATATTCGTTCTGCTAAGTTCAACAATGGGTTCGTACAATATTAGTCCAGTGGGCGCACCGCCGCCGCCGCCCCGCGTAGCGCTAATTCCTAATGTTAGCACAACATGGAGGCACACGTCTATATTTACTGAAGCTGAAAATTGAAATAGCTATATGAAAATATAACAAGGTTCTGTGTAACTCAATTTATTTGAGATATAATCTGGCCTTTAATGGCTGAATCGCATGCTCATAATGTAAGTATATTAATAGTTTGAGAGGCTTTTATGAACTATGCGCTAGTAAGGAAAGGTTTATGTATTGGTTTAACACGTTGGAGCACAGTTGCATACATACATAGTTTGGTAACCCAGTCATAACACAGCGTTGTACAATTGGAACTAAAGTGACAGACGCAGAGGTCTATAACTGAGCACGACAGACCTGTCACCACGGAGTAGAGTTAGGATCAAAGGTAGCAGGTTTATAATGACAGATCTTGCGATAGACGTATTACAGTACCAAGAACGACTAGAAATATTAACAGTACCAAGTTTATACATTTTTAACCCCCGCCGGAAAAAGAGGGGTGTTATAAGTTTCACGTGTGTTGCTGTGTATCTGTGTATCTGTGTGTCTGTCTGTGGCATCATAGCGCCTAAACGGATAAACCGATTTTGATTTAGTTTTTTTTGTTTGAAAGATGAATTTGGCGAGAGTGTTCTTAGCTATGTTTGAATAAAATCGGTTCAGCAGTTCAAAAATTATGGGCGTTTTACTGTCTGATTCGGGGTGTTTTTAACCCCCGCCGAAAAAAGAGGGGTGTTATAAGTTTCACGTGTGTTGCTGTGTATCTGTGTGTCTGTGTATCTGTGTGTCTGTGTATCTGTGTGTCTGTCTGTGGCATCATAGCGTCCAAACGGGTGAACCAATTTTAATTTAGTTTCTTTTGTTTAAAAGGTGACTTAATCGAGAGTGTTCTTAGCTATGTTTGTTTTTAGCCGTTCAAAAGTTATGGGCGTTTTACTGTTTGAATCGGGGTGTTTTCGCAAGATATCGTGTCATAATTACGTGTTCAATAGATTGCCGATCGAAGCGTATCTACTATGTACTAGATAAATTATGTTGCACGAAAAAAAAATGTGTCGGGGGTTTTTTCAATTTTGGAATTTTACTTGTAGTAATCCTAAGTCACTTTGCGAAGTATATTCATCAGCATGAATCTCAAGAAGAACGAAAGTTGAGAGAAAGCACAAGAAGGTAGGATTTAAAACACACGATATCACCAAATTTTAACATAGTTAAACATTGCTCCAGATACCAAGCAGTGGAATTGTTTAATGGGTTACCGACGGAGTTAAAACTATTAATTTATAGCTTCCACATTTTTAAAACCAAGTTAAAGGCCTTCTTGTTGGAAAAATGTTATTACTCGATATCAGATTTTATGTCAAGAAAATAAACTTATAGATGAAGTATTCTGACACTATAAATATATTTGATTTAATTAAACATTGTAATTGGTTAAGACATATTTTTATTAATTGACATTATAATTGTATTTGACATAAATATTGGATTAATTTGACATTCTAATTTGTTTGGGACATATTATCATTTATTTTTTTAAATTTAATTTGACATTATAGTGCTCGGGACATCTAATGGATTATATTGACATTCTAATAATGCTTAAGACTTATTGATTATTTTGACATACTAATTGATTATTTTGACATTCTAATTGTTCGAGACATATTGATTGCTTTGACTTGTGAGATATATTGGAATAAATCAACATTCTAGTAATTGTATTTTTGTCAGAATTAATTAATTTGATATTATATTTGCATGTGAAATATATTTTATGGAACTGATATGCTAATTGTTTGTGACATATTTGATTAATTTGACATTTTTAATATATATATTTTTTTAATTATTTGAATGATCATTCACTATAATGGTTTGCAACTTATATTTGTAAGATCAATATGATATTGCATCTGTTTGTAAATATTTTTAAATCAATATACATTTTGCTACAATAATTTAATTAATCTTTATGTAAAAATTTTAAAGCAGTTATTTTTCACCATTTCTTGTAATTATGTAACCAATATTCGACACAATGTTAATTGTTTGTGAATAAATAAATGAATGAATGAATGAATGATACACTGCGGTTTCAAAATGTAATAAATAAACCCATCTCAAAAAAAAACAAAAGAACAGACATGAAAATTAATAAATATTATATATTTAATTTGATTTGCACAAAACTCCCGCAAGGGAATATGACGACACAGTTAGTATATACTAACCCAAAGTTAGTATTATATTGTCATGTAGCAAAGACGCGGTGGCTCCAGCAGCACTCAGTGTGGCAGCAGCTCTCGCAACTCAGACATAACAGCTGCTCCGTCGCCGCCAGAAGCAGTTATGTGACTGTTCACACAGTGGCGAGCACTCATATCAATAAAGCGATCATTCGTAGAATCACAGCGCTGCTTTTGTCTGATCAAATAAACTGCACCCCCGAGCCTGACGGGCTGGTCCTTTGTACATTGTGTGCATGCAATGTGTGCTGAACAGAAGGCGTTGCAGGCACACAGTGTAATATGCGTCACAGTGTATTTCTATAAATCTGAAGCTATTTTGATTCGGTCCCATAAATCTGATTCCTTGGCGGCAAAAATTCCAGTTTAGAGATTAGACAAGAGTTACTTTACTTCAATTACACATTTATAAATTGATGATGGAAAGGCCATTCATAAACAGGAAATTTCCTCGTTTGAACAATAACCACTTGATTACAGTTCATTTGTGATCTTTATTATCACTTATCAGATTTAATTTGTAAGCGCCGTCGCCGCCGCGCTGTTAAACTGGGGCGCTCAGGGGACGCTCATTATTTCACAAAATCTTGCCTTTTACCGTCGCCCGCCGCCGCCGCCGCCGTCCCACTGAGTGGCGAGAGGAGAGCAGTGCTACGTTACAAGACGGTATTGTAGCGAGAAGACATCTATCGACCATTGTTCTAGCATCATTTCCTTGACTGAAAATTGTTTTCATCTGCTTGCTTAGTAGGTCAATTAAATTTATGGAATAACTTATATTAGATAAGGTTATTGAATTATGAGAGTTGTTGCCGATAATTTCCGTAAGATTTATACTGCAGTTATAAATCATTCACGTAGTGATTTGATCTGTAGCACATGCGCCGGTGTCCCTGGAGGCACCTCGTAACCAAGGTGTCTCCGTAGACACCTGCGCCCGTGTCCATCTCCACCTCCGTACTACCAACTACACCGCACGGCGACGCGACGTGTGTAATAAAATTGATGTGCTCCATAAAACGTAGATTGAACAAGTTTATCGTTCTCCGCCATCGCGCCATCCGAACGATCCGAACGACGCGATGTGTCCTCTGTACATTTTTACTGCGTCTTTTATAATGCATACTGAGAAACATACAATACGTCTTGGAGGAGTCAGACGGTCAAGGTAGCGCCTCAATGTAAACTGTAATCTAGTACGTACACGTACAGAGATCACCCAGAGAGCAACTGCACAAACAAACAAAGTACCTAGATGAAAAGATTTGTTCACAGAATACAGGCGTGTGGTTTGGTATTATCAACATGTTTCTCCGTGAAGGGCACACACCATGGAGTGTTAGTATAATAACGCATAGTTAGCTCGCTATTCCACGGTTCCGCGGCCAATCTGATTCGTCGCGATTGTTAGTAGACCGTGATTGTGAAACACGTGAATATTACTCATTAATCATATTTCATGATATTTTCAAGGGAACTCATTAGCATGATTGCCACGGTCGAAGGCTTTTCGTCTCAAATAAAGGTTCTTACTAATTATTTCTAAGATCAATCTGATCTATGTACGTGATTATACGAGTACAACAATATCGCATAATAAGTCACTACGGTGCTTATCACTAATCTTAACTGCCCACTCTGCCCACTCTAATTTGTTCGTCAGCGGCACTAAAATAACAGTTGTTAGTGAGGACTGTGATTTGTAGCTTACAATAATTATAACGTCGCATAATAAATACATGAGCCTGTCAGTCAGTCTGTGCCAGGCAGGCGGGCGTAGAGTGCCGGCGCGGGCGGGTGTACCGCACCCTCAGGGTAGCACGTTATTACGGCGGGTGAGAGCCGGAAATGAGCCAGTGAGCGAAGCACGCACTTCACTGTTTTTGGACGTTCGTCGTTCAGATCGTAAAAATGGATGCTCATCTGTGTTTACCAACACTGGCGCCACAGTGCGACACAAACCTCAGTAGATCAACTCGCGAATAGGTCGAATAGCCCGCATAATCGAGCGGACGCGGACGTTTCGCCGCGCGCTGTTGTATTTCTGAGCAGTTTGGGCAGCTGCCAGGTAGTTAATAAAGTGAACATAATAATTATAATCTGCCCCCGTCTCGAGCTCTGGCTACAAATTTATGGGTATTTAACTAAATTAATTACAGTATCGGTATGCGTGCTAACGTTCTACAAGTAGTAGGTACCTAGTCAGTAATTTAGTACCTTTTATAATACAAATGGAAAACTTCTTAGAACTGACTAAATAAATTCGCAAAAAACCTTTCACTTTTTCAGAGTTTCTAAGTACCATTATCTCATTGCCCAACAATTAGCCCCTTTTCAACGATTTGTTACATGAATGAGACGCGGTATCTTGGATATTGTCTGGAACGAAGCGTGCGTAATGGGCAATGACTCGCTCATAGCTGGCTCTGGCGCGCGGCCATCGGGCGGGCGGCGCTGACTGCCGTAAACGTTTCAACTATTAAATTATAGCATACTTATTGTTATGTGTAGCGTGGAGGGTTGAGTACATTACAATGACGCTGATTATAATTATCATCAGTTATTTCAAATAGCTTGTTTAAGAATTATGTACGTTTCGAAGTAAAAAAATTTAAAAAAGCCTTTTATTCCTTGCGAATGTATGTACAATATTAACTTAATTTCTAGCAGGTATATGTTAGTGGGTTAGATTCTTGTATTAAATGTATTGGTTAGTTTTCTTATTTTGCAAGAATCCCAGTTTAGGTAAAAGCCTCCTCCTCTCGAAGTTAACAGGCGTTAATAAAATCACAAATTAATTCAAGAATTGTACCAGAGATCACCTAACTGCGCACTGATTAGAAGGGTCGTTGGAATGACTTGAACTGCTGTTTGCTGGTGGACTATGGCTGCTGGAGCCGTTCGGTGCTATATAGCGGTTGCGTGAGGACCACCTGTTGCGGCACATCGCGCCCTCTCCCTCCCTCCCCCTCACCCGGCCCCTCCCCCTCCAAGGAGCGCTCGTGTGCTTATTACAGCGAGGTTAGCGCCGGCCCTCATTGGCGGGTCAGCTGTCAAAGGTGACGCATAAACACACGTGCTTTATGAGCGCTCGTATATTTTTCAATCACTGTCACACATTTTTATGCTTTGAAGCTAGAAAATGTCTGTATCGCGTGAGCTATCACGTAAATAATATTGAAAAACCTTAAAAGGAAAACGTGTTAATTGCTGAGAGTTATTGAATGTTCAGCAAGCAACTATTATGGAGTAATGTCACGTTGTTATTATTATAGCCGGAAGCGTCTATTATTGTGTAGTTAAAGTGAGGCCAGTACAGCGATATTCCATTACAGCGTGAGCTTGTGACAGCTGTCATCACTAAAGTAGCATCGCCACATCGGCGGGCGCGAGTGACGTGTGTGACGTCACGGGCGGTGCGTGCGCTGTGACGTCACGACCGCGGCGTGGGAGCGCGCAGCCATGTGGCGCTTGCAGAGCTAAGTACTGTACACACATCTGCCATCACTGCTGTTAGCACCTCTGCCACACGCAGCCATCGCCTGGCGCCTGTTTGTGCAGTACTGAGGACACGGATAGTCATTTGCATTGATAACTTCACTGGTGACGTGATCTTAGCTCGTATTATAATAATACCTGTCCCACCCTTCTCAAACAGAGCAGGCTCGAACATTGATCACTACGTTTGCTAAGATGGGTTGACGATTTCAAACTAAAATATTAACTATAAGTCCAGGTTTCTTCTTAATTCTATTTTTCTTCACCGTTATCAGCGATGACCAAGATAAACTTAGAAAATAAATAGGTACTTGGTCTATGAATTTGGACTAGGCTCATTCGTACTTGCCGGGTTCGAATCCATGACCTCGCGTGAGGCGAGATCTTAACTTAATAAATGTACCTAATGATCAGATTAGGCATGAAAATCACATTTTATCCAGCAAAAGTGAACGGTTCCTGTTGGACAGGATATGGAAGCGATACTTTGTGAAACGCTAGTGAAACCTATCATTTATTAACCGCCGCCGGAAAAAGAGGGGTGTTATAAGTTTCACGTGTGTTGCTGTGTATATGTGTGTCTGTCTGTGGCATCATGGCGTCTAAACGGATGAACCGATTTCGATTTAGTTTTTTTTGTTTGAAAGGTAATTTTGTCGAGAGTGTTCTTAGCTATGTTTGAATAAAATTGGTTCAGCCGTTCAAAAGTTATGGGCGTTTTACTGTTTGAATCGGGGTATTTTCGCAAGATAAATGTGCCGCGGGTTTTTTAAATTTTGAAATGTTACATGTAAATAGCAAGAACAATTCAATGAAACAAAATTCAGTCGGCTTTAACGATATTACATTCAAAGTTCTTGAATAAAATCAAACCAAACTGCTCGGCATCAGGCCGCCGTTGGCGCCGGGGCGAAGGCAGAGGGATGGTTGATAAGTTCGGGGCAGCTAACGAGGTGAGCTTTTAATTAAAATATATATACTTAGCAGAAGTCCCCGCGCCCCGGGCCTGCACCGGCCGGCGCCCGCCCAGCGAGTGCGACACACGATGACAGAGACAGCGTGCAGAAGGCGCCCGCTGAACGCGACGTGACGGCTGTGCGACGAGAGACTGTGGCATCTGTTCAGTATGTGCGTAAGAATTGAGAGCCCAGGCCCAAGATTATTAGAAGAAGTTGTAGAACATTTGTAAAATCGATTCAATTTGTAAAACAAAAAAAAAAACAATTGCAACGCTAAGGGTTTTTATATCTCTGCTAATCGAAGCAAGTACTTACATGATATTTATCTAATATCAAGATTTAGTATACAAATCGCAATAGCAATAGCTACTCGTATATTTTATCCATGGGTCCTCTTATTTATAACTAGCTGTTCCCCGCGGTTTCGCTCCCGTGGGCCACCCTACAGGACCCGTTTTCGGGATTAACAAGTAAAATTCCAAAATTTAAAAAACCCCCGACACATTTTTTTTTCGTGCAACATAATTTATCTAGTACATAATAGATACGCATCGATCGGCAATCTATTGAACACGTAATTATGACACGATATCTTGCGAAAACACCCCGATTCAAACAGTAAAACGCCCATAACTTTTGAACGGCTGAACCGATTTTTACCCCTTTCATTCAAACATAGCTAAAAACACTCTCGATTAAGTCACCTTTTAAACAAAAGAAACTAAATCAAAATCAGTTCACCCGTTTGGACGCTATGATGCCACAGACAGACACACAGATACACAGATACACAGACACACAGATACACAGATACACAGATACACAGCAACACACGTGAAACTTATAACACCCCTCTTTTTCCGGCGGGGGTTAAAACACCCCGATTCAAACAGTAAAACGCCCATAACTTTTGAACTGCTGAACCGATTTTATTCAAACATAGCTAAGAACACTCTCGCTAAATTCACCTTTCAAACAAAAAAAACTAAATCAAAATCGGTTCATCCGTTTAGGCGCTATGATGCCACAGACAGACACACAGATACACAGATACACAGCAACACACGTGAAACTTATAACACCCCTCTTTTTCCGGCGGGGGTTAAAAAATAGCCTATGTCACTCAGGAATAATGTAGCTTGCTATTGGTAAAACAATTTTTAAAATCGGTCCAGTAGTTTCGGAGCCTATTCGGTACAAACAAACAAACAAAAAAATCTTTCCTCTTTATAATATTCGTATAGATAAGCTACCCAATACTCTATTAAAATCACCCACCAATGTATTTAAAAAACAGTTAACAAAAATGTTATTGGACAAGTGTTACTACACTATTACTGAATTTTTAAATGATAAAACTTTTGCTTGGACATTGTAATTATTTTGTTGACATTTATTATTTACTATTTTATTCCGATTTTATGGTAGATTCTTTTGCGTTGACATTTGGATTTTACTATTTTTGACATTTGACAAATTTTAAATAGGCATGACGTAATTATATTGATTTTATTTGACATTTGGTTTATATTTTAGCACGTATTTAATTTTATATTAAATTGACATACATAATTGTAGAGGTTTTAACAGACATCTGATTATTATTTTGACATTCCCAATACTATTTATCTCAATCTTATAAATTACATTTATTGCGGGGAAATTTCATTGTTATGATTGATTATTATTATATTAATGTCTATAATGTTGATTATTGTTAAATTCAAATTGTTTCGCTAATGATAACCTAAATCATTTTTCATTTCCTGTTTCAAGCCATTTTATATGTTTTATGTTTGGACTGCTTCCTGCTTTGGAGTGATGATAATTTATAAAATATTGGTGTTTCTCTAGGTATATTAAATTAAAAAATTATAAAAATTTGCATGCCGTAAGGCAAAATGTATGTCCCTATACATTTTGCCTCTACAAAAAGAACATCTAATCTGTAAACCTACATTTAGCAAATCGGTCATCAATCGGTGTATCTGTTCAGACAAAGTTACGAGATGAAGAACTGTGTAGGTGTAGAGTGACATCCGCCGAGCAGGTAGACCTTCTGCTCATGCTTCTGCAATGAGTAGCGGCAGACAGGACTAACTCCTCTAATGTTGGTGAAATTACGCCAATATCGGCAGTTTGACTTGATCGCAGTTTAGCTACTTAGAAGAAGTTTCATTACAACAGCTGTTGTGCACATTTGCAGTGTGGAACTGCTCGTAATGGTAAAACCCATTAATTTAAATCTCACGTACGTACAGTCAGGTGAATTTATTTGCTCTTAGGTCTATAATTCAAATGAATAGTCAATTTGCCAAGCAATAATGTTTCCTGACTTTACAATCGTCTGTTTAACTAAATTGCTATGAATAACATAGAAGTAATTTTCTTAGACAAACCCATGTTTGTCTGCATCAAATACAGAACATGGGAGAGGCCATCCCACAACTCGTCGTGGTCCTAATGCGACATCAATAAAAGCTGTCAGTAATATCATTAGCGACAAGTGTCTGTCACACTATTACACGGCGCGTAATGTGGTGTCCCCCGTCGTCGCCTGTCCGCTGTCCGCTGGGCGACACCTCGTAAACTTTTACTGGCGGCACTAACTAGCCGCTCACCATCTTTCGGCGACTCGACTCCGAGCACTTTAGCGCCTGCTCCGCGCCCTGACCGCGACCGGACAATAAGCCCCCACACGCCACACCCACTCAAATGGAAGCTCCAATGTTCATCTGATGTTATTCCACACAATGCGAAGCAATTTCGATCTCGAGACCTTCCGCAGTTATGGTACGACGACAATCTTGTGAGAGCCGCAATCTAGAGCTAGACATCTGTCGTTTGTCATAACTGCTCGGAACGATATCAATCGGGTTATTAGTGCGAGGCTAGTACGGGTAGCTATATATGTACATAATGTGTGAACGTAGGTATGTGCTGGAAGTAATTTCGTTATACTATTACTCAGTACTGGCACTCGGGGGAAATCGCGGGAAGCGGATAGTGCACTGTAAAAATTAATGTTTTAACTCGCGGCGCTTGGGAACGGTCGGGTATGTCCGGGACGTGCCTGTACGGACTCATTACACCTCGTTCTATCGTTTAGTCGTAAACTAAACCATGACTAAACCGTTTGAAGTATACAGCTCAGCAATACAAGGTATTGCATAGAGGCATGTAAACTATAAGAAAACCCTTGATTTGCACAAAATTACGAAAACACAAAGTTTACTCATGATCAGCTGCTTGTTGTCGTGTTGTTTGATGTCGACGTGAAGTCTAACACGCGGAACAACGTAACAAACGCAGACAACAAGCCTGCCTTCATGACAGCTTGTTAATATAATACAGACGCGAATAAAAAGCCGCGGGACCCGCGATCTATTGTTTCACAGAGGTATACGGTACAGAACACAGGTACACCTCGTAATGTTCCCAATACCTCCGAGATCGCCACTAATGGAATATGTTCGCGGATCCTCTCGATCAGATGAATTGCTTTGCCTACATTTTTATAAGAGAAAGTGCTATTTAATATTGTTTCTTTTTTGCGAACCGAAATATGATTTGAATTCCAATAATGTCGTCGTCGGCCCAACGAATACATCTATTTCAAAAAAGTCAGCGCTCAGCGCGGTGGATGGCGATGCGTCAACGCGGGTTATTTAGAGTTCGGCCTGATTCACCTGATGTTATTACTGAGATATTTACATAACCTACTATAAATAATATTAAGTGCACAAAATACGAAGACTCTTTACATTAGTTGGACGACACAAAATAAATTGAGACAAGTTAAGAAGTCAAGATATTTAGATTGATGCTCGTTTCTCGGAGCGCGGCTTCTGCTATAAAGTACCATCATCATTCGTAGTTAGTATTGTATTATTTAACAGATTGTGTCCCAATTATAGAGTTATCAGAAAAACAGACTTGTTTACAAGTGTTAGTGCTGTGTGTTTCCTGTCTGTTATCGCACAATGTCATGCTATTATTTCGGTAATGCGTAGTTCTTTAATACGCTGATGTAGGCGGTCACGGTCAAGCGGAGCTAACTTTACTTAGCACAGCTTTTGGGATGTTTGTAGCCAGAAAGACATGATGATGATGATGGAGATGACAAAGAGTATTCCGGCAGTCCCAGGGTGGTGTCGGGTTTATCGTCCACAAGTCCCTTGTGAACAATGTGGTGAAGATCGAGAGTGTGTCGACCAGGGTGGCGTACCTTATACTTAGAATATCCTCGAGATATTCGCTGAAGGTCATACAGGTCTACGCACCGACCTCGGCACACCCTGACGACGAGGTAGAGACCATGTATGAGGATATCTCTATAGCCATGCATGGTTTCAAAATTCACTTCACCGTTGTAATGGAGGATTTCAACGCGAAACTGGGCAAACGAGACGAGGATGAGCTGCAAGTGGGGCAATTTGGAGTTGGACGTCGGAACCACCGGGTCACCTACTGGCCAGTTTTGTGGAGAAGGAGGGCCTCTACATGATGAACTCCTTCTTCAGAAAGCGTGAGCATAGGAAGTGGACCTGGCAAAGCCCCGATGGTGCAACAAAAAACGAGATCGACTTCATCATGTCAACCAAGAAGCAAATGTTCAAAAATGTCTCTGTGATCAATTCGGTACAGATATAAACAAAAAGCTCTCTGATCCTACTCTCAAGCTCATGAAGGAGAGGCGTGAAATGATCCTGCAGTCTTCAGACGATGCTTTGAAATACCGGCAGCTTAATAGACGGATCTCAAAGTCTTTGACCTCCGCCGCTATAATACTGAGCGTATTAAAGACGCAATTGAGCGGAATAAGGGCTCCAAGCTCTTTGCAAGAGATCTGTCTATTGGGCAGAGCCAGCTCACGAAACTGAAGACCGACGATGGCAGCATCGTATCCGCCAAACCGGAGCTTCTGAGGGAGATCGAGAAATTCTATGGTTTGGTTCCGTCATACTCGACGGGAAAACGCCGCAGGCATGGTGCAGGGGTGTGGTGGTACTCTTTTTCAAGAAGGGTGACAATGCCCTATTGAAGAACTATAGGCCTATCTCACTTCTTAGCCATGTCTACAAGCTGTTTTCAAGAGTCATCACGAATCGTCTCGCGCGCAGGTTTGACGATTTCCAGCCTCCCGAACAAGCCGGATTCCGAAAAGGCTTTAGCACCGTAGACCACATACATACGCTGCGGCAGGTTATACAGAAGACCGAACAGTATAACCTGCCTCTCTGTTTAGCGTTTGTGGACTTCGAGAAAGAGGTTAACCGTCGAATCCGACTCGGCTGGACAGCGTTCGGAAAATTGCGCGGTGTCTTCTCGTCCAACTTACCACAGTGTCTCGAGACGAAGGTCTATGACCAGTGTGTGTTGCCAGTAATGACTTATGGCTCTGAGACGTGGTCGCTCACAATGGGCCTCATCAGAAAGCTTACTGTTACCCAAAGGGCAATGGAGAGGGCTATGCTCGGAGTATCCTTGCGTGATCGAATCAGAAATGTAGAGATCCGCAAGAGAACCAGGGTTACCGACATAGCCCGAAGAATTGCCAAACTTAAGTGGCAGTGGGCAGGGCACATTGCCCGGAGAACGGATGGCTGATGGGGCAGAAAAGTTCTGGAGTGGCGACCGCGAACCGGAAGACGATGCGTTGGAAGGCCTCCCACCAGGTGGACCGATGACCTGGTGAAGATTGCGGGGATTCGCTGGATGCAGGACGCACGGGACAGGCCTATGTCCAGCAGTGGACGTCTTTCGGCTGATATGATGATGGTGATGATTCCGAAAGTCGGGCACAACTAGCTAATCAGCCATCAACAGGTAGCTGGTCAAACCACTAGGTATGGTCCTTAAACTTGTTGTCGAAGTCTGAGTTTTCGGCACTAGTGAAGATGCCCAGTTACGTACAGAGAAACCACCCCACCCTCCCCCCTCTTGACTTTCATCAAACTAGTGTACGCCAGTCCCTTGGTTAAGTGCACAGATTGCACAAAATAAGTATTCTGTAACTACTGAAATTGGCCTCGCAGTCAGTCACAGAGCGCCGGTCGCCGGTCGCTGCATATTTGATGGAGGTGCGCTATTTATAATGAGTCGCTTGTTGTGCCGGACGACGGGAGACGAGGAGGCCTGGGTGGGGAGGAGTGTACCTTCAGCACAGCGCTAAATAATCAGGCAGTGATGTTTTACATATTTTATTATAAACAGCGAGGGAAAGTTTCGACGCGGTATTACGACGTCAGGTGACGAGAACATCGCCATCACCGCGTGTCGCCGACCGGTCAGGTCACAGCTAGAGATGGCGCGAATACTCGCTATTATTCGGTATTCGGCGTTACTCGATTTTTTTGTTATTCGTCGAATACCGAATAATAGTTAATATTATTTGACATTCGCGAATAGTTGTCCAAATTAAAATAAACGTTTAATGAATAGAAAAATTATAGACTTAAATCAAATTGAACTTTTATTATTCTTTAAAAACAAAACACACAGTATTATTATCATTAGTATAAAAAGTTTGCTAAAAAAAAATTTCATAAAATCAAAAAACCCGGCTAGGGTTTTTTTTTATTATGAGTTGATTAGTTATTATTTTTTATCTAACACTTTTTAGTAGTGTTATATATTTTTGAAATCGCCTCTTAAAACCCTTTATTTTGATACCCCACACGACGGTATTGGAAGAAAAATTATAATTGGGCCCCCACAATATGGCGCCCAAGAGCCACCATTTTTCAATTTTAATGTAGCCAGTGACACTCGCAGGTTTAAGACGAATTGATTGACGTACGAATAATCAAAATCGGTCTAAGCGTTTGGTCTCTGGAACGCCATATAGGAACAAACATACATACATAGACCGATAAACACATTACCTTCCTTCGGCAGTCGGGTAAACAGTGTCATGATCAAGTTAGTTAATTCGGCTTTCCAGGCAGTCCAAAATGGGCAAATTTAAGTGCAGAAAAACTATAGCCCAGTAGAAATCGGTTCCTAAAAAAAGCAAAATTACATTAAATTTTGCTTTTTTTAGGAACAAAATTTGAATATTTATTCAAATTCCACGACGGTTAAAAATTAATTGAAAAAGGATAAAATAATTAAAAAAAACCCCGACTTAAAAATAAATGTAACGCGATATAATAAACGTAAAAAGATTTAGTAAGTAGAGTTGATCTCTCGCGGAGTCAGTCATATATGTAAGCAATAGAGTATCAGTTTTCATAGCATTTTCCTAGGTACCTACCTATTTAGCTCTCCAAAACTACTAGTCCGATTTTGATGCAGTTTTCAAAATATTTTTTTTTGTTAAAATCCACTTGGGTTTTTTAATTTTTTTATCCTTTTTCAATTAATTTTTAACCGTCGTGGATCTTTTTTTTTTTTTTAATTTTTCGTTTATTTACGGTGAAATTTAAAACAGTAATGGCAGCCCCCACGGATATTCTTGGAAAGGCAAAATGGTGTGAACTCGGGGTTATTATGTTATAATGGAACATAGTTTTGGTTTACGTCCAGTGTTCTCCATAGCCCAGTTGGTAATTGGACGATGGAAACATGTCATTTTCCCCATCGACCAATTGGTCAAATTTGAATTGGTCTACGGAGCACCGACGGGTTCTTAAATTATTTTATCCTGTTTCAATTACTTTTTACCCGTCGTAGGTTTTTTCAAAATTGTAAATTTGCTTTTTTTGCTCTAAAAGTCATGAACTCATAAACTTTGCGTTATTTGACAGTAAAAATAACGCATAGTTTCTTAAACTTCAGCAACAATTTAAGTCCAAGCGCAGCTCTATAAACTCTACAGGGACCATCAGCTATGATCTTTTCAAAATCATAGCCTGTAAATGTAGGAAAGGATGCATGGGGCGTGTACATGCTTGGGAACTGCGCTAAAATGACTTTTTACATGAATGTATGCCTTTTCCTTTGGTACTATGGACACAAATAGGTATTCAGTAGACTTATTCTCATTTCTTCATAAATCTGTTTTACATTATTTTTGTTTTTTCAAGATTGTAAGTGAACTATTATCTCACAGACTTTGTTCTGTGCTTTAAAGTCTTAAAATTAGAAGTACAACTTTATTTCTTATGACTTTTCTAGTAAGAAAGAGATTTTGCCAATATCCTGAACCGGAGAAACACAAAAAAAATAAAAAAAATGGTCAATATTGACCATCTACAGCTTTTCATCTGTATCCATATTCATTTTAAACGAAAACAATTAACAAATAAATAAATCACGTCAGTCACAGTTCAACGCACAACTGAATGATTCAACTTACCGGCCGGCGACAACACACGAGCGCGCGCGGCGGCGGCCGATCGGACGCGACGACAGCCGAGCGCCACCGTCCACGTACGCGAGGCTTAGAGCATTAGCTTAGAGCATAGCTTAGAGCATGCTCTAAGACGCGAGGAGCCGACCGGCTGACGCGGCGTCCGAGCGCAGCCGACCGGGTGACGCGGCATACGCGCGGACCCAACCGAGTTCCAAGCAGTATAAATTCCATGAAACATGAAACTTAACTATTGTATAGAAGTTTAATAACACTAATAGCTACAGCTAACACTAATAGAACAGTTTAATAACACTAATAGCTTATTTAGCGAGTTGGTTGGCAGCATTCAGTCGGAAACAGTGTGTGAGCCAGATTTTATAATAGATTTGACTGGTGAAGACACTAGACCATTATGTCATATTGTCATGAGTCACAATAAATTAAAAAAATATATTAAAATCAAGAAAATTATGAAACGATCCCGGAGAGCGATCAAAAAGCAAAATCTCAAAAAATTAAATATTTCTCTTAGAAAGGAACGTGTTAGGTGAGCTAGATAATTGTAGGGTAAAGTATGATAAAGATACACAGTGCCTCCAAAACGATTTATTAAACAAGGAGTGTTTACTGAAGGGTATCTTTGAGAAATATGAAAGTTCACAATAGCAATTGGACGTAGATAAGCAAAAAGGATCCAACCCAAATGTAACATTTTGTGGGTTGGATCCTTTTTGCTTATCTACGTCCAATTGAGTGAGCGCTTGTTTGAGGCTGGGGAATTATTAGACTTGGTGAAATACAATGCAGAGAGGTATGAGTCTCTGACGAATTCCTCTTGCAGCTGTGCCAGCTACCCACCACCTCCCCAGCTACAAGGTGACTTGTCTACACCAATGTTGGCTCTTCCTAAAAAGTCATGTGTACACAATGTACAGGAATGTAAAACAACATTATTTAGTGATGAAATAGGTTCAGGCTTTGGAAAAATATTACTAAATTACCTTAGCCATAGTTTTACAAATCATTGTTACCATAATATAAGTTTTAAGCAAATGATCAATAGAATTATGAATTCAAATATAGATAATTGTTCTACCATGGTTTTGCTATTGGGAAATAGTACTGGGATTACCAAAATATGGCTTATATTAAATAATGGCTGGTATTGACTCCTTGTTAGGTTTAAATGTAGAAAAGCTCATGGTTTGTGCTTTTCCTTACTCGTATAGCTTCTCAGAAGATGAGAACAAGTGGATTTTTAAATTAAATAACATTTTACAAATGTTGACGACTTGTCATTGTGACACTAATAAATTTATTATTGGACTACAAGTAACGCAGAGAGCTTTATCTCTGTCACGTAGATGTAGACATACAATTGCTATGTTGATAGCATATTCTATTAATTAATTGATAGCAAATCTATCAAAATTTATATTAAGCGACGACCCTGTGTTGCCTAGTTCAACTAGCAACATAAATTTAAACTAGTCCATAAGTCAATAAAAGTTATCCCTGGAAATAATTAGATATTATTAGTAAATAGTATGAAGGTATCTTCTGGCAATCCATTTAATGGTACTAAGCTGAGGGGAGAGCAATACTCTCTAAAATTATTAAATCAGAACATTCAAGGTTGCTCTTCCAAATTATTAGAAATTGAACTACTTCTAGAAAAAACCAAATTTGATATTATTTGTCTAACAGAACATTGGTTAAAAGATCATCAAGTAAGGTCCATTAATTATGAAAATTATCGTGTAGTTAGCCATTACAGCAGAAAACGTATCATTCATGGCGGATCATTAATACAAATTAAAAATTCTATTAAATCTAAAGAAAGAAAAGACGTTGTTAGACTGTCGGTTGAACACACCATTGAATTGTCCTGTGTTGAGCTTGATAAGCATATTGTAGTTTGTGTCTACAGACCTCCAAGTTACCAGAATCTATCTGTGTTTGACTCTATAATGGAAGATGTGTTAAAAAAAGTTTGTACTAGTAGTAAATCAATCGTCATATGCGGCGATTTTAACATTAACATATTAGAAAATATCTCTAACACTATCAAGTTATTGGGTCTTTTTAAATCATTTAATATAGCAAATGTTTTTATGGAGCCAACTAGAGTGACAGCTTCTTCTGCGACTTGCATAGATAACGCTTTTTGTAATTGTGATTACCTAAATAAAGATATTATAAATAAATTAACATCTGATCACAGTGGACAAACAATAACGTTTAGCACCTACATACCTTTGCAAAAAATCCAAATAAAATTTAGACTAATTACATGTAAAATTTAGAAAATTTTAATAAAACCTTGACTAGTAAATTATGTGTTCAAAACTTTATTATTATAGATGACCCAAATGAGTTCTATGCCGAGTTTTTTAAAGTACTCAACACGCAATTCAATGACACTTTTCCACTGAAAGCAAAAAGTATTTACACCAAGTTCATATTTAGCGATTGGGCGACTCCAGGCATTCGTAAAAGCAGGGAAAAACTTTATGAACTCTATGGCCTAAAGCAACATATGAATAGTACAAGTTTTGATAAATACATACATACATACATAAACTCACGCCTTTTTCCCATGGGGGTAGGCAGAAACTACAGAACGCCACCTGCTACGATCCCTACATACTTCTTGCGTATGTGTATGACTAGATGTATGAATGTGTGTGAAGCAAAAGAAGTATGTAGTTTTGATAAATATGTTTCAAAATATTCAAAAACCTTTAAGATTGCATGCAAAATAGCTAAAGCGCTGTATATTAGCAATAAAATAAAATCAGCAGACGATAAAATAAAAACTACCTGGAAAATAATAAATAATGAAACAGGTAGGAAAAAACAGCGTAATACTGAATTTAATTGAGCGACTGCACATGGCCCCACACACTCAGATATAGAGGTAGCTCAGGAATTTGATAACTTTTTTGTTCATATTCCACTTAAAACTACAGCAGCCTTAAACTCCTCACCTGCACCGTTTGCTGCCTTACTTAGAAAGAACGTAAATGCGTGCCCTTCGGAGTTCAAGTTTCAACATACAAACCCCCAGTCTATTTTAAAAGCTTTTAAAGATCTTAAAATTAAATCAACAGAAGAGCTTTGGGGACTATCTGTAAAAGTGTGTAAACCAATAATTGAAACTGTTGCACCCTATTTAGCTTTAGCAGGATATTTGAGAAGGTGTGGTAGGCTGGCTCGTTGTTAGTGGGATGAGGCCACAGGAGCACATTGCCCGACCCCCCTCGGTTGGATCCTTCTCTACCCCCAGCCACTTTTTACCCGACTGCCGAAGGAGGGTAATGTGTTTATCAGTCTATGTATGTGTCTATGTATGTATGTATGTTCCTATATGGCGTTCCAGAGACCAAACGCGTTGGCCGAATTTGATGATTCATACGTCAATCGATTAGTCTTAACCCTGCGAGTGTCACTGGCTACATAAAAATTGGACAATAGAAAAATGGCGGATTTTGGGCGCCATATTGTAAGGGCCCAAATTTTTTTTTTCTTCCATACCCATCCTGTGGGGTATCAAAATAAAGGGTTTTAAGAGGTGATTTCAAAAATAGATATTACTAATATTTTTAAATGTACCTATTTCGAAAAATACACTAACTAAAAACTTATAAATAAAAAACCCGACTGCTTCAAAAGCGAACTAAAAAGACGTAAACAAGGAGAAAATCATGGTGTGCAGGAGGAGGATACACCAGATTTTGGTTAGCCATCCCGCGAGTATGTATCCTCCGACTGCACAGCATGATTTTCTCCTTGTTTACGTCTTTTTAGTTCGCTTTTAAAGCAGTCGGGTTTTTTTATTTTTTTATTTAACTTTTTTTGCACTTAGTGGTAGGTGCGGAACGCATGGAAATCTTTGAAGGACCATAGCTTGGTGCTTATGCGGTTCGCAATGCCGCAGTTGGGCTAAAATTTATTTATACGTAAATTTAATAAACATTAGAAAAGTACGGATGCGTGTTTGTCGAAAAACGCATGGTTTATGACTATACTGCAGTGCATCAGGCATGTTCGCAGAGGCGGAAATTGATGGCTTCCACGCCATCATACGCAAGCGATGCGCGTCTATGATTCGCAGGGTGCGTGGCAGCCCTAACAGCATACTGAAAACTTTAGCAGACAGGTGGGACAGCCCCATACTGAGACATTGGATGCGCCTACATGCCAGTGGGGCGTACGAATATAAGTAATTTGTTTGTTTGTATCTAGTAGTTACAAGTTATAATAACAGTATTTTGCCTGTATTTAATGTAATTATTGGATATTTATTTGTATTTTATAGCTGATTTTTGAATCAGACATTAAAATTTTGTGTAATTTTTGTTTTATGAAATTTTATAATTGGACATTTTAATTTTCAAATTTCTGACAGTTTAATTTTTATGTCATTCTAGTTTTATAAATCTTAATTAATTTTTTGACATTTAAATTCAGTGACATTTTTACTTTTTGACAACTTTAATTGTTATTTAAAATTGTATCTTTCTTATTTAATTTATATCTACTTGGATCCCTGTAATTATTATAAATTCATTTGTTTTTGTGTCGTGTACTGATTACTAACATTAATTATAAGGTTGTGTACTAACAAAGAATGGACTCTAAAATTGTCTAAATTTTAAATGAATTTAATTTATAAGAGCAAAATAAAAAAAAAAAAACAAAATTCTTCAGTTTTTCACGTTTTTCGAAGTGGCAAATTTGGATTAACACTATGCTAACTTGACCATACAACATATTAAAATCCAGAACTACATCAAGCTTTGCGATTTAAATGTCGATTTCTACTGGGCTGGCTGGGGTTTGTATTGTATTCCTTCTTTTATTTTGAATAAAAACGGCGAGTATTCAACTATTCGCCATAGGGAATGGCGATTAATCGGTATTCGACTATTCGCTATAACAAATATTCGCTGCATCTCACAGCACGTTGTTGTCTAGTTAGCTGACTGATGAATAGGTTACAGAGCAGCGGCAGCGGAAAAATCAAAGGCAATACAAGTGATAGTTACTATGTTGGTATTTGGGAATTGACGTCAATTGTGGAACAGATTTAAATTGCTGACGAAATTGTGTAAGTAATTGAATAAAAGTCGATAGTTGACTTTTACTTAATAAAAACTTTGTTTTACACACCTAATCAATATTCAACAACAGCAAATTGTCGTCAGCTGTAGAATGTCGTCTGAACACAAATCGCAAACTAACCCACATGTTCTGCTGACGGAGAAATACCTACGTAAGAGCTTGACTACCTCATTAAAGCTTAAAATACTCCCAATTGTTGGACTAAAATATCGCTGACGATTTGTGAGTAAAGTGCATTCATTACCGACGAGGAACAAGCGAAATAAGCGAATACAGCGCATAGTCCCGCGGGAGCTGCCAGCGCTTGTCACGTCAGCTCCGCTTGATACAGCGGACTGTGCGCGAATCGCTGCCGAAGCGCGACGTCTCGAACCCCGACAGACCGACTCCTAACGACTTTACCGCGACTAGCGAGGAAAACACTTTACCTTACCGAATATACCTGTCGACACAATCTCGTTTTTTCCTTGATACGATGAATACAATCTGAAGAATGGTTCAGTACCGTCTTACAGTGGTATTACTTAGAGCCTGGCTCTATGAAGAAAAAATATTCGATTTATTCGTTATTATGTAATAAGCAAAATACGTATCGGTGGGATTCAAACTATTTTGGCGTAAACAACAGTTTTTAAGTAAATAAGGTGGTTGTCGGAACTCTTGAGCAATGGCTCGGTAACCGCGATGATATTAATATCTGAGGGGAGTCCTGTGTCCGCCTCTTGACATATATCCCTGCCCTGACACACTACACGCGGGGGGTCCGCGGGTACACCGGACGGACGCCATTGTTGAGGCCTCCTGGCTATTACACACAATCATTCAGGGCTTCTATATACAGGTTGTAAGAACCCTTACAACCAGAATCAAACATAACACTTGTAGTAGGAATACATACAAAGAATATTTTGTGACTTGATAAAGCAATCAGTGCATTTTCCAAACATCAGTAGAAAACGGAACATGGCTGTATAGTCCGTTTTCTAAAATGAAAATGGTAAGCTTAGAAAGTGTGCAATATTCGTGTTCTAGTGCATTAGTTAGCTGTCTGCCTGTCTGTCAGCTCGCACAAAGCCGGGTCGTGCGCCTAGCTGCGGATTATCCGACGTCTAAGTGCTTCCTACTAGCTTCTGCTCAATTATAACAAGGCATGTATTTACATCTTATACTAACTCGACGATCTGTTACTTAATGTACAGTCACAGAACGAACAGGATACGCACTATTGGGTTTCAATAGCACCGTGTATGACGTGGACAACCCCGAGTTGTTCACGAGTGGACCAAAATTCATTAACAATTTACTGTCACAAACGAACGATAAAATAACAATAAAATGTCATGAACAACGCAACGTGGGTTGAAGACAAAACGATTACTACAGTAAGTGTTGTTGCCACGTAATAATTCGTAATAATTCGGCGGCGCTACAATAACTGTGTCATTTGCGAACACACGCCCACGTAATAGTTCGTCGTAATTACTACTCATTACTCGATATTGTTTACTTCGGCGTGTCACCGACTCGTTGTTACTGTAATTTATCACTATGGATTAGAAAAGGAAAAGGAAAAACAAATTGATTTTGTTCTCTTCTCTCTTGGAAGTTTATTTTTTAGTTCTCTCCAGCATGAGTACATACTCATGCAGGTCTGTATTACCGGTTCACGGAATGTGTATTACTTGTTACAAACTTTTAGGCTAGATTCTAGCTTTAATTAAAAGCTAAGTGTACGAGCATCGCCACATGATATAACTTGTTTTAGTTTTTACCTGAACAAGCAGTCGCTAATTCACCGATTATTTATGTACATTCGCTGACTAGGCTATTACGCCCGCCACAACTCACCTACTTTAGGTATTATATAATTTATTGTTTTGCCTAATAAACTGTCAATCATTAACGGACACATAGCAGTGATTTTATTTCCTGTACACATCCCGTGTGATTCGTCCATCTACATTCTACATCTCAGTGTGCGGAGCTATTGTCCGTACATTTTTGGTCCTTCGAGCCGGATCGCCACTACTGGAGCAAACAGTCCTGCAAGTCGCACAGGTACGAAGTGTTTCTACTGACGATAGCGAATCGGTTTGACTGGTCTTCCACAAGCGGATCCCCCCAGTCAGATTGAGAAGGCGCACAATATCATACAGAGATTCCTTCGGACGGCGATTGCCACAGGAAACATCAACATTTGGTGGTTCGGGAACAACAATACACAACAAATTCAACAGTGAAGTCAACAGGTCTAACGTCCGTCAACAATACGCATACATACCCGTATAACAATTATGGACGCTAGACAACAAGAACTTCTCAAGCGGCAGAGTATCATCGCAGAGGGCATTCGGAAAATTGGTGTCAACTTCGGCAAAGATGGCCCTGACCGCAAAACCACAACATACATCCGGGGTAGACTGGATACCCTCCAGGCGCACTGGAACGAGTTCGAGATGAACCATGGCGTGTTACAGGGCGCCACGGACCGGACCGATGTATACTACAGTACAAAGGTGTACGATAGAGTCAAGGCGGAATACTCAAGTATACAACATAAGCTGCAAGCATGGTCTACCAGCACTGCGGAACCCGCGTGCTACCAAGGTGAAGAGAGCAAAAACACTGGAGTCTTTTCAAAATCAGACGAGCTCAAAACTCAGCAAGCAACGAACTTCAGAGCCTTCTCCCGGTTCACCAGCAACTTGTGCACTGCTGAGATTATTGAGAAATGGGATATAGAAGACAAGCTCCGGACCCTCGAATCTCGATGGAGGGTGATTGACGAAGTACACTGGCAGCTTGACAACATTCTCGTCGGTAGCGACGTTAACTACGAGCTTGAGTTTTCGAAGTATGAAGAAACGTACGAGTGCACAAAGCGAGATCTTAACCGCAAGCTTAACCTCGCTGTCCAACAACGGGACAATGCACCGAGGATCGAAATACCAACATTCTCTGGTAATTACACACAATGGCCGACATTCTTCGATCTATATGTTGCGGCCATTCACAACAACCCGTCCCTCTCGAAGGGGCAGAAGATGCAGCACCTGAAAGGGAAGCTGAAAGGGGAGGCTGAACGCCTTGTGCAACATTTGACTGTTTCCGAAAGCAACTACGACTCCTGCTGGGAAATCCTCCACCATAGGTACAATAACTTACAGCTTCTCTTCACCAAACAAATGCAAGTTTTGATGAGTCAACATACGATTCAACATCAAAACGCTTACGACTTGAAGCGCCTACACGACACCAGTCTTGAAACCGTGCACGCGTTGCGTAACTTGGGCATCGACACGACATCATGGGACCCGATTTTGGTGCACATTCTGGCCGGAAAACTGGACACACAGACCTACTCTGACTACATGGAGGCGAGGAAAAGTCCAAGAGGGCTTCCCAATTTCAAAGAATTTATCCAGTTCATCGAAGGGAAGTTCACGGCGCTAGAATCAGTGGTGAAGAAAACAAGCAAGCCAAATAAGCAAACAGATGCAGACACAGGCAGCTCGACTACAGCAGCACAAAGGGATGCGTACAACAGATACAGACGCTACCCCAAAGCAAACCATACAAGCTCCGACAGGAATTGTCCTGTATGCAAAGCAAGTCACATTTTGCTCCACTGTAAAGCGTTTCAAGAGATGACGCCAGACACAAAAATTAGGACAATTGAGCAATTGAACGTTTGCAAAAACTGCATGTATCCGCACAACGGAAAGAAATGCAACTCGCAAAAAAGATGCAAGGTGTGTAACGGCGCTCACCACACAACGCTACATGACCTAACACGTGATAAAACATCAGCGACACTGTCGTCAAGTCAACTGACCGACAACGTGACTGACCGCAACTCGCAGCGAAAAACTAATCACGTGTCAGGAAATTTTAACGAAGTTCTTCTAGCGACAGTACAACTTAAAGTCAAAGCCGCAGATGGAACCTACACCGTACTCCGATGTCTTCTAGACCAAGGTTCCCAACTGAACCTTATAACAGAATCGGCTGTGCAACGACTTGGCCTTCCGCGACGCAACCACAACTCAACCGTGTCGGGAATCGGAACATTTTCCAGCCAGAGCAACGGAACCGTTCAGTTGGACTGTAAGTCCCTTTACGGAGATTACGAGTTTTCAACGCCGGCGCTAGTGATGGCCAAACTACTCAACAACCTACCTAACTACTCCTTCGAAAAACAGGATTGGCCTCACATAGAAAATATTAACCTGGCTGACCCACAATTCAACTTATCAAGGCCGATTGACATTTTACTTGATGCCGGAGTATACGGCGATATAGTGATGAGCAGCATAATTCGAGGAAACATATACGCACCTATAGCACAACAAACTAAACTCGGCTGGGTATTAGTTGGAAACACAAATACCTTCAATTGTCATGTCGTGGTAGATACTAACGATATCTCTCGTTTTTGGGAAATTGAAGACATAACGTCAGACGACAAGTCCACGAGTGCTGAGGAGGAGTACTGTGAGAGGCTGTATACTGACACAACAAAAAGACTTGAAGACGGGCGATACGAAGTTAGAATCCCCATGAAGACCAACTTCGAACAAAATTTGGGACGATCAAAGCCTCAAGCAGTCGCGCAATTCAAGCAGTTGGAAAAACGTTGGGCTAGAGACGAAAACCTCGCTTCAAGTTACAAGGCTTTCATCGACGAATACAAAGCTTTACAACATATGAAAAAGTGCACAGAGCCGGACACACCGAGCTGTTTCCTGCCCCATCATGGAGTAATGAGACCAGACTCAACGACAACCAAGCTCCGAGTGGTGTTCAATGCATCAGCAACCACCAGCACGGGACACAGTCTAAACCAATTGATGGAATGCGGGCCTAACTTACAACAAGACTTACAAGCGATGATTCTACGATGGAGGGCATTTGAATACGTGTATACAGCGGATATCGAGAAATTCTACCGACAAATACGTATTCAGGAAAAAGACCAACACTTGCAAAAAATCGTGTGGAGGGATTCAGTCACAGAACCGTTACAAGAGATACAACTGACAACAGTAACATATGGCACCAAGTCCGCACCCTTCCTTGCAATGCGAACCATAAAGCAATTAGTCAAGGATGACGGAGCGCAGTACCCTTTGGCGGCGGCTATTCTCTCCAACCAACTATACATGGACGACTTACTAGGCGGATGTCACGACTTCATAACAGCACAGAAAGCTCAACATGAACTAATAACAATGCTGAAAGGTGGTGGGTTCAACTTACGAAAGTGGGCTAGCAACAAAACGCGCCTACTCGAAGGCTTGTCAGATGAATTGATAAGCCAGAAAATGTTCGACTTCAAGGACGCAGACACAAACAAAACGCTAGGCATCACTTGGAACCCGCGCACGGATCAATTTACATACAAACAAATATCACTCTGCAACAAACGTGATGTCAACACAAAACGCACACTACTGTCGGATATATCAAAACTGTATGATCCACTTGGCTGGGTATCACCAGTTACAGTGAAAGCCAAGCTAATCTTTCAACATGCATGGTCGACAACAACGAGCTGGGATGATCAACTCCCAACAAATATACAGCAAGAATGGGAGCAATTCCGCAATCAGCTCGCGCACATTCACGACATATCCATACCACGCTGGGTCGGCTACACTCAACAACCCTTCGAACTACATGGCTTCTGTGATGCATCTGAAAGAGCCTACGGATGCGTCATATATTGCAAGTCCACGGACAAAGAAGGTCAACAGGTGATCAGGCTAGTAGCAGCTAAAACAAAATTAGCCCCACAGAAAAACCCAATTTCCTTGCCACGACTGGAGTTATGTGGTGCAGTACTGCTAGCACGACTGATCGAAAAAGTGGAAACCTCGATGAACTCACAGACAGTCACCATACATTGCTGGACAGACTCCATGGTGGTACTTGGCTGGCTAAATGGTGACGTGGGTCGCTGGAAGAGTTTCATAGCCAACAGAGTCACACAGATAACGAAAATAACTCCATCCAACTCCTGGAAACATGTCAAGTCCGAAGATAACCCTGCGGACTGCGCAAGCAGAGGAATCTCACCATCAGACTTAATAGGTCACGAACTCTGGTGGAAAGGCCCTTCTTGGCTTCAAAACAACAACATACCCCTACAAGGTATTTTTACAACGAACGAAGAGAAAAGGAAACGAGGTCAAACTTGCGCAATACAAGCAAAACACGCGCCACTCATCGAGCAACTACTGCAAAAATACAGCTCAATGACTTATGCAACCCGAGTCATCAGCTGGCTTATACGATTTATAAATAACTCGCGTGACGCAACAAGAGCCAACCGTAGGTCGCACTTAACTACAGAAGACATAGTGCAAACTCAGAACCTGCTTGTGAAAACTGTACAGAACAATACCTTTGGCGATGAAATAGCGCACCTACACAAACATAACAAGGTACGGGCCACAAGCAAACTGTTGAGTCTGAGCCCAATGCTAGACGACCACGGCATCCTTCGAGTGAGAGGAAGACTTGAACATGCCAAGTTAAACGACTCACAAAAACATCCAATAATTTTACCAAACAACCACAAGCTATCAGAACTCTTGATTGACCAAGCCCACATGAATACTCTCCACGGCGGTGCCAGGCTTACATTGGGACACCTTCGTAACAAGTATTGGATACTAGGCGGCATGAAAACAATCAAGAAGCAACTAAACAAATGTGTCACCTGTCATCGCTATAAAACGCAACGCAGCAATCAACAAATGGCAGACTTACCAACACCTCGAGTTACACCTTCACGGCCATTCACACACACAGGCGTGGATTTCACGGGGCACGTTGAAATAAAGGCTAACAAAGGTCGCGGCATTAAAACAGTTAAGGCCTACATCGCGATCTTCATTTGCCTATGCACAAAAGCCATCCATCTTGAACTGGTGTCCGACCTCAGCACTGCAACATTCCTCGCAGCATTGAAGCGGCTATGCTCTCGACGAGGAACGCCGAAACATATCTATAGTGACAACGGAACGAACTTTGTCGGAGCAGCAAGAGCACTAGCCAAAGAACGCCAGGAGGCAATGCAACTTCTCGTCAACGACGACCTGATCAACAGCACTTCCGAGAGTGGCATTGAATGGCACTTTAACGCACCATCTTGGCCACCAGCGGGAGGATTATGGGAAGCTGCAGTAAAGAGCATGAAACACCATCTTAAACGCGTTCTTGGTGAACAAAAGCTTACGTACGAAGAGTTTACTACCTTGCTAGTACAAATTGAAGCCTGTCTCAACTCGAGGCCATTAGTCGCTCTAACAAATGACCTCGACGACATCGATTACCTGACACCAGGCCACTTTTTAGTCGGTGGACCGGTACTGGCACCTCCGATGACATCAGAGGGCGATAACAGCCAGTTAACGATACGATGGCGCTTGACAGAAAACATGTACAAGGAATTTTGGAGAAAATGGTCCAACGATTACCTACAAACGTTACAATTACGAGGAAAATGGCAAACCCCAACACACAACATTGCAGTGGATGATGTCGTCCTTATCAAGGAAGAACAAGTAGCTCCAGCCCGATGGTTATTAGGGCGAGTTATAGAGACGCACCCTGGACCAGATAATTTAGTACGAGTCGTCACGCTCAAAACTAAATCCAACATAATGAAGAGACCCGTAACAAAATTGTCCCGGTTACCCATTGAAACAGGGAATAATACCGAAAACAAATCAATGCAACCCTCGGACATCAAACAACCAGAGGCGACTTCCTCAACATTACAACGACAACGTCGGATGAGCTCTAAACAGGAACGGAAGGGTGTTTCCAGCTGTAACGTCCTCAAGTACCTAAGCACGTTACTAGTACTCATGGTTACGTGTGTGACACCGTCCACACAACAACTCGTCAATGTAACAGCCCTAGACCCTACCCGTCTTGTATACTTTGATAAAGCCGCCGACTTACAGATAATACAAGATGAATGGAGACTGGTACTGTACTACAATATGTCGACTTACTGGAAAAGCGTTTCTGCCGTTGTACAATACGTCCAGCAACTACACGGACTTTGTCAACGAAATATAGCCTACTTGACTATATCCACACAAGTAAACACAAATCAGCTGTTGCTATGTAACCTTGACTTACCTATATATGGAATAAAAACAGCCACAAAAATGTGCGAAGCAGACATAATTAACAATCGAGGAATATCAAATTGCCGCACTGAGGTATCAAGTTGCAACAATGAATGGAAAAAGCTACACAGTAAGGGGGCTTGGCTATTTACGTGTTGCGAGGAATGCACTATGCGCATTTTCTGTCCAGCTGGAATTTCGTCACAGGCACTACAAAATACAGGCATAATCACTTTAGCGACAGGTTGCATAATGCGCGGCGATAGACACCTAATTCATTCGCACTACAATATGCAAAGCACAATGGAATTAGGCAATGAGCAAGAGATCTACATACCAGAGATAAACCTTAACGAACTATTAACAAGCAATAGTCAAATTACAAACATAACTAACATGGAAATGGAAACACATGAAGAACAACTAAAGGATCTTAAGAGAAAAATTGAGCTGGTTAAAAAACAACAGGACATCCAAATGGTCAATTCCGTGGAGGCGGAGCAGCATCACTACGTCCTGTATGGTTTTATGATAACCTGTGCAATAATATTCAGCATATGGGTATACTTTCAAATAAAAGCACGCTGCGTCCGTTTACCTCAAGGAAGCTTAAGAGTAACGCAGGCGCACAAGGAAGAGATTGAGATGGTACCAAGTCATATCCCTAGGGAAAGACAAACAAAGGCAGATCCACAGACACTAGAAGAGGTCATCGGGCATCGTTCTATCAGCAACACGGTGGATCGCGAAACGTCACCAATATCAGTTAGCGGCGAACGCAGAACAGTCTAATAACTTTCTTTACATACTTTACTTACTTTGGATACTCTATTTTACTTGTTATATTTTGTACTTTTATAGTTGGCAGGATGTACGAGCATCGCCACATGATATAACTTGTTTTAGTTTTTACCTGAACAAGCAGTCGCTAATTCACCGATTATTTATGTACATTCGCTGACTAGGCTATTACGCCCGCCACAACTCACCTACTTTAGGTATTATATAATTTATTGTTTTGCCTAATAAACTGTCAATCATTAACGGACACATAGCAGTGATTTTATTTCCTGTACACATCCCGTGTGATTCGTCCATCTACATTCTACATCTCAGTGTGCGGAGCTATTGTCCGTACACTAAGCATTGTTCTACTTTTGCATGGCTTGTCGGGATTGGTCGAGTAATGGCGGACATTCCTGAGCTGAGACCCGGGCTGGCCGGGTAGCCCGTCCGGGTCGCTGGCAGGTGACGGAGAAATCCCGGAATGTTGATAGATACCACAGACATGCAGTCATGTTGACAGGTAACCACCGACAATATACGGAGGAAATCTTTAACAGGATTATAGGACCCACTAGTATAAAGGGGCCAAATATATGACGTGGGTTGAATTCTCAACTGAATTGATATAAGCAATAAGAGCTTTGTTTACTGTGCCAATTAGGATAGCTACAGAAATCATCAATATCTGTCTCCCTTTTCTTTAAAATCACTTCTCACACAATCCAACCATCTTTTCTTTGATCTTCCTCTCCATCCATCCACATTCATATTCATAACATGCAAACAGTTTTTTTTTTTTAAATTGGCTTCTTTTAATTTATTCGTCAAACGAAAAACTCAACATAAATGTAAATATTTTATGTAGGTTAGAAGTTCCATCTAGAAAACTGACAACCAATTTGCTAAGTGACATGACCACTCACGAACGAAATGTTTTTAGAAGAGTATCTTTCGCCGGTAGCTACAAACTGAGATGAACATTATAAACGATTCATGTGACATTTTCTACGTACAATTTAGGTAATATACAGAAAACATTAAGATACATGTTTCGTAGAAAGTATTTTACAAAGTTGTCCTATTCGTTGTGTTCGCCGTGCGGTTGTCAAGTGTAACAAATTGCTCTCGTATTGTCGATGCCGGCTGTGCGCGGCGGCGGGCGGCGCCTGGGCAACATGTACAGTATTGTTGTTGGACTAACGGACGGGCAGAACATTTAGTTCTCTTTTCTTACGTAGCTATTTGAGACGATTTTTGTACTAATTTGCCGAGTATGAATGAAAAAATATTGTATCTACCTATATCGTTTGTAGGAGTACCATACGCATGTCGCCTAATTATTTTGAACACCTTCGGCAAAATAGTGTGCGCTTTATTGAATTTTGGGTGGTATCATTCATGTAAGCATTCTCAATCACAGCAAGGAAGCGTGTAAAGAACTTGTTAGACATGTTATTAGTCTTAAAACTTGAATTTTCTTAGTCCATAGTTACTATCAAGAATACCTACAATAAACGTGAGATATCAAAATCCCGAGACATACCGACCTGCAACTTGCCCGAAGCTCTTTTATTTACTTTAAAGTAAAGTAAAGCTAAGCGTCACTTAACAGCATTACTCTATTACTTTTTCTTCGCAGTTCGCTATTATTATCATGATTTTCTCCTCCTCCGCGGTCTCGGTGCTCAGCGGATTGCAATGGAGCTCTTAGCTATTTGAAATTCATTGTGTAATTTAAAAAGTATACATATTGAAGTAGCTCGTGGCTTTTCCTCGACTTTGAAAGCATGACAAGGTTTCTGATTACGAAACCTGTTACTTGATAATTTTGTTATTGCAATATTTGTATCGAAATATGTATAATACCAAAGATATAATAAGACTGGCCACATATTAAATTGTATTGGCTTTTAAAATACAACTTTAAAACATGGTATTGTTTGGATAAGCAATTTAAGACCTGTCATAGTTGAGATGTTTGAACAAATAATATCGAATTATGTACTAACTGGATATAATAACGTGACTAAGTGACGGTGAACACAACGATACGTTAGTGAAGTATGGCAATGTACAATATCGGCGAGTCCAAACTCCGTCGCCGTCCGCGGTGCTCCGTGCTGTGTGCTGTGTGTCACAGTAACAACATTAGCGTACAAAGTACTGAAATAGCTCTGTTACATGGTTGCCCCGGTATTTATAACCTCGGAGCAATTCGCGACGTTATTGTTAACCATTCGGCATTGTAGTGACACTTACTACGAGTGGCTCCATCCACACAAATGTAGTAATATTGACAAACATAAATAATTATAATTATTATTGTTTGTTATTTGGTTTTTCCATCTGGAATTTCTCATTCATCGCTCAAATTTTAAAAGTACCGGTAAAAAGGTCATGCATACTAAATTTTTGGCGCATCCAAAAGAGGAACTTATCCAATGAAAACTTAATTTTATTCAAAAAGCACCTCCAAAGCCTATCTTTTGCAGAAGTTTTTGAAACAGATAGACCTAATGAGGCGTATGATAACTTCATCAATCTATTTCGATTATTCTCCAACTTATGCTTTCCTAACCATTTAGTTAATGTAAAACCTGATAAAAGGTAAAATGGATTTCACGTGGAATAAGATTATGTAGCAGAAAACAAAGAAGCCTACTTTGGAAGTACAGAAAATCACCCACTTGTGAAAATAAAAATACATTTAAAAATTAATCACTGAGGCTTAAAAAAATTGTAAAATTGACACAAAAAGCTCAGAATAATAACTTAATTAACAGCTCACAAAATAAAGCCAAGGCCTCATGGCAGATAATTAATGATAACAATCAAATAAAAGAACCTATTTTACAAGTAATTAAAGGAAAAAAAAAAAAAAACCTATGCAGATTGCTAATTCATTTAATGATTTCTTCGTGGATCAGGTTCAGGTCATGCCGACTGTTTTTCCAACTAATGGTGATCGCGGAAAAACAGTCGGCATTAACGCTATCCCAAATTCAATATTCATGCCACCGGTAGTACCTCAAGACATTTTACATGTAATAAAAAGTTAAAAAATAAAAAAAGTTGTGGCTACGACGGCGTTTCTACCGTTGTAGTAAAATTTGTTGGGGATATTATAGCAAATCCACTAAGCCATATAATAAATGCCTTTATAAGTTCAGGTATATTTCCTGAAAACTGAAAACTGTGATCATAAAACCACTACACAAAAAAAAACAATAAGGAAGATATGTCAAACTATAGACCAGTAGCTTTAATTTCACCACCAGTAGTGTTAGATCATATATGAATCTATATACACATTTTATCAAAAAATAATATATTATGCGAAGAGCAAAAAGGTTTTAGGAAAAATAAAAATATTAATATGGCTATATTTGAAGTTTTAAAGGTGATAATGAATAATGTTGATGTTAAAAACCCTGTATATGCAATATTTACAGACATGACAAAAGCATTTGACTGTGTAAAACATGACACGCTCTTAAAAAAGCTTAACGATTATGGTCTAAGGGGCAACATATTAAACTTAATAAAGTCATACCTCACGGACCGAAAACAATATACAGAACTTTCGAAAGTATGTACTAAGACTAAACACGAATTTAAATATTTATCTACTTGTAGAACACCCAAATTTGGTGTGCCGCAAGGTAGTGTACTTGGGCCGCTGCTATTTTTATTGTACATTAACGACCTCCCTAGACATATTCGGCACCCAATGACATTATTTGCGGACGACAGCACAGCTATAATCGCATGCGTAGATAAAAATGAATACGAAAAAGACATAAATGACACACTTAAAACAATAATAGATTGGCTCAATAAAAATAACTTAGTTATCAACCTTCAAAAAACCAAAGTCATGCATTATTACCAACGACTACATCCAGAAAATGTAAACACTAAACATAAAGACCACATCGTTGATACAACCTCAGATGCAAAATTCCTGGGAATATATATTGACGAAAAACTGACATGGAAACCACAAGCTGAAAGCGTATGCCAAAAACTAAGCAAGTCTGCTTACCTACTCTACAACCTTTCAAAAAAAGTAGATACTGACACATTAGTGACAGCATACCATGGTTTAGTTGCTTCATCTTTAAGATTTGGTGTCATATTTTGGGGTAACTGTAGTGAGAGAGAAAGAATCTTTAAGGCCCAAAACGTTGCCTTAGGTCAATGGTCAGGTCATAAAACTACAGAAAGCTGTATGCCACATTTTAAATCTTTAAAAATTCTTACATTTCCGTCCCTGTACATACTAGAAGTAGCCCTTTTCGTCAGAACGAATAAACACTTGTTTAAGTCAATGGTTGATATTCGACAACGCACAGGACCGATTAGGTCTTTATATAAAAACCAACTTTATACAGGTGGTCATAAGACAGCTTTATTAAAGAAAAATATTTTGTCCATGGGTCCGTTTATTTATAATAAATTACCTATGAATCTTAAAGAATTACCCATCCAAATGTTTATAAAACAGCAAACAAAACTGTTACTACACAATTATAGATTTTTTAAATGACAAAACGATCAGTTAAAATGTACCCATTTGCTTGTTTCAATTATTTTGTTGACTTGATTATTATTATTTTTACTAATTTTATTTCTGATGTTTTTGACTACGACTGCACTTAATTTCTTAATACAATTTGTTGACATGATTATTTCTAATTCCTAATGATTTTGACTATGATAGCATTTATTTTATAATTTTGATAACATGATTATTTTTTATTCCTAATGAATTTGACTATGATTGTATTTAATTTATTAGTTTACTGACATAATTATTCTTTATTCCAATTTTTTTTAACTATAATCTCGCCTGCGCGCCGCGTTCCGAAGGGTTACAAATGGAAAAACAGTTGCTTGGAGAAATGATAAGTAAAAGGTTATGTCAATCTTTTACTGAACATGTCTCCAACCAACCATATGCGATACGAGTCGACTGACCACCCATTATGTTACATTCTTTTAAATTAGTTGAGAGAGTAGTTTAAAACTTTTTGACAAATACCTAATGCTTTTAAAATATTAAATGCTTTTGTAAATGAAACTATGAATGAACTATGAATTTGTGACATTGTTGAGAAACATGCCGAATATTGCCGACCTTCACACTGTAATCATCTACTAACAAAATTATTAGTTTCAAAATAATATAGATATTAACTTTTTGTTATGGAACTGTAAAATTACTGCCCACTTATATGCCTGAGAATAAATAGTTTTCAGGAAACTTGACGCTCCCAACTTAAAATCTATTTTAACCCCCGCCCCCGACGGAAAAAGAGAGGGTTTAAAGTTTGACGTATGTACCTGTGTATATGTGTATTTGTGTATCTGTCTGTGGCATCATAGCTCCTAAACGGATGAACCGATTTTTATTTCATTTTTATTTGTTAGAATGGTGACATTATCGAGAGTGTTCTTAGATATGTTTGATGAAAATCGGTTCAGCCGTTCTAAAGTTATGGGCGTTTTACTGTTTGGATCGGATCTTTTCGCAAGATATCGTGTCATAATAACGTGTTCAATAGATTCCCTATCGAAGCGTATCTACTATGTACTAGATAATCGAAGCGTATCTACTATGTACTAGATAAATTATGTAGCGTGAAATAATAAATGATTCGGAGGTTTTTTAAATTTTGAAATTTTACTTGTTTTTAGATATTGTTTTGTACCCTTTCACAACGTTGTCCTATTTAACCCAAAGGTTGACTAGTAGAGAATGCCTTGTCGCATTAAGTCCGCCTATGTACCACTATTGTACATGATGTTTAAATAAATAAATAAATGACGACAAATTTCCTACTGTTTTCTATGTCACTCGTATTCTGCGCAACAATCGAATTCCCTGATTGTTAAAACTAAAATATGCCAATTTCGTTTTCAATACTGCACGGAGCAAAACAGGTCACCACAGCAATATAGAGTGTGACAAATTTATATTTCGTTATCCTTTTGGTTGAAAAGTAAACCTGCCCCGAGTCGCGGCGGATATGAAACCTCCGCCCCCGAGTGTCGGACAGCGGCGACACTTGCGACCCTGGCGGTGTCGGGGGTGTCTAGGCAGGCGGCGCTCCTCTCGACAGCTTATTACAGCAGTGTCAGCACTTCCTGAATACTTTTATATTCATCGCAATGTCAGAGTGTCAGCCGTGTCAGCGTGTCACGTCGGCTTTCACGCCGCGTGACACCGACCACATTTTAAATGACGTATGCATTTTAAAATTCGAATTGAATTTCCGAACGTGTAACAAATAGACGTACGGAATACGTGATATTATTTTACAGCTGAGCCTATTATTTAAATTTTATATTTTAATAACCGCCTTTGCGACACTTTTGGGAAAAAAGGAAAGTTGCTCGATCCCTATTCATAATATTGACTGTATGTGTTATTGTGAGTATGTTTATAGTGACGATAGCGGGTTTTTCCGGACCGTAGCGAAGAGGGAACAAAATACGTTCTAATATGATTTAGCCTCGTCCGTCGCGGCCTGGTGAGCACTAATGTGAGGAGTCAGCGGTTGAGACAAGCCACCCTTTCTGAAGGGAAATAAGAAAGTGTCACAGATACAACCGTCCGTTTGAGTACAGTGCCCGCAATCGTATTGAGGTTAACAGCGACCCAATAAAGGCAATCACGCTCGTATAGCAACACAATATTTTCTTTAACGGGGAAAACATTTCCTCGGATTCAAGGAATTAATGTCCGAAAATAGAACAGAATATTTATGTATTAGCTGCTCTATTTATTCCGCTTAGCTAATGTTGATCTGATCAGTTTGGTATAAATTTCACAAAAAATGATGTCATGTGTTTTAGTTTTCATCCCACAAGGAGTATCGTAACTTGGTGTGCTAATGATTTCAAAGGACGCTTGTTAACCACTAACACTTCTTACGCACCTGTTCAGTAACACTAAAGTGGCAAATAAGTTGAGCTGTATCCAAAGAAAATTAAACGCACTTACAACAAGTTGCTCGGCGGGTAATTACTCGCGCGTCTAGGACGCGACGCGGCGCGACAACGACAAGCCGCGCGTCTGTCGCGGGCGGCGATTAGCACACGCGACATGACGCGACACATCATTATGGTAATCTTTTCAGCTGTTCGCTGGCACATGCGTGAATACCTGTGTTTAATTACTGTGACAAAATACGGCCCGACTAGGTACCTAGTCAACAATATGTACATTATAATAACTAAGTCTAAAGCATTTTCCGTCGTACACAGATTGGAGTTCTACGTAATTTGAATAAACATGTTGTAAATAAACGTTCTCGAAGACAGTCAACAGTATCCGCGTGTGAAGGCATTGATCATCGATTAATTCGCTCATCTTTACAAAGCCATGAATCCCTCATGGCTACACACACGGTTGTAAAAGGTGTGAAAAGTCAATAGTGTCAGTCACATTTGATCGTCAACGGAATGTTCCGAGAATAGACGTGTTGTGATCGCTTCTGCTGGCAATGAGAGGTGTGGGCTGAGAGAGGGCACTTGAGATAAATTGGTAGGTACTCGACCGAGTGTGGCCCGGTGTGGTGTGGTGTGGTGTGGTGTGGCCACCGTTAACGTGGGAACAATCACCGAAGGTAAGCCTCTTAACTAATGTATGATGGTAAGTGACGACTTGCATTAACTACATTGTTATAGGGCACGGACGTCCAATTATACGAAATGGAGCATTATGAAAATATCTAGTCATCAAAAAATAACAAAAAAATATGATGCTATTATTATTAATAGTATATTATGCAACTAGTGAATAAAAGACGGATTTAAAGCGAGGGCCATAGATGAATCAAGAGCAAGTGAAGGATTTTAACGACTGAATCACGACCGTAGGGAGTGATTCATGATGATTGAATCACGAGCATTGCGAGTGATTCAAGTGTTAGAATCATGAGCGACGCAAGTGATTCATGGCCCTCGATATAAATCCGTTTTATTCAAGAGTTGCATACTATATTTTATACCATGACTTCGAGAAAAAGAAAGATTTCACAAAATTTCTCGAAAAGCACAAGGAATATTACGAGTAATAAATAAATAAATGGTTTATTTCCTTAAAAATTTACAAAAAATGTGAAACCATGACATCTAGCACCTGTGATTCAGGGGCCGGTGACCACCCCCGTTACGTGACATAATTATAATTAATTAAATACCATTGCAATTAATATAAAAATTACAATCCAAACAAATATTCAATAAATATCTTAGGCTAAAATCAAAATCATTATTAAAAACCTAATTAACAAACTCAAAATTAAAATCGAAGAAGGAGTTTGTGTATCGAGTATTTTTTGCGCAAGGAGGTTACATAGCATTGAGATGGACCTCTAGTACATTGGTGTGTTCCTAATTCAAACACCAAAACAGTGATTAAAAGTGCTTTTTATTCACCGTTTTCAGTGAATAAAATAAGCTTTTTAGAGGGGGAATGGTATAAAAATATTTTGACCTATCAATGACAGATGAACAGTTTAAATCATAAAAAAATAATTTTCATAACGAACGCCGTTCTTGAAGAAGAGTACCACCACACCCCTGCACCTTGCCTGTGGCGTTTTGCCCTCGAGTATGACGGAATCAAAAAGCTTCTGAAGGGCCTTGAGGACCGGTTTTCCACCCGCCTTCAGGAGTTCAGCCGTGATTCCGTCATCACCCGGCGCCTTGTTGTTTTTAAGCTGTTTCAGAGCCATCCTAATCTCCATCAGTACAGGCTGACGTCCGGGATATCTTCGGTATAGTGCCGGGTCAATCGAGCTCTTGGGTCGTTTGCTAGATTCGCAACGGGTCTACTGGTTGACGTGTACAACTGCCCATAGAAACTCTCGATCTCCCTCAGAAGCTCCAGTTTGGCGGATACAATCCTGCCATCATCGGTCTTCAGTTTCGTGAGCTGGCTCTGCCCAATAGCCAGATCCCTTGGAAAAAAAACCTTGGAGCCTTTATTTCGCTCAATCGCGTCTTTAATACGCTCGGTATTAAAGCGGCGGAGGTCTCTTTTCAAGGATTTAGAGATCTGTCTATTGATCTGCCGGTATTTGCACGCCTCATCTGAAGACTGCAGGATCATCTCACGCCTCTCCTTCATAAGCTTGAGGGTATGATCAGAGAGCTTTTTGTTTCTATCTGTACGACGGGTCTTGAAAAACTTAGACCCGACCGTATGGACAGCTTCCACGAACCCGTCGCTGTATTCGTCCACGGAGCTCCCCAGGCACTCGAAACGATTCTGGAGTTCGAGCTGAAAGCTCTCGGGGTTTTGGACCTGGACCTGTGCTGGACGGAGCGTGGACTTCACCAGTCGAGACCTTTCAAGCTTAATATTAGTGTTCAATGTGCCTCTTACCATGCGGTGATCGCTCCCGGTTTTTACCGAATTGATCACAGAGACATCATTGAACATTTGCTTCTTGGTTGACATGATGAAGTTGATCTCATTTTTTGTTGCACCATCGGGGCTCTGCCAGGTCCACTTCCTGTGTTCACGCTTTTTGAAGAAGGAGTTCATCATATAGAGGCCCTCCTTCTCCATAAAACTGGCCAGTAGGTGACCCCGGTGGTTCCGTCGTCCAACTCCAAATTTCCCCACTTGCAGCTCATCCTCGTCTCGTTTGCCCAGTTTCGCGTTGAAGTCCCCCATGACAACGGTGAAGTGAGTTTTCAAACCATGCATGGCTCTGCAGATATCCTCATACATGGTCTCTACCTCGTCGTCGGGGTGTGCCGAGGTTGAGGCGTAGACCTGTATGACCTTTAGCGAATATCTAGAGGATATTCTGAGTATAAGGTACGCCACCCTGGTCGACACACTCTCGGATCTTCACCACGTTGTTCACGAGGGACTTGTGGACGATAAACCCGACAACACCCTGGGACTGCCGGTCACCCTCTCGGAAATAGAGCAGTTTACCGGATTTGAGGATTATCGAGTCCTCCCCCTCTCTTCGGACTTCAGATAACCCTATAATACTCCATCGCAACCTGCTCAATTCCTCTTCGAGCTCGGTGATCTTCTCGTCGGTCCGAAGTGTGCGCGTGTTGTACGTTGCCAGGTCCAGTCGTCGGTGATTGTTGGGGTAGCCGGATCTCATCCGGAGATTCTTAGCACCCCTTGCCATGCCGTAACCTCGACCGCTACCGTAGTCGAGGGTAGGCAGGCTGCCGGGCACTAGGGGCCATTTTTTATTTGTGCTTTTCATAGGGGGGGGGCAAGCGGGTTGGCGATCGCAGTATGGTTGTTATAGGAGCACAGAGAACGCTGCTGCCCATTCTCTGGTTTGTCAATTAGTCGCCTTTCACGACACCCACGGGAAGACATGGGATGGTGAAATTCTTAACGTCCGGCACCAAACGGAACAAAATTCTGACATACTGATTTTTAATTGAATTAATTTTTGACATAGGTACTGATTTTTTTGTTAATTGAATTAAAGTTTTGTTATTATAATTTCGATTTTGACATAGTATTTTTTTATTGTATTTAATTTCTCACATTGTAATTTCAAATTAATTTAAATTTTGATATTGTATTCTTTTTTGTAGTGCTTGTCCAGTGCAACTAATTTTGTACGCCTTAAATGGCAAAACATGTAGCCACCTCATATTAATATAAGACCTTCATACTGTACTCATGTTTTACAAAATAAATATCTTATCTTATCTTATGCCTTTTTGTCATAAATCGATCCTAACTAAGAATAAGTCAAAATCAAATCAAATGTTATGGAAATTTTATACTTCTAAAAGAAAAACGGCAAAGTTCGACTTGATTTTGCCTTAATTTGGTTAAATAAAATGGTCATAATTAAGACCTGAATTAAAAAAATGTAAGTTTTATTTTCGACCCGGGACAAATGCCCAACAAAAATGTTTTGAGAATAAATATGAGATAAATTGTCGGTCCTTCGGGGCCTCCTGAGGATGGGGGCCCTGAGCACGGGCCCCGTTTGTCCTTATGGCAAAGACGGCACTGCTTGTGGCTATCGATACGGACCTGTTCTGCTGTACTATGGCTGAATTCACAAGGAGAGCATTGATAAAGAAAAAAATTTTAATGTAAACTAGTTAACATAAAATTAGTTTAGATACTGTTATGTAATAGATTAGGTTTACTGTAGTTACGGATGTGAAGTAACTTAAGATAAGCGCATTCATGATATTGGGTATAATCCTGTAAATCTGTGATTAGGTTGAAATAAATAAATAAATTTTGCACTTTTTAGTGTTTTGCTTTTGAAGTCGGTTTATTTTTTTGTGAAAAAGTTTTTATTTCTCTCTTTTTAGTTTGAGCACACTATCATTAAAAAGTGAGCAAGTTCTATATTGAGGTAGGTACTGCATTTGCAAAATACCCAAAATAACTCAATTTACACATTCGTGCTGTTTGTCGCTAAGGAGTTGTATGTTCCATATTTTGAAAACTACTGAACCTATTTTGATGAACCTTGCACTATTCTCTAAGTTGAGAGATACCTAACTTAATAAAATAAGAATGGTCACGATCCGATATACTTATGCAATTTGGCGCACATCTTTAGAAGCCCAATTACAGTAACATACGTAAATATTGGCCAATTTCAACAATATAACATCCATACGTGTCGAATTGACTAGGTACCTTCTTTTTTTTTTAAGTCGGTAATAAATAAGTGGACATCGTACTTCGTAATCCGCAGATCATTAATATCAACCGTGTGAGCGGCACATTTAGCAGTGACCACGTCTACGACCAACTTGTTATTAATGAACACCGCAAATATACCTACATGTAGATATTTTAGCACAAGTATAGCTCCTTTACAGTCACATCCGAAAATATCTGGTTTACTTGAAAATAGTTGCAAATTACGCAAGCTACGTCATCGTACGTACGCAGACGTGCTGGCACTCTCGCTGTTTCTCCAGCAATCAACATTAAACTGTGTTTGTTCGGGATTGTTATAAAACACGCGATACAACGCGAACGTTTATTAAATTAACAAAGCATTGGATTCATAAAACGCTGTGAACTGATAGTTTAACGAGAGCAGTGTGACGCGGACATGACGCCTGTGGAGCGGCCCCAGCAGGCGGAGTTGGCTCCAGATACCTACAATATTAGCGTAATAAACTCGCGAATAAAACTGATTGTGATAATATATCTGTTTTATTTCTTTCAGTAAAATACATCTTGGCAAAACATCGAACGTTCCAAATGGTGGTCGTTCTACCACGATATTCATGTTTTTGTATATATAAAGTGCAGTCTACCTGCATCACCACGTCATTTGCAGCTCGCTCTAGACAAGACGACTACACATGAATACATTTGATTCCATAATGTCGCTCAGTTATATAGTTTCGAAACATTGATTGTCGTAGGTATAACAAGTAGACTATAGAGGCGGTCACTTAACTCTCCGTCTGGCTTTGTCTACGAGTAGGGTTACCATATCTCAGGATTTGTCCTGAGATTTCAGGATTATTCGACTCTTCTCAGGATTCCGGCCGGATTTAGCAAATCTAGTGATAGCTCAGGATTTTTAATAAAAAACAGGTTACATTTTAAAGATCTCTCTTATTAAACTACTAAAAATAATCTTCTTTTGGTAACAATTGCAGTTAAAATCAATACTTATGTATTAATTTAAAACAAACTTAAAATAATCTTCTTTTGGTAACAATTGCAGTTAAAATCAATACTTATTTATCGAAGTAAAACGAACTAAAAACAATCTTCTTTTGGTAACAATTGCAGCTGCAGTTAAAATCAATCCTTATTTATCAAAGTAAAACAAACTAAAAATAATCATCTTCAATAATCATCTTTAAAAATAATGTTATCAACATTTGCAGGTAAAATCAATACTTATTTATCCAAATAGGTACTTAATTAATTTTGTCGTATTTAATATTTGAAGAAACCTTTTTAAGTAAATTCTTTTCTTTGATTATTGATTTATAAAATTCTCATCTGTAGAAAATCTCAGGACTTTTCCATGGAAATCAGGCCTTTTCTCCGGACTTTTGATTTTTTCATCTGGTAACCCTATCTACGAGTCAATGGAAGGCGACAGGTCCACAAGTGGCCGTATGCGGAAGGTACCCACACTGTATACAGGTTAATGAATATTAAATGAATATAAATATAAATGCTAATAATAGCGTCTCTCGAACCTCGCTCAGGGTGCCGTACCTACGCCGAGCGAAGTCACCGCGGTGTCGCGACATTCATAAGACGAAGAGGATTGGGTAAACGTCTGCGTTCCCTTGACACGATGCAGCTGTAGGTGTTAATTACATCTACTTCGAAGTTACAGTTATGTGGAGAGCAAGGGTATTATTGTTTTATTTATAACTTTGTTCAGCTTCACTTGCGTCAGACTCGAAAATTATCCCACAAGAACGTACAGCGGTATAAAAAGTATCTATGTCCCAAAATAATTCAGCCAATGAGGCGAGATTGACAAACAATCATCCAAACATATACACTTTCAAATGTACACAAATAATATCGTAGGTATATCCATGTGTAGGTATTGTGTAATCGCTAAAACAGACATCATATTTTTTCCCATCTGCGCCGTTATCGCTTCCGTCATAGAAACTTTATACTCGCTAAATGTGTTTTCAATATGAATAACATTACCTACTCTAAATTCTAAATGATGCGGTTTTCCAGCAAACCAAACTGTACGTGACGTGGAAACCCGAAACTTAATTATGCCATCATTGAAACGTGTCCTTCATAATTAAAGTTTCCAAAAGTTTGCCCAAGTTTTTCCAAGCTCAATTTGATGATGACCACGAGCTGAGAGCTGAGAGCGACGCGTGACGTCCGAGCTCCACTTAACGAAGTTATTGTACGATCTTTAGTGCTCTTGTTTTAAACAAGATAAAAAATATGTTTTGCTCTGTTTTGATGTTTAAAAGAAATCGCTGCTATATTCTCAAAAAAATACTTTGGCAAACTTATTCGTTTAACTGGCTTACCTCTATCCGCCCAAGCATAAAAACAGAATAGATTTCTTTGAAAAATTACTAGATAGAACCAGTGTGCTTGAAGGCATTTTATTTCTGGTCGGTAGGTTCTAGTTCAACGAACATTGTTCTCGGAATCACACACAGTTCACGGCAGCTTTTATAAACATTTATGAGTGAGTAAATATTTGTGTCCTGTTCATTGGTGATTTAAAAATGTATTTGTTTGGGACCGGGGTGCAGCTCGGGCTGGGGGTCGCCGGTCGACAAGGAAAATAATCTAGTAGGCGGATCAACAGGCCGGCCAGAACCCTGGCAGACGACTGTATAATATTGTTTGATCTAGACGCGGAGGACCTCTCGCCCTCTTTGCGTTTGCTCACAGGTTTGATACCCGCGCAGAACAAACAAGCAACCTAAGTAGGTAGGGACATATAAATTTGTCGCACCGACCACATGGGCAGGAACATGATGACGTTGACATGACAAGTATTTCATATTTTTGCTATTATAGAGTTGGAAACTAAACCATGTCATTTAGTCATTTGGTCAGGGAATTTCATGGTCTACTTTTTCCTCGTGTACTCTTTCCTTTGTGTAATTTCCCTGTATTTTACTGGTAAAGCATCGTCAGCATCTTGTCATGATATCTCCCATCAGTGCGACGTCCTTAGACGGGAGATGATCTCACAAGGGCCGTCCCACGCGTCTGCCGTATCTCAGCACTCTCTACAGTGGAGCCTGGCAGGCTTGCTATCTGATCTACAATCCATTTCGGGAGAGAAACCTCACTTTCAAGGACGCGTTCCCGAAATAGCAGTTTAAATAAATCCAGCAACAGGACACCGAGTACCTAGTTAATAACGATGCATGTCATGTCTAAGATGTGATAAGCGTGTAACCAGAAAACGTCTTAAATTTCGTAGTTATTAGATGTGCTCATGTGAGTCTGCGAATCGTCTCCAGATTATCAGACAACATCGTGGAGATTGCGAGCATGTTCACCTCGTACGTGTGCGGCTCACTAAGAGGTACGGATTGTGCTCTAATCACAATATTGTGTGGATAAAACTCGCGAATCGTGACAATTCTGAAACTTCGGGCGGATTCGGATTACAGTTTCCCAAATGGGCTGTAACGTGAAAAACGGTTCCGGCAACGTGGCTTTTAAGAGTCGAGCCGTGGCTGGAGTGCCACTAAAATAATTGGCGCGGCATTCACCTCCGCCGGAAACGCCGACATTTTGGAAATTGCCCAAAATTTATGAAGCTCAGTTTACTACCGATCAGCGAGCACTCGAGCACTATTTATTATAACGGTGGCTTTTAACTACAACCTACAGATTAATTACCTTTAACAGAAACAATACGGCGTTGTGACGAGCTGCGGCCGAGCGGCCGAGCGGCCGAGCCCGCCGGACTCGTCGTTAAACCATTACGACGGCCGCCATTGGCCTCGCACCTATAGCATCATGTATATTGCAAGTCAATGTGTTCTTCATGCTAATCTAGCCATTAAACTGAACTGTAGCAGTCACCAACGATGACTACTTGTTGAACTGTAACGGTAGAATGAGTCTCATTTACCAACCGACGCACAGAAAATTAGTTTTACAAGCTTTTTGAAGACAGTTTAAATATCTAATATCTATCTAGGAATTTTATGTTTATACATACCCTTCCAAGAATTTCTTTCAGGACTCCTTCCGCAGTGATCAGGATCACACACTTTTAACACAGTTTAGACTGAGTTTACCCGCAAAATGAAACTACGCAACCAAATCACAGCACCACGTACAGTTTACCTACACTCAATGATATCTATTTCCATATGGAACCCAGCCCCGGTCCCGACGGCGACTGAAATACTACTTTTAATTTACGATATGAACCGCAGCACGAAGATTTATTTTATGCGATTTCCCGCGAACTGAACACCAGAAGTTTTGGGGAAACTTACAATTTATTTAACGATTAACAAATACTACTCTACGTACCGGAATTAAACTGCCAAAGTTTTCAGCTAAAACTCTTGAAGAAAATAGTAGTAGTGTTTTCCAGTGAGCGTGTCGGAGCGATAAGCGATTAGTGTCGGTCGCACGTCGCGCACTCGCGGTCGGCGCGTGTCGTCCTGTGGCGCGGGGCGGTCGGCGCGCGCGGACTTCGCTGAGCGACTGGCGGAGCGCCGCGCTGACGCCGCCGCGACGTCGCGCGACAGCCGCTCGGCCAGCACGCGGCACGCGGCACGCGCCCGAGGTGTAGCCACAACAAACATCCGGTGCACAGCGCGACGCGGATCATTAATACGACATTAGACTTGAGATGCTGTTGGCACTAGTTGGACAGTTTCACTTGAAGCAGAATCCAAGATTTCAGTAAGAAAAAAAATCCGCGTTTATTAGCTGCTTGTCATTTCACGCACGTCCAAAACCTTTTGGTTTTTCCTGCTTGTCGTAATTTGCATGCGAAAATGAAAACTTTATTTCCGGATTGCGCTGTGCTTTCCTGTAAGAATGTTCACTAATGCTGAAAACGGTTCATTTGCAGAAAGCGACCCTAATCACATTCACAGACACACCCCTGCCCTGCTTATCCCTTCCGAAAAAACAGTCGTGACATCGACGTACATACCTTCGCTACATATAGGTGCTATATGTAAACAGAGCGCTCACAGCAGATTGTGCAGTAAATGCAAACATCCAGGCAGTAAAGTTTTAATGTGCCCGGGAGAGAACTCAATCGCTGGCGTTCACTTACGGGTTCACTCACATTACTGCACTCGTTCTCACTGGTACCACCTACGACTACGACTACGACTACGAGAAAGTATAGTATAGCGCAGTGATTCATGACTAGTCATTACTTGTTGTATTCCAACAACATTAAATACAGGTTGAAATGTTTGTGAGTTTTCTTCTGATTTTCATCTTAAGTGTGAAAGTTAGAAACAAGCAGTTTAAAATAAATTAAATTTATTTGCTAATAAAACTTGAACAGGGTCAACTTTAGACATTTATCTTTTATGACGTCATCTTAGACAACCTAAAAAAACACGGCCTTCAGCTCAGTAGAGCAAAAATTTACCAGTTCGATTCCATTACGGTAAAATAGTTTGCTCAACAACTTCATAAGCACCGACATAAGCTAATGTAGACTGTTGCTGTAGGACTGTTGTAAACATGCCAATAAATGATTGTGCGACAGAGCAACGTCTAGAATGATTTTGTGAATGTATGTGGACAACGAAACTTCTTGAAACAAAAATATTTTAACTAATACTACAAAGATGTAAAATTCTATTGTTTGTTTGTAACGGGTAACCTTTGAAAGTACTGTCTTCTGACACTTGACAGCCAGTAGATAAATCCACAGAGCACGGAGGTATACCTAGACGAAGTAGACTGCCGGCCGCGCTCGTGGACGACTCTCGTGATTGATTTATTAATTCTAAGGTACTCTGTGAACGAACACTGCCAACTAATTCTACGTGTGAAATTAGGTTAGGTTCGCTCAGAGACATTTTCATTTTCCATTTTCAGAACTCTATGGTTCATTAATTCATCATAATCATTGAATAGTTCTCGCTTACTGAATAGATTTCACTTACACTAGGCTGCATCTTAATTTAATGCCCAAATTTATAAAAGTAAATCATAATATCTTGTACCACAGTGTCAACAAATTTAAGTATCTCTGGCATTTTTGTTTAGTGTCAGAGTAAAGGGGCACCAGTCCCAAAAGTTTAGAAATAAAGATTTTTCATAACCATTTGACAAGAAGATATCTTAGCAGCGGGGATCGTCCGCTGACCAGCTGTGGACAAACAAAGCGGCAGATAATGAGCTCATCAATCAATCACAGCCCAGGCCGCGCGCCGCCGCCTCTCGGTTGAGCGGCGGTTTTTGTTTGTGGCTTGTTCTTCTTCCGACTTATTGCGGAATCAGTTTGATTGAGAGACTCAGCCGGGCAGCCGGTGGTCTTTAGCTACATGACTTAGTATTATAATTAATATGACGCTCTAGATTTTCACGAAGATATACTTTCTCGGCTTTTTTATGACTTGATTTAATACTCCATCTTATTATTACAAGTGAGTTATGCTCTTAATAAATTGCAATCACTTATGAAAACAAACCATTATTTATTTGTAATTTTCTATGTTATCAACTATCATAACAATTGCGAGATTAGTTTAGATTTCATTTAAGTATTAATTAATTACCTCCATTCTGTTCAACACAGCGTCGCTAAGCTAAAGTAGAGCTCATAAGTTAGTTTGTAAGTGTTTACTTTAATTAGTTGTAACGAGAGCTTGTTACCCTTTCATTACGAGAACTATTCTGTATTTTAATAGCAATACTTTAATTATTTAGTACCCCGGCTAATTAGCCGTGTTTCGCTGAAAGCGATATTATAAAACAAAGACTATTTTTATACATCCATGCTTATGTTTTCTAAACACAAATATTAAATATTTCTTTTGCCTTGAAGGTACCGACCTTCAAATAACTACACAATCTAATTTCTCCCAGATCCTCATTTAAATACCAACAGAGTCAGGTCAAAAAATATTTACTTTTTCTTTTAAGAAGAAAATTAGTTTACAAAGATTTCATTAAATATTCGAAATTAATTATCACTTACTTACTATTAAGTAATAATTAATTTTGCAACAAGTAAAATATAAAAACCCCGACAAATTTTTGTTTCATGCTACATAATTTATAGTAGTAGACACGCGAAAACAACCCGATTCAAACAGTAAAACGCCCATAACTTTTGAACGGCTGAACCGATTTCCATCAAACACAGCTAACAATAATCTCACATAAAGTCACCATTAAAAAAAAAAAAAACTAAATCAAAATCGGTTTATCCGTTTAGGATATAATGATGCCACAGACAGATACATAAATACACGACCAAACAAAAACACAAACACGATACACACGGCAACACACCACTCTTTTTCCGTCGGGGGTTAAAATGATTAGCATAGGTATAAAGAGTAACTTTTCACAAAATTTCATTTAAAAACTATACTTAGGTACATAACTAATATTTAACTTCAAAATGCTAAACCTAACAAAAGGAAATTTACTAAGCTTTCCATTCTAATTATTGCATCAGACAAGGCGAGCGGGCTCGACTAGTCCGCCATATTTATGCAGAACATGATTGGTAGTCGTGCCCCAGCATTGATTGTCAAATGATAGGATTTATTTATAAATTCATTCGCTGCTTGTTCTCAAACGGCCATTTGAAGCGTCGCGATTACCAAGTGTACCAGTGTGAAGACGAACAGCTGTACCAACCAAGACCAACGAAACTACCTAAGAATTTTATATTTTATTAATCCTTCATGCAAAAAGTTCATATGCGGACTTCATGCCTGACATTCTCTGCCAGTCAACCAAGGGCGGTGGCATAAAAAAATGAAACAATATTATAAACGTAAAATGAGTACAAAAATATATAGATAAAATAAACATACTTAAATATTAAGTATAATTAATACTATATATAAAATGATATAATATATATATATATATCTATATATATAAAAGAAGAAACACCGTTAAGCCTAGAAGTATGAAATTTACCCCCAAAAGACGATTTAAATAGACATGTAAATGGACTTGACATAAATACCAACCTAAGTAAACAATAACGGTTGTCATTATTAGTTTTTCGAAACTACCTCTAACAGACGATTTAAATCTTACTGCACGGGGTTCGTTTTTGATGTAAGGGTTCTAGGGGAGCAATATGAAGGAAATTTAGAATAAATCTTTTTACGGGGAATAGGGGGCAATTTGTTTGTTTGTATATATATATATATAAATTAATAGAAGGCACAATAATAAGGCGACTTTGCTATTCGTTTAGAAAATAATTTTATAGTTATTCCCACGGAATTTATTAATATTCTTCAATAGCTTTTTCGTGTGGAGTCGTTCAACGTGGCCTATTTCCAGCAAGCGTGCATTTTTCTGAATTGGAGATTTTTGAAATCTTTGGAGAGTTTAGGTACCTTTTACAAACAATAATTTTTAGCTGTTTGTTACGTTAGTATAGATTACTTACAACCCAGTTTTCCAGAATGAAACGTCTGGCGCACCTCGAGACTCGAGAGCCAGTCAGTTGCCTACTGCTGCTCGTATGATAAATGATGTTTACTCCCAAGTTGTTTACCTACTTGTAGATATGTTTGTAACACTTTTACTTGAACGTGTGTTATGTCTAGCTATATTTTTTTCTTTTCTCTCTTTCTTACTTTAGCTGGGGCTAAAGTTTTCCAGCCTTATATGGACCTACCTATATTTAAAATATATATAGTTTACTTACTTTCGAATTACTTCTTATGGCCGGTTTCCGAAATGAGAGTTTGGGATTAAGAACTTGTTAACCTCTGTTTTAATGTCATTTGACAAGTTTTCAGGCTAAAGTAGAGTATCACAAATTCTTAGCTCAAATTCTTAATTCAGAAAACAGCCATAACATCCCACTTATACTCCCCGAAGGGTGGTCAGAGGTGCACCAATAGTACCACCACATGTCACCAGTTATGTTGTACGAGCTACGCTGTACATTGACCCTAACTAATACGTCCTACTTACAGTGAAACGTTGCAGTTTGTTTAGCTCAACATTAATTGTACATTATTACATTATAATATGTTATTTTTAGTAGCAATAAAACCTTTATATCAATCGGTTGTTTACTCATTCATCATAACAGTTCAACATAACATTTTCACTGTTGGGAGTTACGCCCCAACATATGGTCCTTCGAGCAATTTAGTGTTGTGTAATTTACATCTTTTACGGTCGCGAATCGGTTGGACTGGTCTCTCAGAAGCGAGTCGCCCCAGTAACCAATTGAGAAGGCGCATACCGCAGAGGAGAAGGTTGCACAATACGAAGAACCAAGAGTGTGGAGCAACAGTCAACGCTCGAAACAGAAGCGTTCATTTGAAGTCAACAAGAAAAACAACAAAACATCATGTCGGCAGCTGAGTTCTACCAGAAGCAGAACGAACTCTACGACGGCATAAAGAAGATCGGTATAAATATCAAGAAGGATGGTTGGGACAGAAAGAACGCTGACTACTTCAAACGCCGTAAGGCAATGCTGGAAAACTTGTGGTCAGAATTTCAGTTCAATCACGACCGCCGGCCCACGGAACAAAGTGTAAGTCATCCGTACTTTAGTAATGACTGCTATAACATAACTCTGCAGTGCTACAATGAAGTAAAGGAGCTTATTCTGCAACAACACCAACAACTTACGACTCTCACTCGTTCTCCGAGGGAGCAGTCGGTACAACCAAAAACATTGGGAAGTGCCAACCAACAAACAGGGGAAGGTACTTCGGAACAAACAAAACAGGAACAAGAAGCCCAGGAGAGTGAGGCAGAACAAGCTGGCAATCAAGACGAACAAAACAGAGAACCATCTCCTCCTCCTCCTCGGCAAGATCAACAAAACACCGCGAAAAAGGACACGGGATCCAATAGCAAGCTGGACGATATGATGCGCAAACAGACCGCTAACTTCAAAGCCTTCATGAGAGCAGTCGCGAACATACACGTGGAGTTCCTGTCTGAAAAATGGGAGTTTCAAGACGCTCTGCAAACACTGCAAACACGCTGGTCAGCTATTGACAACCTTCACTGGGAGATAGAGTATGAAACCAACGGAGAGAAGAATGCAGTGTATGAAGAACGCTACACCAGGTATGAAAACCAGTTCCAGGAACTAAAAAAGGCTTTGAATACCAAAATGTGGTCCGGCACTCATCGGGAGAAAACAACACCGAAATTAGAGATACCAGTCTTCAATGGTAACTACAACCAGTGGATCCCATTTAAAGACCTTTTTACGGAAGCAATACACAACAACAATTCCCTCTCATCTGCTCAGAAGATGCAGTTTCTGAAGAGTAAGGTGCAAGGAGAAGCGGAACGCTTGATTCAACATCTACAGATAAGTTCGGATAACTACCTGGTGTGTTGGGATATCCTCAATCACCGATATAATAATGAAAAACTTATATTCACATCGCACATCAACATGCTGTTCAATTTACCAAACATGCAACAACAGACAGTGGCCCAAATAAAGAAAATCCATGACGTCAGCATAGAATGCCTACATGCGATAAAGAATTTAGGAGTGAATATCGACACCTGGGATCCGATAATTGTACATATATTATCGCAAAAATTGGACGCTGACACACACTCAGAGTACAACGACTCGCTGAAGAACTGCCGAAAGCTGCCAATACTGAAAGATCTGCTAGATTTCCTAGAAGGGAAGTTTACATCATTGGAAGCATCGCGCCGCAAACAAGAAAACAATCAAAAACCAAATACCTCATCGAGTCAACATCAAAATACTTTGTACTCTAAAAAACAATACAGCAGTAATCAAGCAACTAGCAACAAGAAAATTACGAAATCGTTCCATGCGTCAACATTCCGATGCCCCCTTTGCGATGACGAACATGGCATGTACAATTGTGCAAGGTTTTTAGAAATGCCGAATCACTTAAAACTTAGCACAGTAAATAAAATGAACATTTGTGTAAATTGTCTGTTCAGCCATAACGGAAAGAAATGTACGTCAGCTTACCGATGTCTCAAGTGCTCGGGTCAACATAATGCATTGCTACACGATGCATGTATTACGAACAAAACGGAAAAACAAACAAATTCTTCCCATGTATCAAAGGATGATGATACTTCGGAGATACTACTAGCGACAGCTGTAGTAAACATAGAAACAGCCGATGGGACCCTAATCAAGTTGCGAGCCCTCATCGATCAAGGTTCTCAGATATCTTTGATCACCGGACATGCTGCTCAACTTCTAGGAGTTAAGCGCGAGAGATGCAAAGGAGTCATCTTTGGAGTTGGACAGAAGGAAAACCACTGCAAAGGAATGACAACAATTACTTGCAGTTCTGTCTACAACGACTTCAAGTTCCAAACGACTGTCATCATTATGAATAACTTGATTAAGAACCTGCCGAATAAGACCTTTGCAAAACCATCTTGGTCCCACATACAGAACATCCATTTAGCAGATCCGGAGTTCCATAACAGCCGTCAGGTGGATTTACTATTTGGAGCAGACATTTATTCGCAAATCATGCTAGGAGGCATAATAAAGGGCGATGACACCACTCAACCTATCGCACAACAAACCTACCTAGGTTGGCTTCTATGCGGAAATGTCAAAACTTTCCACTGCAATGTGGTCATAAACAATCTTGAAGATATCAAACAGTTCTGGGAAACCGAAGACATCACCGATCAATCCAATTTATCGGTGGAAAATGAAACATGCATTGAATACTACACCAACACTACGCAACGCCTGGAGAATGGGAAATACGAAGTCAGACTGCCGATGAAGAAAGAACTTGAGAGCAGACTGGGTTCGTCCAAACCAATGGCTGTAGCCCAATTCAAAACTTTAGAAAGAAAGTTGGAAAAACAAACACACCTGGCAAAGGCCTATAAAGACTTCATGGCTGAATATATTGATCTAGGTCATATGAAGCAATCAACAGTTAGCAACAAAACACTCGAGTGTTACTTACCTCACCACGGCGTGCAACGCGCTGAATCAACAACAACAAAGTACAGAGTGGTGTTCAATGCGTCAGCAAAAACGTCAACGGGATGCAGTTTGAACGACCTCATGTACAAAGGTCCCAATCTTCAACAGGACCTACAAACATTACTGATGAAATGGAGGCAATACAAATATGCGTTTACAGCGGACATTGAGAAGATGTTTCGTGCTATTTGGGTAGCCCCAGAAGACCAACAACTGCAACAAATTGTATGGCGAGAATCACTGGGACAACCTATCCGCTCATACCAATTAACAACCGTAACATACGGAACCAAGGCAGCGCCGTTCCTAGCTATGATGACTCTCAGGAGATTGGCGGCAGATGAACATGAACAGTTCCCGGAGGCTTCAAAAGTGCTGGAAGAATCATTCTACATGGATGACCTCGTTCACGGGACACATACAATCGAACAAGGAAAGCAATTGATCGCGGATCTGAAACAGTTACTGAAAAATGGAGGGTTTAACCTCAGAAAATGGTCAGCAAACAATCAAGAACTTTTGGAAGATATCTCCGAACAACACAACGATAAGATTGTCTTCAACTTCAAAACAGAAAATACACAAAAAACGTTAGGCCTGTGCTGGAATTCAAGAGAGGACAAATTCACCTTTCAATGCACAATTTCTGACGTAAACAAGAAACAAACAAAACGAAGCCTACTTGCCGAAATATCCAAACTATTTGACCCACTCGGCTGGCTGGCCCCCGTGTCAACAAAATTGAAATTATTATTTCAAAAACTGTGGGATGGCAACTTACATTGGGACGACGAAGTGTCCGATAACATACATGTGGAGTGGTGCAAGATACAAGCCGATATAAGAGCGATAAACGAATGCGAAATACCTAGATGGCTTAAGTGTGGCGGAAAGCAGACAATGGAGCTACATGGGTTTAGCGACGCCTCCCTGGATGCCTATGCCTGCGTCATCTATGCACGAGTCCAGTCATCAACAATACTGGTCGCTGCAAAGTCAAAGATTGTACCACACCGAAAATCAACAACATTGCCTAGACTGGAATTGAATGGAGCGCACCTTCTATCACAACTAATGCGCAAAGTCAAACAGTCATTGAATCAATATGAAGTACACGTCTACGGCTGGACTGATTCCATGGTGGTCCTGGGTTGGTTACAAGGAGACCCATCCCGCTGGAAAGCATACGTAGAAAACAGAGTACGAAGTATTACTGACGTCATACCACGATCATCGTGGAACTACGTTAATACAAAGGAAAATCCCGCTGACGCCGCAAGCAGAGGCCAATACGCTAGTCAGCTGAAAGAAAATCAATTATGGTGGCATGGACCTACATGGCTACCATTGCTTAAAACAAAGAACATAGAAAAACACAATTATAACACGGACCAAGAAGAAAAAACAGTCCGGAAGCAAGCCAATGTATCCCAACATTCTCAACACATCATAGAAAATACGAGCATTGTGGAAACATTATTGCAAAATCACAGCTCTATCGAACATATTATTCGCATTGTCGCATGGATACTCAGAGCATTGAACCCGAAAAGGCGACAGCTACCGAGATATCTGACGTTGCACGAATTGAATAACGCAATAAAGGTGCTCATAAAACAAACTCAACAAAAATCATTTGACACAGATCTTTGTCATTTAAAGAAAAATAACAGGGTGCAGGCTAACAGTAAAATAAAAGACCTCACTCCGTTCATTGATCATCAAGACATCCTCCGAGTGGGAGGAAGATTGAAAAACGCATCGCTAACCGAAAACATGAAACATCCGATGATCATTCCACACGACAGTCGATTGACACATCTTCTCATCGACCAAGCTCATCGAATGACGTTTCACGGCGGCCCGAGACTCACTCTATCACACCTACGGGAGAAGTACTGGATCGTCGGTGGGAACCGAACAACCAAGATGCAAATCAGAAAATGCGTGACGTGCCGCAAGAACAACCCAACAAAAGAACACCAACTGATGGGTAATCTACCAAGCGCAAGAGCAAATCAAGCGCCGCCCTTTTACCATACTGGGGTAGATTACACTGGATTTGTGGACGTCAAAATGAACAAAGGCCGAGGAGCAAGAACAACAAAGGGCTACATAGCAGTCTTTATATGCATGGTGACCAAAGCTGTGCATATCGAACTGGTGTCAGACCTCACCAGTTCAGCATTTTTGGCAGCCCTCAACAGAATGGCAGCAAGAAGAGGCGCCCCTCGTCACTTATACAGCGACAACGGGACAAACTTTGTCGGAGCAAACCGACAACTCGTAGAACAATACGAGGAAATTGAACAAACATACAAAAGCATCCAACTACAACAGGAAATCGCGGAGATGACAATTGAGTGGCATTTTAATGCCCCCGCTTGGCCATCAGCGGGAGGTTTGTGGGAACGAGCAGTCAGAAGCCTAAAACACCACTTGAAACGAGTAGTAGGAGAACAAAAACTAACATTTGAAGAGTTTTCCACAATCCTAACAAAACTGGAAGCCTGCTTGAACTCCAGACCTCTGTGTCCACTAAGTGAAAACACAGACGATCTAGACTGTCTGACGCCAGCACACTTTTTATCGGGTAGATCGGGGCTGACAGTCATAGAAACAATGGAAGATGCAAGAACAAGATGGGAACTAACAAGAAAGATCTTCGCAGAAATCTGGAAACGATGGAGGAACGAATATTTGTGCCAGCTATCAGCCAGATCAAAGTGGCAGGAACCACGGAAAAATCTGAAGATAGGCGATCTGGTGGTAATCCATGAAGATCATGTACCAGCCGAGAAATGGCTCATGGGGAGAATAACAGAACTTCACCCTGGGAATGATGGATACGTTCGGGTCGTTAGCCTAAAAACAAGAAACGGGCATATGAAGAGGCCTGTCACAAAACTATCCGTCTTGCCTATCAACAGTGACGAAAATGTCGAACAACAAAACACAACAAAAACAAATGAAAATGAGTCATACCTACAGGCTAACAGCGAGTCGCAAAGTTCACGACGATGCAAAACAACAAACAGAAAAATAAACTTCATCGGATTGGTCATGGCACTGCTGTATTTGCTAAATCCCGTCGCGGCCGCTAACACAACAAACATCGTCGAGCTTCAACAAGGCCTTTACTTTGACAAAGTAACCAATATGCAGCTTATACGCGGCGAGTGGAAGATTATCGTGTACTATGACGTCAAGCCCTACTGGCATGGTATAGCAATATCTAGCAAATTCACCAATCATCTAGAAACCATCTGCGAGAAAATAAAACAGAAAACACAATGTAACGTAATTTTAACACAACTACAGCACTCGACCGACGAAATAGGACACTACAACCATATGTTGCTGAATCCGCAAGGCCGAGTGAATACGAGAAACAAACGCGGGCTTATCAACGGTGTCGGTTCCATCGCGCGCTCCCTGTTCGGAGTATTAGATGATGACTTCGCGAAACAATATCAAGAAGACATTGACCTGGTCAAGGCCAACGAGAAACACCTGGCACTGTTGTTAAGAAATCAAACATCCGTGATCGAAGCAGAATATAATTTACTGAAGAGGTCGGAAGATGCAGTTGAAAAACAGTACAAAATGTTTAACCAACATTTGCTAAACCTTGAAAGGTTTACGAACAACCTCCAGAAGGAACTGAATTCCCAAGAACTGTCTATTGAATTTGTGATGTCAGCTATTACGGCAAATAGCTTAATTGAGCATCTCAGAAACGTCCAAGAGACCCTCATAGACACGGTAACAAACATATATAACGGCAAGATGAACCTACACCTCATCGCACCGGAACAGCTTCGGGACGAATTGAACAAAATCTCGGGTCAATTATCCAAGGATTTGGTCCTACCCATCACCAACATTCAAACAGAGTTATTTTACCTGTATCATCTCTTACAAGTAAAGGCGAAAATGACCGAACGATACCTTATAATCGAGGTAAAGGTACCCCTAATCAGCAGAGATGTTACAACTTTAGAGGATGTAATGGTGCCAATCAAAGTAATAAAAAAACTCCGAAAATTAACGAAATTAGGTTTAATATACTATAGAGAAGCTACACGCACAATGGTTTTTGGGCAAGTGTACGATGACATTGAATTTTACTAATACGTGCCGCAACGCCTATGCAAAGTTTAATAATTAAGTGTTTTTACAACTTTTGCTATTTATTTAGAACAGGCGTTTACGCCTGAACATATTCCGGGCCGTTGAAAGGTAGCTTTCAACCGTTTAAGTCTTCAGCTGAGGGAAGTTTGCAGAGTCGCACAAAGGCGCGTCGCACGCAGCCCCTGGTGGTGAGGATGTCTGCTACTCTGGATATCCCGTCAGGTCCAGATATGAGGCGAAGTACGCGGCCCAGTTTCCAAGCGAGAGGGGGCGCGTTGTCGTCAGCTAGCAGCACCATATCTCCCACGTCTAGCTTTGACGTGTTTGTCCGCCATTTTGTCCTTTGTTGTAACTCAGAAAGGTATTCCTTCTGCCATCTTTTCCAGAAATGTTGCCTCAGCTTCTCAAGGCGCTCATATCGTCGCAATTGGCTTTCCTTCACGTCTTCCAGGTTTGGTGTTGGCAGAGCGATCAGCGGTCGGCCAATGATGAAATGTCCTGGGGAGAGGGAAAGGAGGTCGTTAGGACTGGATGAGAGAGGGCACAAGGGACGGCTATTGAGGATTGCCTCCACTTGTGCGAATAAGGTAGAAAGTTCCTCGAACGTCAAGTGACATTCGCCTAAAACTCGTCGTAATAAATGTTTTGCCGATTTAACCCCGGCCTCCCATATGCCACCAAAATGAGGAGAATAAGCCGGAATGAATTTAAAATTGATAGATTGCTGACTTGCAAAATCAACTAAAGGTTCATGGTTCTGTTTGATGAACGAGCCTATTTCTTTCGCGGCAGCTACAAAATTAGTACCATTGTCACTGAATATTTCAGTTGGCTTGCCACGTCGAGATATAAATCGTTTTAATGACATTATAAATGCATCCTTGGTTAAGTCACTAACTGCTTCAAGGTGTATGCATTTGTAACGAAGGCAAACAAAAAGACATAAATAACATTTTACAATGCGACAGCCGCGTCCTTTACGGTTTACTATGTAAAATGGGCCAGCAAAGTCAAGGCCAACGGATAAAAATGGATAGTCTGGCGTTATTCGTTGAGACGGTAAGTTGCCCATTTTAGGTTGCAAAGTTGTACCCTTTAAACGCCTGCAGCGTACGCAGTTATTTACTGTGCGTCTCGCTAGTATCCTACCATTAATGGGCCATATCGTTTCTCTGACAGTAGCCAATAACATTTGAGGACCGGCATGCATGGTGTTAATATGTTGTCTAATAAAATAAAGTTTTGTTAAAGTATGCGCTGCATGAAGTAATATTGGATGTTTCTTTTCGAATGAATAACAGGACGCATCGATTCGTCCACCGACACGAATTAAATTGTATTCATCTAAGAAAGGCGATAACGCTAATAACTTACTATTTTTATTTAATTGTTTACCAGTTACCAGCAGGTCGTATTCAGTAGAAAACGATTGACCTTGGGAGATAATACAAAGCGAGCGGAATGACTCACGCAACTCATTAGCGGACAATGTGCCAACTCGTTTGTTATGTTTATTTTTTAAATTAAATATGAATCTAAGAACGTAAGCAAATGACCGTTCTAACCTAGATAACGATGAATATTTTTCAAAATCGATAATGGGTGACTTTATGACTATCGGATGCGCCTTTAATTCGGGTACTATTTCTAAGTCTTTTAGGTTGGATTTAGGCCATTCGGTTTCGTTATAAATTAAAAAACAAGGCCCTGTCCACCAGAGTGATATCGACGTTAGTCGCTTAGCATGCACTCCTCTTGATAATAAATCAGCGGGGTTTAAACCTGTAGGTACATATCGCCACGCCGACGATGAAGTTAATTCTTTGATTTCCGTGATACGATTAGCCACAAATATTTTTAATTTACTGACGTTACTACGTATCCAGCACAACACTACGTTTGAATCACACCAGTGTATTAGTTTGTCTGGCTTGTACCTTAATGAATCTACCACTGATTTTACGAGTTGAGAAGCGAGTAAGGCGGCGCACAGTTCCAAACGTGGTATGGTAGTACTTTTTAGTGGAGCTACTTTAGACTTTGCGCACAATAGTTTAACCGTGACGTCACCGTTAGCGCTGATCGTTCGCATATAAATACATGCGCCATACGCATAACTTGATGCATCACTAAACGAGTGTAATTCGATGACCTTTGGTGAGTCACCTAAAACTAACCTCGGTATGCGTAGATTGTGCAAGTATTTTATGCTTTCAGAGAAATCGATCCATTCTTCCTTTATATCTTGAGGGACAGGCTCGTCCCAGTCAAGTTTAAGTTGCCAAAGCTTTTGTAACATTATTTTTGGCCTTATTACAATGGGACCTAATATACCTAATGGGTCAAATATTTTGAACGCGTTTGACATAATAAATCGCTTAGATATAATATTATGATTAGTGTCGTGGGAAAATCCCTTTATAGGAAAGCTCAAGGTATCACTGGCAGGGGCCCAGCCCAAGCCTAGGGTGCTTGAAGACTCACTAAAAATGAGCTTGTCCTGCTCATTGATAGCAACATTATCAAATATGGACGGATGATTTGTTTTGTATTTTCTTAAATTAAAACATCCTGACCTTAATGCCTCAGATAGAGCGTTTTGAATATATTTTAATTGCTGTGGATCATTTGATCCAGTAATTAAATCATCGACATAGAAGTCCTTTTGAATGATGGTGCGAATTCGTTCATCATTCTGTTCTTGACCTACCTGCCACAAGCAACGTGTGCTAAGGTAGCTTGCACTCGCTGTACCATAAGTTAAAGTGTTAAGTTGAAGTGTCTGAATCGGTTTAGACTCCTCGTCTCTCCACAGAATGAGCTGCAAATGCCTATCATCTTTGTGTACGAGCACATTTCGATAGAATTTTTCTATATCGCCCGTAAGTAGGTATTTGTATTGCCTGGAGCGTAACAAAATAGAAAAAAGAGTATCTTGTACTGTGGGGCCTACCATTAATATATCATTAAGGGAACAACCAGAGGAAGATGAAGCAGACCCATCAAACACTACACGAAGTTTTGTGGATTCACTTTCCTGCTTTAAAACTGCGTGATGGCATAAATAATAATTAGGAATTAATATTTCATTATTTAACAAAGATAAATGACCTAGTTCGGCGTATTCCTTAATAAATTTATTATATTCTATTTTTAACATATTATTACGTTTAAATCTCTTTTCTATATTTAGGAATCGCCGCTTAGCTAACTTGTAGGTATCACCTAAACAATCAACTGAATCCTTAAGGGGTAGTTTTACGCAAAATCTACCTGAGTTAGTTCTTGTGGTATGAGTAATGAAATGTTTTTCACAATAAGTTTCACTTTCACTCATAATAGATTTTTTGGGTACTTCTTCTAATTCCCAAAATCTACCTAGCATTTTTTCAATACCCTGAGTACCATCGTTGTTTTTAGACACTACGCTATGGTTACAGTGTACGCTTTGATGCGGTGTTGTTGAGTTAATGGGACCGGATACTATCCAACCTAATTGCGAGTTTCGTAGCTTAGGATTATTGGTTCCCAAAGAAATCTGTTCGTTCCCTAAAATATCCCAAAATATGTCGGCACCTATCAAAACATCTATGTCGGCAGGCTGATTGAACATAGGATCAGCCAATTGGATATTTTCTGGTAATTTTAGGGCACTAATATCGACGGGAATTCTCGGTAAACGACCCGTCAGTTCCTTTAAAACGAAGCACGAACAATTTATATTAAATTTATTATTTAATGATTGCAATATAATGTTGCAGCTTTCAGTGACATTATTTGCTTGTGTGTTGCCTATACCAATGACCTTTAGCGAGTCAATATGATGGGACTTTAAAGATAACCTTATCTTTAGGGATTCGGTTACAAAAGAAGACTGACTGCCACAGTCTAACAACGCACGAACTTTGACCTTTTGCTGGTCAAATGGGTTCGATACCTCGACCATGGCAGTAGATAATAAAAGATAACTTGTGTTTTTATTGCAATAACTAGCTACTATCTCATCTGATTCCTCAACGTATGCAGTCTGAGTTGTCAACGTTGGCGGACGGTGTAGCAAGCTATTATGCCTTTCGTTGCATTCAGGCTCTTGACATGACCTAAATTCAAATTCAAATTCAAATTCAAATGTTTATTGCTCAACACAGTACATAATTATACAATTCCAGGTGTCAAGTGAATGCGCAGTCCACTGTGTTGTACCAATTCAGGCATGCAAAAATTATCATTAAATTATACAATTTCATGACTTCCAATTAATACCCTGTACAATGTCAATATTTCCAACAAATATCCTGTATAATGTCATAAACTCAAAAATTAGTACCCCATACCTACAATATCATAAAATCAAATAAGTACATTATACAATGTCATAAAACAAATGAATAAGTAAGTTATGTCACAGATTCAAATCAATAAGTACAATAAGTAATGTCAGAGTATACTATTTCATAATAATTAAGTGGATTATTATAATATTTAATAAAATTTAGTCAAAAACATTTGTCATTTAGGAATTCATTCATTGTGTAATATACTTTCTGTATCAGTAATTCTTTGAGTTTGTATTTAAATGTAGTTAGTCTTTCAATATTTTTAATACAGTCTGGTAATTTATTATAAATTTTAACACCCATACCAAATATACTGGATTGAAACTTAACTGTTCTGCATTTAACTGACCTAAGTTCATTTTTATGTCTTGTACTTCTCATTGTTTCGAAATTACTGATATCGCGTTTTGTGATTGATGCTGCTTCCAAGATATAAATTGACGTTAGGGTTAAGATTTTTAACCTTCTGAAGTGCTCTCTGCATGAATCGGTTTGTTTAAGCCCACAAATGCTTCTGATGCATTTTTTTTGGGCTTTGAATGCAAATTCTCTGTTAGTAGAGTTACCCCAGCACAAAATACCATACTTAAGTGCAGAACCTACATATGCATGATAAACATTTAGCAGTACGCCTTCATTAACGACTTTCCGAAGTACGTAGAGAGCATATGAAAACTGGTTAAGTTTTTTACATACTTCATCCACATGCAATTTCCAATTTAGTTCCGAGTCAATATGGATCCCCAGAAACTTTGTGTTATTGACCTGTTTTATTGTTTTGCCTTTATAGTTTAGATTGATTTTATTTGACTTCGTATTTTTATTAGTGAAGATCATATAATTTGTTTTGTCAATGTTTATTTTTAAATTATTCACTGTCAACCAGTTTATAATATTCTCTAGGGATTTATTCACCTGTATTTCAAAACCTTCTTGACCACTATCAGCAAAAATAGCCGTGCTGTCATCGGCGAATAATATAATTTCCTGGTCTATAGACCTTGGTAGGTCATTAATGTATATAATGAACAAAAGAGGTCCAAGGATACTCCCCTGGGGAACTCCAAATTTAACAAGTTTAGGGTCTGACATATATATATGTTCAAATTTTGTGTCTTTATGTAGTCTCGTTATTTGAGTAATTTGAAACCTATTTGATAAATATGATTTAATAAGATTTAAGGCATTCCCTCGTATCCCATATCTCTCTAATTTGTTTAGTAGGATATTATGATCCACATAATCAAACGCTTTAGTCATATCCATAAAAATAGCTGTTATTTTTTGCTTATTGTCTAATCCTGTCATTACTTTCTTAAGAAAGTTAAAGAAAGCATCGCTGGTGGATCTTCCTTTACGAAAACCAAATTGTTCATTAGTAAATAAGTTATTCACCTCAAAGTAGTTGTATAAATTGTTATATATAACCCTTTCGAAAATTTTTGCCATCACTGGTATTAACGCAATGGGTCTGTAAAAACGCATATCCTCCCTATCTTCTTTTTTAAATAATGGATTTATAATAGTTGTTTTTAGTTTTGAAGGAAAAACTCCACCTTCTAGACATTGATTGATAATGTTACTAATGACTGGAGCTATGTATCTAGATACTCGTTTTATTATTCTTGTACTTATTTCGTCATATCCTGTACTATTAGTGTTGTTTAGTCCTTTTATAATTTGATCTATTTCGTAAGGATTTGTTGGTTTTAAAAAAATGGAATTGGAACTTTTATTAAGGGTTGTTGTATTTGTAACTGAACCTTTGGAGATAGACTGTATGTCATCAACGAAGTAGTTGTTGAATGATTGTGCTATTTCCTTTGGCCGTGTAATGAGTTGGTCATGTACTCTTATTTGCTTTATATTTTCTTTTGGAGTTACTGTTTTATAATTATTTACTATTTTCCATATAGCCTTTCCCTTGTTTGTAGATGAATTAATATAATAATTATTTTGGGCTTTTTGGGTTTTTTTAATTATAATCCTGAGCCTTTTTGAATAGTCTTTAAATTTTGTTTTATCATTTGGATTCGAAGTTAGCCTATACTTCCATAATAATTGGCGTTTGCGTTTCGAACATATCCGTATACCCTTACTTAACCATGCGGGCTTCTTGGCAATCGGTATTTTTACGCGTATTTCAGGGAAACATAAGTCATAAAATAGTTTAAATAAACTATGAAATGTGTCAAAGCTTTTTTCAGGGTCATCAAAGGTGTAACATTCAGCAAAGCTGAGCTGGCTAGATATTCGTTTGTGTTCTGGGCGTGGAGTCAAATGTCGTGTATCTGTAGAACTTATTTCTTTGTAGGCATTTATTATTTTTATGTATTTTTGCACGTCTGTTTTTAATCTAAAATTTTCGGAATTTAGATTTTCTATTTCTTGGTGGGCGCTCTGTAAATCGTTAGATAATGTTTTGACTTTTTCTTGAAGATCAATAATCGTCTGACTGCAGTTTAGTGATGTATTAGGCAGACTCATCATGGTCGTGTCAAAAAGAGCTGAATTTTCTCGACTGATGTCGTTCAAAGAGCTTGATTTAAATAATTTTTGGTTTCGGAAAGTAATGTTTTCATCCATTGTTATATTGGTCACAAATAAACTTCCAAAAAGAGTAAATTTTAGCAGGATTCGAACTCGAGGCAATCCGTGCACCGGGTCTTTAAAGTCGAATGGTATTACCCCTGAGCCATTTGGACGATTAAGTATTTAGTTGAATGTATGGCTCCTAATGTAAGTACTCTTTCTTTTAAAAATTGAGTGGCGGTTAGTATGATTCATGCGTTAGGAATTTTTTGCACTATTCCTTTGTTCGTCTTGCTTCACAATATCACACTTTTTATGTTTTTTTTTTGAGATTTGTTTCTTCACTTTTTGTGTTTATTGATTAGTTTAACTTGTTTATGTCACTGGTTTGTTGTTATAAACGCTTAGTTCACATTTGTTTTTGTAGTTTGTTTATATAATTATAATTATTGCACTGATGTTCAAGTCAATAAAATACAAGTGTTTTTTATTAGACTCCAGTAAATGTCACATTCACAAGATAACAATGTCACTGATAGATTTTGACTTTTAACACAAATTAGTCACACATTGAACTCAATATTTGTAACATAAATAATTTTAAATATTTTTTTGAGCGGAGACGACCTTATTCTCGCTGCGGCGCGCGCGCGAATGCGACAGTTATTAACAGCATGACCTTGTCTGAGACAGTTAATGCACAGTTTATACCTTGTCACGTCTGACATTCGCTCATCAATGCCCTTAGCCTTGAAGGCTGGGCAATCGTAGATACGATGGCAGCCGTCACAAACAATGCATGTGAAACCCTTTGGTTCCTTATGCTTAACATTACTACTAGTGCTTGCAAAAGACTTAACCGTATTAATTGGCGTCTTATTTTGACTATGTTTATGTGTTTGGTTATTGTTAGGAGTAGAACGCTGAGGCGTCTTAGAGCCCATAATATTATCAACATGATTATTATTTCGGTGTGCTGACTCGAGCACATTAGCACGATCTGTGATGAATTTAAAGAAATGCTCTAATTTCGGTCTTCCGCTCACATTACTGGTACGATATTCTTCCCATTTTAATAGAGTGTGACCATCCAACTTTGCTGATAAAATGAATATAATCAAGACATCCCAATTATCCGTTGGCTGACCTAAACTAACCAACGCACGTAAATTCTTGGTGATGTGATCGACTAAGTATCTCAAAGACCGTTCTGACTCGCGTGGAAGCTGCTTTATATTCAATAAAGAATTGAGATGATGATTAATTAATATGTCATTATTATCGTAACGATTGCAAAGCAACTTCCATGCTTCACTGTAATTCTTGGATGAGATCTCGAGATTAGAAAGGACTCGAGCTGCATCGCCTTGCAAATATGAGTTCAAATAATAATATTTATTAATATCTGGAATACGATCATTATTGTGTATCAAACTTTCAAATGTATCTTTGAATTCAAGCCAGCGGAAATGATCACCATTAAATCGTTGAATTTGGATTTGCGGAAGCTTCAAACCTAAACTAGGATGATCTTCAGAACAGCATGTAGTATTATGAACGGAATGACGTCTTAATTCGAGTTCAGCCTGTCTAGAAAACTTGGATATTAAATTCTTAGCAGTAGCTATATTAATCACTATATCCTGTTCAATATTATCACGTTCGTCAATTTCAGCATCAATGTTATCAGGATCCAGAACCTCTATTTCAGTCTGCAAATCGTCAACCCTGACTGCTAAAGCTTCAAACTTAGCAAGCTTTATGTTCAACTCTGTCAATTGAATTTCATTTAACTCGCTTTCGCTTGAAATACTACTGAGGTAATTTTTAAATTTAGTGATTTGTCCTTTGGCGGACGCCCTCTTCGTAAAAAGTTCTTTAAAACGCTTATTTTCAGCCATTGCAAATAAAGAGAAAAAAATAAAAAATAAGATTGACTAAGTAATAAATGGAATGGGCTCACGTTCCTCGTTTCGGTGTCACCTGAGAAGCAGAGAAGCTGGCCGAGCACGCTCAGCCGCTAACGCTGCTAGTGAGCTGCGGGGGACTTTGACCCCGCAACCGACCCACGCGGTCTGTGTTCTCGCACTCGCGGTTAGATCTGAAATATTCGGCAAATCTCGCTTAACTTTGAGTAAAAACTAATGCTGTTCTAATGTTCCTATTTTTATTGTGAACGGAACGACAAAGATACAACAAATTAACAGAATTTATGAATTTTATATTTTTTTTCTTTTTTAGTTTTAAAGGGATAGATATTATTTGGAAACAGTAGCATATAAATTTTAGGTATTATTAGAATCGTTTTAATTGATCTGATGCAACTTCTTTAAGATTTTATTTTAATTGACGGTACATGGAAAAAAAAATAGTTCGGTATAATTTCGCAATTAACGGAATATTTAGAAAATTTGTAATACCTAATTTACTCGAATATACCTTGATTCACACAAATGGAATGCAATAGTCAATATTTCAAATAGGTAAGTAATAGGAAGGATAGACAAAGGATGGACACTCAACTTTGGTACGACACGATGACGCTCCGCACGAGGTGATGCTTTAGCGGCACCACTGGCTCGAAGGCTGGCTTCTTCAATTGTCCAGACAGCAATTCCCCACACGCTGGACTCTGTGGATTTTCGATCTTCCACAGCAGGCTTCAGATCTTGAGGTTGCTGCCGCGCACGCGTTGTCGCGATGCCCCAATCCAAGTCGTTATTTCGTAGATTTACATTAAATAGTCGCGATTTTTACTAGTTCCCCTCATGGGCCACCATGTTACAACTTTAGAGGATGTAATGGTGCCAATCAAAGTAATAAAAAAACTCCGAAAATTAACGAAATTAGGTTTAATATACTATAGAGAAGCTACACGCACAATGGTTTTTGGGCAAGTGTACGATGACATTGAATTTTACTAATACGTGCCGCAACGCCTATGCAAAGTTTAATAATTAAGTGTTTTTACAACTTTTGCTATTTATTTAGAACAGGCGTTTACGCCTGAACAAGAGATAACTTCGAGATCTACCGAACAATACCAGTACCGAAAAACAATGACGTGGATATGGTCACCCTAATACCTATTGCTGAAATGTTAGCAATAAACATTCAAAAGGACTCCTACATACCAATGACGGAATCCGAAATACATCAATGCATGCAACATGACGCGACAACCCAATTGTGTCCACTACAGAAACCTGTATACCGCATGAAGTCGGACGAGAGCCTTTGCATGAAGGACAAGGAATCTCTTCACTGCGAAACAAAACATGAAACCTGCCGAGACAAGTGGTTGGAATTAAACAATGCAAATAATTTCCTCTATTTTTGCTGTCAACAATGCAAAATACGTATTATTTGTGGGCATCAAGTTTCAACGCAGCTGCTACACAAGGCCGGAGTCATAACACTCAATGACGATTGCATAATTAGTAGTGAAACTTTTGCTGTTTATCCCCAAAGGCAACAAATGAACAAAATTCAAGCCCAAGTCGACGCAGGTCCAGCAGAAATTCCTTCAATCAACAATATCATAAACTTACCTGTACCGGTTCTGAATCATCTTCACGAGAATGAGACGGTAACAGAGCAGAGAGTATTACTGCAAGAGCTTGGCAAACAAGTAGAACAAATGAAAGCCGCAACATCAGAAGACATCATGTCAGATCATGCAACACACCATGATATCCACCAATACGTTGTCATCTACCTATTGGCTGCCGCCGCAACATTTGCGGGTGTAATATACGCTTACAACCGCCTACGCAAACATTGGGCAAGTCAAAAGAAACCAGAAGCTCCATCTATTCCCAATCCGATGCCCCGAAGAAGGTCGACAGCGAGCATCGTGGACAACGCCTTATTTGACGTCACAGAAAACATCAACGCAGCGCACTTATCGAGTGCACGTACACTCAATAAAGCAACGTCGCCTATTGCGCGTTGTGAGTTACCGTAATAAATTATGAAATTGTTTGTATTTACATTTTTACGTTTTATAATCTAACTTGATTTTGAACAATTTCGATGTACATTTAAGTTAACTTTGTGAGTGGGCAATATGTACGAGCTACGCTGTACATTGACCCTAACTAATACGTCCTACTTACAGTGAAACGTTGCAGTTTGTTTAGCTCAACATTAATTGTACATTATTACATTATAATATGTTATTTTTAGTAGCAATAAAACCTTTATATCAATCGGTTGTTTACTCATTCATCATAACAGTTCAACATAACATTTTCACTGTTGGGAGTTACGCCCCAACATATGTTAAAGAATTATGAGGCGAGCCTATTGCCACTAACGAGGCACAAGTAGCACCAAGCCGACCCAAACATAGTTGGGAAAAGGCTAGGCAGATTGATTGAAGTAGTACCAAGCAGCCATTAGTTTGTTCATAACACACTCTTCTTCTTATTCGTTGTCTTCATTTCCGAAGGTCGTGCCCGTTTTGAAAAGATTTGACGGAGTCAACGACGAGCTGCTTCCAAACCACCCTGTCTTCGGCTGTTCTCATAGCAGTGGTCACCGTGAGTCCCGTAATAAACGTAATAGTGTCTCTGATCTGCTCAGACCAGCGAATAGGTGAACGTCCGCGAGGTCTTTGTCCATTCATCTTTCCTACTACAACCAGTTTTTCCAGGTTGTCAGACTGTCTTCGGACGATGTGACCAAAGTAACTTACGACTCATTGGTAGCAGATCGTGGAGATTCTGGTTCTGTGATGTTCAACTGGTCGAGAATGGACTTATTCGTGCGCTTGGCTATCCATGGAATGCGCAACATTCATCTCCAGCACCACATTTCAAAAACCTCTATCTTTTGCCGATCCACCGTGCGAATTGCCCAAGATTCGGAGCCGTAAAGAAATATCGAGAATACCGGAGTTTTCACGAGTCTCTTCTTTGTGTTATTGGAGATATTTCTGTTTTGCCATATCCTCGACATCTTGCTCATAGCAGCCTTGGCCATCGGCGTACGCCTCCGAATCTCCCCGTCGCAGCCTCCCTGATCACTGATCACGGAGCCCAGGTACACAAATTCGCTCACGAACTGCAGATCCACAAGTTCTCCCGTGCGTGCGATTAGTCCAGCTTAGTCGATGATTATCACTTTGGTCATTGATTCGTTACTCGACAATCCTACCATCTCGCTTTCACGCTCCACTCTAGCAAATAGTTCCGCAAGTTTGCGCTCTGAGGATGCAAACAAAGTGGTGTCATCTGCGTACCGGAGATTGCTGATTTTGTTGCCACCTACCGCGATGCTTCTCTCCCACTCTTCCAAGGATCCTCATGATGTATTCGCCATATATGTTGAAAAGAAGAGGGGACAGAATACATCCTTACCACACTCCTTTTTCTGCCTTAAAGTGTCCCGACACCACATTATTGGGTCTGACCATCGACTTTCCATCTTCGTACAGGTTTGCAATCAGTGCTGTCAAGTGCGAGGGTACTCCCATTGCCTTAAGTATTCTCCACAGGCAGTCCCACCTCATACAATCAAACATCTTGGAGTAGTCTATAAACCACAAGAGCATTGGAACATTTAACTCGCGGCTTTTCTCTATCATTTGCCTCATATTCACAATTTGCTCTCTTGTGCCTCGACCCTTCACAAAACTAGCCTGTTCACTTGGTATTTGTCGCTGTAGGTAAGATTGGAGCCGTCCGTTAATTATGTAGAGCATTATCTTGCTAGCGTGGGATTTGAGTGCATCCGTCCGGTAGTGCCCGCAATTCCTTGTTGACCCTTTCTTGTGCAGTGGTATCAAGAGAGACTCCTTCCAGTTCTTAGGCCATCTACCCGTTCGTCACAGTTGTTTACATAAATCCCGTAAAAGCCTAACATCTCTGTCTCCAAAATGCTCCAGCTGATTTATTAGACTTCAGCTTTTTCAGCGCACTTTCCACTTCGGATTTTAGGATCTCTGGCTATAAGAGAAGGTTTTCAAACTAGGTCACTATCATGCCTATCATGGATTGGTCGCTTCTATTTTGAGATATGGTGTTGTTTTTTGGGGACAGTCAACTAATAGAGAACTTGTATTCAGGATGCAAAAAAGGTGTATACGATCAATGTGTGGTCTAAGAACAACGGATAGTTGCGTTCCTTACTTTAAAAAATTAAAAATACTGACTTTTCCATCTTTGTATGTATTGGAAACAGCATTATTTGTAAAAACAAATCAACAATTATTGAAAAAAATTGCAGCAGTTAAGAGAACCCCAATTCGTGCCCAATATGAGAATCTGTTATGACAATACAAGTGTAAAACTGCTCTATTGAAAAAGAGTTTCTTTGGTATTGCTCCAGATATTTATAATAAAATACCTGATATTATTAAATGTATGCCTCTAAGCAAATTTAAAAAGTCCCTTCAGGGGATATTACTAGAGAAGTGCTATTACAGTGTAGATGAATTTTTAAACGATGTTTCGCTTTCATAGAATTCTGTGTTTTTTTTCTGTTTGTCTTAACTACTCAAACTAAAAACCATTCAAATAAATTAAAATTTTGACATAGTGATTTTTAATTGAATTAAAATTGTGACATAGTGATTTTTAATTGAATTAGAATTTTGACATTGTAATTTCAGTTTATATTAAATTTTGACATAGTGATTTTTTTATTGAATTTAAATTTTTGACATTGTAATTTCAATATTTTTTTTTTGATAGTGTGTGTATTTTTTTTTGCTCTGTTTGTAACTAATTTTGTACGCCATAAATGGCAAAACATTTAGCCAACTCATATTAATATAAGACCTTTATACTGTACTCATGTTTTACAAAATAAAAATATCTTATCTTATCTTATCTTATCACTAGCTCAACAGATCTTCCCGTGTATACAGGCTCTCGCAGTATAACCGCCATCTCTCCGTGACCTGGTCTATTTCCGTCAGTAAGCTCCCTTGTTAATTTTCAATAGCCCTGGTCTTAGGCCTGAACTCCCGGATAATCTCTTCTCTCTCTCTCTTCAATTTCAGAAATAGATCTCTAGTATGCAGAGACTGCGCGTGCTCCTCAATATCCTGGCATACTAAGTTTAGATATTGGTTGTAATCTCTGCGGCATAAACGCTGAACCTCTGCTCATAGGAACTGAAAAGTAAATGTTATGTCCAGAACCGGTGGCATAGAAACCTGAGCTTCTCACGTGGGTTTCCCAAGAAGCCCAAGAATATCCAGGTGGTAACACTTTTGCTCATTGCCTATGATCTCCATTTTCCCGGGTTTAAGCATGCTCTGGACATTCCAAGTCACAATCCTGAAGCTCTTCCGCAGTTGTGGGTGTTTAGTTCGTGAAGATGCGTTGTTGTCACCAGTAGCATATTGTACGAGCCATGAGCCTGATGAGTCACTGCGACCTGGAATCGACATGGTGCCGGGTGGTAGCCGGGTCGCATGCCATCGCTCTCTGGTTTTTAGACATTTTCGTACAGGTTTCTTGCGAAGATAATGCAGTGGTATTCCCTTGCTTTCTGCATCAGTCGTTTTTGGGGCTATTTGGGCCCAAAGGCTGCTGAGACCTCTTCTGCCTGGTTACCCAAGCAGGTGAGTGGTTATACCGCCACAGCTCGGTCGCCATTGACTCGTTGGTTATCTAGCAAAGAGCACCACGACAACTGGAAGGCTGTCGTCCCTGGTGGCTTGTATGTACAAACTTCCAGAGCGTGCAGGTGAGGTTGACTGGGGCTGACTAGATGTTATTGTCATTTTCCCGTATCCGTAATCCCCCCTCAAAACACACAAAACCATACAATGTGTTGTTTACTGAATGAACTTTATTTAAACCCATGCTGGCGTTAATCAGGCAATCTAAATCGTTCACTATATAAACTGGACGTTCAGGCGATTCGCGGCTGACAGTTACAACGTAATGTGCGGCGGTCACGCCACCTGGCGGCCCCGCCGAGAACCACCCCTGTACAATGTATGCCGTTGAGTGATATATACCGACGTACTACATCATCTCGATACAATCTAAGCGAGTGCGGATCTAAGGGAGATGCGCGCTTTCATCTCGGCAGCATACGAAAGAAAAATGTTTTATGTTTTGATATTAATGTTTTTGCAAAATTATTTTCGGATGGTTATTCCAATCATGAGTTATGAAAACAACAAATTGTTAATTTTTAGAGTGCTGTCCATGCTATCTAGGCAGCGTATTTGTATGTTCTTTATTTGAAATATTTGTTTTCATCGGCCACAGGTGTTTGCAGCAACATTGCAGTACACATATTGAAGCCACATTTGAATATATCTTATGAGTACGATTGTGTATGTATGAATTTTAATGTATATCTACATAACCACCCGACTGTAATATCTTTTTAGCTGTATTACCTATCCACGTTTTCACAAATGAACAAAACAACACTTTATGTAGGAGCAACACAATTCGAAGTCCGCCATATTTAGTTTGGTAACGTTATTGACCTGGAGCTATATTAAACAATTAACTTGCTTGCTTTCTAGACGTTCCTATTATCTCAGGCTACTATGTTACCTCGTAATTACTCCGACCCCTGGCCCTGGCTCGGCTTACATTTGCACTAAGCGGGGGCAACACCTCTGTGCTCCAACCTTTAAGTACGACAGAGACGTTCCCTCTACGAATAGTGCCTCCCATACGGATATGAACACTTGTATTTACCTACTATAACAACATGGGGTTTGATATACTACCAAATAAAACCATATACTACGAATAATATGCACAACCCTTCAAAACTATAATTAAGGTATTTATTTGTTGCCTGTATAACCTTCGGAACCCATGAATTTTTAACCTACTACACTATCTACTTTGGTGGACGAGCTCGTGGCGTGCAAAGAGTGCGCGTTAACCACACGAGAGTGTCGGCGCCTCGTCCACACCGTGATGACAACACAATCTGTGTGAGAAAAGCAATTCTAATGCACGATTCATGGTACGAATTTTTCTTTCATTGAACGAAATAAAGCCAGGTGCTGTCTCACGATGAGAAGGTACATTTTAAAATTATAGGTCACTGAATTAATTTTCATCCTTCCGAGAATTAATTTCTTGAACTTTCGGTTTAGCTTTCATCCGCCCTAGTCGTTGTAAAGGAATGTCTTTGAAAATCTCGCCACATTTTCCCAACTTGGCTGTAAAAAATACTACACATATCAAATACAAGTAAAGTTTAAATAATTGATTCACATTTTTTATCTAGTAGTAGACACGCTGCGATCGACAATCTATCGAACACGTCATTGTGACACGATATTTTGCGAAAATATCCCGATGCAAACAGTAAAACATCCATAACTTTTGAATGGCTGTACCGATTTTCATATAACACACTTAAGAACACTCTCGATTAAGTCACTTTCCAAACAAAAAATAAAACGGAATCAAAATCGGTTCACCCGTTTAGGAGCTATTATGCCACAGACAGATACACAAACACACAGGTACACGCGTTAAACTTATAACCCATCTTTTTATCCGACTACGGCAAAGCAAAAAGGAGAGTTATGTTTTTGACCGGTATGTATGTATGTTCATCTGTTCCCGTAGAGTAGGTTATATGTTTTTGTGTATTTTAAATGTTGTGTTTTTATATTTAGGGTACTTGTACTTTTTTTTACGTTTTTCATAGTTCTGTATTGTAAATAAGTTAATTTTAAGAACATCGCATTAGCTATACCTGTAATGGTAGTTGTAAGGGAGATTTTAATAATAAACTACATATCATAATTTGACAAATGAAGTGTCGTTGGAAGCGTCTTATTCGTAAGATAGTTATAGGTTATGTGACATCACATTATATTGAATATGGGCCCTCTGGGGGCACGAAGCCAAAAACAAAAACTTTTTTCTTCCCACCCCATCATGTGTGGTATCATTGGACAGGGATTTTAAAATGAAGGTAGAGTTTGGTACATTATGTTTTTTTTTCAAGCGTACCGTTTGTGAGACATATTCCGTCAAAGTCGTGAAAACTAATTGTTTCCCGACTACGGCGTCGCAAAGTGTTTGTTAATCGGTATTTAGGTAAGTATGCATTTATGTTCGTTTGTGCCCTCAAGCTCTACAAAAAAAAAAACAAAATACTTTAAATAAAAAATATGCTTAAAAAAAACTTTTTAGCAAAAAAATACTACCGACTTCCAAATAAAAACTACAAAGTGAAAAATAACTTTATTTTTGGAAGTCGGTGTCTTTCTTTTTCCCATTTTTTGGCGATATGGACACCGACTTCCAAAAATAAAGTTATTTTTCACTTTGTAGTTTTTATTTGGAAGTCGGTAGTATTTTTTTGCTAAAAAGTTTTTTTATTTTTCCGTTTTTAGTTGTACCTACCTAAAATAGGCACCTATAACGTCAGAATAGATTACCCGAATAACATGAAACATGAACTTCTATAACTGGTGAAATGAGAGATCTGCGTACCCTTTTAGAGAGTACTGGCGTGATGTTATGTTATGAAAAATGGTATAAACAATAAACAGATAATGCGATTGCATCAATCCCGAATGATTTGCCGTTAGTTATTGAAGAGTTCTGTTTTATATCTCCGAAGTTCTTCGTCAGATCTTCACCAAACTAAAATGGGACCAATTTCGAAACATACTCTTTCTAACAAAAAAGAATTTTCAAAATCGGTTCTCAATTGACGGAGATATCGGTGAACATACATAAAAAATAAATAAAAAAAAAACATACAAGAAGTCGAACATAGAACCTCCTCCTTTTTGGTAAGTCGGTTAAAAACTAAAACTACACTGCTGAAAAATCATGATCTAAAAAGTATGAAACAAGAAAATATGCCCGTAAATTGGCCGTGGTCGTATGCTAGTCTTCAGAATGTATTGTTTTGTTACGGTAGGTGGCATCGACCACGGTCAATTTAAGGGAATATTTTCTTGTTTCATACTTTTTTGTGCATGATTTTTCAGTAGTCGGGTTTTAGTTTTTAAACTTATTTTTTTCCATTAGGAATTAATAGGCATAAAGGAAATTAAAAGAGAACAAGCATTTCCTATTTTCTGAGAAACTTTATCAATTTTTCTTTCCCTAGGAAACTTACTCGGACGAATGTAAAAATAAACAAATTGTTCTAGCCGATGCAGTTACCAACGAACACAACTTCATTTTTATTTGCAAGACACTGATTTTAAACCATGAAAGCTATACTATGCATAAGTGTACAGTGCCCCGACGTGACCAGAGAATGCATTACAAGCCATGCGTCATCCCGCGACGTGGCGTGTAATATTGTGTGCCTCGCGTCACGCTGTCACGCGGAGTCACGCCGCGTCAATTGATGCATCGCCCACCATACGGCCATACCCCGCCCGGTTGGAGAGCTCAGCTTATTAAAATTCATATATAGGGAAATATAGCCGTCATTTAACCCAACGGTAACCCAACCCTTACCATGCTTTTATTAAAGACTAGCCCCGGCTCTCTAGCAAATTCCATTTCGAGTTAAGCTCGCCTTTGTACATGAATTTTAGTATCTATTTGTTAACATGTAATGTCTTGTTGTACAATAAAGAATAAAGAAATTCGTGATCTCGTTTAAAAACTAAATATACCTAAATATAGCTACTAGTTTTTCATCAAGTAAGTAATTAAATAAGTTACCGCGATTGAAGCCGTAGGAACAGCTAGTTTCAGTTCAATGTGTTGGAACAGAACGAGTCTCAAGGATGGCAGCTGTTTTTTCCAGATTTATGTGAAAATAAACAATGTTGTTAATGCCTTAGCAACTTAATAAAAGCAAAGCTGTCGTATAAAACGCTCGGCACTTTAATTTAAAATAACTGCGCGTCTTCGCAGCCGACAGCCGACAGCCGGCGCGAGGCGGGGTGGCGTGGTCGTGGTCGTGGGCAGTGCGCTGCACGCGGGAGATATTAGCGACATCACAGGCACATAAATTAAATCATATTATTATAATATTTCCGTCACTCTGCTCACGATAAAATTAAATGAGCCGTCAGTAAAATGTGCTATACATCTCTCTTTGTGAGTCGCGTTTTATTTTATTAGGTCGTGCCCTGATTCTGCGTGTGAATGAGTGAATGAGTGACATTCAGCAGTAACTTATAATAGCGATAAATTACGTCGGTTTATCGCTATATTTGCTAGATGGTTTTAATGATGGCTTTCATTCATAGATTTAGGACAAAAATAAATTCCGAAGACGTTGGGTTTTCGTTTATGTTAGGAAAGAACATGCGGTAAGTAAACCAGCAGGTCCGTGGTATTTGGGTCAAGTTAGTGACGTACATAAGTTAAACAATAGTACCTGAGAGGGCATTATGTCTGCCAACCCCTCGAGGTAAATGTCGCGAGGATGATGGCGCCCTCTGGCCGAACAATGGCGCGTCTTGAAGACGTATGCCCCCAGGTAGTGGGAGGAGGGTGAGAAGGGCTGCATTTTGTAATGGTAATGTGACCTCAAATGTCACCACACTGTGACTGTGGAGCCTTCCTTAACAGACGCATTTGATATATCTCATCGCCATAGGGGCAATAAACTCATAAACATGTTAACTGTTGTAGTTACATGTAACTGTAATAAAATCGGGTATCGACAACTCACGTAGCAAGACACCTACCTAGCGCTCAGGCTCAAAGATTTCCTAATCACGATAAGACGTCACAACTACTACTCGTATAAAACATGAGCTCGTTAATTCAGTACAAACTGTAAACGATCCATGGTGTCCTATGTGACACATACCGCGTGGCTAGCTACAGTAGATACATCTCTTTCATTCAAACATAAATCAGTTCGCTAATCTGTGCCCTGTATCAAACGCTCCGTAGCCATCTGTCGGCCGACGCCGTCGCGTCGCTTAGCAAGTAAAAACGCCTTTATACCGAATGTAAAAACATTTCAAGCTTTGAAGTTGATTGAATGTAAACATCTAAATATGCTGACGAGTAGCAAGTCAGTCAGTATCGCACCATGGTGTGCGACCTTCGAAATAATAATTTAATTGAATAAATATCGAATGAACTGGTAAACTGTTAATTTTATATTTGTACTAAACAAATGTTTGTTTACTACCGACAAGGTTACATGCTCAGATTATAGAACAGGTTAATCTAAATAATCTAAGGTTACATGATTCATTAATTTTGCAAACTGTTTTTTAAAATTAGATTTAATTACACGTTTTGTTATTTACTTTTATTTGCCTGAAACTAGGTAGGTTTGCTACAGTAAAGTTTTTTATAGTTAATTGTTTTTTGTTAACATTTTTGAAAAATTTCAATAGATGTAAATTGTTGTTCTGTTTGTTTCAAACGTGAGTAACATGTTGGTTCTTTTTTAAAATATTCAAAACTATATCAGTTTTGTTTTCAGTAAATAAATATTTGTTAATATAAATTGGGTTACTATATTAATTAATACTATAAGAATAGTATTGTTCTGTTTTTTTTGTTGCCGATACTGGTGGGCTACTATTTTTTATATTTTTAAATGTTTATCTTTTTTGTTTTTAAAAATATTTGAAAACGTAACAAATAAGAAAGAAATTAATTAAAGGACATAATAAATAATACTATGTATATGTCGGGTTTAGTCAATAGTACGGACGTTAAAACAAATGGCAAGCACGCCATCTGGCGGCAAAGCATTAACAACTACGCATTGGCGCGCTATTTCTAACCACTGGCGTGGTGGGGATAGTAGAATATGGCAGTTGAGTACTGACAGCCTTAGTGCTAACACGTCGTAGAATCAGTGTCGATCCGTAATATTAGTAAGCAAGATTGTAACTTTGAATATTTGAATAAACCCAGTGTATCGAATAATTTATGTGATTTCATTTGCACTATTCTACCCACCGACCTGCCCACACACGATGTCTCAACCTAAGGGAATACATCCTGAATTCCCGATGGTTTGCATCTATCGGCCAGCCTTGATGCGACATCAGAATTGGGATTCGGTCGTGCTAATGAGATCACACGTAAAAACAATGCTAGTGAAAATTGTGGTTACATCTTGCAAAAAAAAATCGCGGTGTCAGTTGAGACTACCCTCAGTCTTGAATAATAAAAAACCAGTCTGGAACGGAGCAGCAAGGAGGCTAGCAGCAACCAAGGAGCTGGGCAGATTAAGGAGGAGCGTGTGGACGTGTGAGATCCATACACACTGATCTTTATGCCAATCTGGTGAGTCGTTTTCAATTTGTTATGACAATGGAAAAGTGTGTTCATTATTCAAAGTTCTGGTTTTGTGTACGGTCGGTATGGCGATCAGTGGATCCTAGGGATGGCCCGTGTCAGCTCATAATTTCATGTTAGTTATCGATGGTAAAGTTTTGATGTTGTTGAAGGGGTTATTATTCTAATAACACTGGCAATGGGCCTTGACTGGCCTTGGCTGACTATTATCGTTTGGAGGTTAGAACGATATGGTGACAGTGACGTACCTACCTTACACATTAGTCTGGAATTTATGATCATTCCAAATGAAATATTTTGTTTAGTTTTGTAGTATGATAGTTTTATGTAGTGAGAGTTAGCTAAGTTTGAGAAGAAGCCTAGTATTCTTCTTTTGTGGTTGGAGGGCCAAATTATCTGACAGGTGGTGAACCCTACCAGGCCTCGTTAATTGTTACTTAAAATTCCACTGACGGTATGGCATTCAATGGATTTTAGAAAGCCCATATACCAACCTGGGCGTTTGGGACACTGTAATGTGAGGTTCATGTATTGGTGTAGGACTTTACACTCACATTCGGTGTCCATATTAAAACATTTTGCAGGTTAAGGTTAGTACTACTACTAGAAGCTCGTGGCTAAATAACAACAGCCGCACTGGTCGATCATCAAGGTTAAGCAACACTTGACGAAGTCGGTCCGTGGATGGGTGACCATTTTAACATACCGAGTTTGCTCCGCGCCTCGGAAAGCACATTAAGCTGTTGGTCCCGGCTGTCATTTGAAGATCTTTGACAGTCGTTACGGGTGGTCAGAGGCCTGAGATCTGACACCAGTCTTGCCAAGGGGTACCGTGTTACCCAGTTGCTGGGTTGTGGAGGTCAGATGTGCGCTCGCTTCATGTAAAGCACTGGTACTCAGCTGAATCCGGTAGGACTGAAAGCCGACCCCAATGTAGTTGGGAAAAGGCTGGGCAGATTGATTGGTTTAGGTTACTACACCGGTGCACACCTTAATTTCCATCAAAGCTGTATATGTTTAAGATAACCGTGTGAACATATACTCTCGTAATATTTTTCATGTTTCAGATACCATATTGTGTCGCAGCCTGAAGCCTCTGCTGGAGGCTAGCGATTCAGAAGCTGAGCGCGAAGATTGACATGTCAACATCTGAGAGGTTAAGGAGAACGGCAGGCTAGCAGTTCGCAGGTCGTAGCCGAACGTTACGAGCGCGCGCAAGTTTGGAATGGAATACTCGGAAGTCGAATGTTCTCTAGTGATGAGATGCTATTTCGAGTTTTAAAAGTGTTCATGTTGGAACACTGATTTGGTTCGTAGTGGTTATACCTAGCACTATCACTAGGTAATTAAGACACACCTAGTAAAAAGCAAGTAGCTAATGAGTTTCCAATTGGCTAGTTAGTACTTTCCTAGTTTCAACATTTGGTTCAGTACAAACTTTAGGATGAGATAGCCCATATGAAGGAGATGAGTTATCCAAAATGACTGAATAACTAGTCGTTTTCAGTGGCAAAGCGAGTTAGTGATGTCGTTGGGCTATCGTAATTGTATCGAGTTAGTAACGGTACTGGTCATTTGCGTGTATTCAGGACGGATGTTGTTGCATAACGATGTACAACCACAGTCTTCAGGTCTGAATTCACTTGCTTACTTTCAAAGTAATATTATGATAGCAGTAGATCTCGCGATCGTTACCCGTACGTGAAAACTGAGTTTGTGAGCGATAGTGAAGGGTTACTGTTGATAGTCTGGTTTAAACGATATTGATCCGAGTTATTCGTGAAGGTCCTTCACGCGAGCTATTAAGAAGCAAATATGATCAGGCCTATTTGTGCCCCTCATACTAACAGTCGGTATGTTACAAGATCTAAGAGTGAAAGGCGCGAATCTTGTGGGAAGGATACCCGATCACCAAGTTCCTTGAGGATTAGACATCATAGTTGATGACAGTGGTAGTGAAACCAAATCTGATTAACATGTTTACTCATAAGACCAATTCTGGACCGCACCTCATGCGTACCATGTGGCGATGGGTTTTTGAAGAGGGTTTATGAGTTGAGTATGCATTGCCTTTGAATTATGGTAAAGAGTAACAGAATTGTTACAATTACTTTGTTTAGTTGAACTTGTTGATCGTCGGACCTTTTTCTAATGAATAGTGTTGTGTGGGTAACTCTAGTGCGAAAACTAAAAAGGCCCTGTTTTAAGTCCGCAATAGGTGATTATGAGAGGACGGTGATCGTTATACACCCAAAGCTTTAAATAGGTACGCTTAAAACCTACCAGTATGCATAAGGTAGGATGAGGAAGATGCCAGCGGGTCATGTACCAGTCGATGTTGATGTTTAAAGGATTTTAATGTTGATGAGCAAGCTTAAGATGTCGAGTAATTGAGTCTATCAGCCATATTATGTTTGACCGTACCAGTGGATTCTGGCGGAGGTCGGGGTCTAGAGAGACCGTTGTGTGAGAGCAATACAAATTGCTGGCCGGCTATAGAGCCGTGGCGTTAGAGGTTTTACTCGAGGGTTTCTATAAGCTTGGCAGTTTTTGCTGCAGCAGTTTTGAAGTTTGTCTGGAATGACTGAGGTACATGGCCCAGGGTAATGATTTAGTTAAAGATCAGAGTTCTAAAATTGCCCTATTATCACGAACCCAATGATCTAGTTTGGTCAGGAGTAGCCGAGCGTTGTGTGTTGGCCTGTGTGGCAACTAAAGGCCAGTGTGGCAACTGGAGGCCAGTGTAGCAACTGGAGGACTTTGTAACAACTGTGGGCCTGTAGGGGACCTGTAAGTCGGTGTAAAAAACACGTTTGTGTAAGGAACCTTACAGTGGATTCCTGTTGAGTTAAGAGGTTAAAATAAAGTAAACTCGCATAGTCACGCGAGAGGTGAGGTCACCATGTTAATGTTGATGACGTTCGAATCGTCAAGCCTTCATTACGAATATTCATTTCTTTTTTAACCCTAAGGTTGACTGGTAGAGAATGCCTTGTGGCATTAAGTCCGCCTATGTACCACTTTTGTACATGAAGTTTAAATAAATAAATAAATAAAATTGAAATAATTTTGGTTTTCTAATTTTGATTACTATGCGTAGATTGTGTTAGTAAGATATACAAAGCTGAAGTACCAATTGAGATTGTAGATGATGAATAGACGTAACATAGGACAGACTAAATCTCTGTGTGAACGGGTTCTGAGTTCAGAGAGTTGACTTGACTCGACATCTAAGGGATGTGCGAGTAGAGCAATTGAGAAGAGAGCTATGAGATAGCTAGGAGAGCTATGTGATGGCTAAAGGTCGTGAATAAGATACCTGGTGTCTTTTTCTTTTGTTTCATTTAATGTGACATTAGTGACTATCAGTGGTACTTGGACTTTGTAATCACGAATATTGGGTGCTTTTAGGTACCGGATCGATGATTAAGTTGCTGTTTTCTTTAAATTGAAAATAGAATTACTTGTTCCTTGCAATGGTGAACAGAGAGATTTAAATGATCATGTTTTATTGTTTCGAAATGTTTCCTCACTCTAGAGTATGAGTCAGGATTGGACGAGTGAATACTGTTTGGAAATTTTGTGTTTCTGAAAAACATCCCTTGTATGATGGAAGACTGGCGGGTCAGAGTAGACTAAGATGACGTGTGGCGCAACACGACATGAGATGGCAGTGAGCAAGGACAAGATGATGCCTGCAGGTGATAGATTTGGGGATCTGTCACCTGAGAGAGGCCCGAGAAGGCGACGTGCTGTGTTCCACGCTCGCCTCTCAAAAGAAATTACGGCCTAGAGAACACCATGTGGTTTTAGTCAGTAGGAGTCTGACAGACCCCTCAGCTTTCCCCAAGGGCTGAGGACATTCATGAGAATTTCCACATGATTCGATACACTGTTAAAACCTGACAATTAGGAACAGACGAGGACGCCTGTCTCGCAGGATGGCCGTGTCGGGTTTAGTCAATAGTACGGACGTTAAAACAAATGGCAAGCACGCCATCTGGCGGCAAAGCATTAACAACTACGCATTGGCGCGCTATTTCTAACCACTGGCGTGGTGGGGATAGTAGAATATGGCAGTTGAGTACTGACAGCCTTAGTGCTAACACGTCGTAGAATCAGTGTCGATCCGTAATATTAGTAAGCAAGATTGTAACTTTGAATATTTGAATAAACCCAGTGTATCGAATAATTTATGTGATTTCATTTGCACTATTCTACCCACCGACCTGCCCACACACGATGTCTCAACCTAAGGGAATACATCCTGAATTCCCGATGGTTTGCATCTATCGGCCAGCCTTGATGCGACATATATAAGTGAATCTCCTTTATTTTGGATGACCGCCTTTTAAGCACCTGTTTTTTTTATTATTATTAACTAGTATATACCTATTAAGTTTTATTTTATTATACCTACTTCCACTCAACCCGCAACACCTCTCTATAGCCATACAGTGTTGCCTAAATATGCTGATGTTGGCTAGCGCTTGATAATTTCGAATCGATTTAAATAACTACAGAAAACAAATTTCATTGATATCACAAAGATGACGCGCAGGTAGACATCACACAGGCAGCCCTGGTGGTATACTACATATACCACCAGGGCTGACTAAATATGCTGATGTTGGTTAGCGCATGACAATTTTGTATCAATAACGTAAACAATTAGAGATATGCAGAGAAACCTCACCCCTAGAAGGTGTGAGGTTTCTCTGCAGCTGTATGTACTTGTAACTGTTTCCCCAAAACTCAATACTGTAGGTATCTAAGCCTAGACTCATAAATGAGTAGCGAAGAGCTTTCGAGTACGAAATAGTGAATACATTAAAATAAAATCAAGTTCCGAAAGATAAAGAAACAAGGAACGTGCGTGCGAGGATTCAGGAACGAACCATACAATTCCCCGTGGCTCTAACGCGCGGTCGTTAGCTCCTTTCGCAATTGTCGTCCTTCATGTAGATTATTTATTGCAGCTTATTTACTTTGGTTCTTTGTTCCTATCATTGAATAATTCGTTTTTTTTTGGTAGTTGAGTAGGTTGTTTGAAAATACTTATACTAAAATATTTGTTTTCGATGGTTTTCGGTTTGTAAATATTTGGCAATTTTAACGAAGACTATCTCCGTAACGGCAATACTGCAGTATTCAAATTATTACGTGACGCTGGTTATAAATCTTTATTACAAACGCTTGCCTCTACCCACGGTGGTACTCAAATAGATGATATTTTTCTAACTGCACTTGTGAAGTTGGATTTTATAACTCCTTCACCAGTTACCATCTTCCTATGTAGGCCCGTTTTTAGATGTTGTGAGCCGCTGAAACCGTTTTATTGTTCATGTAACAACGGAATCCGTTTATATATGCCGGCGTGGCAGAACACGCAGTTGGCCAGTATTTTGCTTTGAACTATCCGTCCGAAGTTCGGACTAAAGTTGGTGCAGGCTATTGTCATTCAATCTTGTAGATGTTCATCTGCGATCATCAATCACGGCCAAGGTCAACGTTCCCACTGAATAGAATAGGTAATATTTATTCGTTTCTCAAACTAACATTTACTATTGTATTAGTAAGCACAACTGCTACCTTCAATATTTACTTGGTGAAAGAAACAATCACAAATACAATCATATTTCATATTATTGATTCTATCAACGAACACAAATAAATAGCGCTAAACTTTCCAATCAGAACCAAATTCAATTGTATCACTTCTATAGCAATGCTCAACTTTTAACAAACAATCCATATTTTCTGATAAAACCTTTTTGTAAACGAACAATGGATTGAAAATAACTCTTCGTCGCGGCAACAAAAAGAGTATGTAGGCGTAAGTTTCAGCCTTCAATCTACCAAGCATTCATATACCTGCCTATCAGATACAGATTGCTGAAGATTACTTCCTCGGCATAAAAGAGTGGGTGATAGGGTAGGTAAGGTGCTGACACGGACGCTAGCACAATGTTACAATGTAAGAAACAAATGTCTTGACTATAATAGTGCTTCGATAATCACAACACATCTTAATTTCAATTAAGTCTACACGTTTTTGTTATCAATCAACTAAATCTCACAAAAGAATACACATTAATAACAACTAACAAAAAATTCAGAGGTCTAAACAGTAATTGATCTGGAATCCCGTATGGACTGCTTAAATCTTCAAGTAATTAATGCAATAAAAAATTTAATACTTCCCAACAAAAAGTAAATATTTTTTTAGTGTGTAGAAGAACAGAACCAATTATCAAGTCGGAAAATGGCCTTTCATTGTTTAATAATTTCTAACAATATACATGTTCTTTTAGAACTTGACGGTTCTTGTGCTTTTCTTTTACGGTCTTGGCCTGACACTTCCATGCCTCTATAAGGAAAAAAATTTCGTCGACATACATTATCAAGAAATTTTCATGAATACCAAGACACGAACAAAAACCACATTATGAGCTCAAAAGAGATCAAAAAGATAATCGTCGTAAAACTCCTACGTTTTATGAATAACTGGCATAGGTACCGCATTTCATATCACCCGCTCATGAAACAACATGAACACAAAAAGTAAAAAAAAAAAACAAAAACCCGACTGCTTAAAAAGCGAACTAAAAAGACGTAAACAAGAAGAAAATCATGCTGTGCAGCTGGCTGACCAAAACCAGATGTATCCTCCGACTGCACAACATGATTTTCTTCTTGTTTATGTCTTTTTAGTTCGCTTTTTAAGCAGTCGGGTTTTTTGTGTTTTCTAAATATTTCGTTTATTTACAACTTTTTACTTATTTTTTTTTAATTTGAAACATAAAAATATTACATATTTTTGTAATCATCTCTTAAAACCTTTCATTTCGATACCCCACACGAGGGGTTTGTTAGAAAAAAAAAATTGGGGTCCCACAATATGGCGCCCAAAAGTCGCCATGTTTCTATTTTGCCATTTTAATGTAGCCAGTGACACTCGCAGGGTTAAGACGAATCGATTGTCGTAAGAATCATCAAAATCGGCGCAAAAACGCGTTTGGTCTCTAGAACGCCATAAAGGAACAAACATAAATACATACATACTTACATACATACATAGACTGATAAATACATTACCCTCCTTCGGCAGTCGGGTAAAAAGTAAAAAAACGTCTCATTTTCTGTTTGTACTTTAGGAAGCTCTAAGAGCCAGTAGATTATAATTATATATTAGGTAAAGTGATACCATTGATAGATTATATACATTAGGTATATAGGCATATTGGACTCCTATTTCGCTAGATAAAATTTTGTTAAACATATAATAGTATTAGAAATCAGAAACGAATTAGATTAAAAAACAAACTTTAATTAACCTAAAATTATAAGAATTTACAAAACAAATACAATCAAAATATGACACAAAAGAATGACTCAAATACAGTAAGAAGAACACAATTTTAAAGACTCACGACCTCCTCGTACGACGGATGACAGCAGAAAGGGAGCGTGCTCAGTGGGAGTCGCGCCACCCCCGCAAGGGGGTGGGGCGAGCGGTGCCGGAACATCCGTTCCCAGCCCGCGGATGCAGTACCGGAGCTCACAACGATGAGCTCGTCGCTTGGTGGTCTTGGACCTAACTTGTGTGCGCGTTGATGTCTTTTGTACTAATGTACTGAGGCACCAACGCGCACTGTGTTTGGCTTGCTGTATGTGACTGTAGGCGCGCCACGACGGCCGTTATGAACGGTCCGCCGTTTCTTCACGACCTCCTGGCGGTCCACCTCAGCCGAGTGAGACCCAGGGCGTACCCTGGGAGGCCCAGCTAAGACGACCTGCGGCAGGAGCGTCGACTTTGGACGAACCTACAGTTTGATAATGAAAGCGACTAGCTACTACTAGCGCCGTTTGTGTGTGTGGGAGCGGCAATGACCTGTATTACACCGCTCATGATAACCGATGGCGCGCGGCGACCGCAGCGCTATTCGGTGCATGTGTACTAGCGAATGAATAGTTATGTATGTCTGTTTACGACGTAAAGCTTGTCTATATTAACTTAGAACAAACTTCACGCCGTGTATGTCGTGTGGGGTGGGTAGTGTTACTGTTTGAGTAAGCAGCGTGTAGACTGTTGCTGCTTACTCAGGCGTCAAGTCCGGGTGGTGGATGGGGTTGCGGTATCAGAGATGAGGTCACGTGGGAGGCGCTTTCTGTCGGGCGGGCGCGCGTGCCATGGCGCTATATCGGCGATATGGGGCCAGGCAGAAGCGTCGGCCCGCGCGAACAGAGTTGTTGCGAGTCGCTCAATAAAAACATCCAGGCTCTCTATCCCTACGTCACGCAGGATGACGTCATTCCTCACATAGCGAGGCGCGTCTAGGATGCGTCTGAGTATTTGGTTTTGTTGTACGCGGAGTTTGTTCTTGGTACCCTCGCTAGTGAGGGCGTACCAAGCTGGGGCTGCATATGTAAGTATGGATCGCAGGTAGGTTTTGTAAATTCCCAGCTTGGCACGGACGGGGAGGCGAGATGAGAGCACCGGGTGAAGGAGGTTACGAGCGACCCTGCATTGCGCCGCGACCTTTTTGACGTGCAACCCCATCGTGAGCCGACGGTCAATGGTCACCCCCAGGTACTTAGCGTGGGGGGACCATTCTATGTCGGCTCCTTGTAGTGTCAGTGGTGGTGGGAGGGTCACGTGTCCTGTAACAAGAGCCTGCGTCTTACCCACGTTAACCGATAGCCGCCATTTAGCTAGCCACTCGGGGATGGTGTCGAGGGCGCGCTGCATTTTGACTGCTGCGTGGTTTGCGTTCATGGACTTGGTGATGTACGCAGCGTCATCTGCGTACAATGCTAGCGTAGCTTCTGGAGTAGTGGGGATATCGTCGGTGTAACGTGAGTAACACGCAGGCGATAATACGGCGCCCTGTGGCACGCCCGCCAATATTGGGCGGGGGGTGGACAGCTCGCCCTCCACCACCACTCTGAACGTCCTGTTGGTCAAAAAAGATTGGATTATTCTTACCACGCGACGGGGCGCGCTGGATGTTGACAGCTTATATATTAGGCCGTCATGCCATACGCGGTCGAAGGCCTTTTCCATGTCGAGGAATACTGCGACCGCGTACTCTTTCCTGTTCATAGTGGACGACAGCAGGTGCAGCACCCTCGACAGCTGGAGCGTCGTGGAGTGTTCCGACCGAAAACCAAACTGTTCCGGGCGTGGTGCAATGTGAGGTGTAAGATGTCGCAGCAGGAGGGACTCGAACACTTTGGAGATGTTGGGCAGGAGAGTGATCGGCCGATAGCTCTCCGGCTTCAGGACATTCTTGCCCGCCTTGGGCAGCATTATGACGCGCCCTTCTTTCCACGAGGCCAGGAAGGAGCCCGTGCGGAGAATCCCGGTATACAGGCGCGCGATAGCCGCGACCATACGGTGGGGCAGGTGGCGCAGCGCTGTATTGGAGATGTGGTCGGCACCTGGGGCCTTCCGGGGCTTCGTTCGCAAGAAGGCGCGTCTGACTGCGCCAGGCGAGAAATAAATGGCATCTTCATCGGGAGCTATCGGCGTGGCGAAGTAATCTCCAATGTGTTTCTCGACTGCTGCGACATGTTCGTGCAATGTAGTCGGGTTCGGTTGGAATTGACGCCCCAGATGTTCGGCAAAGACCTCCGCTCGGTCTCCCGCTACATATTTGAGCGCCCCGTCTGTGCCCAGCAGTGGGCGAACCGGAGCTGGGGTATTCTTGAGCTGGCGGCACAGCTTGTGTATGGAGGGCCAGTCGCCCTCCGCGGCGTCAATGCGTTCCTCCCAACTCGCGGCTCGCAGAGCACACAGCTCGGCCTTCACCTTCTCAGTCAGCTTGTTTAGTGCTGTTTTCTGGGTTGGGCAGCGAGATTGTTGCCACTGCTTGCGTAGGCGCCTTTTCTCGGTAATAAGCTTCCTTATGCGAGCAGGCAGGGGCGGCTGAAGCACTCTCCCCTGCTGTTGCGTTTTAGTTGCTGTTTCCAGTGCTTGTTGTACGCAAGCAGTGATCTCGTCGGCCAGTAGGTCGACGTCAGCAGCTGTGGTGATAGGCCGAGTTGGCGTGGTAGAATCAACCTTCTTTGAAAAAGTGTCCCAGTCGATTAATCGACGTGGCGCTTGAGGCTGTATGCGGGTCGGCATGTCTGACAGGACGACGAGTACTGGATGATGGTCAGACTGCATCTCGTCCTCCAGTACTTGCTGTGTGACCTGGCAATGCAGCCCATGGTGTACGACGATGTCTATCACGTCAGGCATGTAGCTGTGGTTTTCTGGCCAGTGGGTCGGCGTCTCAGGTCCAGACACCGTGTACCCATGGGCCTCCGCGTCTGCGAAGAGTCGTCTCCCGTCGGAATTTTGGTGGTGGCTATTCCACGCTGGATGTTTTGCATTGAAATCTCCGGCGAGGATGGTCGGGTTATCGGTGTGTGTGACAAGGCGTCTGACCTCCGACATGTCCAATTTTGATGTGGGAGGCTTATAAATGGCGTATACCTCTAGGTCCTCGCCGGCTATGTGCAGCTGTACACCCAGCGCGTAGGCCGATTTTATGTTTGGTGCGGGAAGCTCTTGGTGTACGACTCTACGCTTAACAAGCACAGCCAGGCCACGGTAACTACCGCCGGATGCCGACCGCTCGTCTTTTCGGTAAGCGAGGTAACCTGGGAACCTTATCCTGTCCCCAGGTCCCAAGAAAGTCTCGCTTATTAGCGCCACGTCGATGTTTTGTTCTTGTAAAAGCTGGCGGAGGAGAACGACTTTATTTTTAAGGCCGTGAGCGTTCCAATGAAGTATCCTTAACGGCTTGCTATTCATTATGATATAACATAAGTAGCGCAGCTAAGCCGTCAAGGATAACCTGCTCCACGTCATGCCCCTGCCTGATGGCCTTAATTAAGTCCATCAGAAGTTGGATTGCGCAAGCAGTAAAATTCTTGTTTTGTTTTGTTGTACTCCAGTTTTGTGCCGCCTTCTGATTGGCTGCACTGTTTTGTTCAGTGGCTGCCGATTGGTCGGTGCTATTTTTTAGTACCGTATCTTTCGTCAGATGGCGCCCTTGTTGCTTTCTGTCGATATTGGCGGCCATCTTGACGAATTTACCCGACTGCTGCAGGGTGGTATTCTGTTTTGCTGTATGTTGGTTTACTGCCTGCGCTACTTGTTTTGCAGGGGCAGCCTCTAGGTTTGGTTCCTGGGTCGGGGGGGGGACTGACCTCTTGCCTTTGCCCCCCCTCTTCTTTTTCCTCCGCCCTGAGGTGGAGGTGGCATCTCCGCGCTGAGTGGGCCCGTTTGCTGTCGCCATGAGTGTAGCACTTGGGGCCTCTTCTAGGCGGTGCTCTTCTATTAGTACCTCGTTTGTAGTGCGGCGTGATGGGTTTATGGAGCTGGCGACAGTGCCCAGTCGCTTGTGTGCGATTTCCTTCTGGAAAACCGGGCACTTTATATTGCTTGCCGGGTGGGGGCCCCCGCAGTTTGCGCAGGTGGCCGGCTCTTCTCTAGGGCGAGGGCAGTCCCTTGCTGTGTGCCCTTCTCCGCAGCGCACACAAGCGATTGGGCGGTGGCACTGGTGCGACGAGTGCCTAAATTTCTGGCACCGGTGACACTGGGCGGGCCCACGTTTGCCACGCCATGCTTCTATCTTGACACCTCGCATATATAAAAATACGGAGGTGTCATAGATTTCCCTGACATTTGTTGTCTTGTTTAGCACGGCGTGGAACACGCAGCCAGGGCGACCTTGGCGCGCATTAATGTGCCTGACATATTCAGGTTCATATCCTAGGCGGCGGAGCTCCTCCTCGATCTCCTTGGGGTCCGTGTCCGGTGGCAGCCCCCTGATGGCTACTTTTAGTTTCTTATCAGCCTGGAGCGAGTACGCGAACCAGCTGATGTTCTCTTCTTTTTCCAGGGTGGTCAAGTACCGTTGAACCACCCTGTACTCGTCCTCGCTCTCAGGCGAGAATCTTACCCCTTGGCCATATGGGCGGGCATTTGGGGGCCGCCCAAGCTTGGCGGCCAGGGCCCTAAAGTGGGTCGCCCAATTTGGTAGCTTTTCCACTATAAGCGGAGGGTACCGTGGGCGCTTCTTCTTCGCCTGCTGTCCCGCTTGGTTACCCGACGTAGCTGGGTTGGGGGCTGCATCTTGCGTAGGGGTAGGGGTAGGTACTCTGCCTACCCTAGAATTTTTATTGTTAGTAGTGACGGAGGAGGCGGTTGACGATGCCGGAGAATGGCTACGTCGTACTGCGTCCGCGAATGTAGGCGACCCCGCGCTACGCTGCTCACGCGCAAGAATGCGCTGTGAGTCAGCGCAGTATCGCTTCGCCTCCTCCTCTGCCGTTTCGTCCGGGCTATGGCGTCTTCTGAGCCCCCTACCCCCCGACTGAAAATCAAAATCGAGTTCCATCGACGGGGTGGGCGTTGTAGGCGTTGTAAATTCGTCAAATTCCATCTCTGCCCCGCGCCCTAGCGACGCGAGCGAGATGTTTGACCCACTTATTGGTGATTGGGTGAGTCGTGGATCATAGGCTGGAGAGTCGGCCGCTGATTGGCGGGGCGGGGCAGGCGAGCCAGTAATGGCGGACGAAACTACCAGTGGTGCCATCTGGCGGCGTGGTTCACCGCGGTTCGAACGCGGGTCACGGGTAATTATTTCTTTTACAGGGCCCGCTGGTAAAGGGCGAGTCCCTGAGGATGCATTACGCGCAGTAGTTATGCCAGCTGTTGCAGCTGTTGCTGTGGCGTGTGCATGCTGCTTGGACGCGGTTGCATTCGAACGCGACATAGCCTGGCCGCGTTGCGAGTCTGAACGTGCAATAGCGCGAACTGAGAATGCAGGTGCATCCTCCGCTGCTAATTGTCGTGGTTGCTGTGTAGGTTTGGTAGGTTGTCGCGATGGATGCGCGCCTACATGTCGGTCCGCCGATTTTTTCCCGATGTGGGTAGGTAGGACCGTGGAAAAATTATTTTCTGGCGTCTTTACGGACGACGCAGATTTTCGTTCCGCGGGTATCGGAGTTTTTGCTGTTGTTTGGGAGGCACTGTACCTTGCTGATGGTTGTGCTGAGGTAGGGGCGCCGGCGGTGCTCTGCCTGGCTGCGCTTCTTGGTGCGTCTCCCTGCTGGCTGCGTCTTGGGGGCTCCTCGTGTTGGGATGCGTTGGACGTCACGCTGCCCAGGTTAGGGAGCGAGGCGGTCCGATCCATCGACGGGCGAGGGCTCTGGTGGCCGCGGGCGCCGGGCGATGACATCTTCTTCTACAGTGGTGTGATATTTCCTGCTGTGGGACTAGCATGAAGACAGGTTTTCATGAGGCTAGTTTGTTCGCGACCACTATAACGGTTGTGCGCAAGCTCCAACCGTTAGGCAGCAACGAAGCCCGCCCTGAATACTCCCGACAATGGAAGTCGCAAGACTTTCACTATCGACAGTATGGAGGGTAGGTGATGGTGGTGATCCGTGCGATGCGAGATAATGACGTACGTGCGTGCAGCTCGGTTAACTAGGACGTTCCGGGAGCGTGCGCCCATTCTACACCGCTTTTATACCGTCATCTGCCGTACCCCTACCCTTAACCTAAATAATAGCTAACACGGCCTCTCCTGACACCCTGACGTCCACGGCAGGCTTGGTCGACGGATCCAGTTACAGCTTAGTCAACTTCAGGCATATCCAGGGCTCGTGCTGGTTCTTCTCTCAGGTCATCAGGTCTAGTAGATGGTCCTGGTGCTGGCTCATTATTTTCATCATCATCATTCGCTGAAATCATATCGCAATATTACAATTTGAATCGTAGTAAGTTTCTAAATTAGTAATATTGGTTAAAGTTAGTTTTAGTTGTACTGTTACGAGATAAACATTTATTGAATGCCTGTGTTCTAGAATAAAACTTGAAACATTTCGTTTAATAAAACAAAATGAACTATTCCATGGTTACATCTAACTTAAGTTCTCTAGAACACTACACATTCAGACAACCACACCATAAAACATAACATGCTTAATAAAGAACACTGTGAGCCTACACTGCACAGTGACTGATCGGTTTGCAAAGCCGACCAGCTTCCGAGGTCGTGGGTACACCCCTCTGGGTGTACCACACAGACAGACAAGGATCCAATAGCACCATTCATCAGAATAGATGCAACACTTCCGGATCAGAGAGATCATACAAATCTGAGACTCACCCTCAAAGAAGGCAGAGCAAGACTCGGGAGTCCATTCACCTCCCCAGGGAACCATAAACTGCGCAGCAGCATATGTGGTCTTCTCGTATGATCCAGCCAACAGCCTCAGCTCATAGCGGCCGTGAGGAAGAACACGCACCACTCGGTAGGGGCCGCGCATTCCATGGTCAAGCTTGCCTGTGGACTGAGCATACTTGATGACGAAGACATGGTCGCCTTCCTGAAACTCACGAGGGGGGCGTCTGTCCCGATTAACATAGGTGTCCATTGCTGCCTGGTTTCTAGTTAACCGTTCGGCCGTCCTTTGCCTAGCGATTTCTCTTCTTGCCTCACGACTACTTGAAGCAGGCTCCTGGGCGATATCTCGCACCAGAGCACGAATCGCTGGCGTAGTGTTTTCATGGCCCACCAACAGTTTTAGAGGTGATGTTTGTGTAGTCTTGTGCTGTGTTATATTAAGAATTAGTTGCAGACGCCATAATTCCTCAGCCCATTCATGTTTTCTGTGATTTGCCTCAATTCGTAACATGTTTAAGACAGTTCGAGCGTACCGCTCTACTTGCCCGTTAGCGTGATGCATCTCAGCAGTAATGCTCAGTGTGGTGTTTGTCTATAGTTGTCTGATTTAAAAATAATAATTAACAAAATGTCATATCTTGTGTCAGAAAAATAACTTGAAAATTAAGTGAATAAAAACCAATATTCTCTTGGTTTTTGCCTTTGATTCGTATCAATTTTATTCACTTAATTAATTCGGTGCCAGTGAAAAAAAAATGGAATTTCTTACACGGCTTTTACGCCCAGACAAATTCGACACTGACCCGGGGTCTCCAGATGCCGAAATCAAGTACCGTTATTGGAAAGAGACGTTCAATAACTTCCTCACGGCGGAGACAGAACTATCGAAAATTTCGGATGGTGTCAAACTAAAGGTACTCCTCAATAACGTTTCTCCAAATGTATATTCCCACATACGGGATACAAACTCTTACGCAATAGCTATAAACCTATTAGATGGCCTTTATATTAAATCTAAAAATGACGTGCATGCAAGATATATGTTGACAACAACCAAACAAAGACCAGACGAGACTGTTGCCGATTATATGCGAACACTTCAGCAGCTCGCATACAATTGCACATTCGAAGCAGTATCGGCTGGAAAATATAGAGAGGAATATCTCCGTGACGCATTTATTAGTGGAATACATTCTCAGAAAATACGGCAACGTCTCCTTGAGAATCAAAAGATAACTTTAGAAGAGGCACGCAATCAAGCATTGTCACTGGAAATGGCAGAAAAGAACTCGAAGGATTTCGACAGCAAACGTTCACCGTTGGATTTCAATCAGATTCAGATTTCGGAACCTCAACTCGAAAATCCTAATGATCTTGCAGCAACCTCATCACGCAGACGCTGTTTCTTTTGTGGTGGCAGTGTGCACCAAAGGATTAAATGCCCAGCTTTCCACGCTACGTGTCAAAAATGCGAAAAGAAAGGTCACTTTGCTAAAGTTTGCAGAAGTCCAACAACCAAGCCAACGAAAAATGCTTTGTTCGATTCGGGACCAGAGAATCACATAGGAGCAATCTCAGCAGCATCCCCTACAAATTTACGTAAAACTACGGTTACTGTTATGATAAATAACTACAAAGCTGATGCTTTGATTGATAGTGGAAGCTCGACTAGTTTCATTGACAGAAATCTTGCTCAGATGTTGAACTTAAAACGTTTCCCTTGGCATGAAACTGTGACATTGGCTTCACGAAAGAATACGTCATCAGTAAATGGTTTTTTTTTTTTTTTTTTTTTTTTATTTCGTTGTAACTGAGTAGTTACTTCATAACAGTCACAATCTAGCCTTGAGGCTAATAAGTAACTTAAATTTAACCTAATTTGCTAATAATTTATACGGTAAAGAATGTGTTCATTGGCACTTTTCTTATTGTCTCTATTATGATGGGAAGACACTTAGTTCATGTGTTCTTAAAAGGTAGCACTCACTGCACTCCGTAACACTAATTTCACTCTAAACTAACTCAAAAGGCTTAGTCCTTTTCAGTCTCCTTATTATGTCCGTGGTGTCAAGGAGCTGGATAGCCTCGACATTCACATGTTTATGAAGTCTCTCTTCATGGGCTTCGGCGTATTTTTTTATAACTTTGGCGACGAGGTCCACTCCTAAGTCCCGGTGGATGTCCTCGTTTCTAATATACCAGGGAGCGTTTACTATGCTCCGCAGTACCTTGTTTTGAAATCTTTGTATAATTTCAACATTGGTACGTTTTGTACAGCCCCAAAGCTGTATACCGTATGCCCATACAGGCATAAGTACTTGTTTGTACAGAAGTACTTTGTTGTACACTGACAATGATGAATGTCTGCCAAGTAGCCAGTACATATTCCTGTAGCGGATATCTAACTCCAGGCGTTTCTTTTTGACATGAGCCTTCCAGCGAAGCTTGGCGTCAAGCGTCATACCCAGGTATTTTGCAGTATTTTCGTAAGGTATTATGCAACCGTTGATATAAACCGGTGTATAATTAGGGCTTCGGTTTGTGAAGTCTATATGGGTCGATTTGGACTCATTTAACTTAATTCGCCATTTTTTTGTCCAGTTGGTGATGGAGTTCACAGCAATTTGTACTTTATCTACGGCTTCTTTGTGAGTGACACCTATAGCCATGATGGCTGTGTCATCTGCGAAGGTTGCAATAAAGTTGTTTTTCATTTCTGGGATATCACAGGTGTACAATAGGTACAAGATAGGTCCAAGAACACTTCCTTGTGGTACACCAGCTTTTATTTGCTTGAGATCTGAGTAAGCATCTTCATGTCGGACTCTAAACGTCCTCTCTGTTAGGTAAGATTCTAAAATGTCTGCAAATTGTTTAGGAAGCATTTTCCTTAACTTATAAATGAGACCTTTATGCCAAACCTTATCAAATGCCTGTGCTACATCTAGAAAAACTGTAGAACAGACTTTTTTTTCTTCTAGGGTTCTTTCTATAATGTTGGTAATTCTATGTACTTGGTCTATCGTGGAGTGTTTTTCTCTGAAACCGAATTGGTAATTGGGAATCAGTTTTCTGTCTTCTATTATTGGTTTTATGCGTCTTATAAGTAGTTTTTCAAATAATTTTGAAATGATTGGTAAAAGAGATATAGGTCTGTATGATGTTACTTCCTGAGGCGATTTTCCGGGTTTGGGGATCATTATTACTTCAGCAACTTTCCAGATATCAGGCACGTGTTTCAAACGGAATGTTGCATTTATAAGGGTTGTAAGTTTTACTATGGCTTTTCGTGGCAGATTTTGAAGCAGTTCTCCAGTGATAAGGTCGTATCCAGGCGATTTCTTTTTGGCTAAGTTTTTGATCATATTTTGCACTTCTTTCGGCGTAGCTAATCGTATATTCAACTCGTCATGGTGAGTGACATCTAGTGTTATTTTTTCAGAGCTTTCCTCAGCACTTGTTTGAAAAGTTTGTTGTAAATGCTCTGCAAATATATTTGCTTTCTGTTCGTTGCTTATGGCCCATTTACCATCTATTTGTTTAATAGGTGATGCATGAACAATAGGTTTATTCAGACGTTTAGTGGCTTTCCACAGTGAGTGTTCTGTTTTTCCACTACTTGTTAATTGGCTTAAGTAATTATGTGTAGCATCATCATGATATTCCTGTATTGCTTTACTTAATCTTAGGTAAATGGATATTGCTACGCAAATCTAAGCATGAACGAGCACACATATACACGAAAACCTCTCTATATACTGGATGACCTCTGCGCTGATGTTATTATAGGTCATGATATTCTAAGGGATCATTCGAAACTAGAAATTTATTTTGGAGGCCCTAAAAAACCTCTTATGGTGTGTAATGTAATGGAAGCAACGGTTCCTGCGGTATCACTCTTTACAAACTTGTCTAGCAACTTGCGACCAGTTGCTATTAAATCAAGAAAACACTCTGAAACTGACAGTCAGTTTATACAAGAAGAGATAACAAAACTTCTGAAGGATAAAGTCATTGAGCCCAGTAACTCACCTTGGCGAGCACAAGTTCTTATTACTGGAGGCACAACGCATCGAAAACGTCTTGTAATTGACTATTCATTGACAATCAACAGATTTACTGAACTGGATGCGTACCCTTTGCCGAACATTGAATCGATTGTTTCAAAGGTCGCAGAAAACAACGTCTTCAGCCAAATTGATCTTAGAAGTGCCTATCATCAAGTGCCTATTTTGGAAAGTGAGAAGAAATATACGGCGTTTGAAGCGTGTGGAAATCTGTATCAATTTACTCGCATCCCTTTTGGCGTAACCAATGGAGTTGCTGCTTTCCAAAGGACTCTACACTACGTCATATCTAAAGAGAAACTGACAGGTACTTACGCATATCTTGATGACGTAACCGTTTGTGGCAAAACAGAGGAAGAACATGATCGGAATCTAAAAAGATTCAAAGAAGCTGTGACTAAGTATAACCTTACATTGAATGAAGACAAGTGTGTATACAGACAAAAATCTATCAGCCTACTAGGATACATGATCGGGAACAGCTCCATTCAACCAGATGAAGAACGCCTTAGTCCTCTACTGAATCTACCTGTCCCAACTGACTCACAATCCCTTAAAAGGGCTCTAGGTATGTTCGCTCACTATGCTAAATGGATCAGAAACTTTTCTGAAAAAGTCCACACTCTCACAAAAGTCTTTGAATTCCCATTAAAGGAAGATGCAATCAAAGCTTTTCAAGAGATTAAGATGGATATTAGGAAATCCTCCCTAACTGTCATCGATCAAAATGACACATTCACTGTAGAAACAGACGCATCGGAACACTCCATAGCGGCTTCCCTCTCCCAAAATGACCGACCTGTTGCCTTCTTCTCCCGCTCTCTTAACGAATTGGAACGTCGTCAATCCTCGATTGAAAAGGAGGCTTGTGCTGCGGTGGAAGCCTTGAGAAAATGGCGGCATTATCTTATTGGAAGACGTTTTCTTCTCATAACCGACCAACGATCTGTGTCATTTATGTTTAATCAAAGCCACAATAGCAAGATTAAAAACGAGAAGATCGAGAGATGGCGTCTTGAACTATCAAATTTCAAATATGATATAATTTACCGTCCAGGTAAAGAAAACGTTACTGCTGATACTCTGTCACGCGTCTGCTCAAACATGAACAGCAATACAAGACTGATTGAATTACATGATATCATGGGTCACCCTGGAATCGTGCGTATGGCGCACTGGGTACGATCGAAAAACTTAACATACACTGTAGATGATATTAAGAAGATGACGTCACAGTGTCGTATTTGTGCAGAAATCAAACCCCGATTCTTGAGAACTAAAGGTAACCTCATCAAAGCAGTTACACCATTTGAGAGACTTAACATCGATTTCAAAGGTCCTCTACCTACTAACTCAGAATCGATACATTTTGACCATTATAGACGAGTATTCAAGGTTCCCATTTGCTTACCCGTGCAAAGACGTGTCCGCCAGCAGTGTTGTTAAATGCCTTAGAGACTTGTTCTGCACTTATGGTGCCCCACAATACATACATTCTGACCGGGGAACAGCCTTCATGTCTGAAGAATTACGGCGTTTCTTGGTAACACATGGCGTTGCTTGTAGTCGAACTACACCGTATAATCCACAGGGGAACGGTCAAGTGGAGCGTCTTAATGGTACGCTATGGAAGACCATCAAGCTTATACTCAGATCCAAGGAACTAGAAACATCTTGTTGGGAGCAAGTTCTGCCGGCTGCTCTGCATTCAATACGTTCCTTATTGTGTACGTCTACTAACGCTACACCCCATGAGAGATTTTTCAATTATCCACGTCGGACGGCGAATGGGGAATCTATGCCAACATGGCTTTTGGAGCCTGGTCCCATACTAATGAAAAATAATCTTAGACGTTCTAAATACGACTCAGAGGTGGAAGAAGTGGAACTATTGGAAGCCAATCCATCTTATTCATATGTAAGATTAGCTGACGGTCGTGAAGCCACCGTGTCAAACAGACAACTCGCTCCTCTCCCACCGCTACTACAGCACAGTGATCCACGTCCTGAACCAGGAGATCAAGATCTGTTTGAAGACGCAGAGGGTGGAGAGGAAGTCCAGTCAACCCAGCAAACTCTTCGTGAATCCCAACCACCTGAGAATGGTAATAACGAAGCGCTGCACTCGCTTCCCACTCTTCGAAGATCTACGAGAGACAGACGACCTCCAGCTCGAATGTCGGACTACACAACATAATCTAACGGGGGGTGAATGTGGTGTTTGTCTATAGTTGTCTGATTTAAAAATAATAATTAACAAAATGTCATATCTTGTGTCAGAAAAATAACTTGAAAATTAAGTGAATAAAAACCAATATTCTCTTGGTTTTTGCCTTTGATTCGTATCACTCAGAATAACTCCAGGCATTCGTAAAAGCAGGGAAAAACTTTATGAACTCTATGGCCTAAAGCAACATATGAATAGTACAAGTTTTGATAAATATGTTTCAAAATATTCAAAAACCTTTAAGATTGCATGCAAAATAGCTAAAGCGCTGTATATTAGCAATAAAATAAAATCAGCAGATGATAAAATAAAAACTACCGGGAAAATAATAAATAATGAAACAGGTAGGAAAAAACAGCGTAACACAGAATTTAATTTAGCGACTGCACATGGCCCCACACACTCAGATATAGAGGTAGCTCAGGAATTTGAAAACTTTTTTGTTAATATTCCACTTAAAACTACAGCAGCCTTAAACTCCTCACCTGCATTGTCTGCTGCCTTACTTAGAAAGAACGTAAATGCGTGCCCTTCGGAGTTCAAGTTTCAACATACAAACCCCCAGGCTATTTTAAAAGCTTTTAAAGATCTTAAAATTAAATCAACAGAAGATCTTTGGGGACTATCTGTAAAAGTGTGTAAACCAATCATTGAAACTGTTGCACCCTATTTGGCTTTCATATTTAACACTAGTGTCGAGCAAGGAGTTTTTCCGGACCTCATGAAACACAGTAAGGTAGTTCCATTGTTTAAATCTGGGGATAGCAAAGAAGCCAATAATTATAGGCCAGTGTCAATTCTGCCGGTTCTCAGTAAGGTCTTCGAAAAGTTAATGCTCAACCAATTGTTGCGTCATTTTAACAAACATTCCATCTTTTATGATCAACAATACGGTTTTACCAAAGGGCGTTGCACAACTGACGCGGGTGTCACCCTAATAAAGAACATATTTAAGGCCTGGGAGGAAGCACAGGACGCCATTGGAATCTTTTGCGACCTCTCGAAGGCGTTCGATTGCGTTAACCATGAGACTCTATTGTTGAAGCTCGAGCACTATGGAATTAGACACACAGCCCTTGAGTTACTTAGATCATATTTAAAAGCCAGACAAGTTAAAGTTCAGGTAAACGGCGTAAACTCACTAGGGTCTGAAATGACAATGGGTGTGCCTCAAGGCTCGATATTGGGTCCTTTCCTCTTTTTAGTTTATATTAACGATTTACCCCAATTACTACAAAATCAACCGAAGATGGTGTTGTTTGCTGATGACACATCTTTGATATTTAAAATAGATCGGCGGTCACGAAATCTTGATGACGTGAATAACTCCATTTATCAGGTCCAAAATTGGTTCACGGCAAACAATTTAGTACTAAATGAAAAAAAAACCAAATGTATTAGATTCACATTGCCGAATGTTAGAAGTACCGAATGCGATATCATATTGAATGGCGAAAAGCTGGACTTTGTAAATCAAACAGTTTTCCTGGGAATCACTCTAGACGACAAATTGCAATGGGGTCCTCATATAACATCTCTTGCGGGTCGGCTAAGCTCAGCCGCTTATGCTGTTAGAAAGATAAGACAGTTAACGGATGTAGAAACCGCGCGTTTGGTCTATTTTAGTTACTTTCACAGCATAATGTCATACGGTATTTTACTGTGGGGTCGAGCGGCTGACATTGAATCCATATTTATATTGCAAAAGAGAGCTGTCAGAGCCATATATAAGTTAAGTCACCGTGAATCTCTTAGGGAACTGTTTAAAAATATTAATATTATGACAGTTTCTTGCCAATTTATTTATGAAAATATTATGTATGTAAGGAAAAATATACATCTCTTTAGTAAAGTCAGTGATAGACACAATTGTAATACCAGAAATAAAGATAAGTTAGATCAGCCTTCTTACAGACTAGCTAAAGTACAATCATCTTTCATGGGGTACTGTGTTAAATTCTATAACAAAATACCTTGTGATATATTAAAACTAAATGAAAGTAAATTTAAAACTTTAGTTAAAAGCACCCTTTGTAAACAAGCATATTACAAATTAGATGATTATATTCAAGATAAGAATGCTTGGAAACATGCTGGTCCTGCTCCATAGGGCAATCTTTGGTGTAGACAAAATCAAATTTGTTAATTTATATTCCCATTCATAGTTATTGTATTCATTGTATTTTTTTTTTTTTTTTTTTTTAGGAAATTGACTCACACACTGTTCCGTTGTTGTTGAATTAGGTATTTTACCTATGTTTGTAATATTTGTAAGTATGTGAGAACCATGTTCCTACTTATCAAATTAATTAATTTTCCTGTTAATGCTTTCTAATACTTTATACCTGCGTGTAGAGCTATTCTGGGTGCATCGTCCTCACATATATTAATGTATGTACGTATGTTAATATTGTAAAACACCAATTTTTTTTTTTTAAAAGAGTAAGTATGGAGTTTCTTGTGCGTTCTTCTCCATATCAATCTACTTTCCGAATGCACGGTAGAATCATTTTTTTTTTTTTTTTTTTTTGTCTATATTTTTTTTTTTTTTATTACTTTTAAATTTATTTTTTATTACTTTTAATTTTTAATTTTAATTTATGTGACGTTCAAAAGTGCCGTTTATTGGCCTAATTGAATAAATATATTTGACTTTGACTTTGACTTTGACTTTGAATGTGATGCAGCTCGATGCCGAGGACTTGCGTCCACGTTTTGAACCCAGACGACTCGAACATGCGGCCTCTGTCGGTCACTATTAATTTCGGTGTTCCAAATTGTAAGGTAGGTTAATATATAATATGTAAGATATATGTCGGGTAGACGAATAAAGTCAGTTAGCTTCCATCTTGTGTTTCATTATACTCTCCACTGGCGCAGTCGTGATTTAATATATATTTAATAAGTGATTACGCGTTCTTGTCGTGTTCAGTGATCGGTAACCGTGGTGTATTCATCCGATTGTTGATTGCTTCAAATAATACAAGATGCCGATTGGTAAAATCGAAGCATTTGATCTGTGCTCAAAAAAATGGTCGGCTTACGTGCGACGTGTCAAGCAATTTATTATGCTTAACGAAATAAAGGACGAATTAAAAGTGCCAACTTTAATCACCGTTGTGGGTGACGCGACATACTCGTTAATGTGTGACCTTTGTGCGCCCGAAAATCCAGAAATAAAGACTTTTGACACGCTCGTTAAGTTAGTCACTGAGCATCTCGAACCTCAACGCTCAGAAATTGCTGAACGCCATATTTATCGCCAACGCAGGCAGCAGGTCGGCGAAACGTTGACGGAGTATTTGCGAAGTTTGAAACATCTGGCGACTACCTGTAACTTCACGGGGAGATTAGAGGAGGAGCTGCGAGATCAGTTCGTCTCCGGCCTCGCGAGCGAGGCAATGAGGTCGCGGCTATTCGCAGAGAAAGATCTGAAATATAACAAGGCAGTGGAGCTAGCTCTGGCCCTGGAAGCCGCCGAGAAGCATGCGGTGTTGAGCGTGGCCGGCGGGAACCCGGGGGCGGCGGAGGCGAGCAACAGCGGCGGCGGCGGCGTGGCGGGCGACGACCTGCACACCATGCGCGCGCGCCGCGCTCGCCCGCCAGGCGCGGCAGGAGGTGCTGGGCGCGGCGGCAGCGCCGGCACTCGCCCGGCGCCAGATGCGCGTGACGCGGGCCAGGCAAGCGGCGGCACGGCTTGTTGGCGATGCGGCAAAGACCATCATGCGAATAAGTGCCGGTTTGCTAACTACAATTGTGATCAGTGTAAACAACGCGGTCATTTAAAAGTGATGTGTCCCAAAGGTGAGCGTAGCCGTCGCGACGGCGAGAAGTGGCAGCATCACTTGAGTGACCATTCGGAGGACGAGTTCTTTAAGATTGAGGTGCCACCACGAGGTAACCAGCCTTATTTTATTGACATTAAAATCGATGGGGTGAACTTAGAGTGTGAAATTGACACTGGCAGCCGAATATCCGCTATTAATGAACAATGTTATGAACAAATGTTTAAAACAAAAAAAATACAAACGGATAATTTAATTCTCCGTAGTTATTCGGGCTCACGAATTGAACCTCTAGGATTTATCACTGTTGATGTAATGTTTAAAACTACTAAAGTAACTAATTTATGCTTATATGTAATAAAAGGAGGCGGTAGGCCGTTATTAGGTCGAGATTGGCTCAGCGCGCTTCGCATAAAAGCGATAAGAATTAACCAAGTTGTGGAGGATCAGTTCGTGGCTCAATTATGCAAAGACTACCCCGAAGTATTTTGTGACAAGCTTGGCACATGTAAAAAGACTCTTAACTTGGAACTGACGGATTGTGAAGGCGTGTACATTCGGGCGCGGCCGGTGCCGCTGGCGCTGCGCGCGCGCGTCGAGCATGAGCTCGCGCGACTCGAACGCGACGGTACCATTTATAAAGTAGACCATTCTGATTTTGGAACTCCTATAGTACCCGTTATTAAAACGAATGGAGAGCTTAGGCTGTGCGGTGACTATAAAATAACAATAAACCCGAAACTAAAGCGCGATTACTACCCTCTCCCGCGCATTGAGGAGCTATTTGCCAACCTAAGTAACGGGGACGAGTTCACTAAAATCGACCTTAGGCATGCATATGAGCAGGTGATTTTAACGGAAAATTCTCAACGGTTTACAGCAATAACGACGCATGTAGGCACGTTTGCTTATCGCCGCACTCCGTATGGTCTCTCGTGTGTCCCAGAAAAATTCCAGAAGCTAATGGAAGAGACCTTGCGTGGGGTTCCTGGTACCGTAGTATTCCTTGACGACATATGCGTCACCGGTCCGGACCGACACACACACCTTCGCAATCTCAGGATGGTACTCGAAAGACTGAAATCCATGGGGTTAACCGTGAAGCGCGAAAAGTGTAAATTTTTACAAGAAAAGGTTCATTACTTAGGATTTATTATAGACAAACACGGTTTACACCCGGATCCGTCTAAGCTCGAAGCCATCACCAATTTGCCTAGCCCAACGGATGTCACTCAATTAAAGAGTTTTTTGGGATTGCTCAATTATTATGGTAAATTTATACAAAATTTAAGTACATTGTTACACCCATTACACGCACTATTAAAAAAAAATGTAAAGTGGTCGTGGGATCAGAAATGTGAAGTTGCTTTTAAGAGCGCCAAAGAAGCGCTGGTCAGTAAGTGTGTGTTGGCACACTACGAGGAGGGGCGACCGCTCGTGTGGGCAGTGGACAGCAGCGCGTACGGCGTGGGCGCGGTGCTCGCCCACCGTTACCCCGACGGCAGCGAGCGGCCGGTCAGCTGCGCCTCCCGCACGCTTAACGATGCCGAGAAAAACTACAGTCAGTTGGACAAAGAGGCTTTAGCCATTTTTTATGGAATAACTAAGCATCACCAATACCTTTTCGGTAGGCAGTTCGTACTTCGCACTGACCACAAGCCGCTTATGTATATACTCGGTGAGAAGAAGGGGATACCGCAGACGGCGGCCAGCAGGCTGCAGCGTTGGGCGGCGCGGCTGGCGGGCTACGATTACAAGGTAGAATTTGTGAGGTCAGCGGACAATGGGCCGGCAGACTCACTATCAAGGCTACCATTGCCACACGAGTTTCGTCCCACCTCGGACAGGCCATGTTACAATATGTTAGAAACTGTACCAATTAATTTCAAAGATGTGGCGAAAGAAACGAAAAATGATCCTTTGTTGAGTAGGATAACAGGTTATGTTATGTTTGGTTGGCCATTGTCTCCTAGCGGTGAAGAGGAGAAAGCTTTTTTTACCCGTAAAGAGGAACTTTACACGGAGCTAGGATGTCTTTTGTTTAAGTATCGTATCATTATTCCAACTAAACTACAACAACACATATTAAAAGAAATACATGCGGGTCATTTAGGAATGAATAAAATGAAGAGTTTAGCTAGGAACTACGTGTACTGGCCGAATATAGACAGCGACATCGAAGCTGTGGCGCGCGCGTGCGCGGCGTGCCAGGCTGTGCGCGACGCGCCCGCTCGTGCCCCCCTGCACCCGTGGGAGTTCCCCTTACACCCATGGACACGGCTACATGCCGATTTTTTCGATTGTGCAAACAAACGGTTCTTAATAATAGTAGACGCCCATTCAAAATGGATAGAAGTAATACCAATGACTGGTACCACAGCAAAATTAACAATAAAAGCTTTCCGTTCCATATTTGCAAGATTCGGTTTACCATCACAGCTAGTCACAGACAATGGCCCGCCTTTCTCCTCCGAAGAATTTAATTGGTACTGCTCTAAAAATGTGATAAGACACACCACATCGGCGCCGTACAGACCACAGGGTAACGGGGAGGCCGAGAACGCAGTAAAAACGGTGAAAAAGGCTGTTAAACGGGCAGTTATCGAGGGCGAAGACATTTCCGACGCATTGGGTAGATTCTTATTTCAATACAGAAACAGTGAGCACGCGACGACGGGAGTAGCGCCAGCCGTGGCGTTGCTCGGGCGGCGGCTGCGCGGGCGTCTCGACGCGCTGCGTCCGGACCGCACGGCCGCCGCACGCGACGCACAGCTCCGGCAGGTCGCGGCCGCCGGCGGCCGGTACGCACCGCTCCGCGTGGGGCAGCCAGTACTCACACGCGATTACACCCAAAAGGGTAAAAGATGGTCGGAAGGACAGATAGCAGCCACCACGGGTCCAGTGTCATATAAGGTGGACATGGGTAATGGTACGGTTTGGCGCCGGCAATAAGACCAAATTATATCACTGAGTGGCAATAACAATAGGCATTCGTTATCACGTACGAGTCTGTTACCAGCCGTAATGAACCCGAATGATACGGAAGGCGCCGATGGGGGATTAGCAGCAGAGGTGGCTGTCGAGCCGATCGAAGGTAGGCAGGTGACTGTTCCGGCAGACTCCGCTAGGTCTGATTACGAGTCAGACTACGGGGACGCGGTTGATACGCCGGAACAAGATGAGAATGAACTGAACGATTCGTTGCCGCCAGCAGCCTCCGCTAGGTGCATCAGGGCCCACCGTAGGGCCAACAAAAAAAATATTTAAAGCTATTATAGGTACAATAAATCATACCTACTAGAATCTACAATATACAATACCTTTAATTTAAGAAGGGGATATGCTGGAGGTAGATACGAAAGATTGTTGTGTAAGTGATTTAAATTAAGGAATTTAGAATATAAGGTACATACTTCTGATTTGGTGGTGGGATGTGTAAGGTAGGTTAATATATAATATGTAAGATATATGTCGGGTAGACGAATAAAGTCAGTTAGCTTCCATCTTGTGTTTTGTCTTGGCGGTGGATGGGAGTGAGGAGGCAGAACTTGGTGAAGGCGTCAACGACCAGCATCACGTGCTTAAATCCTTTCGATTCAGGTAAAGGGCCCAGCACGTCGAAGTGTAGGGTGTCGAACGGGACGTCAGGTTTAGACCAGGAGGAAATAGGTTGAAGAGGGGCTCTAGGAACACGTTTATGTGCAACACAAGTTATACAATGACGTATGTATTTTTTTACAAAAGCCCTAAGGCCAGGAAACCAAAAATGCCTAAGTATAAGCTCTAATGTTTTATCAGCGCCTATATGGCTGTGTTCATCGTGAAAGACCCTAAGGAGGCTTAAGCGTTGGCCCTTCGGTATATAGCAAAGGAGCCTCGGCTCTTCCCCTACCTGACTGTGCCGGTAATAAAGAACATCTTTTTGTACTTGATAACGTGATGGGTCTAACTCTCCCCGTTCTACAGCCTCGATTATGTTACGGGTCTCTACATCACCGGATTGCGCCATTTGGGCCCAATTACGCGGCCTTTCAATGTTATTAACCGAACTAATGGGGTTGCGACTCAAATAGTCCGCGTGCGGCAACATGGCGCCTTTTCTGTATGAGATGGTAAAATCAAAATCTTGCAAGTAAATCCACCATCTTGCCACACGCGGTAACAAATCTTTCTTACTCTGAGTAGCTTTCAGTGCGTTACAGTCTGTAATTACCGTGAAACGCGAACCAACTAAGTAGTGCCGGAATTGCCGCAGTGCTTTTACTACAGCCAGGGTCTCGAGTTCGTATGAATGATATTTCGGCTCAGCACCCTTAGTCACCTGGCTGTAATAAGCAACCACGCGCTTAATGTTGCCTTTGTGGACTTGCAACAAAACAGCACCGTAGCCCAAACTGCTGGCATCGGTATGTACCTCCGTGGGTAAACTTGGGTCAAATATAGCTAAAACAGGTGCGCTGGTCAGATTAGCGATTATCTCCTTTCTGACACACTCTTGATCTGATCCCCAACTAAACTGAACGTCCTTGCGGGTTAAACGTGCTATGCATGCTGTCTTAGTCGAGTAGTTTGGGATGTATCTACGAAAATACCCTGCTAACCCGAGAAATTGGCGCACCTGCTTGACATTTTGCGGGGGACTAGAATTAACTAAGGCCTGTATTTTTCCGGGAGATGGTCGTACTTCGCCATTTGATATAATCCGCCCTAGGTATTCAATCTCGGTACACAAAAACGAACACTTTTTAAGGTTAATCGAGAAACCCGCCTGGGTTAACGTAGCCAAGACCTCTCGCAAGGTCCGCAAACCCTCGTCAACTGTATCAGACAGGATCAGACAATCGTCGATATATACCAAAATTTTTCCAGCCTCTATGCAATCGCGTAGCGTAGTGCTTATAATGCGCTGATACACTATGGGTGCATTAGCCAAGCCATAGGGCATCTTTAAATATTCAAAATGACCCTCGGGCGTTACGAAACCGGTCAATGGCGCAGATTCGTCATCTAACCGAATTTGGTGAAAGCCTGTGGCCATATCTAGCGTGGTGAAGAATCTACACTTACCCAACCGATCAATGTGGTCATCAATTAACGGTAGCGGATATCTGTCCTTAACAGTTATTTTGTTCAAGGCGCGAAAATCAACACACATACGGTCTGAGCCGTCCTTCTTTTTGACCAACAGAATAGGGCTAGAATAGGGCGACTCCGACTCCCGTATGATGCCTTTAGACAAAAGGTCTTGAACAATGTCACGAACCTTCAGCTTTTCACTGTGAGACATTTTATAAGGGCGATAATGTACAGGGACATCGCTGCTGAGTTGAATGCGCATACATCCAGTATTGACAGTTGATGTAGCTGTTCCCGAGATCATGTGTTCTGAATAATCTTGCAAGATAGATTTTAACTTAGTCAAATCATCACAGGTTAAAGGAGTATCGATAACGGGCTGCACATTCAACGCCGCAGTCGATACAGCCGACGGATTTGAATCACGGATAATGCGTTGAGTATTCTTAGTTCGTATGTAAACAACTCGGAACTACCAACAAATCTACGTGCAGTGAGATACCTTCCAATTCGATTGTAAGCGTGACATATGAATCAATTTGAGTAACTGACTCGCCTACCCCCTTTATTTGACAGTTAGTAGTTTTCTTGGCACAAGAAAAATATGTCACAATCGAGGACGATATTAACGATACACCAATGGCGCCACTGTCGATTAAAATGTCTACTGGAATGCCCTGAATGACACCTACGACAATATCACTGCGCTTTTGCAAAGGAGCCGAGCAGAAGTTAACTTTTTTATTATTATTACGTTGCTCATTAACACGTTGTCTGGCAAAACATGATTTTATATCATGACCCGGCTTTTTGCAGTAAGCGCATGTGATTTCACTTGAAACTGGAGATGGTTTTGACTTTGAATCGGTATTGGTACTAGACTTAGGTCGTTTTGGGCACGAAACTTGCTTGTGTCCGGGCTCGCCACAACCATAACACTTGGTTAGAACTTTCTTAAAACCCTGTGATTTGTTCTTGTCCCTATTGACGGTAAAATGGTGATTTGTCCCTTTACTTGTATCCATAGTTTTGATAGGTTTCACAAAAGTAGACAGATAATTGACCAAATCAACGGGTTTTAAGTTAGCGTTCGTCGCTGTTGCCTTCACTTGAGGATCAATTAGTCCCCTCAAAACAATCTCTGTGATCAGATCATCGCTCAGACCTTTTACGATTCGCAACCGCAATAGTGACTTGCGTGCATACTCGGCATAAGTACGGTACTTATCCGAGTTAGTCGACATTACCTCAAACAAAATACCCGCCGAATCTATTCTTTTAATGCACAACGGTTTAAAATCACTTTTAAAGTTTGTCCACGTTCTATCATTTGATACCCACTCATTGAGCCATGATTTTGCATCACCCTTTAGACAGTTCCCTATGCGTGAAAGACATTCGTGGTCACTCCATTTATTGGCAAGTTTAGCCCTATCGACTTCACTAAACCATGTATCTACGTCGTGAACACTGGGATCGAAATTCGAGACGTAATAATGACTAGTACCTACAGATTTCAACGAATGTATCGCTTCAACAATTTGTTCCGTGCCTGGTCCAGCGACGGGCTCAACTGACACTGGGGCATGCGAAGGCCTCTCTAGCGCCTCCAAACGTGAGAGCACAGTATTTAAAGAGTCACAATTTCTCTGCAATGGCGGCAAGGAAGGCGTACGCACAGATCGTGAAAATCTCTCTCTGCGGTTTACATTAGTGGCACGATTTGGCGAGTACCTATCACGACGACACCCTCCATCACGAGAACGGCGGTCTCGCGAGTCACTCCCCTGAGAACGTCGTCCCCGCGAAGCCGATCGACGATTGCGTACACGCTTAGCATGCGGCGAACGACTGCGCGAGTAGCTACACGAGTGCCGGCCTCGGGAACGCCGATCCGTTGAGCGACGGTTATGCCGGCGTCGATAACGCGGTGTAAAACTACGCGAGTGATTGCGTGAGTGCCGAGATTCAGGAGTTAGATCCCGCGAACGGCTATGCGAGTGTTTATTCGGAGAACGATTATTACGCTGGCACCTGCTACGCGATTTCGGCGAGCGTCGATTACGAGAACGTGAACGTCCCGGCTTATCCATGTTTCAAACTCAGTTATAAATAACAAAACAAAATGTCAACACAAACCTAGTCAACGTGAATGACTAATAAAATTAAAAGGAACGTAGGTAAGCAAAGAAAGACGTTCGAAACTTAGTTAAAAGCACCAAAACAAAGCATCGACACAAATAGCGCTAATGTAAATGACAGTTAACGAACAAAAACAAAGAAAAGTACCCTCATAAGAAAATAATATTCGAAACTTTTTAAATTAACCAAAGAAAAAAAAATTGTTCTAAGAAAATGGGTGAGAACAATAATCAGGATGAAAGTGGGAATGCTTTCTTAATCCCACTTCTGATATTAGAAATCAGAAACGAATTAGATTAAAAAAACAAACTTTAATTAACCTAAAATTATAAGAATTTACAAAACAAATACAATCAAAATATGACACAAAAGAATGACTCAAATACAGTAAGAAGAACACAATTTTAAAGACTCACGACCTCCTCGTACGACGGATGACAGCAGAAAGGGAGCGTGCGCCCATTCTACACCGCTTTTATACCGTCATCTGCCGTACCCCTACCCTTAACCTAAATAATAGCTAACAATAGTATTATTTTTTTAAACTTTGCCCCACACCCGGAATTTATTTCTGTATCGTGGGTGCTTTTACAAACATTTAAACTCACAAACACAAGACACCCAAGTCCGGAACAACTATCTGCAGGCCATACAATTATTTGTTCCGTGCGGGAATCAAACCCGCGATACGCAGCGCAGCAGCCGATTGCTCAACCACTAAGCCAATTTATTGAGTGCATCAATTTCCTACTCAAGTTAACTTCACAAGTTCTTAACCACTACTTACCTGTAATTACCCGTCGTCACCCACCATCTCGACATCTCGCCGCTAACCACGTCACAATGAGGGTGCTCATTACGAGTGACACCACTTAACACCGAACTTACCGTCAGTATCACGGACCGGTAAATTGTCGCCGGATTAAGCTACCGCTTAACTGCCGCACATAACCTACTAATATTACTAACTCTCATGCATGAGCGACACACACACAACTCAGAATGTGACGCCGCAGAATGCAATATGCGCAGAGGACTCACTTTATACAAAGTTGCACATACAGGTGAGCAACGATCAACAGCTCAGCTACAGCAGAGCATGCAATATGTGTCAATACTTGTTTCGAAACATTTCTATTTACTAATAGGCCATTTCTATTTATCAATTAAGCGTTAAGGGCCGGCCCTTCTGCCACCATTTATTACGTGTTAACTGGCACATGTTTTAACAGTATTAACAAAGTAGGAAACTTTCCGTATTGAACTCGTTGTAAAGTTAAACCGTTGCGGCACGGGCGAGCCGCGTCCGGCCCGCAAGCCGCTAAGCCGTCCCGAAACGACCGGACGCTCATTTTTATCGGCCAGTATAAAAATATATTAATTAGCGAACTTTTTACGAGCCCGTCGCGTCGCCGCCATTGTGTCAGTTACTGCGTGAAACATTAATTTATTTTTTTCTTGTTAATGAACATCGTTCGACAGTGTTCGTGTCTTGTCTTCTGTACTTTCATAAAAAGCCTGCGTCTAGCAAGTTGAAATATAATGTAATTAATTAAATTCCTCGCTGAATTACATTGAGAGGTATTCACTGAAACTTTTCAATAAAATATTAAATTGGATGAAGTTTTATATTTTATTCACGAAAGCGTTTCTATCTTAGTTAAATATAAAAAGCTGCGCTTACTTTAATTAGTTGCGCTGCACCGTTACATAAGAGCACAAGATAAGAGCATCGTGCTCGGCAGTCGGCACACTGTCGACTGTCGGCAATGGAGCGGAAGTTTAAAAGCGTGTAGTGCCTACACTCGCGAGCGAGGAGTGTTCCGAATGGGACATGTTCACGTGCGCTACGTGCAGCCAACTTTAGAAAGTGCTGCACTCACTGTGGAACTATGTAAGTCCAGGCAGAGGAAAAGCGACCTGAGCAGTTGGTACAGGGCAGAGCAAAAATATATTTGCAGCAAAAGATATTATCCATCTATTCTATCGAATTTCACATTTGCCTTTAATGTACCTACCAAATTTTGCCCTTACATTATCGAAAGCCATGTATTCCCATTTCTTTTCATGAGATTACTGCTTAAGCCATGGCAGGAGTATTTACATAATATATTGGACCCATGTTACTTGGTAAATCTTAGAGAAGTGACCCATGTCTTCTGTGAATAATACATGGTCTTAACAATAAATTACTTTTGTATTAAAGGCACGATACATTAAATAAATAAGTTAAACTTACTGTAGCTTTATTAAGGCTACTATTGAAATATGACGTGCACTTTATAAAAGAGAAAACATAATTTACTACTAGCAAATAGTGCTGCCGTAGGCGAGCCACTCACTAGACTGACAGCCGATTAGTCGCACGCGATGTAGCGGCTTCGTACTCACTGGAAAACTCATTTCATAACATCATACACCTTCATTCCATACTTGAACTATAAAAACAAAACAATTAGGAAAACTACCTCCGATAACTATCATTCATTTATTCGCATAGAGAGATACATAAATCATTGTGTTGTGAGGGAAAAAACAAGGAATTGAGTTATTTTTCACGTAATAAAGGAAGCTTCCGCTGAGCACTTCCGTTTGCTCAACAAATGGTGGGGGTGCGCGGTCCGGCGACCAGCCTGCAACGTGTAGCGTGTAATGTAGTGTGCATGCCACACACGTCGCACACGTGCCAAACGTCGCGCGTCGAAGTGACTGATGTAGCGCTGAGCGAATTTCAATAATTAGTATATGAGCCTGCCTCTAGCTAACCTCTAGTTTGTCGTAACTTTGAGTGGCATGAATCTCAACAGTGCGGTGAAGTGAATGTTTGCAACTGTTCTGTCTGTTGTGAGTTATTGCAATACCGGTATCCGTCTCGTGTGCACCTCTAATTAAGTCGTATTTATTCCCAATGTTAACGCAGTACTGGTCGAGCGCCCGCTCGGACCCAGAATATCAATATTGGACCTCCTTTTGTACAGTTTTGTTTGCAAATATTTTTTGATTTACATAATTATGATATTTTAGTTATGAAGAAATTCTAGCCATAATTTTTTTCTGTGTAAGTAGCTAAAAGTAGCGAAAAAATATCGTGTTGTTACTTATTTTTTAAAGCAAATCTATTATAGTTACACGAAAAAAACAAATAATGTACATGAATCATTATTTTTTTCTAATCTACCTGTTACGGCACTAAAGGGCTGGAAGGCTCTTAAGACGCAGCATCCTCCGACGGCCGACAGTATCGCATCTGTATTAATGACGAGACTCAACGAGAGAACAAACTATAGCTCGACGTCTACGTTACTAATATTATTTGGATGCTTGCTCGTAGAGCAGACTTTTGTTTAAATTCTGCTATATTATTATGTACTAGATTGTTCGTGGAATAATTATTTGTACTCGTACTGTATTTTTTGTTTGGTTTTATCAAGTTTATCCAAATGTATTAGACCTAGTTACCCATACCTACCTACTTAAACTTTTCGAGACAAGTGGAGCAAATTGATATTATATATCAAAGTACTAATTTAAAAAGGATTATTAATTAAATAGCAACAAGTATGGCAATTTTTAAAGACTCTTAACACAAGTTAACACAAGTATGGCAATTTTTAAAGACTCTTGGTATTGGTAAAGCCGCTAGCAAGAGTTCTTCTGATAAGATGGACCTTAATGCACTTAATGCACACTTTTCTAGTGCCCCAATTACCCTCGATGACCATGTTAAATCTTCCACTCTCAACGATCTCTTTAATCTTCCTTTGCCAGCAAATACTTCTTTCTCTTTCCACCCAATTGCTGAACTAGACATTAAGAAATGTATCCTTTCCATCTCTACCAAGGCGGTAGGTGACGACGGCCTTCAACTCCAAATGTTCTTACCCATTTTAAGTGAAATTGTTCCTGTCGTTACTCACGTAGTTAATTTTTCTCTCTTCAATAACTCCTTTCCTTCAGCTTGGAAGAAGGCTCACGTCCTACCGCTTCCCAAAGTTTCTAATCCCTCCTCACCATCCCATTTCCGTCCAATATCCATCCTCCCAATCCTCTCAAAAGTCCTCGAGAGTATTGTTCAGAAGCAACTATCCTGTTATTTATCCTTTAATAGCCTGCTGAGTCCTTACCTATCTGGTTTCAGACCTGGCCATAGCACTGTTACAACTCTAGTCAAAATAACTGACGACATAAGACTGGCTATGGCAAATAAATGTCTAACCATATTGGTTCTGCTGGACTTCAGCAGTGCTTTTAACTCAGTTGACTTCGATATTCTCTTAGGAATACTTTCCTCCCTTAATGTCTCTGCTCCAGTAATTGAGTGGTTCAATTCCTATCTTCGGGGTCGCTCGCAGTCTGTTCGATCCGATGAGGATTCCTCTGAATGGTGTGACTTGGCTGCGGGCGTTCCTCAAGGTGGTGTGCTCTCTCCTCTTCTCTTTTCAATTTTTATAAATGCTATCACTAAGGTCCTAACTTCTAACTTTCATATCTATGCAGACGACTTGCAGTTGTATCGCCATTTTAAAGTGAATGAACTCGCGAAGGCTGTGGCTGCCATCAATGATGACCTTGAAAATATCAACAAGTGGACTAAATCCTTAGGACTTCTCCTGAATCCAACTAAATCTCAAGCGCTCATTATTGGTGGCAAATACATGCTTAATCTGTTGGATCCCCAGTCTCTCCCTCCAGTATTGTATAATTCAATGCCCATATATTATTCTAAAAGTGCGAAAAACTTGGGCGTTCATATAGACTCTAATCTCTCTTGGGAGGTTCATATCAATGATGTGAGTAGGAGGGTCTTCTACTCTTTTCAGTCTCTTAAACGTCTCCAAAAATTCTTACCGTTTCACACTAAGGTCACTCTTGCGCAATATCTTCTTCTACCGCTCATAGACTATGCGGATGTCTGTTTTCTAGATGCAACGGAGGTACTCCTGAAAAAACTCGAACGACTGCAGAACTTGTGCATCCGCTTTATTTTTGGCCTCAGAAAGTACGACCATGTGTCGGAATTTCGGGCCAGATTGAAGTGGCTGCCGATTCGGCGTCGGCGAGATACCCATATTCTATCCCTTTTCTATACTATCCTGCACAATCCTACTTACCTACCTACTCCTCAATACCTTCGCGAACGGTTTGAGTACCTCATCCCGAGGGGTAAACCTTGTCGCTCGGCTACTTCGCTTCTCCTTCGTACTCCGCGTCACACTTCTAGCCGCTACTCTCTTCCACACTCCATACGCGATAGCCCTTCTCTCGATGTCTTCAAGAGGAAAATTAAGGAGCATTTCCTTTCAACTCAACTAATTATTTAAATATATGTGTATTTATCTTTATAAACGTAAGTAGGTATTTTATGTATTATTATGTAAATAGTTTTATCTTCTTTATAGGTATATATATTTTACACTGGATTACTGCCCTCTATTATGATCTCTATCACTCAAAGGTTTGCTGGAAGAAAATTCCATTTGGAGTTAAGCTCGCCTTTGTACATGAATTTTACTATCAAATTGTTAAAATGTAATGTCTTGTTGTACAATAAAGAATTAAAAAAAAATAGCTTGATTAATTCATAAAACTTATAATTTATTTAAAATACTTCAAATGTTCAAAAGTATTAGAAAAAAGTAAACTAATCAAAGTCAATCAAATAATTATTGACAAGTATTTACCGTGGAGCCCTAAACGTGGATCAAAGATTGGAATGGAATATTAAATGTAAAGTGTAAAAGATATTTTATTTTGTGAGGTTAAATGAGGTGAAAGGAGCTTGTTCCCTGCCGACGCCGCGCCGACGCCGCGCCGACTGGCGAGGTCAAAGATAAAAGATAGAAATGCGAGTCAATTTTGAATGAAATAATTTTTCCAAGATATTTTAGAGTCATTGCTGTTTATTTTTATTTCTGTCACTTTATTCCCGCAATTTTAACAATGGCTCTTACTTTCGCTCCTTACAATAATACTTTTAAAGTCTCCAAAATAATGATTTATCATTAGTAGAAAATATAACTACTCAAGACACATTTCTTTGATAAAATATATTTTGTCTATAAAAGACAAAGTCTAACCCCATCCCTTGCAGAATTAAAGCAAGAATTGATAAGTTAGTACTCGCATAAAAGCTGTGTTCGTACGAGTGAGTTTAACAGCCGAGCTAACGCTGCGTCCGGCGCCGTACGAACACGAACACGAACAATACATAAATAATAATATGACAAACAGACAGACATACTGCTGCGCTGAACAAAGCGTACACATCTCAAATCACTTACTCGGTTAGCTCGCGGCAAAAAAAAAGAAAATGACAACCGTATATGAGGAAAACAAACATACGGGGAAACAGGGAACATAGACGCAGAAGGAACACTCAGTACAGATAGCAATAATAAACAGCAGTCTATCTGATCACTTAAAAAACAAAATACTTTTCCTGGCAATAGCACGTAGCTTATTTCAATAAGCTCCGACAATGCCTTATCAATCGATAAAAAATGAAAACAAAATTAATAATATTTTAAATATTGACTATACGGTTCGTATCTACACTTGTAGGGTAGATATTAAGGACCCGTTCTTACGGCCGATCCTTAAAACAAGATGAAGCCGACGATGACGAAGTTTCCCTTGCTAGCTTGCCAAACGCGCTAAATTAATAGTTTCCCTTCTTTATCTATTAAGTTGTGATGGTCCCTACCCACAAACGTTCAGTTTCCTCATCGGTCCCGATTTCCCGACGACCGCGACGTACCGCAGAATTAGACGCACTCCATTAAGGAGCATCTTCGGAAATATTCGCGGAGTGAGGGACGAGGCTCGGTGGGGAGGGGGGTAAAGGAGTGCCGGTGTATTATAAATCCATTACCGACAGAGGTACACGAGAGGTACAATTGAGTGAGAAATGCGTCGCAATGATAGCAACGCGTCGCCAACACCTGGCTCAAGGGAATTTGATTTATGTTCCATGCTAATATTTATACTCAGTTTATTGATAGACAGAAAAAAAAATATCTTATTTCGTTTTGGTCAGTTTGAGAGGCGGAGGGAATGAAAGGCGCTCAAAAAAAGGTAGGTAGGTACGAGGCAGATGTTGTATATGGACACGCCAGAAGGAGACCTAGAAGGATATACACAAACCTTGTTGGTGATGTTCTTCTAGATCAAGTGCGTAGTGCTTCCTCACAACCGGTGTGCATGTATGACCCGATGTATATAAACGTAAATGTTGCAAAAGAAATACCTGTATAAGGATCGTAACAGAAGGCGTTCTTAGTTTCTGTCTACCAAAGTCTTAAAATAAAACCATTCTTATAATGTACCTATGGCTGGCATATTTTTCCAGAAGTTCTAATTAAAAAACTATAAAACACTTGCCAGCTATTAATAGAATAAATACACAGGTGTATGATCAATTTCCCATGAAAGCAATTAACCCGATGAGTGTGCCGATGGCGCAGCTCGCGGCAGACGCGACAAACACACAGGCGGCACTCACGGGATATTGTCTGATGTTTGACATGACGCGGCTCCACGAATAGTTGCTCAAGTCATACCTGGAGTAATACTAGGTGGAGTTACGGCAACATGATATCACAGTTTAAACAATGGTTAAACTGGGATAATCATTCATGTTCATTCTGTTCGAAGACTGTACCAGGTACCAGTCGTTCAAACCAGCTTTATCCCGTCAGTTAACACGTGGGTGCTGTATTTAATAAATAAGTACCCGGCTCACCATATTCACAATTCTTTTGGTCCTTTATAAATACAATTTGTAACGCCGACGTGCTTTTAGTCTCAGCACATTGGAACGCAGAATTTTTAAGACGACGCACCTAAATTTTATATATTCAAGATTACATTATATCTAACATTCCATAAAAGAGCCGTCCTGACTTTCTAGCTAGGTACGTAAGGGATTGATCATGTGACATTTAAGATTACATTATATATTCAAGATTACATTATATCTGACATTAAATAAAAGAGCCGTCCTGACTTTCTAGCTAGGTACGTAAGGGATTGATCATGTGACATTTAAGATTACATTATATATTCAAGATTACATTATATCTGACATTAAATAAAAGAGCCGTCCTGACTTTCTAGCTAGGTACGTAAGGGATTGATCATGTGACATTTAAGATTACATTATATATTCAAGATTACATTATATCTGACATTAAATAAAAGAGCCGTCCTGACTTTCTAGCTAGGTACGTAAGGGATTGATCATGTGACATTTAAGATTACATTATATATTCAAGATTACATTATATCTGACATTAAATAAAAGAGCCGTCCTGACTTTCTAGCTAGGTACGTAAGGGATTGATCTTGTGACATTTCGACAGCGCGGCAGCGTTTGGCATTCTAAGTTTGAATGTCATTGTCTAAAGCCTCTGGGTTGGACCATTACCTAGCCGAACAGTACAACTGTGTTATCTAATATCAACGCAATTAACTATTTTACCAGCTATATTCTGCCTACCCATCAGACTACACCAGCCCTGGCTGTGGCCTCGGTGATCAATATTCATGCTATAAGTCACGCATAAGTCACTCAAGTCATGCATGCTTAAGGAAACCTGAAGTGGTAATAATGTATGAAGATAACATAATATAAGCGGTAGCGGTAACATAGGGGTCATCTTTTGTGCATATTTAAAAAAAAAACATATCTTTAAAGTAAAAAAAATTGCCAATTTCAATTGGCTATCTTCTAGTAGTACGTTTACGAAACCTAGGTAGGAAATCATTTCAATCGTTCCCGATTTAATTTCTCCTACCGTCACTGTTATGATTCCTGCAATAGATTACTACTTGGCAAGTAATAAACCTTCACTACCTGAATAATGGACAGCAGCACAGGGTCTCAGCACTAAGAAATTTGGTTCAAATAAATATCGGCGCGATATGCACCGTATATGTTATTGAATGTGTGTAAAAAAATTCTACGGTCTTGATCAACGCTTCTAAGTACAAAATTATGGAATATTGGGCTCTTATTTCACATTTCAAAAATTATTTGAACGGATCATTTGAAATTGATGCCAATAGATGGCGCGTTTTTAAATTTTTTAAACATTCCACTCAATTGTTTAAATTTGCATTGTAATACATTTTGATGCAAAGAAACTGTAAAAACGTACAAAAAATACTATAATACAAACCTTCACTGTATTTAAAGAATTTTTTTTCACAAACCTAGTAAACTCTTTTACTTGCAAGTCACTGCTAACACCATCTATCTATCGCCGTGGAACGCAACCGAACGCCATTGATGGACAAAATAAATCGGTTTAATTAGACGAAAAACGTTAGTTACGTCGGCACGGTCTTTGTATGGGATGAGGCATATATATACTAGTATTATCTTATCTTTGACAGCAGTAAAAAAATTTAACTAGACACACCCTTTAATTTTTCTTTTATTTATATCGAAGGCAAGCTTAATTACAAATTCCTCATAGCAGAACGAATCGTAATAAATCGCAGCAAAAACGTTCAACATAAACGAGAACTAAAGAAGTAGTAACTGTAAGTACTACAAGTTTACGAGCGTTTCCTAATGAGATGCATAGAACTTTGTCCACTGCAAGTCGGGGCCGATCCATCACTACGAGCTTCTAAGAACTTGTCAAGCTTTAACCGATAAACCAATCCTATTTTAAAGTTTCTATTGTGGACAACTATTGTGTTGAAGTTTAAAGTTCAAAGTTCTCATCTCTATATTTGTCCCATCTAGGAATCGTTCCCATGAGTATATTGCAAGTGCACAGAACGACTTTGCAGATAGTCTCGACGCGACGCGACGATGGGACTAAATTGAATCCAGTTTCTAGAAACTACATCGTAGCTCTGACTTATCAATGTTTCAGTACCCTTTCTAACAAATTAGTTAATCATGAAACATACTCAAGGCTTAATTGGCCAGAATACCTAGCGCTCACTGGCGACGGGAGAGTCCCAAACGGGCTGTTTTCTTAGCTTATGTCGCCTTTGGCCGGTAATGGCGGCTAAGTGCGAGCAATCGCGAGCTAATCTCAGGCAATGCGCAGATTTACCGCAGATTGCGCTACACGTAATATGCCGCCATTTCTCTTCGCATAGAACTAATTCTGTTAGCTCTGTACACGTTATTCGAAATTGCAAAGTTAATAAAAGTCACCTTACTTACTTTCATAAAAGGTTTTAATAACTTTGGCTGTTTGGGTTTCAAGTCTAAGAAATACTATAAATCTACGCGACCAAATAAAATAAAAATAACCACATAGTTCGAGACAAAACCTAATTGAACCACTAATTGAAAAATAAATAATTATCATTATTTATTAATTATTTTTACCTATATTTTTCCGGAGAGCACAACAAAAAACGTTCAGTCAAGGTGGCACCACGAGTCCACGATGCAAACAAGCTCCGGAAAAAAAAAACCAAGAACCCTTTTCGGTACCCTAAAAAAGTGCGGCACTAGTCGCCACAGCTCCACAGTCCCGCAGAAGTAATCAAACAACAGTAATTGTTCTCCAAGGGGGAGAGAAGAGCCTTTCATTTGTTTTGAAAACCTTCGCAACATAAATTATTATTATTACAGCAGCTGTAAATTACAGGCGCCAACCTGCGCTGCGGTGTGACGGACATAATGGATTAATGGTGTTTTATAATTAGAAATTATAGGGCTCTCTGTTTTTGTAACGGAAATCAAAACTACTTTCTATTATTTCAACGAAGTAGAAATAACTTCGAAATCACTGGTAATGTAGAGGGCTTTCAGTCGGCGTAGTTTCGCGTGTAGCGGCTCGTATTTCAACAAAAACAAACAAAACAAACTGGATAACGTCGTTGGCTACATTCCGACAGTAAAAGGATCCATTATCGAATGCCTCCACATCTCTTAGGATCACACGTGAATAGAACCTCTTTAGTCTCATAAGTAAACATGGCGGTGTGGTTGGTATCGCGCTCGCGTCCTGTGGCGTATAATTTGTTATGTTTAGCATATTATCGGCGCCGCTGACGCGGTGACGAGGGTCGCTCGATATGCTGCCCGACCCGCACCGACCCGCCCTGAAATAAAGAAAAATAAGCGATCAAGAAAGGGGTAAAAAGTGAGGTGCCTTAAACAGGTCGTGCCAACGATAGATTGGTATAGATGCCTCGGCTAGTCGAGTTTATTTAAAGTTAAATAAGATGCAATTTTATAGATAAACATTCTCAACATAAAGTCTTAGAAATTAAGTTTTAAATACTGAGAATCTAGCACAAAAGTGGGCTTAGTTAAAATCTAAGAAAAGAAACAAAAACATCTTCAGGGTGTACTAAGTTTCAATGTGCCTGAGGCGACGCGTCGGCTTGACCTTTCCAAAGTTTCCGTTTCAATCCATTACACGTAACACGGAGCGATACGATGACGAGTCGCTTCACAATAAAGTACAATCATCTATAAAAAAGTTAAAAGCAGAAAACATATTGACCGTGAAAAGGAATAAACTAGAGATAAGCAGGGTCGTTACTTAACATATTATTTAAAGTTAAGCAAGTTTTAGTTTGAGTTTTGCATTGTAGAGCTACTAACTGAACAGATTTTGATGCACTATTAATGTATACATTGACAGAATGTCCAATATCCAGAATATAATTTTCATTGCCGCTCTTTACATCAGTATTTTAAAAGAAATTTTAGCAGTAAAGAACACGATCCTATTAAACCGCTTAGTTTTAGTTGGTCGTATCTCCAGTGAGTGATCCATTACGGGCGGTCGCTATTTCCTTAATCAATAGCTTTTCATTTGCTGTTCAAATATGTCGGTAGTCAAAGCACTACCTACCCAGCTCGCGTCGCACGGGTTGGTTGGTCGTCTAGCTCAGTGTACTTATGCCACAGTCTATCAATTTAAAGTTCAAGATTGTTAATTCCGAGCAGTGTCTCAAAGCGCGTAATGAAGTTAGGGCCGCCTAGGTTAGTGTAAAATATACGAATAGGATTTAAGAGCGATAACCTCTAAAAAGCCGAGAGTAACGACACGGAACGTGTACTTGGAACTCTTTTGAAAGACCTTTCATAGACCTTTTCAAAGATTCTAAAATGGTTTTAAAAATTTGAATAATTGAATTGTGAGTACTTATCTAAAGTTATTCATAACGGCTACATTCACGACAGCTTTATGTACGTAGGTACTCAGATCTCTCCGACCTTGGAAAGGTAATATTGATGTGTTCTCTGTAAAAGTCAATGTTTTATTTCTGGATTTTCCGGGAGTCAATGTTATGGATAGTATAGTATACAAATAGAAGCGCTACTGAGGAAATATTTACATTGAAATTGAAAATAAAGAAGCTCTTGCCGAGACTTTATTGTGAAATGGCGTTTTGAGTATAATTTTATCCAGCGATCTGGCTAACCTTTAAACTAGTAATCCATGAATCAAATATAAAAAAGTAGCTAGATACTTTTAAGTGCTTAGTTTAATTTTTTTTTCGGAATCCTCTTCAGAACCAATCACGAATATTTTCGGGTAAATCACTTGACACGTACTTAATAGCAGTCCAATTAGACTTTGATATAGGTTTTAATCTGTTCCAAATAAAAGACGATCAAATAAAACGTTTAATTGTGTCTCTTCGCCCTCGAGTGTCAGTCCTTGCTCGTTCAGACTCGAGCACTAAACGAATCCGTCAGATTAGCTCTCACCTCGCTCGCTACGTATTTAAAGCTCGTTCAAAAGCTCATCAGGCATTCAATACGACTTTATTCAGCTCTTAAATCACAAGTACTCTAGACGCTCTCTTTTTACTCGACACGTTGCTTTAATAACAATAAAGAAGGATTAAATCCTTCAACTGAATGGTTCGATACCGTTCGTTCGTTAAGCGAGGTTCTTACCTTCAAATTCAAATAAAATTTATCCATAATGTACATACAGGTATCCCTAGGTACCTTCTTTGTAAGTAGTATATACACATATTCTTTGTCATTCAGTGAAGGTGCTACTGAAGTCAGCTCATTGGTGATGACGTCACGCCTGGAGGGGCGAGGGCGAGGGGTGTTGACATGGTCAACGTAAATGTCAGCGCAGAGAGCGAGTGAATTGCTGGATAAACGTCGTATTCTTCACTTCTATTTAGTTACCAAAAGACTGGAACAGTGAATAAGCGTAAATTGTGCTGAGTGTCTTCCCTCACTCTTGTTGAGTGTGTTTTACTAACAACTGGTTATTCTGTGAATTTCCAAGTCCCAAAAACCCTACTTGATCTATCTTCCAAAGTTACGAGCAGACTTATCAAAACTTTCTTAAGCTTTTAGGATAAACCATAGGATTGTGTCAATAAAAATATCATATTAACAACAAATCACATATAAAGCCCTACCCAAGCTTTCTTGCAGTAGTTATGAATCGACTTAACTTGTCAAAACTCGCTGAAGCTTAATCAGTAAATATTGTGTCAATGGAAACAATATGTTGACAATAAATCACAACGATATGTTTTCGATATTACGACAGAAGCAAGACAAGGAAAGTATAGGAACATACAGTGACAGTGTTCGACAGACGATAGACTATTGCAGGAGGATATTAAGTAATTCTGTGCGCGTATTGACAATAAATAGCTTGTTATTGAGACGCGCCAGTTTCCGGGAGGCTTTCGATGTTGTTGATGAATTACAATCAGATTGGGGTTGAATTAATCAATAGTGTCCAAATATAAGTGCGCTTAACCTTACACCTATTATAAACGTGAAAGTTTGTTAGGATGGACATGGGTACGTAGGTAGGTAGAGTAGGTTGGAATGTAGGGTAGGGTAGTTTAGGTAGTGTAGGGTAGGGTAGGTAGGTATGTAGGGTAGGGTAGGGTAGGTTGGTAAGTACGTAGGTAGGGTATGTTGGGTAGGTGGGTAGGTAGGTAGGGTAGATAGGTGGGGTGGGCAGGTATGTATGTAGGGTCGGGCAGGATTGATAAGGTAGGTAGGTATGTAAGGTAGAGTAGGGTAGGGTAAAATGTACCCTGCTGGCGGGAGCGAAGCCGCGGGAGCCAGCCAGTATAGTATAATGTCATGGTACAAATAGTACGAGTATAATGTCGTTTTACATAATATGTCATTGGCTACTTCTAGTCCGGATACTACCCTTGGGAGAGAAGCCCCGGGAATAAGCTAGTGTATATAAAAATCGCCGCTGAGGCAGAATTTAGCAAAAAGATTACTATAAAAATACGCAACAGTTTACCAACTTTAATCTCGCCACAAAAGAGGTACACCTGTAATTATTCCACAACGGTAACATTCAAAAGCAGTTTCAAAACCAAATGTTCAGCAGTTTTGTAACGCTAACTTTTGGTTTATAATTAGCGAATTTTGGACGAAACTGACGCAAACTAAAATGAAACAACTGGTTGAGCCTGTGTGTGTGGATCAGGCGCAAGCGCGTAAAATAGAAATTACTAATTAAACTCGTTGTGTAAGTTATTGTCCTTAAGTTTTTTCAACTTTGAAACCCTAAAGCTTACTCAGTTACTTTGTTATTCAATAAACCCACATATTCTATGTTCTAAATAAGTTGTAACCGTAGTGTATGTAAGCCCGCCCCGCCTCGCACACAGTTAACTTAACTTTGCCACGGGCTTACAGCGGCCGGGCTTTGCGATGAAGATCGGCACTCGAATAAATTTTATTTGTTTACTCTAAAAGGGTCTTACTGGATCTAGTAGATGATGTACATAACCACACATCGGTTTTACAAGTACTTACCGAACATGTTTCCTTTACAAGACCTTGAAGAGGGATCAAAGTTGAGGTTAAACTTGCTATTACTAGTTGAGATAACATAATCAAGTTCAAGACCTCATCAATCTTCTGAACGTTTTCGTAGAGAACAAAAACTACTAAACCAATCTAAATAAATCGTTAGCTCGTAAATATCGTAGCAAATTCGTAGAGGGTGCTACGCCGTAGCAGTGTGTGCTACGAGCGTCGCGTCGTAGCGATCGTTTAAGAGGCAATTTGTCGGTCTTTGACCTTGATCTCGTAAGTGTTCACTTTGAGACAGAGATTGACTGCAGCGCGCTCACACTTGCCCACTCTCTATACGTACACATATTATTATGTTTGTATGTGCTGGAATACGGCACATGTACAGAATATTCCCTGATCCAATCTCGCCACTGTATGAAAGATGCAGCAACTTGTCGGAATACTCGATGCTGCGATGGGTAGTTTTATTTATTGCTGAAAGCTTGTAATATGTCTAGATTAAATATTAAGTTAAATTCAATACTACTGTGAAAGCTAAATGTGAAGGTCTGGATGTAACAGAGTTGGATTTCAATAGTATTACTGATATTTCTACGTATTGCTAATTGTATGTTACAAAACAACTATATAACTATATTAGCGATAGCTGTCCACAAAATGCCTCGCACACAAATTTTAATAGAAGCTCCCGCGTCCCTTCTGGCACAGACGCTGTCATCCATCGTGAGGGACAGGACGGGGGATGAAGGCGCATGGAAGGATGTAGGATGGATGAGGTGACGTCACACCCGCGGTGTACGGTGAAATATGCGCGGCCATTGTTGTCGCCGTACGCGGAACATCTACTGAATGCACGTTCACTTTCACAATACTCTATTATTCGGTGATGTATCTTCATGTTTGGGAAACGATAGTTCTGAAGGTTTTGCATTAAACTGTGTCACGGCGTTTGTGTGTTATTTGTGCTCCTTAGTTTGTTATAGTTTGACCGAATATAGAATCGAATGGAGATCTTTGTATTATGATCAGTATGCAAGTCAAAGATAATTACCTATCCACCATATTGTAATTATTATATATTATTCAAAAATAAATTGTTTATTTCTTAACCATAACAAAACAACAAGTTATGATTATTGTGTATCTTTAGTTAAGGAATATGTGTTATATGTATATATATATATAATTAGTTAAATAATATAGTATTAGTTAGTCTATTTTAGATTTCTTTATTTCCTTCTACACGTCCAGTTTTCCTGTCGCTGGTCTGCTGGAGGAAATTTATATTGAAATAAGCGGTACCTTTGTGCTCTTCTATCTGTATTATTTATTTTCGCTGTTAATTGTTTTGTGTGTAAGTTATTTAGAGATCATACTCGTAATATCCTTTAACTTACTATTACGAGTATTAACGTGAAAGTTTACGGGGATGGATGGATGTTTACAATTTCACGCAAAAACTACTGAACGGCTTTGCAAGAAACTTTACATTAATATTACTTATACATTAGACTAACACATGTGCTGTAATTTATAAAGATATTCGTCGGGCGGAGCTGCGGGCGGTAGCTATTGATGCTACTTATTTGTACCGCTCACCACAAGGAGGTATAGAGTGCCTCCTTGTGGTGAGCGATCCCAACTCCACTACATTTAGGATTTCAATCAACAAGTCCATCACAGCCGATCTGGCCCCAACCCCAAGCGGTTAGTTGCGGCCACACCCAATCTGCAGACGCACCCCGCCTTTGTACCGGCCAGTGAGGGTGGCGATCAAACTGAACGGTTCTGAACAATCCGTCAGCGAGCGTTCCGGGTAGATCATCAATCGCTGGCAAATGGCTTGGTAATTCAAATGGATGCCATTCTTGATACACATTATTTTCTCGAATTCTGAAAATATATTAAAGCCTCAAAATAATGATAAAAATTTATTTTGTAAATTGGTTAAAAATAACACTTATATACATCAATCTTTTATGGTCGGTATTCACTAGCTGACTTTTCTGGGGAAACACCGTAACAAACTCAGTGGTCAACTCCTATTTTAAAGTCCAAACAGTTAATTAGTCTGTCAATTATTTAAAATGGATTAGTCGTTAATCATTCCAGTCAACATTTTCCCAACAATGTTGGGGTCAGCTTCCCGTCAGAACATATGCAGTTAAATCATAGTATTTTACATGAAACGACCGCTGCCTGAGCTCCACTACCCGATAACTCAGTAACACGACTATCCGTTTTATTGAAGCATCATTTAATTTTGCACTAAACACATACGAACTAAAACTAACACGATTCTAACCCTATAATTACACATTTACCTGCGTGTGATAATTCCCCGCGCGCATGATGCAGCATTTTCGCGTGAAATACTAAGCCGCAAGCTCACCGGTGTTTGATGTGGTTACAGGCCGCCAAAATGAGGCGTGGATTGTCGCGTATAATAGCAAAACCTCTCTCTAACAGTTTACTTTAGATGAAAGTTTTACTAGTGTGAGAGAGAGAACCTCTGACCCGTTGTTCGGTCACATAAAGATTGCGTAGATAAATAAGAAGATGTTTTAAAGGTCTTGAGGGTCCTCTTTGCTTTGAATTATTGTCAACGAACTCGTACAAAATGTCTTTAAGACTTTATCCTTACTTACATTCACACTTAAGTAACATTTCTTTCAGTTTACAGTTTCATCACGCGTGTACTCCGGTGATTGTATCACTTACAGCACATACAACACACAGAGTTTGACACAGTGTCTATAAATTCGCAATGTCTCAACACGGTGCAGCGTAGTTGGAATACGCCGGGGATGGTCGTTGGTATGGATAGCGCGCAGCAGACGTGACCGGAGTGGCTGCAACTGCAATCATATCAGATCTTTAAATAAACATCGAAGAGCAGAGATGTCCTTATTACAGATCGAAGAGTAAAGAAATAAAGGAGACGTGTTGATTCTGCAAATGGAATGACTCAATTGAAACCACTCGTAATTAAAATATTAAGTAGCATAAATGAATTGAGCAATAAACACATTGACAACTATCAATAGTCGGTTTAATTTTATCTAAAGTCACCTTTGGGCTCTAAATACGAGCTCGTGCGGTCCATGGCATGGCGTGCCCATTACGGCGCACCAGTGTGGGCGCGTTCCCTGAGGCGGCGACCCGCTCACTGGTTAAACGCGTCCCAAAGGGTCATGGCCATCCGGCTGGTCTGAGGATACCGCACGGTCTCCGGTGAGGCGGCGAGCCTCCCTGCTGCCGTGAGATCTGGAGGCAAAAGTCCTCGCACACATTTGGGAGTGGCGCGAGAAGGCGAAACACCGGGGCTAAACTCCGTTGCCGCGACAAATCGCGGCTCGGCGGACAGAGCTCCGTCAGGGTCTCATGGTGACATGGAGAGAACGACTGTCACAACCCAGTGCTGGGCACGCCACGATTGCGGCGATAAGACCCCTGTTTGAGGAGTGGCTTGAGAGGTGCCATGGCGTCCTCAACTTCCACCTGACGCAGGTCCTCACCGGACACGGCTGCTTTGGAAGGTGCCTGTTCAGGATAAGGTGGGAGAAAACGTCCGAAAAATCATCATATCAGCCGAAAGACGTTCACTGCTGAAAAAAGACCTCCTCGAAGCTTCGCCACATTGATCGGTCCCGTGCGTCCCGCATCCAATGGATCCCCGCAAACTTCACCAGGTTATCGGTCCACCTGGTGGGAGGCCTTCCAACGCAACGTCTACCGGTTTGTGGTCGCCACTCCAGAACTTTTCTGCCCCATCGGCCATCTGTTCTGCGAGCAATGTGCCCTGCCCACTGCCACATAAGTTTGACAATTCTTTGAGTTATGTCGGTAAGCCTGGTTCTCTTGCGAATCTCTACATTTCTGATTCGATCACCCAAGGGAACTCCGAGCATAGCCATCTGCATTGCCCTTTGTGTGACTGTAAGCTTTCTGATGAGGCCCATTGTGAGCGACCACGTCTCAGAGCCATATGTTATCACTGACAATGCACACTGGCCATAGACTTTTATCTTGAGACACTGGCAAGTTAGACGAGAATATACTGCGCAACTTCTCGAACACTGCCCAGCCGAGTCGGATTCGACGGTTGACCTCTTTCTCGAAGTGAGCCTAACCCAACTGGATTGTCGGTCTCAGGTAGACATAGTCGTCCACAACAACACTTGTAGAGACCTTGATAGGAATAGGTACAACATGGGCATTCCACTTCATCTTGGTTTTGTCCATGTTCATCTTAAGGTTGCCCTAGTCGATCATTCTTCCATACAAACGATTACTATTGTATGGAAGAATGATTACTCCACTGTTTGACGGTGTACATTCTAGTGTATTATCTAGACCCGTATGGAAACTTAAAAGTAAAAAAAAATATTTGAAAGTTATGAGCGTCAAAAGTTCCATATTTCAACACAATTTTTAATGCATCTTTGGGCGCAAATAGATACCATAAGAATAAATACCAGTCACCATACAGGAATAGATTAGTAGTTCAACAATGAAAATAATTTTATTTTGAACAGATATATTTAGTAGTTTTTTCATGATATCCATATTCTCAAAGGTCTGTTTATAAAATTTCGCGCGCTCGTTTTCGTCCTAAATCATCATACATTTCGCTACAAATTTACAAAAGTGCTAATTCGTACGCGAACAAGCTAATTCGCACGTGTTGTTGGATGAGATAGCATGCATTTCAAACCCGCGCACAAAATAGTTCGTGCAGTCGACTAGGGCAACCTTAAGACCCACTCTTTCGGAAGCTCTGCTGAGGTCATCGAAAATTTTACTGAGGTCCTCCATGGTCTCAGCCATTACCACTATATCGTCGACAAGCCGTAGGTGAGTGAAGTATTCGCCATTGACGTTAATGCCTAGCCCTCTCCAGTTCAGAACCTTGAAGACAGCCAGTTCCAGTGCAGCGGTGAACAGTTTTGCAGATATGGCGTATCTCTGTCTCACCCCTCGCTGCAGAAGGATAGGTTCCGAGGTTTGATTCTGAAGACGTACTAACATTGTGGCGTTTTTGTACAAACATTTCAACACTTCGATGTAGCGGTAGTCGATTTGGCACCGTTGGAGAGACTGAGAGAGCAGAGAGGCAGTTTGTTCTTTTAGGACTTTTTAACCCCCGCCGGAAAAAGAGGGGTGTTATAAGTTTTTAACCCCCGCCGGAAAAAGAGGGGTGTTATAAGTTTCTCGTGTGTTGCTGTGTATCTGTGTATCTGTGTGTCTGTCTGTGGCATCATAGCGCCTAAACGGATGAACCGATTTTGATTTAGTTTTTTTTGTTTGAAAGGTGAATTTGGCGAGAGTGTTCTAAGCTATGTTTGAATAAAATCGGTTCAGCAGTTCAAAAGTTATGGGCGTTTTACTGTTTGAATCGGGGTGTTTTTAACCCCCGCCGGAAAAAGAGGGGTGTTATAAGTTTCACGTGTGTTGCTGTGTATCTGTGTGTCTGTGTATCTATGTATCTGTGTATCTGTGTGTCTGTCTGTGGCGTCATAGCGTCCAAACGGGTGAACCGATTTTGATTTAGTTTCTTTTGTTTAAAAGGTGAATTTGGCGAGAGTGTTCTTAGCTACGTTTGAATTAAATCGGTTCAGCCGTTCAAAAGTTATGGACGTTTTACTGTTTGAATCGGGGTGTTTTTAACCCCCGCCGTAAAAAGAGGGGTGTTATAAGTTTCACGTGTGTTGCTGTGTATCTGTGTGTCTGTCTGTGGCATCATAGCGCCTAAACGGATGAACCGATTTTGATTTAGTTTTTTTTGTTTGAAAGGTGAATTTGGCGAGAGTGTTCTTAGCTATGTTTGAATAAAATCGGTTCAGCAGTTCAAAAGTTATGGGCGTTTTACTGTTTGAATCGGGGTGTTTTAACCCCCGCCGGAAAAAGAGGGGTGTTATAAGTTTCACGTGTGTTGCTGTGTATCTGTGTATCTGTGTGTCTGTGTATCTATGTATCTGTGTATCTGTGTGTCTGTCTGTGGCGTCATAGCGCCTAAACGGATGAACCGATTTTGATTTAGTTTTTTTTGTTTGAAAGGTGAATTTGGCGAGAGTGTTCTTAGCTATGTTTGAATAAAATCGGTTCAGCAGTTCAAAAGTTATGGGCGTTTTACTGTTTGAATCGGGGTGTTTTAACCCCCGCCGGAAAAAGAGGGGTGTTATAAGTTTCACGTGTGTTGCTGTGTATCTGTGTATCTGTGTGTCTGTGTATCTATGTATCTGTGTATCTGTGTGTCTGTCTGTGGCATCATAGCGCCTAAACGGATGAACCGATTTTGATTTAGTTTTTTTTGTTTGAAAGGTGAATTTGGCGAGAGTGTTCTTAGCTATGTTTGAATAAAATCGGTTCAGCAGTTCAAAAGTTATGGGCGTTTTACTGTTTGAATCGGGGTGTTTTAACCCCCGCCGGAAAAAGAGGGGTGTTATAAGTTTCACGTGTGTTGCTGTGTATCTGTGTATCTGTGTGTCTGTGTATCTATGTATCTGTGTATCTGTGTGTCTGTCTGTGGCGTCATAGCGCCCAAACGGGTGAACCGATTTTGATTTAGTTTCTTTTGTTTAAAAGGTGACTTAATCGAAAGTGTTCTTAGCTATGTTTGAATAAAATCGGTTCAGCCGTTCAAAAGTTATGGGCGTTTTACTGTTTGAATCGGGGTGTTTTCACAAGATATCGTGTCATAATTACGTGTTCAATAGATTGCCGATCGAAGCGTATCTACTATGTACTAGATAAATTATGTGCCACGAAAAAAAAATGTGTCGGGGGTTTTTTAAATTTTGGAATTTTACTTGTGTATTACCTGCCGCAGCGTATGTATGTGGTCTACGGTGCTGAAGCCTTTGCGGAATCCGGTTTGTTCGGGACGCTGGAAATCGTCAAACCTGTGGGCGTGGCGATTCATGATGACTCTTGAAAATCGCTTGTAGACGTATATCAATCCCTTATATTTTGGCATTACAATCGCCGTCACTGATAGAATATACTTTGTATAGGCTGATTGTTTATATCATAAGACTGGTTAATTTGTATTTGCAGACGACGATTGTCAAAATAACTTAATATTCTTGTGAACTCCGACGCAGGTACCTACGACAAATGACAAACCTTTGCACGTTTTCTAGAATACACAAAACATCATTTATTTCGTTTTATCGTAGTAGTATGTTATTTAAAAAGAGAGCAGCAATAAATACAACGTATTCTTGGAATATCTGTATTACTTTCAGATCAGAAATACGGACAGAATATTGCACGTTCGACACAAGTGAGAAAACGTTAATACAGGACAATACTAGACGTTGTCGAGATGACATTACACCAGATACGTAGACTGAATACAGACGGTGTTAATGAGACGCGCCATGTAACATACTGCAGTAGACCCACTTGTACCAACGCTTAATGATGAAGCTGATCGTAAAAGAAAATACATGCACGTGCTTATTGTAGCCCGTTTCATCATCGGACTAAAAGACGTACGGCGATACGCCATCGGTACATGGTGGACATCCTACCCATATGCACTTAACGTTTTGGCAATCCTTTCATTATGCATACAGATATAAGTTGGAGTTGGTAGTTGTGTTATAAGTTTTAAGCACTTTATAGCCTGAAACACAGGTTCAACCTAGTTCAGGCTAATAAGAAACTGGCTTCTTTTATATTTTTAACATATTTTACTGTAAAATGAGCCTTATGTTATAAATAAACGATTAATATTTATTTCCTTTAAATTATTTCTTTTTATCTACATTTTTAAATATTTTTTATATAACATACATAATAAAAACAATTATAAATATAAAATTATTATTTTATTATTACCTTTTTTTTCGGTGGGCAGTGACTTGAATGACTTCTCCCGCTCTGGGTGATGCGGGAGGGCGTGTCAGACTTTTACTGACTAAAACCCACCCGTGTTCCTTCAGTTGATAGAGCCAGGGCCGCGGTAACTCTTTTTCAAATGTATCCACAACATTCTGCATACAGCTAAGGAGTAGAATTCGTTTCCTGATAGCTACAACTTAGGGGACTTTAATTCAAGAGTGAGTGTTGCTTCTAGGCAAGCGTGATTCGCAGTCGACCACATATTCGCTTACCATAAGGTGAGATAGTGGTTAAGCGCGAGTCTATCTATAATAAGAAATACCCCTTAGCTATAAAATAGACATGACACGAAAGAAACACCCTATCCTGTCCCAGTAGAGAACGTCAGAGAAATCTAAAGTATCAATAAAACAAATCTTGAACGCTTTAAATTCACACACTGTGGTTATTCTTACAAATATCGTACGTAATGAAGTGAAGTGAGTCCTCTGCACTATTTCTTGTACTGTCACCTGAGCCCGTGGGTGTGCACCGTCGGCGCCGGTGTTGCGTCGATAGCAGCTGAGTCTGAGCGTCGAGAGAAAATCTCAGCGATCGTCAAGTTCTTCATTCAATGTCTGTGAGGAGCGTCGCGAACTTTCAGATTCAGTCCGTGACTTGTGTAAATATTGTACAGAACGATGCTCGCTTTTGTATTATTCGTTTAAACTTTAAAGGAAATGCAATAAACACTGTTTAAATCTGCAGTCTGTTTTGTTTAACTTGAGAACTAGCTTTTGACTCAATTTTGCTGCTCACTGCTCAGTTTTCTTTACAACACACAAATAAATATTTTCAGCAAGGAAATTATTAACATTTCATTGAACGGAAGAAATAGTGCTCAAAACCAATGTTATAAAACATGAGCTCCCATTTCTTCTGGAAATAATTGGACGTCAGAACGTTTTCAATAAAAAACTTATCATTAATTTCCTTCAGTAAAATACACTCTGATAAAAGAGGAAAAAGGCGTGTTTCCTGTAGATTACACAATAAAAAAGTAACTGTAAGCTTATAGGTATTTGTCTCTATTCTAAAACATACAGAGAACAGTAGTATACATCTAAATCTGCAATCCGTTTAGCTATTATGTAAACTAAACCCTAGAACCTTGTTTACAAGTCAATACAACCGATGATATCGCCGATGACCTAATACTAAATAGGTATCTCTACAAAAAGGGGGAGGCCTATGTCCAACAGTGGACGTCTTTCGGCTGAAAAAAAAGTAGTAATTGCCTGGAATTGATTTGTCAAGAGTACTAATATGACTTTTTCAATTCATAAAGAACTTTTTAAGTTTATCTTGGACATAGCTGACAACGGTGAAGGTAAGCATCGAGGGGCAATCTGGAGTTCTAAATCGCCACCCCGTCTTGAGCAAGCACCACTCTTGTTCAAGACGATCAATGCTCGTGCCGAGTCGTGGCTTCGCTGTTTGAGCAGAGGCATTTGCCCTGCAGTGGTACGTCATATTTATGTTGTAACGTAGGAGTAGGACTTATCCACTTATTCACGGTTACAGGAAGATGGCGATGTAACCCACATCGACTACTAGCTACCACGTTTAAAAGTCAATATTGTAAAACACAAAATTCTGATAAGATATTCTAATTACTCTACTAAGATTAATATAACTCTTCTGTACCTCCATTACAGTAGAAGGTAATCCCGGATTACAGTTAATTAATTAAATAACAACATTACGCGACAGAATTAAAGGAAAACAATCGATCAGCCAAAGAAACGGCGAGTTATAAATCAACTGAAGGAAGGTCACCGCTAAAAGAGGCAGGGGACTAATTGTTTGCGTCATTAATACATAGCAGTACGAGATACAGAGTATGTACGTAACTAGATAACCAGTAGCTGTTCATATATATATATGTACTTATTATTGGAAATTTATATGTATATTTATTTTAACTATATATATATATATTCTTAAATTTTCCTTTAACAATTATTTCTATTTTTTTCTCAGGCATTAAGTCCTCCTATGTACCTGTACGTTGTATGAAGTTTTAATAAATAAATAAACTACTATATATTATTGATATTTACTCTTGAACGTATCCAAATTTGTATCCATTTCAAATAATTCCTTACAGTCATATGTTTTAAACCGACGCAAAAACAGTAAAAGGCTCATATTTTTCCAGCAAACAGTGAAAGTTTTAGTAGATAACATGTGACACTAAGGTTTTTACAGAACGAATCCGGATAAAATAGACCCACAAAGCTGTGATAGGTACCCAGATGAAACACAGAACCGCGCGAAGCCTATCCCGAAAACTTTCACATTAGCATGTGTAATTTATGAGCAGAGCTCACTTTACTCATTTTTCAAAGTTTACAAAGTAGCCACCGTCGGCCCAGCAACATGTGATCCCCCCCCTGGGCACATTTCCAGGGTTTAGCGGGGGGTAGGGGAGACTACCCACTCGTCCGGCACAACTTTCAGCACAATGCGGCTGATACTCCGCCTTAACAGACTTTCCTTGTAACTCACATTGACATAGCTATAAATCGCTCAGCTTTTTGCAACGACAGAAAAGGTCCACCGAACTTTATCGCCAACATTATTAATGTATATTGCCGATGTAACATACGACGAACACATTCGAATATATGAAACTAACACAGGGAAAAACCTCAGTGCAAACACCAAAGGACTCATTTGTCAGCCCCTCTGTCCTGGGGGCTGAGTGAGTATTGTCGAGCGCGGGGGCTATTGGGACTGTAGCAACAAGTCCGGGGGCTCATAACCGGGGCCCTGCGAGGTAGCGTAAACATGGGCCGAATCACGCGAACTTGGCCTTGATCCGAAGAATAGAGAAATGAAGAAGGCTCACAATTGAGAAGTAGCAACGCTGAGGCATGATGTCTGTTGGAGTCGTTTCAGATTAATATTCGTTCACGGGATTTTTGGCTAACGATGCTTTGGAAATAACTAGACCACAGACATAAATCTAACTAGACGACGCGATTGTATGAACTTGGCGTGCCAAAAAGCGGAATATAGTTACAATCAATGATCGTAATCTGAGTTTTTTATTTAGCCCTATCGGCACCGGAAATCCACCGAAATCTAGAAAAATGCCTTTTTTGCCATATTGAGCTGTAAAGAATGTATAGAAAAAGTTGGCCGAGGCATTGGAAATGTTTTCTTTCATTGGTAAGTAAATTTGTTTTTGATAAAGTGGCACGCTTGGTTTTCATACAGATGGAGGGACTTGCGTTATCTATTTAGATTTATGTCTGTGAACTAGACCATGTTTCATTTGCGTGCAAAATGCAAAAGATATATAGAAGATTGAACCTTCTGTCTGTACAAATATAGTGTGATGTGTACAGTGAACTGTTCGCGTAAACTTGTAAAATAAACTGCGTGTAAACAGCGAGCCCTGATGAGCCGGTGTTGTACACTCATTACAGCTAAATATACACACATCATGTAGCACATATCACATACGAGCGGCTAGTACTCACTGTGGAGGGACTTACGCAACGGACTTAGAACTAGATAAGGTATGGCATCTAGCTTTTCAATATAGTTTATTGCAGGTATAAGACACTAAAGTGAATGTCCGATAGCTAGGCCCTACAGTCACCCTTTTCCTCTTTCAAATATGGCATAGGTTGTGTTTGCTTCATTAATTGTCAATAACTTATTCGTGGAGGTCGATAGGTCATAAAGTTAATGGAGTCCAATTGGCCGGTTCTACAGTACTAGAAAGACCAGCCTGTCTGTATTTTTATTATATTTTATTATTTATTATTCTGTAACAATCTCACTGCCAATTTTTTTTTTTATAACCTATATGCTCGCGCTTGACCACTATCTGACTTGATGGTAAGCGATGATGTGGTGAGTGAGCTTGCCCCTGAATGGTCTACTACTACCATCAATTGGAATAACATCTCACTTTATGCTTCATCTAAATCATCACGGTGAGAAGTCCACAGAATCTTCCGGCTGTTAGTACTGTGAAACCAGTGCTAAACTGTCAGTGTCTCGATATTATTTAGATGTGTACAATAGACGTGTGTTCACACCGACACCTGGCGCCCTCGGCTCGCGTGCGAGACACGCGTGTGGTGCGTCACTCACAGCGCACACAAGTAGGTACAGCAGTTCAAACGAACAACACGACATTGTTAATATTACTGCTTCCTTTACGATCTGTGTCGAAATAACCGAAAATATTCACGTTATAGCTTTACGTTCATGCCGTGTATACCTGCCGTAGCAATACTATTGGTAAAATGGTTTTATTGCCAAAATCATAAGATTTTTGCTTATGACCAGACTATTAGAAATTACGAACAATGCGAATACGAGTTAGACAAAGAAATAGTTATTTGTGCAAGACGAGAGCAAAGTCGTTTATTGCTGCGAGTGCTGATTTTGAATCCTGAGTGTGGCGAGGGATTCAAAGGCACGAGATGCAAAAAACTTTGCGCTCGTGTAACACACATATCTTTTCATTCCAGCAGGTAGGAGGAACACTTTAGGAGGTAAAATAATAAACAGGAATATATTGAAATAAATATTTATTGTGAATCAAAATAATTAACATTGTAGGTAGAGGTACCAATTTAATAAAATGGAAGATTTTAAAAGTTAAAGTAAAATGACTGCAATTCTACAAATTAAAAGTAACAGATTTATTTGGCAACGTTATAGTTGCATTGAGTTGAGTTTGACTATCTAGGGTTTAGGTTTGTTTCGGTGGCGGATTGAAAAGGAACAACAGTTGCCAGCCAGGTTGCCTGGAAGAGATCGCGGTATGCGAAAAGGCCGCCCATTGTATGTTTTTAGTTTTAAGTTTATTTTTTTTCTTGTTTATTATGTTGTACAATAAAGTGTATATAAATAAATAAATAACGGTGAACGTTCGTGACTTTGATCGGCTTTCTGTACAAGTACACTGTGCGTCGTTGGAAGTGGATGGGCGTGGGTGAGACCAAGGATCCGAGGTCGAATTCAGACTTATTGTTTCCACTATACGCTTATAGATTTTCGACTTATTTTCTATTGAGTCTTCAATATAGCCTTCTGCAACCGTATTAGACTTCCTCCCGCCGCGCGCCGTGACGTTTTATAGTGGCCCGCAGTGACCCGTGTATAGCTGAGGCTCTTCCAGTTTTAAGAAAGTGGCAATTTGTCGCGGTGTAGCACCTATTTTATTTACTCCCATAGGCTGTCTTGAGCATTTATTACCATGGTATTGTATGAAAAATCGGTCGGTTTTTATATTGGCTGGACGTAAATTTTGGTATTTTTCTACAATAGTTACATATTCTTCGCTTACGACAAAAGACCTGTCAAGGTTCGTCTTCGTATTTTTCAATTTTACTAACAGTAATTTATTTGAATGCTTTTCGAAATTATTAACTGTTAGCTGTGATAGCTCGTTATTGCGACACGCTCCACTAATTCCTATGATCAGTACAAACTGTAATGAAAATATTACATAATTAATATGCATAATTTAACATTTACAGCATCTTTTACATATCGTAATAAATATTTTAACAGTATTGCTAAGCCAGACTAGGATTCATTGCGCCTCCAAAAATGTGTAATAGGTAGTAAGTACCTTTATACATAACAGTCTACACACAAATTTTAATAACTAACAACATAGATTCATACTATTTACTTTAGCGACAAGAAAATTGCAGTCCGGAGCTTCATTAAGAATTTTTTTTTTATGTTAAGGGCCGTGAAAATTTTGGACTTTTCAGCCTTATGCCCAACTGACATTCTTTTTAGAAAAGATACTAGTTTTGCGTCATGTTTAAATGTGCACGTTATGTTTTGTTTTTAAAGTAGCTTTCAACATTGAGCAAATACTCCACATTGTAGATGATCGCCTCGTCTGTGATAAATCTAAAAAATAAGATAGCAACACCGTCTCCAAAAAACTGCTTGCACCCTTTGTAAGTCTCCAATCATTGAAGACATGGTATGCTTTCAGATATTTCTTGCCAGACTTCTCAGGTAGGAAACTTAATTCTGCATTAATAACTTGTTGTTTTAACTCTTCCGGTGTTAAAATACTGCTCTCGTCGCTAGTTTCACTCATATTTTACGATTATTTTAATATGTTTTTACTTATTCAACTCTTTACGCCAGCCACGAAATTTTATTCCCGCTCTTTTAATTAAATTAAGGCGTGTTCGGAAATAGCACCCATGATATTTTATTATTCAATATATATTACGTAACATTATTGAAACTAGAAATAAATATTTACATGTTAAATATCAGTTTTATTTGCAGTAAATAATTATTTTCGTTTTTCAACAATAAGTTAAAATTCAATAAATTACATTAAAATACATAATTATCTTTTTGCAAAATTTCTTTAGTTAGTACGAAATTCAGAACGTTTTTGTCTTTGAGGTCGAATTCAAAATTGGACGTTCGAAAGGGCTGATCTTTGTCTCTCTCTCTTTCTAATGGCGGGAAAGAGATAGAGTGTGAATATTTCGAATTGTATGATTAACCCAAGGCTGAATAAGATATTCGCGGCTTTCTGAAACAAAAAAATAAAAAGTTACTTGGTCTCACTGATTGCAGGCAGCAAAACCTACATGTTTGAGCTACTGGAGTGAAAAGTAAATTTTTCTTTGGGTGTTTTTTCCAGCGAAATATAGCAACATAATTATAAAGGCAAAGGTACAATACCTGTACCCCGTGTGCGCTCGCGTGGAAGCATTTGTGTAGCTCTGACCCTGGGGACTGCGGCGCTCCAGCCGTAGTCCATCTTCATGACACATGCAATACGCGGCCCAGCAGCCACAATGGAGCCGCGGAAGGAGTGACTTATCTCCGCATTTATAAGCGGAATATTAGATAGGATGGGTCACCCAGGGGACCGGACGAGGAGGCGTAATATTTGACGTCACGCAGAGTTTGACCTGTGCGGTAATGAGGGCTATTGTGCGTTTCGAGCACAAACTACCAACATTTTGTGGAATTCAGAATTTAGTGCGAACACATTCAATACGTTATTTTTGTTAGTTTTCCTTAAAACGGTCACAGACACGAACTTATAAACATCACCTTTTGAATCAAAAGAAGCGACATAAGCTCCAAAAATGTTCCAAAGGAAACGACATATTAATGTGACTTTTCCCTGCGGCTAAAGTGATGATATATCTCGCGGGTCACAAACGAGGCAGTTACACAGCCTCCCAGTGAGAGATGAGCCCACTCACGAACACGCTCCGATACAAATGACGAGTTAACCCTCATCCGACAGCCTCTCTAAAGCGCGACGTATTTTAACCCTCGCATATAAAGTTAGCGCGAAAATAAAAGTGACAGATTGGGGACACTTTTTGTAGAAGATACCTAAGAAGAAGTAGTAAGGCAACATTATCGTTGTAATAACCTGCCAGTTGTTTTATTCTATAGTGAGTAAAATATTCGTTTTCAGAAAAGAAGTGGAAACGCATCTAGCAAACGGGCTACATATTGTGTTTAAATTTTTCCGTGCTGAACAAACCATCCGGTTAGTTAGTTCATCCGGCTTGTTTGGCAGCAGTTGTTTGTCAAACCATGTACCAGATTAACGGCCAATATTTGCTGCAACCCGCGTGATTTACAAAGAATGGAAGCAACTAGTCCCGTGACTGAAATGGATCCAATTCGTACGAACTGTTCTGTTTCCAGTGCGGTGCTTGATTGGTTCGCTCGATACTTCACCAGCCTGTCTGTGAATGCCTTAATCGACTGCTGGAAACCTAAATGAAAACTGACATATATCAAGGAACTATTTCCGGACGCCAGTGTCAATTTCTCTTACTAGTTTTCACTTTAAAAGATTCGAAGCGGGTGAGCATCCGATTCAATTAAATCACCCTCGGTTTATCAAAACAAACGTGCAGTGATTACGTATTTTAGTTCTGATTCTGACATAATTATAATGTTAATCCTAAAGTAAAATTAATCATTCTCGTGTTGCAACAACGATCCGAAATCTTACAAAAACTTGAGCATAATGCTTTGAACGCGAACAGGCAGTTTAATCTTTACATTATTAAATTATGATAACAAGACGTCTAAAACAGTAATTGTTGAAGGTTGAATATAATTGTTTGTCCAAAGTTGTTACAAACTGTTGGCGCTAAGTGTCAGAGAGTACGAGTCTAGATGGAGATAGGAAGATACTCAAATACTGAGTTGATTTACATCTCGAGTAACATTGCCTTACTAAACTTTGTTAAGTTAGCTTAGTACTGAATAGCCTTGTTTACAGTACGGCAAATTAAATCAATCTCATATTGTTATGTAAAAACAAGTAAAATTCCAAAATTTAAAAATCCCCCGACACATTTTTTTTTTCGTGCAACATAATTTATCTAGTACATAGTAGATACGCTTCGATAGGCAATCTATTGAACACGTAATTATGACACGATATCTTGCGAAAACACCCCGATTCAAACAGTAAAACGCCCATAACTTTTGAACGGCTGAACCGATTTTATTCAAACATAGCTAAGAACACTCTCGATTAAGTCACCTTTTAAACAAAAGAAACTAAATCAAAATCGGTTCACCCGTTTGGACGCTATGATGCCACAGACAGACACACAGATACACAGATACACAGACACACAGATACACAGACACAAAGATACACAGCAACACACGTGAAACTTATAACACCCCTCTTTTTCCGGCGGGGGTTAAAAACACCCCGATTCAAACAGTAAAACGCCCATAACTTTTGAACTGCTGAACCGATTTTATCCAAACATAGCTAAGAACACTGTCGCTAAATTCACCTTTCAAACAAAAAAAACTAAATCAAAATCGGTTCATCTGTTTAGGCGCTATGATGCCACACAGATACACACAACACACGTGAAACTTATAACACCCCTCTTTTTCCGGCGGGGGTTAAAAAGGCATAGAGAACTAAGATCTGCTATTCGACTCAAGGTTCTGATAGGAATTATTAGTGTCTAGAACAGCTCATTGAACTAAATCGATTTCTGAATAAGAATGAAATAACTTTGTTATAATTATAATCTCACTACGGGTCCAACGACAAATAGGCAGTACCTGTGAAGTGTGAAGTTTAGTTTAAGGCTCGCATTAGGATCCCGGTACTGTAATAATAGTAATTCCGTATTTATGTTAGTTGAGATCAGTTCTAGTGGAGAGACAGCAGGTACAAGTTACGCCATTGTGCTTAAACGTAGTTACAAGTATTGCCGGCGGCGCTCAGGACGGCGCGCGGCGCGGTGCTCAGGGCTGTCCATTAGATATTCCACCGTTTAATAACTAGGCTTGTTCCCAGCGCTCTCGGCGGCAATATCACTTGAATGTAGCAATATCCGCGGCCGCCAGACCTGCCCTTGACCTTTCAGCTAACCTCCATGTTCGTAAGTACAAGTCGTAATGACCTCCCGGAGGACGCGCCACTAAAATACCTCTCTTTAAACGAACATAACTTTGAAAAAGTCTCAAACTTCCTAAAACATGAATACAGAAAGAGTTGCCTGAGAGCTTTGTAACTTGTTGTCTTCTTCAAGTTGCGGAGACGCCAAATGTATGTTTAATGTGCGAGCTCTGCAAAAACAAATGTTGTAGAAATTCGGTTTCTTTCAAACAAACTTGTGTATTAAAACTGAGTCCTCTTTTAAGGAACAACTTGCTCCGCAGCGGTGTCACCTTGCGCAAAATTTATGTCTTTCCACAAAAATACAGACAGAAAACTCGCGCTATAAATAAAGCTGCGAGTAGAACATGAAACATTAGTAACAGGATATCTCGATACTCGGCGCACACTCAAATGACTGACATTCGATTAATCGTTAGAGGCGTATCGCCTATATCCCGGTTACTGCCACTCAATCAGTTTCAATCAATCAGTCGCTCCAGCGCGCCCATCAATCAAACATAGACGGACCAGCAACAATAAGAATACACATCACATGTGTGTTACCCCTGACAACACCGTAGTATGTGTGTCACCTGCGCAGCACCCCTGACACAAGACTTGACACGACTGAATGTCCAATCAGTGCGGAGTTTGACGACATTGTCGGATTTATCGGACAAACTTTCAAAGTGTCGGACGCGCGACAGAGTCTGTATGTTTTTTGCTGAACTTGGACACTCGTATTGCAAAAACTCAAGTATGACTTTTACGATAGATTAGTCATAAATTGCCAAAAAAAATAGAAACAGATAATTCATACAGTTTTACAGCGTAGTATAGGTATGGCTGAAACAAAATGGCCGAAATACAAAGAGTTGTGTTCTACAGCCTCAAGATTTTCGCGAAATTAATCAAATAAGTTAGCGGAACATTTCATTGAATGTTTCAATTTATTGTGACTGTTCCAGGGCTCAAGGCTACAACTTAAAACTTCAGAACAACTGGATAATGTAATAGCTCAAGAAATTGCCGACAAAACCATACCGTTGTGTTTTGACTGAGTTGTAATTACTTTAGGTTAAATTCAATTTTAGTTACTTGAATGGATCTTGTGTCTTTCGGGGGCTCATCAGAGGCCTTCTACTTCGTGGTTTCAGTTGGCTAAGCACTACCTCTGACTCCAACAACTCTTCGTCTTATCCATGCGAAGTTATTTCTCCTGTTACCGGAGCTTTTAAACGTTGAGTCTTTTTTTAACTTTCACTATTTCATTTAATTGCGAACTGGTTTATAGCATCCAACGCTGGATAATACATAAGTGTGAGGGACATAATCCTCTTAGAGTGCCAGTTACCACTCTAAGCAACGGTTCAACCAAGAGCCAGCGTGAGGAGCAATAGATTCCAATAAACACGGCACAGAGACACAAACTGACACGACGCGTAATTAAACAACGTCTATGGATAGGTAGTAGACGTAAACAACTTTACTGGAACAAGAATTAGAACGAAGAGCAATAAAGAGCACAACTCACGCTTTGTATGTTTGAGGATCGCACTGGCGAAAAACTAAACTCTGATTTAGTTACAACTACGAGGTTGAATTGACAATATTTTATAAGACACATTGAAAATATTGTACCTTTTATTATCTTCTTTAATATAAAAATGAATCGCAAAATGTGTTGGTAAGCGTATAACTCAACAACGCCTGGACCAATTTGGACAATTCTTTTTTTTAAATGTTCGTTGAAGTTCAAAGATGGTTTTTACGTATATTTTTTTTATTTATTTTTTATTTTTCTTCTAGGATAGGGTAGTGTAGGGAAGGGTAGGGTAGGGTAGGGTAGGGTAGTGTAGCGTAGGGTCGGGTAGGGTAGTGTAGGGTAGTGTAGGGTAGTGTAGGGTAGGGTAGCGTAACGTAGGGTAGGGAAGGTAGTGTAGGGTAGGGTAGGGTAGGGTAGTGTAGGGTAGATAAATGTTTGGTGTTTTTTTTAAGGCAAAACAAAGTTTGCCGGATCAGCTAGTTATATATATTATTGTATGACATATTGTCAATTTAACATCGTGTTAGCAACTAACTCTGAGTTAAGTTTTCCACGCAAGGTGGGCCTTACTGAATAGATATACGTAAGAATGCAACAATCGCCAATATGCAAAGTTTAGGTTAATTTAATGAGTCCGCTTAGAAACTTCTCATTTGATTTATAGGTAATACTGGCTTGCGATAGTTGTCTGTCTAACAGAAGACAATAATAATAATACTATACAACCGATAGAACGTCACATACCAGTGCATAGTTATTCAGATCACAAACCTCCCCAGCTATAATATAGGAACATATGACTTGTCAGATTGCACTGCAGTATTGTGTGGCTTGCTCGTCTGCAAAACAATACTCAAAGCAATCTGAATGTTTTGTGGCCCCTCGCTGTGGACGCAGTTAACTCCTAACGATACAACTTCTGTGACACGTCGTTATTCAACTAGTCATTTAGAAGGTACAGTTTTATTTCTTATAGTTAGGTGTGTTTGTAAATCCAATAATGAAAATTATTTTATTCATAGAATAGTACAGTAATCACTGCGTATCATAGGCGTATACCGGACATGTGCACGAGGCTCAAAGGATCGAAGCTGTGGACCAGTATCATTTAAAAACGCATACACAACAGATCTAAACAAACTGGAAGCGCTAGGAAACGACTAGTATGGTTTCCTAAAGCCATTAAGTCGGTTGTAAAGTAGAGTTATCTTATCTTATCTTGTGGAGGGGCCGAGAAATAACTCGGACACTTCGACCCATGGGATCTATTGTGTTCCCCTAGATAACTTACTCCTCGCCGATCTCGTTGAAAACACTTTTCATGAGTTTTACAACGAGACTAGGAGATATGAGCCTATAGTCTTCTGGTTTTGGATATCCAACCCCTAGGAGACTCATTCGCTTACCAGCCAGTGCATCGCATGTGCACAGAAGGTGCTCCATGCGTTCCGTATGTTCCCCACACAACCTGCACATGGGTGTCGCGGTTAGAACCATTTTCATGAGCATGTCGTTGGTTCCAAAGTGCCCAGTAAAGGCCCCAAGCAGGTAACGGATTTGCCCCCTGCTCATATTCCAAATGCATTCCCGGGCTTTGAACGTAGAGCCTAGGAATTTCTTGGAGTGTTGTAGACCGGTATTAGACAGCCAATGTTTTCGTTGTTTTTGATCTGCAAACTCCCTAAATGTGGCTTTGACGAGACACGTCGAAATGCCTACACATGGTTCTGGACCCACAAAATCATTTGCTGAGCCCTCTCTTGCCAGTTCATCTGCCACTTCGTTACCATGGATTCCTTTGTGCCCAGGGACCCACATCAGTCTTACCCTGTTATGCTTCCCAAGCCTGTTTAGGGCCTGGATAGCGTCCAGAATAAGTCTGGAGTCCACTTTGTAGGATGCCATGGCTTTGATTGCAGCCTGACTGTCACTAAGAATATATATGGATTTGCCTCTGGTTCCTCTATCTATATTCTCTTGAGCACAGGTTATTATGGCATATGTTTCTGCTTGGAATACAGTTGCCATCTTCCCTAAGCTTCTGCTACATTTGTAACCTTTTGCGTATATGCCCGCTCCTGTACCTGATTCCATTTTGGATCCATCAGTGTACCATACCAGACTATCTTGTTCTGGTGGATCGATTCCCTTCGTCCAGTCCTCTATTGTAGGGATTTGGACCTTGAAAGACCTTTCAAACACAAACATAGTTTGCATTTTATCGGATATCATGCTTGTTACCCGATCCAGGTCTTCATTCCCATCGAACTTTGTATGGTTAGTCTTTGGCTTAGAGGCATCCCATAGTCCAGCAACAGCAAGACGATGTAATGTCTTCCTTGCCTCGAATTCAACCATCATATGCAGAGGAGGGATATTAAGGTATCTCTCAATCGCTGCCGTAGGTGTTGTCCTGAAAGCACCCGTGATGCCGAGACACACTGTTCTTTGTAACCTGGTGAGTGGCGCTTTGCACGAGGCAAGCTTTGTTCTTGGCCACCACACTATGCTGCCGTATGTGATAATAGGTATTATCATTGTCCGGTACAGCCATCGTACCACTTTGGGCTTTAGCCCCCAAGTTTTACCGTAGGTGGAGCGACACATGCCGAACACTCGTAGGGCCTTTGTCGTAATATTTTCCACATGAGTTTTCCACCTGAGTTCTTTATCAAGCGTTACACCCAGATATTTAACTTCGGTGGACCAGGGCAGCTTTATTCCATTGAGGGAGGGCTCTCCTAGGTTTCCTAGTTGTCTTTTCCTCGTGAATGGAATAATGACTGCTTTGCCTGGGTTGATAGAGAGGTGGTTCTTAGTACACCATTCTTCTGTCATCCTCAATGCCTGTTGTAATAATCCAGAGACTATGTTCGGGAATTTACCATTAACCATTATAGCTATGTCATCTGCATAGCCTACTGTGTAGAATGGTCCGGTATTGAGTTTGGTAAGTAGCGAATCTACTACCAAGCACCACAGTAACGGTGACAGCACTCCGCCTTGCGGACAACCTCTAGTTGTTTTTGCACTAAGTCTGTCTCCCATCAGTTCCGATCTGACTATCCTGCTTCTCAGCATATTGTCAATCCAGTTGCACGTGGTATCATTGATGCCATGTTCCTTTGCAGCTATGCGTATGGACTCAAATGTTGTCTTGTCGAAGGCTCCCTCTATGTCGAGGAAAGCCCCGACACATATCTCCTGTCCCTCAAGCGCAGCCTCGGCTCGACTCGCAACATAGTGCAATGCCGTTTCCGTAGATTTGCCAGGGCTGTAGGCGCACTGTAGTTGATGTAGAGGGAATACTTTAAGTGGTCCCTCTCTTAGGTACCTGTCTACCAGTTTCTCCAGAGCTTTTAGGAGAAAGGATGATAGACTGATGGGCCTGTAAGCTTTGGCTTCCTCATAAGTCGGTCTACCCACCTTCGGTATAAAGGTGACTTTGACCTCCCTCCATGCTTTGGGTACGTACCCAAAGGCTATGCAGGCTCTGTAGAGCTTGCTCAAATGGGGTATCAAAACAGATGCCCCTTCTTGCAATAGTATTGGGTAGATGCCATCCGGACCAGGTGATTTGAGAGGCTGGAAGCCCGCTATGGCAAGCTTTAGTTTATTTTCATCTACCACTTTCTTTGCCGTGAGCCAGTTATTTTTGGACGTGTGCCTTGCGAGCTCGTCCCTTGTGACTGGTTCCTCTTCATCGCTGTCGCGCAGTATACATTCCGGGAAGTGAGTCCTAAACATCACGCCCAGAGTGTCCTGTCCAGTTTCCGTGAGATGCCCATTCTCATCCTTTATAGATGATAGTGGGTTTGTCTTAGTCATGGACATTGCTTTGCACACCCTCATTCCATTTGGCAGAGTTTCAATGGAGGTGCAATGCTGCCGCCAATTAGTTCTTTTGGCCTTGCGTACCGCCGTGTTGTACCTTGTCAGCATGCTATGATAGCCTGAGAAATCCTTCTTGGCTTTTGCATCATTAAAGGCCTGTCGTGTTTCCTGACGTATTTTAACTAGTTCAGGAGTCCACCATGGTACCTTTTTACAAAAGGCCTTTTTCTCTGGGCAATTATCTTCCCATGCACCGATGGTGCCCATCTTGATTCTGTCCGCTTCAAATTCTATATCTAGTATGGAATTAAGCTTACCTTTAGGGCTCCCTAGATTTATTTTTAGGTCCCTCCTGTACGAGTCCCAATTTGTATGCCTTGGGTTTCTCCTTCGTCTAGTTTCGGCTACTCCCGCCGTCCTAAACCTAAAGCATATATAATTATGGTCAGACAGAGAGATTTCGTCCGATACATGCCAGTTTTCAATATGACCGCTGGCCCTGTTTGAAGCCAGTGTCAGGTCAATAACTTCAGTTCTCGCCGAGGTCCTGAAAGTAGGTTTATTGCCTGCATTAAGGATTTGTAAAGAAGAGCTTACCACAAAGTCCAACAAATCCTCCCCTCGTTTGTTGACATCTGAACTGCCCCAAACGACGTGGTGTGCATTCGCATCGCAGCCAAGTATCAGGTCGAGGTTTTCTTGGTTGCCGTATTCAACCAGCCTTCTGATTAGTGGTGTTACTGGTTCCTTTTGTTCATATGGGAGATAGGCAGAGGCAAGGATAATTCTCCTTTTCTCTGTTCCCGTCCCCACTTGGATCAAAGCTGTTGTGAGATCCCTGTAACAGAAAGTACGTAAGGGCATTGCCTCTATACCGCCCCTGATATAGATGCAAGTCCTCGCGTCATTAGTTGGACAGTCATAGAATACCATACCTCCTGTCCCACCTAAGCCTTTTATAGTCCCCTTATACAGATAAGGTTCCTGTATCAAGGCAACGTCATATGTGTTAAGCTTCAGTTGCCGAGCCAGAAGGGCAGTAGCGGCTCTGCAATGATGCAAATTTATTTGTACACACCTTAGTCCCTCCATCTTGGATGATTTTGATGGGCCTGTGTTGATATGGGAGGGCCTTAGTTTTGAGGCCCCTCCTCCATCGCCTGGCTCTCCTCGAGAGCAGTCGGCGACTCAATCCCCAGGGTGTCGAATTCCCCGAGGATGTCATCCTCGTGGTCTGCCTCTGACTCCCCGGTCTGAACCTCTGTCTCCTGCGCTGCGTCGTGAGCAGAGATTTCGTCGATGGCCCCATCGCAAAGCGGTGGTCCATCCTCGGAGGGCTCCGCTTCTGCTTCCACAGTGGGCGCCTCTCCCTTGTCTTCTTCCAGGAGCTTGAACGAGTATCGTTCAATACCTCCTGGAAGAGAGTAGCCCGCGGCCTTGATGACCCCAGCGGACACCCCGTCCATGAGGACGATACGACGGATGCCGGTCTGCTCAGTGAGAGTATTCACGACCTTCCAGTCGTCCGTCCTCAAGGCAGGGTTAAGTCGCTGGAGCAGTCGAATGGCCCGGGCGGAGTCTTGCAACGCCAAGTTGCGACTCTTCCATGCCATTTTGACTGGCTTTGGAAGGTCCTTGGCGTCGACGACCTTGAGTTTCAGGGAGCCAAGTTCCACATTGTGGATGGCACCCCGAAACCAGCAAGCTGCATCAGAGTCGTCGCAGGATACATGTACTGCACCTGCAACGACTCCGGGAGCAACCGTGAGAACAGGCAGAGGCGCAATCCGGCGCATCCTCCAGTTTCCCAATAATGAGCTCCTGGATTGGCGCCAAGTCCTCCGCCTTCAAGTACTCCTCTGGGTACTTGACTGTGACGACAGCGAGTTTCACAGCCGCCACCGCATCCCTAAAGGATCCGGTTGAGGATGAATGCCCTTGGGTCTTCATTCTCTTGGCCACCGTGTCCCCGCTGTCCCCGCTGAGAACAGCACGCGGTCTCTTTGATGGGCCCTCCGTAGGAGTCCCCTCAAGAGCCGCCTGCTGTCTCAGCTTTTGACGCTTTTTCCGCTGCGCCCCAGATCGTCCAACCGGAAGCCAGCCTGAATCATGCCGGCCCCCAGGAGACGACGAGGTGCTGCCTTTGCCGGTCGCGTCCGGGGCTGCAAGGTCCGAGATCATTTGACCTCTAACGCAAGGCTCCCGTGTCGCGCCAGCTTTGGCAGTACCCTTATGCCCGGTGGGCTGGTTTGCAGTTCCGCCCTTCGGTGGTCCCACAGCAGTGCCGACCCTCGACAGTGCCGCAGCAGTACCGTCAGTTGACAGTCCCACCACAGCCCCATCTCGAGACGATCCCACTGCAGTCTCGCCTCTGGACGTTCCTGCTAGGGAAGATGCAGTCCCGGCTTGCGCCGGTCCCGCCGTCTGGTGTGCAGTCCCAGCTTTTGCCGGTCCCGCCTTTTGGAGCGCAGTCCCAGCTTTCGCCGGTCCTTTCGCCTTGTGGTTTTTTTTGTTAAAATCCATTAAAAATCCCGATAATATTTTCGTCCCTCAACTATCCCCACCCGCCATGGAGTGCTCAAGTGGCGATGCTACGGTAGCACCAGGGTTTAGTCGAGGGATATAGCCCCCCCCCATTAGTTGCTCACGAGACTGCACAGCACCAACCCACACCGCTACCACTAGCGATGCGAGCGAGCACTGCCGCCTGCAAGCCCCCAATGGGAGTGAACTCGCCTGGGGGCCGTCTGACCGGACCCCGCAGCCGATTGACCGTAGCTGGCTAAACTACGGCCTCCCGTGTGATGAGAAATCCGGGCCAAAGTGGAGTGTTGCCTCAGAGACGTTAAACCGCCTACGCTCGTCGGCTCAGCCACCAGGATCCCTTCATCCCCCCGTACGGGTCCCCGCGCACGGCACAAACACGCGGGAGGTCATTGCTATCCATCATTGTTCTCGTTCAATGGTGGACACCCAGGGGCATGACCTCGCCACCCCTGTGTTACGTCGCCCGGTGATTTCTGTTACGTCTATTTCATAGGGAATTAGACCAAAAACAGGGCGGCAACCACGAGAAGGAAAATCACCGCACTTGCCTTGAGGATCTACACGACCGTAGCGCTCTCCCTCAAGACCACGCCACCTTGCCGTCTCTGAAGGAGACGGACAAGGTAGGACTGCATCGACAAAGCCAAGCCCTACGAGGCTTGTCGCTGAAAGCTCAAAGCGTAAGTTTGTTAACACAGACCAGCCCCAAAAATACTATACAACCGATAGAACGTCACATACCAGTGCATAGTTATTCAGATCACAAACCTCCCCAGCTATAATATAGGAACATATGACTTGTCAGATTGCACTGCAGTATTGTGTGGCTTGCTCGTCTGCAAAACAATACTAAAAGCAATCTGAATGTTTTGTGGCCCCTCGCTGTGGACGCAGTTAACTCCTAACGATACAACTTCTGTGACACGTCGTTATTCAACTAGTCATTTAGAAGGTACAGTTTTATTTCTTATAGTTAGGTGTGTTTGTAAATCCAATAATGAAAATTATTTTATTCATAGAATAGTACAGTAATCACTGCGTATCATAGGCGTATACCGGACATGTGCACGAGGCTCAAAGGATCGAAGCTGTGGACCAGTATCATTTAAAAACGCATACACAACAGATCTAAACAAACTGGAAGCGCTAGGAAACGACTAGTATGGTTTCCTAAAGCCATTAAGTCGGTTGTAAAGTAGAGTTAGTCCAATGTGAACACAGCACAGCTAACATAAAAATATGATATCGTCATAAAGCTGACCCAGAAGTGCACGAGTGCGGACTGTGCAGTTTGCTCGTAAACTTTATGTTAATGTCTATCCGATTGTAAAAATGTCATCTATTTTATTCTATTTTTAATAATGACCGTTTATTTGATTATGCAGACTTCTCTCGTCATTTCACTGAAGGTTGTTTTAAAACAACTGATGCGGTGTGCCACTATGACCAGATGTATTCACGTAAAAGAAGCAAAAGGAGTGTGTAAGAATCGAAACTTGTGGCTTTTTGAAGGTTCAGCATTGATGGGAAAAATACGTGAGTTTAGTTATACACGTTTGTATGCCACAAATGATAGTTCACCATCAGCAAAGAACACCATTCACCATTCAAAGTTCACCATCACTTCATTTATCAGCAAAGAAATAGTCGTCAGTCGATAGAATAAAGTAAGCTTAAAAGGTTTTAAAGATAAATAAATATTTATTTGCTAAAACATGTGTTTACATGCAACAATAAATAATACTTGCATGCAGAATAACATTGAAAAACCAAAAAGTTCGGACATGTTTGCCCCACCTAATATGGCAGGCAAATATTTTAAAAGTTAATATCATGAACAGTTTAAAAATGGAAACACAAAGTGAATTTAAAAACAATAATTACAAAATTTTAAAAAAAAGAAAAAATAATAATTTTATTTTTGCAAACTGTTAGATAGATAGATTTATTTATTTGCTTAGAATGTAGGTAAATAATACAATTAGGTGTTACAAATATTTTGGATTCTTATACATTCTGCCTTAATGGCATGCAAAAATTTTAGTTGCTTATACCACTATAGATTATTATATTTACTTAAAGCTAATTAATAATATAAGAACATTAAACATTAAATAGATATATATAATTTCTTGTCATTCAAAAAATCTGATACAGAGTAATAGCATTTTGAAACTAGTATTTTTTAAGGTTATTTTTAAATATTCTTAAAGGTTGCTCTTTAACCGTTTTTGGTATATGGTTATAAATAAGTGGAGCCATGCACATAACACTCTTTCTCAATAATGCAGTTTTATATCCTCCTATGCATAACTTATCTTCGTATTGAGTTCTTAAACTTGTAGTCCTGATTCTACTATTTTTCAAAGTTGGGAATAACTGATCATTTGTTTTGACAAAAATTGCTATTTCTAATAACTATAGGCATGCAAAAGTTAAAAGATTATATTTTTTTGAAAAGGTATGCAGCTGTCGGTCACATTTAAACATAGATCTAATACAGCGTTTTTGCGCCTTAAAAATATTTTCTCTCTCGCTACAGTTGCCCCAGAATATTATACCAAACCTCAATACAGAAACAACTAGACTGTGGTATGCCATCAATACTGTCTGAATGATAACTTTTTTTGATAAACTATATAATGCATAAGCGGCTGAACTTAGTTTTTTGCATACGTCATCTGCTTGAGTGTTCCATGTCAGCCGGCTATCACTTGTAATTCCTTGAAAATTTTGCTTCATTGACCTTATCTATTGTTTGTCCATTATAATTTAAATTCATATTTGTGGCTAATATTCTTTGATAGTAATGCATTACTTTTGTTTTCTCTAAATTTATAATTAAATTATTTTTATTAAGCCAAATTATAAATTTTTCAAGCGTATTATTGACATTGGCTTCATAAGAACCATGTTCATCATCAATCAAGAATCATGTTCAATCATTCAAATTCAATAATTAAAAACTACATTTGTCAGTACGATACAATTTTCTTTAATCCACATTTATAAAAGCTTTGCGGGATAAAAGCGATTCATTAGTGCTCAGCAATAATAAAACTGTTGTACATTTTAATAAACCGCTGCCCACTCGCCTGGGAAGGACTCCACGTGAGTCTATTCACGTAATCTATATATACGCTGCAGTTCTTTTATCTCTAAATAGGAAGCATAGTGATCTACCATGTACCTATACCATATTTTATATTACACATAATATAGCTATCTACCAAAATGACAAAAAAAAGGTCATTTATTTTAAGTTAGATGGCATTTCCTTTATTGTTATTGAATAGAATTTAGACGTTATACTTGTCCGACTTATTATTAACTTGTAGCAAAATAACCCTGGCCAGCACAAATATACAAAGCCTAAAGATTCACTTTGTACAACACCCAATAACTAGCTAACATACATCCTCGCCAATAGACTGAAACGCAATGCATAAGTAAATGCACTAATGTTTTACTACATTTCATCTAAGAGATCCCATTTACTTCACCAGTAGATAAGTAAATTGAGGAAAACCTGTTGCAGCAATCCTTCTAGCCCTTACATTTATCTCACTCCGAGGGCCTACCTCACCCGACCCTTAATTGAATCCTTATCGCCCTCGTCGGAGCGCCAGGCTTGAGGCTTACACCCGGCGCCTGTCGATTGATTGATCAGGAATCAATTAATGACGGAGTCACTGGGCCAGGCGAGCTCCTCTAGACTGTGTACACCATTGTGAACACGGGTAAAGGGTCTTAATTAAAGCATCAAACAGGGCTCAATACACGAAATAGAAAGATCTACTTAATTTACATCCTTAAATCTGACACCCGTCTTGGCAAAGCCTATCGTGCTACCCAGTTACTGGGTTGTGGAGGTCGAATTGGCAGTCACTACATATAAAATACTTACTGGTATCCAACTAAATCCAGTTAGACTTTAAGCCGACCCCGATATAGTTGACAAAAAATTAGGGATACCCTGAAAACCGCTTATAGGGAAAAAATACTACAGAACTCATCAAAGTCCCGGTATTGGCTCGGTTCTACAGGTAGAGACCCCGGAGTTCTATATTATATATATTTGTGTACAGTTACTCCATATTTCAATCAGTAAACCCTCTGATCTTTAATCACTTAACATCTTAAGTCACCCCCGCGGCCCCGGGGCCAGTCCAGTGAGTCGCAACAAGAAGCAGCCAACGTAATGAAGACTAAATAACAACGAGCGGTAATGGAAACATAATTGTGTCCATTTTCGGTGTATCGTGGTCCGGACTCCGGGGTGCGCCAGTACCCCACTTAACTGGCTCTACGAGTTAATTAGGGACGCTTGGGGGTCTCGAGTTGGAGGCTTGCGGGCTCCGGCGAGTTACGAGAGTCATCGCGGGAAGGGGCGCTGCTTACTTTTGTTGTTTCATTCAGATGGCCACGATAACGTTATTTATTAAGATTAATCTCAATTCAAATGGCTTTGAGTTAATCTGATTAGGATTCATTGGCTGACAGTTGAAGGCTGTTGGCAACTGATTACAATCACTACCTTTGGTAAACGTAAACAGACGGAGAAAGACAATTTCCTGAAAACATACCTCAACTTACAGTCAGCCATTTTCATCCTGCGCACTTCAAGCAGCCCTCCATTCACTCCAGGCTCGATTTTATTTCTCTCGACCTTTAAAAACGTCGTTAAGTCAGGATTATGTAAATGTGTACGTTTATAGAAGTTTATTCAATCCCCACAAAGAAAAGAAAACTACTCGCTTACCTCCGTGAAGACCGTAAAACTGGTAAACACCTGTAATAAAATCTAAATACGTTTACCTTGTTATTTCATTCTTTTATATTTGCTTTTATACGCGTTTCGTTTGATTGATTATTTTGAATGGGATTCGATGTTAATTCAGAGAAGAAAATGGAACACTGTGAGAAATATGAGCCAAAGTAAAGTTCTGTATAAAACCATTGAGTCGGGTTGATTGTCACGATGAAGTAATAAAATCAGTTATTATACAGTAGCCTTGACAGCAAAATGATTGTATAGATAGGTCCAACATGACAGAAGCTAATACATTAAACATCAATTAAATTGTATTATCTATTTCAAATCATCATCCTTTTACATAGATATCATGGTTTATGATAACGGTTCCGCCATTATCACGCACATCAACTTTGTTTACGTTTTAGTAAAATTTTATAACAATAAGAATGTTCTAGTTAGATGACAGCATACTATTACAAAAGCGGTAAATATCTATACAATTCTTACATAGCCGTAGGTGATTAAAAAATGTAACAGTCATGATGATATTTTTGGTAAAAAAAATATAATGTGGGTAGTTGTGTGGGTTTGATAATGATTGATGACTCAGTTCTCGTGATCATGGCGCTTGTAACGGTGCCGAAATTTCGAGCTCTCAACCCAATGCAAAATATACATGGTAAATATCCCGAAACAAATATTAATTCTAATGATTGTGACCATGTCAGCTTAAAAAAAGTCTTTTACATTTTTAACCGACTGCTCAAAAAGGAGGAGGTTCTCAATTCAGATGTTTCAATTTGTTTTTTTTATGAATGTTTGGGCGGGGCATAACTCCGTCATATATAGACGGATTTGGAAAATACAAGTCTTCATTTGATGATGGGATCCCATGGAAATCGATAAAGCGATTTTGGCAAGATGGCAAGCATTTGCACTCAGAAAGTATCATTTGGTGAAATGGAAATAATAATAATAATAATAAGCCCCCTAAACAACCACACGTACTGATTGACCATCTAATCACGTGGGGGGCGGACACACGATTGAGAAATTACTGGCGTGGCTAACGAGGCGCTGGAAACCCACTCAACATGGAGACACGTTCTAAAAGAAAACGTATAGGACCGCTGCCCGGGGGCGATCGCCGGGGCGCACCTGGAGCTGACGCTGGGTGTCACAGCATGCGAACCGTCAGCGGTCAGGAGTTGAGCAGGCGGGCTCCCACCGACAAAGATACTACAGCCGAAATCAGTGACGATGGTGACAGACTGACTAACAGGACAGACACCCCTGTATAACCGTATAGTCCAAGCACAGTGTCTTACACACCTTCAAGAACATCTTCGCCATCTATATCATCGTCACCATCTTTACCATCCTCACCCCCCATTAGTATTTTAAATACAGTTCCACCCACACCGGCCTTGAATGTTGCACGGGAAGTATCTAACTTCTTACCCGCGTCCACCAAGGCTGATAAAACAAGAGTTCGCATGAGATGGAGTTAAGAAGTAAACTTATTTATCATGCGAACCTATCTATACATAACTAAATTAGAGACCGATATGACCACCTACAGACAACAACTGCACTCACTTTTCACACGACAATACCCAGAAATTACAGTTACGGAGCAGAGAATCTCAGATCAAAGAAGAGCTATAGTTAGGAATAAACTCTTATCTCAAGAAGATATAGACCAACTAAAAGAAGAAGTACAAACACATATACTACAGGAAGAATCAGTAAATTCTGCAGACGATAACACCATCAGTCAAAACATAGGCGGAAGTTCTCTTCAAGAACAACCACAAGCGCTCGTTCAGTTACAATCTAATAATTCTATTGATTCTCAATCTCTACCATACAACCAATCACAACCATACACGCAAACCTCACATATATCTACACAAACTGAATATTTAACCCTTACGCTAGAAAATGATATTCAAACTCTAGTAGTCACAGATCAAAATCTTATAACAGATACGTATATTCAAGAAATTCATGACAAATTTAGAACAAAAATAGCACAATTCTCTGGAATGGACCCAGCAGCTCGACCTAAATTACCCAAACTTAAATACACCCCTGAACTATTTCGATTAGTTAATTTATTTAATGAAAATATACTCGTACAATTTCTTTCTGACGACGCACAACTTTTAGACATTCACTTAATGATATATTGCACAGCGGTAGTTATATCTGAAGAGCTTAATTTTAAAATCACAAACCACACAGTAAATACATTAAGAAGACACAACAAAGAACCAGCGTGGCAACAAAGGCTAGAAAAAGACATCGAAAAATTGAGAGCAGATTGTGGCAGACTTACAAATTATATCAACGGTTGCAGATCAAATAAAGTAGTAAGAAGAGTTGAGGCTATATTCAGAAACAGTTTTATTCACACCAGGCACGAAGATAGCAACAGAACGCCTGAAGAATTCTTAGACACGTTAAAACAAAAACTAGCACTTAAGGTTCATAGGCTAAGAAGATATAAAAAAGCCCAACAGCGCAAAAACGACAACGCTATATTTTACAAAAACGAAAAAGTATTTTATAGAAACATAAACAAACTACGTATGGATACAAATAGCGAGAATAACTCAGAAACTGAACAGCCTACAAAAGAACAGTTAGAAACGTATTGGTCTAGCATCTGGGAAGAGCAAATACAACACAACGCTGAAGCAACTTGGATAGCGGAAGAAGATGCAAAATGGAGAGATATTGACGAAATGGAATTCATAGAGGTAACAGAGTCAGACATTACACACATAACAGCTAGACTGCATAACTGGAAATCACCAGGTATAGACAACATACATAATTTTTGGTACAAAAAGTTAACTTTACTACATAAATATATAGCAAAAAATTTAACAGATATCATATTAGGACAAAAGAACACACCTGAATTTATAGCAACAGGAATTACTTACATGTTACCTAAAACTAAAAATACACCTCAACCTTCCCAATACAGACCAATTACATGCTTACCCACGATATACAAAATATTAACTTCAGCAATAACGAGAAAGATTAACTCACACATAGAACATAATAACATCATAGCCGAGGAACAGAAGGGATGCCGGCAGGGCCATATGGGATGCAAAGAACAATTCAATTCAATTCAATTCAATTTATTCATTAACAATATACATTGTGTTCGAAATTTTTACATCATAAAACATAACATTAACATTAAAAGTAAACACTAATCTTAAATTAAATACATTAAATAACATGCAAACCTAAGTACAATAATAATAGTAGTTATAACAATGAATAATACGGCAGCTAATTATTGATTCCACTATACACAAACATGCAACTACAAAAAACAGAAATCTTCATTGCACATATATTGATTACAAAAAAGCTTTTGACAGTGTTTATTTATTTATTTATTTATTTATCACAATTACTCAAAGCACTTACAGTTTTACCCAACACGTGCAGAGAGTCACAACATTTACTATTACAAACATACATCCATAAAAATTGTCAGAGAAACAACACAAACAAAAACATAACAATGCCTAAATAATCCAAATATTCAATAACAATAATGAAAATTCAATAGTAATATAAAAATATAATTATTACGAATAATTTAATAACAATAATTTAATACAAATAATTTAATAAGAAACAGTTCAATAATTTAAATTTAATAATAAAAATAATTCAATAATTCAAATTTAATAATAAAAAAACGTTCAGAATCAATCAGCATTATCTAGGTGCTAAAATACTCTTTACATTCCTTTAGGAATATGCGCACATTCGAGTTGAATATGTCGACCTCCGGTTGCTGAGCAGTCAGGGTATTGAGCAATGATACCGCCTGATTGGTAGTAGCATATTCCGCGGTACGAGTCCGGACTCTGGGAGCCGCGAGGAGGGGGCGCGAGCGCAGTCGCGTGTACTGAGCCGGCGCGGATAGTCCAAAGCGCGACAAGGCCGTGGGGTTGTCGATTTTCCCGTTTAGCAACAAAAAGTAGTGCAAAAGGAGCGCACATTTACGTCTCAGCTCGAGAGTATCAATACCCACCATTCCTGAAACGAACAGAGAGGGATATAAGTAGGGGTAATACCCATACATTTTTTTATACAGATACCGGCAGAATTTACGCTGTACGCGCTCTAATAGCAAGTTGTACTTTGCCTCGTGTGGATCCCATACAATCGAATTAAACTCAAGCCTGCTGCGAACAAATGCGAAATACAGGGCAACAATTGCATGTTTGCTGGTAAACCGAGCCGACTGCCTCAAGACGAACCCGAGGGATTTGTGTGCTCGCTTACACAGATCGGTTATGTGGTCATTGAAGGTCAGCCCAGTATCCAACATAACGCCGAGATCGCGGATTGTTGTGACACGCTCCAGGGGGGTACCTGACACATTGTAGGTATACACATGCGGCGAGCGACAGCGAGAGAAAGTGATGATCTTACACTTAGATTTGTTAAACTCCAAGCGGTTGTGGTTACTCCAGGCTACAACATTGTCGATGTCCCGCTGGAGGGCATCACAATCAGCCGCATTTCCTATGCCCAAGTAGATCTTGAGATCGTCAGCAAACATCAGACACTTTGCCGCCTGAATGACCTCCGGCAAGTCATTGACCATGATAAGAAATTGGGTAGGGCCAAATGTGCATCCCTGACTCACTCCAGACTGAGTAACATACGTATCAGACCGATAACCATCGAGTTGAACATACTGCCTGCGATCAGCAAAATAACTACAAAACAATTTCAATAGTTTAGGCGTAAATCCTATGACTGAGAACTTATGCAATAGCACGTCATTATGAACACGGTCAAATGCCTTTTTAAAATCAAAATATGCTGCATCTACCTGCCTACTGTTGTCCATCTCAGTGACAGCATAATCCACAAAGTTGACTAGGTTAGTCGCAGTTGACCTACCGGCTCTGAACCCATGCTGACATTCGCTTAAAAGCGGTCTGATTTGTCTGGTTATATGTTTGTTCAAGATAGACTCTAACAACTTGCCGAAGGCCGACAGGACAGCAATAGGTCTGTAGTTCGAGATGCGTGACCTTGAGCCATCCTTGTGTATGGGAGTCACACGAGAAAGTTTCCAAAGAGAAGGATAAATTGCGCTTTTAAGAGCGAGATTAAAAATAAATACTAACGGCACCACAAAAACCCCGATGCAGTCTTTCACAATAAACGGAGGAATACCGTCTGGCCCGGTGGATGACTGGGGTTTCAAACGCTTGACAGCTAGCAGCAAATCTTCGCTGCTTATGCTGTCTAGTGCTATGCGAGATGATGACACAACTGAGTCCCCGCACTCAGCGTGTTCCTGAGACAGTACGGGCTTATCAGGTAAAAAAACTGACTCAAAATAGTTTGCGAAGGAGTTTGCAGCTTCTAAACCAGTTACCACTCTGTCTTCATATTCGTATTCCCGACAGTTTTGTCTGTCTGAGCGCTGTTCCCTAACAAAGGACCAGAAACTTTTCGGGTCCTCTCTTATATCCATCTCTGCTCGCTTGATGTAGCTATCATAAGCAAGTTTTATTAATGTTTTTACATGCTGCCTATAGTATTTAAACATGGATTTGTAGTACTCACTGGCTAACACTTCTTTAGATTTTTTTAAGTAGCTATACTTCAATGTATACTTCTAATAATGTCAGGAGTGTACCATGTTGGATATTGGTACCTCGAGCCAGACTTCCTGTGTTTTTTCACCGGAACATGACAACGCAAGCAGTCGCGTATTTTTTGATAAAAGATATCCACGGCACCGTCAACGTCATTTGTTTCCAATACCTCATCCCACGTTAAACAAGCGATAGTGTGATACAGCTGCTCAAAGTCAGCTTTCCTAAAGTTCCACTGCGGTGGTGAGTCATGCAGCGCAGGCGGCGGCGGCGGCGGTAAGCGCGGTGGAGGTGCGCGCGCCGGCGGCCGCGGCACACTGAGCGTCACCCCGAGTGCGGGATGATGCGCGTCCTCCAGCACCAGCGGCTCGGTATCCCCTCTCATTAGCACATACTCTTCACCTAGACTGCTCAGAACCAGATCAAGCATATTACCGTGTTTATTTTTAATTGTATTATATTGTGTTAGTTTACAAAAAGCAACTAAATGAGTATACTCCATTCTAACATGTTGACTGCATGAACTGTTCAGGTTAAAGTCACCTAATATTAGTATATCAGTATCTGAATATTTTCTAACAAGGTTTTCCAGTACCATAAATGTATTAAGGTATTTATCTACATTTGAACTGGGAGGAATGTAGACAACACAAACTAATATTTTTTTATATTTTAACAAAACTGATGCCATCACTACTTCAATATCGTCGGTGTACCCGTCAATGTCAACAATTTGTTTTACAGTGTATAGACTCCGTACTGCCAACAACACTCCACCCCAACCAGTATCATTAACACGGTCTCTTCTTATGACACTGTACCCATCGGGAAATATTTCCGCGTCATTCACACTGCTCATCAAAAACGTTTCAGTTAGGGCAAATATGTCAGCTGATTCGTTCAATATTGCTAGTTTGCATGCATCTAACTTTGAACGCAAACCTCTAACGTTCTGATAAAAAATGTTATATTTTTTAGGTTTCTGAGTTTTTGTGGATTTGCTTTCGAAACCCACTACGCCACGGCTTTATATGCACATCCTCTGCCCAGTTCTCCGGGGACATATACATACTAACATTTTTGGTAGGCACGGACAACTTAAAAGAAGCGTAATCATCGCGCGGTTTCAAAACCTCAGCCGAACAGAAATCTTCGGAACATATTTTTTTCAGATGTGCGGTAACTTGATCAACCGTAGTTCCAACTTTAACATAGTATAAATGTAGGTACGATTTACGCTCGGCTGCCAGTAGTGTCGATGACTCAGCGCCGGCCGTACCTCGGATAACGTTCTCGAACGAACGTCGACTACGCCGATGTCTCACCTCGATCCACTCGTTCGCGCTTTGTTCCGCAGTGTCGCTATCTCTTACGGGCGCAGGCGCACTGGTAGAAGCGCTCTCGATACCAGTATGTTGCGGCGTCGATGGTGCACTCGGCGTAGGGGTCACCACTGATGACGTCGCCTCTCGACCAGTGGTAGTGGGAGCGGGCTTGACAGTCCGTTTCCGAGCGTTCGCGGCGTTCGCTGTGATGGCCGATGCTGCCCGAATGTGGGCTTCGCGTATTGGTCGCGTTGCCGTCTCCAGTACCGAGGTACCCTCGGTGTGATTTTGTTTAATTTGCACTGAGTTGTTCACCAGTTTTTTTATAAGCTGATTTTGCTCCATCAAGAGCTTTTCCATGGAAACCACTTTACTTTGCAAGCACATAACCGTTTTCGCCAACTCGCGAATGGTTATTTCGGCACTCTTATCAACCATTTTTATTTTATATGGACAAATATACAGGAGCTACAACTTACACGCGCAAGAGCGAGAGAGCAATGTTCATCAATGAGCATCCCAGCAAATGTTTCTCATTCCTGGTTGATTAAAATATTAGAGATTTATATAATAAACCCAAAAATTATTGATTTTCTGCGCCGTATAATGTTACAGTGGAAAACCACACTTCAGTTAAATAGCAGTCACAATACCATTAGAACTCGACAGATATCTATTAAAAAAGGTATCTATCAAGGTGATTCTCTGAGCCCCATGTGGTTTTGCCTCGCCCTAAACCCTCTGTCACATTTACTTCAGAGATGTAAGGCTGGATATTGCCTCAAGCACACTTCACAGGAAACAACAGTATCACATCTTATATACATGGATGACATAAAATTGTACGGAAAAACAGAGAAAGATATGAAAAAACTAGTAGAAGTAACAGCAGAGTTTAGTTAGGATATCAATATGCAATTTGGTCTAGATAAGTGTAAAACCCTTCACATTGTGAGAGGCAAGATACGATCCGGGGACTATGTAGTAAATAACACCGACACTATAACATCAATGGAGCCGACAGACTTATATAAATATTTAGGGTACACGCAACTTAAGGGACTCGATCATGTAAGAATTAAAAACTCACTAACTACAGAGTACAAGAGAAGACTTAACGCCATTTGTAAAACCCAACTCTCCAGTAAACATCTAACTAAAGCTATAAACACATTTGCCATCCCTGTGTTAACGTACTCATTCGGAGTTATAAAATGGACCAAAACCGACACACAACAATTAGAACGAATTACTCGAACAACTCTTACGAAACACAATAACTTGCATCCTAAATCAGCAATAGAAAGACTAACCATCAAACGACAACATGGAGGAAGGGGCCTTATAGACATCCAGCACCTTTGGAGGAAACAAGTTAGTCGGTTAAAAACATTTTTTCATATAAAATCTCGTACTAGTAACATACATAAAGCCATTGTAACCAACGATATCAACTACACTCCACTTAACTTAAACGGCCAGATAGATTCAGAAAGTACTACCAATGAAGACCCGCAGGTCCAAAAAACTGAAGATTGGAAGAAAAAAGTTCTTCACGGCCGGCATCCTCATGACTTAGAACAATCCTACATAAATAAATTAGTGTCCAATAAATGGCTCAAAATAGGTAACTTATTCCCAGAAACTGAGGGATTTATTATAGCTATTCAAGATCAGATCATTAACACAAAAAATTACAGAAAATACATAATAAAAGATCCTACAGTAACAAATGACAAATGTCGAAGATGCCACATCCAGCCAGAAACCATACAACATATTACTGGCGCCTGCACAACACTCACACAGACTGACTATACTCACAGGCATAACCAGGTAGCAAACGTAATCCATCAAAAATTGGCTCTCAAATACACCCTCATACAAAGCACTAATACTCCTTACTATAACTATGCACCACAAACAATTTTAGAAAATACCACACATAAGCTCTACTATGACCGCGCCATTCTCACCGACAAGACCATTCACTATAATAGACCGGATATAACCTTGCAAGATAAAGTAAATAAAGTAACTTACCTGATAGACATCGCAGTCCCCAATACGCACAACATTCAGAAGACAATCACTGAAAAAATAAGTAAATACGCAGAACTCAAGGACGAAATAGTTAGAATATGGCGGCAAAAAAAAGTTTATGTGGTCCCCATAGTCCTTTCTACAATAGGCGTCATTCCGAACCACCTTCTCCATAGTCTGAAGTTACTTAATCTAAACGAAAATCTCTATATCAGCCTTCAAAAAGCTGCCATCTTAAACACATGTCGAATTGTAAGAAAGTTCATGCAAATTGATGAAAACGAAATAGGTCCACATCATTCATCTTCAACATAACACACCACACACTGTATTTACTTGGTCTCGGCCCGTAAATGTAACTTAAACCAGCCTAAGAGCTGAGAATTTGAAACACTTGATAATAATAATTCTTTATTGACATAATGGATACAATTTAGATTAAAGGATTCCCTGAAATGATGAAGAAGACCACAGATGGTCACTGGAACTTCTCAATGATAAGTTTGTTTTGGGTTTAAGATATCTCGAATAGTTGAATTATTGTGATGAAGCAAATACATATGTGTGTGTCAGGAGCAGGTGCATAAAAGGAGGCATACAAATTTGAAATGTTTCTTTTTTAATTTTAATTTTTGTTATTTTATTTTTATTATGTAATTTTTATGTATATTATAGACTATAGTGTATATAACATTATTTATTCTGTGGTATAACATCGTCTTGGAATACTGTAAGATGTGGTACTTATTGGTGTAAATAAATAAATAATAAATATAAATAAATGGTACTGCTGAAAATGGTACCATCGATCGGATCTGATGATGAAGCTGGAAGGTAGGCACTAGAACTCCGTAATGACCGCACCCTAGTCGTGTTCGGGCTTATTCTAATCGAAAAGAGACGTACTCTGGCTATATAGGATTTTCATGGTAATTTTTAATAAGCTACCAAAACTAAAAAGAGTAAAAAATAAAGGAGAATGCCCATTTTGTAAGGGAACCTGGGCCCCTTTGAAAAAATGGCTGTATCTTGATGAATTTGGTTGTATATTGTAGAAAAAACATGTTAAATTCATTATTAGAAAATATTTTTTATTTATTTTGTGGGGTTCACGAGATATAACGATGTTTCTGTTCTTGAAATGAACCCTTATTACAATGCAATAAGGTGCATACTAATGTCCAAGTGAAGGAACCTGATCTTTTGTTGTCTGTACATATAAAATAAAGGACACGAATGTAAAATAATACAAAATATGAATCCTATTTTTGGATAATATTGAAATCGCAGTCACGATACCTCATAAGGGGCCTGTGTATGGGCAATCTCCTTTACTACACACCTTACAATTCTCCTAACTTAGATGTTTTTAACTGACTTTCCAAAAAGGAGGAGGTCCTTTTTGGAAAGACGGTTAAAAATATCATATTTCTTACTTCATATTTTAGAGCTGATGCTACAGGTAAAGTTGTGGGTAATTTCACCCATTGAAAACCATTGAAAGATTATCAGTGCAAAGAAAAGTCTCTCTGTACTATTAAGAAGTTTTTGTAAGTGCCATGAACTATGTAACCTACTATTACAAGAGTTCCACAAGCGTGGTGACCTCCACCTCGATACGCACTACATTAACTTTAACGACACATTTATGGCACTCATGGCGTTTCGACAATGGACCATTGTACTCCCATTCATATTGAGATGGCCCATCATTGATGGTCATCGTGCGTCCAAGTATGTATGGTGTACCTACTTGAGGTACTTATTCATTCAAGTCAAGTAATAAGGTGTGGTAAAGCATTTACCTTTTCCCAAATATTTTGGGATCACGAAACGTCTCGGCCTTTTGTCACGATAGGTATCTAGTCGATGGTCCCAACAATATCGGATGCAACTGAATACCTGTAATAAATCTGGATTGATTGCCTATCTGAACGCCATAATGCAGTTACAGGTTAACATGAAAAATAAAAAGGTTATTTGGGTCAATAAGGTACAGAAAGTTCTTAAGCAATCATTACAGATCTTATAGTGTAAGAAAGGAGCAATTAAACTTCGTTTATATAGAGTCTTATGTATATTGTAAAAAATCAAGAAGAGTGAACGCTTAAGACTGCTTATTTATAAATCACAACACACAGTTAACAGTGAGAAAATTGGCATTTAAACATTAATTAAATTTTTGTTAGAGTCCGTGATGCCGGCTTATCGACTGACTGCTAGTTAACTACGATACTTTGCCGGGAGGCGGCGCTCGCGATGCGGGCGCGAAGTTTGTGTTGCGTTCGGATTCGCTACATCCTCCCCCTCCAAGCCGATGGCGGGAGTTTCCGACACGGGCTTGGCAACAGATTTTAGAACAGAACCGGAATCATTGACTGGTCGACCACGTTTCTTGGCAGTGGCTACAGGCGCTTGGCCACTGTAAGGTGTGAGGAAGCTGGAATGGTACTTTCCTTTTACTAACCCGTTCGAATCTAGCAATTCGTACGAAACTGGCGAACAGACTCTACCCACAGTGAAAGGACCTTCCCGACGCGGAGCGAATTTTTGAGTAATGCCCTTAGACTTATCGCTCAATATGCGGCTTTCGACCTGAACGAGGTCGCCTACTTCAAAGATAGGAGCCAGTCTCCTACAACGATCAGCTACCAGTTTGCGAGCATCCTGTTGACCCTCTACTCGCAACTTCATTTCCTTAAGATGATCTGCGAAGTTTCTAAGGTAAGGCGTTACCTGGGGAACATAATTCTCCTGCTCTATTATTGGTCGTAAATCGGTGGTATTTGCTAAAGGGGACCTAAATTCCCGTGCAAAGGTCAAGTACGCTGCGGACTGTCCAGTACCCTGATTACAGGCAGTATTAAGAGCCAAACGAACTGCTGGTAGCGCTTCAGCCCAATTCCTGTGTTCAGGACCTACTAACATTGCCAACATTTGCTTCATATCTCGGTTTTTCCTTTCTGCCGGATTGGCTTCGGGGTGGTAAAACGGTGTCAAATTTTGTTTTATATCCAGAACCAAGAGTGCCTTCTGCATGACTGCTGATACAAATTGTGTGCCATTATCCGAGATAATACGGCGTGGAAAACCGTATCGCAGGAACACCTCCTCAATCAATATCTGGGCACAAGCATCAGCAATGCTGTTCACCATTGGGAATATCTCAACCCATCGGCTCGCTACGTCTTCGACTAAAAATATCCATTTCTCTCCCTTGTCCTTTTCTGGGAGGGGCCCGAACAGATCCATCGCAAGGACTTCAAATCTGTGTTGTGGAACCGGTGTTTGTAACAGTCCAGCGGGTTTGAGATTAGTCGGTTTATATCGTTGACATAACTCGCAGTCTTTAATATATTTAGCCACGTATGAACGCATATTAGGGAAAAAGTATCGTTCGCGTATCTTCTTCATAGTCCTGTCTAATCCAAGATGACCTGCCGTAGGTGCGTCATGAAGTTCCTTCATTAGCTCTGCCCGTAACGACTCTGGAATAACTAGTTGAGGCTCTTCGGAGTAACCATCCCGGTCACACCGGTACAACACCCCTTGTGAAAGGTAATAACCTCTATCCGTCCAGCGCAGGGCTGCGTCTGGGGTAATGGAACCTTCAAAATCCTCTATGATTTTGTTTACCTCGGGATCATTAAGTTGAGCATTACGAATATCCTTGGGGTTCCTTTGAGGCAAGTCAACGATTACCGGACAAATGCTGCAAGTAGAGCTCGGCTCTTCAACATCGACTTTCACTGGTCGACTGAGAGTGTTCTCTTCTCTTCTTTTTGGTCATTTAAAGTCAAAATTCATGCAAGCAGTCGAAGTAAATTAACTAAAATTAATATTATTTTAAAAATAAATTATATTACATAGTTTGAAATTCGAACATTAAATTTTAAGTATCATTATTATCCGCTTCAGCTCTAGAATTTATTATCCAAAAACTCTAGTACACTGTAAAAGTGTACTAGACGTGTATCAATAACTAGATTTGTTAAACTACGCTTGAATTTAAAGAATGGGAATGCTTTTATAGCACTCGGAATTTAATAGTACAATTAAATGTGCATCATATACCTGGTATTGGATGTTAGCGTGAGATTAGTGTTTGGTCGATGCAACTTGTTAATATTATATGATCGAGGGGCGTAATAACCTGAAACCTCTTGGCAACACTGCCTGACAGACTGGCCTTCTGACTACCCGAAACGACGGTCATAGACCTACGAATGCCAGTTGGGACCAACGGCTTAGCGTGCTTTCAGAGGCTCCGAGAGCTCTCTGATCTGCATGTAATGAATCGACCTCGTCGAGCGTTGCTTTAAATATCTGAGCCTAGTATTATTCAACCACAAGCTCCCTCGACGAGTCTGAGAGAGAAAACTCGAAACAAAAACTCTTCAGCCAATATAAAAGCATCAATTCGTTTCTCGTACTCCTGACACATCAGTCACATATCACTCACAGTGAAAGGTTTACATCCGTCTTGTGAGGTTACATCTCGGGAACGGTGAAAATTCACAGTCATCTGCTAATGTAGGACGGACGAGTGGGGAATACCCGAGCGAGTGGAGTGCCCTGAGCTATCGAGATGGTACCTATCTTAGATATTGTCTGGGATGGATACTAGGGAACCATAAACTAGGAGAGTGTTAGAGTTCCTTCGGGAATGCTTAGATTTACTTTATTGTTGTGAGTAAATAAATAATGGACTACAATAAAAATCGAGTGATTTTCTTTCAATTATTCTTGGTTCAAACTTAAGATTTCTAGCTCACATATTCTAGAAACAAAGACCAAATATTAAATACGAGTGATTTTATTTTATAAGCACTCTACAAACAATAGCCCCGTTCAAGGATAGCCTCCAGCCTCCATTATGTCCACATCGATACGCACTACATTACGTACCCGTACCTACTATCAATTACATAGTAGTACACGAAAAACGAAACAATAGCATTCAATGCCACTGAACAACAGCAAGCTTTCACGAACAGTGTTGTAGTATCCATTACCCACAATATCTACTAATTACCAGTGCTGTCCACCCACGGCTACTATCCACCATCATCCTCCATCCCCACCTACGCAGCCCGCATGTTACACGAAAACTATTTACTTAGCGAGGCACCGCCATTGCTGTGCATTACGAATAATTACTGAAAAACTAAAAAGCTCCTAGAACAATGCACTTAGGTAATAATTGCCCAGTATGTACAATACTAGCAAATTTCAACTCTATACAGATGTGTCAGATTTTACATTTGAATAACAGACAGCTAGGGTTTTTAATAGTGATGGACCAAGTTCTGCACCTAGGGAATGAGTGCATTACAATTATTCACAACAACAAGATTCAGTAGAACACGGAGTGCTATCATGAATACGAGTAGCTTATACAGGAGTGCACGTTGTCAGCAGTCACCAATGTTTCCTAAAAAGGATCATTAAGCCAAGGCAGGTGGCACTGGTGATATGGATTTAATTTTCATCAACCATCAGGTGACACATAATCGCATCATCATCATCAGCCCTTTTTAATGTTCCCACTGCTGGGACACAGGCGTCCTCTCTGTGAGAGGGAATGGGTCGTATTCCACCACGGGGGCCCAGTTAACGATACCACTAGGCAAGACTGGTATCACGTTTTAAAGTCAGCTGATTACCGTCTCGACTGTCGAAGATCTTCAAATAACAGCCAGGAGCTCAGGCTTCACGTGCTTGCCGAAGCACGGAGGAGTTTCGGAATGAAACAGATCGTAACGCATCTACAGAGCGACCTAAACAAGCGTTGCTTAACCTTTAAGAGCAACCCGTGCGGCTGTTATCACTACGTCTCGAGTCTGGCTAGATTAGCCTACTACTATTATAAATGCGAAAGTTTGTGAGGATGGATGGATGGATGTTTGTAACTTTACACGCAAAATCTACTGAAATTGTGATGCAATACACATATACACATACCAGGCCCCTCAGAAAGTATTGCGAAAAAAAGTTTTTATATATGGGAGACTGGCCATGTACAGTGCAAAGCACGCACAAATTTGACATCATTGTGTCAGCACTTTACTCGCTACGCGCGGTCTATACTTTAGTACACAATTATCACTCAAATCGCGTGCACTCATTATCATTCAATTAAATTCTATTATTACGTACTCTTGCGTATTAATCAAACTACCATCATTAAAAGGTGTAAAGACCCTACATCTTTTTGGTCCTTCGAGCATCCGTATATGCGGGACTATTTCGCGTTCATAACAGTGTGATTAAACTGTGAGCACGGAAGTACAGCTCCTGTGACTACGACCGGTGGATAGAGTAACATCCGTCTGCTACAACTCAACGACTGAAAATCTATCATACAACAACAATCATGAGCGCCAGCATGGAAAACATTTTGGCCAATCAAGATCGAATCATTCAAGCCATGGAGCAGCAACTGCGGAATTTCAAGAAGGATTCTGCGGACCGCAAAACTCCGGCTAACATCAAAAAACGTTTGCAAATCCTGGATTCATACTGGAGGGAGTTTCAAGAAAATCATGCTCAATTGTGTGAGTTTGAAGATCGTGGTTATACCTACTTTTCGGAGAACATGTACGACAAAGCAAGAATTTTCTACAATGAAGCTCAGGAAATCATTCAAAATTACAAACCGTCTACTAGTACGGGTCAAGGGGATAAGTTGCCTAGCGCTTCATCAATGCGTATATCAGATACTCGCAATCAAGAAGCTGCGGATGAGCAACAGCAAACGGACATGTTGTCAGTTGATCCAGATCAACCAAATAGCAAGCCAACTGGCACCCCATCCACATCATTGTTCAAGAAGATTGTCTCTCGAGGTAATGCCAGTAAATTAGAAGAAATGCTCCGCAAGCAGAAGAGTAACTTCAAGGCTTTATCACGAGCAATCAGGAGCGTGGATATAGAGAGCCTCACCGAAAAATGGGAATTCGAAGATGTGCTCAGAACCATTCAAGCAAAATGGTCAACCATCGATTCCCTGCACTGGGAAATTGATAGTGAGATGTACTCAGAAGATGAGGAGTATGAACAGGAATATAGCAACTACGAAAAACGGTACGTTGACATCAAAAAGTTGGTCAATAGCAAAATGTATTCCGTTTCATATCGGGAAAATTTTACACTGAAAATAGATATTCCTACCTTCTCAGGGAACTATCACAAATGGATATCATTCAAGGACTTATTCCAAGAGGCTGTCCATAACAACAAAAGCATCCCAAGCGCCCAGAAGATGCAGTTATTAAAAAGTAAGCTGAAAGGCGAAGCAGAAAGGATCATTCAACATCTCAACATCAGTTCCGAAAATTACCACATCAGCTGGGACATATTGAATCACAGGTATAACAATGACAGGCTAATTTTCACCTCACACATGAACATACTCCTGTCATTACCTACAATGCAAAACCAAGTCGACACACAGATCAAGAACATGTTCGACACTATCAATGAATGCATGAACGCCTTGAAAAATCTTGGTATAGATGTAGCCGCCATGGGACCAATGGTTGTGCATTTACTTACACTGAAGCTGGATTCTCAGACGCTTAGTGAATACACTCAATCATTAGAAAATCCAAGAGCCTTGCCTGTTCTAGCAGACTTTCTGAAATTTTTAGAGAACAAATATACTGCTCTCGAGTCAACACGGCGAAAACATTATTCATCCAAATCAACCTCGTCGTCATCTCCGAGTAGAAGCAAGGATTCAGGACATCAATTCAGCAAAAATAATCAATCAAAATCGAATAATTTAAACAACAAAAACGATTCTAACAAATCGTTTTTGCGTAGTTCAGCTGTAAAAAGTTGTGCAACGAAAACACAATATTGCCCACTATGCAAAGACGACAGCCACGGACTTTTCTACTGCAAGCCATTTTTAGAATCGGGGTCAGCAGAAAAGAGAAACACATTGCAAAGGTTCAACTTGTGTAAAAATTGCCTGGTTGATCACAAAAATAAATCATGCCGTTCTGAATCAAGATGCAGGGTGTGTAATGGAACTCATAACACCGTACTACACGATGCCCTACAGACAAACGCAGTGTCCAGCAACATGGATATGTCACCGTCTACGTTATGTGAAGACTACACACAAAGCAATGTGACACATGTTTCCAAGGAATCTGTTGTTGAAATTCTGCTAGCCACAGCACTTGTCCGTATACAAGGAGCTAATGGGGAATATCACACAATGAGGGCTCTCATAGATCAAGGCTCTCAAGCCTCCCTCATCACTGAGAACGCAGCTCAAATACTGAAACTGCCGCGCCGAGCATGCAAAGGCGTCATAGTTGGAGTCAGTGCCAATCAAACCAACTGTAAGGGAGTTATCAGTCTTGTAGCGTCATCATTACACTCGAATTATATATTCCAAACAAAAGTTGTTATTATGAAGAAATTAATTAACAACTTGCCAAACCACAGTTTTGCAAAACCATCTTGGGAATATCTTCAAAACATTCAACTAGCAGATCCAGATTTCAACGTTTGTCGTCCTATCGATTTATTGTTGGGAGCAGAAGTTTACTCGGAAATCATCATGTCTGGCATAATCAAGGAAAACTCATCTCTGCCAATAGAACAACAGACTCAACTTGGCTGGATTTTGAGCGGCAATGTCAAGTCTTATCAATGCAACGTTATCATGAACAATATACAAGACATACAAAGGTTTTGGAGCATTGAAGATGTCACCGAACCCGATACTAATATGTCCTCTGAGGATCATCAATGCCTTCAACAATATCAATCGGAAACAGTAAGACGAGATGATGGTAGATACGTGGTTAGACTGCCACTGAAGCCAGATATCAAAGAAAAATTGGGAGAATCAAAACAAAGAGCCGTAGCACAATTTTATCAACTGGAAAGAAAGTTTTCAAGTAATAAAAATATTTCCGAAGATTACAAAACATTCATCAACGAATATATCAAATTGGGTCACATGCGCAAGTGCGCACAGAAAATTCTGCCGGATTGCATTTTACCTCACCTATGCGTTTTACGCCCGGACTCGGCAACAACATCGCTGCGAGTTGTATTTAACGCATCAGCGAAAACTTCGACGGGCTACAGTCTCAATGATTTAATGTACAGCGGTCCTAATTTACAACAGGATTTGTTTACATTGATTCTGAGTTGGAGACAGTATGAATATGCAATCACAGCCGACATCGAGAAAATGTTCCGACAGATCTTATGTAATGAAAAGGACCTTCAGTATCAGAAAATCGTCTGGCGTGACTCACCTACCCAATTGCTTAGAGAATATGAGTTGACTACAGTCACCTATGGCACCAAAGCAGCTCCATTCCTGGCCATGATGACGTTGAAACGGTTAGCAGAAGACGAACGTTCAAGATACCCTACAGCATCAGCGGTACTTGAACAATGCTTCTACATGGATGATCTTCTGGCAGGACACCACAGTATAGAGGAAGCCAAACAACTCAAGGATGACCTAATTAATTTACTGAAGTCTGGTGGATTTAATTTGCGAAAATGGTCATCTAATAACATTAACATACAAGAATCAATATCAGACAAGGAACAAGCATTCGAATTCAGGCATCAAGAATCAACCAAAACTTTGGGACTGCGCTGGCACCCCCGGGACGATCAATTCAAGTTCCAGATTAAGATAGACACATCATCATTGACACCATCCACCAAAAGATCATTATTATCTGACATTTCAAAGATATTTGATCCGCTCGGCTGGCTGTCTCCAGTATCCACCAAACTGAAACTTTTGTTCCAAAAAGTTTGGTCGTTGAATCTTCAATGGGATGACGCAGTACCTACAAACATCAATGAAGAATGGCTTAAAATAAAAAAGGAGTTACCACAAATCGAACATATTAATGTGCCAAGATGGCTTCAAACTACAAAAAAATGCAAACATAGAGTTGCATGGGTTTTGTGACTCATCAGAAAAGGCATATGCATGCGTAATTTATGGCAGAATTATCAATCAGGAAAAGGCGGAGTGTCAATCCCCTGTGGTCATAGTAGCAGGGAAATCAAAGCTCGTGCCTGTCAACAAATCAGTATCCCTGCCTAGATTGGAGCTTTGCGCTGCGCACTTGTTGTCAAAACTGATGAAAGTTGTCCAGAACTGTTTATCAACCCATAACCTACGAATATACGGTTGGTCCGATTCGACAGCAGTACTAGGTTGGCTCAATGGTGAACCGAATCGCTGGAAACCATTCGTGGCTAACAGAGTAGCACAAATAACGGAGATAATACCAACAAAAAGCTGGCGATATGTGAAATCGGCCGAAAATCCAGCTGATTGCGCGAGCCGAGGATTATCAGCGAATCAACTACATCATCATCCTCTTTGGTGGCACGGACCAACCTGGCTATCAACATTCAAAGTAAACCACAATCAAGACATACCAACTTACATGACATATGAAGAAATCAGGAAGTCAATAAAAAGTAATGTAGTTCAACAAAATGAAGATATTATTTTAAAATTATTGAGCAGATTCAGCAACTTCGACCGAGCAGCGCGTGTTCTTGCTTGGACTTTGCGCGCCATATCTCGCAATCAACACAAACCGAAGTATCTGACTGTCAGCGAAATAAAAATCGCTAAACATCTGTTTATCAAACAAGTACAGCTGACGGTATTTAAGGAAGAGGTATTTAGTCTCCGAGATCAGAAGCAAATAGACGCGAAGAGCAAATTGCTAAAGCTGAACCCGTTTTTGGATCAAGACGGCCTACTGAGAGTCGGTGGCAGATTGAACAACGCGAAAATGAGTCAGAACATGAAGCATCCTCTCATCGTTCCCAACAACACACACCTCAGTGACTTATTGATCGAACAAGGACATCAGATGACACTCCATGGGGGAGCGAGAGTTACTCAAGCATGGCTGCTTCAACAATATTGGATTCTGGGAGGAAACCGAGCTGTCAAGAAGCGCTTACGAAACTGCGTCAAGTGCCGAAAACACGACCCAATCAAACACGAACAACTCTTGGGCAACCTTCCTTTTGCACGCAGCAATCCAACACGACCATTTTATCATACAGGGGTTGATTTTACTGGGTTTGTCGACGTCAAAGCAAGCAAGGGCCGAGGTATCAAAACCACAAAAGGGTACATCGCCGTGTTCGTTTGTATGGCCACCAAGGCTGTACACATCGAGCTAGTATCGGACCTGACCTTATCATCGTTCTTAGCAGCTTTGCGGAGGATGGCAGCTCGGAGAGGCACCCCAGGCCATGTCTATAGTGACAATGGCACGAACTTTGTTGGAGCGAGTAGAATACTCAACGAAGAGTTCGTGAATATCAAAAACACTTTGGATGACAGTTTTTTCGAGGCTATTACCAGTATGGAGATTAACTGGCATTTTAATGCCCCTTCCTGGCCTAGTGCCGGAGGCCTCTGGGAAGCCGCCGTCAAGAGTTTGAAGTACCATCTCAAGCGGGTCATAGGAGATCAGAAGTTGACGTTTGAAGAATATTCGACGTTACTCGCTCAAATAGAAGCATGTTTGAATAGCCGACCATTGTGCGCACTCAGCGAAGATCCCGAGGATTTAGACTGTCTCACACCGTCTCACTTTTTGGCAAGTGGTCCGACACTAACTATCATCGAGACAGAGAGAGACTTGCGAACAAGATGGCAGCTCACACAAAAAATATTTGATGATCTGTGGAAGAGATGGCGAGCTGAGTACCTGTGCCAACTATCAGCTCGCAGTAAGTGGCACAAACCTCATCAGAATTTGAAGATCAATGACATCGTCATCATTCACGACATTAATCTTCCCCCGGGAAAATGGCCCATGGGCAGAGTTATTGAACTTCATCCAGGGAAAGACGGATACGTCAGAGTAGTGACCCTACGGACGAAAAATGGTTCACTCAAGAGACCAATTACGAAATTATCCGTCTTGCCGATCAACGACAATAATCAAAGCCACGATACAGAAAAGGAAAACAAAGAAGGTCAAGCAACAAACAATAAATATTCCAAGCCAACCTCATCAAAATTGTGCAACTTCATAATTACGACACTCGTACTTCTGATGTTTATTTGCTCAGGAACGTGCGAATACAAAATTTCCAAAGTTGCAGAAAATAAAAACATATTTTTTGATAAACTCGCAAATATGAAATTGGAACGTGAAGAATGGAAACTCGTCGTTTATTGCGACATGGCTCCGTATTGGCAAGGAATTAACCTTCTGGACAAGTTTATCACTCATCTGGACAACATATGTTCAAGGGATCAAATACCACAATGCAACGTAGTCCGATTACAACTGCTTCACGGGTACAACGAACTTGAACACTACAACAATGTTTTACTTGGTCAGCAAGGTCAAGTTCGCCGACGTCGCGGGCTTATCAACGGCATCGGCTACATCGCACATAGTTTGTTTGGAGTTTTGGATGAAACTTTCGCCGAACAATATCAGAAGGATATTGCCTTAATCAGAAGCAATCAAAAACATCTCAGTAATCTGTGGAAAAACCAAACTTCAGTAGTGGAGGCTGAACTAAATGTCATCAAAAGGATTGAAAATACCCTGGACAAGCAGCACAAAATAATCAACCAACACATTACCAATTGCAACACGGCCATAAGCAAACTGAAAGAAGAAATCCAACACACTGACAACAAAGCGGAATTCACATTATCAACGTTCATAGCCAATAACATCATGACCAATCTTAAAGAAATCCAGGAGACACTAGTTGACACAGTGGCTAACATTTTCTATGAAAAGTTCAACTTTCACTTGCTAACGCCGGCACAGTTGAAAAACGAACTGAATGTTATAACCGGACAAATCTCAAAGGACTTAGCCTTACCGATTAATAATATTCAGACCGACTTGGCGAAGATCTATCACCTATTGAAAGTGAAAGCAAGAGCTACCAGAAAGTTCCTGATTTTCGAAGTAAGAATTCCTCTTGTGAGCAGGGAAGATTATGAGCTTTACAACCTCATACAGATTCCACAACAAGTCAACGCAAGCATGGTCAATATAGTGCCTGTAGCAAAATACCTGGCTATCAATACACATAAAGACTCTTACATACCAGTGTCTACAAGCGACTTACAAAGATGTATTCCTTACGACACCGACGAGTACATTTGCCCACTGAAAAGGCCAGTCTATCAAATGACGTCAGACAACAACTTATGTCTGAAACATCAAGCATCTAATCAATGTCAAACTGAAACAAGAGAATGTCGCGATACCTGGATTGACTTGAACTTAATTAATTCATATCTTTACTTTTGTTGCGGACAATGCAGTGTGCGAGTCATATGCGATGACGATTTTACGATCGAGCAACTCAGCAAAACAGGTGTCATTACACTGGGAGACAACTGCGTCATCAAAGACAGAATGTTTACGATTTATGCACACAGAGCATTATCAAACACAATTAAAACGAAGATCGATGTCATGAACATAGAAATTCCACCAATAAACCACATAATTAATCTGTCTATACCTCTCATCGCTCCACTGAATGAGACAGACGATATCACCGAACAACGGGAAGACATAAAGGTGATTGAAAAAGCACTCAAAGAAATGAAATCCAATCAGGAACTGGCAGATCAAGTGACATTCCATGACATTCATCATTACGTCGCCATCTACATCTTGGGTGGAGTCGTCGTGGTTTGCATCATCTTGTACACATGGCAACGCGTACGAGCGCGCCAGCCGCATCCAGCGCCCGCACCTCCGACAGCTGAGCGAGCAGAGGCCACAACGGAGCAGGCAGAGTCTAGCGTGAGCTATGTAGCTCCCGTTGCCACCTCTGCGGGTCGCCCTACCATCGCCACAACGAGCAGAGGGTCTTCGCCATCCGCTCGGACTCAATTCAATGAAATACCTTAAGCTTAGTTTATTTAAGTTTGTAAGCAAAATTGTTAATTATCATCTTGTAAATCATTATCCTTCATCTCATTCACATCTTCTCGGGCCCCGGAGCATGTACAGTGCAAAGCACGCACAAATTTGACATCATTGTGTCAGCACTTTACTCGCTACGCGCGGTCTATACTTTAGTACACAATTATCACTCAAATCGCGTGCACTCATTATCATTCAATTAAATTCTATTATTACGTACTCTTGCGTATTAATCAAACTACCATCATTAAAAGGTGTAAAGACCCTACAGGCCAGTTATAATGTTTTTCGAAAATATGATTATTTATAAGTAAAAATAAGTAAGTTCCAATTTCAAAATTTCCCTCCACATTTTTTGCGAGTTAATTCAAAGTATTGTGTCTCACTGAAATATGGATCTGCGCCGGGAACATTTTAGAGCTATGATTTTATACGATTTCAAGACTTCAAATGGCATTCATGGATGAAGGCCCTTCCAAGGCAACCGTGTATCGTTGGTATAACGAATTCAAGCGCGGTCGACCAACTTTGGGGGATGACGAAAGAAGCGGTCGCCCTTTGACGGCTGTTACCGAAGAAAACGTGCTAGCAGTGAAAAATTGTAATCCAAGACAATAGGCGAATTACATATCAGGAGATTCAACACATATTGAAGATTGGATCGGGAAGCGTTCACGAGATTCTACACAGCCATCTTCGCGTGAGGAGGATAGTATCACGCTGGGTGCCGCACAACCTCACCGATGCTCAGAAGCAGGCCCGGGTGGAATGGTGCCGTGATATGCTTAACAAATTTGAAGCAGGCTCGTCTCGGCGTGTTTACGACATCGTTACAGGTGATGAGTCCTGGATTTATCAATACGACCCAGAAACCAAGCGCCAGTCGACTGTTTGGGTGTTTCAAAATGAGCCAACGCCTACCAAAGTGAAGCGATCTAGAAGCGGGGGTAAGATTTTGATCGCTAGCTTTTTTAATTTGACTGGCCACTTGGTATCAATTCCCTTACGGGATCAAAGAAGCATTAATGCCGAATGGTATACTACCAAATGTTTGCCAGAAGTTTTCTCTGTTATAAGCAACAAGCGACCAAACACAGGGCTCCGCGGGCTACTGCTCCACCACGACAATGCACCTGCGCACACCGCACTCAAAACGAGGGACTTCCTGGACAGCACGCCAGTCAAACTCCTGGGTCACCCTCCTTACAGCCCTGATCTAGCACCGTGTGACTTCTTTTTATTCCCAAAAATAAAAAATCAGCTCAAAGGGATACAATTTTCGTCGCCGGAAGATGCGCTGGCTGCGTTCGAGCAGGCTGTAAACGAGGTGTCTGCGGCGGACTGGAAAAAGTGTTTTGAAAACTGGTTTAGGCGCATGAATCTTTGTATAGAGGCTGGTGGAAAGTACTTTGAAAAGATTTAATAAAAATATATGTACGTATAGAACAATTTTTTTTAGTTTCGCAAAACTTTCTGAGTGTCCCACGTATGCTATAATTTATAAAGATATTAGGGAAGTATTTATCAAAAGCAAGCGGAGCCGTCGGCGGCAGCTAGTCTACCTACTAATATTATAAAGAGGTAAAGTTTGTGACGTTGTAAGGAGTAATCTCTGGATCCACTGAACCGATTTAGAAAATTCTTTCACCAGTAGAAAGCTCCATTATTCCTGAGTGTCATAGGCTATATTTTCAAAAAAAAATAGAGAGTCTTATGAAAATTGCAATAGTGTAAGCCAAGGTAGCAAAATGTTTCCTATAAAATTCATTCTTTGGCGTGCGCTGAGAAAATTATTGATGATAAATAAAAATTATTAGGTAGGTAGGTAGGGTAGGCAGGGTAGGCAGGGTAGGCAGGGCAGGCAGGGTAGGCAGGGTAGGTAGGGTAGGCAGGGTAGGCAGGGTAGGCAGGGTAGGCAGGATAGGCAGTGTAGGCAGGGTAGGCAGGGTAGGCATGGTAGCCAGGGTAGGCAGGGTAGGCAGGGCAGGCAGGGTGGGCAGGGTAGGCAGGGTAGGCAGTTGACGGGAGCGAAGCCCCGCGGGTCAGCTAGTATTAGACAAAATAGACTAAAAGCTAACCTTGAGCACATTTGGGCAGCATGAGTCTCCGATGTGTCGGCGACAAGGCCTGTGATCGTTCATTACAAAGCGGTAATTAGATCATTATTAGTGTCTGTGGAGCTCAAATCGCATCGTTAGCTGTCATCATTACTGTCGAGCGAGCGATGCCTTACATACTGATTGATGGGCCTCCCACAGAGAACGAACCAGCCTAATATGTCGTCAACGATGCTTGCATGCGCCCAGTGTTATTAGTATTTATTAATGATCAATAAGTACCTATTCACTTAGGTTATATCGATAGACAAACTCTTAAAAACCAGCCAAGTGCGAGTGGACTCGCGCACCGAGGGTTCCGTATAAACAACTGTTAGGTTTTGATTCTTTTTAACTTATAATGGCTTGTTTTAAATAAAAACAAATGATCTTATTGTTACAGTTTGGTTATTTGTTATGGTTTTTGTTTTATATAAATACCTATATGTCTTAATAATTCCAAAGGGCTGCCATGGAGGCGATATTTTTTATGGTAAACACTCGGGAGCTTGTCGAGTGTTTCTAGCGGTAAGCGCACACATTCGGTCGATGGTCGTCGCCTGAGACGCTTGGAATATAGTGCTCAAAGTCATAGACATCTCTTTAAAAATATATACCTTTGTTAACAGTTTTCTCAGATTATAAACCTAAATGACCAGTATGAGTTTGATTTCACATATCACATCCAAGTATTCGTAGCAGGCATAGTGATTACTACATTTCAGAAGTGGGATGAACAACCAAAACGTAAGTACACGCCCAAATTGTAATTATAATTTGATTGATGTGATCATAGTTATTGATGTTGGTCAGTCACGGATCTTTACAATATAACGAGACCCGTGAGACCATAGTCTTCTTAAGATGATACATTGACTTAAACAATTAAGTACCATTACTTTCTTGTTTTTCATTTTGCCAGCATCATGTATCATCATGCTGAACGTTAAAATTTTGAAATCTTGTTTATCACATTTTATATATTACTGATTAGTTTTGTGAGTTTTTTCAAGAGTTTTTACAGCGTGAGCACTTTTAAATATAAATCTGTTCACACCTTAAACAATTGTCGTCTTGGGTTCGAATCCTAGTCATTACTTAGCATCTTATCAATAAGATGAGAGAGCCAGAGAAGTTATAAGGTTATTTAATAACAATCAACAAAGAAAATTGTGTCGTATTTGGTATATATATGTCGCATCAGGGCTGGCCGATAGATGCGAACCATCGGGAAGTCAGGATGTATTCCCTTAGGTTAAGACATCGTGTGTGGGCAGGTCGTTGGGTACAATCGTGCAAATGAAATCACAGAAGTTATTCGATACACTGGGTTTATTCAAATATTCACAGTTACAATCTTGCTTACAAATATTACGGATCGACACTGATTCTACGACGTGTTAGCTCTAAGGCTGTCAGTACTCAACTGCCATATTCTGTGTTCCCCACCATACAAGTGGATAGTAATAGCGCGCCAATGCCAATGTTCTTGCTTTGCCGCCAGATGGCGTGCTTGCGATTTGTTTTAACGTCCGTACTATTGACTAAACCCGACACGGCCATCCTGCGAGACAGGCGTCCTCGTCTGCTCCTCATTTTCAGGGTTAACAGTGTATCGAATCATGTGGAAATTCTCATGAATGTCCTCAGCCCTTGGGGGAAGCTGAGGGGTCTGTCAGACTCCTACTGACTAAAACCACATGGTGTTCTCTAGGCCGTAATTTATCTTGAGAGGCGAGCGTGGAACACAACACGTCGCCTTCTCGTGCCTCTCTCAGGTGACAGATCCCCAAATCTGTCACCCGCAGGCATCATCTTCTTATCCTTGCTCACTGTCATCTCATGTCGTGTTGCGCCACACGTCCTCTTAGTCTACTCCGACCCGCCAGTCTCCCATCATACAAGGGATGTTTTTCTGAAACACAAAATTTCCAAACAGTATTCACTCGTCCAATCCTGACTCATACTCTAGAGTGAGGAAACATTTTGAAACAATCAAGCATGATCATTCAAATCTTTCTGTTCACCATTGCAAGGAACAATTAATTATATTTTCAATTTAAAGAAAATAGCAACTTAATCATCGATCCGGTACCTGATAGCACCTAATCTTCGTGATTACAAAGTCCAAGTACCACTGATAGTCATTAATGTCACATTAAATGAAACAAAAGAAAAAAGACACCAGGTATCTTATTCACGACCTTTAGCCATCACATAGCTCTTCTAGCTATCTCATAGCTCTCTTCTCAATTTCTCTCCTCGCACATCCCTACGATGTCGAGTCAACTCAACTCTCTGAACTCAGAACCCGTTCACACAGAGATTAAGTCTGTCCTATGTTAAGTCTATTCATAATCTACAATCTCAATTGATACTTCAGCTTTGTGTATCTTACTAACACAATCTACGCATAGTAATCAAAATTAGAAAACCAAAATTATTTCAATTTTCGTAATGAAGGCTTGACGGTGCGAACGTCATCATGGTGACCTCACCTCTCGCGTCACTATGCGAGTTTACTTTATTTTAACCTCATAACTCAACAGGAATCCTCTGTAAGGTTCCTTACACAAACGTGTTTTTTTACACTGACTTACAGGTGCCCTACAGGCCCACAGTGGCTACAAAGACCTCCAGTTGCCACACTGGCCTACAGTTGCCATAAAGGCCTTCAGTTGGTACACTGGCCTTTACTTGCCACACAGGCCAACAGTTGCCATAAAGGCAACAGTTGCCACACAGGCCAACACACAACGCTCGGCTACTCCTGACCAAACTTGATCATTAGGTTCGTGATAATAGGGAAATTTTAGGACTCTGATCTTTAACTAAATCATTACCCTGGGCCACGTACCACAGTCATTCCAGACAAACTTCAAAACTGCTGCAGCAAAAACTGCCAAGCTTATAGAAACCCCCGAGTAAAACCTCTAACGCCACGGCTCTATAGCCGACCAGCAATTATATTGCTCTCACACAACGGTCTCTCTAGACCCCGACCTTCGCCAGAATCCACTGGTACGGTCAAACATAATACGGCTGATAGACTCAATTACTCGACATCTTAAGCTTGCTCATCAACATTAAAACCTTTAAACATCAACATCGACTGGTACATGACCCGCTGGCATCTTCCTCACCCTACCTTATGTATACTGGTAGGTTTAAGCGTACCTATTTTAAGTTTTCGGTGTATAACGATCACTATCCTGTCATAATCACCTATCGCGGACTTAATACAGGGCCTCTTCAGTTTTCGTACTAAAGTTTCCCACACAACACTATTCATTAGAATAAGGTCCGACGATCAACAAGTTCAACTAAACAAAGTAATTGTAACAATTCTGTTACTCTTTACCATAATTCAAAGGCAATGCATACTCAACTCATAAACCCTCTTCAAAAACCCATCGCCACATGGTACGCATGAGGTGCGGTCCAGAATTGGTCTTATGAGTAAACATGTTAATCAGATTTGGTTTCACTACCACTGTCATCAACTATGATGTCTAATCCTCAAGGAACTTGGTGATCGGGTATCCTTCCCACAAGATTCGTGCCTTTCACTCTAAGATCTTGTAACATACCGACTGTTAATATGAGGGGAACAATTAGGCCTGATCATATTTGCTTCTTAATAGCTCGCGTGAAGGACCTTCACGAATAACTCGGATCAATATCGTTTAAACCAGATTATCAACAGTAACCCTTTATTATCGCTCACAAACTCAGTTTTCATGTACGGAAAATGATCGCGAGATCTACTGCTATCATAATATTACTTTGAAAGTAAGCAAGTGAATTCAGATCTGAAGACGGTGGTTGTACATCGTTACGCAACAAGATCCGTCCTGAATACACGCAAATGACCAGTACCGTTACTAACTCGATACAATTACGATAGCCCAACGACATCACTTACTCGCTTTGCCACTGAAAACGACTAGTTATTCAGTCATTTTGGATAACTCATCTCCTTCATATCTCATCCTAAAGTTCGTACTGAACCAAATGTTGAAACTAGGAAAGTACTAACAAGCCAACAGGTAACTTATTAGCTACTTGCTTTTTACTAGGTGTGTCTTAATTACCTAGTGATGGTGCTAGTTATTATAACCACTACCAACCAATTCAGTGTTCCAACATGAACACTCTTAAAACTCGAAATAGCATCTCATCACTAGAGAACATTCGACTTCATTGCCCAAATAAAATAGAAGCGACTCACCGAATATTCCATTCCAAACTTGCGCGCGCTCGTAACGTTCGGCTACGACCTGCGAACTGCTTGCCTGCCGTTCCTCTTAACCTCTCAGATGTTGACACGTCAACCTTTGCGCTCAGCATCTGAATCGCTAGCCGCTAGCAGAGACTCCATTGCGACACAATATAGTATCTGAAACATGAAAAACACTACGAGAGTACTTGTTCACACAGTTATCTTAACCACACACAGCTTTGATGGAAATTAACCGGTGCAGTGGTGTAGTAACCGAAACCAATCAATCTGCCTAGCCTTTTCCCAACTACATTGGGATCGGCTTCTAGTCCCACCGGATTCAGCTGAGTACCAGTGTTTTACATAGAGCGACTGCCTATCTGACCTCCACAACCCAGTAACTAGGTAACACGGTAGCCCATGGCAAGACTGGTTTAAGATCTCAGGTTTCTACTACTACTACTAACTACCCTTAACGACTGTCAAAAATGTTCAAATGACAGCCAGGACCAACGGCTTAACGTGCTTTCCGAGGCACGGAGGAAACCCGGTATGTTGAAATGGTCACCCATCCACGGACCGACCTCGTCAAGCGTTGCTTAACCTTGACGATCGACCAGTGTGGCTGTTATTATTTAGTCACGAGCTTGTAGTAGTTAGTAGCAACCTAAGCCTGCTAAATGTGTTATTATGGACACCGAATGTGCAGAGTCCCTGTCCAAAACATGAACCACACAAAACAGTGTCCCAAGTGCCCAGGTAGGTATACTCGTATGAGCTTTAGATAAACAAAAGAATGCCACCGCATTTTAAGTAGCAATGAACTAGGCCTGGTAGGGTTTACCACCTTTTAGATAGTTTGGCCCACCGACCACAAAAGAAGAATAATAAGCTTCTTCTCAAACTTAGTTAACTCTCACTAAATAAAACTACAAAACACTACAAAACTAATCAAAACATTTCATTTGGAATTATCATAATTTCCAGACTGAAGTGTAAGGTAGCTACGTCACTGTCACCATATCGTTCTAACTTCCACACATTAATAGCTAGCTGAGGACTATTACCAGTGACAGTAGAATAATAACTCTTCAGCAACATTAAAACTTGACCATCGATAACTAAACTGAAATTATAACCTGACACGGGCCATACCGTAAACAAAACCTAATTTTTTGAATAATGAACTCACATTTCCACAATCATAACAAATTGAAAACGACTCACCAGATTGGCATAAAGATCAGACCGTATGGATCTTTCCATAAGTGCACACGCTCCTCCTTGTCCTGTCCATCTCCTTGGTTGCTACTAGCCTCCTTGCTGCTCCGCTCGAGACTGGTTTTTTATTATTTAAGACTGAGGGTAGTCTCAACTGACACCGCGATTTTTTTTTGCAAGAATGTAACCATTTTTCACTAGCATTGTTTTTACCCGACTGCCGAAGGAGGGTAATGTGTTTATCAGTCTATGTATGTATGTATGTATGTATGTATGTATGTATGTATGTATGTATGTATGTTTGTTCCTATGTGGCGTTCCAGAGACCAAACGCGTTGGCCGATTTTGATGATTCATACGTCAATCGATTCGTCTTAATCCTGCGAGTGTCATAGGCTTCATTCAAATTGGTTAATAGAAAAATGGCGGATTTTGGGCGCCATATGGTAGGGGCCTAAATTTTTTTTTTCTTCCAAACCCATCGTGTGGGGTATCAAAATAAAGGGTTAAGAGGTGATTTCAAAAATATATAACACTTATATGTTTAAATGTATCTAATTCGAAAAAAACTTAACTAAAAAGTTATAAATAAAAAAAGTTAAATCAAAAATTCAAAAAACCCGACTGCTTCAAAAGCGAACTAAAAAGTCGTAAACAAGGAAAAAATCATGCTGTGCAGGAGGAGGATACATCTGGTTTTAATCAGCCAGCTCGCGCGTAAGTATCCTCCGACTGCACAGCATGATTTTTTCCTTGTTTACGACTTTTTAGTTCGCTTTTTTACGTGTGATCTCATTAGCACGACCGAATCCCAATTCTGATGTCGCATCAGGGCTGGCCGATAGATGCGAACCATCGGGAAGTCAGGATGTATTCCCTTAGGTTAAGACATCGTGTGTGGGCAGGTCGTTGGGTACAATCGTGCAAATGAAATCACAGAAGTTATTCGATACACTGGGTTTATTCAAATATTCACAGTTACAATCTTGCTTACAAATATTACGGATCGACACTGATTCTACGACGTGTTAGCTCTAAGGCTGTCAGTACTCAACTGCCATATTCTGTGTTCCCCACCATACAAGTGGATAGTAATAGCGCGCCAATGCCAATGTTCTTGCTTTGCCGCCAGATGGCGTGCTTGCGATTTGTTTTAACGTCCGTACTATTGACTAAACCCGACATATAGATATCCCAGAATTTAGTCATATTGCGTTTTGACGGCGCTTATCAAGCGGGGCGTCACCCGGTACCCCAAGCGAAACACTTGATACCGCATTCTTGGCATGGGACTCAAGTGTTTACACTTATAACAAAGGTCCCTTTGTTTATTTTTAGAACAGGACAAGTTAAGTGTCAAAGCTTGTTTGTATAACATAACATGCTGACCCGCGTGAATTAACTATAACAAAGGAAATGATAATCATGCCTAACTGGTGATAATATGTTGAACGTAATGTCTAGACAATTACGATACATATAATTAATTGTTTTTACCTTTTGAGTAATGAGTGACTTGAAAAAGGGTTAGACGGATGCAAATTTATTGTCTTCTTACAACTACTTCCCAATAGGCTTAAAATGCATTAATCTACGGCTCTAAAGTTCTTTTTGGTTACGAGATTTCAGACTATGCCGAAATCTCCGGGCTACGGCCCACTCTGCCAAGCGGCGCGGAACTCAGCTGCGGCAATGAAGCCCAGAAGCAGACATCGAGACGGGCCGTGCGCAGCTTAAGATGCTGAAGTAGGAAGTACGGCGAGAGCGCGAACGTCAGCGCGTCGCCGAGACGACTGTGCTGGCGCTGCCGAAGACCTGCGGAAGCGTCGCGTCGTGGCAACGAGCTACAGACGGCCAGGCGTTGATGCAGCAGCTCAACGTCAGCGCGTCACCGAGACGACTGTGCTGGCGCCGCCGAAGACCTGCGCAAGCGTCGCGTCGTGGCAACGAGCTACGGGCGGCCAGGCGTTGATGCAGCAGCTCAACGTCAGCGCGTCACCGAGACGACTGTGCTGGCGCCGCCGAAGACCTGCGCAAGCGTCGCATCGTGGCAACGAGCTACGGGCGGCCAGGCGTTGATGCAGCAGCTCAACGTCAGCGCGTCGTCGAGACGACTGTGCTGGCGCCGCCGAAGACCTGCGGAAGCGTCGCGTCGTGGCAACGAGCCACGAGTGGTCAGCCGCCATCGCAGCGTCTCCGTGTGAAGACGAGACAACGAGCCACGTGAAAAGGAAAGCGCGAGGCGCGGACAGCGGCATCGCGACCGCGAAACATGGATTGACAGGTCACGTAGTCCTTCTTTTTATTTGATAGCATTAAGAACTTTAGGAACGGTCTAGCTTTGCCACCTGTGATCCAAAGCGCAGCAAAATCACTACAGAAACATGATCAAATTTGATTTTTCGTCCAAAAACCATCGAATAGACGTTTGGTTACATATTTTCGTGCGTAAGTTGAATGCGTGCGGTTCGGTATACAGTTGGGATGAAAGTATCACCATCAATTTTGCTAACTAAAAATAACAAGGGTTGTCCACGATGTGGCACAATAGTTTAAGTAGGTGCTATTCTATTTATTGGGCAAGAATGGCAAGATAAATTATTGAACGCGTTTCCGTGCGAACTAAACTACGCCTAGAACTTTAAAAATATGATAAGCAGAGAGCAAGCGTAACGAGGTGTTTTATTATGTAAAATAACGTCTTATTTATCAAAGCGAAATACAAGATAGTAGTAGGCGCCTCATTTTTCACACAGCACTAAGCCACTGTGACGTGCACACGTTGTAATAAGATTGGTTGTGCAAAAGAAAACTTCTACAGTAAAATAGAAGATAGAAATAAAAAACAGTAGTGATGCGGCACACAAGCTATGACAACTTATTTTAAACGATTAAACAACAAAGACTGTTGATAATGAGTAATAGAGTCTGTTTCTAATCGGTATATGGATAATAATTATTACCTACAAATAAAACAATAGTGTAAGTTGTTTTGTACTAATCTCACGATAATGTGCCCACGAATATGAAGTAGTGGTGGGCGATACAAACCGTATATAGTTACGAAATCTATATATCGGTACAATATCTAAAAACCGCTTACTGGTTCGTTTGAAAACCATGTATTACAAAATCTAGATATTTACATACCGCTCGCTCCGCATCGGCTTCGGCAGATTTCGGCCCGATGCGGTGACGTGACTCGTGTGCGACAGAGCGCAGGTGATATAGATTTGCAGTAGTTAGAGCAGTATAGGTATGGTAATATTATTTGCAACTTACACAATACAAATTTGAGCTCATTTAACATATTTTAATGACATAGTTTAGATCTTATGCTGGTGTATTTAAAGTTTAGTATAACAACGCATTTCAAATATTAAATTAAATTATTGGACGCTTTCATTGGTGAAGATACTCATTTCGAAAGAGACCAATAATTTTTGGTAATACCTAATTATATAAGTGAATTTGTTATACTCTTTTATGGGATCAAAGACTTTGCCTTGCCGAATTCACTTACGAAATTAGGCTGCAAAATAGTTTTAAAAAAATACATACGCGTTCGCACAGTATCTAGTTTAATTTAAACAAATCTAAAATACCGATTTTCATCAAATATCGTAGCAACCAAAAAGCAGCGTATTGGATCTGGGTGCACTAATCGCCACCATCTTACTCAATTTAATCTTACTTAAGTTTGTTGACTAAGGAAATATCACCTTTAAGCAAGGTTATTCGTTATTACATTAGAATGTCAGCAGTAAAATACGCTGAGGACCAGGAATTATTCGAACCAACAGTGGTTTCGTTTTGATACATTTTTATAACATTATTAATGGTTCATAGTCGCACTATTGAGTTGGATTTAAGATCTATAAAAGATGAATATGAGGAAGATGTATTAATATTCATTCACGGAGCAGTTCTGAGACTTTTAAAGACAACGAAGGCAATTTTTTTATTTGCTCTTCCTAGAAGAAAAATGAGAAGGATGATAAGAACTCTATAACAATTAATATTGAGAAGGAGTTGCTTTGTTCTGAACTTGTGTTAATATTGACATCATGTTGAGGCTTTCACAAACTAGTATCAATATGTTTGGTATAACAACCATCGTTTGAGCTTCTATACGAATGATACGAAAAACATTGACTCTCATTGCTAAACAATGTTGGTACCTATCTTTGCACGCATACAATTTAAGAATAGTATGAAAAACGTGATAAACGAGGTAGCTCGACCTAAAACAAACGGGCAAATAAAGTACGGGTATAGTGATGGATAACCACACCATGTTATCAAAGTTTTAGTCATGGATTAGTATGTTTTAACAATGATACCGCACCAATCAATACCGAAAGCAGACGCAAAACAACAGTAGTTGTAGAGCGTATGAAATTGTGATTCATGTAACCAGTGGTCTGATTGTACCATTTACCACCGTAGCTAGCGATTTTTGCATGAAGTCGTGATAATGCCAGTTTATTATATCCTAAAAGTTGCTAGAAATAACTGACAAAAAGCATTGAGTAATGTACTAGAACTCAAAGTCAAAAAGTAAGATTTAAAACAAATATTTGTTTTAAATATTATTCTTTCAGGTAGAACCTCTTTGTCGAAGATTTAAAGTAAATACTGTTGGTATGGGTACAGAATGCCAACTTAACAGTTTAACTTATAGAGGATGATGTGATTGGCTGTGTTTCTACATCCTGGGAAATTAATGGCTGTATGAAGCCTTTCTTATACTAATTATACCGAATTTAAGAAACTGTTATGTACAGAATATTATTGGTTGTAATTACAGGTCAGGACGCGAGGCATCCTGGCTAAGAGAGTCCTTTCGGCTATCGGCTTGAGCGTAAATCGAGGGCTCTTGCTGGTGTCGCGAGGGATGATAATGGATGAATGTCAAGGTCCACCGAACTGATGGCGCGAGGGATGATAATGAGTGAATGTCAAGGACCTCCGAACTGATGGCGCGAGGGATGATAATGGGTGAATGTCAGGGACCTCCGAACTGATGTCGCGAGGGACGCCTGCTGCCCGGTTAAGAGAAAAGTCCTTTCGGCTATCAACATGAGATTTAACTGATCGGCTCGTGTTGGTGTCGCGATTACTGATCCTGATTTACTGATCGTTCAGGATGTTAGGGCCCTGATTTACTGATTTTCCAGGGATGGTGTTCGTTCACGACAAATGATCGGTCGTGATCTTTCTCTTTGATGTTGGATATTAATTAAGAAATTGATAATTTCTACAATTGTATAATTGTTAAAAGTTCAATAAAGCTATTTTGTTGGTTTGTATAAATAATAATGAAAAGTTTGTTCTCCATTGGTGTCATAGCCCCACGGCGTTCCATTGCGAGTATAAACGAATCATAAATAAATGATATTGTAATAAGCTCGAGGTGCATTATCCTCAAAATATTGTAAAACTTTTTTAAAAGAGTAAGTATGGAGTTTCTTGTCCGTTCTTCTCCATTACAATCTACATTTCCGAATGGACAGTAGAATCAATAGGTATCATATTTTTTTTTAACTTTAAATTTATTGAAATTTAAAAGATAAATGATTTGACTTTGACACTACTCTGTTAGTATGATATTTGTTTGTAAAAATTATTAAAGTATTTAATTAATAAATAAGGTTGAACGAGTAGCCAGGAACCCGATTGTTAGGTTTCCACCTGGAGTCGTGTGCAGGGACCCACACGATGTCAGGACGGACGATTGTTAGGTTTTGATTCTTTTTAACTTATATTGGCTTGTTTTAAATAAAAACAAATGATCTTATTGTTACAGTTTGGTTATTTGTTATGGTTTTTGTTTTATATAAATACCTATATGTCTTAATAATTCCAAAGGGCTGCCATGGAGGCGATATTTTTTATGGTAAACACTCGGGAGCTTGTCGAGTGTTTCTAGCGGTAAGCGCACACATTCGGTCGATGGTCGTCGCCTGAGACGCTTGGAATATAGTGCTCAAAGTCATAGACATCTCTTTAAAAATGTATACCTTTGTTAACAGTTTTCTCAGATTATAAACCTAAATGACCAGTATGAGTTTGATTTCACATATCAGAATCCAAGTATTCGTAGCAGGCATAGTGATTACTACACAACTGTATTCAACAAAATAATTTGGTAACATTACTGACGTTCGTAAACAATGAAAGCATTGCTTTAACGAAGGAACAAAATAATATTTGTCGTTGGAAAGCTATCGTCCCCATACATCGTTATAGGTCACGGTCTGTTTACCAACTGCAAATAAGTAAAAAATCGTTTTTTTTTGTTGTAGTTACAAATTTACAGTTTTCAGATTTTCCTTTATTTGTGTTATAAGACATTGTTCCTTGCCAAATTTCATAATTATAGGTCAATGGGAAGAACCCATTAGGTTTTGATACTCTGGCGATCCCTAAAATATGCGACAAACAGGCTGTCTTATTTGATTGCGATAATTAACAAGGTTGATTTTTCAAAGCTTCAAGAGAATGCAGACTTGAGTAAATTATATTAATTTCAATTGATATCTTCAGGTATTCCAGAGAATAAGGTATTTCCACACGGACAGATAGAAAGACAGCGAAATGATCCTATAAGTGTTCCTTTAGAGGAATGGAACCCTAAAAACACTTACTACCAATTTTACAAGCTTTTATTAAGTAAAACCTGTCCCGGTGTCTGTAATCAAAACATGCAAGTTAAATCTGAACCCAGAGTCCGATTGAGCTGACATTTTGTACACATGTTTTTACCCGACTGCCGACGGAGGGTAATGTGTTTATCAGTCTATGTATGTATGTATGTATGTATGTATGTATGTATGTATGTATGTATGTATGTTTGTTCCTATGTGGCGTTCCAGAGACCAAACGCGTTGGCCGATTTTGATGATTCGTACGTCAATCGATGCGTCTTAACTCTGCGAGTGTCATAGGCTACATTAAAATTGGATAATAGAGAAATGGCGGATTTTGGGTGCCATATTGTGAGGGCCCAAATTTTTTTTTTCTTCCACCCCCATCGTGTGGGGTATCAAAATAAAGGGTTTTAAGAGGTGATTTCAAAAATATATCACACTTATATGTTTAAATGTATCTAATTCGAAAAAACTAACTAAAAAGTTAAAAATAAAAAAACTTAATTAAAAAAATCAAAAAACCCGACTGCTTCAAAAGCGAACTAAAAAGTCGTAAACAAGGAAAAAATCATGCTGTGCAGGCGGAGGATACACCAGATTTTGGTCAGCCAGCCGGCGAATATGTATCCTCCGACTGCACAGCATGATTTTTTCCTTGTTTACGACTTTTTAGTTCGCTTTTGAAGCAGTCGGGTTTTTTGATTTTTTTAATTAAGTTTTTTTATTTCTTGTGATAATGTATTTTTTATAAACTTACATAAGAGCTTGTTTAAAAATTATTTTTCTGATATGAGGGCTTATTATTATAGAAGATTAGCTGATGCCCGCGTGAAAATTGTTTTGTCATACCAAAGAAACATTATACCGGGTTAAAAGCATATGAGCTATTTCAGACTACAATCTATCTCTGTGCCAAATTTTATCCAGATCCATTCAAATCTGTGCCAAATTATATCCAGCTTTCTTTTGAACCGACTTCAAAAAAGGAGGAGGTTCTCAATTCGTCGGATTTTTTTTTTATGTATGTTCCCCGATTACTCAAAGACGACTGGACCGATTTCAAAAAATCTTCCTATGTTTGATAAGCTATACTTTTTAGTTGGTCCCATAGTCATCAGGTCAGGATCTGATGATGGAATCCCAGAGAAATCGAGGGAAATCCTCAAATATAATAGGCAAACATATGGCGATTTTGGTATTTTCATCAACAATGCAATCATTTGCACTCAGAAAGTATCATTTGGTGAAGTGGAAATGGTGAAGAAGATCACAGATGGCCACTGGAACTCCTAAATGCTAAGTATGTCACGGGCATAAGATATCTCGAATAATGTACCGACAATAATGAAGCAAATACTTATGAATAAATGATACTGATGAAAATGGCACCATCGAACTGATTTGATGATGAAGCCCGAAGGTAGGCACAGGAACTCTAAAATAAAACAATGTATCCTAGTCGTGTTTGAACTTATTGGAATCGTCATGAGAAGTAGTTTGGCTATAAATGATACACATGCTAATTGGAGGTATCTACCAAAAATAAAAAGAGAAAAATAAAAACTTTTTAACAAAAAATCAAACCAGTGTCTTCCAGAACAAAAAACTACAAAGCAAAAAATAAATTTATTTTCCGAAGTCGGTGTCAAAAAACTGAAAACAATGGACACCGACTTCGTAAAAGAAATTCATTTTTTGCTTTGTAGTTTTTGTTCTGGAAGTCGGTTTGATTTATCTTAAAAAGTTTTTAAAATGTTAGACATGTTCTTAACCTATAAATCATACAATTATCTGTTTTGGTGATACTTTTAAAGGGTAATAAAAAGCGCACGACGACTGTGCTCAAAGTATTTTAAAGCCAGCCAGCAGGGTGCTGGGTGGCTATCATTAATTTACTGGTATCCTGTGTGCCTGTAAATCAACGCGCAAATTATACTTACGAATTTATACTTACTACCCATCGACCCCAAGGTCCCGAGATACACACAAAAAAAAAGGTCGGAAAATCTGTCTGTGTGTTACTTTTTCACGTCTTAACATATTTAGATGAAACTTGGTACACGGCTATACCATGTCCTGAACGAACTGAAAAAAAAGTATCCTATGCCCTATCTAGCATAGCATACTTTTTTGTCGGGATTTATGTTCCCTTGGGTTAGTTTCCGACTTTTGTGCGGGTAAAACCGCCGGCAGAAGCTAGTGTTTCAATAAGTCATTAATTCAAACAACAACGGGTAAACGTTATGAGCATTTTATCGACACTATGGCGGCTCTCTGCTCAGGCACGAGGTCCGAGCCCCGACGGCGCTTGTCAGCTGTCATGACCGACACACGATACTGATACTCGACTGAAATAACCGAGAACGTACAAAACTGCTACTGTGTTAACAGGGACATGTATCACGTCTTCTTATTAATTACAGTTTTGAAAGACCTTCAATTTACGGCCTCTACTATCTTTTGTCAGCAACATCACCTGCGTAAAATTTGAAAATTATTCCATGGGAATTTGGGAAACCGGAATAAAAGGCCGCGATTTACCTGTGTTCCCATCCGAATCTGTTCAGCCGTTTACATCCAAACTTCATACAACAAAAACAAGACATAATAAAAAAATAATGCAAACAAAACAACGACACTGCTACACCTACACATCAACTTTCGTATAATTAACGTACATAAATTTTGACCTTTTCTGTTACTATCAAAAGTAACAGAAGTCGTGTTAGTTGCTAGTGATCCAAACAATTCCCGTGGGGAGAGATTATATATATATTATTATAGCTGCGACCAGCCATTACCTCGTGGCACGTTTCCATTAGAATTTTAACATTCGTTTAATGCTCTCATAATAAAGTGCGGACTAGTTTACTTTATGAACGTCTCCGAGGCGCGCGCTGCGGCCACACCATAGTGACGACTTGCATACTAATCTGAGACTCTTTTGACATTAATTTATAGCTCTCCGAGCTATTTAGGTGTTGGAACATGTACCACTTAAATTACTTCACTTAAATATAATGATTCGTATGCCACCCGCGCGACTTACACTATAAAAGGTAAACTTAAAGTTAACACAATAAACTATTGTGTATTTAAGATGTTTGAAAATCTCGTCAAGCACATTTTAGAACCTCTAATTGAATTTTATATTTGGTATTTATTCAATTTCAAATTTGTATGGCTCAACACAGTACATAGTTCATAGTAGTTAGTTTATAGTTATACTTTTTCAGATGTTAGGTGAAGGCGCAATTCACTGTATAATGGTAAGACCATTTAGGCAAAGCGAGCAATTTAGGCATAAAGTTGATATTACTGTCAAACCACTAATAAAAAAAACAACAACTTCTAACAAACTTCCAAGCCCTAAACACATTAATAAAAAAAGCCTGTCTAATCCGTGTTTCATATGTGAGAGTAACAGGTGGTATGGACCCGCGTGACCCGCGTGCCCCGCGTGCCCGCGTGCCCCGCGTGACCCGCGTGACCCACTTCTGACCCACACAGCTTGCATCTACAAATCTCATAATTTGTTGTTTTCTTCTTTCTCCTCCTCTTCCCTCATCAACTTCAAAGAAAGTTACACGATAAGAATTCTAAAGATTTAAGAATGCTTTCATCGTTTAATAAACTTCCGACAGGATTATCTAATAAAAACAATGTTTTAACTGGGCTTATGTAAAAAGATCTTGATGTAAATCTTTTAAATCGTAGCTAAAGAATAGGATAACTTTTCATACAACCTTTCCTTCTAATAGAGCTTTTAAATATCAATATCGGAATATTTGAATTTCAGAATATTTATAGGCAACCGGAATTCAGTTGCTAAAAGCAATGTGATGAAATCTTAATAGTCAAAAAGCATTCGTTAATCCATTTCATGAAAATGAGCAAAGAATATCGACGGATCTCGACAACCATGTATTTATGAGCTCCATGCGGGTATGATGGAGCAAGCAAGTCGCACGTACCTACTGCATAATTACTGCTGCGTACATCACCGTGAGAAATGCCTCGCCCGGGAACGAACCCGCGACTCGTACGCAAGCTGACTGAATTAAACAACGGGTAGAGAGGGAGGGTCGTCAGTCGACCGGGTGTTATTATTTCAGGAGTGTAATTAGCCGCCACTCCCCGGGGTGAGAGGTCGCTTGTGCAGGTATTAAGTGACTCATGTTAAAGTTCAAGGGGTTAAAGATTCAAAAGTCTTTTTTGTCCCAAAATAATATCCTACGTTCCCACCGTTGTTTCTCAATGTCGCTCCTAAGAAAAGGCTTTGAGAAAGAAATTCATGCAACAATGCGGTTCTAATTCATAATAGTAAGTGGAAAGTATCTTCAAGTTTACATAGATATTAAAATTACTCCTTTTTCCCCACAAGAGTAGGCAGAAACTATACAAAGAACGTCACTTGCTACGATCCTTACATACTCCTTTTACTTCGTTTACGTTCACAGTCGCACATGTCATCATATATCCGACATTATTCAGCTTCAACAAGACATACTAATTTAAAAAAAAAACTTTTTTACAAAAAAGTACTACCAACTTCTAAATAAAAAAACTACAAAGTGCGAAATAACTTTTTTTAGGAAGTCGGCGTCTTTCGTACGTACCAATTTTTTGCGTTATGGACACCGATTTCCAAAACTAAAGTTATTTTGTCTTTGTATTTTTTTTTATTTGGAAGTCGGTACTATTATATTTTTGTAAAAAAATCAAAGTCAAATATATTTATTAAACTAGGCCAATAAACGACACTTTTGAACGTCAAATAAATTAAAATTAAAATTTACAAGAAATAAAAATTGATTCTACCGTGCATTCGGAAAGTAGATTGTTATGGATAAGAACGCACAAGAAACTCCATACTTACTCTTTTCAAAAAAATAGGTGTTTTACAATATTTACATATGTACATACATTAATAAATAAATATATGTGAGGACGATGCACCCAGAATAGCTCTACACACTATACTACGTACAGCTATAAAGTATTAAAAAGCATTAACAGGAAAATTATTTAATTTGATAAGTAGGAACATGGTTCTCACATACTAAAAAATATTGCAAACATAGGTAAAACACCTAATTCAACAACAACGAAACAGTGTGTGAGTCAGTTTCTAAATAAAAAAAGCAATGAATACAATAACTATGAATAGGAATATAAATTAACAAATTTGATTTTGTCTACACTATAGATTGTCCTATGGAGCAGGACCAGCATGTTTCCAAGCATTCTTATCTTGAATATAATCATCTAATTTGTAATATGCTTGTTTACAAAGAGTGCTTTTAACTACAGTTTTAAATTTACTTTCATTTAGTTTTAATATATCACAAGGTATTTTGTTATATAATTTAACACAGTACCCCATGAAAGATGATTGTACTTTAGCTAGTCTGTAAGACGGATGATCTAACTTATCTTTATTTCTGGTATTATTGTTTTGGGTGCGCCAAAGTTCACCTAAATTTTCAACTCCGATAATTGGAAATCCGAAAATGTTCTTCCTAACATTTTTCATCCTAACAATCACAATTCCTAACTACTCTGTCTCTAATGTTCATAATTTAGAAGCATTCAACTTCATAATGTCAGTAACAATAAACATTTATTATACTTTTATTTGTTTTCCTATATTTTCTCAACATCTTTTACACTATTATTCAAAGTCATATCTTTTTTGTTTAGATTTCTTTTTATTCATAATAATCAGTATTATATACATTAATTTTGCATAACTTTATTTTCACATAACATGTTTAACATATAAGAATAACAGGTACCATGGTACAAGCAGTCAAATAAATACATGTTTTCATATACACATTTCAATTAAATTAGGTTAATATTAGCGGCTATAACTTTCAAATAATCACTTTTATTGGTGTATTTTGCTTTAAAATTAAATATATATTTAATTCTATCATATTTGCCGTTGATTTGGAAGTTCATTTTATTTTTGTAGGTAGTACTCATAAATATAAAGCTTTATAAAAATTTTCAAGACTTGGCAATGTTATGTTTTTTGTATGTTTTTCGTGAGGTAAACAAATGAGAATTAGTCCAAGAGCGAGCGAAGCGAGCTCGGGAACTTAAGGCACCCCGACACGGATAGGTTAGGTTCGAAGGAGATGACGGAAGCTGAAGTGAGCGAGCAAAGCGAGCGATCGCAGCTCCCGTCATCTCCTTCATGTTAGGTTACTTTAGACCCTGCAGACAGAAATAGGAGCGCCGCGCAGCGGGGCTCCGTCGACTTAGTTGCTTAAATCTTAAACTTTAACCATGGATATCTTCCATAACCATGGGGTTCCGTGGGGTTGGGATGGTACAGTGAGGTAGCCCCTCTACCCTCCTTTCCCTTTCCCCCTTTCGCGCCCCTTAAATCGATGGAAATTTATGGATTTTTTTATTCTAACCTGAAAACTTTAACCATGGATATCTCCATAACTATAGGGCTCCGAGTGGTTGGTGTGGTACTGAGGGGTAGCCAAACCTCCCCCCATCCCCCCTCTACCCTATCCGCGCCAAAAATCAACGGCATATAATCGAAATTTTAACCTTACACTTATACTTTTTGTTGCTTCTTAATTCACACGCCCAATATTGTTTATCCACTGTTATTCGGGTTTTTTATATGTAAATCCATGTACGTCTAATTTTAATCCTCCGTGACTGGTTTTAAATGATTTTAAATATTTTTCTCTATATTAATAAAGCATTAACACAAACATGCACGTTATGATAATACACCGACATGAACTTAACAATAGACACAACTCAGTACGTTATGTAAAGCATACCCCAAATAATAATCATCCCTCAAATTAAAACTATAAATATCATCTTCTACCCAAATATATTTTTTATTATACTTGGTAAATGTTTCTTTCTGAGTATGAGTGAAAATATTATGGTAATTATGTTTAGGGATAAAAGCGTTATGATAAAAAACAGTAGGAGTTTAAATATATTTACATTAATGATATTATTAATAACAACTTTCGGAAACATGAGTGTTATGAACATCGCCGGTAGCACTACAAATAGTATGAATGAAAACTTTAGGATGAAAATATTTAGGAAGAGTGATCATTCGGATTACAAATCGTTAGGAAGAACAATTTCGGGTAAAGAACTTTAGGTGAGCCAATATGGACCCTATTGTTTTATTATTACAATTGTGTCTATCACTGACTTTACTAAAGAGATGTATATATATTTTTTTTAATTTAAAACTTAAAAGTTTTTTATTTTCAATTTTTAGTTGTACCTAACTAATGGGCAAGTTATTTAGTAAGGTACCTATAACGGCAGAATAGATTAACCGAATATACTTGAACAAAACAAACAAACTTTAACCGTTGAAATGAGAGATCGGTCTGCGTACCCGTTAAGAGCGTACTGGCGTGATGTTATGTTATGAATTGGTTTAAACAATAAACAGACATGCGATTGTAGCAATCCCGAGAGATTTTCCGTAATTTATTGAAGAGTTCTGTTGTATATCTTCGAAGTTCTTCACAGATCTTGATCAAATTACAATGGGACCAATTCCGAAACATAAATTTTTAAACAAAAAAAATGAATTTTCAAAATTGGTCCAAAATTTACGGAGATATGCGTGAACATAAACAAAAAAAAACAAACATAATGTTGAACATAGAACCTGCTCCTTTTTGGTTGTGAGTCAACACACAAACTGTACAACATCCATATCCGTAATTCCCGCTCGGCTTTCATCTTCAACTATTTAAAGTAGCAAGCTGTCCAAACTCCGCACTCGGCAGTGTATTGTTTCACCATGGTGAGAAACGTACCGCCCCCGCCATAAGGGTTAGAGACCCGCCTCGAATTACTGCCGGAATTAAAACCAATATACTAAGGACGATAAAGGGTTCCGTACGCATTCTGCGGTTAGTAACCCGTACATAAATAGACAGCATGTTATAGCAAAGTTGTGAGCAAATATTGTACCGCCACGGATAAGCCATGGTTTCACAGTTGTTTGAAGTTTAAAGGCGTATATAGATATACCGTTTCTTATTCAACTAACATCATTTTTCCTTCATCTTTTCTACTAATCTAACTCTTACTAATATTATAAATTCGAAAATTTGGATGGACGGATGGATGTTTGTTTGTTACGCAATCACGTCAGAACGGCTGACCGGATCTGGATGAAATTTGGCACAGATATATATAGATATATATTATAGTCTAGTATGAAATAACACATAGGCTACTTTTATCCCGGCACTATGTTCCTGTGCGATAGTTCCCAAAAATCCATTCGGGCGAAGTCGTTGGCAGAACCTAGTATTATATATGTGAAAGTGTATAATTTTAAATGTTTCTAAACCAATAACGCCTCAACCATGGTCTGAATTAGGACATAGTATACTTCCCTCGGTATTAAATTCACGGTTGATACATTTTAGACGTTCACGCGGACGAAGCCATCTGTAAAATTTAGTATACAGTATATTTGTAAGCCGGTTGGTTACGCGTACAAAGCGGATCCTGTGCAATACAATATCCTATTACACATACTTAAGGATCGATACCAGGAAACGCGAGCTTTTCGAGACGGGATCCTTTCAATCCTCCAAGTTTCAAGAATCGTTTACTTTGATTAGGCGGTTATCGGATAACTGTAATCGTAATTTAATGGGGATTTTGGTACCGTTAGCAAGTAGAATTTATTAAATGATTTGACTGTTCAATTCAAATAATTGAATTTACGGCACCGTTGGCGCATTGGCTGAGCGATTGGCTGCTGTGCTGCGTGTCGGGTTCGATTCCTGCACGCAACAAATATTTGTATGGACTACATATAATTGTTCCGGGTCTGGCTGTTTGTGTGTATGAGTTTTAATGTTTATAAATGCACCCACTACGCAGAAGATATTCCTAGTGCGGGGCAACGTTCATACAAAAATGATGATCGCAGTTGGCTGTTATCAATAGGACGGGAAACAGAAAAGAAATGAGATGACGACCTTACTTCTCTAGAATAAATATGAAGACATGTTGCGCGGACTCCAAATAACAAGAGAACAGTGATGACGAGCAGACTGGGAAAGAATGCTTCACATTCTATGATAGGTAAGAAATTCGTGGCTTACTAGTTTCCGGCATTTTATAATTACATATACCGTATACGTAATTATTTCTGCCTCCACGACTTGCGCCATGGTACGAAGTAATGAAATGGCGCCTTCTGAGCAGCTGTAACGTATTTAAAGCTTCCACAATGTCACAGTACACGCGCATGCTCCCGTAACTTAATATCTGTCGTTAATGAACATAATAAGTCTTTTGAACCCACTTTCATTATATTCGCCGGCAGATAATCAGGACGAGAGTAATTAATGCATGCCGCGTCTCTAGTATTATACCTACTAGTATTAAAAGTTTTATGACTTTTAAGTCATGAAAAATATACGTTGTTTCCGTTTTATCATGGTCACAACTGTATTTATATTTGCACTCTCTCGTCTGTAAAGTTAACGATAGCAAATCTCTCACAAATATTTAAATTTCATCGTAAGTAATAAATCTTTTCCTTCGTTACTAAATCCTTTTAGCTATACTTTGACTGCGTTTCATTCGTGTGAGTGATTAAATAGGGCCTAAACGAGAAAAGAAGTGTAACTTTCTGCTCAGATTTTAAGGGTGACCCTTGAAATCTGAGCAGAAAGTGGCACATTGTGTTGCGACCTACAGAGCCAGTCTCACCGCGTTAATGAATCGTTTGGGCAAGTTTGAGCATTCAACTACAACTTGCACCATTATATCTGACAACTTCAGACTTGCTAACTGAGTCTGCATAGTTTATAGTGCACTATACAGAGGTGGCGCCACGCTGTCATAACTAGCTCGCGCTATTCAATATCGGAGTAAGTGGTAATCAGGGCGATATTATAAACATTCATATCATTGGTTGTACGAAGACTACGATCTTAATGGAATCTACGGTCAAAATGGGTAAGATATTCCTGATACCAGGGCCGTATCAAAACTATCATGGTTCCAGTGAGAGAGACGACGTATGCAAGGTAAATAGCACTGTCCCTTTTTCATAGTAATTCATAATAATTTAGACACGTCAGAGTAAGGCCCCTGAAGTGGAAGTACTTGGTTTTAGACACGACGATGTTACCAACTGTTTTGTATTCTATCTATAATAATTGGGATGATAAACTTAAAATGTTATGTTGATAGCAATAAGCAATTTGTTTTACAACCACGTGCCAACAGCTGGAACGGAATTTTACACCGACATGGAATGTTTCCCAAATTAGCGAAACGAATTCTGCGTGGGCGAAGAAATATTACAATGATCACTTAAAATACACACCGCTCTCGTCAAGCGATGATCTGTAAACAGAGACAGGTGGCGAAGCTATGTTCAGATATGCTGTAGGTACCACGCTCTCGAGAACACATCAACACCAGTTTACGACTTCACGAATAGAATTCCTGTAAAAAGTGATGCTGGCGTAAAAATGTGATGTTTGCGTTAGAATGCCGTGTTTTGATCTCGGAATAGATCACCATGTGGGAGTCGCGACAAGTAAGTCCCTCAGTAAGGATGGTGTCGGAAATAACAGCATCCAGCATCCGAACGATTTCTCATTTACACAGAGTAATTTTAAACAAAGCCTTTGTTTAACATTTTTTGTGTTAAAGACGGACCGCTGTGATTAAAGTGTCTAATAATTTGATTTAAAAGAATAAAGTTAATAAATAAATAAGCCGACTCCAAACTTCACATCAATCTTTAGAAGGAAAATATAAATCTTGCCATGAAAATATTCTGAAAAAGTTTCATAATTCATGCTCAAGTTCAGCTCATCAGCTCCAGACATTTTAATACCTACTCATCAGTACTCATATTGTGCTATTAGGCTATTCTGATACACTTAACACGGTCTCTCTCGTATAAAAGTGTATTTGAGGTGTAAACACGCCGGCCATCGCTCTATTACAGCCGAGTTCTGACACTTTTATACTCGTTATAAATCTCTCATTTAAGCACATCATAATACAAGCACATATTTCACATACTCGAATACCAACGAATACATAAATATTTCGTGATAATATACGCTCTTGTGTGATTTACTGCTACAATACATCAATACGTTTATTATATTTTTCTTGTATTAAAGTAGGATTCGAGGTTTCATCTTCAAACGGTATTCAATCATGAAAAAACGTAGGTGTACAGGAAAAAAAATTACTTATAAAAATGTTTTTACATCAATATGCTTTGATGAAACAGTCAGTTACCTATCAATATCAAACGAGGAACAACTTCAGTTGAAATTTAATACGATTACAATTACAAAAGACGTTTCTTAGATTTCAACACAAGTAACTGAACACAGTCGGCTGTCAATCAAAATGTTTAATGCCACAAAATATCGAGCAGTCAAGTGAAACGCGACATCCTCCTTTACAATATATTTGAAATTGATAAATATTTCACATGAGCGTTTGGTATTCGTCAGGAGTCGTTTCCTGATGGAGTCATGCCGGAACGCTGCATAATATCGGTTCTGTAATCGTTCTGTGTTTAATTGCGAACCGGCAGAATCCGGAGCAAGCCGGCTCGAAGCGGAATCAATTATGTCGTTAGGCGGGTCCGGATCGATCGAAAAGAAAGTTAGGAACTATGAAGAGCTTCTATAAGATTTGACAAAACGATCAATCATTCTGTATTTTGATTGAATGTGGATAGCGAATGTGATTTCAATTCGATCAAGAAAACTTGAATACTTTACGACAATAGAACTGAAAGGTACAATCATCAACCTTGGCTCTATTCATTAGTTATAGTTAGTTTACAAAATGATTCATCAAGTAGTTCGCGAACTAACATAGATCGCTGACTCATTAACGCCATCTCTGACCGTGAACTGACACAAGGTCAACAGCTCTCTTTCATCTTTCTATTCCGCTAGAACTTAATAAATCTAATTTAGTACACCAAACTTAGGAAATGGTCTAAAGTTCACAGAAATTACTTTGAATATTCTTTAACGACTATTATTAGTTTAACTCGGTGATAAATATTTCTTTTGATTTTATCGAAAATTCTCGTAATCGAATGTTTTCGTAATCGTAATGTTCGCATTTATACTCTATCCGTTTACTTTCCAGCTTCGTATTTCAGGCTCGCCGGATGGTTGCCGGCCTGGGCCGGGTTCGGGTGTCGGGAGCCGGGTGAAACGGATCGGCTTTGTACGAAGTTATTTTTACGCGAAGCTCGCTAAATAATAGAGTCTGGTGTAACGCCGGGATTACAGGATTTAATACAGAACCCTCCCGGAAAGTATACTGAACCTGATTGTATTGTAATTGTTTGTTCAGTACTCATGATATATTATCCTGAAAATATAATATGAAGTACACGAGTGTTTGTATTTGTTTTGTACTTAGCTCTTCTGGGTGTCTGGGGAAATTATGGAGCAAACATAGTTTTTGTTTGCTGTCTGGCTCCATTTTCATGTGACAACTTAGAGGTTAAAGTACGATATGTACTAAAAATAATTTGCTATTCCCATAGCTCTCAATTAATAAACTCGACTCTAATTACACAGCCATTCGCATGCCTAAACTCCCCAAAAAAACTTCATAAAAAGAAGGAAAATGAAGCATTAACAAGTGAATAAATGAAACAAAATTAAATGAATTTCATCCGCTAATCCGGAGATAAGGGCGCGCTTAATTGAGCGCGGGGGAGCTTAGTGTGTCGCAATTAGCAGCGTTAAGAATGATTCAGTTATGTAGATGTAGCAGCGAGCGGCGATGCAGACCACGGCGCGGCGCCACGGCACGAGCATGAATAATACATGGTGAACTGACTTCAGCGTCCCCTCCCCCCTACGTACACACCGCACCTTGCCCGGCTTACTAGCGAGTGAGGAAAGTAAATACCACAGAAGGACCACTTCATCAGCCACTGACAGAAGAAAATAACAAAAGTAGAGGGAAATACGCCTGTCGATGGAACGCACTTAAAACAAGTTTAAGTAACCTTCGCCTATACTGGGACATGTGACACTGACAAACGTGGAGCTCTGAAAGCGACATCATTATCATCAGCTCTATGGTTGACAGTAGGTTGCTGATAAAACTAAAAGGTATCAGAAAGCATCATATTGGACAAAAGAACAAAAAGTATCACTTCTGCAGCTGCCTCTACAGTCTCAGTGTTTTAAACAATACATTTTTTAATTACTGCGTGTAATCCCGCGGGAATGTTAGCGCTCGCCCACGTCACACGTAAGGCGGTAGGTAGGGAGGTAGGTACGTGATGGATGATGTGTCGCGCAGTTCGCCACAGGACAATGACACGGACAAACGTGGAGGTGCGCTGCAATTATGACGAATGATGATGTGACAAGGTTCACGTTCAATAATAATATTGCGAGCCTTTTTGCGGGTTACGTTGAGCCACAAGTACGACAAGCTATGGCTCTGCTACGACACAGCAACAACAAACTATGGCAGCATCGGCATGTTATGACACTGCTACGCTAAAGCAGAGCAAACATCGCGCTACGATCCTATACGACACTCTATTATAAAGTCCCTACTCTATCCTCAACGACACGCTATGACCGTCTACGATGCGCTACGACCCTCTACGATGCGCTACAACGCTCTACAAAGCGCTATTGTACTCGAGCTACGACACACTATGACGAGCTACGACGCTCTACAACGCGATACGACTCTCTACGATGCGCTACGACCCTCTACGACGCTCTACAACTCACTATTGTACGTCGCACTACGACCCTTTACCACGCGCTACGACCCTCTACGACGCGCTACAACTCTCTACAACGCAGTCCGACCTTCTACGACGCGCTACGACCATGTACAACCCACTACGACGCTCTACGACGTGGTACAAAGTCTACAAAAAGCTACGACACTGTCGTAGCTTTTTGTACCAAAGCACCGGGCCATCAAAAATGCAACTCATCTGAAATGCGCCACGTCATGAATCCCGGCACGCACCGCTCAAAGAGTTGTTGTTATTGCAGAGACAATACGCTCAGGGCTTCAAAGAGCGCCGCCCTGCGCCCACTTTCTATTTTTTAATTACAGGAGCACTTTGAGCTGCAAAACAGTGACGTTTCTAAACGTGAGCGAGCATTTTGTTAAAGAACATTTTGATATTATTAGAATCGCTTACTTTTGTTTTAAGAGTAATATTTTTAGAAGAATTTAAGTGGCACGAGATTATTCTTTTTGAATTTTAGGTGGTTTCTGTTCAAACACGAATTTTCTGGCAAATACTGGCAATGTATAATTAAATGCACTTAAGTAAGTCAATATTTGTGATACTCACTACTAACTACATTTTAGAATTAAGTGTGTTTTCAGTATACGTTACAATGTCTGATCTGTGTAAGTCTTCACAACTAGCTAGTAGTGATATCTCAAACAAAAACTCAAATCAACTTAACTAAAATAGTAAAACTTGAGACAAAATGTGTGCATAGAGTAAAGTAGTCGAGATTGAACGAGATCTATTCAATTAATTTTATGGAATCGACGGGTTTATTACAGACTGGATGGGAGCTGATAGAAAAAGTTTTAACTCTTTTCAGTATTAACGAGAACTGTCCCGGAGGATGTGCTTAAGATTTCTCAATAAAGAATTTCCAGGATTTATGTTATGGCATTTAACTACAATTATGATAAGAAAGCAATTTTTTTTGGCAATTGTGTCGGTTACGACTATTCAGCCAGAGAACACACACTTAATTGACATAACTAAATAAGCAAGTATTTTTATAATAACTGTAAAACGGTTTTCTGTCTTTACTAGTATAGTATAGACACCAGTTAGTACGTACATGGAATACATGGAAACAAGTAATGTAATAAAAACATTTTTAAGTTTAACCTACATATCCTGTTTCCATAACAACGCGGTGAGTATCGTTTTGTGTCCGGAACAAGTTTTCCAATTTCCCTCACATCGGAGCCGTAAATCGTGAGATTAGAAAAGTTTCAGCAGTACGTATACGTACGTGCACGAGTATGTGTGCGAAAACGAACAGTTTTGTGGAAATTCCGATTCGATACAAACTCTATCTTATTGATGTTGTTAGTATTGTTCTTTTATGTACGTACAAATCTACAAATAAGTTCCGCAACAAATAACTGTTCACAGCTTTACATACAAAAATCACGCCTGTATCCCTTTAGATTAGGCAGAGATGCTTTTAAATATTTGCAGCACAAAATATGTCTACAAATTCACAGATAATTTGAACAATCATAACGGCTTTAACGTACTCATACAAAGTATTCATCTAAACAGTGGCGTAACTATAGGGTGGCAGGGTTGGTAAAATGCCACGGGCCCCCGAACCAAGGGGGCCCCATGCCCAAAAGACCGCAATAAATTTTAACATTGCACCTGAGTTATATTATATTTTATTTTACTTAAAAAAAATATATAATTTTTAAAGCTTAAAATCCATTAAAGACCATAATGCAATTTCAAATTAATCATTAAGAATGTCAACACATCCTAAACAAAAATGTGTTGATCAATTTTAGAACGCATCCATTGGTTTCTACATTTTTTGTCGCGGTAGGCAGCGCGGGTGAGCATTGACGGTCGGGGAATTCCCTCATTTTGTTCACCAAGAAAGTACTTTTTTCGTGGCTCTTTCGCTAGAGCGAGCTAGCAAGGCAATGTTATGGGCATCCCGGATTTGCAATTTTTTATTTACGGAGGGCTCTAATGACTGCACATTCTTTGTATGACTGTCGTGACAATTGATCATTTGTATCTTTGATTTTTCGGATTTGTTGTTTTATTAAACCTGTAAATGGTGGAAAAGTAAAGTTCATTGTAAAAGTTAGTTAATACAATGTCTAGTTCTAGAAAATATTTAAGTGGGAGTGAAAAACGAAAGAGAAAGGAGGAGACTGAAGAAAAAAATAAAAAGTTACCTAAAATTAGTCAGTACTTAAAGAATGTTGACTTTATTATTAAAAACGCCAGTGAACAGTGCCCCAAAAGTGAATAATTGGACCTTACTAAAAGTATACCAGAATTACCAGTTACAGCACCCGACACCAGTTTCTTTCCAGATCCAGAACAACCACAACAAGGTACTAGCAAAAATCAAAGTGAATCATATTTTAGTGTGAACTATATTGTATCTTCGCCATATGTTACTGATAAGGGTAATTTTAAAGAACTAACCGATCGAGTCAAAACATTCGTGATTGAAAACGGTCATAGTAAACCTAATGGCCCTTTCTTAAAAGATAGTGACAAAAGATATTTTCTAGAAAAGCATTATTATATTGTTTCCAAATCTGGCGTGAAACTTGTAACATACATGGCTATCTTATTCTATAATACTTCAGAAGGCGTATTGTGAACCATGTTGGTTATTCGCAAATCGTGCATCTAAAAAAATACAAAATTTATTTATTTTATTTATTTATTTATTTATAACAGCTTAAACTATCATTACAGGTTTTACCCTAATGCGACAGCTAAGAACTTAAAACTAATAACCTTAATTATATATGTACTTACAACTAAATTAGAAAATGTTTGGATGGAAGGCTATGACGACTGGAAACATATTGTAGAGGCCATAGAAACACACGGAACACTTGATGAAGAGCAAAAGTCGATGATCAAAAAAGAAAAATCATTTTGGCGCCGAGTACTTTCTAGACTCCTTCATGTTACTCTGACACTTTCAACGTGTAATTTAGCATTTCGTGTCCATAGAGAAAATGCATATAGCAATGATCCAAGCTCCCGGGGAAACTTTTTGAGTATTGTTGAGTTATTAGGAAAATACGACCCGATTTTAGAAGAATTGTTAAATAAACCAAAGGGCCAAATAAAATACTTAAGTCCAAAAATACAAAATGAGCTAATTTCAGTCCTGTTCTAAAAGTAGAAAATGCACTCATGAACGAAATAAACGCCGCACCATTCTACTCTATCATATTCGATACAACTCAGGATATTTCAAAAATTTATCAAATGTGTGAACTTTACCGTTATTGTATGATCGAGAAAGATGATAATGGAATCCCAAAGGCACTTGTCATTAAGGAGACATTTTTAGGATTCCATGAAGTAAAGGATCAAACTGCCTTAGCAATGTCCAAGCAAATTATTAAATCCATAAATGACAAAAATATTTCTCTAAATAATTGTCGAGGACAAGGATATGATGGTGCTAACACAATGAAAGGGACTTATGGTGGAGTTCAAACACTTAATAAAACATAAAAGATGTCGAGCCAATTGCCGTATACGTTCACAGTGCTGCTCATAACTTAAATCTAGTACTCAATGATGCAGTCAGAGAGGTTATTGATATGCAGAATTTTTTTGGGCATAGTATCAAAAGACGGAATATGTTATCAAGTTTAATATCTAATGAAGAAAGGGAGTCTTCAACTTCAATAACATTAAAAACATTGAACTAGATGGGCTGGACGTTATGATGCTGTTTTCGCTTTAAAAGTTCGTTTTGTTGAAGTCCAAAAACCACTAACGAAAACAATTCTATAAAATTGCAAATCAGATGAAAGAAATTAAGCTGTTTCACTCAAAAAGAAGATTGAAAACTACAATTTTATTATGTTATTGGTTATTTGTTGATATATACAAAAAAAGACATACCTGAATCACTTGCCACGGAAATTCTAAGTTTTCGGTCCACTTTCAGAGACGAAATAGAAAAGTCTTTGTGTATTAGAGACCTTGCTGATTTATTAATAATTAAAAATCATTTTATGCCCTGCAGCTTTCCTGAAGTATTCACTGCTTTAATGTTATTTCTTACAATTCTTGTGACTACAGCTAGTGCTGAAAGATCATTTTCATAACTAAAATTAATAAAAACCTATTTAAGAAACTCTATGAGGCAAGATAGGTTGTGTAACTTGGCTATTCTGTCTATTGAAAATTCTGTGGCCCGATCGTTAAACTTTGATGATGTCATAGATACTTTTGCGGAACAGAAAGCTCGGCGAAAAGATTTTTCTTAATAAATTATATTGAAATTAAATCATTATTTCATTGTAAATGTATAAACCCATGCTCTTGATAATATTTTTTTTAAGTATTAGTGTTGGGTAACTACTTTAGTGGTTTATTAAAATTAAACTAAGAACAAAATGACGAATTTATTTAATAGGGCCCCATCAAAAGAATTTGCCACGGGCCCCAACTTATATAGTTACACCTCTGCATCTAAACCTACATTGAGAACAAACTTGAAACTTTAAAATAAGCACGATCCACCTCTCTCATTAACAATACATGTAACATTCGGCAAGACGTACAGCTCTCAAACAGCAGTAAGTCACGATCAGATCGTTCGGGTGCGAGGCTGCTGGCGCGCGCGGCATGTGCCCTCGCTTACCGGCTCAACTTTACTTACATGTTAAGTAACAACCTGTTACTGAAACTAAGATAACAGTTATCACGTGTGTAAGATTCTATCAAAGTTCAATCTGGAAGTTTACAACCATATTATTTATACATGGAACAAAGCTGGTAAATCCAGTAACATTTTTTTTTCTTATTTCATCCTATACTGTCCCACTGTTGAGCAAAGGCCTTTCCCAAATCCTGGAAAATTCTTTTCCTGAGCCATCTCGGACCAGCCCCTGCATTCAAATATATCATCGATTTCAAAACAAGAAACACATAATGAACTAACGCTCATTGCGTTTGGTATCGCTAATACTCGCAATGGTCCGGGCAACACTTCATAATAATCCTCTGAGGAGAAAGGTAAAGAAGGAGATTATAACAGAAACAATTTCCTGCTGTGACCCCGATGGGGCGATGGCTGACAAGAAATAATTACTGAGGAAGGTCGTAAAGCGTCGGGCGGAGTCGCGGCGCATCCTAAGTAGCTCGAGATAAGCTTGGGGCTCGACATGATAACAAATAGTTCATTATTATCTGCTTCACAGGACACGCAAACTCATAAACATGATAATTTTAACAATCTATTATGAAGACAGCAAAACTAAGGGAGTATAATTACAAAGGCACTTAAAATATGCCAGCTGAAAAAAAGGCTGGCCAAAATTCAGTTAATAAGAAATTACGCCATTTCGTTACGACTTTAAAATTAGCTAGGTAATTGTACCCTCGCATGTAGAGATAGGCGTTCAACTGAGCACAGTTTGCTGTACAAAGCCAAATGTGCATAAAGATAAAATAAAAGGCGGCTACTTAAACATTAACGTTTCCCTGCGGGAGCCTGCGGCGATCGTACCCGGCAAGGATCCACAGAGCATGGAGATATCCCAGCGGCTGCTGCTACAGGTAAAATTGTCAACACCTTCCTAAAAAGCAAATAATAGACAGCAAGCGCGTAATCGTACACTCACACTAAGACACAAATGACGCTTAGGAATTAGACGATTTTGATTGGCAGTTCTTAGGCTCTCGACATAGTTTAGGTCACACGGGTCATCACTATTATTTAACTAGAGTAAGTTTAATCGTACATGTTTCAACACCTAATTGGATCACTAAAATTAATTAGTGTTCAAGTCATTATGAACGTTAGAAGACGTTAATAAAGTAAACTGTTTCTTTCCATTCATAATGTTGGCAGTTAAAAGAGAGTATTAACAGAATGTTAATGAAGGCTCTAATCGAAACGTGCTAAGACGTAATGGCTGGTCGCAACATAATGACTCCCAATGGGTATAGTTTACTACTTTTTATAAGAGGGCCTAGAAAAAGGGACATTTGCTAAGTCGGAAATGGATTAACATGTACCACAGACAGGTGTTTACGTATTTTTTTACATTTTGGACTATTTGACAATCGTAATGCTGATAGAGTATCACAAGTGACATCAGACAGAAGGACCACTCCCGTCATCCTCTAAAATGGTTATCTAAGCTTGACAGATTCGCTGGGGTTGCTACTTTATTGATTCTGAATTTTAAAAAGGAGTAGGTAATATAAGTTCACAAACACAAATACATCGATTCGTCTAAACATACATCATATCATGCATAAATGCCTTAGAGGGTTGACAGAGCATCAAATATCCATTAAAGGTCACGACGCCAATATTGGACGAAATACGTACCAATTTTGAAATCAGGCTGTTAGAGTGATCCCTTTAATTATATAGCTATATCCGTGCTTCCAGCATTGAGTAAAATCTATGAAAAAATCATGCTGGACTAGATGTTGTCAAACTTCAATTCAAATGGGATCCTGCATAGTCAACAGTTTGGTTTCATGAAAGATGCCAAATTATCGGATATAATTCTATTTGCTGATGATACTTCGCTAATTTTTAAAATAAAAATAGGAAAGATACGGTTGTCCATGTCAACGAAAGTCTAATTATTCTCTCAAAATGGTTCGCAGCTAACAATATACTAATACCTAAATTCAGATAAACGTAAACAAGCAAGTCTTTTCTTATAAACAGTATACGCTTTTATAACAAGTTGCCAAAGTCAGTTATAGAACTGACCGAGAAAGTTCAAAAACTACATCAAACGTGTCCTTATTAAAAAGCATATTATAAAATCAAGGACTACGTTGAAGATAAAAGAAATGGGTTTGGCTCCTTCTGCGAATGCAGCTTCCCTGGTTGTCAATTATCTTTATAGCCCTTTGCTAAGAATAGTTACAGCACTGATAACAACATTTGTGCCACATGTTAAATTTAGTCTTGTTATACCTTTGTACAGATTATTTTGTTTCTATTCTCCGGGTAATGGGTGCGGACTGTGGATCAGATCACCAACTGCTCATTGCCAAAATGCATCTCAAGCTGCGAGCAGCTAGAAAACTCGTACACGGATCGAAGTGAAGGACAGCACAAAATTTATGTCAGCATTGAAGCAAAATTGGAGTGAGTGGGCGGATGCGGAGCTAAAAGTAAAGAAACCAGATGAGCTATGGGACAGTGCAAAAAGCCTGATAGAGCGCGCGGTCAACATTTCTAAACCACCTGCAGAGATTCGTAAACGCCAACAGTGGATTAGCACAGCACTCTTGCACTGGTTGAGGAAAGACGTAGGTTAAAAGCATCGGGCGCTGTTGTGAGCTCCCTCAACCGACAGTCCGCGCAGATACAAGCGGCTTGCAGACGAGACCGGATCGCCAACTTACGTAAAATATGCGAAGAAGTCGAGTCTCATAGCGATAAAAATGAGTCCAGGGATTTACATCACAAAGTACGCTCGATTGCGAAATCAGTCTCTTCTAAAACTAGGCGATTAAAAACAGTCGAGGGGAAATAGTCATTGTGCTGGAAGATATTTCTGAGACGTGGAAGCAGTACTGCCAGTCTTTGAACGAGGACCCTCTATCCCAGGATTTCGCTCCTACGGAACCCAACAATGAAGACATGTAGCCAGACATTCTTAAAGAAGAGGTTGAAGCTCCCATCAAACATCAGAAGGATGACAAGGCAATTGGCAAAGAAGCCATTCCAATAGAGACTATAAAGGCCGCAGGTGAACAGGGGGTACAGATGATTCATACCATTGGTAACAAAATATGGCAAAGTGCAACATGACCTAAGTAATGGGCTTACACTATCTTCACTTACACCATAAAAGTTACACATCAATTTTATAAGAAAAACTTAAATAAACGGGTACAAAGGCGGTCTTATCGCTGACAGCGATATCTACCAGACAACCTTTGGATGGACTGAAAGATCTTATAATGAAAAAGGGTGAAAAAAAAAATGTTGTTATAATAAATACTATCCATAAACTTAAATACACTTAGATATATACTTACATACGTAAATAATATTACATGTGCAGCAAAAAGGATTCCACAAAGATGTGCAGCAACTACCGCCTGATTGCACTAATATCACACGCAAGCAAAATTTTACTGCACGTGTTAAACGAGCGACTGAAAACCTACTTGTCCAAGGAAGTTGCACCTGAATAGGCAGGGTTTGAAAAGGGAAAGGGCACTCGAGAGCAGATCTTCATAGTTCGCCAAATTATTGAGAAAGCCCGAGAGTTCAACAAGCCCACTTATATCTGCTTCGTTGACTTCTCCAAGGAATTTGACTCGGCGAAATGGCCAGTGCTGTGGAGGTCCCTTCTTGCTATGGGCACTCCCAAACACCTTGTGCATCTTTTGAGGCGTCTTTATGAGGACGGAACAGCGTCAGTGAGGACGGATAGCTTACTATCGAATGTCTTTCACCCCAGTGCAGGCGTCCGCCAATGATATATAATCTCGCCGCTATTGTTCAACATCTACACTGAACTTATAATGCGGATTACCCTTGAGGACTGGATGGGCGGTGTATCGATAGGAGGTGTAAGAGTATCGAACCTGCGATATACGGACGACACTACCCTGTTGTCGACTAGTGCCGACCACATGGAACGGTTGCTATCCAAGATGGAACATCAGCTCAGCATTCGGTTTGATTATCAGAATCAAGACGAAGATGATGATTGTCGATCACATCGGAAAATTCGCCAGAAGTCACTCAAATCGCGAATTGCGACGTCGTACAATTATACGTCTACCTGGGCGCTTTAATATCAAACCACGGTGGTTGCGGGAACGCGATCAAGCGACGCATGACTATGGCCAGGTCTGCCATGGACAGGCTGAAGAAAATATAGAGGAATATAGGCAACGACTCTATCGAGTGGCTTGTAGTTCAGAGTAGAGTGGAAGGAACGAGAGCGCGCGGCAGGTCGCCCATGCGATGGACCGACCAGATAAAGTCTACAGTGGGTGGCCCGTTGCATGAGAGCACACGAATAACGGTAAGCAAATTATGGCGACCCGAAGTCTCACTGCAACATGATGACCACGACCGCTCTGCCAAGAGTGTACCGACGAAGAAGAAGATTCTTTTACCGATTGTTTTATGAATGTGTGAACATTGTAGGCCTTCTAGATTTCTAGATGCTTGTTAACATTTATCTCGTTTACTTTCTTTTTTTTTAGTTTCTTACGACTTATTGTTGGGCCTACGTTGTCCCCTCATATCTAAGTACTAACGCTGTAACATGGAAATATTATGAAACCAAACCATTTTTTAAAAGAGTAACCGTGGAGTTTCTTACTGGTTCTTCTCCATAGGAAACGACCAACCCGAACCGTGCACGTTTTGTCGACGATTTATAAGTGCCCATGTAGGCATACGTGAAATAAAAAAAAATATTTTGATTTTTTATGATGAAAAGGCACGAAGCTCGACAAAAACATAAATGTGAAAAAAGCGCCAAGTCCGACGAAGAAGACTTGAGATCTAGAAGGGTGATAAGTTTCATAGCCTTTCCTTAAACAAAACCACAATGTGCAATATCGTCTATAGACTTAAAATAATTTTATACTTTCTTAGATATTTAATTTTTAACTTGTCATCTTGAAAATATTTTTGACTATTATAACTTAAGAGCTACAGTAAGCATCTTTATGTAATTTCAGGCTTCATTACATTGGCTGTAACTAGATCTACCTTATACTGTCCACCCCTTACCGACAGTTATACAACCAATAGGCTAAATGGATGAAAAATAACCAACCAAGTACGAGTCGAAACCCGCGTGCCGAGTGTTCCGTAGGCCGTTTATACCTCAAAATATAAATCAATTAATATTTTTTTTATACAAGAAAGTTATGGGTGCTCCCAGCGGAGCTCCACATCGTTGTCAATGTGGTGAAGCAGTCGACCGCCTCGGACACCATGGCCTATCCTGCAGTAGAAGCGCTGGTCGGTTAGCACGGCACGCCAGCATTAATGACATCATACGTCGGGCTCTTGTCACCGCCGGGGTGCCAGCTGTTTTAGAACCCAATGGCTTGGCGCGCGACGATGGGAAGAGACCAGACGGGATGACCATAATGCCTTGGAAGGTGGGTAGGCCTTTGGTGTGGGATGCAACATGTGTCGACACCCTTGCGCCATCCCATCTTCTTAGCACGGCGGGCTGTGCTGGGGCAGCTGCTGCTGGTGCAGAAAACCTCAAACGGCGCAAATACAACAACCTTATTGGAAGTTATATATTTGAGCCGTTTGGGGTTGAAACATTAGGTCCATGGGGTCCGAGTGCTCTTCGTGTATTTCGAGACGTAAGCAAACGGTTAGTCGACTCTTCACGTGACCAGAGGGCTGGGCTTTTCCTTGGCCAGAGAATCAGCATTGCCATCCAACGTGGCAATGCTGCCAGCGTTCTGGGCACTTTTCACGTTGACAGCGATGTGGACGAATTTTATGACGCCCTATGACCGCCACCCTTTTATTCGTATTTTTATTTTATTTTTATTTAAGTGTATATATAGGTAGTTATTTGTAATTAAGTATTTGAAATGATGTACTAAGTTAGTTATCGTGTTTCAATAAATCGGTACAATTTAAAAAAAAAAAGAAAGTTATTTTTTTATTATTTTAGTAAAAAATACCTCTGTTGTGTTAAAAAAAAATACCACTGGTAGATTAGAATTAGAATTCTTCGATTGCGTCCTTGTTGAATGCACGATTATTGTATTTCAATGTGTAGAAAATTCGCATTTTCTTTAAATACATAATGGGTAAACATGTGCAAGGCATTGGAAAAAATATATTTTGAACTTCTTTCAAAAGACTGAATGACGTGACAAAAGCCCGCGCTTGCACCTGTGACAGCCGCGACTGAGCTCTGTCTAATACTGACCGAGAATCCCTATAAAATCGTAAAGTCAATGTGTGCGTGAAAAATGGCATTTTGTTCGTAGTGGATTCTCTTTCTGCGGTGCGTCGCCGCTTACGTACTTTGTGTCGTAAGGGCCGTGTCGACGGGGTGTCGTGTGTCGCTAGACAGTAATTAAAAAAATATATCGGAATATCTATTGAAATGTCACGAGATCAATCCCTTACATTTTGTCCAGCAATCGCTGACATCGAATGACACACGCCAGACTCTAGTGTCGTCAAAAAGTTTCATAAACGTATTTGTTTAGTATTGCTATCTTTAGATTCTGCCGTCGATTCTATGCTCTATGGGAGGAACACACTCCACTTTGAGCCGGCGACGAACAAAACGAAACGCTCGCATTTAACTCAGGGCTGTCACAAAACACTTGTAGGCCACTTTCCTTGCCATGACATTCTATTATCAATATATTAGCTTTTTGTACTTTCGCGTTTATTTTTTATGTTTAAATTATTTAAAACACCTTGATTATTAGATTCTTATCTACATATCAAGATTGATTATGTAGCCATTTGTTGCAAATAAAATATGACCAAAAAGTCTAAATATATCTCTCAAGATAAATGCGACACCACCAGGATGTTTAAAAAAATAAACGCGATATTGCATGCCACATAAAAAACGTGCAACATCAACTTAAAATTACCTTGCAAAGCTCTAAAATATACTTACGCATTAATCAGAATGAGGTACTTAAAATCAAAAGCTCACAAGCGGTCAAGGGACCGCGTGTCTCAAGCTGGACAAAGGTCCAGTTTGAGACAGAGTGATCGACTTAATGAATGGAATTGCTGTGCTTGCCGCCGAGGCAGCCCTAATGACGCTGACGGCGACTAATTCATTAGCGCGGAGTTAAAGTCGCGTAATGTCGCAGTTAACGAACCGTGTGCGATGACTTACTTTACATTACATGAGGATTGGAGGACGGTATGTGACACGTGGCGTAATTTAGGTATCAAGAGTACATAAGCATCAAATATATTTGGACGACAAATATAATATCTAAAGAGAATATAAGTGTTCAAAAAACCGTAAAGCTCATTTTAATAGTCAAATCAATACTTGTTTTCACTAATAGTAAACCATCTATGTCTAAATAATATTGCACAATTAGATTTCAAACTCTTGGCGCTGAAAGGGGCGTAAATTAACTAGACTTAGTTGTATGTGTTGTTGTTGTACTATGCACCCTAGTTAAGAACCATACGTACGTGGTACGTAGTTGGTTAAAGAACATTTCAATTCGGTGCAAAGACGAATACTAACATTATTTGAAATATCTACAGGGTGTTACGGTAAGTTATGATCATATTTTAAAAACTGCTTCTGCCCATGTAAATGATCAACTCGTTATTCTTTCGAAGTTTTTCTACTCATCGTAAACGTTTTAAATCTGAATGAGACAACTGTTTTGAAAAATACATGAAATCCGTTTAAGACAGTATTCCGCTTAGCATTAAACATTTCTAGACTTACGTTTCAAATAGGAAGGGCAAGGCGGAAATTCCAGCAAATAGATCCCAGACACCTAATACAATAATAATAATAAATAAATAATAATAAAAAATCTTTATTTATCTCCACAAATTACATATCAACGTGAGTATAAATTACAGTCAGACACAGAAATATTGGCAAAGTGTGTAATTTGTGGGAGATCTGGAGTCTAAACTAAGCCTAGGCCTGTATTTTAGAACTCCAGGCCCCCCATTAATGTTGCTCAGACTGTCGGACGTCGTGAGTAAGCAGATATGTGAGTGGATGAATGAGCTAATATGTGCGCATGTGTGTGTATGTGTTTGTGTATGTGTGTGTGTGTATATGCGTGTGTTCGAGCTTGTGTCAGTTTGAAATACAATACTACCTTATAGCTGTATATATATATAAAATGTATAAATGAGTGTTTGTGTGTTTGTATAAATATTGAATTACTTTTAAATAATAATAGATATATTTATTAATAAAATGCAAAAATCAAGAAATCATCTCAATCAGTTTTTCAGTGTCCGTGTAGCTTAATTCGAGTAACCTTTTTCTAAGTTTCTTCTTGCATTCAGTTTTGCGACAGTCAGATAGGTCAATATCTTTATTGAGTTTATTGAATAATACTCTTCCACGAAATGAGAAGAATCTTTCAGCAAAACGGGTGCGTACAGTTGTTGACTCACAAAGTGCATAGCGTCTTCTAGTGAGAGCTTTGCGCTTTCTTAGTTCTTCGGGTAAATAGGAGCGTTGGCGAAGTATAGTCAGCATCACGTACAACTGACGGACAGTCAAAACTTGAGCTTCCTCATAGAGTGTGGAGGTAGGGAAACGTCGTGGCTTTGATAAGCTCACTTTTAGGATCATCCTTTGAGCTCTCTCAAGCATTATCATTTTTGTTTTGCATGCTCCTCCCCAAGTGGTTATGCAGTAACTAAGGATGGACTGTACCAAGGCCTCGTATACCATCCTCATGGTCTGTTTCTCTGCAACATCCCGAAGATCCTTAAAAATGTAAGTGAGCTTACGGATTCTTTTGGATACGGACAGCAAATGATTTCCAAAAGTTAAGTTAGCATCAAGTTCAATTCCGAGATATTTAATAGATGCAGTTGAATTTATGTTAGGACAAGTGCAGTTTGTAGTAGGAGGATAGTTACATGTATGTGCTGTAGCGTTACGTATAGCTCAGTGGAGCTAAACGTAAGCCACGTTATTAAAATCAAGATAAAAATTAAATTAAAGCTATAAAAATAAAGGATAAAGAAGTATAAAACTAAAGGGCCGGCTTCGCGCGACGTGGGCAGGTATCCAGGCAGTAGCAGTTCGGGCAGGAAGTCGTAGAATGTCCGAGGTAATTAGGTGAGCAGACACCTCGACGGACAAGCAGGCAATCGGGCAGGTAAGGCAGACAGCTGGACGGACTGGAACTCTTCAAACCGTCGTGGTATACTCGAGAGAGACACGTGAGCAGGCACCACGACGGAGTAACAGGCATACGGTCAGGAAAGGCAGGCAGGTCAGCAGTGAAACGGCTAGTAGCCAGATACGTGGGTAAATCATACACGATATAACACTCACAGTATATATTTTAGAGCACTTCAGAAAATAGTAAATTTACATAAAAGTTTCACAGGTTTAAGGCTTTTAAAGAGTTTTAAGAATAGAAAATACACTTCGTAATATAGTACTCAGTATAGCCCACTGTCAGCGTTCAGACCAGATTCAAGACCAAAAAAAGCTGAAGCCCGTTTTTCATTCGATCTGCCATCTCTTCTCAATTTCAAATTCAAATATCCATCAGAACAGAGCGAATAAAAACGGCTTTACAAAGGCGGGTCAGTCTGCTCTGACCTTACAATAATGTACAACTAGCTTAAGGAAAGGTCTAGGTATTATAGTCCATGGTACCTATGGTATGTCTATGGCTTTAAGAAAATAAAATAGACAGACATATGTCATGTCAGATAAAACGTCACAGTAGAAAAATATTAGAAGAAGAATTATAAATTACGAATATAATTTAAGTTTAGATATTTAAAACAGTCAGAGATAACTAAATATGCTTTCCAGATGTAATAATACAAAGAATATATATAAAAATGAGTTACACAAATTGATGCGATATCAAAAGATGTGAAGATGGATTGTGGAGTGTTATGAAACGTAAGTAGATCTTTAATAAATACCACAGTGCATAAATCTTGTCTAAATGTTTAGGAGGTTTATTTCGTTTTGTCATTGAGAAGATAATGTATTTAGTTTTATCCTCATTCAAGGAGAGAGAGTTTGACAGTAACCAGTGACCTATTGTATTGAAAACGTTTTGTGCAAAGTTATAAAGTTCATCCCACGAGTCAGAGAAAAACGTAAGCGCAGTGTCATCAGCATATGCCGATATGCGGCAGTTTCGAATTTTAAGAGTGCAAAGTTCGGTTATGTAGCAAAGAAAAAGGGTAGGACCCAGTATGCTGCCTTGTGGCACGCCAAAGTCGACTGGTAGTTCATTACTGATATATTCTCCGATTTTTACACATTGGGTTCTATTTTTTAAATAGTCTGTTAGCAATGCCAGCGGGACCCCTCTAATACCATGGTTTACAAGTTTTTGCACAAGGTGGGGAACAGAGACAGTGTCAAATGCCTTTGCAAGGTCAAGAAATATAGTTAAGAATTTTTTTTTGTTGTCTAGTTTACTCACCAAAAAGTTAACCAGGTCAAGAACAGCACTGTCTGTCGAGCGGTTAGATCTAAAACCATATTGCGTATCAGCGAAAAGATTACGTTCCTCCAGGTATTTGGTGAGCCTTTTATTTATTATGCGTTCAAATAGTTTTGATAATGTAGTTAATATTGCAATTGGCCTGTAATTATTGACACTGCCTCTGTCTCCCGCCTTATGTATTGGGTGTATCACGGCTTTTTTCAGCGCGGCAGGAAATATGCTGGTCTCAAAGCAGCGGTTTATTAGGTTGGCAAGTACTGGCGTGATGGTTTCACATGTAGTTTTTAGAGCGTCAGCGCTTATTTGATCCCATCCAGGAGCGCAGTCACTTCTTAAGTTTTTGATCGTCCTTTCAACTTCTTCGTTGTTAGTGGGTAAAAGAACGAAGGAATTTAGTGTAGATTTAATTACTGGCTTAAACGTGGGTATATGTGAAGGTATAATATCTGCTAATTGTTTGCCTATGGTTGAGAAGTATTTATTTATTTTATTGATCGCATCTATGGGTTCTTTTTTGATAGACAGAAGCTGCTGAGGTGTTTGGTTTTGTTTACGGTTGTTAGTTATTGATTTTATGGTAGACCAGAGCTTTTTTAAACTATTTTTCGACATATTAAGTTGATCTTTTTGGTATTGTTTTTTGAGTTTTTTGAGCAAGTTATTGCAATGATTGCGGTATCTCAAATACGTTATCTTTAGTATGGTGTCATTTACATTTGTTTTTAATTTTTTATGCATTCTATCCCTTGTTCTAATGCATCGTAGCATACCAACGGATATCCAGGGCTTAAGTGTTAATTTATTTCTAGGTGTTATTCTTATTGTTGTGCAGTTAATAATTAAATGTTTTATTATGTTAATGAAATACTTCATAGCGTTATTTAAATTCGTTTCTTGATATATAGTGTCAAAAGAGCAATTCTTGCATTCTGATTTTAGTTTTTCATTGTCAATTTTATAGTTTAATAAAATACAATACAATATATGCATGTCGAGTTTAGTCAATTGTACGGACGTCAAGACAAATCACAAACACGGCCCCTGGTGGCAAATCAAGAATAACTACGCATTGGCGCGCTTTTTCTAATCACTTGCGTGGTGGGGACACCAGAATATGGCAGTTTAGTAGTAACCGCCTTAGAACTAAGACATCGTAAAATCACGGTCGATCCGTAATATTTGTGAGCAAAGATCGTAACTGTTTTTATTTGAATAAAACCAGTGTATCGAATAATGTGTGTGATTTCATTTTCACGATTGTACCCACCTACCTGTCTACACACGATATTATAACTTAAGACCTAAGAACTTATCCTGACTTCCCGATGGTTTGTATCGATCGGCCACTCTTGATACGACATGCAGATAACGCACCCTGTATCTCTGACATCTACTTGCCAACAGATGTTGTACTTATAGCGATAACGCAATTAGACTTAAACAAGGGTCCTGGTTCCGATAGCTTGCCACCAGTCTTCATAAATAGGACCGCTGCAACTATAGTACTTCCACTTCATATTATTATTTACTAGCTTCTGCCCGCGGCTTCGCCCGCGCAAAAAGTGTTTTATCATCCCAAGGGAATACAAACTATCCTATGTCCTTCCCAGGGTCTCAAACTAACTTCATGTCAAATTTCATCTAAATCGGTTCAGTAGATCCAGAAATTACTCCCTACAACCCCACAAGCTTTACCTCTTCATAATATTACTAGCACTTTCCGCGACTTCGTTCGCGTGATCAGTATTTTATTCTTCAGATGAATTGTAATTTGATTTTTAATTTATAATAAAAAAAACAAAAAAAAAACACCCCCTTAAAGTTTGAATTTCCAGTAGTCCTTACTTAATGGTCCACCACGTCATAAAAAGAAGCGCTGTACAGTAATATTCTTCAAAAATCTTTAACACCCCCTAAATCTTCTTTTAGGAATAGTTTTAGAAAACTAATAATGAAAACCTTAACTATTTACTTAGGTTATTATTTATGCCAAGTTTCAAATATATAAGCCCAATAAATGTATATACCTTTACACCTCCTTAGGGGTAGAATTTACAAAAACCAATAAATAAATAAATTGTTTTTATCAACCAAAAGAGTACATAAATTTTTTTATGTGTCTAATTTGCAAACTGTTAAAATTTCATACAAACTTTCAACCCTTATTTTACCCCTTAGGTGTGAAATTTACAAAAAGCAATAAAAACATAAATTCTTTTTATCAACCAACAGACGATTAGAGGGGTGTTAAAGTTTTTTATTTTTTTGGGTTAATAAACTTGGAACTTGTTATAAATACCAATTTATGTAAACAATAAAGGTGGTAATTATTAGTTTTTCAAAATTTACCCCAAAATACGATTTAGTGTGTGTTAAAGTTTGCTAAGAATCTTTCTGCACAGGGTTTTGTTTTTGATGAAGGGATCCAGGGGAGCACTAAGAAGGAATTTACGGCAATTCAACCTTTAAGAGGGTGAAAAGGGGGAAATTAATTTGTTTGTAAGTAAAATCCAATTCCTTGGGAATAAAGTAAATAGTCAATAATAATCGAATGTCATCAAAAAATTTAAAACTACCCCTTACAGAGGGGTTAAGGGGTGTTAAAGGTTTTTTGAGGAATCTTATTGTGCAATCTGTCTAACATCATCTGCCTAGCCTTTATCCCAATTATTGTTGGGGTCGGCTTCCAGTCTTACCGGATTCAGCTAAGTATCAGTGTTTTACATGGAGCGACTGCCTATCTGATCTCCACAACCCAGTAACTGGGTAACACGATACCTCTTGGCAAGACTGGTGTCAGATCTCAGGCTTCTGACTACCCGTAACGACTGTCAAAGATGTTCAAATGACAGCCGGGACCAACGGCTTAACGTGCTTTCCGAGGCACGGAGGAAACTCGGTATGTTGAAATGGTCACTCATCCACGGCCCGACCTCGTCAAGCGTTGCTTAACCTTGAAGATCGACCAGTGCGGCTGTTATTATTTAGCCACGAGCTCCTTATGTTATATTAGACAGATTGTGCAATCTGTCTAACATAAACTAAAAATTCAAAAAAGTATGCAAAAATTTATAATATATTTGGATTGTTGAAAACTCGACTATCAACGGGGCGAAAAGGTGTTATCAAGTTTTAAGGGGAGTAACCAAAATAGTATCATTGTTCAAGTCAAATAACGAATCGTCCCAAACCAATTAACATAACCAGCGACCAGCCTAGCTTATTTTTGGTCACGTTCAATAACTGCACATATAGAAGTCATCTGTAGGATGAAATACGAAATCACGCGAACGAAGTCGCGGGCGGAGTGCTAGTATTGAATAAATGTTTACGAGAAGGCTCCATGGAAACGGGCACATATCACATCGGTGTTCAAGAGTGACGATAAAAAATATACAAAATTGATCGCCTTATCTTTAAACTCTCAACCTTGTCGAAGCTTTTCGAGAGTCTTGTACATAGTGAAGTATATTCTCAAATTCACAACCCGGTTTTTTAAATGACGTTCGACGAACACCAATCTATTGTTATTCACAGATTTTTTATTCAAAAGTACACGGATTATCGGAAGACTTTTGACAAGGTGGATCACAAAATGCTCTTAGATAAAATTGCTTACAACAAAATCTGTGTCACTTTGTTGCGATGGTTCATGGCGTATATATACACAATGGATCGCAAAAGTTAGTCATTAACGGTTTTCAATCTAGTTCAATCATTGTCACCGCCGCTACTCTTTACTTTGTTTTTGACATTAAGAACTGCTTTATTCATTTCAGATTTTGGAATTCACAGTACCGATTTCGAGATCCATTTTTGATGTTTATATAAAAAAAATGAAAATGGTTCAAAAAAAAGTCTTAAATCAGAATCAAAATTTCTTAATTCAATTAGGTCATTAAGCGGCACTGTCGAATAAAAAAAAAAAAAAAAAATTAATAATGATTGATTCTACCGTCCATTCAAAAATGTAGCTTGTTATGGAAAAGAACTTTACGGATAAGAAACTCCACACTTGCTCTTTAAAAAATAAGTGTTTTACAAGTGCAGTTTTACAAAAAACATGCACGTAAAAGCGTCTAGAGTGAAAAAAATAATTAAAAAATTCAATAAATAGGTAATTAAAAACAGGCCGAGGCAGTTAAGTTATGACCAATCCCAACTGACGATGACTGATGGCGCCCGTTCCCGAACATGACACATGGATCGGCACCACTCAGCTCAACCATCATGAAGGGAACCAAATTATCCAACAGAAGTGCCACCATCAGGGAGACATTAGAGAGAGCATGACACACTATCAACTGCCAGGCCACGCTTTAGTCAACGAATGACACATAAATACAGTAAATGGTAGATTTACAGTTGGTACATAGTACTCATCTTATGTGCTGTGCAGTTATGTAATACTAAAATAAATTGAGTTAATACAACACAAATATATTCATACAGTCTTCAGCAGGTCCAACAATACCAGGCCCCTCAGAAAGTATTGCGAAAAAAAGTTTTTATATATGGGAGACTGGCCAGTTATAATGTTTTTCGAAAATATGATTATTTATAAGTAAAAATAAGTAAGTTCCAATTTCAAAATTTCCCTCCACATTTTTTGAGAGTTAATTCAAAGTATTGTGTCTCACTGAAATATGGATCTGCGCCGGGAACATTTTAGAGCTATGATTTTATACGATTTCAAGTGTCGCCTGAAACCGGATGAATCGTACGATAGACTTCAAATGGCATTCATGGATGAAGGCCCTTCCAAGGCAACCGTGTATCGTTGGTATAACGAATTCAAGCGCGGTCGACCAACTTTGGGGGATGACGAAAGAAGCGGTCGCCCTTTGACGGCTGTTACCGAAGAAAACGTGCTAGCAGTGAAAAATTTAATCCAAGACAATAGGCGAATTACATATCAGGAGATTCAACACATATTGAAGATTGGATCGGGAAGCGTTCACGAGATTCTACACAGCCATCTTCGCGTGAGGAGGATAGTATCACGCTGGGTGCCGCACAACCTCACCGATGCTCAGAAGCAGGCCCGGGTGGAATGGTGCCGTGATATGCTTAACAAATTTGAAGCAGGCTCGTCTCGGCGTGTTTACGACATCGTTACAGGTGATGAGTCCTGGATTTATCAATACGACCCAGAAACCAAGCGCCAGTCGACTGTTTGGGTGTTTCAAAATGAGCCAACGCCTACCAAAGTGAAGCGATCTAGAAGCGGGGGTAAGATTTTGATCGCTAGCTTTTTTAATTTGACTGGCCACTTGGTATCAATTCCCTTACGGGATCAAAGAAGCATTAATGCCGAATGGTATACTACCAAATGTTTGCCAGAAGTTTTCTCTGTTATAAGCAACAAGCGACCAAACACAGGGCTCCGCGGGCTACTGCTCCACCACGACAATGCACCTGCGCACACCGCACTCAAAACGAGGGACTTCCTGGACAGCACGCCAGTCAAACTCCTGGGTCACCCTCCTTACAGCCCTGATCTAGCACCGTGTGACTTCTTTTTATTCCCAAAAATAAAAAATCAGCTCAAAGGGATACAATTTTCGTCGCCGGAAGATGCGCTGGCTGCGTTCGAGCAGGCTGTAAACGAGGTGTCTGCGGCGGACTGGAAAAAGTGTTTTGAAAACTGGTTTAGGCGCATGAATCTTTGTATAGAGGCTGGTGGAAAGTACTTTGAAAAGATTTAATAAAAATATATGTACGTATAGAACAATTTTTTTTAGTTTCGCAAAACTTTCTGAGTGTCCCACGTACTTCAGAAATTTTCTGCTTATCACTTGTTTTTGTGCCCTAGTGGCTGTGGAGCAAGATTGGCGTTGAGGCAAGCATTTTTATCAGCGATGTAATCCCCCAACTTATAATATGCCTGCCTGCATAGTGTACGTTTTATATAAGTTTTGAATTTCGCCTCATTCAGGTTTAGAATGAGGGGAGGAATTGTATTGTAACATTTTTATGCAGTACCCCATAAAAGATAACGCTGCTTTAGGCAGCCTGAAACCTGGTTGAATTAAATGGTCCCTATATCTAGTAACTTAATTATGTCTTTCGCTGTTTTACTATAAAGATGTGAATTCTCTCTAACGTACATGATGTTTTCAACATGTCCTTAAACAGTTCCCTTAGAGAATCGCGCCGGCGAAGATTGTATATCGCTCTGATGACTCGTTTTTGGAAAAATAAAAATTGAATGAATATCTGCAGATCTTCCCCATAGTAATATACCGTAAGATATTATACTAAAGTAACTTAAATCGATCAGGCTCACGGTATCTACATCAGTAAATTGAAGAATTTTTCTAACAGCTGCCGAACTTAACTACCCCGCAAGTGATTTTAAATGAGGACGCCATTGTAACCTTGAGTCTAGCGTGATCCCCAGGAAAACCGATTATCGACGAATTCTAGCTTTTCGTTGTTTAATATAATGCCAAAGTCATATTTTTTTACATTCACCCAGGCAAATTTTACACACGTAGTTTTTTTTGCATTTAAAACTAAATTATTAGCAGTGAATCAATTTTGAACTTGCCGCAATGCATTAATTTCGTTGGCAACGTTATTCGTACGTCCATTTATCTTAAAAATCAAAGAAGTGTCATCAGCAATTAACACCATATTTGGTTTGTTTTTCAATAGATGGAGTAAATCCTTAATGTAGACTAAAATAAAAAAGGACCTATAATTTAGTCCTGCTAGTCATTTTCACGTTCAACCCCGACGAATGGACACCGTTTATTTAAACTAATTACTGTCTATCATTCAAATAGGATTTTACTTAACGCTGATTGGCCTAGCCCGTAATGCTCAACTTTCAAAAGCAATGTTTTAATAAGGTGACACCAGAGTCAGTTGTACAACGTCCTTTGGTTAAAACATACTGTTTATCGTGTAGCATGCATTTGATTTAGCATTATCTTTTTAAATACCTTGCAGAAAACTGGCAACACGGATACTGGTCTAAAGTCAAAGTCAAATATATTTATTCAATTCGGACAATAAACGGCACTTTTGAATAAAAATAATCTATAATTATTTGTGTCTTTATTGTCCGGATTTGAAAAGTTATAACCTTACTATGTTTCATTAGATCCGGACAGACTCCTTGATCTGGTCGCGGCGAAATTTAAAAAAAGAGTTACCGCGGCCCTGGCTCAAGCAACTGAAGGAACACGGGTGGGTTTTAGTCAGTAAAAGTCTGACACGCCCTCCCGCTTCACCCAGAGCGGGAGAAGTCATTGGATGATTTACGCCCAAAAAAAAAAAATATAGTCTGCATAATGGAGGTACAAACTTTAATGGACATTCCCCATAGATCTTCGGTCAGTTTTATCATATATCTTTATTTGCTTAAAAGCTTTTGTTACTGTTATTGGGTTTATATGTGAAAAGTTAAATTCAGTCGGGCAGGCTGAAACGTTAGCGTGTTATAAAACAGAAGCGAGCGATGGCGAAGAATTTAAGTTTTCAGTAGTTTTAATTGGGATAAAGAAATTTACAAATTCTTGAGCCACTTTTTTGTTATATCTAATGAGTCCTTTTTTAGTCTCAAGCGTGTAATCAGTATTATTTATTTTGTTCCTGTTCGTTTCATTGTTTATAATATTCCAAACCGTCCTAATTTTATTTTGTGTGAATTTAACCTTATTGCTAATGTATAAATCATTAGCTAGTTTACACGTATTTAAAAACATTCTTGAGTATGTAGCAACATACTTATTAAAAGTTTCAGTGTTAATATAAGGCTTAAGGCCATACAGCTCGTAAAGTCTTTCCCTAGTTTTCCTGATTCCTTTAGTCGCCCGTCACTGAATAAAACTTAGGGCAGACAATTCATAATGTCTTTGTTTAAGTAGTCGCGTATCTGATTTATATACAATCGTTGTTACATATTCCATGATATGCTTGTAAGATGACCCAGGCCTACATTAATTAAAAGTTGAATAAGTCTGATTGATATTTAATAATTTACCTAAACCTCTTCCAATACAATCTGCAAACATAACCAAATGAGACCCATGATTACTATTACTAGATGCAAAGGTAGCAGTCTCAGACCAGTCAACTTGAGACACTTCCTGTGAAATATCAGTCATGTCTTGGCCAAAGACACCGTCCTGAGACACCCTCTCAGCCAGGGCCAGGTCCTCCGTTGCCTCAGGCTACCATAAAACAAATTTCCATATACGCCGTTATTGACGCGTTATAAACTTCAAAGCTTGGAGTCAATACGTAGCCTGATGGTCATGATACTTCATGGTCTGTGTAATAACAGGTTCGATATTCCAGATATCACCAATAACCCATATTACACTGTACCTAGAACTGTTATGCGTAGAGAGGCTCTGGATATTTTCGCGCTTAGACACTTTGAGTTCATAAATATGGCTATTGAATCTTTGGAATAGCCATTTTATACCCCATATATAAAAATACATACGAATACTTCTAACTTTTCTGTATTATCAACGCACGCATTAAATTTATCTGTAAACCATTATTTCGCAGACATTAGTGTGGGTTACACGTTTACCTACTACTACCGTAGTATTTAATTTTATTCTGTCATTTTTAGGGTTCCGTACCCAAAGGGTAAAAACGGGACCCTATTACTGAGACTCCGCGGTCCGTCTGTCTCTCTGTCTGTCTGTCTATTACCAGGCTGTATCTCATGAACCGTGATAGCTAGACAGTTGAAATTTTCCCAGATGATGTATTTCCGTTGCTGCTATAACAACAAATACTAAAAACAGAATAAAATAAATATTTTATTCTGTTTAAGTGTTTAAGTTGGGCCGGGGGTGGGGCAGTGGGGTGGGGGGTTTTTCTGCTGTTTTTTGCGATAATGGTACGGAACCCTCGTGTGCGAGTCCGACTCGCACTTGGCTGGTTTTTATATTGTAATTTATAATTGATTTATGTCTCAATAAAGCAAATAAAATAAAACTGTATCCAAGGAAAATGTATCACTGTTCCGAATAATAATGCCGATATGCTATGTCATATTTAGTCAAGTTGTTTAAGAAAATGTGCAAATGTTAAAATTATCATTCTAGAAAGTCAGTAAAATTATTAAAATAGTAAAAATATTAAATCAACTAAAAGATTTTTTTCTACTTTGTCACGTTTAGTCAAATTATTTAAATTTCGTACAAATATAGAATAACAATAAGATAGTTAATTTTTAAATTATCTTTCTAGAACGAACGACGAAAAAAAAATGGATTTTCCACACAAAACTGTCAAAGAACAGTTATGGAAAATCCATTTTTTTTGCAATTGCCTATAACTGCCTTGAAGAAAATTGTTCATTTACACGGGCAGAAGCAGTTTTAAGTTTTCTGTAACATCCAATTATCCATCCCATGTTATATCCTATTGTCTTGACGTCGTCGTAAAGAAGAAATCTCAAATTATTTGAAGTAGAAATTGTTCTACTTCCAATAATTTGATTCGACTTGGATCGCCTATAAAAGAGCAAAGAATCAATAATTATTATGTTAACATACAAAGGCACTCTACATAATAGAGAAATGCAGTGATTCAAGCGAGCAGCCCGAGCGGCGCCGCGCGGGCTTGTTAGTGTTACGAACAGTATCGAGTCACAATAACAACTGTACATCAAAGGGCTTTACTTCAACACAACTCTGTCGTTGTATGAACGCCGCCATTTTAGCTCACTTAACTACGGAAAACACGACAACTTTATCTTGTTTGTTGTTTTACAGCGACGGAAAATGGCCACCAATTTAACGGTTTGATTGGCATCAGGTACAAATAGTTTTCAGGGTGTATATTTTATTGATGTATTGTCGGAACTGAAGCTTTTTAAAGTGGGGTGATGCAGCGGCGTGGCCATTTTCTGGGTCCGACTTACAATATTATTCGCATTTATTATCAGCTCGAAACTAAAATAAACTGGTGTTTCATTCACGGAAAGATAACTGCGACTCTATGAGGTGAAGGGTTCGTGAATTGTGAGTGATGTTGAGTTCCATGGCCATCTTTGATAAACTTATTTTAGTAAACGTATAACACGTAATAAAGTCCAATGTATCGACAGCCAAACTCATCAAACACCTACGTAACACCACCGCACATAATGTTATCCGAAGTACGTTCAAGCGAATGCCAAGCACAACAGAATAACAGCAACGAGGGTAAACAACGTTTAGTGTGTAACACTTCCAGTCAATCAGACATATCTCCTCGTTTACGAGGCCGCACTGATCCCGTCTGCGGTGAGATCTCATCCGGCGAGTAAGCAAATAATACCGAATCCTAGAAATGCATCGAAATATACAAACATTAAATGCAATAACACTAAACACTTGTTTTTGGCAGAGCTCGGCATTGGTTTCGATTGAGTTGTTCGTTGGAGAGATATTACGAGTAATTTCAATATCTACTAACGAAATCCTGAACGTGCTTTAGAATTTGAGATGCGGTACCACACATTGCCATAGTGTGTATAAATAGATATTATAATCTCAAATATCTTCGATTTATTGCCTCTGTTGAAATGTGGACGACAGCAATTTAAAAATAACCCTCTATCAATGATTATAGTTCTCGCCAAATTTATGGCTGCCCTGAAGTTAAATACAATGGCTGCGCAGTAGTAAATCACATACAATAATAGCACGGCGCTGCGCCTCGCGCATCGAAAAACCAACTTCAGGACGGCCAATAAGTTTGGCGAGAACTTTATCTAAATGGGATGTTTGTCCAGCAGTAAACGATTTACTCTATCATCACTAATGGGCAAAGGTCTATCATTATGACTTCTAGCTGTTTTTGTGCCAATTCTAACGTGAACGGTTATTAATTTGGTCCATCTCATCCCGCCATTTGTAGTAAAAATAACAGAATATATAACGCATAGTACATAACCCCGACGATCCCCAGACTTCAAGCTGCATCCCACAGTCACGGGGGCGCCGCCGCAGCGCCGCTCGCTCAATATTTCAGAGGCGTTCGCTCCACAACAGCGCGCAACCGAGCTCGAAACTTGCAGTTATCGTGTTATACATAATGACAATAATATGCACTGAGTCTTTTAAGGACTGTTCCACACGGAACGAGATTATGAAGAAAAATAAGAAGCTCCGTTAAAAATTAAACATAATAAGTATAACAATATTAGTCGAATACACTGTATAATTATAATATAAAACATAGAATAGCGGTCCTGCATTATTTCAGCAGAAAGACGGCCTCAACCCAAGTGTTGATCGGTCCTGTGCTTGTCACAACCAGTGTTGTCCTGCGGCTCTCATCGGTTAATCGGTCCTTCGATCATCACTATTTTCCAACAAGCCTTTTACAAACATTTATAACTTTTGGCTAGAAAACTTCAAATCGAAATTAAGTCGAATCTTAGGAATGCTCATGTTATATTTTATTTAAAAAAAAAAACATTAATAATCAAGTTCGTGTGAGTCCGACAGCGGCGAAAGCTTTGAAAACATAGTACCTAAGTAAGTTGAAAAACAGCTCCAAGTTATAAGTAAGCGAGTAAGTTGTGAAGCCGGCGCCGGCTACCACCTCGGTAACTAAGTGGGTTAATGCTAGAAGCATTACCGAGTTCCGCACAAATACAGCTGGATAATAAAACTGAACTGTGGTTCTTTATTAAAATATGCTGGCGAAGGTCAATATTACCTTAAAAGTGTGATGCGATTATTGTATAGCATATAAACGGTTCTTAACTACTTCATTTCAGAGACTCCATTGTCAGGAGCCCAAGAGGTTCTGATGCCCCAGACAAGTGGCATTCGATGACAACGATGGCGATCAAAGAGTATGTAAAACTACGTTTGAAGGCGATGCACGAAATGCCAAAATGTAAGGCATTGCTCACGTGACATTTGTGACATTTCGATAGCGTATGACATTTCTAAATTTTTTGATATTTTTAAACCCCAACGAATACAAATACGAATACAACGGAATATACCTCGCTCGATCCCTACAGGATCGCTATTCCTCTGGATATTTCGACATCCTGATAGCGAAGGACTGTGCTCCATTGCTCCTTAGACGACATCAGGAAGGTGCGCAGAGTTGTATCTATTTTAATTATTTCATTTATTCATTTTATATACATATTTGTTAGATTTTTCAATATTAGGTTATTAAAAAAAAAAACGAACAAATTTAAATACATAAAAAATAGTAGCCCACCAGAATAGGGTCAGAGCTACCGGTGGTCAGGACTCCTGAGAGAGGAACCTCCTAACGATACGCGCCGTGTCCAGGCGTACCGCTTTCTGGATCAAGCCCTTGATCCAGCTGCCCAACGAGAGCCTCCTCAGATATTCATCGAGGCTCTTGGCTATTATGCCATTGGCCGTTACGACTATCGGCATAATGATCGCTGTATTCATATCCCACATGTCAACAACCTCGCGAGCCAGATCAGGATACTTACTTTTCTTATCTCTCTGAGCCTTAAGGGTAAGGCCTTAAGGAGGTTCTCGTCATGGGGGACCGCTATATCAACAATTATTGCGCGGCGCTCTAGTCGGTCTATCGCCACTATGTCAGGCTTATTGGCAACAATAGTCCTGTCAGTGATGATAGACCGATCCCAATACAACGGCACGGCAGCGGTCGGGCACATACTTATAGTAAGGCACTTCCGATTCCACAAGATTGTATTTACGAGCAAGTTGCTGATGGATAATCCTGGCTACAAGGTTGTGTCTATGCAAATAGCCGTTAGCTAGACTAGAACAACCGGAGATAATGTGACGGATTCTTATTTTTTATTAATATTGTTTGTTTTTAATTTTATTTAATAAATAAGTGGACAAAGATAGCCCATCTATTACAAACAGAAGTCGTAGATGGCATACTACGTCTGAGGAGCCGCATAGCCACCACTGGTGTCCGCCAATCTTATACGGTGACCATCACATAAACCAGCTGTACATAGACTGGACACATCGCAGCCTACTACACAGCGGGACGGAGCTCACAATCAACGAGGTGCGGCAGCATTATTGGGTCATGAAGATGCGACCAATTACGACGAAGGTGCTGTCACCATGTCTTCAGCGTCGTATTCGCAAGGCACCACCACCCGTGCCTGCGACCGGCGACCACCCAAGGACGCGTTTCGGTCACCACCAGAAGCCGTTAACATATACCGGCTTGGACTATTTCGGCCCGCTATCCGTCACCGTCGGTCGTCAGCATCACAAGAGATACGAAGCGTGTCTACTACTAGATAAATTATGTAGCATGAAATAATAGAAATGTGTCGAATGGTGGGTTGTTTTTTTTAATTCTACTTGTTCCAATCGGTATCTCCACGCTTTCGATGAAAGAATGTCACTTGTCTAAGGTCTCTAGGCAAAAAGATTTCAAGCTTAAATATTTCGGATTGACCGCATGTCATTAGAATACGCTTGTACGCCCATACCTCTTTCGACAATCTCGACCTCTGGTATAATGCATTTTTCCTGCAGGCTTTTCGACCTGCCTTGCACATCATTATCATTGTAAATGATTTAGAATGTTTGTTCCACTTCGATTTTAATAATTATCATCATCTCAGCTAGCTAAGCTACCCGCAACTTTCAGGATCGAGCTAATGGGCAAACCAATTGACAGAGTCTATGAAGCGCGGAACCTTGCTCTTGTTATGGACAAGGATCTTCGTTTTGATAAGCATGTCGCCGACTCGGTAAGAAACTGTTTCTACCGCCTCAAAGTTTTATATAAAATGAGGCCGTACCTATCAGAAACACTTCGGGAATAACTGGTGGAAAGTCTGGTTCTGTCCAGGCTAAACTACGCAGACACGGTGTACGGCCCGCGCCTACTGGCTTGCACAGACCAGCTCGTTCAGAGGGTTCAAAATGCTTGTGCTCGGTTTTGCTATAAAATTCCTCCCAGAAGCCACGTAACGCCATTCCTCAACAAGCATTTTACCCTTAAAATGAAATCAAGACACAAATTACACCTGGCCTGCCTGTTGTTCGGTGTCATTAAGCTTCAAAAGCCAGACTACCTGTACAACAGGTTGAACTGGATCGCTGGCAGTCGAGAATGTTGAAGTAGGCAATGTTCGCAACAACTCTCATCGCAGCCCCACAGTACAGCAGCATTCAGAGGAAGTTTCCGTTACGCAGCATCCAAGTATGGAATAATCTACCGCTGCCTATTAGAGCAATAAATACAATAGGACATTTAGAAGACATTTGCGGTAGTATTTAACGGACGCGCAGCGGATACTAGACTTAATACACTTGAACCTTTCACTGATATGATGTCGATCCTATTCGCAGTTGATAGTATTCGATTTTCTTGTGTGCGAGTGTCAGTGCGGCAGTATAAGTTGCAACAATTATAAAAGAGTCTATACATAACTTCCCGCAAAATATGCGGGTGGTTAACGTTCCGCATAAACCGTTAATATTATTGATGGAACACACTTACCTTGTATCCTGCTGCCAATATCCTTATTTCACTTTGTTTCACCTCTCTGACAAATTTTAAATCTGACGTACATACTGATCGCAATATTTCTCAAACTACCCGAGTATAAAAACAACTTTTTAATATTAAACGTTACTTGCAATCCATCTTTTTCGCTCAGCTGTTCATGGCATAATGGTTCATACCAAATTATTACCAAATTATTATAAACACTAACATATATCTATTTACCTGTATTGAACACAAACATATATCTATTTACCTGTATTGTAACCTCGTAAAAACTGATTCACATCCGTACACTTCAACGCAAGGTTCAGTTGAAAACCAGCGTCAGACAACTCCCAGTTGTCTGGCATTTTGCTGAACTGGACCTTTTTGGCGCAGTCGCGGGGCACACTATGTATGTATTTTTTTAACCCTATTTTGATTCGAGTATTGCTGCAACACCACGTGTTTTATCCATACATACTACCTTTTTTTAACCCCCGCCGGAAAAAGAGGGGTGTTATAAGTTTCACGTGTGTTGCTGTGTATCTGTGTATCTGTGTGTCTGTCTGTGGCATCATAGCGCCTAAAGGGATGAACCGATTTTGATTTAGTTTGAAAGATGAATTTGGCGAGAGTGTACTTAGCTATGTTTGAATAAAATCGGTTGAGCCGTTCAAAAGTTATGGGCGTTTTACTGTTTGAATCGGGGTGTTTTTAACCCCCGCCGGAAAAAGAGGGGTGTTATAAGTTTTACGTGTGTTGCTGTGTATCTGTGTGTCTGTGTATCTGTGTGTCTGTGTATCTGTGTATCTGTGTGTCTGTCTGTGGCATCATAGCGTCCAAACGGGTGAACCGATTTTGATTTAATTTCTTTTGTTAACCCCCGCCGAAAAAAGAGGGGTGTTATAAGTTTCACGTGTGTTGCTGTGTATCTGTGTATCTGTGTTTCTGTGTATCTGTGTATCTGTGTGTCTGTCTGTGGCATCATAGCGCCTAAACGGATGAACCGATTTTGATTTAGTTTTTTTTTGTTTGAAAGGTGAATTTAGCGAGAGTGTTCTTAGTTATGTTTGAATAAAATCGGTTCAGCAGTTCAAAAGTTATGGGCGTTTTACTGTTTGAATCGGGGTGTTTTTAACCCCCGCCGGAAAAAGAGGGGTGTTATAAGTTTCACGTGTGTTGCTGTGTATCTGTGTGTCTGTGTATCTTTGTAACAGTGTATCTGTGTGTCTGTCTGTGGCATCATAGCGTCCAAACGGGTGAACCGATTTTGATTTAGTTTCTTTTGTTTAAAAGGTGACTTAATCGAGAGTGTTCTTAGCTATGTTTGAATAAAATCGGTTCAGCCGTTCAAAAGTTATGGGCGTTTTACTGTTTGAATCGGGGTGTTTTCGCAAGATATCGTGTCATAATTACGTGTTCAATAGATTGCCGATCGAATCGTATCTACTAGATAAATTATGTTCAAGAAAAAAAAATGTGTCGGGGGTTTTTTAAATTTTGGAATTTTACTTGTTTAAAAGGTGACTTAATCGAGATTGTTCTTAGCTATGTTTGAATACAAGTAAAATTCCAAAATTTAAAAAACCCCCGGCACATTTTTTTTCGTGCAAGATAATTTATCTAGTACATAGTAGATACGCTTCGATCGGCAATCTATTGAACTCGTAATTATGACACGATATCTTGCGAAAACACCCCGATTCAAACAGTAAAACGCCCATAACTTTTCAACGGCTGAACCGATTTTATTCAAACATAGCTAAGAACACTTTCGATTAAGTCACCTTTTAAACAAAAGAAACTAAATAAAAATCGGTTCACCCGTTTGGACGCTATGATGCCACAGACAGACACACAGATATACAGATATACAGATACACAGATACACAGACACACAGATATACAGATACACAGATACACAGACACACAGATACACAGATACACAACAACACACGTGAAACTTATAACACCCCTCTTTTTCCGGCGGGGGTTAAAAACACCCCGATTCAAACAGTAAAACGCCTATAACTTTTGAACTGCTGAACCGATTTTATTCAAACATAGCTAAGAACACTCTCGCCAAATTCACCTTTCAAACAAAAAAAACTAAATCAAAATCGGTTCATCCGTTTAGGCGCTATGATGCCACAGACAGACACACAGATACACAGATACACAGCAACACACGTGAAACTTATAACACCCCTCTTTTTTCGGCGGGGGTTAAAATTCGGTTCAGCCGTTCAAAAGTTATGGGCGTTTTACTGTTTGAATCGGGGTGTTTTCGCAAGATATCGTGTCATAATTACGTGTTCAATAGATTGCCGATCGATGCGTATCTACTATGTACTAGATAAATTATGTTGCACGAAAAAAAAATGTGTCGGGGGTTTTTTAAATTTTGGAATTTTACTTGTAGCAAGATAAATGTGTCGGGGGTTTTTTAAATTTTGTAATTTTACTTGTGTTGTAATGCAAAACAGTCATATCATGTGCTATGCTAAAACACATGGTGTTGAGTTAGAAGACCTATTTGGTATCTGCTGGTGATAAAACACAAACGCTATGTTGAACACCTTACAAAACTGTTCTGAAATATAATCAGTTTTATTATACACTTGCACCATTCAAGTAACAAGTAAAATTTCAAAATTTAAAAAACCCCCGACACATTTATCTTGGGAAAACACCCTGATTCTAACAGCAAAATACCCATAACTTTTGAACGGCTGAACCGATTTTATTCAAACATAGCTAAGAACACTCTCGACAAAATTACCTTTCAAACAAAAAAAACTAAATCGAAATCGGTTCATCCGTTTAGGCGCTATGATGCCACAGACAGACACACAGATACACAGATACACAGCAACACACGTGAAACTTATAACACCCCTTTTTTTCCGGCGGGGGTTCAAAATAAAAATAATAATAAATTTCTACAAAATCAACAGAAAATCAGTTTATTCTGAATAATTCTATCAATGACTTAATTCTTATTGTTTTCGATAAAAATATAAAAAAGACTTTTTTATTAATTTATTATTTAGAAGGAAGAATAAAATATTATTATTTTATTCTTCCTTCATCAGTCGGTCCCTAATTTCTGAGGATCGTGGTCACTGGACTCCTTTAAGCGGACAATCTGCCTCCATCGACTCCGGTCCAGTTTCCGTTCAAGTTGCCATCACCACTTGCTGGAATTGCACTTGCTGCTTGGAGGACGTAGCTTCTTTCGCTTGGTCAGACCATCGACCATCTGTTAATATATATTGAGTTATTTACTGGAATACTTAACTTTATGTTTTATTTCTTACTTTACCAGTTAATTTCCTGTTCAGATCTACTTTCTAAACAAACTTCTAGGCTACTCTAGAGGCCACAGTTGACCTATTAGGTACCGCCTGGTGGGTTACCAATGTTAGTATCTTTAAAATCCATTCCCACACAAATAACAATATCTAGAAGTACTAGAAGCAGGTTTAATATTCCCTGACAGACAAATATATGAGCTAGTGACAGTACATGTATTTGACCAAAAAGACACAATGGTCAGGTGTTTTCGCAACAACCTACCTGACTGTCTATTAATATTTGCCTTTTGATAAAAAACCTTGGCCACAGAGTCATCTCATCTTCCACAGACATTAGATTTTCATAGCTCTTTTCTAGAATAGTATGATTATAAATCTTACAATTTCAGGCCAGCAATATTAATATAATTGTTCAGCTAGTGATTTCAATTAATGAACTTGAATTTATTCATTTCTTTGTTAAGTTAGTAAGCCAAATATATAAATAAATGTTCAGCTTTAGACTGACTAGCTAAAAAACTGGGTAGTGAAAAGAAAAAATGTTTTGAAATTAAAACTGCTGATGCAGTTAAAACAGCAAATATATACAAGAAAATATTTCTATAAGTACCAAATAATCTAGCAGCTTGCTTGGCCATATGACGTTTTGGGTTGTAAATTACATGGAATTACACCAGAATAAACATCTTTTATTGGAACCTAAGACATTATGTTAAAGTTAAAGTAGCTGTCCGCCAGTTACTTTTTGACAACTTATGTCTGGTCCAGTGAGCTATTTGGTTAGCCCTCCGCCGTTTTTAGGGTTCCGTAGCCAAATGGCAAAAAACGGAACCCTTATAGATTCGTCATGTCTGTCTGTCTGTCTGTCCGTCCGTATGTCAAAGCCACTTTTTTCCGAAACTATAAGAACTATGCTGTTAAAACTTGGTAAGTAGATGTATTCGATGAACCGCATTAAGATTTTCATACAAAAATAGAACAAAAACAATAAATTTTGGGGTTCCCATATTTGAAAATGAAACAAAAATTTTTTTCATCAATCCCATACGTGTGGGGTATCTATGGATAGGTCTTCAAAAATGATATTGAGGTTTCTAATCCAACGGTAATACTTTATTAACATATTAATAATTTTACTAAATACTAATAAATTACAGACAAACAATTTTTTTTTTCTATCAGTATCCTGCTCATCGCAACAATCTGTGATTAGACATTTGGCTGCTCCTTTGTTTGAATTAATTCTGTAATTGGTCTTTGTAGCAGCGAGGAATCGTCCATTGACCACTCTCGCGTATTCTAAAAGGTTCTAATATATTTTTTTTCTAACCTGAATAGTTTGCGCGAGAGACACTTCCAAAGTGGTAAAATGTGTCCCCCCCCCTGTAACTTCCAAAATAAGAGAATGATAAAACTAAAAAAAATATATGATGTACATTACCATGTAAACTTCCACCGAAAATTGGTTTGAACGAGATCAAGTAAGTAGTTTTTTTATAATACGTCATAAATCGTAAACCGCAATTTACCAAGTACGGAACCCTTCGTGCGCGAGTTCGACTCGCACTTGGCCGGTTTTTTTAAGACCAACTGGTGGACTAGGGTGAATTCTGTTGTATGTAGCCCGAGCTACTAAAAATTTTCGGCCTGTTCTTTATTGGAGTTAGCTCTGCTATGACCCTCGCTTACAGATTGGGCAACCAGAAAACTTCTGGTCCACATTGGTGTTTTTAGATTTACATTCCTCTTTTCACTGTTCCAGTGAGTTAGTAATAAGATGAGTGGGTGGAATGCCCAGCCCAGCTAACGGTCTCGTGTTGGCTCTGCTATGACCCTTGTTATTAGGACCTACATTCCTTTTTGCCACTGTTCCAGTGAACTAGTATTAAGCTGATTGGGTAGAATGCCCAGCCCGGCTAATAGTCCCAATCTAGGCTGAAAATGTCGCAGAACCATCACTGGAATCCTTTGGTACGACAGCCATCTTTCTTGACGTGAAAAAATCTATGTCTGCGACACCCGACACATAGCCTCCGCGGCCTGGGCCAGAAGTCCCACATTTTGAATTGAATACAACATGCAACCGGCCTGGGACAAAAGTTGCCACATTCTACTATGTACTTACTAGATACTTTGCGGCTCCTTGAAAGGCAATCCACTATTCCAATTACTACTCGGAAGGTAAGTGGCTAAGTGGAGTGTTAAGTTTAACTACTGTACAAGTCTTAGGAGCCAGTTTATAGGCCTTAACAGTGAAGGGCTTGTCACCCACCACCACCCTCCCCCGCCTCCAGTTTCTGAGGTATGTAACAAAAGGCCTGTTGTTGGACTGTAAATAAAATTTTTGCACCTCATAGTCATTTATGGGGTTAGATCATTATTAAGATTCCGAAACTATAAGAAACTCCATTTTCTTCAATATCCTTCCTGACAAATTTTTAATTAGAGTGGAAGTGAAGTCATCCGCTAACTATTTATGACTGCAAATACAGCATGTCCGCATTCCTTTCAACTCTCAATGTTAGAATTGATTTAAATGGCACTCATTTCTCAGATAGTTACTATTTATTACGCAAGGGTGGATTACTCTGAATCTGGTACAGCTATGGTCAGGAAACGACGTATACTTTACTAAAAGTGTTGAACTGTAGTCTGCAGCTTTTAATCGCGATTTGAGGTCTTGTTGTAACAAACTTGTAATAATGTATGTGCAACTCTGAAGGTTTGCCCTCACTTGGGAATCAAAGAGTTAAACATAACTGGTATAATAACAACTATAAGCAAATCCCTGCTTATTCCCTCAGAAAAAAAAGGTGTGATGATAATCTTCTGTTGATCCAAAGTTAACAATGTTCTCAGTGTCTCCATAACCAGAGAAACAAGTCTCATAGGTTTTCCGCAACCCAATATTTTATTTTTCAATCACACATCAGTCAGTTGATGGTGCAACATAAGACTTCTTCTTCACAATTATAATTGTGCATTTGAAAACACTCTGGAGGCATATCCAGTAGGCTTATGAAATTATTAAATGCAAATAGGCCTGATGATTAATTTTCACTTACATTTTAATTTCAAATCATCATAAAGTTACTGAAAAGGAAAATTTACCATACCTGCTTGTGAAATTGAATAAACTGTTTCACTAACAAAAACAACCTGAGACCTCGGCGGTCAAAGAAGGGGTATATTTATTATATTTTATTTGGTACATTCATTATAGAATATCTGCATTGAGGATTTAAGTGGTCTCTTAGATTTCTCTTTTGTTGTAGGTGAAGGATAATATGAAGAACATGGTGGGTTGTTCTTTATTATCTTAAGTACCTGATATTTTTTACAAATAATTGTGTGAATATTAAAAAGCAGGTATCTTTATGAATGGAATGCAGCCAATTTTACTAATAAAATAATCAAATTATTCATTATTTTAATTTAGTAGCCATAAAGATATAACTTTCTTTAAATTTCTTGACTCTTAAGAGTTCATTGATGTATTGTTTTAGAACAAAAAATAAATATGTTCAAGGTCCGTTCAACCTAAAGGTTGCAAGGTCTCTTGGTTGAGAAGATTTTCTTATATAACCCAAACATAATAAATATAACCCTGCGCAAACGGCCTATTTATTGCTCACAATATATTTAGTATTGTAGTCTTTGAGGTTTTTAACCTTGAAAGACATATATATGCGAGCATTAAAATTATTTGAGTTTTTATAAACCGACTTATCAGTATCAGACCAGTTGTCTTGTATACCTGACTTGGATACTTGCTATGGTTACAAATATATGGTTTCCTACTAAAAATGCTCAGTTAGTCAGCGGCAGCTAAAATAATCTTTGTTTCTGCCAAAATATCACAACTCTTTCTTAAAGTTTATACAAATACAAGTTTATATAAAGTTTTCTTGTAAAGACTGTCCTTACAAAAAAGGAGAACCAAAAATCTTTATTTGCCACAATAGTACTGAAATCTTTAATTAGTTATTCTTAACTTCGTAAGTACCTAAATAGGTAGGTACTCAAAGAAAGTTCACTAAAAGTGTCATAGGTATTTTTCAAAAAATGCGACAAGTATGAAGTCAAATCACTACACTTAGTAAAAGTCAATCAAATAAGATACTATAACTCACTATGAGGCTGAATAATTTTTTACGCACTCAGTTCCAATTAATCCAAAACAAAGTGTCACCCTTCATACTTGTACAGACCTGTACTTACGTGAAGCATTTTCGTCTTTTTCGGACGGAGGTGATACAATGCCCTCATCCTCTGGGTTTGAAGATATCGTCTGGACTCGTCAGTCCAGAGTCAAATTGCCTAATAGAATATTAATAATATCTATTCGAACTTTGGTCACCTCCAACACTTACCGGGAAAACACTGACACGTATCCTAAAAAGACACCGTGTGATAATTTAATACCATAATTTATCGTATTGCCACACGTTTTTTTAACTTTGATAATCTGCCGTCTTTACCGGCAAAAAATTACAAAGGCACGCAGTTGACAGCTACTTGTCAGTGTCAGCGTCACTCTGAACGTCACGCTCGCTGGAGAGAAAGAGACAGGTATAAAACCATGGACAATTTGGTAAGTTTTTACCCATATATCACCATGTAAAGGCAATTACAGACAGTTTTCTTCTAACTCAACACCACGTGTTTAAGCATAGCACATAATATGCAAAACTTAATGGAATCTACTTGGTTTTTAACTAAAGTATGGAACCTTGTTCTAACAGAAGCTCACTCTTGGCCACTTTGAGAATTATTCGAAAAGTTGCGCACTTGTGGTTGTTGTGCATTATGCGAAAACTCTCGTGGATGTAGTCCGCATCCGGCTATTCTACTGTAACGACAATGCTCTACTACTACTGCTTTAACGAAGGAATATGAAATTTTTATGATGCGAATTATGTCAGAACAAACCTAGCAGGTTTATGACAGTAATATTTAATGACTAGCGACCTGCCCCGGCTTTGCACGGGTACTAGAGCATTTAATTACGCCATACATCTGTCGTAGGGTCGCATCAGCTTCTTGTGAATTCTCGCAATTAAGTTATTATTTTGCGATAACTCTAAGATATTCATTTAAATTATATATATTCCACTTAAAAGATCATAATGTGCATGAAATGTTTAAGGTTACTAACGTTTTTAAGTTTTCAAGAATTAATACTGGACGGCTTGACTTTTGCCGAAATCTTTAAGAATTATCGTCATATTTCAGTCAATTTAAACAAAACCTTAACACAACTTAAATTATACACCTAAATCTTCCTCATGAATCACTGTGTCTATTGGTGAAAACCGCATGAAAATAATTTTTCTCAATCAGTTTATCGTAAACAGTCAGACAGACGCGGCGGGGGACTTATTTTATTATATGTGGCGATAGTGTATAGCTACTAAATGTATAATTTTTGAAGAGACCAAAGCTACGTATAGAATTAACTATTTTCTAAGTAAAAACAAAAATGTTGACAACAATGCCCCGCAAGTTGTAACTATCTAATTTCTACCATAGACAAATATACCTTATCGTTTATATGACTTACAAGACTTAAAGGTAAAAACCAATGACTTTCCTTGTATTTACCTTTACTTATTTATCTTGAGGGAAACAATGTAAACAGTGGAAAATAAAAACCGCCACTGTATCATCATCATTCACCCTGATAATGTACACGCGTCATATTTATAGAAGGAAGCTAAAAATATGTGTCATCCGAATTACCTTCACTCCATTAAATATTTATTAAAGCGTCGCGCTTTTACCTTTTCAGACACGTTTTTATGTACACAAACACACGCATTAAATAGCCTACACGAGAAATCTCTTATGCTTTGACTGGCTGATGTTATAACCACGGCATGGGCTAGGAAGAAGAAACTAATATAGCAAAAGTCATCCCCTGAGCTTTGGAGAGACTGGGCTGGATAGCCCGAATATTTGTGCCGCGTGTCAGCTAACAACTGGGTGAGCCAATCGTATGGGTTCCATTATACTCAGACGAAAATGCGGCTGGCCCAGCTAAAATTGGTGGGATAAACTCGACTTCTACCAAAAGTGCTAGCCCGGAGTAGTTAAAGACATAACTGTGAAAAAAAGGGAAAGAAGAGTTTTTGCCTGTCGCACAAAATAGGCTAGATAGAAAGATGGGTTAGCAAAACATCGGGCGGAAACCTGAGTGCAAAATTCTAAGAATAGAATAGAATAGAATACTCTTTATTATGTACACCATATAAGTTACAGAAAGTTTAGACGAAGAAAACATTACACTGGGTGACACAATGGGCGGCCTTATCGCTAAAAGCGATCTTTTCAAGACAACCTTTGGATGGATTTTAAAAATTAAAGGAAAGACAGTACTGTAGGTAGTCTTTGGTGTACTATTTATATATACAATAAATACATATATATATTATAGACAAATATATACAGTTATAAGTACGGAACAAAAACATAGAAATCCAGTAAAACAACTATTATAGAGAGAGGTAGTGATTCTTTACCATAGTTTTAAAAATGGGCAGAGATTGAGCACGCCTTATTGACACTGCCAAAGCATTCCACAACCGCATCGCTTGAACCGTAAAACAATTGTCGTGTAAGCTGGTGGAATGCGTCTGGTGGAATCTCTAGTCTCAAGGTTTTCCGATGACCTCAGATATCTATTATGTGTGTCATGAAGGAACTTGAAACGTTATTTGAGATAAGAGGGGGTTGTAGGATGGTATAGAATACTGTAAAGCAGAAATAAAATATGAGAATCCCGGCGAAGACGTATGGGAAGCCACTTGAGCTTTGTGCGAAATTCAGAAAAGTGATCATATTTGCGCAGGCCAAATATAAATCTTATGCAAAGGTTTTGAAGACGCTCAAGTTTATCTAGTTGTGCCTGGGTGAGATCGAGATAACTGACATCAGCATAGTCAAGGATAGGAAGCAGAAGGGATTGTGCAAGCGCAATTTTAGTGGCAGTGGGAAGAAAGTTTCGCAATCTTCTAAGGGACCGGGCAGATGCAAAAATTTTGCGGCTCACGTCCTGAAGCTGCGGACCCCAAGACAGATATCAGTCAATCCAAACCCCAAGGTTCTTAACCTTCTCACTTATTGAAATAGTAGTTCCGTTAAATTGTACCTAGGGAAGTTGTGTCCAATTTACTTTTGGAATCATCCCAGAGCTGCCAACAACTATAACCTGTGTCTTCGACGGATTTACCTGAAGCCCATTTGCCTCACTCCATTCACAAATTGTAGCCAAATCCTTATTTATTGAATTAATCGCATCAGCTAACTCTGCAAGGGCAGCTTGTTTGTAGATTTGTAAATCGTCTGCATAAAGATGGTAGGAGCAGAGAAGTTTTTTGGAGATAGCGTTTATAAATATTGCGAAGAGTAAAGGAGATAAAACGCCACCCTGAGGTACTCCGGCAGTTGTATAACACCAAGAAGAGTTAGACTCTTCTATGCATATACGTTGCCGGCGGCCATACAGGTAACTACGAAACCAGTCAATCGCCGTTGGAGATATGTTAAGACGACGACTAACGCCAACGACCTTGAGGGAACAAAACGCGCCCTCGTTTCACACCCGCGCGACCCGAAATTTAGTAGTTTTTTGTACTTTTCTTATTATTCTATGACTTTAAAAAAAAAAACTTCAGATCAAAATGTAGATAATTAAATTGTCTTTGATATGGTGTCGATTTCATTAAAATACGCCAAGCAGTTTTGTTGTGATTGTCGTGTTTTTGTCCGTTTTAGACATAACTTTACAAATTAATTACACTATGTTATACGAATAAAACTCAAAATTTGCTCAGATGAAATTATTAAGAAAATGGTCTACTATAACATATATTTTTTCCAATAAATTACGACTAGCCGTTTAGACGTGATTCTCATTTTAAAATCAGCTACTCAAGGGAATCGGCGCCTTAAGCGAGCGAAGTATGCCAAGCAGGATATTGAAATCGACAGTATTAAATGCATTATCAATAATCCAAGCTAGGTGATAGGATGCGCGCGCCTTCTCTTTAAGAGGCGGCAGCCCTACCGTGGAACAGAAACGGCTCGTATTATATTATAAATTATCCACATATACCATGCCGAGATTAAATAAACATACATAACAACATAGCCAACAAATTGTGTAATATCGACGAGCGATCCAAAACGTATGTTTTACTGTACACCAGTTGAGTTGAGAGCAGTTAGTAATTGATGCTATCTCTAGGAGTTGAGTTGGAGCCAACTCTTATATCAAACATCTACAGAGAAGAAAATTAACAATGTTTTCGCTCCAGTTTACTAGTTTGAATTAATTTATATATTTATTGATAGGAACACCAACCACACGTTTACAAAAAATCTTACATTTAATTATACATAAAACATCATTCTGTGCAAACATGTCATATATAGGTGAACACAACATAAACAAATTAGATACTCGGTTAATACATTAAATTTGATGTAAGACTGATAAATTTATAAGAACAAACAAATAACTTACTTCATTATGGATTATATATAAATTTAATAAAAACATTTGATAAGAATTGAAAAACATTTTGATTATTTTTTTATAAAATATTTAAAAGTTGGATAATATTGCATTAAAAAATGATAATAGTTAATAATTGATTGAATTATAATTATATATAAGGTAATTTAAGTACATTATTGACTAGATTATTATATTTTATGAAATTACTAGTGAGGAGGAGTGTAAGATTGCGAAGTAAGTTGTGGCAGAAATTTAATGCTGATGACGAATAAACGTGTATGTATGTCTACAGAATGTATGAGTATGTAAGTCACTTGCTTATTACAAAACAGAGGCCCTAGCACGACCGCGCGTAATAGGTAAACCTAGTCAACGTAAATTTTAATGATAAATGCATTCAAAATACATACATCCTATAGAGCTTTCATTAAGCACAATAGAGATCACCCATACAAATATTAATAAAAATCGTAAATCTTAATAAAAGTTATGAGCGAAACGTAAGGGCATTTGGAGGTAAGTACACCCACTCGTATTCGATATGTATTCGTATTTTTTCGATTACTCGTACGGATTAATTTGGTTCCGTATTTATCGAACGAATCGAATACGAATCAGTGCACATACGCCCTAACGTTTTATGTCGCACCGTCACGCGTTCATGTTAGGAACAGTTTTCATTTCAGATTGTCAGCATCTACGCTCTTAATTATTGTGACTCGGTCCAACTAACAACACGAATAAACTACCTAATACACGCGCCAGAATGTACGATAGAACCAAGCCATTAACTAGCGAGTGTCACAACCGGTGGTCGAAGTCTGCACATCATAAAAATACCTCTTATATACACCGCCACGACAACGGATGGTAGAAAAATTACGTTAACTGAGTGTAAGCTCCGGTATGGTCGAACTGTGCAATCTAAGGTCGCGTCACGTCTGCAGACTAAACAAAAGTTTAACTCTCCGCTCGCTGCCAGACGCGTTCTAATTGAATCAAGGACGACAGGCAGGAGGCAGCCTACGAACTCTGCGGTTTAATATCAAACTGGGACGCTGTCGTTTCGCATTTTTCCGAGAATTGAAAACGATTAAACTGTTTGAGAGTACTGTTGGTAATAAATAGAAGAGTACACTTTTGTGTTTTTATTATTGCTTTATCTAGAATAGGCACTGATAAGTTTGATTCATCGTTTCATTATGCTTTTAGTATACTAGCTATGAGCTAACTAATACATTAGATACGGTAGTCATTGATTTCAGAAAAAGAATAGAAATACGGCTCACCGTGGCCCTTTTCTTGGTTTTATTATAAATGCAACTCTATCTGTCTGCTTATTTGTTAGCCGGCGAAAATTAATTCAGCTGACCGAATTTTCATGTGTTTCGATATAGAGATAGATTGGTCTTTTATTTCGGGAGTAAGTTCCCTTGAGATAATTTCTAACTTCCACACAGACGATGTCACAGGCAGAAGTTATTCTAGTGTTTCAGTTTAATTCGTATCGTGACATGACTTTTGATAGACACTCAACAATCGTGGTCTTCAATGTCCATCCTTCAGACATTTTGACTTGTGAAAAGTTTGCAACCTTTGCTGTTCGTCAACAGTGTCGACAGTTTGACGAGAGCCCAATTAGTTTGCCGCTCATTGATGGATAGGTCAACATGGCGGATTGACTTCCCGGGCCTAGGTTGACGACTAACGAACTATTCAATGAAACGTGGCTAGCGACAGATGTTGCATCAAAAACACTCAAAAACTAAATGTTTTTTTCAATTAGTACCACCACAAGGAAATTTAAGTTTTCTGTTGGGAACTTCTTTGAATTAGTGAACTAGTCAATATTATCATTAGCTTTTTTTATAATTCTAATATTATATACAATTGAATATTTCTAATCTTATGACTATTAACAAAACAAACTTACATACAAAGGGGAGAGAGAAAAGGCCTCATTGCGCAACAAAAAAAAAATTGTTTTTGGTCCACAAAATTTAAGTAGCTGCCGTGCAAAACGTTAGTATACTTTAAGTAGATTGTTGACTGGTACAATAGACGTCAGTAGAAAAATATTCAATTTATGCTGGCCTCGTATTGTATTAAAACTCAGTAGCTCAGAACTGATTTTCATAATTTAATTGATCATAATATTATAAAGTGTAAACAACAAGATCTTATTATTTTTAGTTTAATTTGGTCGTGAACTCGTTTTAAGATTGTTCGAAAGGCAGTGTCATTTGTGTTACCCAGTTACTGGGTTTTGGAGGTCGGCTAGGCTGTCGATCTTAATAAAAAACTGATATTCAGTTACATCTGGTTATACGGGAAGCCGACCTAAATGTATTAAGAAAAAGACTAGAACAAAGACACAAAGACTAGATACAAAGGTCAATCAGCCCTAAATTAAACACGAATGTAAAAATTAACCTGGTGGTTAAACCTTCCACTATCTGTATTTACTAGGTGTGCGTGTGGGGTCAGTTATTATGCGGTAAGTGGATGATGGCGTGCGAGTAACGACGCGTACTACCGCTATCATGTCACTAGTCGTGTGCGGTGACGCGGAAGAGACAGCGAAGGTGAACCTTATACCATTAGACGAATGACTTGCTGAATCATTTAGCAATGACAACACTTTGATGTCTTGGGAACCAATGCGTTCTTAGTTCTGAATGAGGTTAACGTGCCCTTTCACAGCCTTCTAAGTAGCACACTACTTCAGGACGGCATTAATCGGCACAGCGAGACGGCAAATTATATAATAATTATGTAGCGCTTACCCAATTGCTTCGGCTCAGCTTTGTTATTTAACGTTATACTGGCAAATTGAATGGGCCAACCGAGTAGTCGTGTTTTAGCGCTGTATGTAGGAATCATTGACCCGACTGTTTTTAAATATTTCACAAGATGTGTCCCAAGAGTGTAGTAATCTAAACAGTTGTAAGGACTATGTAGGTTCGAAACTGTTATTAGAGTGTTCGTTACAGCCATTTCCAATAGTCTCTCGGGATTAGATCTTTTACCGGGGAATGGCTTGTGGGGTTTCCTATAAAGTAAACTGTTGGGACTATTCGAAATGGTACCTCCAATTAAAATAAATTGTGTACCTTTATCAAGGGTACACACGTTTAAGTGCCTTGGGCACGTGTTGACCACTTAACTCAAGGACGATGAGAGAGAGCTAGATCCGTTCTCTTGAAATTGTTTTCAACAAAAAAATAAAAACAAAAATTAACCGACGAAATAACGAACTGAAATGAAAATAGTCTTATTCATTAATTAATAAACAAATAACTTGTATCTGAATTTACACATAAAATTACACAATTACTGTATATTATACTAAAATAAATCATTGTATTTCATAAATTACATCAACAGTTCAATAACTATAAATTTATTTTTCTTGAATATCTAGTATATTTCAACATGTCAATTAAACAATATGGCCAACACCTTAGAATTTAAAATAATAACAATAAAAAAATAAGACAAATTAGCATAGATTGATAAACATTAATTAGAAATAATGACATTAAATTATGGTTAGTTAAATAAATCAGCAAGAACAAAATCCAAGAAAATTTAACAACCCTTAATTATCTCAATAAAATTACTATTCATAAAGTTACATTACAATTCATTTTGAATTGGCGCTAAACAAATTGATTGTAGTCAGGTTGGTTGGTCTTCGTTGATTGTTTTACTTGTACTATTATTTATTCCGTGGCGTCGCCTCAAAATGTTTAGTCTAGCATTTTGAGGCGAACTTTCATTTGTATTTTTTGTTTTTCAGATCTTTGTTCATCGGTTACATTTTTCAAAGGTTGTTTGCTTTTCAGTTTACTTAATTTCAACGGCATCGGCTCACAATTGAAACTTCTGTGGAAAAATTAACAATAAATTACCCTTTTTTTCTACCTTTTATTTTTCATAGGTATATTAACAAACACAAATGATTTGTTTTGAATCAGACCATTCTATAAAAAGTTATGCTATACATAAAAAATATACATTTATATATCGCAGCCATCTGGTTAAATTAGCCAGCTAATTGAACGTCTAGGCCGTTCATAGGATAACTAGCCAAGTCCTTGAGCGCAACGCTTAACCAGATGGCTGAATGCCGTGTAGTCATTTAGTTAAATTGGATATTGATGAATTTATAATGTTTGGTTAGGGTGACTAGATACTTAAGACTCAAATATTTCGCAAAAACTTGCAGAAGACGTAATATTTTTGAAACCATTATGTTTTCATACTATTTTGACAATACCACACTTTAATTTTACTTTAAATTGCACAAAAGAACAAAAAATAGCATCCATGGTTTGCGCTGTTTACGCCATATTATTTGTTTTGGTGACTACTAGCGCCGCAGTGCAAAAAAAAACTGAACTAAATTTGAATCACTTGGCTGAGTCTTGGTCAGTCATCTTTAAAGGGCTGCCTTTCAATACGCCCAGTTGTTAAACGTTGAATGATTCTAGTTCAATTAACTATCGGCCTAGGCATACAGTTGGATGCCGGCATTTAATGAACGGCCTAAGCGTTCAATAACCTGGCTAATTTAACCAGATGGCTGCGACATATACATTTCAAATCAAGAACCTCCTCCTTTACCTGTGGCGTCGGATAAAAACCATTACGAATTACGAGACTAAAATGTTACCACCACTTTTCTGACTGCTAAATAACTATCTATTTTCACATCAGCATTAGCAATTTTAACAGAGTGCACGCTGATGAGAGAAGTATACCAAGTCACGCGTGTAAGCCCGTCACGTGTCAACTGTGTCTATGCATGCTCACGTTACTCACTCCTGCAAGTTGCAGTAAAGTTCATGTCACGGAGTATTACACGTCACTCGCATGTACACACACTTGTAACTTCTGCGCGGTGTTGAAGAGTGTTTGAAGTGTATTTAGGTAGCTGCATGCAAAAAGTGTTTAGCGGAAAATTAGGCGAAATATATTTTGCTGAGATGTTTTATTTTATATTACTTCTCGCCAGAAGGTCTATGATGAAACGAGTGAGATGTTCTCTCTTGATATGAAGGTGAACAGGTTATATGATGGTAAGGAACCCAAAACTGGCAAATATGGACTTTTGTACCTTTTTGTCGAAATAGAAAACATAACAAGTTTCTAATATTTCTAATAGCATAAATCGATTTCTAACACTCGGTGACTGGAGTCCTAAGAAAAATTTGTCATAGCAGGATATTGTTCGTCAAAGTTATCTGTTCCACACACTCCGATTTTTTTGAAGCAATTTCAGAAATAAAATTCTTAAAGATACCTTCATAATAGGTTGTTAGCAAAGGTAAGTCTGGATTGTTAGCAATTTTGCATTCGCATGTGTCCCTCGTCATTCTTTACGTACGACGTATGCACGTATTTAAGTCCCTGTTCTCGCATAGGTAACTTCAAGTGTCTCCTCTAGAGAGCGATGTCTGGGAGCATCGAACTAAAACAATTTAATTAACTCAACTGACAAAGATACCTATTGTACGACAGGTTTTAATTATGAACTCCCGTGTGTCCCGAAATGAATGAACTCGTAAATCATATATTCTGGTGTATTTCATACACCATAATCCTGTGATTGATCAATGATGTTTTCATTTAAATGAACGAACCAGTGAAGCTCTACCTTTGCCATGTCAGTAAACACAGAGCACTGAAAGCTGAATGGGTTATGAAATATTCATGATATTGCGTCCACTGATTCTGTGCTTTTTATACGGTAGAGTGTTCTGTTGTAAATTATGAAGCTTTTTGAATACGACATTGTTATAACACAAACTTTTACATGTACTTGATAAAGTCCTGTCGATGTTTTAGTGACCTGGTGGCCAGACCTCGCGTCTCGTGCTTGGTGTTGCGGGTTCAAGTCGTGGCAAATACCAATGTGACTTTTTCAATTCATATCTACTTTCTAAGTCTATCTTGAACACCGTTGATAACTATGAAGGCAATTATCGTGAGGAAATCGACTACATAAGTTAATATACGTTTCAAATCGCCAACTTGCTTTAAACAAGCGTGGTGATTAATGCTCTTGCTTTCTCTTTTTGAGAAGAAGCCTAAGCGCTGCAGTGGGACAGTAACTGGCTCGTATAACTTGATAAAGCAAAATGTTTATTGATAAAGATTCTAAAAGACATTTCTGAAATCGTTACTCGTTGTTACACGTAAGGGCTAACTTCGAAACTTCACAACTACCGTAACAAGGAGCAAACAGAAGCCTGCTAACGCCTGCTAACACCAGTATCCAACGAAGTTAGTCCGGCTGTCCCGCACGTGATCGGTGCTGTCCGGTCAGTGTCCGTAGCACCTCCGGACAGAACAGACTAACTACATCTCTAACACTTTGTCTAATAAAACTAATCTTGATTTTCTACCGTATTACCGGATTAACTATCAGTCTAGACAGGTTAGTGACGAAACCTGTCACTCTCAGGGTGACACCTCGTCACATATCACTGAGATGCGATAAGTCGCGTGGGAATCAGTTGTCGAGGTTTGTGCATATGATGCGGAGGAATCTTAAGAAAGGTTATCAAAAGTGCAGCAACATGTACCGTCAGTAAATAAGCAATACCTGAATGTACCAAATAAATAAATAGGTAAACATATAATTGTCCAAAGAATTGGTTAATATTCCGCACGAATTCAACGTATAATTAATCACATCGCGGTGTCTACCCAGAATCGCTCCGTAATCGCTGCTAAGATTAATTCTCGACTCAAGATGCTTTATTGTTGCCTAGATATCATTGTTAATACACACTATGATAGATGGCATAGTATTATGTATGAGGGACGTAGCTTCAAGAGGACAATTAATGAGTAAAATAGCTTTTACTTATTTATATTTTCAAAAACTCTTTACCAATTTTATAAAGAAGAGACATGCAAAACGAAACAAGAACATCTCCAAATATTCTTAGCTTATCGGAGGTAACACCTCATTACATGACGCCCCTATGAATAGAAGCGCAGAATCATACGATGTGTTTCTATTCTATGTTTGGAAAGGTTAAATCAAGCCTACCTCTTATTTTTATTGCTTATTATTTTTATAGGCTCGCGCTTGACTCGACACTATTTCACCTGTTGGTAAGCGATGATGTGGTTGACGGTGAAACACGCTTGCCTAGAAATAACCTATTTACTCTTGACTTAAAGACTCCTAGATTGTAGTTGTCGGGAAACACGGACTCCGGCATCGGCAGGGCATTCCACTTCTTAGCTAATAGCATAGCATAATAAAAGTGTTGCCAAAACGTGTTGTGCTTAAGGGTGGGATGTCCACCATGTACGGATGGCGCACCGCCCGCGCCGTACGTCTGGCAGTCCGATGACGAAACGGGCTAGGTGGAATTAGATCGTGCAATTCCATCGCACTCTCCCCGTAATGTAAACGATAAAAAAACGACAAGCTGGCAACTCGGCGACGGTGTTCAAGGTTCTGCAGCTTTGACTTGACCAGTGCTACTTCACCGATGAGTCTCTTGGCCCGCTTTTCGATCGACTCCAGTGTGTCAGCTGGTATTTGGCAGATCCGTCCCATAGATGAGAACAGTACTTACTAAGTCGCTTGAAAGCTTTTAAAGTTAAACTCATTGATAAATTACCAATTTTGCCAATTCATGCTGAACCTAATCATCAGTATGATGTTTTTTTTAGTATATACTGTAAACAATTTAATTCCACCTTTATTCCCAAGACAATCTCCGTTAATGGTAATGCATCATTCAGTGATTGGGCTACCATTGGTATTCATAAAAGTAGAACACGGCTTTATGAGCTGTACGATGAAAGGACTTATGTAAACACTGCTGAATTTAATTTATATGTTAGAAATTATTCAAAATTATTTAAAAAAGTTTGTTTTTGGCCAAGTCGCGTTATTTGAGTTCGAAGATTAAAAACAGTAGTAATGTTATTAAAACGACTTGGAATATTATTAATAGTGAAACGGGAGGATCTGGTAACCGAAATATTGACTACAGCCTGTCTATTAATGACAACATCATAAAATCAGACTCACAAGTCGCACTGGCCTTTGAAAATTTCTTTTCGGATATTCCCGTTTCTACTACTAAATCCTTAAACTCATCACCTTCTGTTGCTGAGTCTTTGCTAAAAGAAAATGTTAATGTTTGCGATTCGGAATTTATTTTTGAACATATTACTTGTAGAGACATAATTAAAACCTTTCACACATTAAATGTTAAAAAGACTGCTGATCTGTGGGGTCATTCTGTTGAAGTCGCCAAGTCTATTATTGATATTGTCGCACCTAGTTTAGCTATTATCTTTAATAATTGTATCGACTGTGGGGAGTTTCCTGACCTAATGAAAAATAGTAAAATAATACCTTTGTTTAAATCAGGTAGTACATCAGACCCTACAAATTATAGACCTATTTCAGTACTACCTACTTTTAGTAAAATATTTGAGAAATTAATTTTAGAGCAATTGCAAAGATTTTTTAATAAACATAAATTATTACATAGCAAACAGTTCGGTTTTACAAGGGGTCGTTCAACTACTGATGCCGGTGTTGAGCTTTTGGGACATATTTATAATGCATGGGAGGATAAGTGCGATGCCTTGGGCATCTTTTGTGATTTGTCCAAGGCATTTGATTGTGTTCTTCATGAAACCCTAATCAGGAAACTCCGCCACTACGGGATCCGGAATAGCGCTCTGGATCTTCTTACTTCATACTTGAGTAATAGGATTCAGAGCGTTGACGTTAATGGAAAAAGATCTCCTGGATCTATAGTAGCAATGGGAGTCCCGCAGGGCTCGATTCTTGGTCCTTTCTTGTTTCTTATTTATATTAATGATTTGCCTTACCTCATAAAGGATAACCATAATATAGTGTTGTTTGCGGATGATACTTCACTTTTGTTTAAACTTAAACGTCAGCAGCTGGTTACTGACTATGTAAATAGCGCGATCTCAAATGTAGTTCACTGGTTCAATGTTAACAATTTACTTCTTAATGAAAAAAAAACGAAATGCATTAAGTTTACCCTACCTCACGTTAGGCAGGTGAAAACTGACGTGCTGATAAAGGGCGAAGAATTGAATCCTGAAAATAGCACAGTGTTCTTAGGTTTAACTTTGGATGCTAAGCTTCAGTGGGGCCCACATATAGATAAATTGTCAAAGAAGCTAAGCTCCGCAGCATATGCTGTTAGAAAAATTCGTAATTTAACGGACATAAAGACAGCCCGTTTAGTATACTTTAGCTATTTTCATAGTGTAATGTCGTACGGTATTCTGTTGTGGGGAAATGCCGCCGACATCCAGACTATCTTTGTTTTGCAGAAAAGAGCTGTTCGATCAATTTATAAATTAAGCCCGAGACACTCTCTCAGAGAGAAATTTAAGGAGATTAATGTAATGACTGTGCCTTCTCAGTATATTTATGAAAATCTTTTATATGCCCATAAAAATATAAAATTGTTTAAAAAATACAGTGATATCCATAATATAAATACTAGGAACAAACACAAATTTGTAATACCTACAACAAGGCTCAAGAAAATAGGTGGCTCGTTTAGATGTCAATGTGTGCGCTTTTATAATATGCTTCCAAGCCACGTACAAAATCTAAGTCTTAATAAATTTAAATCATTCATTAAACGTAAGTTGTGCCAAAAAGCGTTTTATAGCATTAAAGATTACGTTGAGGATAAAACGGCTTGGGAGTGAGCTGCTCCAATTAAATTAATTTAGTTTTTTTTAAATTAAATTAATTTAGTTTTTTTTTTGGTTTAAATATTTTCACCATGAATTTTGTTATTTTTTATTTTTTTTTATTTTTTATTTGTTTTCTTGCAATGACAAGAATATTTACTTTTTAAAGTATTATATTATTTTATTTTGATTATTGTGAATGTGAAGACTATGTGGATCATTATTTTGTTTTATAATTTATCTTAGTTTTTAATCATGGTCTGGCAGTTTGAGTTGTTTATGCGGCCTACCCGAATGTCCTTTCTTTGGTATTGTTCGTCGAATCGTTGAGCTCCTTAAATTCTGAGTTGAGCTGCTCGGTTATTGACAAATGCGTGCACTGACTGGACAGGTCCACTCAATCTGGCTGGTTCTTTCCTCAAAAGACCATTTCAGACATCAGTCTACATGGTCTTCACATGATCGAACCAAGATTTTGTCAGGACTTTAAAAGAGACTGTGACCTCTGAGTTTGTTTCGGCTTTTCTTCTCAGAGTAGTCAGATATGAAACGCCGACCTCATCTAGTTTTAAAAAAAAAATATGTTAGACATGTAAAAGCGTTTGTACAAACCAACTTACAGAAATAAAATCATTTATCATTTATCATTTACTCCATGCATGATCGAACTGGCGCTTGATACAAATTGAGGAGCTGTTCCGGCTTGAATAACCTTCTCACCTTTGCACCCCACCTAATCCTATCACGCTATTTGACCTAACAGGGGAATCAAGTTCACTATTGAGAAACAACCCTTAAAAGGCGAAGGCTTATGTCGCAATACCAGCCAAATGGGTCTGGCTCCAGGGTGACCATTCTATAACATAGCGAGTTTCCTCCGTGACTCGGCAAGCAAGTTAAGCTGTTGGTCTCGCCTGCCATTTGTAGATCTATGACAGTCGTTAAGGATAATCAGAAGCCAAGAAATCTATTACTAGTTTACCAATATTGTAACATCTCACACACCGTGTAACTATCTATGTTCACAAATAAATATTCTTATTCTTACTAAGGGTCGTAATCGTTTTATCCAGTTACTGGCTTGTGGAGGGTAGATAGGCAGTCACTCCACTCCATGGAAAATACTGGCATTTTGTTAGACTAGAAACCCATGCTTGGTAAAAGGCCAGGCAGATTGATTGGCTTCTGCTCAAAGCCAAAGTATTAAAAAAGCTATGAAAACACTTATTCGATACATTTTACCGCGATGCCCACATAAATAGTAGAACCTAAATTAAAATAAACACTTGAAGTGATTCAAGGCAGTAAGTCATAACAAGCATTAGCTCGTTAGCAGCCGAGCGCTGTCTACACAATACTAACTGTCGGTAACTTGTACCTAACACATAACTAGAAATGTTCTAGTTTGCAACAATATAACTGCCAGCACTAAGCACCTAACTTTGACAGTTACTTCTCGGACACAAGTAATTCACAGCAATACAAAAACAACTTGACCCTAGAGACGGAACGGGTTTACATTTTCTCGACCGGGAATAATGCTAAGAAGAAAAGGAGGCTTTTCCCCAGCAGTGGGACAACTCAGGCTACAAAAATTAATAAATCATCATCATTTCAGCCGAAAGACGTCCACTGCTGGACATAGGCCTCCCCCAAGTTTTGCCATATTGACCAGTCCTGTGCGTCTCGCATCCAGCGGATTCCCGCAGTCGCATCAGTCCACCTAGTGGCAGACCTTCCAACGCAGCATCATGCGGTATTAAATAAATAACACAAATCAAGAATATACTGGCAAAGACTAAGTATTGAAAGTTATTATTGGCTAAATACTTACTGTACCTAGATGGCGGAAAGCGATATAATAACGAATTTAAGATAGAAGTTTAGCTAACTAAATAACTCATAATATTTGCAAGCAAGCAAATCAAACCTCGTGACATGTTCTCGCTGAATACATTACGCTAATAGGTTCGGGAACTCGTACCAACTCCCCTCCCCCGCGCCCCGGTGTAGGCCGGGAGCAACAAGTTGCTGCCGGAACATGTCCGGACTTGTCCCGCGACTCCCGGGCCCCCGGGGCGGAACACGACACCGGCACACAGACAACAGTAGGGACAAACAAACGACAAACCTCATTAATTTTACATGCGATTTAAATTTCCAATGGCTTTTTGGAGCTTGATAAGGACACTTAAAAGCACATTTTTACCTCTTTTTGATATTCAAGAAAAAATGCCCATCACAATAACAGTAATCAATCAGTAATCAGGTTCCTCTCTATCGAACTGGATTTAGCTGAAAACCAGTATTTTGCGACTGCTAATCAAACCCTCACAACCCAGTTACTGAGCAACTTCATGCAGGTTGGGTAGGCAACATATCTGCTGGAATTACGCAAAGTTATTTTTAAATAACCTATGACGAGGCATATTTTTTGTGCCTTTGTCGATGATTTACCTAGAAAACACGGAGTTTCTGTTGCGCTATGGTCTATGCTAACACTAGACTTTTCGAAGGCAAGGTCGAGTTACACTACTACGCACGCTTACACTGTGAAGACACCGTCAAACGTATCATGTCATTTATTGCTCATTGTGAGGACTTTGACGGAGAAGCAGTGATTGTGTATCGTTGAGTCCTCTGAGAGGTTTCCGTAATACATTATATTTATTTAAACTTCATGTACATTGGTGATGATACATAGGCGGACTTGACGCAGCAAGGCATTCTCTACCAATCAACGGTGTACAAAAAAAATTTAACAATAATTACATTCGGCTATTCATAAACAAACTTAAAAAAAATCATAGATAATTTATAAAACAATAGACTAATACATGTCGCATCAAGGCTGGCCGATAGATGCAAACCATCGGGAAGTCAGGATGTATTCCCTTAGGTTAAGACATCGTGTGTGGGCAGGTCGTTGGGTACAATCGTGCAAATGAAATCACAGAAGTTATTCGATACACTGGGTTTATTTAAATAGTCACAACTCAGTTACATTCTTGCTTACTAATATTACGGATCGACACTGATTCTACGACGTGTTAGCTCTACGGCGTTCAGTACTCAACTGCCTTATTCTGTGTTCCCCACCACGCCAGTGGTTAGAAATAGCGCGCCAATGCGTAGTTGTTGTTGCTTTGCCGCCAGATGGCGTGCTTGCGATTTGTTTTGACGTCCGTACTATTGACTAAACCCGACACGGCCATCCTGCGAGACAGGCGTCCTCGTCTGTTCCTCATTGTCAGGGTTAACAGTGTATCGAATCATGTGGAAATTCTCATGAATGTCCTCAGCCCTTGGGGGAAGCTGAGGGGTCTGTCAGACTCCTACTGACTAAAACCACATGGTGTTCTCTAGGCCGTAATTTCTCTTGAGAGGCGAACGTGGGACACAGCACGTCGCCTTCTCGGGCCTCTCTCAGGCGACAGATCCCCAAATCTATCACCCGCAGGCATCATCTTATTGTCCTTGCTCACTGCCATCTCACGTCGTGTTGCGCCACACGTCCTCTTAGTCTACTCCGACCCGCCAGTCTCCCATCATACAAGGGATGTTTTTCTGAAACACAAAATTTCCAAACAGTATTCACTCGTCCAATCCTGACTCATATACTCTAGAGTGAGGAAACATTTCGAAACAATCAAACATGATCATTTAAATCTCTCTGTTCACCATTGCAAGGAACAAGTAATTCTATTTTCAATTTAAAGAAAATAGCAACTTAATCATCGATCTGGTACCTAAAAGCACCCAATCTTCGTGATTACAAAGTCCAAGTACCACTGATAGTCATAATGTCACATTTAATGAAACAAAAGAAACAAGACACCAGGTATCTTATTCACGATCTTTAGCCATCACATAGCTCTCTTAGCTATCACATAGCTCTCTTAGCTATCTCATAGCTCTCTTAGCTATCTCATAGCTCTCTTAGCAATCACAATTGCTCTACTCGCACATCTCCACCATGTCCAATCAACTCAACTCTCTGAACTTAAAACCAGTTCCATACAGACATTTAGCCTGTCGTATGTTACGTCAATTCATCATCTACCATCTCAATTGGTACTTGAGCTTTGTGTATCTTACTAACACAATCTACGCATAGTAATCAAAATTAGAAAACCAAAATTATTTCAATTTTCGTAATGAAGGCTTGACGATTCAAACGTCATCAACATTAACATGGTGACCTCACCTCTCGCGTGACTATGCGAGTTTACTTTATTTTAACCTCATAACTAAACAGGAATCCTCTGTAAGGATCCTTACACAAACGTGTTTTTTTTTACACCGACTTACAGGTGCCCTACCGGCCCACAGTTGCTACAAAGACCTCCAGTTGCCACACTGGCCTACAGTTGCCATAAAGGCCTCCAGTTGGCACACTGGCCTTTAGTTGCCACACAGGCCAACAGTTGCCATAAAGGCCAACAGTTGCCACACAGGCCAACACACAACGCTCGACTACTCCTGACCAAACTAGATCATTGGGTTCGTCATAATAAGGAAATTTTAGAACTCTGATCTTTAACTAAATCATTACCCTGGGCCATGTACCACAGTCATTCCAGACAAACTTCAAAACTGCTGCAGAAAAAACTGCCAAGCTTATAGAAACCCTCGAGTAAAACCTCTAACGCCACGGCTCTGTAGCCGAACAGCAATCATATTGCTCTCACACAACGGTCTCTCAAGACCCCGACCTCCGCCAGAATCCACTGGTACGGTCAAACATAATACGGCTGATAGACTCAATTACTCGACATTTTAAGCTTGCTCATCATCATTAAAATCCTTTTAACATCAACATCGACTGGTACATGACCCGCTGGCATCTTCCGCAACCTACCGTGTCCATACTTGTAGGTTTAAGCGTATCTATTTAAAGTTTTCGGTGTATAACGATAACTATCCTGTCATAATCACCTATCGCGGACTTAATACAGGGCCTCTTCAGTTTTCGTACTAAAGTTTCCCACACAACACTATTCATTAGAAAAAGGTCCGAAGATCAACAAGTTCAACTAAACAAAGTAATTGTAACAATTCTGTTACTCTTTACCATAATTCAAAGGCAATGCATACTCAACTCATAAACCCTCTTCAAAAACCCATCGCCACATGGTACGCATGAGGTGCGGTCAAGAATTGGTCTTATGAGTAGACATGTTAATCAGATTTGGTTTCACTACCACAGTCATCAACTATGACGTCTAATTCTCAAAGAACTTGGTGATCGGGTATCCTTCTCACAAGATTCGCGCCTTTCACTCTAAGATCTTGTAACATATAGACTGTTACTATGAGGGGAACAATTAGGCCTGATCATATTTGCTTCTTAATAGCTCGCGTGAAGGACCTTCACGAATAACTCGCATCAATATCGTTTAAACCAGATTATCAACAGTAACCCTTTACTATCGCTCACAAACTCAGTTTTCATGTACGGAAAACGATCGCGAGATCTACTGCTATCATAATATTTACTTTGAAAGTAAGCAAGTGAATTCAGATCTGAAGACGGTGTTTGTAAATCTTTACGCAACATAGGATCTGTTCTGAATACACGTAAATGACCAGTACCGTTTCTAACTCGATACAATTGCGTTGGCAAAACAACATTACTAACTCGCTTTGCCACTGAAAATCACTAGTTTTGACTGCACTGCTTAGGACATCTCAACTTCTTATGGGATATCTCATCCTAAAGTTCGTACTGAACCAAATGTAAAACTAGGAAAGTACTAACAAGCCAATAGGTAACTTATTAGCTACTTGCTTTTTACTAGGTGCGTCTTAATTACCTAGTGATGGTGCTAGGTATAACCACTACCAACCAATTCGGTGTTCCAACATGAACACTCTTAAAACTCGAAATAGCATCTCATCACTAGAGAACATTCGACTTCACTATCGAAATAAAATAGAAGCGACTCACCGAATATTCCATTCCAAACTTGCGCGTGCTCGTACCGTTCGGCTACAACCTGTGAACTGCTAGCCTGCCTTCGGCCTTAAACTCTCAGATGTTGACACGTCAACCTTCGTGCTTAGCGTCTGAATCGCTAGCCTGCAGCAGAGGCCTCATGCTGCGACACAATATGGTATCTGAAACATGAAAAACATCACGAGAGTATATGTTCACACGGTTATCTTAACTATTCACAGCTTTGATAGAATTTAACTGGTGCACTGGTGCTGTAACCTAAACCAATCAATCTGCCTAGCCTTCTCCCCACTACCTTGGGGTCGGCTTCCAGTCCTACTAGATTCAGCTGAGTACCAGTGCCTTACATGGAGCGACCGCCCATCTGAACTCCACAACCCAGCAACTGGATAACACGGTACCCCTTGACAAGACTGGTGTCAGATCTCAGGCTTCTGACCACCAGTAACGACTGTCAAAGATCTCCAAATGACAGCCGGGACTAGCGGCTTAACGTGCTTTCCAAGGCACGGCACCGAGGAAACCCGGTATGTTGAAATGGTCACCCATCCACGGACCAACCTAGTCAAGCGTTGCTTAACCTTGATGATCGACCAGTGCGGCTGTTATTATTTAGCCACGAGCTCCTAGTAGTAGTAGTAGTAACCTAAACCTGCAAAATGTGTTATTATGGACACCGAATATGAGTGCAGGGTCCCTGTCCAAAACATGAACCCCACACTATAGTGTCCCAAGTGCCCAGGTAGGTGTATGGGCTTTAGAGAATCGAATGAATGCCACAGCATTTTAAGTCGCAATTAACTAGGTCTGGTAGGGTTTACCACCTTTTTAGATAGTTTGGCCCACCGACCACAAAAGAAGAGTACTATGCTTCTTGTCAAACTTAGTTAACTCTCACTACATAAAATTATCACACTACAAAACTATTCGAAATATTTCATTTGGAATTTTCATAATTTTCAGACTGAAGTGTAAGGTAGGGTCGTAAATGTCACTATATCGTTCTAACTTCTAAACAATAATAGTCAGCCAGGGATAGTCAAAGGCTATTGCCAGTAGAATAATAACTCTTCAACAACACCAAAACATGACCATCGATAACTAACATGAAATTATAACCTAACACGGGCTACCCCGACGAACCATTGACCACCATACCGTACACAAAACCAGAATTTTGAATAATGAACACACTTTTCCATTGTCATTACAAATTGAAAACGACTCACCAGATTGGCATAAAGATCAGTGAGTATGGATCTTTTCACATGTCCACTCGCTCCTCCTTGACCTGTCCAGCTCCTTGGTTGTTACTAGCCTCCTTGCTGCTCCGCTCCAGACTGGTTTTTCATTATTAAAGACTGAGGGTAGTCGCAGAAAACTTGACAACTGTTTCTATCTGACACCGCAATTTTTTTGCAACAATGTAACCGCCATTTTCACTAGCATTGTTTTTATGTGTGATCTCATTAGCACGACCGAATCCCAATTCTGATGTCGCATCAAAGCTGGCCGATAGATGCAAACCATCGGGAAGTCAGGATGTATTCCCTTAGGTTAAGACATCGTGTGTGGGCAGGTCGTTGGGTACAATCGTGCAAATGATATTACAGAAGTTATTCGATACACTGGGTTTATTTAAATAGTCACAACTCAGTTACATTCTTGCTTACTAATATTACGGATCGACACTGATTCTACGACGTGTTAGCTCTACGGCGTTCAGTACTCAACTGCCTTATTCTGTGTTCCCCACCACGCCAGTGGTTAGAAATAGCGCGCCAATGCGTAGTTGTTGTTGCTTTGCCGCCAGATGGCGTGCTTGCGATTTGTTTTGACGTCCGTACTATTGACTAAACCCGACATATATATTATAATAAATACCAAAATCAAAATAAAATAATAATAATAAACTTATTGATGAAATACTTAGAAGTTGGAAGTCCATTAATACATCCATTCCATTTGATTCCAATAATAGATACGTCCATTTAACGATAGTAGGATGTCGATCATGCTGGATGTGATGATAATTATGATGATTCATTTAATAATCTTATATAACGTAATAATTTTGGTTAAATATTAATTACTTATTTGAGTGTACTCACCAGACTGGATAGTAAATAAATAAAATCACTTAATTTCTAATAAAATTCCATTGCCGATGTATATAGAAAAGGTAAAACCAAAGAGTATAAACATAAAACATCATTACATCCAATCTTATAGTCACGTGTCACAATCGATTACTGTATTCTTAGACGACATCATATTTATTACGTGAAAGTTTAAGTGTGACAGTTATCGTGAGTCGAACACCAACCACCTACCGCGTCAGGCGGTATATTACAAATAGCTTGTTCCCGCGGTTTCGCTCCCCAGCCATAACGGGAACAGTCCATATGCCAGAGTTTAAAGAAAGCCTATGGCAATCGGCTATAGTCTAGCTTTCTACGGACCAGTACCATCAGTAACTCTCTCATATTAAACAAACTTTATAAATCTTCTTTACAATATTGGATTATATTTTATGAACAAAGAATTTTAAATCAACTCTTTGTATTAAGACAGTAAAATAAATTGGAATGTAAATATGAATAACCAGATGTCAGATAAAGGCATTTTAGTTATAGCACGGCAGCAATGATATCAATATCTAAAGAATATTAAATAAAAACTTGTGCATATGTATTGGAGCAAGTGATTAATCAAGGCACTATGTATAATGGCCGGGCATCATGAATCTAGTCAAGTCAGATCGGGCAATGTAATGAATATTGATTTAAACTTCTATATTTATCACATTGACTGGTCATTGTTAGGTTCGATTTTAGGTTACTTTAGACCTTGCAGACAGAAATAGGAGCCCCGCGCAGCAGAACTCCGTTGAATTTGTTGCGTAAATAGTAATTGTACTTACCTATCATACTAATTATATATTAAAATCAATGCCCACATTAAAATAATAACAAACCTTTTTTAATTATTGCAACAGTTTTATCACATTGCCTACTCATATGAATGAGTTAATAAATAATGGCGTATTAATCACTTGGGCCATAACATATAGACAAAATCCAAGTACTTTATCTTAATCCTATCTTAATCGATTGATATATTCTTAGACCCCACCACATTTACAACGAGACAGTTTTAAACAACCTACCGATTCAGGATTATATTACAACTAGCTTTTTCCCGTGGCTTCGTCCCCGTGGCCTATAACATAAACCGAGCTTTCAGTGAATATCTCACACAAACAAACAATCAAAACTCTTTACAATATTGGTTTAAATTTATCACCAAAACAGCGTGTGAGTATATCGTCTCCACCCGATCTCAATCGATTGATCTATTTTTATAGCTCACCACATTTATTACGTGAAACTTTTAGCGAACGGAGCCGAACGTCAACGACCTCAGGATTGTATTATAATTGATCCACGTATCCACGAGATCAGGATCTTGAACTCAACCCGCACTTTTGTAAGAATAAAGAGCGGATAAACTGTACTTTTCACAAAGATATCAAGGTATAAAGTCGTCCATTGTTGTGGGGTTGTGGAATCTTTTCCCGAAGCGTCAAGAGGTTATCGCGAGCCTCGGATTCAGTGCGTAGTGACCGAATCGCCCGATCCTTGCCCGATATCATCTGATATGATCGCCGCTCGGCTTTGACTCGCGGAAACGTACCTGAATGATATTTATAGAGCGCTGAGCAAGGGATTCGGAATCAAATGCTGGATTGAGCTGAGCCGACCGAATTTAAACTTGTAAGAAAGGTAGGTAGGTTGAAACAAATTGGTGATCGAAGTCTCCTTGCTTTATGGAACATTTATTTTTGCAGGTCTCATGTTCACCTCTTGTGTTTTTTTATCTAAAAATAAGTTGTATTATTAAGTTTGTACTAAAATGGCGCTACGCTAAAAAATATTGTCAAAAATTATCACTCTTAGAAAGCCATGAATTTTCTCTTTATTTGCCACTGCTGTCTACAAAAGGTTCATGTGGCTACGGGAAGGAAGCCGTGGGAAAATACTGGTATGAATTATAGTTTAGTTTAGTTTTTACCAGTTTTGAAGATTGCCCACTAACTATAAATCCCACTGATTTAATGTTAACATTCAAACACCTTTCTTGGGCACAAACATCCCACAATCTATCAAACAAAACAATATTTTATTTGTTTCCACAGAACCGTATATATTCGGCACGTGCCGGAACCGCGCGGTTCTACCGGACGGCGCCGGATGCCGCGTCATCGCACAAACTCTATTGTATCTGATTCAATATACTCCTCCACTCAAACTCAATTCGAGGGGAGATCAAATATTGTTTCAGTCCTTTCAGGAATGTATTTGATGTTCAATATTTCTTCTGCGGTTTGGCTTCAAATAAACCACTATAAATATGAGCGGGTTTGTCAATAATCCCCCAGTGGATTGTTGCTAGCAGAATTTTATTATTATAGGTCTACAGAGATATTTCTCTTTAATTATATTATGTTACCTAAAATATTTATTATTCGAATATATTAACATTTCAATCTGGATTATTCCCATCCATTTTCAATGTGCCCGTTTACAAGCGGACGGAATTCGCTTGACTTAATTACTTACCTTGATTTATTGTATGAAACCCCTCCCCCCCCCCCTCCCCGCCACAGTTTAATACAGATAAACTTTAAGGCTTTAACGACGTTAAGCTAGTATTATTTGTTATGTGTGACAAGTGTTTTTACAAATAGAGTATTGTAATTAATGAATAGTAACTAGCTTCTGCCAGCGGCTTCACACGCGTGCATGTCATAAATTGTCTCAGGATAACATTATACTGGAATATCTATATACGCGTATATCTATAAGTATATAAACGCATATAGCCTTTGTGCCATACCAGACTCTCGGTCATCTATCTCGGTGGCAAATTTCATCCAGATCCGTTTAGCCGTTCTGGCGTGATAGAGTAACAAACATACATCCATCCAAACTTTCGCATTGATGATATAAGTAAGAAAGTAAGATGCCTCGAGTATAAAGACTACTCAAAAAAACCGGCCAAGTGTGAGTCGGACTCGCGCACGAAGGTTTCCGTACCATTATCGCAAGAAACGGCAATAAAATCACGTTTGTTGTATGGGAGCCACACTTAAATATATATTTTACGCGTTGTTATAGCGGCGACAGAAATACATCATCTGCGAAAATTTGAACTGTCTAGGTATCACGGTTTATGAGATACAGCCTGGTGACAGACGGACAGATGGACAGTGGAGTCTTAGTAATAGGGTCCTGTTTTTACCCTTTGGGTACAGAACCCTAATGAAAGTTTTCATTAATAATAGTCTACGACTTTATGGTACCTACCACCCGAGCTACGCGCTACGCCGTAGCCGTCGTAGCCCGTCGTAGCGCGTAGCACCGCGCTGTAGTACCATTCTCAGCCGATATCACTATTGATTGGTACACAAGCATTCTTTAGAAATCGTGCTTTCCGAAGTTTCGACAAACACAATTTCTGTTATATATATTGAGGCATCACATAACGGCTGCGACATTCAAGGCTAGCAGCACAAAGCCCACCCAATTCAAAATAAACTTTTGGGTCTGAGGAATAAGGTTGAAGTTTGAATGAGGGTATATTAATGTGTCACACAATAAGTGAAGGTGAAAGTTTTAATGATAGATAGGTATTTACAATAGGTAACATGGAGTTACATGTTATATGGAACAAGCATTCAGCTATTAATTACAGCTAAATCATTGCGAGAATTTAATTAATTTGGAATATCATTTGACTATAAATTAATTAATTTATTATTCGCTTCTCATTAATGTTTTATTAGGAACATACCTATTTGCTACCGTATTTTCGTTTCTATACTACAAGTATCAACATTATTAGGAAAAGAAAACGTAAACAAAACTGCGAAATAATAAAAAGCTGTTGTTCGTAAGTTTGGCAGCCAGTGTACAAGATGGAGTCTTTGTTATTGTATAATTAAAGGTATTGTAATAACCGCTGTTCCAACATTTCGCAAAATCCATCGCCACCGGGCTGTGTGCTACAGGGGTTGAATACTTCTTCACCAATTTGGTGGGCTTTTTTAAGAGGTTAATTTATTAGACTTTCTTTGTGCCAGATATAATACCGAATAAGTGAATTAAAAACCAGGCAACTACTTCTGAAACACCCACGTAAACCTATTTAGCGACTATTAAGAAAGAAGCACAGGGTTTTCCATTTCTCTAGCTTTCTTTATACTAAACTATAGTTTGGCAAATGCGTACGTGACACTCCCATGGTCCGCGCGGGTGGCGGGGGACGTTACTTCCCAATGACGTGTCGGCGCGATGTCGCGACGACACTCGCGTCAGCTGAGGACCCCGTAGGGAGTGTCACGTACAGATTTGCCAAACTATAAATCAATCTGCCTACTTGGCAGTGCCTAGTCTTTTCTCAACTACGTTGGGGTTCACTTCCAGTCTAACCGGATGCAGTCGAATACCTTGGAGAACGCTGCTTATCCCTGAAGATCCATGCGGCTGGTAATATTTAGCCACGAGTCGTGATACTGTCTCATTTATAATAGTGTTAGTGTGTATTAACAATGATTTCTCGGCATATAAAGCATCTTGAGTTGAGAATTAATGTTATCAGCGATTACGCCGACGCCGCCATGTGATTAATTATACGTTGAGCTCGCGCTCTCGAAAATTAACCAATTCTTAGAACATTCATATAATGCTTATTATTGATGGTACACGTTACTGCTCTCATAAAATCTACACCAATTACTAACAGGTATTTTTTGGACTTGGGAAGGCCAAAATAAGATTTTATTTATAAGTTATCTATACAGAAAACAAAGTTAAGATAATTTTGGTAATTTTGCTTTGTGCGTTAATCGACCTTGCTTTCGAGTCATCTTTCTTCCATTGTGCTTTCTCGACATCTTTTGATGTCAAAACATATACTACTTGTCTTTCTTCTAAAATTAATTTCACTCGGCATTTCCACGTGCTAAAGTTTTTGTCGTCAGTTAAGCACGGTAACGACAACACCGCAGCGCTCGCCATTTTGGTTCGTTGTACTTAAATATCATCATCATCATCATATCCGCCGAAAGACGTCCACTGCTGGACATAGGCCTCCCCCAGGCGTCGCCACATTGACCGATCCCGTGCGTCCCGTATCCAGCGAATCCCCGCAACCTTCACCAGGTCATCGGTCCACCTGGTGGGAGGCCTTCCAACTCATCGTCTTCCGGTTCGCGGTCGCCACTGCAGAACTTTTCTGCTCCATCGGCCATCCGTTCTGCGAGCAATGTGCCCTGCCCACTGCCACTTAAGTTTGGCAATTCTTCGGGCTATGTCGGTAACCCTGGTTCTCTTGCGGATCTACATTTCTGATTCGATCACGCAAGGATACTCCGAGCATAGCCCTCTCCATTGCCCTTTGGGTGACTGTAAGCTTTCTGATGAGGCCCATTGTGAGCGACCACGTCTCAGAGCCATAGGTCATCACTGGCAACACACACTGGTCATAGACCTTCGTCTTGAGACACTGTGGTAAGTTGGACAAGAAGACACCGCGCAATTTCCCGAACGCTGCCCAGCCGAGTCGGATTCGACGGTTAACCTCTGATCTCGAAGTTGGCCCTACCCAACTCCCATTAGCCCTAGCGTGAAAGATCTCGGTTTGCATCTTGACTCGACGCTTAGCTGGCAAAGTCAGGTATCTAGTGTCAGTCAGAGAGCCAACGGTACTTTGCGATCCTTGTATCGTTTGAGACGGTTTTTGCCTGTAAAGACGAAGACAATGCTTGTGCAGGCTTTAATTTTCCCAGTCATCGACTATGGGGACGTGTGCTACTTTGACTTGAACGCGGTCTTGCTTGACAAACTAGATAGGGTCTTGAACAACTGTATTAGATTCGTATTTAATCTTCGGAAATATGACCATGTATCGAGCTACAGGTCGCAGTTAAAATGGTTGCCCATTCGCCAGAGAAGAAGCTTACGCGCTTTGACCACGCTGTTCTCGCTACTCAATTCGCCCACGCCTCCTTCCTATCTTATCTCTGGCTTTCAATATCTAAGTTCTTCACACGCTCGCATTCTACGTTCTTCCAATAATCTCCTCTTACTCTGTCCTTCTCATACTACTGATTTCGTTCATTCTTCCTTTCATATCCAGTCCATTCTTTTTTGGAATGCGCTTCCTTCCGAGATCAGGACGGCCACCAGTCGGTACGCATTTAAGTAGAAATTGCGGATTTATTTTCAACACAAATAAGCAGAGTCATCTCACTTTCTTCTTTTCTGTTACTTCATAAATATATATAAATTTATATAGGTATATATTATATTCAATATATATGTACGTGTATTTCACCTATTTTAGCATAATAACTACTAGTTTTTTTTATTATTAAACTATGCACCTACCATGTTGTCTCTTCACCACCCTTGGTTGACTGGTAGAGAATGCCTAAGGCATTAAGTCCGCCTTTGTACCTATGTGCATAAAGTCTAAATAAATAAACTGGATCGTTTGTCCCAGGTAGACATAATCTTCCACAACTTCGAGTGTAGAGTCTCCAACCTTGATAGGAGTGGCTGTTACATGGGCATTCAACATTACCTTGGTTTTGTCCATGTTCATTTTAAGACCCACTCTTTCGGAAGCTCTACTTAGGTCATCGAGCATTATACTGAGGTCCTCCATGGTCTCAGCCATGTACTTAAATATTACATATATAATTTATGTACGTACGTGGATCGCAACCCAGTATCTTCTTATTTTTTATCCAAATTACTTTTACGCTCTGCTACCATCTTAAAGTTTGGCTTTCAATAACAAGGCACATAATCTTCAATATACTTCGTTATTTATTTTAAATTATTTTGCAATACATATAATGACATATTTTAGTAAAATTTTCGCACACTGACAGAACTTATTCTTCTTAATACCACAAACAATGCCTTAGACAAAATAAAAACTCAACACCTTTTATGTACTTTAAGGTAACACGATTAATCGAAATAAATAATCTGTAACATGTAAATGGATTCTATATTAATATAATATATGCTCAGAACTTACTTACGACAAGTTTCACATTCCTCCGCATCATATTGTGCTCATACCTCGTCAAGTGATGCCCACAACTTATCACAACTCAGTGATATTTGACGTGGTGTCAGTGACAGGATTCCTCACTAACCTATCTAGGCTGACAATTGATATAGATACCTCAAGACAAAATTACATTCTAACAAATCAAATCAAATCAAATCAAATATTCTTTATTGACATAATAATTGTTTACAGCAATGTTGAAGCCTCTGACTCCCGAACTAGGCGGACCTGTATGACAGGAGTCAGCGCCCTCCCCATTTTATTTCATCATTTATGATAAAAATGAACATGAACATACAATGTCAAATAAAATTAAAATTAACATTAAATTTGGAGTAAAATTAAGGAGAGGTTAATAATAATTGTCATTAAAATATCGAATGTCAAATCAAATTAAAATAAATATAAAATTTTGAAACAAAATGAACAAGTAATAGAATTTTGGATTAACATACAATTCAACAATAACAACTAAAACTAAGTCTAAGTCGTGCTGTGTGTGTGTGTGTATGTGCGTGTATGTGTGTGCGTGTTTGTGTATGGTGGAATGGGTAGATGACTGAATAAGTTTCTATGTAAAAAAATAAAAAAATAAATGAGATTGATTTAATTTAAACATTAATTAATGAATTAGGTAATTAAGTAATCAATTAAGTATTTTCTCCACACTATCGTAATCAAGAGTGAAGAGCCAGTTCTTTACCTTTAATTTACAGTCTCGTAAAGACAGCGGATAAAAGTTTAGGAGCCTATTAATTTTGTTGTAGACATAACCAGAAAGATAGGCATATTGCCGTCTTGCAAAAGCCGTTCGACATCCACCCGACTCAATGACATCTGGTATTTTCCGTTTATTTTGAAGTTTTGTACGATCATATGGGGCACATTCATGCTGCTTAGTTATTAGATGAAGAATAAACAGTTGTCTCACCGTGAGTACCCGGCATAGCTCATACAAAGATTTTGTGGGAAATCTGAATGGTTTAAATGTCATCGTCTTCAGCAAGGACCGTTGAGCTCTTTCTAGGCGTAAGAGGTACGTTTTGCATGCACCTCCCCAAGCCCCTATACAGTAACCAATAACTGATTGAGCCAATGCTTGATAGACTGTACGGAGGAGATCACCGTCTGCCACATCCCTGAGATTTTTAAAGACCCATGTTAGTTTCCTGACTCTTGACGAGACCATGTCGATATGGGGTTGCCAGGTTATTCTCTCATCCAAGAGAACCCCAAGATATCTTACAGTTTTAGTGTTACTCAAAGTTGTACACGAGCACTGTTGGGTAAACGGTGGTTCACATGTGTGGATCCGAACAGTTATATTTGGCTGTTTTATGCGAGCATTAGTGAACTGTACATATGAGGTTTTAGATATATTAAGGGTCAGCAAGTTATGCCTCAGCCACGAGCTGGCTTTATGGAGCCCTATCTCCGCATTTTGTTGGACTTCATCCCAAGTCTCTCCCTGAAATACCAAGGCTGTGTCATCTGCGTAAGTAAATATTTTGCCTTTATCGAGTGTCATTTGACATAAGTCGTTTATATAAATCAGGAAGAGACTGGGACCAAGAATGCTGCCCTGTGGGACTCCGTAAGTGACTGTGACATCTGAGCTAATGGCACTGCCCACCCTAACCTTTTGCAATCTACCAGTAAGGAAATCTTTGTAAATTTTTAGCACAATTCCCCTCACTCCACACCTTTCCAGCTTGTCAACAAGAGCAGAGATCGAAACAGTGTCAAAAGCCTTGGCCAGATCAATAAATACTCCGACACACTTCTGTTTATTGTCTAGACAACCTGAGACGTAATCTACCAATGAGCCAACGGCACCGTCTGTACTTTTCCCTACCCTAAAACCAAATTGAGAGTCAGATAATATGTGATTTTGCTCTAAAAACTTTATAAGCTGGTTATTTAATACTTTTTCCAGTAATTTAGAGAGTGCTGGCAGCACAGAAATTGGTCTGTAGTTTGTGACACTGTCCCGAGCCCCACTCTTGTAGACCGGAGTAATGAGGGCCCTTTTAAAAACACTAGGAAAAACGCCTTGCTCTATACATAATCTAACAATCGTGGTAAAATGCGGGACAATTATGTGTTTAGCCATTTTTAGAAATCTACTTGAAATTGAGTCCCAGCCCGTTGCAGAGTCGTTTTTAAGATTCATGACAAGGGATTCAATTTCTAATTCATCTGGCGGGAGCAGAACCATTGAGTTTGGAACACGTGGTATACTGAAATTTTTTGATGGCAGATTGATTTTGGGGCTATTTGAAGATTTTATTTTGTCCGCAAGTAACTTGCCGGTATTCGCAAAATAATTATTCACCGCTTCGACGGCATCAGTGGGATTTTTACTGTTCTTTAGGAGATCATTAGAAGGTATTATTTGCTTGGTAGTACCAGAGATTGATTTTATGGCTGTCCACGTTTCCTTATTAGTTGTTGCGTTTTGTAAAAGATGTTTTCCATAATTTATTTTAAGCTTCCGCAGCAAAGCGTTACAGAAATTTCTGTAGCGTTTGTATGTAATTACAAGAAATGCATTATTAGGATTTTTCCTAATCTCAGCATGAAGCCTATCGCGGTGTCTGATACACCGAACTAAGCCAGGCGTTATCCAAGGTTTAATAGTGAAACAGCGATAGCGATTGTCAAAAGTAAAATATCTTGACGATTGGTATGCGCTAGTATGATACCGAAATGTATCGTGGTCAACCTAAAATATTTTCGACAATCGCTGTAGCTTATATAGGATGTCCGTTTGTCTACTGCATCAGTCTACCAGTAGATAATACGGTAGAAAATAGAAGTGCAGTGACAAGATTAGTTTTACTAGACCATTAGTGATAGAGATGTAGTTAATATGTTCTGTCCGGAGATGATCCGGATTCCGACCGGCCAGCACCGGTCACGTCCCGGACAGCCGGACTAACTTCGTTAGAGACAGGTGTTAGCAGGCTTCTGTTTAGTCTAGTTTAGGAAGCTGCGAAGTATCGAAGTTAGATCTTTTAGTATGTAACGTGGAAAGACTTATTTAAAAATGTGTTGAAGGTATATAACTTCTCGAGGATTAATAAAATTCGTAAGTACTGAAATACAACTGCGTTACCATAAAAATAACATTATCTTATATTAGTTCTCAAATTAAATAATTAGCTCGTAATTTTTATACGACAAAAGATTCATCAAATATTTATTTATTATTTATTAATTAACCCCCGCCGGAAAAAGAGGGTTGTTATAAGTTTCACGTGTGTTGCTGTGTATCTGTGCGTCTGTCTGTGGCATCATAGCGCCTAAACGGATTAACCGATTTTGATTTAGTTTTTTTTTGTTTGAAAGGTGATTTTGTCGAGAGTGTTCTTAGCTATTTTTGAATCAAATCGGTTCAGCCGTTCAAAAGTTATGGTCGTTTTACTGTTTGAATCGGGGTGATTTCGCATGGTAAATGTGTCGGGGGTTTTTGAAATTTTAAAATTTTACTTGTTCGTTTATCCTAGTACTGGAATGCCTTGCAGTAATTAACAAACAGGTTTCTTCAAGATGTTTTCCTTCACCGTTGTCAGCGATGTCCAAGATAAATATGAATTGAAATAGTCACATTGGCCCTGACATATATACTTTAAATACCTTAGGTTTTTAATTGAACAAAATCTTAAAACAAGTAAAATTTAAAAAACCCCCGACACATTTATCTTGCGACTAGTAAAATTCCAAAATTTAAAAAACCCCCGACACATATTTTTTTCGTGCAACATAATTTATCTAGTACATAGTAGATACGCTTCGATCGGCAATCTATTGAACACGTAATTATGACACGATATCTTGCGAAAACACCCCGATTCAAACAGTAAAACGGCCATAACTTTTGAACGGCTGAACCGATTTTATTCAAACATAGCTAAGAACACTCTCAATTAAGTCACCTTTTAAACAAAAGAACTATACGCACAAAACGTTTTGGGGACACTTTCATTATGCGTACAGCTAAGGAGTGGAATTCCCTGCCGGAGTCTGTGTTTCCCGATAGCTACAATCTTGGGGTCTTTAAGTCAAGAGTGAATAGGTTTTTTCTAGGCAGGCGTGCTTCACCGTCGACCACATCATCGCTTACCATCAGGTGAGATAGTGGTCAAGCGCAAGCCTATTGACGATAAAAAAAAAAAAAAAAAAAAAAAAAACTAAATCAAAATCGGTTCACCCGTTTGGACGCTATGATGCCACAGACAGTCACACAGATACACAGACACACAGATACACAGACACACAGATACACAGCAACACACGTGAGACTTATAACACCCCTCTTTTTCCGGCGGGGGTTAAAAACACCCCGATTCAAACAGTAAAACGCCCATAACTTTTTAACTGCTGAACCGATTTTATTCAAATATAGCTAAGAACACTCTCGCCAAATCCACCTTTCAAACAAAAAAAACTAAATCAAAATCGGTTCATCCGTTTAGGCGCTATGATGCCACAGACAGACACACAGATACACAGATACACAGCAACACACGTGAAACTTATAACACCCCTCTTTTTCCGGCGGGGGTTAAAAATAATAAATATGAAAAGGAAAATTGTTTTGTTTGAATCAATAAACATTGGCTTCATAAAGTACTTGCTGTAATAAAGTCGTATTCGAAAGAGCACAGTATCAGTGGGCGCAATATCATGAATATTTCATAACCGTTCAGTTTTCAGTGCTCTGTGTTTAGGTATTAGAAATGGTAATCACTGGCAATGGCTTTCCTGGTTCGTTCATTTAAATAAAAACATAAACAATAAAAGGGAAATAAGGTCTGTAACCGTCTAATAAATCCGTGTAATAAGGTCTGTAGAAATTGCAAGAGGTCAGTCTATTGGGCAGAGCCAGCTCACAAAACTGAAGACCGATGATGGCAGGATTGTATCCGCCATACCGGAGCTTCTGAGGGAGATCGAGAGTTTCTATGGGCAGTTGTACACGTCAACCAGTAAACCCGTTGCGAATCTAGCAAACGACCCAAGAGCTAGATTGACCCGACATTATACCGAAGATATCCCGGACGTCAGCCTGTACGAGATTAGGATGGCTCTGAAACAGCTTAAAAACAAGAAGGCGCCGGGTGACGACGGAATCACGGCTGAACACCTGAAGGCGGGTGGAAAACCGGTCCTTAAGGCCCTTCAGAAGCTGTTTGATTCCGTCATACTCGAGGGCAAAACGCCACAGGCATGGTGCAGGGGTGTGGTGGTCCTCTTCTTCAAAAAGGGTGACAATGCCTGGCTGAAGAACTATAGGCCCATCTCACTTCTTAGCCATGTTTCCAAGTTGTTTTCAAGAGTCATCACGAATCGTCTCGCACGCAGGTTTGAAGATTTCCAGCCTCCCGAACAAGCCGGATTCCGAAAAGGCTTTAGCACCGTAGACCACATACATACGCTGCGGCAGGTTATACAGAAGACCGAAGAGTATAACCTGCCTCTCTGCTTAGCGTTTGTGGACTACGAGAAAGCCTTCGATTCGATCGAGACTTGGGCTGTACTGCAGTCTCTCCAACGGTGCCAGATCGACTACCGGTACATTGAGGTGTTGAAGTGTTTGTACAGAAACGCCACCATGTCAGTCCGTCTTCAGGATCAGACCTCGAAACCAATATTTCTCCAGCGTGGCGTGAGACAGGGAGATGTCATTTCTCCGAAACTGTTCACTGCTGCGCTGGAGGATGTATTCAAGGTTCTGGACTGGAGGGGCCTAGGCATCAATGTAAATGGCGAGTACATCACTCATCTTCGGTTTGCCGACGACATAGTGGTCATGGCTGAGACCATGGAGAGCCTCAATACAATGCTCGATGACCTCAGTAGAGCTTCCGAAAGAGTGGGTCTGAAAATGAACATGAACAAAACCTAGGTGATGTTGAATGCCCATGTTACACCCACTCCTCAAGGTTGGAGACTCTACACTCGAAGTTGTGGACGACTATGTCTACCTGGGACAAACAATCCAGTTGGGTAGGGCCAACTTCGAGAGAGAGATAAACCGTCGAATCCGACTCGGCTGGGCAGCGTTCGGGAAGTTGCGCGGTGTCTTCTCGTCCAACTTACCACAGTGTCTCAAGACAAAAGTCTATAACCAGTGTGTGTTGCCAGTGATGACATATGGCTCTGAGACGTGGTCGCTTACAATGGGCCTCATCAGAAAGCTAACAGTCACTCAAAGGGCAATGGCTATGCTCGGCATTTCCTTGCGTGATCGAATCAGAAATGTAGAGATCCGTAAGAGAACCAATGTTACCGACATAGCTCGAAGAATTGCCAAACTTAAGTGGCAGTGGGCAGGGCACATTGCTCGCAGAACGGATGGCCGATGGGGCAGAAAGGTTCTGGAGTGGCGACCGCGAACCGGCAGACGTTGCGTTGGAAGGCCTCCCACCAGGTGGACCGATGACCTCGTGAAGGTTGCGGGGATCCGCTGGTTGCGAGACGCACGGGTCCGGTCAATGTGGCGACCTTGGGGGAGGCCTATGTCCAGCAGTGGACGTCTTTCGACTGATATGATGATGAAGGTCTGTAAATCAAACGAGGACGTACTCGTATATAACATACATAAATTCACGACCTTTTCCAATAGACAGAAACTACAGAACGCGACCTGCTACGATCCTTACAAGCTCCTTTTGCTTCATTTACGTTCATACATCTAGTCATACTGAAACACCAGTTATAAGTACTACGCAGCTGGCCTTTCTGAAGAACATCACCGATAAGATCCGTGTAGGTATGTCCTTCTATCGAGAGCGTCACCTCCCGGCGCGAGCGTTTCCACTCACTTCTACCTTTTACCTTGTCATTCATCCTCTCAACATGACCAAACCATCTATGCATACTCTTATATAAATATACTTTATTATATGATTCATGAATTCCTTAATTAGGGGACACTGGGGAGTCCATCATTAAATCCGGTGTAGATACAACGGTTACGTCAGGGGGGTTAATTAAATAACTTCAGTACGATGCTCCCAGACATCAGTCTCTAGGGGAATCGCTTATACTTATGTGAGAACACGTGCTTACATATCTACGTAGTTAGTTAATACTGACGAGGTACACACGTGAGTGAAAACTTAGTGAGAATCAGACATCACTATATTAAGTTCACGAATCAGGCGCTTGTTGGGCCAAAACGTATTATAGTGATCTGATACTGATTTCAGCAGCTCTTGATCTGCTGAAATCAGTGAGGAATAGTGTTCCTGTAAGGCTGATTATGTGAGGCCTCGCAGGTTCTATTTAATTGAACAATTTCTGGCCTTTCAGGAGTGTCTGGAATAGATAACATAGTCGAACAATACCTAGCTATTGAAGGTTTATCTCAAGAGCCCAGTGACCAAAAATTAGAGATCGTTTTAGGCTATTAGCAATATTACTGCGTATCTTTTCCAACATAAAAAAACTATTTAACAAAAAAAAAATTACCGACTGCAACTTTCCGAAGTCGGTGTCTATGGTACCTATATTTTTTCTATTTGACACCGACTTCCGAAAAGAAAGTTATTTTTCGCTTTGTAAAGTTTTGTTTTGGAAGTCGGTTTACTTTTTTTGTCACAAAGTTTTTTAGTTATTTTTTTAGTTTTGGTACCTTTTATCCCCATGAAAAAATGCGTTATCAAGGATAACTTAAAAACTAATCCTTCTAACTAGCTAACTAGGCCTTCTAGATTTCTAGATGCTTGTTAACATTTGTTAACTTTTTATCTCATTTTACTTTCTTTTGTTTATATAATATATTATATGTCGCATCAGGGCTGGCCGATAGATGCAAACCATCGGGAAGTCAAGATGTATTCCCTTAGGTTAAGACATCGTGTGTGGGCAGGTCGTTGGGTACAATCGTGCAAATGAAATCACAGAAGTTATTCGATACACTGGGTTTATTCAAATAGACACAGTTACAATCTTGCTTACTAATATTACGGACCGACACTGATTCTACGACGTGTTAGCTCTAAGGCTGTCAGTACTCGACTGCCATATTCTACTATCCCCACCACGCAAGTGGTTAGAGGAAGCGCGCCAATGCGTAGTTGTTTTGCTTTGCCGTCAGATGGCGTGCTTGCGATTTATTTTAACGTCCGTACTATTGACTAAACCCGACACGGCCATCCTGCGAGACAGGCGTCCTCGTCTGTTCCTCATTGTCAGGGTTAACAGTGTATCGAATCATGTGGAAATTCTCATGAATGTCCTCAGCCCTTGGGGGAAGCTGAGGGGTCTGTCAGACTCCTACTGACTAAAACCACATGGTGTTCTCTAGGCCGTAATTTATCTTGAGAGGCGAGCGTGGAACACAACACGTCGCCTTCTCGGGCCTCTCTCAGGTGACAGATCCCCAAATCTATCACCCGCAGGCATCATCTTCTTGTCCTTGCTCACTGCCATCTCATGTCGTGTTGCGCCACACGTCCTCTTAGTCTACTCCGACCCTCCAGTCTCCCATCATACAAGGGATGTTTTTCTGAAACACAAAATTTCCAAACAGTATTCACTCGTCCAATCCTGACTCATACTCGAGAGTGAGGAAACATTTTGAAACAATCAAACATGATCATTTAAATCTCTCTGTTCACCATTGCAAGGAACAAGTAATTCTATTTTCAATTTAAAGAAAATGCAACTTAATCATCGATCTGGTACCTAAAAGCACCCAATCTTCGTGATTACAAAGTCCAAGTTCCACTGATAGTCACTAATGTCACATTAAATGAAACAAAAGAAAAAGATACCAGGTATCTTATTCACGACCTTTAGCCATCACATAGCTCTCCTCTCAATTGCTCTACTCGCACATCCCTACGATGTCGAGTCAACTCAACTCTCTGAACTCAGAACCTGTTCACACAGATTTAGTCTGTCCTATGTTACGTCTATTCATCATCTACAATCTCAATTGGTACTTCAGCTTTGTATATCTTACTAACACAATTTACGTATAGTAATCAAACTAAGAAAACCAAAATTATTTCAATTTTCGTAATGAAGGCTTGACGATTCGAACGTCATCAACATTAACATGGTGACCTCACCTCTCGCGTGACTATGCGAGTTTACTTTATTTTAACCTCTTAACTCAACAGGAATCCTCTGTAAGGTTCCTTACACAAACGAGTTTTTTACTTCGACTTACATGTGCCCTACAAGCACACAGTTGCTACAAAGACCTCCAGTTGCTACACTGGCCTACAGTTGCCATAAAGGCCTCCAGTTGGCACACTGGCCTTTAGTTGCCACACAGGCCAACAGTTGCCATAAAGGCCAACAGTTGCCACACAGGTCAACACACAACGCTCGGCTACTCCTGACCAAACTAGATCATTGGGTTCGTGAAAATAGAGATTTTTTTTGAACTCTACTCTTTAACTAAATCATTGCCCTGGGCCATGTACCACAGTAATTCCAGACAAACTTTAAAACTGCTGCAGCAAAAACTGCCAAGCTTATAGAAACCCTCGAGTAAAACCTCTAACGCCACGGCTCTATAGCCGACCAGCAATTGTATTGCTCTCACACAACGGTCTCTAAAGACCCCGACCTCCGCCAGAATTTACTGGTACGGTCAAACATAATACGGCTGATAGACTCAATTACTCGACATTTTAAGCTTGCTCATCATCATTAAAATCCTTTTTAACATCAACATCGACTGGTACATGACCCACTGGCATCTCCCTTATCCTACCTTATGCATACTGGTGGGTTCTAAGCGTACCTTTTTAAATCTTTCGGTGTATAATGATCACCGTCCTGTAATGTCATGTCATGTAATGTCACCGTCCGGTAACCTATCGCAGACTTAATAAAGGGCCTATTTAGTTTTCGTACTAAAGTTTCCCACACAACACTATTCATTAGAAAAAGACGATCAACAAGTTCAAAACTAAACAAAGTAATAGTAACAATGCTGTTACGGTTTCTTATAATTAATTCAAAGGTAATGCATACCCAACTCATGAAACCTCTTCAAAAACCCATCGCCACATGTTACGCATGAGGTGCGGTCCAGAATTGGTCTTACGAGCAGACATGTTACACTGTCATCAACTATGACGCACAATTCTTAAAGAACTTGGTGATCGGGTATCCTTCTCACAAGATTCGCGCCTTTCACTCTAAGATCTTGTAACATACAGACTGTTAATATGAGGGGAACAATTAGACCTGATCACATTTGCTTCTTAATAGCTCGCATGAAGGACCTTCATGAATAACTCAGGTCAATATCGTTTAAACCAGATTATCAACAGTAACCCTTTACTATCGCTCACAAACTCAGTTTTCATGTACGGAAAACGATCGCGACATCTACTGCTATCATAATATTACTTTGAAAGTAAGCAAGTGAATTCAGATCTGAAGACGGTGGTTGTACATCGTTACGCAACAAGATCCGTCCTGAATACACGCAAATGACCAGAGCCCCTAGCACAAGTTTCTGACGTTTTCGTATCGTCATCGTGACATTTTACCAGACGAAAACGTACTCGATGCTGCGACAAGTTAATTTGGCAGCACGAGTTCAAAAAAACGTCTTGCGACAATTCGGAAGTAGTAATTGAACTATGGTTAATTAAGGCCGAGAATCCAATAGCGTTTGGATTTATTTGTAGTGAATTGTGCGTTCTGAAAATAGAAGACTAAAACGGGTAACTTTGTCTTAAATAATTTAGAGACTAAAACTGAAAAAATGATTGTTATAAATAGATGTTAAAACATATTTAAAAAAAATATTAACTCTATTTTTTTATAAGTTATTGAAAATTTCAGTTTATAGGCGTTTTAATTTATGATAAATTGTTCGGTTTTGAACGGTCCCGTACATGACGTTTGACAATTGTCACTTAATGTTTGACGGTTTCCTTCAAATTACAAAAATATAAAACCGTTAGCACACTGATGCAAACGCGTGTAGATGCGAAATTCACCCGACGCGGCGTGCGAACTCAGTTATTAGAAAAAGTAGGTATTTTGCACACCGAAACTTTCAATATCTAATTATACGTAATTATTAATGGCAACAGGGCCCATAAAATAACTTAACCTAAATACATATTATTTTCATAGTAGGTATTACAAACAATATAAACTTAACAAAATCAAATACTTTATTTCAACTAAACCATTTAAATAAATTTGTGAATAGTCAAACAAAAGATGAATCTAGTTGCACATTCGCAAGCCTCAGTAGGTCTCTATGGAGAAGAACGTGCAAGAAACTCCACGGACACTCTTTGCCATCAATACAGTTCAATTATATATAGGTATTTGGCTACAAGAAAAATACATAGATATGTGAGAACGATGTAAAAAAACTTATACCTATATTAGTAACACAATAATATCAGTTAGTAACACATTTAAACAAACAAAGATTTAACAATTACACACAGGCAACCATCATTGCTTCAGTATTCCAGCTGAATTCAATCATGCCCAGAATGCTAGATACAATAAATATACCTACCTAACTTATTGTTCACCATGATTTTCTACATAATCGTTCACATTTTACGCATAATAATATTATGTATAAAAATATAATTAAATTAATATATGAATAAATAGATTACAAAAATGTATTCATCGGTTGGAGGATTTGATCACTTTTTATTAAATTTTAAATGCCGCGCGGTTTATGTGTAGTACCGCATTGCTTCTCGGTGTGAGCTGACCCTAAGGTGTAAACGTCTATTGTTGTTTATTGTCATTTCAAATAATTATTTTAATTTACCAGCTTTTAGATTAAATCTGTTACGTACGACGGTTCTGTGATTTTAGAATTAATAAATCCCAAAAGAACTTGTTTCACTCGGTTCATCATCATGGTGAACTTCATAAAGAACCAAACAAGTAAGTTTATTTCACAGATTTTTACAATTATGCAAAATGCGCTTCATCCGCTCAATTCCATGAGGTCTCCTGTAGTAAGAGGCGGGTCTATTGCCGTACACAGCACACAGAGTGAGACTCCCGGGTTGCCACTAAGGAATTCCTAATGGAAAGGTCCAATAACACTGCACGACCAACAATGTTGTATTTAGTTTCAGAATCTTTGTATTTTGTTCTATATCAACTTCTTTTACCAACAGGAGATGACAAGTAAAATATTCCTGGTACTAGGCAAAAGCCTTTCTAGAAACCGCAACAATATTAACCAGCATTGCCACTAAGAGAAGACAAGCCATGCCGATCGCTTGCACCACCGTCTACAAGACTGCAGCCGTGATGTCTTCAAAGCCCACGGCAAACTAACTGTCTCTTTGTGCAATAGTGACATCCAACGAAGGAATTGGGGGAATATTTTATAACTTACTACATTAAAAAGTATCTACATATTTACAACCGTTTTGGTACAAATGCTCTTCATGCTATTTCAAGCGTTTGGAGCAGCTATGAGCTATGGTTGGAATCTTACATGCTCTACCAATTCATTTTGATGAAAACAAAGTTACAAGAACATTATATAATACAAAGTTGTTAATTAAATCTGTATTTTATTTAATCAATGCATTATGTAGATTCATGATCAGCCCATAAAGTTTTTACTGCTACACGTAGCGGTAGGAACGGCAGGCGTTTCCTTTCAGAGATTACCTTGTACAAATATAGCAAAAAAAAAAAATGTTTAGAATAGGAAGTACCTATGTGTTATGTTATTTTGAATTAGAGATTGAAGAACGATGATGAGATAGAGAAGATGTAATAAGACAACGTTGTGGTTTAAACAAAGATGTATTAACTGAAAATCGTAGGTATGTTGAGATGGTTTGACCATCTTGAGAAGATAAATAGAGAGAGTTAGATAGAGATAAAGATAGTATTTATAGTTTCGTACCCAAAGGGTAAAAACGGGACCCTATTACTAAGACTTCACGATCCGTGTCTGTCTGTCACCAGGCTGTATCTCATGAACCGTGATAGCTAGACAGCTGCAATTTTTACAGATGATGAATTTCTGTTGCCGCTATACCAACACATATTAAAAACAGAATAAAATAAATATTTAAGTAGGGCTCCCGTACAACAAACGCGACATTTTTGCTGTTTTTTGCGATAATGGTACGGAAACCTTCGTGCGCGAGTCCGACTCGCACTAGGCCAGTTTTTAAAGAAATTTTGTGATGTGTTCAGTGTCGTATAATTACGTAACTTGAAAACATGATTTTTGTTTATAGGGATATTTCAACGATTTTGGTGTCAAATGAAAGATCTAGACGTAGAACCATTTTATCCGTTTGAATAATGTAAATCGGTCCACACGTTTACGCGATATTCGCTCATTCAATGTAATTAAAGTGTACCAAACCGGAATTTTTAACCCCCGCCGGAAAAATACGGGTGTTATAAGTTTCACGTGTGTTGCTGTGTTGGTGTGTACCTGTGTATCTGTATATCTGTGTACCTGTGTGTCTGTCTGTGGCATCATAGCGCCTAAACGGATGAACGGATTTGGTTTTTTTTTTTTCGTTTGATAGGTGATTTCGCCAAGAGTGTTCTTAGCTATGTTTGAATAAAATCGGTTCAGCCGTTTACAAGTTATGGTCGTTGACTGCTTGAATCGGGGTGTTTAAGCAAGATAAATGTGTCGGGGTTTTTTTAAATTTTACTTGTTGATGTCATTATTCTACGAACTTTTTAATTGTTATAAAATGTGTAATTATTATTGTCGATGTCAATAAGGGTTGTGTATACTAAGTAAACAATCAATTAAAAGGTATTAAATAATGTATGTTTAAAAGGTTTATTAAATAAGGCTCTAAAGATTTCAGCTAAGTAAAGACGAACGCAAAAAAATGGCCTAAATCACATGCAACAAGATTTTTCAAGAAAAAGCCCGCGTTTTATTTATTTGGTCAAAACGTGGCTCTTGTATGTGGGTCGTCCTCGTAATACCTACCACTCATTCAGAGGTGCGTGGTGGCGTGTGCCACCAGCAGAGTCGCCGGACTCAGAGAATGGAAAGCACGTCAAACAACAGTGGGATACTATCCCACGGAAACCGTGGGTACTTACACCACCCGGCCCAGGTACCGTCCGCAACAGATCTTATTGTGATGTTCTTCAGAAAGGCCAGCGTGCGTGTAGCTGTATAAACGTGTATATTACGTAGCATGTGGCATTCTGTAGTTTCTACCTACTTACCCCTATCCGAAAAAAGCGTTAGTTTATGTACGTTTGGATTAGGAAAATCAGGAAAAACATATAGTTTCTGTTTATTTAGATATTTATTATCACATTTATAGCTTAGTTAGTTACCTAGTCAATTCACGGCTACTTATATACATGTTAGAAATATAATAAATTCAATAAATATCAACAAAAAGTAGGATTTTTTTAATAAAAACAGGCTGAGTGAGCCAACAAGGCTTTCCATGTACTATGCGTACGAATGACTTTGCGGAACGATATGACTTAGGATTTGATTATATAGTTTTGAAGGAGAGTCCTATCATAGTCCATTCTCTGCATCGATTTCTCGTCTCATAAGGATTACTCTGGATTCTGGAACATTGGCTGGCAGGTGGCAATTACGATGGAAGGTCTTTATACTAGACCGTTCGTCACGCTGCGAAGGGATTCTATTTCATTTTAGTCCTAGTTTTCTCTTTCGTTGTACATCTGTCTGTGTTTATCATCGACAGACTAGCTAGACTTGTAGAACGCATTACGGTTTTTGCTACATAAAATACTGCAAACTGCAACCATTGCCACAAGATCTGCTGAAGAAGATGTTATATTAATACATTTTAGGTTAGTATTGTTGTTAATAGAGAAGTCAAGAACATTTTAGCCGTCAATGTTGTATATCCCAAATTCTAACCCATATTCCCAAATTATCTTTTTATACCGGTATAAACCGGTTGCATAATATATAGGCATACGTGCATACTAGTATTATATAAGGGATAATCTCTAATTTATTAAGCATATCGCCGTTTTCTTCAATTCATGAATCTTCAAATGAGTCATGATAATTATTGAGCACCGCATGAAAAACGTAGAGTTGCGGCGAATAACGCGCAAGAGATCATACTCCACCACGGCAGGAAGGCCGCTCTATAATATATCTTTAATAATAATATATCTTTATTTATCAAAAAACATACAGAGTTTGAAATACAGTTTGATATTTGGTATAAACATAAGCTTTTAGTCTTACAATAATTTTGTAGTTTATGTTGCAAATTCTGTACAATAATACTCTACCTCTTAAACTAGGGTATACCTGTATTTTAAGAGGTAGTTTAGTTTACGGTCAAGGTTTACGATGATCAACAAAAAACTTATCTCAAGTGGACTGTGTCATTCTACTGTATGGAATACAAAACTAAAATTGTATGTAGGTATAAGTGTGTGTGTTTGTGTGTGTGTCGTGTGTTTGTGTGTATGAGTGCTGTGCGTGTGTGCGAGTGTTGATGGTAAGAAGGTTTGTGTATGGGTGTTTTACACAAGATAGGTAAGTAAAGACTCCGTGTAAGAGTAATCCTTAAGGAGCAGCCATTCTGTTACTTTAGACTTTAGTGCATGTGAGTTTAGATTTATAATATTGAGGTGTTTGTTAATATTTATATAAATATGAGTACTTAGGATATAATATTGATGTTTAGCGAAAGAGGTCTTGTGTTGGATACTTGGTGGAAGGTACGTGCGCTTATTTGGAATAGGGGGTGGGAGCTCGGCATGCTTTCTAACGGTGGATTTTAGCAAATAAAGCTGACGAACCGTAAGTACTTTACATTCAGAGAACAGTTCAGTTGTAGGAAACCTGTAGGGTTTTTTCATCATGACTTTAAGTATAGCTCTCTGTGCTCTCTCCACCCTCAGAAAGTTAGTTTTTGCGGCCCCGCCCCACGCTACTATACAATACCCAATAATTGATTGGCATAGTGCCTGGTACACCATCTTAAGGACTTTTTGGTTGGCGGATACTCTGAGAGACTTAAATATATGTATGAGACGTAATGTTCTGGTGGTGACGGTGTCGATTTGTTGGTCCCATCTCAGTCCGTCGTCTATCCGTACTCCAAGGTATTTAACACTTTCGGATCTTGCAAGAGGAGGACAAGTGCAGTGGGTGGGTGGATTTGTGCAGGAATGAGCAGTGATACCAAAAGAAGGAGATGGTTTAGCGTTACGTCTTATAGCAAAAGGAATATACGTCGTTTTTTGTAGATTTAGAGTAAGAAGGTTCGAGTTTAGCCACCCCATAACTTCAACCATGGCCATCTCCGCATTTGTTTTCACAATGTCCCAGGTGTTTCCATCTACAAGAATTGCGGTGTCGTCCGCGTAAGCATAAATTCTACCGTTTGGGAGACTCAGTCGGCAGAGATCATTGACATAGATCTGGAATAGTGTCGGGGAGAGGATCCCACCCTGGGGAACACCATAGGACACGAGAAACTCATCACTTAAGTAAGTATCAATTGTAATACATTGCTTACGGTTTTTTAGGTAATCTTTGAAAATTTCCAGAGGCATTCCACGCACACCGATATTTTCCAGCTTCGTGATGAGTTTGGGAACAGAGACTGTGTCAAAAGCTTTCGAAAGGTCTAGGAATATACCTAGGCATTTCGATTTCTTGTCTAGGTTTGAGGCAACTTGCTGCGTGAAATCCAGAACTGCATCTTCTGTAGATAGACTTGTCCGAAATCCGTATTGATTATTTGCAATGAGTTGGTTTTTGTCAAGAAATTTTCGTAGACTGTTATTGAGAATTTTTTCAAGGATTTTAGAGAGTGCAGGTAGGACTGATATCGGTCTGTAGTTATTAACACAGTCTCTGCTCCCACCCTTGTATATTGGATGGACCACCGCTTTTTTAAAAGCCTCTGGAAATACACCCTCCCGTAAGCAACGATTAAAAAGGTACGTAATTGGTGGAACCAGTACGGGTCGAGAGTTTCTCAATATTACCGATGTTATACCGTCCCAGCCGACTGCACAGTCAGAACGTAGTTGTAGGATTAGGGACTCAACATCAGCCTCGTCTACTTCCAGGATAGTAAGAGAGTTTACAGGTGAGTTTCGGTTGCTCGTAGGTGAAGGTGAGAAATGGCCAACGGCCGACGATGATGCATTGTCATTCGTTATTTTTCCAGCCAAGTTTTTGCCAATGTTGGCAAAGAAATGGCCAACCTCATTGACTGAGGATTTAGGGGTGTCTCGTATTGTGAGTAGCTCCACTGGACTACTTTTAGTTTTATGGGAATTAGTTATCTGATTTATATTTTTCCATAGGGCTTTGGGATTATTTTTGGCTTTTTCAAGTTGACCGGTTTCATAAGTCTTTTTCAGTTTTTTTAGTAGGTTGTTGCAGAAATTGCGATAACGTGAATAGGTAGTTTTTAGAATTATATTATCTGGTGATTTTTTAGCTTTTGTGTGCATTTTGTCTCTATTTTTTATACATTTTAAAAGACCAGGGGTTATCCAAGGTTTAATGATTATCTTTTGTCTAGGAATTTTAACTTGTTTTGAATGATTTGATATTACAGATTTTATTATACTTATGAATTTATCCATCGCCGCATTTATGTTATCGATCTCATATATTACTGTGAAGTTCATATTTTCCAACTCCTCAACAATCGCTTGGTGGTCAAGGGTGGATGTTGTATATAATTTATGTGCCGGATCTGCATTTTCCATACTTAACAGTAGTGGTTTATGGTCCGTTACGTGTGCCTCTAAAACCAATGTAGTAGAAATTAGATTAGATTTTAAAAATATATGGTCTAAACACTTCTCATCTCGAGTGGGGAATAAGTGAGTTGGCATAAGACCATGAGATGCATTCAGCGTGAGATAGTCCAAGGTTCGCTCATTCATATTATTTTGTTTTATATCGATGTTAAGGTCACCTACAAGAGCGATATTGCAGCAAATAGAATTAATGTTTTCGTAAACATTTATTAGACTTGATGAGAAATTGTCAAAATTATCCCTCGAATTTAATGAGGGAGAGCGATAGATCGCTACCACAGATAGTTTTTTGTCTAAATGGCACACTAGACAATTGCCACCCGTAAAGTCTGGCTCCCATACTGTACATTGTAAGCTTGATTTTGTATAAATAATTATTCCGTCATTTTGGTTTAGGTTTGTATGCGTATGATGAGATTTAAAACCGTCCAGTAATGGCATGTTTTTGATTTTACTAAGCCAACACTCGGTTAGGACAATAATATCAACATCCACATTCAACAAATTCAACAATACTTGAAGGTGTGGAAAATTTTTGTTGACACTACGGATGTTTAGATGCAGTAGGTTTAATTTTTTCCCAGATTTATTTATATAATTACGACATTCTTCTGGATAGCAAACAAAAGATTTTCCCTGGCTTATTTGGTCAAGGTCGTTATTGACGTTAATTAAGGTAGCCATTAGAGAAAGAGAAATAAACACAATTTAAAACAATTTCCATTAACCGGTAAGAGTATAGGAGGTATAAGAGTCCAACTGGGTTTTAAATAAACAATTTTTAATAATGGGATTTGAGCCTTTAAGTGGTTGCACGTGTATGTCTGTGTAATTATGGCAGTGGTTGGAATATCATTGCAGACAGTGTTTTGATGTGTTTTGGTTTTTTGTACAAGATAGACGTAAGTGTGTGTGATTGAGTTTATAACTAATTGTAAAATTATTAAGGAACGTTTTTGTTTATATGACAGAAATATCAGGCAACTTTGTAGTCAGATATTAGGTTTAGGTAAATTGGTATCGAGTTCTTCGAGACATTTTTCTGAGAGGACCAGAATTTGCTTGTCACCTACTTGCTTGCGGAGAAAAATATTTCCGTTGCTTATCCAGCAGAAGCTATATCGATTATTCTTTGCAAATTGTCGCGCCGAGTAGAACAGCTTCTTCGAACTGGCGGACAGTCGCTCTTCGACATAGACGGCCTGGCGTTCGCCTGGAACACCAATCAATTCCGTGTTTAGTTTGTCTTCTTTTGAAGTTTTAGTTTTGTTGTATGATCGGATAGCCATCAGTAAATTTTGTTTGGTATGCACCATTGTGAACTCTGCCACGATAGGACGTGATGTTTGGTTGGGTTTTCCAGGCTGACGATACACATCCCGGATTTCGGATTGAGATATTGGTGTTCCAACAAGCTGGCCGATACTGCAGATGGTATTTGATAATTTATCAGTAGTTTCATTTTCTAGCTGAGGAATATTCCTTATTTCGACACATGACGAGCGAGTCTTATACTGCAGATCTCTTATTTTATATTCAAGTGATTCTATGTAACTTCTCTGCTCTTTCCTCTCTTTCTTTAAATCTTCTACTTCCCTTTTTATTTCTTCAAATTTTTGGTTGAAGTGTTGCATCGATCTTTCAATTTCGGCATTTGTTTTACGAATCTCGGTGTTAGATTTTTTTATATCGGCATTTTGCGCCTTAATCTCAGTTACTTCCACCATTAATTTTTGGATCAAAGTTGTTTGTGACTCCAGTATCTTAGTTACACGAGTATCCTGATCATTTCTCCACAAACTGAGCAGATCAGTTAGTTCCTGTTTATTTAAAGCAGGCTCACTTTCTTGAGGACTTTCTTTTCTCGCTCGTTTGCCTCTATTTGTTACATATTCACTCATGTCGATTGCCGCATTTATGTCAGGTTCAGATTGAGTCTGACATTGCCTTTCCAATTTTGATGATGGATTGCGCTGAACGCCCGCCATATCGCAGCAAGTGTTTACCGTAGGTTTATTTAAATGCTCTATGTGTGGTTAGCATCAATAACTTATAGAAATGGTTTATTATAAGAAACTATTACTGTTTGTTCACAAAGAAAATGAAAATGTTACCTACCTCGTTTAACATCTTCTCCTAGCCTATTTATTAAAAAAGGACGTAAGATAATCAATAGACAGCATGCCTTCCCCTTTTCTTCATGATTAAATGGCATAATCAGGCATAATATTGTAAAAATACCGAAATAAATACGGAAAATTATTTGACGTGAAATGTCTCACCAAGAAAATGTCAGTGAGATAGTTTTCGACGTGCTTTCGTCACACCTTGCGTAAAACTCGATACTACATGTCAAAATGAAAACTTGTGCTACCGATTCCCATACATTTGGAGCGTTAACGCGACGTAAATACGTAAACTCGATACGAAGGCAATTGTCAAAAACTTGTGCTACCGATTTGTTAGTTCCAAATACGGACACATGGCGCTGATTCATTTTGCATACAAAAATTGTCGGAGGCGATACGTTAACGTAGTCGATCCAATTACGCAGAAACTCGTGCTAGGGCCTCAGAGGCCCTAGCACGAGTTTCTACAACATTGACGGCTAAAATGTTCTTGACTTCTCTATTAACAACAATACTAACCTAAAATGTATTAATATATCATCTTCTTCAGCAGATCTTGTGGCAATGGTTGCAGTTTGCAGTATTTTATGTAGCAAAAACCGTAATGCGTTCTACAAGTCTAGCTAGTCTGTCGATGATAAACACAGACAGATGTACAACGAAAGAGAAAACTAGGACTAAAATGAAATAGAATCCCTTCGCAGCGTGACGAACGGTCTAGTATAAATACCTTTCATCGTAATTGCCACCTGCCAGCCAATGTTCCAGAATCCAGAGTAATCCTTATGGACGAGAAATCGATGCAGAGAATGGACGGTAATAGGACTCTCTTTCAAAACAATATAATATAATCCTAAGTCATATCGTTCCGTATGCGTACATGGAAAGCCTAGTTGGCTCACTCAGCCTGTTTTTATTAAAAAATCCTACTTCTTGTTGATATTAATTGAATTTATTATATTTCTAACATGTATATAAGTAGCCGTGAATTGACTAGGTAACTAACTAAGCTATAAATGTGATAAATAAATACCTATATAAACAGAAACTATATGTTTTTCCTAATTTTCCTAATCCAAACATACATAAACTAACGCTTTTTTCGGATAGGGGTAAGTAGGTAGAAACTACAGAATGTCACATGCTACGTAATATACACGTTCATACAGCTACACGCACGCTGGTTATTAAATGCACGCGCTGGCCTTTCTGAAGAACATCACAAAAAGATCTGATGCGGACGGTGTAAGTACCCGCGGTTGCCGTGGGATAGTATCCCACTGTAGTTTGACGTGCTTTCCATGCTCTGAGTCCGGCGACTCTGCTTGTGGCACACGCCACCACGCACCCCTGAATGAGTGGTAGGTATTACGAGGACGACACACATACAAGAGCCACGTTTTGACTAAAGAAATAAAATGCGGGCTTTTTCTTGAAAAATCTTGTTGCATGTGTTTTAGGCCATTTTTTTGCATTCGTCTTTACTTAGCTGAAATCTTTAGAGCCTTATTTAATAAACCTTTTAAACATACATTATTTAATACCTTTGAATTGATTGTTTACTTAGTATACACAACCCTTATTGACATCGACAATAATAATTACACATTTTATAACAATTAAAAAGTTCGTAAAATAATAACATCAACAAGTAAAATTTAAAACACCCTCGACACATTTATCTTGCGTAACCACCCCGATTCAAGCAGTGAAACGACCATAACTTGTAAACGGCTGAACCGATTTTATTCAAACATCACATAATCGACAAAATCACCTTTCAAACGAAAAAAAACAAAATCCGTTCATCAGTTTAGGCGCTATGATGCCACAGACAGACACACAGACACACAGGTACACAGATATACAGATACACACCAACACACCAACACAGCAACACACGTGAAACTTATAACACCCCTCTTTTTCCGGCGGGGGTTAAAAATTCCGGTTTGATACACTTTCATTACATTGAATGATCGAATATGGCGTAAACGTGTGGACCGATTTACATTATTCAAACGGATAAAATGGTTCTACGTCTAGACCTTTCATTTCACACCAAAATCGTTGAAATATCCCTATAAACAAAAATCATGTTTTCAAGTTACGTAATTATACGACACTGCACTCATCACAAAATTTATTTAAAATCTGGCCAAGTGCGAGTCGGACTCGCGCACGAAGGTTTCCGTACCATTATCGCAAAAAATAGCAAAAATGTCACGTTTGTTGTACGGGAGCCCTACTTAAATATTTATTTTATTTTGTTTTTAGTATGTGTTGGTATAGCGGCAACAGAAATACATCATCTGTAAAAATTTCAGCTGTCTAGCTATCACGGTTCATGAGATACAGCCTGGTGACAGACAGACACGGATTGTGAAATCTTAGTAATAGGGTCCCGTTTTTACCCTTTGGGTACGAAACTCTAAATACTATCTTTATCTCTATCTATTTCTCTCTATTTATCTTCTCAAGATGGTCAAACCATCTCAGCATACCTACGATTTTCAGTTAATACATCTTTGTTTAAACCACAACGTTGTCTTATTACATCTTTCTCTATCTCATCTTCGTTCTTCAATCTATCATTCAAAATTACATAACACATAGGTACTTCCTATTCTAAACATTTTGTTTGCTATATTTGTACAAGATAATCTCTGAAAGGAAACGCCTGCCGTTCCTACCGCTAGGTGTAGCAGTAAAAACTTTATGGGCTGATCATGAATTTACATAATGCATTGATTAAATAAAAAACAGATTTAATTAACAAAACTTTGTATTATATAATGTTCTTGTAACTTTGTATTCATCATAATGAATTGGTAGAGTATGTAAGATTCCAACCATAGCTCATGGCTGCTCCAAACGCTTGAAATAGCATGAAGAGCATTTGTACTAAAACGGTTGTAAATATGTAGATACTATTTAACGTCGTAAGTTATAAAATAATCCCCCAATTCCTTCGTTGGATGTCACTATTGCACAAAGAGACGTATAGCTTGCAGGCTTTGAAGACATCACGGCTGCAGTCTTGTAGACGGTGGTGCAAGCGAAGGTGGAAAGTGGTGGTGGTGGTGCAAGGCTTTTGGCTAGTACCAGGAATATTTTACTCGTCATCTCCTGTTGGTAAAAGAAGTTGATATAGAACAAAATACAAAGATTCTGAAACTAAATACAACATTGTTGGTCGTGCAGTGTTATTGGACCTTTCCATTAGGAATTTCTTAGTGGCAACCCGGAGTCTCACTCTGTGTGCTGTGCACGGCAATAGGCCCGCCTCTTACTACATGAGACCTCATGGGATTGAGCGGATGAAGCGCATTTTGCATAATTGTATAAATCTGTGCAATAAACTTACTTTTTTGCTTCTTTATGAAGTTCACCATGATGATGAATTGAGTGAAGCAAGTTCTTTTGGGATTTGTTAATTCTAAAATCACAGAACCGTCGTACGTAACAGATTTAATCTAAATCTGGTAAATTAAAATAATTATTTGAAATGACAATAAACAACAATAGACGTTTACACCTTAGGGTCTGCTCACACCGAGAAGCAATACGTACTTATAAACCGCGCGGCAATAAAAAAATCATAAAAAGTGATGGATGAGATCCTCCAACCGATGAATACATTTTTGTAATTTATTTATTCATATATTAATTTAATTATATTATTATACATAATATTATTATGCGTAAAGTGTGAACTATTAAGTGGGCAATCATGGTGAACAATAAGTAAGGTCGGTATATTTATTATATCTAGCATTCTGGGCATGATTGCTGACAGGCTGTGTTGTATTGAATTCAGCTGGAATACTGAAGCAAAGATGGTTGCCTGTGTGTAATCGTTAAATGTTTGTTTGTTTAAATGTTTTTATTGTGTTACTAACAAAGGTATAAGTTTTTTTACATCGTTCTCACATATCTATGTATTTTTCCTGTAACCAAATACTTACTTATAATTGAACTTTATTGAAGACAAAGAGTGTCTGTGGAGTATCTTGCACGTTCTTCTCCATAGAGACTTACTGAGGCTTGCGAATGTGCAACTAGATTCATCTTTTGTTTGATTATTAAAAATGTCTTTAAATGGTTTAGTTGAAATAAAGTATTTTGATTTTGATAAGTTTATATTGTTTGTAATACTATGAATATAATATGTATTTTGGTTAAGTTATTCTTTGGGCCTTGTTGCCTTTACTAAATGAATTTAACATTTCGTATAATTAGGTATTGAAAGTTTCGGTGTAAACGTGCAAAATACCTAATTTTACCAACCACTGAGTTCGCTCGTCGCATGAATTTTGCAACTAGACGCGTTTGCATCAGTGTGCTAACGGTTTAATATTTTTGTAATTTGAAGGAAACCGTCAAACATTAAGTGACAATTGTCATACGTCATGTACGGGACCGTTCAAAACCGAACAATTTATCATAAATAAATACCCCAATAAACTGAAATTTTCAATGACTTATTAAAAAAAAGAATTAATGAAAATGTTAAATATGTTTTAAAATGTGTTTATCACAAACATTTTTTCAGTTTTAGTCTCTAAATTATTTAAAACAAAGTTACTCGTTTTTTTTTTCTATTTTCAAAACGCACCATTTACTACAAACCAATCCAAACGCTATTGGATTCTCGGCCTTAATAAACCATAGTCAATTACTACTTCCGAGTTGTCGCAAGACGTTTTTTTGAACTCGTGCTGCCAAAATAACTTGTCGCAGCATCGAGTACGTTTTCGTCTGGTAAAATGTCACGATGACGATACGAAAACGTCAGAAACTTGTGCTAGGGGCTAGTGATGTCGTTGGGCTATCGAAATTGTATCGAGTTAGTCAGTACCGTTACTAACTCGATACAATTTCGATAGCCCAACGACATCACTAACTCGCTTTGCCACTGAAAACGACTAGTAATTCAGGCATTTTGGATAACTCATCTACCTTCGTATGGGACATCTCATCCTAAAGTTCGAACTGAACCAAATGTTGAAACTAGGAAAGTATTAACAAGCCAATAGGTAACTTATTAGCTACTTGCTTTTTACTAGGTGTGTCTCAATTACCTAGTGATGGTGCTAGGTATAACCACTACCAACCAATTCAGTGTTCCAACATGAACACTCTTAAAACTCAAAATAGCATCTCATCACTAGAGAACATTCGACTTCATTGCCGAAATAAAATAGAAGCGACTCACCGAGTATTCCATTCCAAACTTGCGCGCGCTCGTAAAGTTCGGCTACGAACTGCGAACTACTTGCCTGCCGTTCTTCTTAACCTCTCAGATGGTGGCACGTCAGCCTTCGCATACACCATCTGAACCGCTAGCCGCAAGCCTGCAGCAGAGACTCCACTGCGACACAGTATGGTATCTGAAACATGAAAAACACTACGAGAGTACTTGTTCACACAGTTATCTAACCTAATTGGAATAGGAATTAAACCTAAACCAATCAATCTGCTTAGCCTTTTCCCAACCACATTGGGGTCGACTTCCAGTCCCACCGGATTCAGCTGAGTACCAGTATTTTACATGGAGCGACTGCCTATCTGATCTCCACAAACCAGTACCTGGGTAACACGGTACCCCCTGGCAAGACAGGTGTCAGATCTCAAGCTTCTGACCACCCGCAACGACTTTAAAGATCCTCAAACGACAGCCGGGACCAAAGGCTTAACGTGCTTTCAGAGGCACGGCGGAAACCCGGTATGTTGAAATGGTCACCCATCCACGGACCGACCTCGTCAAGCGTTGCTTAACCTTGATGATCGACCAGTGCGGCTGTTATTATTTAGCCACGAATTTCTAGTAGTAGTAGTAACCTAAACCAGCATGGCAAAATAGGTTATTATGGACACAGAATGTGATTGCAGAGTTCCTGTCCAAAACATGAACCACACATCACAGTTTCCCAAGTGCCCAGGTAGGTGTATGGGCTTTAGAGAATCCAATTAATGCCATAGCGTTTTAAGTCGCAATTAACGAAGCCTGGTAGGGTTTACCAATTTTTAGAAAATTTGGCCCATTAACTACAAAAGAAGAATACTATGCTTCTTCTCGAACTTAGTCAATTCTCACTACATAAAACTATCACGCTACAAAACTAATCAAAATATTTCATTTGGAATTTTCATAATTTCCAGACTGAAGTGTAAGGTAGGTACGTCACTGTCACCATATCGTTCTAACTTCCAAACAATGATAGCCAGCCAAGGCCAGTCAAGGGCTATTGCCCGTGATAGTAGAATAATAACCCCTCAACAAAACCAAAACTTGACCATCAATAACTGGCATGAAACTATGACCTGACACGGGCTACCCCGGCGAACCACTGACCACCATACCGTACACAAAACCAGAATTTTGAATAATGAACACACTTTTCCATAGTCATAACAAAATGAAAACGACTCACCAGATTGGCACAAAGATCAGAGCGAATGGATCTTTCCACACGTGCAGACGCTCCTCCTTGTCCTGTCCAGCTCCTTTGTTGCTGCTAGCATCCTTGCTGCTCCGTTTCCGACTAGTTTTTCATTATTTAAGACTGAGGGTAGTCTCAACTGACACCGCAATTTTTTTGCAAGAATGTAACCACAATTTTCACTAGCATTGTTTTTACGTGTGATCTCATTAGCACGACCGAATCCCACTTCTGATGTCGCATCAGGGCTGGCCGATAGATGCAAACCATCGGGAAGTCAAGATGTATTCCCTTAGGTTAAGACATCGTGTGTGGGCAGGTCGTTGGGTACAATCGTGCAAATGAAATCACAGAAGTTATTCGATACACTGGGTTTATTCAAATAGACACAGTTACAATCTTGCTTACTAATATTACGGACCGACACTGATTCTACGACGTGTTAGCTCTAAGGCTGTCAGTACTCGACTGCCATATTCTACTATCCCCACCACGCAAGTGGTTAGAGGAAGCGCGCCAATGCGTAGTTGTTTTGCTTTGCCGTCAGATGGCGTGCTTGCGATTTATTTTAACGTCCGTACTATTGACTAAACCCGACATATATATAATATATAATCTTTTTTTTTAGTTTCTTACGACTTATTGTCGGACCTACGTTGTCCCCCCATATCTAAGTACTAATGCTGTAACATGGAAATATTGTAAAACAGTAACCGTGGAGTTTCTTGCCGGTTCTTCTCCATAGGAAACGACCAACCTGCACCTTTTGTCGAGGTTTTAAAAGTGCCCATGTAGGCCTATGTGAAATAAAAAAATATATTTTGATTTTTAATGATGAAAAGGCACGAAGCTCGACACAAACATTAATGTGAAAAAGGCGCCAAGTCCGACGATTTTTATTTTTATTTTGAATCGACAGATTTTGATAAAAAAACCGGTCAAGTGCGAGTCGAACTAGCGCACCGAGGGTTCCGTACAAACAGCTACATTCACCAACATAATTACGTAACTAGGTCTACGGGAACTACCATATAGGTCTTCCCGCTTCACCGTGGGTGACCAAGCCACGGCTACTGATCCCCCCGCCTCGACAATGCGAGTACCCACCGGGGGGATAGAAACCTGCCTACTTCAAGGTTTTGCTGGGTTTTCTTTTAAGTTTAGTTTAATACTAACTTATCAAGTTACTTGATTATAATCTACTAAAGGAACTTAAACCCACCGTTTCGTTGTATATGTTAAAAATAGAATAAAAAACATTTATTCGACACAGACATAACACTACAGCAACAATCACGAAGTAACAGAGAAGAAGCTTGCCTTTTACATTAACTTTATAATCACTCTACATACTTTGTGTACAATAAAGAATTATAATAGTAAATAACTTCCACATGACCACAATTTCAAAGATCGATTACGCTGCTCTAGCTATGAAAAAAATAGAATTTCACATACATTATCCATGACTGATCCCAATGCAGCAGCAAATTCTCTAGTTCAAACTCTTTCCCAAAAAAATACCATGAACAGAAAAACCGTAATAGTATCCTAAAATCCTGGATTACCTCACGGCTTCTGAGGTGCATGAGAAACAATGAAATAAATAAATTGTAACAAGTAAAATTTCAAAATTTAAGAACCCCCGACACATTTATCTTGCGAAAACACCCCGATTCAAACAGTTAAACGCGCATAACATTTGAACGGCTGAACCGATTTAATTCAAACATAGTTAAGATCACTCTCGACAAAAACAACTTTCAAACAAAAAAAACTAAATCAAAATTGGTTCATCCGTTGAGGCGATATGGTACCACAGACAGACACACAGATACACAGCAACACACGTTAAACTTATAACACCTCTCTTTTTCCGGCGGGGGTTAATTATAACACCCCTCTTTTTCCGGTGGGGGTTAATTATAACACCCCTCTTTTTTCGTTGGGGGTTAAAAAAGAACAATCAACAATTTCGCTGAGCTTGCCCAAAGAAGGAACCATTATCTACTAATATATCTTTATTATATCGAAACAATCATAAAAAAACCGGCCAAGTGCGAGTCAGACTCGCGCACGAAGGGTTCCGTACCATTTTCGTAACAAACGGCAAAAAAATCACGTTTGTTGTATGGGAGCCCCCCTTAAATATTTATTTTATTTTGTTTTTAGTATTTTTTGTTGTAGCGGCAACAGATATACATCACCTGTGAAAATTTCAACTGTCTAGCTATCACGGTTCATGAGATACAGCCTGGTGACAGACAGACAGACAGACAGACAGACAGACAGACAGACAGACAGACAGACAGACGGACCGCGGAGTCTCAGTAATAGGGTCCCGTTTTTACCCTTTGGGTACGGAACCCTAATATTGTGTCTCACATTTCAATATTACTCTATCTATCTCAGGATATCCATCATTTATTTTAGCTTAGAACTTTTATGTATCAAAACAGGTCTTTCAAAGGAAAATATTTAATTAATCGTTTGAATTCGTGTTTATAAATAATTGTGGGCGATATTGAAAGATAAATTGTCTTTGGCAAACAGATGTCTTTACTTTTAAATTAATTGATGTGAAAGCAGAATTAATTTATCTAATCAATAATTCGGGGCTCGCCTGGAGTAATGATAACAAACACAGAATTTGCTAGCGATAAATTTAATATAATACATGCACGTAACTCAAAAATTATAAATATGATTCAGTTAATAACTCGACTAACTCGCAGTGCGTGGAACAGCGACTAACTCGCAGTGCGTAGGTTTATACAGGTACAGGTTATAAAAAAAAATTTGTAAAGCAATAACAAGGCAAGTTTTATCGTTGTGAACACATGCACGTAGCTATGAAACCTTTATTACCACAAACTAGTTTAGGGTATTTACTAATTCCACTACTATCTTTTCTCAGGCAGTCGATATTATTTATAAAAAACCGGCTAAATACGCGTTGAGCCACGCGCAGTAATAGGGTTCCGTAGTTGCACAATAATGTGGACTAAGAAGAGAGCATTTATTTTTATGAACATTTCACGCGGCTCACGCCAAACGCCCACTCCACTGCGTTATTTTAGCTTAAACATTATTCATTTAGAAATCTTTATTTTAAGGATGATGATTTTATTTTTACATGGTTAATAAACTTAGATTTATTACCTGTTTTACAAAACTAACAACGTGATATAAGTAATTTTTCAAAGGTATATTTACATGTGCATTTTATAAGTTGGTCGACTATTACTCGTGAACATGTAAAGCCTACTTAGCTCTGAAAGTTTTCTTTTTACTTTCGTTTCGTAATTTTTTCACATATCCTAAAGCAACCATTTAGCTGGCAGGGAAGGGGGACATTTGACTCTAACAAAAAATAGCAATTTAAAGCTTAATTTTACGCAAACGGATCCCTGAATCGAAACATGGTTTACACATACCCGTAATATTTTTGAATGGCCCATCCAACGATATTCCACACCATGGGATAGACGAGAAAAAAATACTTACCCACTTGACGTGTACAGGAGGTACCCTGTCCTGTACCACTTTGTCGGCGTGATTAATATTTATATCCCTGCCAAATTATAGCTTTTTATTACTAAGACTCTCTGTGCTAAGCTGCGGACAGACAGACGGACATAGCGAAACTTTAATGGTTTCTTGTTGACTAAGGAACCCCACAAAGTGTAGGGGTCAAATACTTATTGATTATTTTGCTATAGTAATTTTGACTGGTGCTCGAACGAATTTACGTTCTCTAACGCTCCTATTATTGTAAGTGTTTTGCACATATACTTTAAATTGGTCGTTAAAGAACTGCTCCAGAACCAGCAAGTACTTGAACTTCTCATGTATGGGAAGCATTTTACATACAACAAAAAGTCTATCATAATTTTCTTTCCACTCAAGCTTCAGTTTTGGGTTAACCAGACGGGCGAGCACGGCCTCCGTGATAAGATAGAGATAAACATATTTTATCACGGTTTTTATTCCCAAACTGTCATAAAAATGTTTGACTCAAGCCTGTCACAGTAGGCCGTGCTCGCCTGGCAGGTATTTCATACATTGAATTTGCAGTGATTTTTTTATTATATTTTATTATTATTTATTTAACTTGTGATGTATGTATGTTGTATGTATGTAAGTGTGTTTAGGTCAAATCTTGCAATTGAATTTTAAAGCAGTTATCCGCCACCGATTCAGATGAAATTTTACATACACGTTTAGTTTGGATGACAATGCATGATATATATATATATAGCTATATATAGCTAAGTGACGTCATTCTAAATCCAATATGCCGATGACCCAAGATGGCGGACTAGTTATTTTTTTGTGCACTGCCATGATATGGGTATCAAATGAAAGGGATTGCTGAGAAGAACAAGTAAAAAGCTTGTTTAAAAAATAAATAAAAAAAGAGTAATAAAAATTTATTATACTGTTCAGGTAGGTTTTGAATGTACGGCCATAAATATTTAACCCATAGCTCAGCAGAGACTCGGCGAGAGCGAAATAAATCACACGCAGCGTTTTCCTACTCAAAGGTGCCTTCAGGATATAGAACTTACTTAACACTGACTTAAGCTTTGTACACACTGTGTCAACCTGTGTCTTCCAGTTCATGTGTCGGTCACCCACAAAGTTAGATATTTAAACTTACTGTTATACTCCAGCTGCTGACAGACACAGTTGACATTTCTGATGTGCATACAGTAGTACATGTGGCCCACGATACCTATATCCCTAACATTTTTGTCTTGCTTAGGTTTACTATTATACCGTTATCGTGCGCCCACCGGGTAATATTGTCGAAGTCTGCTTGCAACACAGCCCTGACCTCCTGTATAGACTAAGAGGAGAATATAATACATGACAATCATGACATGTCATCTGCATACATATAAACCCGACACTTCCCAACTACATTACTGCCGCTATTGACATGCATGACATACCCAACCGGTCCATATACGGAACCAGTCGGCACACCAAGGTTAACCGCAGCTTTTTTACCAGCCAAGCCAGAAGTGCAGGTTTGTAAGGTTCTGCCACTCAAGTAATTCCGAAACCACCTGTTCGCGGGCCCTCTGATCTCGCACTTATCCATGGCCTGCAACAACACCTCGTGCTCCAAAGTTTCAAACGCATTTTTATAATCAATGAACAGCGCCAGCATCTGATGACCCTGGTCTAGGCTACGATTCACATCTTCAGAAAATTGTGAGAGAGCTGATATTGTGCTACGACCGCGCCTAAAACCTTGTTGTGCATCCGATAGTATACGATTCTGTTCTAAGAAATCGCCAACCAGGCCGAATACTATTTTCGCCACTATTTTATTAATTACAGATAAGATAGCGATGGGACTATAGTTAGCGTAATCTGAGTGCGCTCCCTGTTTAAAGATAGGCCCAATTAAAGCTTTTTTAAGTTGGCTTGGGTATTCCCCTTTCGATAAACACAGATTGACAAAGTGCGTCAAGACCGGTGAGATTTTATTTTTAATGACTCTAATACAATAAATGCCCGGCGCCTTATCACTTCTCAGCTGATCAATAACTTTAAACACAGCGTTACTGGATACTGGCCTAAAAAGAAACGTTACATTGCTTGACGAAACATATTTACTTCTCTCTAATAATTTAATATTACAGTTATGTTTAATACTAATAACTTCTTCCGGAAATGTGTCTACAAAGTAACTGCATATATTATAAATTATATCTTTACCTCCAAAATATCTTTTAACTACATCATCTATCATCTTTTTTTTCTACCCATTCAACTATTTGATATTGTGCCAATTTTTTTTTCTTCTTTATTTCTTCTTGACTAAATTTTTTTTTTTTTTTATAACATATAAATTTGTTTACTTTATCTTTATAATTTCTTGTGGTAGTTTATGACTATGATGTAGATCTTGATTGACTGGCTAATCAATATATATGTTGACGTTGACGACCCTCATTCTTTCTTTGGTATTTTTCACGAACATCATTTTTACCCACGACGAAACGAAGACGGTACATGCGTTTGGGGTGAGAGCATATTATGTTTGTGGAAATCCATTGCACAATCAGTTGCAATTTTTCTCCAAAACTATTTGTCCGATTTTTATGCAGTTTCCAGTTATGGGTTTGGGTTTGATTGGTGCATGTTCTTAGATAGGTGTTACGGTGACATCTCACCAGGGGGCGCTGCAGCAAACATTGTTTGTGCAACACCATGTTGCCATTTTTCTCCAAAATACTAGTCCAAATTTATATAAATCCGATTTAATATCTATGCTCTCTAAAAAGTTTGAAATAAAAAGTGAAATTAAACATTTTGAGAAAACCCACGACGGTTAAAAATTAATTGAAAAAGGATAAAATAACTTAAAAACCCAATAATATCCGTCGGGGGCTGCCATCAATATTTTAAATTTCATCGTAAATAAAAATAAGTATCATCATCAAGTTCTAAAGGTCCCCACTGTAGGGGCACGGCCTACCCATTAAGGGTGTAAGTATAGCGCTAAAAATCTCCAATTATTCACGTTACTATAAAACTGCAAAACTAGTTAGTTTAATGGCAGCTCTCGACGGATATTCTTAGGTTTTTAAATTATTTTATCTTTTTCCAATTACTTTTTAAACGTCAGGGATTTTTTCATATTTTTTTTTTTTACAGAAGTTTTTTACTATGCCAAGGAAATGAACTACCGATCTAAAAAGTATCCAATGTCTCAATCCTGGATATGGCCTAAGTTTAAAAATTAAAAGGCATGGTTGATTAACTAACATGCGAACATCTCAACTTGTATCCCAACAAACAAATAATACCAGCACTTTCTAGTAGCGCGTATCTTCGAGCACGAAGTCAGCGACTCTCTCCCCGATAGCGATGCTCACGGCGGCCGGGTTGCCACGCGGCACGCGGGGCAGCGCGCCCAGGTCGGCCACGCGTAGGCGCCGCACGCCACGCAAGCGCAGCCGCTCGTCGAGCACGCCGCCAATACGCGTCGTGCCCGCCGCGTGGTACACCGCGAACGTCATGTGCCGGCTGTAGCAGCGCCAGTACCCTGCAGGGTCCTCGCCGACACGAGGACAACCAGGTAACTCCAAATGTAACAGACTCGCATTACGTTCCCTGAACGGTGGCGACTCCATCAACTGTTCCACAATACCTATCGACCGCACCACGTCATCCATATCTCTATCATCGTCCAAGTAGTTCGGAAAGATGGCGGGATAAGCGAGAGGATCAGAGCTAGCGAGCTGAACATGACCAAATGAATATGGATACAGAAGAACTGCAGATATCAAGATGATCCCGTAGTTCTTATTCGCTTTGCCGATCTGATGTACTATATCTTTATTAAAACCTGTCGCTTGCATGAGCACTGGCTCGGCAGCTGTCTCTAAATTCCTATCGATATAAGCATGAGTTATTTGAAGGTTTGGCAGCTCACAGTCACTTCCGTCGAAGCTCTCGTTCAGTAGCGTCCTTTGCTCAAAGTCGTAGCAATGGGAGTTAAGAAACGCACTGACGTCATTGAGGCTGTTGGAGGTGTGCGGTCCTGATTTTGACTGCAACTGTTGCCCCCGCCCCACCCGGGTGGCAAGCCCTACTAGGTCGTCCTCGATGCCCTCACCTTTATCAACCAGGGCCAGTAGGAGCGGTAGGACGTGGTCAGTCATGTTCTCTCCAACGCTTGGCGAAGCCACTTTTACGGAAATACCCATGTTCTTTAAGTGATCAGCGGGGCCGATACCAGACAACATCAGTATTTGAGGAGTTCCAATGGCTCCTGCACTGAGGATCACTTCCTTGCGCGCATATATCTTGAGCTTCAGTAAGCCCTGCACAACGGTGACGCCGCGCGCGATGTTGTTATGATCTATAATGACTCCGGTGCACCGAGTGTACTTAGCGACCTTCAGGCTAGTCTTGACGTCCTCTCTCGCTAGATATCCTCGCGCGGTACTCATCCGCTCCCCATCATACACATATCCGATGAGTTGACTGACACCTATCTGCGATTCCGCGTTTACGTCTGGATTATCTGGAAGTCCAAGAAGCTTGTATGCCTGTTTAAGTCGGGAGTGCCACTGATTTTGTGACGCTTCAAAGAAACCAATGCGCAGTGTCCCCATAGTGTTATGGTATGGTATTGAAGAGGCTGGGAGGAGGTCTAGGTCTTGCAAACCTTCGTATTTGAGGAAGTATGGCTTTAGGTCGTCCCAGCTCCAGCCGGGGACAGGGATATCGTCGAAGTCCTGGCGGTTGCCGCGCACGTACAGCATGTAGTTGATGGAGGTGGAGCCGCCCAGACACTTGCCGCGGCTGAAGCGGCACTGCTGGTCCCCAGACGAGAGACAGGACACGTTGTTGGGGATCGTCTTGTACTGCCAGTCCAGATCTGAGCCGAGGAGTACCATAGCTGAGCTGGGGTTCTGTAAAGACGAAAATATATAATTGGACCGTCATATACAGTTCCCAAAAAAATAACTGTTTGACAATTGGCTTGTAGGATATGTTTAAAAATAGAACGCGGTTCTATTCTTTTCACGGGATCACGTTCTGTGTTTAAAAATCTTAATTCAATAATATTATGTAAATCTGCGTTTAGTGATGTTATAACTTTGTAGCCAATTCGTGGTCGACTAGACAAATATAGAAACGGGTATACGCCTGTGTTACCTTGGAGACGGCGCTGGGGTCCCCGCCAGCTTCGATGAGCAGCACGCTGTAGCCGGCGAGCGCGAGGCGTGCAGCAGCCGCCGCACCAGCCGCACCCGCGCCCGCCACGATGTAGTCGAACTGGTCACCTTCTGAAGATAAGGGAGCTCATGTTGGAAAACCTCCTTCTAGCTAGGTGGACCGATAACAAGTCAACCAAGGTTAAGATTGCGGGAATCCGATGGGTGAGAGACGCACTGGACCGATAGATGTGGCGATGCTTTGGGGAGGCATATGTGCATTAATGGACGTCTATCGACTGACATGATGATGATGTTAGCTAGCTTACGGTGGACGGGCAGAGTATCTAGGTGCCATCTGCAGTTGACTACGGAGACATCTAGTAAATATTATATTCTTCATATCTGTGGCGTTTCACTATCTAATTCAAATTGACTTCCTATATAACAAGAGACTTTTGCTCTGAAGCGAGACCATAGTGACTGATTTTAATTTTAACATCGAAAAAAATAATTTGTGCATATTTATATAATAGGAACTGGAACTTTCTAAGTTCTTCGTTATTAATACTCGTATTAATCGGCATCTTATGAGATTCTTTAGGCTTTTATTGTGGTAACCAGATAGGCGCTTGCCGCTATAGTGAATAATAGGCTATTTGAGCAGCAGGTAAACCGTGGTTTTCGCAATCTGCGGGGTTTTCTTTGGATTTTACATAACTTCAGTTATCTTTAGGGATTATTTCAGTTAATGGCCTCATTTGATTCGCAACAAAGGGTTTCTATTTCTCACTTTCAACGGCTGTTCTATGTTGTTTCGCCACTTAACCAACCTAGAACAGCTGTTGAATCAATCCAACCATAAACATACCATAAAAGCGGCAAAAGGGATCCGAGAATGACTTGGTCAAGAGACCCTTGACGCCTTAAACAGAATAAAGGAGTTGAAAGGCGAGGTCGCAGTGGCGAGCCTGAAAAACCAAAAGGAGCACGAGAGGACGAGGCAAGAAAGTGTAAGGACCCCAGGGGATCCCAAGTGGGACACTATGGAGGCCGGCCTATCACGCATCGACACAAATCTCACCAGCATCTCCAAACAGCTGGACGTCCTCCGGCAAACTCTAGAAAGGCTCAAAGAGGACCTCAACCGGCCAAGTGACACAGAGACGGACCCGAGTAGCCGCGAGACAGGCGTATCATGACCGTGGCTTTCGAGTAGGAGTTGGCGAATCTAACCGCAAAGCTGCAGACCATCGCCAACAGGCCTGTAGCCTCCCCCCCACTACCACACACATCCATAAACATCACCGAACACCTCAAACCTATATCGGATAGGTTGGAGCTTGTCTTGGCGGACCTCCGCGTACTGCGCGACAAAGAGCCGCAAATCCAGGCAACCCCAGCGCTGAGTCTGGAAATGAAGCTCACAGTCGGGGAGGTAAAGAAGACGCTCCAAACTATACAGAAAGGATTAGCGGACCTGGGCAAAGCGGATAAACCGCAAAAACAAAAACAGGGTCCCAAAACCTTTGCCCAGGTCGCCAGTACTCCAAAGCCACCCAAACCAACCACCCAACCCAACCACACCCTGATCGTCTCGTTGACGAACCCCAAGCACACTGGGGACAACGTGATCGAGAGGATCAGGACCGCCCTGGACCTCAAGTCAACCGGAGCCCGGGTCGACACCGTACGGAAAGTACGCAACCAGAAAGTGGTCCAAAGGTGCGTCAGTGAGATTGACTTGAAGAAGATTAAAGACCAAGTCCAGTCGAACTCAGGGCCACAAGGTCCAGGAGCCGAAACCGCAAAACCCCTTTGTCTACATCAAGGGTGTGTTGTCCAGCTACAGCGACGGGGAGATCGTCGATCTCCTTAAAGCGCAGAACCAACACCTTCTGGAAAACGTCACTGTGGAAGGATGGACCATCAAGATGCGCTACAGAAAGCGCGAGAGAAACCCCACGAGTGCCACCCCGGAGCTCTGGAAATCCTACACTTCTATCCAGAAAGTCCATCAAGCGATGCTCCATTGAGGGCCAGTCCCCACTAGTTCAGTGCACAAATTGCAAATGCATATGGACACAATAAGTCCATATGCAGGGCTGCAAAAGAAGTCTGCGGCTACTGCAGTGGACCGCACTTTATCAGGGACTGCCTCACTCGAGCGGACAACAAACAGCTCAAATGCGCAAACTGCAAGTGAGCACACAAGGAAAAGGAAGGAATAAGTCATCCAGTGCAGCGAACCGAACGAACCTATCCGAAACACATTACAAGATACATAAATTGAAAGAAAGAACACATTTATTGCCACTAAGAAATGTTACAGCATAATCAAAAAAAAACAGCCAAGTGCGAGTGGGACTCGCGCACGAAGGGTTCCGTACTTGGTAAATTGCGGTATACGATTTATGACGTATTAAAAAAAAACTACTTACTAGATCTCGTTCAAACTATTTTCAACTATTTTCGTTGGAAGTTTACATGGTAATGTACATAATATATTTTTATAGTTTTATCATTCTCTTATTTTAGAAGTTACAGGGGGGGGGGACACACATTTCACCACTTTGGAAGTGTCTCTCGCGCAAACTATTCAGTTTAGAAAAAAATTGTATTAGAAACCTTAATATAATTTTTGAAGACCTATTCATAGATGCCGCACTCGTATGAATTTGATGAAAAAAATTTTTTTTACTTTCAATTTCAAGTATGGGAACCCCCAAAATTTATTGCTTTTTTTTCTATTTTTGTGTGAAAATCTTATTGCGGTTCACAGAATACATCTACTTACCAAGTTTCAACAGCATAGTTCTTATAGTTTCGGAAAAAAAAGTGGCTGTGACATACGGACGGACGGACGGACAGACAGACATGTCTAAAATATAAGGGTTCCGCATTTTGCCATTTGGCTACGGAACCCTAAAAAAGAGATAGTTTTAAAGCACAGTATATCCAGTATGGCAAAAGGAGCGGGCTCAGCCGATGCTGACCAGTGAGCAGCATGGATACTACACTGGTCAACGATGATTTTCAGCTCGCCCCCTTTCTTACAGCACTTTTCATAACAAATCATTTGATAAATACCCAACCAGGGTGGGTTGGGTATTTATCAAGTGATTAAATACCCTTAACTACCCTAAATACTAAATTATACATAGGTACCCACAATTATAACTAATTATACTGTAGTTTCTGCCTACCCCCATGGGAAAAAGGCGTGAGTTTATGTATGTATGTATGTATATACAATAATTATTACATCAATTAAATTCCAATTAATTTAAAAATACCAAAAATAATAATCCACTAAAAATAATAAATTCATTCAAATACCAAAAATAATAATCTACTAAAAATACAAAAAATAATAATTTATTAAAAAATACCAAAAATAATAAATTTGCGATAAACACACAAACAACATCGTGGTGGGAGGAGCCGTAAACGCCTGGAGCCAGTAGTGGGGAAGTTTTTCCGAAAACCATTGCGGGGTGGTGTACAGTTCTTGCCTCAATGAGCGGGATCTCCACATCCTAAATACGGACCAAACACCAACGTTCGAGACATTTAGAAATGACAGGTGATGCACAAGCATCGTCGACGTGACAGCTTGCAGTCCGTCGCTGCTGGGCAAGGACGAGGAGTGGCGGGTAGAAAGAAGTCTAACAACTTCAGACCACAACGCTATAACCTTCTCGATGCGCCTAAAGAAGGACCAGGAACCCTTAAGGCCAATTTCGACACGCATCTACAGCACCAAGAAGGCCAAATGGTCCGACTTCAACACCCACTTCAAAACCAGCCTAGCAGACAGCGGCATCACCCAAGTCAGTCTCAAACGCATCGAACCCAGAGGATCTGGAGACAATCATTTCAAACTATACTCAGAACATCCACCACTCATGCGAGGAAGCGTTTCCAAAACTTGGGTAGCCAAAACTCAACGCCAAGCCCCCATGGTGGACCCGTTCTCTAGACCGTCTCAAAAACAACGGAACGCAGCCGCATGCGGGAGACACTTCACCATCCAATAGTAGGTGCTGGCCAAACTAACTTACACGACAGCAGCAACGGAAGCAGCCACAGCCAACTGGAAGGAGATCTGCACGAAGCAGGACCGAGAGAGCATGTGAGACGGCATCTACAGGGTAGTAAGGAAGACAGCCAGAAGATAGGATGACGCTCCTGAGAAACACCGCAGGCGAGACGCTAAGTCCAGAGCAATCTGCGGATCTTCTGGCAAAAACCTTTTACACCGACGCCTCAACGGATGCCGAACAAACCCTACCACACTGCGCTAAGGAGGCTAGCGGAGGAGAAAAACCCCCAAGGTCTGTCTGCAGACGATCCGCTCTTCATGACCGTGGAGCTGGAAATGGTTCTCCAGAACCAAAATCTGAAAAAAGCCCCCAGTCCTGATGGATTAACAGCAGCCATCTGCGCAGCGGGCAATAAACTGCGATACTGTCGCATCTGTGAATTTGACTCCCGAAACCCTGGCAACCCACCAAGTTATCGGCCCCCAAATATACACCAATGGCAGCAAGATAGAGAGGAAAGTCGGAGCTGCCCTAACTTTTTGGGAAAACGGGACGGAGTAAAAGTTCAGCACCTTCGGCTTGGAACCTCACAACACAGACTTCCAATCTGAAATGTACGCTCTCTTCAGAGCTGTCAGGATGGCAAGAGAATCTAAGGCGGCCTCCGTAATCATCTTAAGTGACTGGAGATCGTCACTTGACCTGCTGAGGAGACCGTTTGTCACTCACCAACTGGCACTCCAAATCAAGAGAAGCGTCCGTGAAATCAGAGAGGAGGGCAGAGTATTACATGATAAACATGGATGATACTCGTAGGAACTTGATTGGTCCTGTTTGTTTTTATTGTAAGTATCTGATGTAATTTTATTTGATATTAATGATTTTATCTAATTTGATTTTAATGATAAATTTTAACTGATTATTTATTTTATTTTATTGTATTGACATTATGACTATTTGAATGATTTAATTTAATTTTAATGTTTAATTTATTTTGTTTTTGATTTATTTATTTGTGTGATTTTCAATGCAATGGGTGAAATTATCGGAAAATGAATGAATTATTCTTAATATTAATAACCTTTAGATCTATAACTATGATTTAATACGAGCGCTTATCCCGCCGACAAACTGTTACGCAGTTTGATGGGTATAATAATGTTTGATCCAAATAAACGATATTTTTTTTTTTAAGTGTTGCTCTTTTGGCTCAAGTCCTAAGTTTTTATTGTTTAGTAATCTTCGGCAATAAGCAAGTATTCTCTTCATTCTAGTTAGATTTGAAAATCTTTCCCAAATTGGTTTTTCTTCATTTTCTGTTGTTGTTGTAATTGTGATTTTAAAACATGTTGATTTTAATTTCAAATGTGTCTCTGTATTTTCTGGTATTTTCATGTGAACCTTATTTTCTAATAGCCATTCTGGCCCCTTCCACCACATCTTCTCTTTCTTCAGATCTGTTAGAAACATTCCTCTGGATGCTATGTCGGCAGGATTTTCTTGTGATACAACATGATACCACTGTATGTTGTTTGTATTGTCTTTGATTTCTACCACGCGATTTGCAACGCCAGTACGATCGTTGAGTCTGTCCAACAGTAGGTTTGTTTGTATGGAATTTTCATGGCTGATGTGACATGTTTTAGAAGCCTTGACAACAAAAGTGCTCCACAAAGCTCTAGACGAGGAAGAGATAATGTTATTAGTGGTGCAACCTTGGTTCTCGAAGCAATTAGACTAGTGTGTACTGTACCATCTTGCTGTTCTACTGTGCAGTATACAACGGCTGCATAGGCTCTCGTTGAAGCATCGCTAAATCCATGCAGTTGATTTACTTTAATATTGCTGCTATACGAGTAGTCTGGTTGATATTCTCGAAATCATTTTATTTTTTTATCTTTATTTAAGGGGACTCGGTCAACAATGACGATATCGCCCCGTAATTCTAATTATAAATATAGCATTTATGGCTAGTTACATCTTAATTCTCTAATATCTTAACTATATTAAACTATGCAGTGGAAGTTGAGTCCAGCTGTTGCTGGGTGGTGTTTCCGCTCCGTAAATGGCACATGTATAATGCATACAACCGAAAAAGGGAAGTCTAAGACGCTACTACATAACCCTACATTGTACTGAGTATCTTCAAGTGCCTGTCGCCGCTGAGGCTCATTCCGGACACATTCGAGCAAAACATGGTGAACATCCTCGATCGCGTTACACTCCGTGCAGTTAGGTGAGTCCGTTTTACCCATTAAATGCGCAAATTTATTTGATGGAATGTGCCCGGACCGAAGTCTCAGCAGTGTCACAATATATTGTCTATGGGCCTCCATCTCCTGGAACCCTGGGCAACGAAAAGGTCCTGCCTGTATAGTCCTGTACCATATGCCTTTGGTGAGCGAACTCTCATCAAAATATTCCTGCCACAAGTCTTTACAAATCTTTTTGACTGTCTAAAATTGAAACTGTTCTCTCGAAATCTTGTCTTATCTTCAACCAATCTGAGATTAATTGATCTGCTAATGGTTGATCCCAGTGTGTGCCAACTAACCATAGATTTTAACCGACTTACCAAAAAGGAGGAGGTTCTATGTTCGACATCTTGTATTTTTTTTATTTTTTTTTATTTATGTTCACCGATACCTCCGCCAATTGTGGACCGATTTTGAAAATTCTTTTTTTGTTTGAAAGAACATGTCTCGAAATTGGTCCCATTTTAATTTATTAAAGATCTGATGAAGAACTTCGGAGATATACAACAGAACTCTTCAATAAATAACGGCAAATCATTCGGGATTGCTTCAATTGCATGTCTGTTTATTGTTTATACCATTTCATAACATAACATCACGCCAGTATACTGAAAGGGGTACGCAGAACTCTTATTACACCGGTTATGTTCAAGTTTCATGTTTTTCGGGTAATCTGTTCTGGCGAAATAGGTACTTACTAAACAACTTGCCTATTAGGTAGGCAAAACTAAAAAACTTTTTTGCAAATAAATACTACCGACTTCCAAATAAAAAACTACAAAGTGAAAAATAACTTTATTTTTGGAAGTCGGTGTCCATATCGCAAATAATTGGTGTCAACGAAAGACACCGATTTCCAAAAATAAAGTAATTTTTCACTTTGTAGTTTTTTATTTGGAAGTCGGTAGTATTTTTTTGCAAAAAAGTTTTTTATGAATGAACATTTTAGAAAGCATAATGCTTGGTGATATTGGTGATATCCATCCTAACGGATCATAGAGCTTTTGTACTTCAGATAAAAAAAATCTTTTGGTAATAATAGATATTACAGCATTACGGAATTTTTGACAGACTAAATGTAATGAATGTGTTGTTCCCTATAGTTTGTACCTATTCAGTGGCCTGGTATGTATTTATTAATAGGCTTATTTCTTACTTTTTTAACTTTTCACGTGACATTTTTGTATTATTTTGTTTTCTTTTTCGTAATTGACATTTTTATATTTTTTTTTTTTTATTTGACATTTTTTATTGATATTATTTTTATATTTTTCCTTTTGACATTTTGTGATTTTTATTTTCTTTTGGTTTTTTTGTATGTTTTTATTTTTCAAGAATCTGTGTTTTTTGTTTATTATTATTTTGTTATTATTAAATCAATGGAATCAATTAATATTTGTGCGCCTTCTGGCATAACATAGCGCGCTTGTAATTTTTTTTTTAACATCTATTTTTTTGTACCTATGTTAACAAATGAATAAATGAATTATGAATTATGAATTAGAATATTTGTCCTGTACATATTTTGTGGTGTACAATAAAGTATATAATAAATAAATAAATAATAGATGGGGTAAATTGAGACTGATTTTGTAGAGGAATTGATCAGTACCTAGATTCCATGTGATACCCAACGCCTTCACTGTACCATCTAGGTTTATATCAAGTTGAATGTTTGAAGAAATTATGCTTGGATCAATAGACTTTATTAATTCGATGTTGTTTGATGACACTTCGCCATCTCTACGCCATTTCGACGTCTTCTACATATACGGCAAGTAACTGGTACCTTGCATTTGTAAGCTGAATGACCCGGAAGCAGGCAGTTGAAACAAAGTTGTTTTTCTTTCACATAGTCGTTACGTTGAGTAAGATCCATTTTAATAAACTCCTTTCAATGACACATAAGGTACGCTTTTAACTACAAAGTACACAGCTTTTATCCTTAACGACATTCAAGGCGATCATGGTACGATCGCTCTTTAATTGTGCGATCTTTATTTGTCACTGTTTGTATAATTTCTAGAGTTCTACTTTTAGATTCTAAAAAGCCATCATGGGCAGAGTTAACTCTTCCCATGATGGCACTTCTTCGGACCTTTCCTTTAAAGCAAAAGTTTCCCACTCTTTATGTGATTCTTGGTCCAACTTCTGAATCACCAGAAATATAATAATCGGATCCTAAGAATCGGTGTTAATTTTTATGTTTTTGAGGTTATTTATGCACTCTGTCGTAGTATCTAATAATGTCTTCAAGCTGTTAGCTGTCTGAACGGTGATTTTATTTTGACAAAAAAAGTCTTTTACAAAAGAGCTTCACCGGTAACACTAGATTATAAGTAATGTAGCTTTTGAACGTCACTGATTGATATATTGTTGTGCACAAGTGATGTAAACATGTCCTGGTATGTAGGCCACTCCTCGTATTTTCCAGAAAAGTTTGGCAGTTGAATCCGAGGCAGTTTTACAACTGAACATTGCCCTTGAAATACTGATGAGCTTGAAGTTTCCATTGATATCTGTCAAGTCTGCTTGTAAGCAAAGGTACAAGTCTTCATTAAGAAAATATGAGATTTCACCTCGCTTGTCTCTCGGAGTACACTATGTCAACATGAATGTATTATATTAGCTTGCTTAAATGAACTCCAATATTCTTCAATGCACTTCATTCTAGCCCTTATATAACCGTCTCTAACTCTCACTTTAGGCCATTTCTTTAAGTTAATTTGGGTATTTTGTATTAGTTTTTGCCACGTCTTCTAGCGTATTCAAATATCTTTGTTGTTCCATACTTAAAGTAGCCATTGTATAGTTTTATTATGTTGTAATTATAGTACTTGATAATCACTTGTGTTATGAAACTTATGAATTGCTAACCACACTTAACTTGTATAAAAATCTATGTTCATAAAAACACTGCACAATTTTGCGTTAACAAGTTGTCTTCTTATCTCTGGAATGCGGCTGCCTTTTGTTCAATAAAGTAATAACCCACAGGTGTGCCGGTAGTAAGTAAGTATGCGGCTCGATTTGCGACCATATGTTCACGACGTAAGGTTGATTGTGCGTTGTTGATGTGTTTAGTGTTTTTAACCAATGAAACGACACCAGTACACCACTGTCTCGCAGCTCTGTATTGAGGCAACTAAAATAAAACTTAAAACGACCGAACAGGCAGGTTACTGACAACTAAACAATGTGACAAAATACTTCCTTAATAATGGAGTCGACGTGTGAGTTCCTTGTTCTGAAAAAGTATTACCGTTTCTGATGGTTCATGTAAACCAGTATTATATTATCTGTGGGGCAGGTATGTGGTCCCAAAACAAAGAAAATTTTATTTAAATAATGTTTACTAGATGGCGTGATATACATCGATTAGTTATTAAATTTTGAAAATTAAGATTTTATAGAATAGATCATAAAAATTTAATGTTCTTTTTAAATCAACTCTCCTAAGCACAAAATTATGGCGTATTGGACTCACATTTCAAAGATTATTTGCACGGATCATTTACCATTCATTCCAATAGATGCTGCTGTATTAAGTTTTCGAAGCTTTTCACTCGATTTTGACATTTTGTGGCAAATAAATACATTTTCTTTCTTTGTTTTTTTTTAATTTGTATTTTAACACATTTTGGTACAATTAAACTGTAAAAATGTCCAAAAATATACAATAAAAATTAATAATAAATAAAAAATTGCAGTCACTGCTAACACCATCTACCGCGTGGGACGGGACCGAACGCGGTGGATGTACTTTAACAAAATAATCCGCTCAGACCGGCGAAAACTGCTTGTTACGCTGACCTTTCCTGTCTTTGAGATGAGGAATCTGTATGCTAGTATTATATTATCTGTGGTTCAGGTGAATTTTCGTCGCACAAATAAAACCATACTTTATCTAGCTTTTTCCCACGGCTTCGCTCTTGCGACTTATCCAACATGATCTCTTTATTATGTTTCTGAAAGCACTGAATCGATTACGGAAATGTATAACTTCACTATTACTGAAAGTCATGCGCTACTTTATAAACATAACATCACGCCTTTATTCCTCAAAGGGTTTGGCAGAGGTGCACCTATTGTAGGCTACTTTACATGCCGACAAAATGCACAGGTCCTGTGGTATCCAACAGGATACGCGTCTGCATTTAGGCCATGGAAGTGAAGTCTAGGGCAACGGCAAGTATAATAATAGTTCAAAAGTTTAGATTGATATCAACATTGATGAGTCGGCGCCTACTGTCCAGCTGATATCGGTAATTTATAAATTAAATTAAATATAATATACAAAGTTCCACGACATCTCTGTCGTGGAACTCAACTGTCTACATTCGTGTAACTCAACTGTCTACAGTCGTGTTGCGTCATCATGGACATATATATTGTGAGATGATATATATATATATATTGTGTTTCGAAAAGGAAGAAAAACGCACTAAGAAAAAAAACCAACGCAATACTTTTCGATCACCGAAAACGGACTACGGCATAATATGGATAACCAAAAACCTGTTTACACTAGTCGGTGACCGACTACGGGCTGCAACCGAATCGGTCAAAACGACCTAATATAAATGAGCCAATATTCGCCAAGAGTGTGACGTGCGTTAAGAGACTGCATTCTTTACGTTGGCAATAAATATTTATTTTTTGTTCTCAGACAGGGCCAAAAAGTTACAAAGTGGCGACCACGTACCGAAAGAAGCTGCGTTTTGAATCGGATGAATTCGAGACGTATAGGACCGGTCCATGTGGTGAAACTTAGGGGAGGCTTACGTTCAACAGTGGACGACTTTCAGCTGAAATGATGATGAAATATTTCATTCCTTCTACTTAGATGACGTTTACCTTTTAGCACGACTCCTGCAGGCATCGACCCGTCGTCGGAGTTGGAGGGCAGCGCCTGCGCCTGCGCGTCCAACACTAGCAGTGCCAGACATCTGCACACAGAGACACATTAACTAACGTTATGTACTACACAAGTTTAAATACAGAACCAGCTGCATTTATTTGGATGTTAATTAGGATGCCCAATCATCCGCTTCATTCGTGTTGATTAACTCATACAATAGTCTCAACCATTCAGATTTTGTCCGACTAGTATGTGGCCACTTGAATAGCTTTGTCATTTACAATGTTCAAATCCTGAAAGGTGCAGGTGGTCGGGTATGAAGGGCAGACAAGGAGGTGGGCCATATCCCGCGAAGGGTCTCCACACTGGCACCGAGTTTTGGATGGGTCTAAGATACCCCATTTGGCCAGAATACCCAATAAAGGTTAACATGTGTTTGGTAGCATCAGCACAAGTTTATTGTACTCAATATTCTAGTACCTATGCTGTGCTGCTAATGAATTACTGTGGACAGTTCACAGCGTGCTAAATAATATTAAATAATTTATTCAATACAATATTTATTTTTTAAAACGCTTTTTTCGTATTTTTCTCAGTAAACCCTTTCATTTCATACCCATATCATGGCAGTGCACAAAAAACAACTAGTCCGCTATCTTGGGCCGTCCGCCATATTAGATTTAGAATGACGTCCCTTAGTTAACCATGCATTTTCATCTAAACTAAACGTGTATGCAAAATTTCATCTTAATCAGTGGAGGATAACTGCTTTAAAATTCAGTTGCAAGATTTGACCCGAACACACTTACATACATACATACATAATTAATTAATTAAAAGCTTGTAAAAACGTGGTTATTGTAAACCCAGACCTAACTAAAATATGTTTATGTTCACTGCATGCAACATTACCTACTTTACCGGAAAAGACCGTCCATTTTTATTAACGTACAATAGCTGTCGCATCCTTGTCTCATTGTCGCGTTGCGACTGTCTTTGGAATCTATTTTATATCTCACTAGTTTCAATATTTCTCACCGCTGTTTCTTTCTCACCGTAAAATAATCGCGCGGCCAAACCCCGGTTTGTGGCACGAACACATATTAAAATGTGCGGAACATTATCTACAAATTATTTACCTTTATATAATTTATTGCACATCGGTAGGTACAGGACATAATAATCGTGAGTCACGAGTTAACAATATACAATGGGTTATCGGACACATTTCACGTATAAACAAAACATAAAAGGATTTTTTGCACACCTCACTGTGCCTACAAAGATAGGGCAGAATAAAAGAATGGCTTGCTGACAGATTTACGAGATACACACTACTTAATAATATTACAAGTTTTAAACGCTTACTAGCTTTTATCATGAAATGTTGCCGGTTTTTAAAACCACTAATCAAACACACAAACACACTTTTTTAGGGAGATAATCGCAATTAATTTAATTATACTGCCACAATTCGCTAGTGACGATGGACTACCATCGTCACTGGCAAACTGTAGCAGTATGATTACATGGTAAACCATTTTTTATCTTTTCTGATATCACTGGAAAGTCGGAATGAGAACAGGTATATAGAACAGGTAGGTTTAAACACTTTGATAGCTGAAATGGTTAAGGTTACAGCGGACCCCCTTCCATTATTCGCAGACTAGCCCTTGTCCCATAAATCTAAAGATTCCATATAAAAGCAGACAATTGCACGTTCGCCGACTATTCCCGATTGTCACGCGGACGGACCCGCGGTCACAGCTAGTTTATAACATCGAAGATAGACAGTTTTCAATTAACTCATAAATATTAATCGACACGCTTTTCTTTTTACGAAAACATCACGATCTTCATTTAGTCGATAAACTCTATTTGTCCACGTCCAACTGGGCTTATGTTCTTAAACATAAATATTGATGCGAGCGAAAAAAAATTTTTTCGCTCGTCTCTGTTCTGTGTTTAATGTCGTATAATACTAACATTAATTACTAGCAAAGACACTGGTGGATGCTTATGTAAAAGTCTCGTGCCGGCTAAGCTTTTACAAATTTGTATTCTCTGTCGCAATTTTTTTTTTTTTTTTTTTTTATTAATTATAGGCTCGCGCTTGACCACTATCTCACCTGATGGTAAGCGATGATGTGGTCGACGATGGAGCACGCTTGCCTAGAAGTAACCTATTCACTCTTGACTTAAAGACCCCTAGATTGTAGCTATCGGGAAACACAGACTCCGGCAGGGAATTCCACTCCTTAGCTGTACGCATAATAAAAGTATTCTCAAAACGTTTAGTGCGTATGGGTGGGATGTCTACCATGTACCGGTGGCGCTTCGCCGTACGTCTGGTAGTCCGATGATGAAACGGGCTGGGCGGAATTAGATCATGCAATTCCATCGCACACTCCCCGAAATGTAACCGATAAAAAACCGACAAGCTGGCAACTCGGCGACGGTGTTCAAGGCTCTGGAGCTTTGACTTAACCAGTGCTTCATCGCCGATGAGCCTCCTGGCCCGCTTTTCGATCGACTCTAGTGCATCAAGCTGGTATTTGGCAGATCCGTCCCAGAGATGAGAACAGTACTCCATGCATGATCGAACTTGCGCTTTATACAAGCTGAGCAGCTGTTCTGGCGTGAAGTACCTCCTCACCTTCGCAAGGATCCCCAGCTTTTTGGCAGCCAGCTGAGCCTTTGCCTCAATGTATGAGCCAAAATTGAGAGTCGATGTCAACGTAACGCCAAGAAGCTCAAATATGCTAATGCAATATGCTATTATACTCCTAAATATATTTCTTTTTTTAATATTTATAACTCGTGAAAAACACGATACCCCATTAGTATAAATCATCTTTACATACAGATAGCGAGTGTTTGTTTGTCCGTCTACTTTTAGACATGTCGTATGCGCCACTCGGGTAAGCTCAATACACAGTTCCGCTGATTTATTTGACACAGCAAATATGAAGCTGAATTATTTATTGACACATTCATTAATCCTTTTGAGGTTTGGTTAAGTACGTATTGTTTAAGTTATTGTAAAAAGTTACGCTGAAATCCATTTACGTATAAAAACTTCACTTACGACTTCACGATTTTAGAAATTTCTGCATATCTTTTATAAAATAAATCCCCGTCACAGGATGGCAGATGGAGACAAAGGGGCGCTAAACACACGTGGCATCAGAAAATTAGAACCAAATGACCAAAAAGTGGAGCGATGATAATCATGATTGTTTAATTAGACCAAAATATTTATTTTTAAATACGGACTTATTATTAAGTCCCATAGCGAACTCGGGCACTACCCCAACACGGATTGCTAAGGATTGAAGAGGATAACATAAGCTAGCGTGATCGAAAAAAGCAAGTGAACTAAGGTTCCGTGACAAGGTACAATCAACTTTTATTCCATGTAAATTTAAAAAGTATGGAGTTTCTTGTGCATTCTTCTCCATAACAAGCTACTTTCCGAATGCACGGTAGAATCAACTTTTATTCCATGTAAATTTAAATTGTGACATTCAAAAGTGCCGCTTGGTGGCCCAGTTGAAATAAATATCTTTTGTCTTGTCTTTGTCTTAAAAAAGAGACACTACAAGTCTATTTCACTGGCGCAGATGGCGCTACAAATATCCTTCACCGCCAAAAGATGGCGCTACAAGTATCCTCCAACGCCAAAAGATGGCGGTACAAATCTCCTCCACCGTCAAGAGATGGCGCTACAAGTTTCCTCCACCGCCAAGAGATGGTGCTAGAAATCTCCTCTATCACCAAGAGATGGCGCTACCTTGTCATGTAACAATATTATTCTGTCTCGCGAAAGCGCTACCTTGTCTGTATCAATATTATCATGAATTGCCATCATCAATTTATTTTACCTCAGAGCTTATTTTGTAATCCAGTCTTTCTAAAGAAAATATTTATATAACTGTTTGTATTTCGTGTTTATAAATTAACTAGCACATCACCCGCGACTTCGTTCGCGTGATCCGTATTTTATCCTACGGATGACTTTTAAGTTCACCCGCTTAAAGGTTGAATTTCCAAAAATCACTTCTTATTGCTCCCCTACATCATAAAAAGAAGCCCTGTTCAGTAAAATTCTTCAAGAATCTTTGACACCCCCTAAATCATCTTTTAGGTGTATTTAGGAGTAGTTTTGAAAACTAATAATGGAAACCTTTACTATTTACTGGGGTTAGTATATACCAAGTTTCAAATATATAAGCCCAACAAATTTCCACCTTTTCACCTCAAAATCAAATCAATTTTTTTTTATTTCACGTAGGCCTACACGGGCACCTATAAAACGTCGACAAAAGGTGCACGGTTCGGGTTGGTCGTTACCTATGGAGAAAAACCGGTAAGAAACTCCATGGTTACTCTTTAAAAAAATGTTTTGGTTTTACAATATTTCCATGTTACATACAGCATTAGTACTTAGATATGGGAGGACAACATTGGCCCGACAATAAGTCGTAAGAAACTTTAAAAAAAAGGATTATATTTTTAGCGACCAGAATGGAAAAACAAATTTAAAAAAAACAATTGAAACAACCTAAAATTAATTTATTTCAGAACAGACTTAATTTTAACAATAATTCAACTAATCATTAAAATTCGAGCAATCACAAACAACCGTTAATATTCAAAACAATAAAACAAAAGCCAAAATAGAAAAATATGAAACGAAATTAATGCAAGTAGCGTAGGTACCGACAACCTTACCGTGCGATGACTCAGGACCACCACTACCAACAATAAGTTTCGCTTTTACGGCCTCTCCTGATATTGCGCCGCCCTCGGTTGCACCTTGGACTTCTTCTTCAGGCACTAGCAGGCATGGCGGGAGTTTGATCGCCGTTTTCGTCCGACTTGGTCCCGTCCGTTGTGCCAGCAGATGCACCTGAAGGCTCACCCACATCGTCAGAGTCGTCATCATTGCAATCTGGAGAAACAAGTGTTTAATTATACGTGACAACATGTACACCTTTAATATTCTGTTATTCATCACGCATACAAGGCCCTCATACAAAGATACACTTTCACGACCAAAATTTAAGCACTTCACCTTCAGAAGTATGCATACATCATCATACATACGCACACACACCACGCATTAGCACGTATGTATTATTATTAATGATTGTTATTCTTTTTTTTTCTTCTTTTTCTGATACTCAGCTAAATCCGGTAAGACTGGAAGCCGACCCCAATAACAATTGGGAAAAGGCTAGATGATGATGATGATGATGATGATTGTTATTCTTTTTTCTATTTCTGATGCATAAAATGTTGTGAACACGAGAACCATAACGGGTGAGGACACTGACTCCTGTAACACAGGTCTCACCTAGCACAGGAGTCAGGGTTTCAAATGGAAATGTAACTTTTTCTTTGTGTCAATAAAAATATTTTATTATTATTATTATTTATTATACATCAAATCTACGTCATAGACGTACTTGTCAGGTTGACGACGTAAATAACGCGCTACGGCACGTTAAGGATTGGTTCACTGTCAATAATTTAGTTTTAAACGGTAAAACAACTAAGTGCGTAAAATTTTCCTTGCCGAATGTCAAAAGTACTGATTGTGACATTATATTAAACAAGGAGAAGCTAGAATTCGTCGATAGAACGGTTTTCTTGGGGATCACGCTAGACTCGAACTCGAAGGTTACAATGGGGTCCTCATTTAAAATCACTTGCAGGGCGGCTAAGTTCGGCAGTATATATATCGTTTCTAACAGCATACTGTTAGAAAAATTCGTCAATTTACTGATGTAGATACCGCGAGGCCTGTCTATTTTAGTTACTTTCATAGTATAATGTCTTACGGTATCTTACTATGGGGAAGGGCTGCAGACATTGAGCCAATTTTTATTCTGCAAAAACGAGCCATCAGAGCGATATACAATCTTCGCCGGCGCGATTCTCTAAGGGAACTGTTTAAGGACATTAACATCATGATGGTTCCTTGTCAATATATATGAAAAGATCATGTACGTGAGAAAGAATTTACATCTTTTTAGTAGAAACGGAGATAGACATAATTACATTACTAGAAATAGGGACCAATTAGTTCAACCAGGTTTCAGACTGGCTAAAGTAGCCTCATCTTTCATGGGGTACTGTACAAAATGTTACAAAAAAAATCCCCCCCACATTCTAGGACTGAATGAGACGAAATTTAATAATAGTAGTAGTAGTTAGTATAAAACGCATACTATGCAGGCAGGCATATTATATGTTGGGGGATTACATCACTGATAAAAATGCTTGGCTCAATGCAAGTCCTGCTCCACAACCACTAGGGCGCAAAAACAAGTGATTGATGCAGAACATTATTGTTTTGAAGTTGTTTTGTTTCTAACATGGTGGCTCTGCGGCAGAGCATGACACATTGTTGGACCTGCTGAAGACTGTATCAATATATTTGTATTAAATAAATTCAATTTCTTTTAGTATTATATAACTGCATAACACGTGTGTGAGTACTATGCACCCAATTGTAAATCTACCATTTGCTGTACCTTTGTGTCATTCGTTGACTTGTGTGTGCCCTGGCAGTTTAGTGTCATGCTCTCTCAAATGTCTCGCTGATGGTGGCGCGTTTGTTGGATCATTCGGTTCCCTTCATGATGGTTGAGCTGGGTGGTGCCGATTAATACTTTTTACCTGTACGAAGTATAGTGTGTAGTGATTGTTTCACATATATGAATTTATTTATGTACGTACTTATGTACCTAAATATTGTAAAAAAACTATTTTATTTTTAAAAGAGTAAGTATGGTGTTTCTTGTGCGTTCTTCTCCATAACAAGCTACTTTCCGAATGCACGGTAAAATCCATTTTTATTCCTAGTAAATTTAAATGTAACGTTCAAAAGTTCACCATGACTGCGCCTGCCAGGACAAAGCCTGATGCATGTTCGGGGAACACGACTTCCGGGACAGCGCCCAATGCGTATACATAGTACACGACTTCCGGGACAGCGCCCGCTGCGCATACACAGTACGCGTCATCCAAAACAAGGCACTCCAGGGTGCCAGCCCTGGGAGCGCACTGAATCTGGGCTGCATCAGCCACCCGTTTTGATCAGTAAGGCAAGCACCTGCCTCACATTCACACGCACGCATACACCATACAAGTGCTACTGAAATATAAAATAAATTATAACGGTTCGGTTAAAACTTACTTTTAAAATATGCAGCACAACTCTCAGGACATCACTCGCTTTTCCAGGGTACCATGTACTGCGCTGCGGCCTGAGTTGTCTTGCCTCTAGCTCCACTGAACAACTTCAGCTCATCACGATCACTTGGTAACACTTAACTCACGCGGTATGGACCATCTCATGCCAGGGTCCAGCTTCCCAGCAGACTGAGAATACTTTATTACGAACACCATATACATATACAGCACCATATCCTGCACTACTGGCGGCAGTGTGCAGCTCGGTAGGAAGGTTCGGTTCAAAAATCGCAAGTATGGGCTCGCTAGTTAACCGTTTTATAAGATGTTGCCGGACTTGATCTTGATCAGGTCCCCATTCGAATTTTACGTCTTTCTTTGTGAGACGCGAGATACATGCGGTTTCTATCGAGTAACCTGCGATATAACGCCGAAAGTAACCCGCAAGGCCTAACAACTGGTGTACTTCTAGTGCCTCGATTTTGTGCGGACTCGGCCTAACCTTAGTCACTACTGTAACGCGGTCCAGGTACGTCACTAGTCAGTTTGATCTGCATTTTACCAGTTTTTACCGTAGTGGTGGCGGTACCGGATATTAATAACAAATAATTTTTCTATCACAACCATCAACTTAACAAGTACCGCACCTATGAAAGGTGTATTTATTTTGTCAGGTTCATGAAAACTTAGTGTTTACTTTTAGTACCTTATCCAATATATGAGTAAGGTACTGTCTGTTTTGTGCGAATATACGTGACACCATCGTAAATTTAGTACATCAGTCGCTATGATAATGGGTGTATTCATAAACGACGCAGGTACTATGACAAAATCTACCTAAAGAGCGATATTACTTAACTCGACAGTCAAAGTGATGTATTCGCGAGCATCAACCTCCTTATCACTTAATCCTTAAACTAAACCTGAATAGATAGCGCACATAATCTTAACTCAAAAAGATTGAGCGTTATTTTAAATGTAAAAAATTGTATGTATTCTTGTGGAAATAAATAGTTTTTTTTTTTTTTTTTTTAATTTGTTTACGCGAACCGGATAAGTAATTTACTACCGCTGATGATATCAAGGATACATTAAGTGCACCACTATCTATTAGAATATCAACCGGTACACCCTGTATCACGGCTGTATTTACACGGTGTTATCCTTTGCGGTTGAAAGTTCGCTACACAAGTTAACTTTACGTCGTTTGTTATTGTTGCTTTCAGACTCAGTGCGAGCCTTAGCAAAACCGTCACTCTCTTTATGCCCTACCTTCTTTCAGAAAGAACAAATCGGTCTAGCATTATTACTACTACCGTCTTCATTACGCTTCTTGGGGCACTTATCTTTATATGTCCTGTTTGACCGCAATTAAAACATTTGTTTTCAGATTTACTGGGGCTGTTAATATTACGCCTTTTAGTAATATGGACATAATACTGGATGACACTGATTTATCTGGGTTACGATTATCAAAATTACGAATAGGCTTTACATAATTAGCTAAAAAGGAAACTAGGCATTCTGACGTTAGGTCAGCATTGATAGAAGCTGCGCGTACCTGTACATCACTGATACCGTGAACCACTATTTGAAATTTTCAACCATAAGTTGTTTGCTTAACCCTTTCACTAAACGTAATTTTTATAACGAACGACGCGCATACTCTGCGTAGGACAAAAACTTGTCGGACGTGGTGTTTATGAATTCATGAAGAGTTTGGGCATAATTAATCTTTTGCGGACACAACCGAAAAAGATTAATTATGCCCAAACTCTTTGCCTTAAATTCAATAATATTCTTCGCCTTAATGGTTTTCAAAGCAGGTAGTGTGACATATTCTAGTATTCCGAATGTCGCACTGTGTGGAAAACCCCTGCGAAGAGTAGACAAGTTTAAATACCTAGGCCACTGGGTTACCGAAGATCTTAAAGATAATTGTGACATTGAGAGGGAACGTAGGTCGCTGGCTGTTCGTTGTAACATGCTGGCCCGCAGGTTCGCGCGATGTACGAAGTCAGTAAAAGTAACGCTTTTTAAAGCTTACTGTCAGTCCTTCTACACGTGCCGCCTGTGGGTCAGTTTCACTCAGCGAGCATACAGCGACCTGCGCGTCCAATATAATAATGCACTGAGAGTACTGTTGGGGCTGTCGTGGCGTTGCAGTGCGTCAGGGATGTTTGCGGACACAAACATTGATGGTTTCGCCACCATTATTATAAAAAGATGTGCGTCTCTGATGGGGCGTGTTTGCGGCGGTACCAACACTATTCTCAGTGTGTTCGCAGATCGGTGGGATTCTCCGATGATGCAGAGGTGGATGCAGCTCCACGCTAAAGTGTAGCTATATGTGTTTTTAGTTTTATATCTTTACCTACTAACACTAGTTTTTTAAGTAAATTGTTACTAACTCTATGGACTTTGTCTGAAATAAAAGATTTTTAATTTAATTTAATTTAATTTTTTATTCCGTAACGAAATTGGACCATGAACGAACATTTGTAGCCCACTCGTTTAGCCAGGTTTTTGCGACACCTTTCAAACAATGAGCCACACGCAAAAAGCACTCAAGATCGTCCCAATGGGTCACATGCTTAGCCCTGTCCACTTCGTTAAACCACACCTCAAAATTGTTTATAGCGGGATCAAAATTCGACACGTAGTAGTTGTTAGACTTGTTTTTTGTTAATACCCCCAACGCATCAACAAGCGCTTGGGTCGGCGAAACATTATTTTCATCTAAAGCACGGGTGTGCTGCTGTCACTAATTGACGGCGTAACACGCGAACCACTAGCTGTGTTTGTCTCAATAGCCGTCAATCGCGACATAATAGTGCCTAACACATTATTCACAGACACATCATGAGGGTAGGGTCGAGATCTACCACGGCGATGATGTGTACGTGACTTAGACCTTTCTCGCAAACTATGATTGTCACCATTACGTGAGCGACTGATCGTGAACGAGTTCTGCCATCACGCGAACGCGAGTGAGTCCTGTCACGACACGAATGCGAACGCGAACGAGTTCTACCGTGCGGTGATCGTGAACTATGCCTATGGTCTTGTCGCGATTCACTGCGACGGCTACGCCTACCCTCAGAGCGAGGTGGCGTCCTAATTAGCTCTTCAAGTGGCATTTTTATTTGAAATCAACGGCTGTTTGTGTACGTATCAAGGCTAATAATTATGATCAAATAGGCTTAATCCCACTTCTGATATTAGCGACCAGAATGGAAAAACAAATTAAAAAAACAATTCAAACTACCTAAAATGAATTTATTTCAGAAAAGACTTAATTTTAACAATATTTTTTGCCTCTCAAGATACAGGTTGCCCTAGTTTGAGAGGCAGGGTTCATTAACCAATGGTTACAATGTAGTTTCTACAATATAGTTGTATACTTATGTGAACACTTATTATTTTAACATTTTTGTACTAATAAACATTTATTATTATTATTATTAATTCAACTAATCATTAAAATTCGAGCAATCACAAACAACCCTTAATATTCAAAACACGAAACAATAAAACGAAAGCCAAATTAGCAAAATAAGGAACTAACTTATTGCAAGTAGCGTAGGTACCGACAACCTTACCGTGCGACGACTCAGGAGCAAATGACCGATACTCGCTCGAGCGAGCGCACGCTGTTATATTAATCGGTAGGTTTATAAATAAATAAAAGTTAACAAATTAATCAATAATCCCTAAGAACACAGTTTCCGTTATAACTTCGAGATTTTTGCCGTCAAGATTTAAATTTAGGTCACGTTACATTTGGTAAAGAGAACTTTAGACATTTTGTTTTTTTCTTATTTAGTAAAAGATTGTTAGCTGCGAACCATTTTGAGAGAATATAGACTTTCGTTGACATGTAAGACATCCGTATCTTTCCTATATATTTTGAAAATTAGCAAAGTATCCTCCTTAGGAGTAAATTTTCCAAAAGCCAATAAATACATGAATTTATTTTTTTCAGACAAGAGTGTAAATCTCAAAGTTCAGGTGTCCAACTTAAATACTGTAGATATTTTATACAAACTTTCAATCCCCTTTTTACTCCCTTGAGGGTAGAATTTCCGAAAAAAAAAAAATGAAAAAAAACTCATTGTTTTTTAGGGTTCCGTACCCAAAGGGTGGTCTGTCTGTTTGTCTGTCTGTCACCAGGCTGTATCTCATGAACCGTGATAGCTAGACAGTTGAATTTTTCACAGATGATGTATTTCTGTTGCCGCTATAACGAAAAGTACTAAAAACAAAATAAAATAAATATTGAAGTGGGGCTCCCATACAAGAAACGTGATTTATTTTGCCGTTTCACCGTATTTTTGTGCCGTAAACTGTAGAAATTCCATACAAACTTTCAACCCCCCTTTTACCCCCTTAGGGGTGGAATTTCCAAAACTCCTTTCTTATTGCTCACTTATGTCACTTGAGGAACCTGCCTGCCAAATTTCATTTTTATACGTCAAGCAGTTTTGCGACATTTCGTGATGATTGAGTGAGTGACCTTTCGCTCTTACATAATATAATATAGATCAGGGGTGGCCGACTTGATTAGATCCAAGTTCGTGCGCAGTCGGCCGGTTTTTTATTTTATTAAGAGGGAAAACATAAAACTGAAAATGATGCAGCCCAGAGTAATAATTTCGTTTTGAAATATCATGTGGTCCATTTGAAATGTATCTGAAAATTTTGTAGCCATTTCATAGATATCACTATGATCAATGAAATTATTAAATGGATAACTGATGAATTAAAACCAACTTCTCAATCCTCAAGAAAACTATAGAGAGCTGCGTAGAAGAGAGGATAAATAACGTGACGGAACGGCGATTGAAAAATGATACAAGATGATGCGTGCAGCATTCGGTGATTACGTTGCGCAGTCTGTTCTACGTATTTATATTTTTTGCCTTGCCATGATCGACTGGACTAATAGTCACGATGGACCGGTTAGCCACCCCTGATATAGATAGATAGATTGAGGACTATATTGGAAGATAAATTGTCTTTGACAAACAGATGTCTTTACTTTCAGGTTAATTGAGGTGAAAGCAGAATTAATTTAACTATTTAATAAACTGGCACTAGGCTGGGGTAATGCAATCACATAATTTTGTAGCAATAGATTTTATTAAAATAAATACATCAATTACCAGCTAACAGAACACACAAACATTAAATATTACTAAGTAACTCGTAGTGCGTCAAACAGTAAAGCTACGAAGAGTTTTTGTTGTGCATACTATATTGTTGGAGGTTTTCTCGTCGTTGACGAGTAACCCGCCGCTAGTTATTGTGTAGAATTATAACACCAAACCACTGTTCCGTTATATATTATGGACACAGTTTTTGGTTTATATCTAGTGACCTGAGCCGCACTTAATGTTGTGTTAAATTAACATGCAAATTAGCGTGTGACGGAATTTTAGTTACGACTGATTTAATTAATATTGAGTATTGTACTTAAATTGTCGTACGTTTTCTCTATTATCATTATTGGTTCGTACCGTACATGCTCCCGAGGGAAAGGTATACGTGCTCAGATCATTAGCGTTACAAGTTGAATATATTTAAAATTATATAAAAACAAAATTAATGTTAACACAGTAAACAATAAGCAATAAATTATATACAAGCCCTATTCTTAAATAATATAATCTAAACAATACGGATAGAAACGGCATACTAACGGATGGCCGATGATGCAGAAAATTTCTGGAATGACGACCGCGAACCGGAAGACGTTGCGTTGGAAGGCCTCCCGCCAGGTGGACCAATAACCTGGTGAAGGTTGCGGGTATTCGCTGGATGCGGGACGCATGGGACCGGTCAATGTGTCGACGCTTGGGGGAGGCCTATGTCCAGCGCAATGGACGTCTTTAAGCTGATATGATAATGATGAAACAATAAGCATAAAATAATAAATTCTTAAATATAAATTCAAAGTTCGAATCTTGTTGCCATGAAACCATTATTGCCAGGTGTGAATGGTATTTATATTTTTGTTGGACTTTACTATATACTATATTTTTGTTGCATATTCACTTATACTGGTATAGAAATCAGCTGTGAAATCTTCGAGGTAGTGTATGATGTGGACTGATTGACTATCTATTCATACTTTCGTTTGTATTTTTTATGGTCTAATAATTTTGGGCTTAGTTTTATAAAAAATATTTCAGCCGTTGGGACGTTATTGATTAACCAACATGCAAACATCCAGACATACAGCGCGGTAAAAAAATATTGACAGCAATTGTCTAGAAGCTTGCATCTTCAAGCAAAAAGTCAGCTACTTTCTCCCCGATAGCGATGCTTACGGCGGCCGTATTGCCACGTACCACGCGGGGCAGCGCGCCCAGGTCGGCCACGCGCAGGCGCTGCAAGCCACGCACGCGCAGCCGCGCGTCCAGCACGCCGCCCACAGGCGTCGTGCCCGCCGCGTGGTACACCGCGAACGTCATGTGCTGGCTGTAGCAGCGCCAGTACCCCGCGGGGTCCTCGATGAAACGAGGGCACCCAGGCAACTTCAAGTGCAAAAGACTCGCATTACGTTTCTTAAACGGTGACGACTCAATCAACTGTTCAACAATACCTATCGACCGCACAACGTTGTCCATGTCTCTAACATCGTCCAAGTAGTTCGGGAATATGGCGGGATGAGCGAGATGATCAGAGCTAGCGAGCCGAACATAACCAACTGAATATGGATTCAGCAAAACTGGAGATATCACTATGATCCCGCAGTCCTGGTTCGCTATGCTCACCTGGTCTACTATATCTTTATCGAAACCAGTCGCTTGCATGAACACTAGCTTGGCAGCTGTCACTAAATTCCTATCGATATAAGCATGAATTATTTGAAGGTTTGGCAGCTTACAGTCACTTCCGTCGAAGCTCTCGTTCAGTAGCTTCCGCTGTACGAAGTCGTAGCAGTGAGAGTTGAGGAACGCGCTGACGTCGGTGAGGCCGATGGAGGTGAGCGGTCCGGAGTTTGTCGTCAGCAACTGTGCCACCTGATCTGCTAGGGTGGCGAGAACCGCCAGGTCGCCCTTGATGCCCTCACCTTTATCAACACAGGCCAGCAAGAGCGGTAGGACGTGGTCAGTCATGTTCGCTCCAACGCCCGGCAAGTTCACTTTTACGGATATACCCATGCTCTGTAAGTGATCAGCAGGGCCGATACCAGACAACATCATTATTTGAGGAGTTCCGATGGCTCCTGCACTGAGGATTACTTCCTTGCGCGCATATACCTTGAGCTTCAGTAAGCCCTGCACAACAGTGACGCCGCGCGCGATGTTGTTATCATCTATAATGACTCCGGTGCACCGAGTGTACTTAGCGACCTTCAGGTTACTCTTGACGTCTTCTCTCGCTAGATATCCTCGTGCGGTACTCATCCGCTCCCCGTCATACACATATCCGATGAGATGACTGACACCTATCTGCGATTCCGCGTTCACATCAGGATTATCGGGGAATCCAAGATTCTTGTATCCATGTATAAGTCGGGAGTGCCATGGATTTTGTGAATCATCAAAGAAGCCGATGCGCATTGTCCCCGTAGTGTTATGGTATGGTATTGAAGAGGCTGGAAGGAGGTCTAGGTCTTGCAAACCTTCGTATTTGAGGAAATATGGCTTCAGGTCTTCCCAGCTCCAGCCAGGGACGTTGATATCGTCGAAGTCCTGGCGGTTGCCGCGCGTGTACATCATGTAGTTGATGGAGGTGGAGCCGCCCAGACACTTGCCACGGCTGAAGCGGCACTGCTGGTCCTCAGACGAGAGACAGGACACGTTGTTGGGGATCGTCTTGTACTGCCAGTCGAGGTCTGAGCCAAGGAGGTTCATAGCTGCACTTGGGATCTGTAAGAACAGAAATAGCCACGATCTACATTAAAATATTTTTTTGAATGTGTTTTATGTAAGCATGATTTGAACTTTGTTACCTTGGAGATGGGGCTGGGGTCGCCGCCAGCTTCGATGAGCAGCACGCTATAGCCGGCAACTGCGACGCGCGCAGCCGCTGCCGTACCAGCCGCGCCCGCGCCCACGAAGATGTAGTCGAACCGGACACCATCTACATTACATACAGTAAATGAAGTTTCATGAACGAAATAGGCATATATTGGTTCCGATGCCCCCTCGTTTCGCAGATAAAAATTTCATAGAATTTCGTTTCGCAGAAAATGTTTCGTATAATATTGGGTCCTTGTATTTTAATATCGAATGTGTCAGTATTTTTAACGAATATTGTTTGATCGGTGTATTTTAATAATAATTATTATTTGTACGATAGTGAGAAGGAACATTTGCCACCATTTTGTGGGTCGGTGACTTCATGACTTGTATGTTTTTCATTCCGTTCCTCTTGTAGCTCATGTTTAAAATAGGTCGAATCTATTCCAAAACCGAATTGCGGCACCCCAGCTTTACGTAGTCTTTTGGCTGCTACCTCTAGAGTGTATATAAAAACCGGAGGCGCGAAGAGAGAGAGCAACCACCGCCCACTGTAACAAAACATAAACCGCTTCGACTTGCTTGCAGCAAGCCGAAGCTGCGGAGGTGAAAATGTGTGCCTATGCTTTGTTACGTAAGGGCCAAACGGTAGCAATTTCCGCAGCGCCGAAGACGATGCAGAAGCAACATTAAAGTGTTTTGAGGTATAAATTGAAACGTTTAATAAATTTTATATTAACTAAACAATATGAGGATAAAGAATATTTGCATTGTATTTAAACATATCATGAAACAAAAATCAATGATTTAAATTTGTCCAAAGTAAGTATGCTGCATATTAATTATTCTATGAAATGATAATATCAGAAAAAAATATGTAAAACGAAATTCCATAAAACTTTTCTCTATAAAACAATTCAAAAAACAATTCTGCGCAATTAAGCATAAGTAATATGAAATGAAACACTTAATCAAATTCTTGTAATTGTAATCTCTAAGGATCTTTCCAGGGAACCTCAGATATTTCTCTAATTTTTGCATTCGGAAACCTTAAACTTAGAATCTAACATATCGTAGACATCACAAAGCAATATTCTGCTCGTGAAAGCCCAGGAGCGTTTGGCTAAGTTCGGTTGAGTGATTAACGCGACGTTGGAAATTACCAGAACTGGCAATCAGGTGACTTTTGACGATCCAATTCAGTCATGGAAATGAGAGTTTTATGAAATGATGTGCACCACTGACAAACTGCTTATGTTTCCACCATTAAATAAATTGACGTCAACGTCATGTTGATGACATAAGTTACGTTTCCAAGTAGAGAACCCTAAGAGAGAACCTTTTGCCAAAGTGACGCCAATAGGGTAATATGGCTGTGTCTTTGACAAATGAAAGGCGATGGTTAGCTCTCATTCTATATTAGTCTTAGATGCTGAGATGTCGCTGACGGCGCAATGGCTGCTGTCAAATGATTTTTGCTTTGTGTGTTTAAACTGGTTTACCATCGTTATTTATTTATTTGGTTTCAAATTAACAGAAGCAAACGCAAGGTGAAACAATCTTCCCATACAAAGAAACTGTCCCGACGTACTGTACTGATTATACTGATTATTTGATTTATCTATCGATATCGATTGATTATTGGTGATCTATCTATCGCCGTGGAACGGAAACGAACGCAATCGATTTACAAAAAATAATCGGTATAATTAGATGAAAAACGCTAGTTACGTGGCGGTAGTACGGTTTCTTTGTATGGGATGAGGCATCTGTATCATATTATCTGTGCCTTATGTAAAAGGTTTAGGTCTGTACAATGACAACAGTTTTAATTGGAATAAAGACGTGGCTCAGATCAGCCAGAAAGCCGCGTTCTCGCTGCGGCCTCTCTATAGATTCAAGCATTTCCTCCCATCCAGCACCAAAATCACTTTGGTCCAGTCACTTGTGCTTCCCATTATCGACAATGCTAATGTTTGTTATCCTGATCTATCCCAGGAACTTCTAAATAAATTGGATCGACTTTTCAACAATTGTATTCGCATTGTTTTTGGCTTTCGTAAATACGATCACATTTCTTCCTACCGTTCTCAGCTTAAATGGCTGCCTATCCACCTCAGGAGGTCCTTCAGATCTCTGCTTGCTCTTCACTATTATGAACGATCCTTGTGCTCCCGATGAACTATAAATGTATTTCAAAGTTTTATGCAGTCCTTACACTCGTAACTTTCGGGCTTTCAAAAATCTACTCCTCCAAATTCCTTCACACCGCACCGGTTTTATGTCCAATTCATACGCTGTCTCAACAATAAAGCTCTGGAACGCGCTACCCTTTGGCATTAAAAAGGCTGAAAGCCTCGTATTTCTTTTTATTGGTATTTATTAGTTTATTTTATTTGTATATGTGTATTATTAATATTTAGGTAAGAATTAACATTTTCGTATACAAGTTCTTATGTATAAATATTATTTTGTACCCGTTTTTCTTTTTAACCCAAAGGTTGACTGGTAGAGAATGCCTATGTAAAATAAATAAACACACACACTCACAAACATTCGCCTTTATAATATTAGTGGGATAAAGTGTGATGAGAAGTTTAAGTTGTTCGTGTTCATGCTGGTAGAGTTTAATTGTCATAACCGTGTGGTAATGTACGCTGACGTTTTTTTTTGCATTATTATTTTTGCTATACCTACCTAAAATGCTGTCTCGCGGTATTTTTTGTTATATCCTAGTGAGTAATTAGTGAGTGATGAATCAATGTATAAAACAATTACCTTTGAGCAGGACTCCCACAGGCATCGTGTCACTCAGCTGCGCCTGCGCCTCGCATACCAGCAGGTATGCTGGTAGCAGTAGAACTAGGAATCTGGACACACAACAACACGGTCAACAAACATTACGTGTTCAAACACGCTATTGCTGCATTTTTATTATTCGGGTAGATATTTGCATAGAATGCCCAACAAAAATGAGGTTTAGGGACTCTGAAAGCTTTAGGCTTTTCTGCAGAAAAGTGCGAAACGACGATCAACAAACATTTTTCATTGAAATAAAATTGTTATATGGCCAACTAAGAACAATGACCGTCATAATGTCGCGTCAGTGTCGCGCCTGTCTGCGGGAGCATTTATGAATCTCATTTGTTCCAATATTTAAAACATTAGCTGCCCAATTTACTAGATGCATCGATTATGTATGATTAATCGATTAATCGATTATGTATCGATTTGTTATTGAGTTTTTTGTAAAATGAAGTAATCATAAAAATAGTATATTATGCAACTAGTGAATAAAAGACGGATTTAAAGCGAGGGCCGTAGATGTATCACGAGCAAGTGAAGGATTCTAACGACTGAATCACGACCGTAGGGAGTGATTCATAATGATTGAATCACGAGCATAGCGAGTGATTCAAGTGTTAGAATCCTGAGCGACGCGAGTGATTCATGGACCTCGATATAAATCCGTTTTATTCAAGAGTTGCATACTATATTTTATACCATGACTACGAGAAAAAGAAAGATTTAAGCACAAGGAATATTAATAAATACAAAATAAATGGTTTATTTCCTTCAAAATTTACCAAAAAAATGTGAAACACTGGCACCTGAGCTAGGTGCAGCACCTGTGTTTCAGGGCCCGGTGACCACCTCCGTTACGTCACAATTAATTAAACACCATTGCAATTAATATTAGAATTACAATCCAAATAAGTATTCAATAAATATCCCAGACTACAATCAAAATCATTATTTAAATCCTAATTAAAAACAAACTCAAAATTAAAATCGAAGAAGGAGTTTGAAAGTCGAAAATTCTCTGCACAAGAAGTTTATATCGAGTATTTTTTGCGCAAGGAGGCGCAAGGAGGTTATATACCATTGAGATGGAGGTCTAATACATTGGTGTGTTCCAAATTCAAACACCAAAACAGTGATTAAAAGTGCTTTTTATTCACTGTTTTCAGTGAATAAAATAAGCTTTTTAGAGGGGGAATGGTATAAAATATGTTCTTGTTTAATCAACTCTCTTAAGCACAATAATACGGAATATTGAGCTCTTTATTCACACTTCAAAGATTACTTTAACAGATCATTTAATATCCATTGCAATAGATGGCGCTGTATTACATTTTCGAGGTTACCTTTCGATTTTTTAAATTTGTATTGAAACATATTTTACAATGAAACTGTAAAAATTTGCAAATAATAGATATTAAAACAAATCGATACTGTATTTAAAGAAATATTCAATAACCAATTGAGTAAACACGTTTACTTGCAAGTCACTGCTAACACCATCCAACGCCGTGGGACGGAACTAAATGTGGTAGATGTTATTTTAGTAAATAAGCCGTTTAGGCCCTCGAAAATCACTAGTTAGGTTGGCACCTTTTTAGTCTATGAGATGAGGCATCTATACCTATGCCTCTAAAATTATATCTGTGGCACGGCTGTACTAATGAACAAATTGAATCATTGGGTTCCGTAGCCAAATGGCAAAATACGGAACCCTTATAGATTCGTCATGTCTGTCTGTCTGTCCGTCCGTATGTCACAGCCACTTTTTGCCGAAACTATAAGAACTATGCTGTTGAAACTTGGTAAGTAGATGTATTCTGTGAACCGCAATAAGATTTTCACACAAAAATATAAAAAAAAAACAAAAAATTTTGGGGGTTCCCATACTTGAAACTGAAACTAAAAAAAATATTTTTTATCAAACTCATACGTGTGGGGTATCTATGAATAGGTCTTCAAAAATGATATTGATGTTTCTAATATCATTTTTTTCTAGTTTGCGCGAGAGACACTTCCAAAGTGGTAAAATGTGTGTCCCCCCTGTAACTTCTAAAATAAGAGAATGATAAAATTTAAAAAAATACAATATGTACATAAACATGTAAACTTCCAACGAAAATTGGTTTAAACGAGATCTAGTAAGTAGTTTTTTTTAATACGTCATAAATCGTAAACTGCAATTTACCAAGTACGGAACCCTTCATCCGCGAGTCCGACTCGCACTTGGCCGGTTTTTTTTTCTTTCATACCAACCTGACCCTGACAATTTAAAACACAACAAAAAACCGGCCAAGTGCGAGTCGGACACGTGCACAAAGGGTTCGGTCCCTTTATAGCAAAAAATGGCAAAAAAACACGTTTGTTGTATAGGTTTTACGTATTTCCATAGTTTTTTCGTAAAATCTTCAGTTAAGTACATCGGTTTTGGCATTTTTGACAATTCAATTGACACTGGATTACGGCATTTGTTGTATGGGAGCCCCACTTTAATATTTATTTTATTATATTTTTAGTATTTGTTTTCTGTTGTTATAGCGGTAACAGAAATACATCATACATGAAAAATTCAACTGTCTGGCTATCATGGTTCATGATATACACCCTGGTGACAGACAGACGGACTGTGGAGTTTTAGTAATAGGGTCCCGTTTTTACCCTTTGGCTACGGAACCCTAAAAAGAATTGGAGAAATAGGTGCAGCCGCTCTGAAGTGATGCGCTAACACATTTGATCATTATTTATTTATAACGAGAAGATAGATTACGTTTGCTGCTTACCCTATTATAAAGTCACTTCCTATTACCGGTTTATGGAACGAAAACATTAAACTGAACACGTTTTACTTTATGTAATATTATAATTTTAATCAAAATCCACAAGTTTAAATTAACTATATACAATGGATGGTATTTTCGAACACATTTTGCGAATAGTGAACAACGAATAATAATGTGGCTTCTTTACATAACTCGCTGTACCTACTTAAGGAGATAGGAATGCGAAGTAAATGGCTTGCTAACATATTTACGAGGTACGCAAGCTATTATCATGAAATTTTGCCAATTTATTTAACACTAATTAACATATTTTTACGAAGATAATCGCAGTTATTTTAAGTGCCTCAATTTACCACTGACAATGATATGAGCCATGTCAAACTTCTTTCTACCATTTTGGTGTCTATATCTCCGAAATGAGGGAAAATAATAAAAAAATAAAAACTACAACAAGTGACAGGGGACCACTCCTCTCCATCCATTAATTAGACTTGATCTAATCCCGTAAATTTAAGATTCAATGGTTAATGAGTAGAATTTTATATTGACCAGTCGAACCATTCCATCACATTTTCCGATTTTCATGGACGACAGACGGACGGTACCAGATATTAGCATATTACCGTTGATATCAGATCAATGTGTGATCTCGGTAAACTCTATTCGCTCTTGTCCAAATGGGCTTATATTCTTAAAATATTTTCATTTTCATTTTCAATTTTTTGTTTTTAACCGACTTCAAAAAAAGGAGGAGGTTCTCTTTTCGACTGAATCTTAATTTTTTATGTTCCCCGATTACTCAAACACGCCTAAACCGATTTGGAAAATTCTTCGTTTGTCTGAAAGGGTATAATTTCCAGGTGGACCCATGGTTATCAAGTCAGGTTTTGATGATTAGATCCCATGGAAATCGAGGGAGCTCCTCAAATATTATAGGCAGACATTTAGCCAGCCATTGAGTAACCATGGAGTTTCTTGCCGGTTCTTCTCCATAGGAATCGACCAACCCGAACCGTGCACCTTTTGTCGACGTTTTATAAGTGCCCATGTAGGCCTATGTGAAATAAAAATTATTGATTTTGTTTTATTATGATTTTTAGCGAATTTTCATCAACAATGCAATCATTTGCACTCAGAAAGTATCATTTGGTGAAGTGGAACTGAATGAGAAGAATCAAAATCAATTTATTTCAAATAAACCTAGGTACTTTGAATTGTCAAACAAGACCACAGATGCCCACTAGAACCCCTGAATGATAAGTATGTCACGGGTATGAGATAATATCTCGAATAGTTAATCGACTATGATGAAGCAAATACTTATAAATAAATGGTAGGTACTGATGAAAATAGAAACATCGAACTGATCTGATGATGAAGCCGGAAGGTAGGTACTGGAACTCCAAAATAAAATAATGGTGTCCTAGTCGTGTTTGGGCTTATTGGAATCGTCATGAGATTTACTTTGGCTATAAATTACCATAAAAATATAGTAATTTGAGGTTCTAAAACTTCTTCTTCTTCATCGTGTCGGTGATTCCATTTTTAGATTTTAATTTAGATGTTATGCTTCGACCAGAACTCAGCCTCGTCGACAGCCCTAGCGTTGGCCTCACACAGGTCCTTCATGGTGCAGGTGTTTGTGCACAGAGAGCAGGACAGCAGATGGGGCATTGTTTGCGGTGTGGTTCCACAGTCACATTGTGGCTGAACGGAGTACCCCCATCTGACAAGGTTGTACCTACAGCGGCCCACTTGGCTTCGCAGCCTATTTAAGGATTTCCAGGTAGGCCATGGCAGTTTATTCCCAGCTGGGAGCGTTTCTGCAGCATCAATATAGTTAGTTGGAGGGGGGTATTTGAGGAGCCACAATTTCCTACGTGCTTCGCCAGGCCAGGGCTGTTGTCGTATGTTGTTTTAGCCGACTTAAGGAAGCTGTTCTAAAACTAAAAGTTAAAAATAACTTATTTTTCGCGTTCATGTGTTTTGTTTTATAAGGTCGGTTTGATTATTTTGTTAAAAAGTGTTTTTGTTCCCTCATCTATGTATTTAATCTTGTTAATTACTAGCATTAATTAGTACAAAAAAATACAAAGGTGACGTCTTGTTATACCTACCAATTACGAATGTTATGTTAAAGTCAAATCATTTATTTCAATTAGGCCATTCTAAGGTATTTTTGAATGTCAAAATACTATGGTAAAATACTACCTCAAATTTGCCACTCCTAAACATATTTCAACTTACAATATTTCTAACTCCGGAACAAGAAAATAATTCTTCTTACCCATTAGGATAAATCATCTTTACATACGAATAGCGAGTAAGTATTTGTTTGTCCGTCGCCCTATAGGCACGTAGTATGTGCCACTCGGGTAAGTTTCAGATCAATAAGCAGTTCCGCTGATTTATTGGATACAGCAAATATGTCATACGAGGAAAGCCGCGCCCACCACGCCACCTGGCGGCCGCCTCATGACTCATGTCGAACTCGGCACTCGCAGTTATTCTCGAAGCCAATTCATAGTGAATTTGAATTATTTATTGCTACTTTTTAGGGATCCGTAGCCAAATGGCAAAAACGGAACCCTTATGGATTCTTCATGTCTGTCTGTCCGTCCGTATGTCACAGCCACTTTTTCCGAAACTATAAGAACTATGCTGTTGAAACATGGTAAGTAGATGTATTCTGTGAACCGCATTAAGATTTTCACACAAAAATAGAAAAAAAACAATATATTTTGGGGGTTTCCCATACTTAGAACTGAAACTCAATTTTTTTTTTTTCATCAATCCCATACGTGTGGGTATCTATGGATAGGTCTTCAAAATGATATTGAGGTTTCTAATGTATTTGTTTTTTAAACTGACTAGTTTGCGCGAGAGAGAATTCCAAAGTGGTAAAATGTGTGTCTCCCGTATAAGTTACAGGCCGGGGGGGGCCTGTAACTTATAAAATAAGAGAATTATAAAACTAAAAAAGATATATGATGTGCATTAACCATGTAAACTGCCACCGAAAATTGGTTTGATCGAGATCTAGTAAGTATTTTTTTTAATACGTCATAAATCGTAAACCGCAATTTACCAAGTGGACGGAACCCTTCGTGCGCGAGTCCGACTCGCATTTTTCCAGTTTTTTTTAGGTATACAGTTACGGTTTTTTATATATTTTTTTTTTATTATTCATAGGTTTGCGCTTGACCACTATATTATTATACTATATTTATGGTTTGCCATAGTAAAATTACTGTTCGCTACAATCCGTTTACGAATAAAACTAAGATTTCACGATTTTGCAAAATATCTACTGATGATTTATAAAATAAAACACTTCACGCGGTGACATACGAAACGATACGAAATATTATTCCACAGTAAAAAGCTACGCTGAAATCTATTTACGTATAAAACCGAGATTTCACAATTTTGTAAAATGTCTTTGTAACGAAAATATCATGTCGGTTCAGCAGAGTGTCGCATGTTGGGGTGGGTCTGATGTTTTACAGTATAAAACCATATTTTATGATCAACAGTACGGTCCTGCTACATAGGGCAAATTTTAGTGTAGACAAAAATAAATGATCTCCCGAAAGCAACATCCAACAAAATGGTTCTTTTTGCAGATGACAGTACAGCTATAATAAAATATACAAATTCAAATAATTCTAATAATGACATTAATTCTTGCTTGTGTGACATTATACATTGGTTAAATAATAAAAATTTGGTTATAAACCTGAACAAAACAAAAGTCATGCATTTTTATCAACGCCGTGAAAACCCAAATGTTAGCATTTCCTACGAGGGCTGTGATATTGAAGAAGCTAATAAGGCTAAGTTCTTAGGCATTACAAATGATAGCCAACTTACATGGAAACCTCATCTTGAAGAACTATGCAAGAAACTCAGCAAATCTGCATATGCTCTTTTTCAACTTTCAAAGAAAGTTAACAGTCAGGCACTTCTTACGTCGTACCATGGACTGGTTGCCTCTATTTTGCGGTATGGCATTATTTTCTGGGGGCAGTCCACTGATAGTGAGCTGGTATTTAGGCTGCAGAAACGATGCATCAGGTCAATGTGCGGTCTTAAGACAACTGATAGCTGTGTACCCTATTTTAAATCGTTAAATTTTTTAACTCTGCCTTGTTTATATATATTGGAAACTGCTTTGTTTGTGAAATCTAATCCTCATTTATTTAAAAAACTATCAGAGGTCAGACAAAATCCAACTCGGACTCAATACATCAATCAACTACGTCAAGTAAAATGCAAAACCGCACTTATGGAAAAAAGTTTTTTTGGTATTGCCCCACTCATATATAATAGAGTACCAAATATTATAAACAATATGACTACATTAAAATTTTAAAGGGAGCTTAAAGAACTGTTGATTATGAAAACGTATTACACGATTGACGATTTTCTTAATGATTATTCGCTAACTGATTGACATACTGTTACTCTGATTGACATAATCATTGTGATCCTCTCATTGACTTATTTTTATTTATTATTGACATTTTTTTTAATTTATTTTGTATTGTAATTCCAATGATCTGACATTTAATTTTGTTATACTTGTTATTATTTGGAATTGTAAAACTTTGCATGCCCATGTGATGGTAAAATATGGAGAACCCATGTTTGCAAAGAAATAAATGATTTTGATTTTTGTCGGAATCAAATTTGTTAATTTATATACTATTCATAGTTATTTTACACCTTTTTTTTGGTTAAGATTTTGATTCACACACTATTCCGTTGTTGTTGAAATAGGTATTTTACCTATGTTTGCAATATTTGTAAGTATGTGAGAACCATGTTCCTATTTGTTAAATTTATGTATTTACCTGTTAATGCTTTTAATTCTTTTTTTCAAACATGCTTGGAAATTTGAGCATTATTTTGACAACCTTCTTCGAGATAAATCGAAATTGCTGTACTGGCCAAATACATGTGAGCAGCGGCCGGCAAAGGTTGTATGAAAATCCATATCTGTCGTGTTTAGCGGCCAAATAAATTACATAGTAAACTCATATCTGTCGTGTAATTTAAAAATGGAACGATATTTTACTCCGAAACATGGCAACCAAGGAGGTAACTTATCAAAGGTTTTTTTTTTATTTCAAACGGGCTTGCAAATAGAAAGCTGTTTTTTGAAAAAAAAAACAAATGAAAACTGTTGTTCGTTGTTTGTCATTGGATTTGAAAAGTAATTGTATTTGACAAAATGAGTTCTAGGTACTACTTAGTTTTAATTGCCGCGCATTATTTGAGAAAAGCACTATACAAGCCTTGGCCACAACTAGGCATTGATGGACTTACGTAGGTATGTGTGCCTCGGTTTCGCCTCGGCCCACATTTACACGTTCGTCCATCAATGCCTCTTTTGCTGGCCGCTGCAGTAATGTACTATATACCTATACTTAGTATAGTATGTAGTGCTATTCTGGGTGCATCGTCTTCACATATATGAATTTATTAATGTATGTACTTATGTAAATAATTTAAAACACTTATTTTTTTAAAAGAGTAAGTATCCCTCAAAGTGTCAATTTCCAGACACAATAGAAATTACCATTGATTTAATCCGATTCGGAAATATGGACAGTTGAGCTGATATGGAGTTTCTTGTCCTTTCTTCTCCTTAACTTGCTACTTTTTCGAGTGGACGGTAGAATCAATTTAATAATTATATGATTCTAACGTCCATTTAACCTTACCTTACCACCACTTTTATCATTAGGCTATTCAGACGGCCAATGAACAGTAGGAACGGCCTATCACTGTGACACAGACTGAATTTTGAGAGACCTGAACGTCATAATTCTGACGGAGTGTTATCTTATGGAAAATAAACCGATACCTGGCTTGGAAAACTACATAACATACTCCTCTGAAACTTATCTTAACCAGAACGATGCGATAGTAGTATACGTGAAAGAACAAATCAAATGTACAGTGGAACAAGTAATATTTCAAAATCCCCGACACATTACCTTGCGACAAGTAAAATTTCAAAATTTAAAAAACCCCCGACACATTACCTTGCGAAAACACCCCGATTCAAAGTCAAAGTCAAATGTGTTTATTTCAAGTAGGCCATTATGCGGCACTTTTGAAAGTTAAAATTTAAATTTAATAAAAATTGATTCTACTTTGCATTCGGAAATGTAGCTTGTTATGGAGAAGAACGCACAAGAAACTCCATACTTACTCTTTTAAAAAAAGTTTTATACTAGATTCAAACAGCAAAACGCCCATAACTTTTAAACGGCAAAACTGATTTTATTCAAACATAGCTAAGAACACTCTCGACAAAATCACCTTTCAAACAAAAAAAACTAATTCAATATCGGTTCACCCGTTTGGACGCAATGATGCCACAGACAGACACACATATACACAGCAACACACGTGAAACTTATAACACCCCTCTTTTTCCGGCGGGGTTAAAAACCGGAACCTATAGGGGCTAACTTTCTTCTTTTGAAAATACATCCGGACTTCGTTTTACTGTCTGTTTACAGATCCCCATCGATACACTGCACAGATATATTTCTTTCCTCACTCGAAAACATAATAAGACCCCTACAACCAATGTGATCCTTGCTGGAGACATAAACATAGACATCAAACCTAATACTAAAGACAGAAACAGTGCACCGTATTTAAATATAACTGCGTTATACGTATCCAACTAGGATCAACAGTTATCTGGATTATATAATGCTTAATATTTCCCGACAGGCGACCGTACTGGTGGATTCTACGGTGACCGACCATGCATTGGTATTCCTAAACCTGTCCGGCAATCAACAACGGGTAAATAAACTAAAGCCCGTAACTAGGATCGATTATGCCGCTGCCCTAGAGCAATTAAATTATATAGATATTTCTTTTATAAAATTGGACTCTGACGCAAATGCAGCGACTTCACAATTTATTAAGAGACTGTCTAAAGAAAAGATCTAGCAGACAAAATAGTACTTTCTTGTGATAGCTCTCAACCACCCCCATATAAGTCTGAAATTCCGCCTAATCTTGACTCTATTGTGTTAATCCCACCTGATGAATCGGAGATAGAAACACTGATCATGAACTTAAAAAATTATTGTGCTACTGGGTGGGATGCTATCTCCGCACGGTTTTTAAAGGTGGGCAAAGCTACTATAGCTCTACCACTTACGAAGCTAGTGCAGCTGTGCTTTGCACAAGGAATATTTCCGAAAGATTAAAAAAAAAAAACTCATACACCAGTGCATTATGGTGGAAATTAGACCGATTACAAAAATTATAGGCCAATCTCAGTGTTGTCAGAGTTGTCAAAGATATTGGAAACGGTATTAAAAATTGACTCAAAAAAATTCTAGAACATAATAGAATCTTATCTGAATCGCAATTCGGGTTTAGATCGGGAAATAGTACAGAAGACGCTGTAAACCATTTGGCAGATTATGTGACAGCAAAAGTAGACGCAAAATAAAAATGTCTGGGTGTATTTCTTGATCTCACCAAAGCCTTCGACACCGTCAGTATTACAACCCTTGTGGACAAGCTAGAATGCGCGGGAATGTGTAACGCCCTAAAACTTTTTGAGGATTTTCTGTGTGACCTTACGCAAAGAGTAAAGATAGGTGAAAACATAAGCTCCGAATCACTAATCAGTTTCGGCGTGCCGCAGGGAAGTGTCCTTGCTCCGAGTCTCATCCTGTTTCAGCAAGTTCTAACAAACGGAAAAATCTTCTCTTATGCCGATGACACAGCATATTTTTCATGGAGGGAACATGTACAACAACATGCAGAAATGGGCCTCCATAAAATTAAATTTTGGCTAGAAGCAAACCTGCTAACCCTCAATCTGTCGAAAACAACTTTCGTGCAGTTTGCCTTTTCCAAAACCAAATTACCTGAAGTATCTATTAAGGTCCACTCCTGCAACTATCCAGGCAATACCGAACACTTGGATAGTAAATTCAACTAGCACCTTCACTTAGACTTAATTACAACACGCACAAGACAGTTAATCTGGGCGTTCAAAAAGTTACGACGCGTTGCTGATCTGGGGCTGCTTCGGACGGTATACTACGCCCAGTCGGTACTGGATTACTGTAACACGGTTTGGGCTGGAGCGTATAAGTCCTACTTGATTAATTTGGAAAGAGCCCAAAGATCACTCCTCAAAATCATGATCTTTAAGCCATACCAGTTTCCAACAGTGACTCTGTACCAAAGGTCTCAAGTTCTAACAGTGAGACAATTATATCTACTGAATTTCCTTATACAACAGCATCGTGTTACTCCTTACAATGAACATGCAATAAGCAAACATACGATTCGCGATTTTTGTCAGTCTACTAAATGTCACACTGCATCAGCAAGACGGCAGCACATGTTTTTAGGCACATAATCTACAATAAAGTTAACACGCTAATGATCATTAACCACGTAACAAATTTAAACAGAAAATAAAAACTTGGCTTCAAACACTAGATTACGAGCGGACTGAAAAAGTCCTACAGTAACACGATGAATACTATCTATATCCAACCTTACACACAAACACCAACACACACACACTAACACACACACACTCACAAACTGTCTTAAGAATTTTAAATTTAATTTTGATTTTATTAAAGTTTGACTTTGAGTTTATTTTGATTTAGTTTTATTGCAATTTGGAATTTACTCTGACTTTACTTTATTCATATTTAATTTTATGTAATTTAATATTACTTACTTTAAGCTTGATTTCAATATAATTATTTTGTCACTACTATTATAAACAAGCGTCAACAAAGGGACTGACTTCTGTTACACATGTTTTTGCCTAGCTCAGAAGTCAGTGATTCAATTATTTTGGTGTAAACAATTTACGTGTCAATAAAAGAATATTTGATTTGATTTAATAGCGGCAGCGAAATTAGAGTGATAACGATAAGTCTGCGCGTGACGGGTGGCGTGCTTAATGTTGCCAGCATAACTAATCTTTTTTCCTTCATTTAATCAATAGTCATTTTTTATTACTCGAAACTTAAAGAAATTTAAGTTAGGCATAATTAATTACTAGCTTTTTTACCCGACTGCCGAAGGAGGGTAATGTGTTCATCAGTCTATGTATGTATGTACGTAAGTATGAATGTATATATGTATGTATGTATGTATGTATGTATGTTTGTTCCTATATGGCGTTCCAGAGTCCAAACGCGTTGGCCGATTTTGATGATTTATACGTCAATCGATTCGTCTTAACCCTGCGAGTGTCATAGGCTACATTAAAATTGGACAATAGAAAAATGGCGGATTTTGGGTGCCAAATTGTGGGGGCCCAAATTTTTTTTTTCTTCCAAGCCCCTCGAGTGGGTATCAAAATAAAGGGTTTTAAGAGGTGATTTCAAAAATATATAACACTTATATGTTTAAATGTATCTGATTTGAAAAAAAACTAACTAAAAAGTTATAAATAAAAAACTTAATTCAAAAAATCAAAAAACCAGACTGCTTCAAAAGCGAACTAAAAAGTCGTAAACAAGGAAAAAATCATGATGTGCAGGCGGAGGATACATATTCGCGGGCTGGCTGACCAAAATCTGGTGTATCCTCCGCCTGCACAGCATGATTTTTTCCTTGTTTACGACTTTTTAGTTCGCTTTTGAAGCAGTCAGGTTTTTTGATTTTTTTAATTAAGTTTTTCTACTTGCATAGAATATGATGAAATTTTTTATGAAATTATTGTGAATCTTTTAATGAATACCTACTGTTAAATTTGGTCTAACAATGGTCCTGCATTGGCTAATACCTACAATTTCAATTCTTTTTTAATTTCTTCTTCAACAATTTTTGAAGAAGCTGCAGTCACTTACCCCTTTTGAGTTATTTGGGTAACGGTGCGTTCAGAAACGCCTAAAAAAATAACAATGGTGCATTATATTACATGATGCCGGTCCTGTCCCACTGGTATATTTACTGGTAGTACGAAAATTTAGGGAAATTTTAGTATTGTGGTATCCCTAAAAGTTACCTGTCAAATACGCAACGCGGGCTCTATCTTTGTAAAACGGTACCGTATGCCCGTTATTGTCTTGTTCACTACAAAAAAACATCCCTGCCATCATTTTAAATTACTTTTAGCATAATGATGGCGATTATTTACTTCGGAAACGAATAAAAACACGGAATACAACACACTCTCTTGACACCTGACATAAATGACATACGATTAGTTCCGATTTTGGCCGCGCGCAGAGTTATCTTGCACGCACTCTACGAACCACATTGCACGCAAGTCAACGTCATTATAATTGATATTAGTGGTACGATTAGAGATCTAAAAACTCATAAAACCTGTTTTTTAGTCTCGTGCATTAGGTCCCCGAATTATTATTTGTACTCTAGCCACACTTGAAATAGCCCTTGAAGGTATATGGTTGGTTCGACATAGAGAGTTCACCTCCTGGTTCGCTGCGTCATCGTATGGGGGCGCGGCGGTAGGGTTTTAGAGACCCTAACCACCTACCAATTGTTTTTCTTCTTGAAGTTAGATGAATTTAAAGTGTTTGGTTTCATCGCAATCGGTTCGATTGCGATGAAACCAAAACTAAGTAATACTTCAAGTTACGCACAATTTTTATATATCTACATTGAAAGATAAAAGATAAAAGTTATCTTCATTGGTTTCATACATGTTACGTGATGCGTGCACAAATAAACAGACAAACAGATAAAAATCCAAAAATGCTTGAAATGGGTTCTGTTGGTTCTCCTTTAAAACCCTGGCTATTTTGTTTGGAAATATTTTCGATGTACAAAAACGACTTTTCCACAGATTTATTATATTGATGATAAGTCCAGGTTTCGTCACAGTGTTTTTCTTCTCCGTGTTGTCAGTATCAACAACGTCTAAGATAAATTTAGAATGCACAAATGAATTGAAAAGTGTTCGAATGACTGTACAAATGCTTTAATATACGTGTAAGCTAAAAAACATATTAAAAAGAAATCATCATCAGCTTTTTAATGTTTCCACTGCTGGGACACAGGCTTCCTCTTATAGAGGGAGTGGGCTGTAATCTACCACGCGGGCCCAGTGCGGATTGGTAGATGTCACATGTCTTTGAATTTTTGGTTCTAGGACATGCCGGTTTCCTCACGATGTTTTCCTTCACTGTTTTGAGAGCAGTGGTGATGAAATAAATTGCACAAAGTAAAGCGCCTGCACGGGTTCAAACCCACGACCTACAACTCATAATTCGACCGTAACCACTGGGCCACCACTGCTCTAGAAAGAAATATTTTATTGCATTTGCGCTTAGATGTTTCAGAAAATCTTTGCCACAGCTTAAGGCTGCTTTTCCACCAGAGATATGCTATGCTTAGTTGCTATGGATGTGTTTGATTTTTTTTTGTTTCGTATCCACCGGACGCTCGCAGCTTTGACCAGGTCGTCGCTTCATCTAGAGGGAGGCCTGCCAACGCTGCGTCTTCCGGTACGCGGTCGCCACTCTAGAACGTTTCGGCCCCAACGGCCATCCATTCTGCGAGCAATGTGCCCTGCCCACTTGGCAATTCTTCGGGCTATGTTGGTAACCTTGGTTCACTTGCGGATGTCTTCATTTTTGATTCGATCAAGCACGCAAGGAAACTCCGAGCATAGCTCTCTTCAATGCCCTTTGGGTGACTTTAAGCCTTATGATGAGGCACATGGTGAGCGACCACGTCTCTATCCTGTAAGTAACACACACTCGTGTGTGTGTGTGTGTGTGTATACAAGTAATTACATTTTGATGACTATCAGTTGTAATGATATGACATCAAAATCAAAATCAATTTTTTTATTTCATATAGGCCTACATGGGCACTTATAAAACGTCGACAATGTGCACGGTTCGGGTTGGTCGTTTCCTATGGAGAAGAACCGGCAAGAAACTCCATGGTTACTCTTTTAAAAAAATGGTTTGGTTTTACAATATTTCCTTGTTACAGCATTAGTACTTAGATATGTGGGGACAACGTAGGCCCGACAATAAGTCGTAAGAAAACAAAAAAAAAAATGATTACATATTATTTAAACAAAAGAAAATAAAACGAGTTAAAAAGTTAACAAGCATCTAGAAGGCCTACAATGTTCACACATTTACAAAATAATCGGTAAAGGAATCTAGTAAAATAAAAAAAAGACTAAATCTAACATGTGGCACAAATATTGTTATCAGTGCTGTAACTATTCTAAGCAAAGGGCTATGAAGATGATTGAAAACCATTGTAAAAAGAATAATCAAAAGAAGGAAAAAAAACAAAGAATTAATGAGATTGAGAATAGTTAGAGACAACCACATATTTGTGCCGTTTATGAGTTACCAGGGAAGCCGCATGCGCAGAAGGAGCTAAAGCCAAAATTTTTATCTTCAACGTAGTCCTTGATTTTATAATATGCTTTTTTAACAAGGACACGTTTGATGTAGTTTTTGAACTTTCCATCGGTCAGTTCTATAACTGACTTTGGCAACTTGTTATAAAAGCGTATACTGTTTATATAAAAAGACTTGCTAGTTTTTGTTAATCTGAATTTGGGTATTACAATTTCGTGCTTACTGCGTGTATTTAAATTATGTAAGTCGCTTCTAGTTTTGACAAGCCCTCGATTTTTGCGGACATACAAAATACATTCCAAAATATAGAGTGAAGGTAGAGTCAGTATATCGATTTCTTTAAATTTTTCTCTAAGGGACTCGCGAGGACCCATTTTAATCACGGGCATGCAGAAGCACACTTGACAATATAATACCTAGCACATTTGTGTTGGGTGAAGTTGTATGGTATTATTTCACTGTAATCCTATAATGAATAATAAGGATCCTGTAGCTGAACATATTATTGTCACATACTTGAAAACTGCTCTGGCGAGGCGAAGCTACCTGTGTCGTAGCAGCCACCTTTATGACACTATAAACGAAACCTGCTTTGTAAATTCTTTACCTAGATTTAGTAGTTTTCTCCAAAAGTTAAGTCCGTTAGTTAGTGTACGATGAGACGGAACAACTCTTTGCAAATCAATCTTACGAACGCATCTAAAAACAGATTTAAATGGCCCGTTTATTATCCATTTTATTTATACTGTTACATATTCGAAACACACACACACACCCACACATACACCCACGCCTAAAATACCAATTCCTTGCTTACATAAAGTACTTATGTTAAACTAAGTTTTATGCTTACCAAAACACCTACAAAGAGCAGCAAATTGTAAATGTACTGTAAGAGGAAGGTGCCTGTGTCTGTAACACAGTTTATACTAGCACATCAGACACAGATGTCACTCTGTCTCAAATAGTGCATAGCATTGTACTTCATACAATGGCGTTATTATGTTTGATTGAGATGAACAAAATTGTGTTTGGCTTTTAGATTGTAAAACATTTATTTATTTATTATTATTTAGTTTCGTAGCCTAGCTTTCACATCCTCGTAGCATAGCTACATACCAGGCCCCTCAGAAAGTATTGCGAAAAAAAGTTTTTATATATGGGAGACTGGCCAGTTATAATGTTTTTCGAAAATATGATTATTTATAAGTAAAAATAAGTAAGTTCCAATTTCAAAATTTCCCTCCACATTTTTTGCGAGTTAATTCAAAGTATTGTGTCTCACTGAAATATGGATCTGCGCCGGGAACATTTTAGAGCTATGATTTTATACGATTTCAAGTGTCGCCTGAAACCGGATGAATCGTACGATAGACTTCAAATGGCATTCATGGATGAAGGCCCTTCCAAGGCAACCGTGTATCGTTGGTATAACGAATTCAAGCGCGGTCGACCAACTTTGGGGGATGACGAAAGAAGCGGTCGCCCTTTGACGGCTGTTACCGAAGAAAACGTGCTAGCAGTGAAAAATTTAATCCAAGACAATAGGCGAATTACATATCAGGAGATTCAACACATATTGAAGATTGGATCGGGAAGCGTTCACGAGATTCTACACAGCCATCTTCGCGTGAGGAGGATAGTATCACGCTGGGTGCCGCACAACCTCACCGATGCTCAGAAGCAGGCCCGGGTGGAATGGTGCCGTGATATGCTTAACAAATTTGAAGCAGGCTCGTCTCGGCGTGTTTACGACATCGTTACAGGTGATGAGTCCTGGATTTATCAATACGACCCAGAAACCAAGCGCCAGTCGACTGTTTGGGTGTTTCAAAATGAGCCAACGCCTACCAAAGTGAAGCGATCTAGAAGCGGGGGTAAGATTTTGATCGCTAGCTTTTTTAATTTGACTGGCCACTTGGTATCAATTCCCTTACGGGATCAAAGAAGCATTAATGCCGAATGGTATACTACCAAATGTTTGCCAGAAGTTTTCTCTGTTATAAGCAACAAGCGACCAAACACAGGGCTCCGCGGGCTACTGCTCCACCACGACAATGCACCTGCGCACACCGCACTCAAAACGAGGGACTTCCTGGACAGCACGCCAGTCAAACTCCTGGGTCACCCTCCTTACAGCCCTGATCTAGCACCGTGTGACTTCTTTTTATTCCCAAAAATAAAAAATCAGCTCAAAGGGATACAATTTTCGTCGCCGGAAGATGCGCTGGCTGCGTTCGAGCAGGCTGTAAACGAGGTGTCTGCGGCGGACTGGAAAAAGTGTTTTGAAAACTGGTTTAGGCGCATGAATCTTTGTATAGAGGCTGGTGGAAAGTACTTTGAAAAGATTTAATAAAAATATATGTACGTATAGAACAATTTTTTTTAGTTTCGCAAAACTTTCTGAGTGTCCCACGTATAGCACGAATATGGTTGAAATGCAGCCTTAGAGTCCGTATGTATACTCGTCTAAAGCTTACAAATATTTTGAATTTAAATTATAATGCGCATGCCTAAGGCCTAATATAATTTGCCAAGAATGTGACGTCACGCGCCCCTAAAGCGCCAGCAATAAGGCGACAAAAGATTATTCATCAAAATTCCTAAGCTGCTTTTATTTTCGTGAAAATACTTGGAAGTGGGTATTTTTGTCACAGCCTCGCCGCCTCATCGCGCCTTATAAAAGTTATAGACATTTTTTTTATTATTGTTATTTTGCTTTTAATAAAAATATTCGCAAGGAAAGACTCACATATACGCAGAAACAACAATATTTCGTATTCAAATCACAGAAGAATATCTACTGCTTGACTGGTTCGTGGTTTTTCAAATCACAGAATATTATCATGCGCCGTGTTATTCATGTCAAATAAAGTAAAGATATAACAGCTCCCAAGACACACTGGAATTTTTTTCAGTATTGAGAATTCATCGCGATTATATCCCTCCCATTCGATAACGTACCATATTGAGAATGAGACACAAGCATATACCTACCTATCAACCTGTACAGGTTGTAACGGAAAGGTATGATCGATCATATCTTTAAAACTGGTTCTGTCCTTGTTAAGGAACGACATTTTCCAAGGGAGTCATAAGCAATTTCAAAAAAATGGATTTGCCGTACAAAGTCATAGTCAACTGATCAATATTTGTATGGGAGCTACAATATTTTTTTGAGAATTTATTTAGGCTTCCTTGGAGAAAGTCGTATATCAAAAGATAGATTTAACTTAATGTTCACAGAATATTATAATAATGTCTATAATTACCTCATGTTTCTGTCATCACAATTAGCAAATCACCAAAACAAATTGGTACATCTATTACTAAATCACACACAGGTTTCACTGTTTTCACTCACGTTAAGTTTGGTGACATGTCGAAAGCAAACTGGGGCAAACTGTACTCCACAACCTTTATAGTCGCACTTCTTTTGTGATCGGAACCTGATGACACTCTCGATCTACGGCGGACAATGTGTGACCTCCGGCGACTGCGAAACGAGGTGACCTTGGAGAGATGGTTTCTTCTTTTATGTGACATATAAACCCGTAGGCACCATGATACAGCTATGATATAGCCTATAAAAAAGTATATAGTATCGTGAAAACAACAAAATGATGTAGGCGCCTGATAAAATCACCGATGTGATTTAGCGCCGGATTTGGCAGAATTTGGAGTAAAGAACTTATCAAATCTTACTTGAATGCCAAAGTTTAAGAGTTTTCAGGCTAAAGTAGAGATTGACAAATGCTTAACTTCAAATTCCTAGTAGAACGGGGGCACGTCCAAAAATATTCACGGCTATTTTTATCTGACTTACCAAAAAGGAGGATCGAGGTTCTATGTTCGACTTTGTTTTTTTTTTGTGTATTTTCGCCAATATCTCCATCAATTGTGGACCGATTTTGAAAATTATTTTTTTGTTTGATAGTGTATGTTCCGAAATTGGTCCCATTTTAATTTGGTGCAGTTCTGATGAAGAACTTAAGAGATATACAACAGAACTCTTTAACAAATACCTAACCTTCCCCACGAGAACTAGTCTAGCGAACGGGCGGAAAGCTTTCGAGCCTTCTAAATATGAATTAACTGACAAGCCTTACTTAAATAAATACCTAGTCCTGTCTTTCTGTGCTTTTATTCATAAAACCCTTTCCTGACACGCCACATACATTGGAACTCTGATACACAGTAAATAACCAACAACCATCTTGACATTCAAAGCTTGCTATCTTGGTAGATATCAGTACTTTTATATAGAGTTCCATTCATGATTCTAACACGTGCTTGTCAATTTGTCAAAGTAATTTTGCTATAATTTTGCTTCCAGAAACTTGGTTAGTCTACTTTCATTTTCAAGCCTTTGTCCATATATGCTGCAGCCAGGTCAAAGTAATTCAACGGCTAGGTCCTACCTATAACAATAGGGATGTTTCCTGGGAAGAAAAATGATAATTATTCTATTTAGTCTATCAGTGAGATAATCAAATAATATTGGTCCCGTATTTTTACGTCACTTTGTCCGTATAGAGTGTAGCACATCGTGACGTCACACGACATTTCAACGCCAATATTTGAGATAATCTCACTGACGGATTAAATATAGTTTTTTGGTCATCTACCCTATTGGGACAATATTGGATTGAAACATAAAACAAGTAAAATTTCAAAATTTAAAAACCCCCGACACATTTATCTTGCGAAAACACCCCGATTCAAACAGTTAAACGCGCATAACTTTTGAACGGCTGAACCGATTTAATTCAAATATAGCTAAGAACACTCTCGACAAAATCACCTTTCAAACAAAAAAAACTAAATCAAAATCGGTTCATCCGTTGAGGCGCTATGATGCCACAGACAGACACACAGATACACAGATACACAGCAACACACGTCAAACTTATAACACCCCTCTTTTTCCGGTGGGGGTTAACAATGAAACAGTTCATGACAGAATTTAAAAAGATTAACATTTAGACATAACATAACAAATAACATCACGTCATTCTCGTCATTTAAATAGGTACCTGAATGGAAAGCAAACAAAAAAAAACATGGAAACTCTATATAAGTAGAATTCTCCATGAAACAGTTAAAAAAAAAAAAAAAAAAAAAAAAGAAACAGTTCAGTTGAAAGCCGTTGATGGCGGTTCAGAGGACGTTATTTCAAGACCCTCTTTATAAATCAAATAAATGCCGCGGAAGAATTCGGCGAAGGAAAACGAATGAATTACGAATGTTTAAGTGAATTAATGAACGGCATTATGAAGTCATTATTGTCTTTATTGGAAGAGGCGGTATCGGGTGATGTTTCCTTTGTAATATGCTGCCCTGTAGCTATGCTTAGTAGAGAAATATGCGCTGGCGTTTTTTTAGAGAAGATAAATTATCTGCCTATGTTAAGACGGTACCCTGACCAAAAAATCGGCATGAGATATTAGCATTCCTATTGGTCTAGCGGCACTGGTGGTGCATGAATTACAGTAGTAATAAATAGGCCCAGATTTTAGAATAAAATCTTTATAAAATCGAAATAGGGTCTTTTGAAAAAAAAAAATCTACAAAAATGTTTGTTATTAAATTGTCTATCCATTAGTGTTAGAACCAAAAAATAATTAATGAACACTTTACGAGGAGATGCATAATATCAATAATTATTTCTCATTTTTATGTTTTTTTGGAAGAACTTTAGTGAAATATATACATCATTTAAAAAAAAAACTAAATCTACCATTTTAGAATCAATATTATGAAGAAATTTAATGTATTTTTATTAATTGATATTTCTTTTTATATAACGAGTAGATAGCTCCTAAAAACAGCATAAAAACGGTTTCAGCGGCGTTTTGCTCGGGTTACCGCCTTAAGTAGCATCCCATTTAGCAAGAACCATCATGTCTACTAAAGATATTTCAGTAGCAGTAAAGGTCGTTGTGAAAAAGCTCGTCTGTGGATGTAGAAATACTACCGTCTGGTGCCTATTTCTGCCGCTAAGCTGCGATGCTATATTCCGGTTGGAAGGAAATAGTAACAAGCACATGAGATATTCCACTTGTTTCTCTAGGAAGAACGTCAATGCATCTGCAATGCCTCTATAATGAAGGCCGCTAGGGGGGCTGGTGTAGAATGAGGTCTTCAAAATGTCAAATTTCATAGTATTTTGTCTTTCAGCGCGAGATTATTTACAACCTTTTTATTATTGTGATTATTTTCCAAATATGGCAGATTAAGATAGGTACGGGTTTTACCAACGACTGCTTCTGAAGAGTTTTATTTTTCGAAAAATTTTGTCCTCCATTTTTTCGAAAAAAAGAGGCTGCGCGTAATTTTAGCATACTCGATTTTATATTAATGTAATCGCTCTTCTATGGTATTAGAAATAATTTTATTTAAAACTTTGCTGCCGTGTATTTTTAAGGACCTTACTCAAGGAGGCGCCAACTGGTGAGTACAAAAACGGAAGCCCATAATGCAGGTGTCCATAAGCGGCGCCACCAGTGACCATATACCATCAGTTGATCTTATACTTGTTGCCACTTGACAACACAAAAATTCAGCAAATCATTACCCTAAAATACACAATCCTTCACAATCTTTTTTTTTTTCATTGCTGAAATGAATCTGTCTATTCATAATACCCCTGACGCACCACCAACTTTTTGCAGCCAAATGGGCGAATCTTGTATTGACGTCACACTTTCTAGTGCAGACGTACGCTTGGATAGGTGGCGTGTCCTACCGGACGCGTCTTGTAGTGATCATCGCTTGATCGTGTACGAATTTGTTCCGGTTTTTACTCAGGGTACGTCACATGTCATTGGTAACTTCAGGTATAAATGTAAGTGTGCTAATTGGGAATTCTTTAGCTCGCTTCTTGCGTGTCACGCCAAAGACTTCACTCGTGATGGGCTGTCAGCTGAAGAAAGTGCTGAAATTATGTCAGACACTTTCACTTAATGTGCTGACATTGGCATTGGTCGTGGATCTGTGACCAATATACGTAGATGTGATTGGTGGTGTGACTACCTAACTGAACAGCGTAAAAGTTATCGCCGAGCGCGTAAACATCTTAACAAGCTTAAAAAACGTAAGGTCACTGGTGACCCTCTTTCCATTGCGTTAAATACGTTTAGAGTTGCCAGGTCCCGCTACAGAGCATCGGTGGAAAAATCTAAGGGTAATTTATTGCGTAAAATAGTAGAAAAATTAGATAAAGAGGGTCCGTGGTCTCCTTTATATCATGAGTTTAAAGCCAATCGATCAGTCGACCTCGCGTATGTTCAGAACATTATAGTAAATAATAAACACACCACCAGTGTTGAGGAAACAACTGAAGTTTTGCTGAATACTCTTATACCTGATGACTTGCTTGCTAGTGACAACGACTACCATCAACAAATCAGAGCGTGGGCAGCTGTACCACCTGAATCACCAGCGTCAGACCTTCCATCCACTGACGAATTTATTAACGTTGTCAAGAGGTTACCACTCAACAAGTCATCGGGTGAAGATAAAATATCTAATGATGATTATAGAAGCGTGTAAAACAGCCGGTGATGCGATTTTAACCGTTTACAACCGTTGTATTGCGGAGGGTGTATTTCCTCGTATATGGCGACGCGGATTTATACGAATTATCCCGAAAAGTGGGGACAAACCCCCGGACGACCCTAAGTCGTACCGGCCCATAACATTACTTCCATCTTTGGGAAAACTCCTGGAGCGCCTTATCGTTCCACGTTTGCTACCGGACGGACCAAAATTTCATAACAATCAATTCGGTTTCACTACTGGAAAATCTACCGTAGACGCGGCCCTTACTGTTAGGAAAATAGTTAATACATCTGAACATAAGTACGTAATTGGGATTTTTCTAGATATTTCTGGGGCTTTTGATAACGCATGGTGGCCAATGCTATTACTTAAAATGAAAACTCGGGGCTGCTACAGAAATATATATAATCTAGTTTACTCTTACTTTTTAAATGGTTCCGCGAAACTCAAACTCGGTCATCATTCCATGTCGAAGTCTCTCACCATGGGATGTCCTCAGGGTTCGGTTATTGGTCCACCTTTATGGAATTTAGGCTTTGATGATTTCCTCGCGATTCCGCTTCCTAGCGGCTGTTCATTAACCGGTTACGCGGACGACGGTCTTCTGCTCATTCAATCAAGTACTCGAGCTGGACTCGAGAACTTGGCTGACACTTGCCTACGATTAATATCTCAGTGGGGCGATCGAAACCGCCTGACCTTTGCTCCGCACAAAACTTATCAACTCATTTTGAAGGGTAATCTTAAATCGTGTCCTACTATTAAATTTAATGACGTTCCCGTAAAAAGGAAGCAGTCCGTGTGCTATCTTGGTCTAGTGTTAGAGAGGAATTTTGCATTTATAGATCATATTAAAATAGTCGGTGAAAAAGCAAAAAAAAATTTCTAACGAGAATATCTAAATCTACGTGGGGTCTGTCTTTTTTAACTTTAAAAACTATTTATGGGGCTACTTACTTGGGTTGTATGTGCTATGGGGCGCCTGTTTGGGCTGATAGGGCCACCATAGGGGCGGTACGACGTAAATTACTTCAAAGTCAGCGTTTGGCTTTGATATTCTTATGCAAAGCATACAGGACGGTTAGTACTGAGGCCTTACCGATACTTGCTGGTGTACTTCCGGTCGACCTTGAAGTGCAGCGACGTGCTGCAATGTACTATTCCGCACGAGAGACCGCGGACGCGAACTTTTTAACGCGGAGTGACCAAGAGAAAATCTCTAGATTATTTAAACCACCTATTGACGTCTGGGAGGAACTTTTATCCGAATGGCAATGTAGGTGGGATAATTCTATCAAGGGCCGACACCTCCACCAATTCTTTCCATCCGTTCGCGTGCGGCTGGCCAGCACGTGGCTGGAAGTGGATCACTGTGTTGCCCAATTTCTCACGGGACATGGTAACTTTAAAAGTAAATTATTTTCTTTCAAGCTCGTTGCCTCGCCTTTATGTCAGTGTTCTACATCTGACTGCGAATATGTACAATCTGCACATCATATCTTATGGGAGTGTATTTTTTGGCAGAATGAACGTAATATTATGTTGAATAATGTACAGGCTGCATCAGGAGTTGTTTACTATACGGACGTTGTGGAAACTAGAACAAATTTCCGTGCGTTCAAGCGTTTTTGCCATACCTATTATTGGAACCAAATATAACAGCTCACAATGTTAGGACCCATTAATATGTATTAATGCTATTTTTTTATTTATTTTTTATCCGTGGTGCTAGGCAACTGGGCTTATCCCAGTTGTATATGACCCTTTGTGCCTATTGGCCTTGTTTGTTCTGTCTCCGGCTTGATATGGAGGGAAGTGGAAATTTACATTTTTCCTACTCCTCCGTTATTCTTTTCTGATTAATTTCGTTGCGGGATCCAAGACAGGTAAATTCATTCTCCGGGACTTCGTCGAGCTTCATTGCCTCGGCGCTTTTCTGGTGGTCGCCACTGTTGATTCTGGCTTTCAGGAGTTGCAGTGGTTTGGGAATAGTGCGGTGGGATTGTCCCAAAAAAAAAAAAAAAAAAATCCTTATAAATTTACTCCAAAGTAAATGTTCGTGAGCGTATGGAGTCACTAAGCAAGCAAATAAGCTGAAAATACATGAAAAGAAACCTTCAACAATATTATTTGAACATCAGCAATCGACACATTTCATGAATAATACATGTTTAGACAAAACATATCCAATAAAGTTCCGCTGAGAACGGACCGGCACGGGTTCTTGACAGTACACAACACAGAGAACATATAACACACAGAACACAACAGAGAACTCAGTACACATAACACAGCAGGCAGGTAGTACACAGTAACAAACGAGTATTTAACAACGCGGCAATAAAAAGCTTTGTGTACAGACTGTTTGTAATATTTGCGTGAAAATATTCCGTGGAGTAATTTACGTGAGCCGAGACGCTGAGTGCGGTAGGCTCGGTGAGGTGAGCATATCGAGCACGGTGAGGCGTTTCCAGTATACAAAATAACGAGGAAAATGACGTTTTACCACCAAAGATGTGCTATGTAGCGAGGATGCCTTGAGAAACTGTGAAACTTTGTGTAGCTAAGTGGAGCGAAGATGAGTAGCGAAGTTGTGAAGTGGATATTTTCCTCGCGCACCGCCTCGTGGAAAGCACCCTTACAGGTCGTTTCACCCAGAGATTTATTCGTTTTACGTCAACAAGATCGTTATTAAAAGAAATGTCTTTGACATCAAAGACTTAAGTCTCAGAACAATGTATCAAGTCAAGATAAATGAGTAAATATTTTTAGGAGGTAAATACCGACGGCATTAATTGTTATTTGTTATGAGACGATGAAGATAAATATTACTAACAATGAGATACGTCTTCATTACTCTTCCTTTGATCACGGTCCTGCCTCACCAACTCATACATAACATCATGTAAGTAGGTACCTTATGAGAACATTCAATGCATTATGCAAATGCAATAAATTACGAGGACTAATTTCTATATAATCTTTCTGTGCCATGTCATAAATGGATATCATACTGTTTGGCACACCGCAAATACCACCAAAGTTATGTACCTAGGTAGGAGCTATGAAGATAGATAATATAATTTTTTTCTTTTTCTATTTTAAGACAATTATTTGTCCTGCAAAGATTATGCGGAGTGTATTATACTTTCACACCGTCTTTATGCACCATAATCTTTGATCTAGTACATTCTACATAGTTCTAATGCCTAAAGCTATCATTATCACAAACGCTAGCCGTCCATAAGATGCAACAGAGTGCCCCGCTTTGTCTCAGGCAAATCATTTCGGCTACAGCTACAACTTTGTTCGTCCTAACGATGTTCGGTGTGTGGTGTGTATCCTGCTCGTGGCCCGTGGTTGGATTATCAGTTGAAAGCCCGTACGCCGGCAATTTGCATACAGATTGCATAGAGAGGATCTCCGAAATATTGCACGACACGTAACAACTTCTAATTTATCAGGCACTCTTTTTAAGCGACATTTTTATAGCTTCACCCGGGTGTCGGATGTTTGCTTCACCTACAAGTCGTGTATCTTCATAATTATGTACAGGATGTAACGGAAAGACGCGATCACATTCTAAATGCTTCAAAACAAAAACGTAATGTATCTCCATCACACAACATATTGGTCAGCTGACGACAACTTTATATAATGTATCTCTCACACAACATCTTGGTCAGCTGACAACAACTTTATTTAATGTATCTCCCACACAACATCTTGTTCAGCTGACGACAACTTTATGTAATGTATCTCCCACACAACATCTTGGTCAGCTGAAAAAACTTTATATAATGTATCTCCCACACAACATCTTGGTCAGCTGACGACAACTTTATATAATGTATCTCCCACACAACATCTTGACCAGCTGACGACAACTTTATATAATGTGTCTCCCACACAACATCTTGGCCAGCTGAGGACAACTTTATATAATGTGTCTCCCACACAACATCTTGGTCAGCTGACGACAACTTTATATAATGTGTCTCCCACACAACATCTTGGCCAGCTGACAACAACTTTATATAATGTGTCTCCCACACAACATCTTGGCCAGCTGACGACAACTTTATATAATGTGTCTCCCACACAACATCTTGGTCAGCTGACGACAACTTTATATGGAACATTTTATATTTTTTTGGGAATTGATTATGGCTTCCTTGGAGAAAGTTTATTTATTTATTTAGGGACAAGAAACAGTAGTGTAATAATAAATAAACATAGGTTACAACCTAATAATAGAGGTAACAAATACACTAGTCACAACAGTCACAACGATATCCACATATTGATAAACAGATCTACAAGAGGTTCTTGTTAGAAACAAACTATATAAAAATAAACAAGATAATAGTACCTAAACATTACTTGACTATAAGGTTTCTGATCTACTAATAAGTTGAAGACTAGTGACCAGTAAAATAAATTTTCCTAAATGCTTATCATGGGTATGCTTCATCGATGTTACGTTACGGCCTAATCATATGGGGTAATTCAGTGGATGTGGAAAGAGCATTCATAGTGCAAAAAAATGTATCAGAGCCATGAGCAGACCAGAATATTTGTACCATTGCAGGCCATTATTTAAGGACTTAAAATTTTCCCCCACTCCCATGTCTGTATATTTTTAAAGATTGTCCATTTGTTAAAAAATCCCTCATATATTTACATTAAATGAACAACTCTCCGAAAGACTGAACAAAAATGCCGGGAAAATTACTTGTGCCTGCTCAGAGATTGCAGTTATACAGTAGATATGCCAGTTGCATGACAATTAAATTTATAATAAATGACCACCTGCCCTGAGAATGTTACCAATTAATAAGTTTAAATGTAAAATGTTTGCTTGGCTCTTAGACATGTGTATTTATTCCATCACTGAATTTTTAAATCATACAATACAATTTGATATTATTGTGAGTTAAAATCATAATAATGATATTAATACTTTGACATTATGATGAATTCTTTAACATATTATTCTTTTATTTTGACATTAAGATTTATATATATTTTGATATGATGATTTGTTTTTTGACATTATGATTTATTTTTTGATATTGTGATTTATATTTTCGACATTTATATAATATTCTTATAATGTACCTAGTTTTGATTTGCATGTACTTTAACTTATTATTTGATTTTTCTACACCAGCAATGGTAGTATATGTGAAACAATGTCAAATGTAAAATCTCAATGTACCATATACTGAGAAATAAATACCTACTTACTTACTTCTTAATAAAATTGCAACAATTTTTTTTCTAAAGCCTTGTCTTGCCTTGCTGAGAAACATAATATCAGTCGGTCGTATATAGCGGTGAGCGCTCGCCTGAGTTCGTTCTACACAAGTAAAATTTCAAAATTTAAAAATCCCCCGGCACATTTATCTTGCGGAAACACCCCGATTTGAACAGTAAAACGCCCATAACTTTTAAAAAGCTGAACTGATTTTATTCAAACATAGCTAAGAACACTCTCGACTAAATTACCTTTCAAACAAAAAAAACTAAATCGAAATCGGTTCATCCGTTTAGGCGCTATGATGCCACAGACAGACACACAGATACACAGATACACAGCAACACACGTGAAACTTATAACTCCCCTCTTTTTCCGGCGGGGGTTAAAAAGTAGTTGCAAACAAGTGTCTTGAGCGAACATCTCGACCATGTAAGGTACGAGGGATAAACTGTTCACGAGATAAGTACGCTCGACTTTAATACGACATATACTAAATAGGTCATCATCTCAAGTAGAATTTCGTCTATATTTTAGAATATAGACATATTTACATAGTCATATTTTTGTAGTAATAATGTTGTTCATAAAAATAAAATAGCCTTTATTGCTGTTTCTTTCTTACAATTAATTATTACATGCCTACTTATTAAAACTAAATTGATTTCATATATTCTAACTTGCATTTGCGTGATCGGCAACTGGGAGTTTATGTGAAACAGCTTGTCTATCAAAGGCCTGCTCTAAAGATTTCCACCTACTCCTGTCTCTTTCTAAACGGGTCCACATCGGACCAGCTATTTTCTTGAGGTCATCCTCCCATCTTTTGGTTTGTCTGCCTCTATTTCTTTTGCTATCTCTTGGATGTTGTTCATATACATGGCCAAAAACTGTACTTAAATTAGGATCGCACCTTTTCGTTACACCGTGTATTATAATATGGTAACACTGTTCATTAGAAAAATAACTGGCCAAGTGCTAGTCGGACTCGCGCACGAAGGGTTCCGTACCCAGGGTGGCGTCAACTATGTATGTATGGTTGAAAATTAAAGGTTGTCCCTTTAATTTCCATTTTTTTTATTTTTTGGTATTTTAATTTTGCTGTAAGACCTGACTTTTTTCCAAATTTCATGATTCTAGGTCCAAGGGAACTACCATATAGTTTTTCGACCCAAAACTTATAGGGTACTTCCGGTTGACCTAGAATTGTCAATTATGGTTAAAAGCAAGGTCTTCAAGTAAAGGGAAAATTCCGAAAAATTTCAAAAGTTTTAAATTAAAGTAAATTTTGGTACTTACAAGTTTTCCGAAAATCTAAATTTGCCCATATCTTTTTATCGTGTTGACTCGGGACCTTAATTTTTATACACCTAATAGGGACTATAGACCTCAGTATCTGGTATAAACTCTCAACTTGCTAGGTCCACCCATGCCTGAGAAAATCGGTGGTGACACACGGACAGACAGACGGACAAGAGAGTGATCTTATAAGGGTTCCTTTTTTTACCTTTTGAGGTACGGAACCCTAACTAGAAATAATTACTGAAAACATTCAATTAAACACTTAAATCCGATGCGTTTTTACAATGCTTACTAACACCGCATCCCAAACTACTCATTTCAAACCAAACAAGTTAAATGAAAAATGATTTTATATCTGTTAGTTGGTTTGTACAAACACTTTTACATGTCGATCATATTTTTAAGTTTTAGTTAAGTAAGTATTTACCAAGTTGAAAACCTGCGTAATAATGTAGAGTACCAAATTACAGGTTCCTACTTATTCTCTACATGTAGAAGATTATTATCACGCTCTGCCAGTGAAACAACACGTACGTTTAAAAAGAGAACACAATAGATAAAGAAACGGTATTGCAAGTATTGACTTATCCACAGCCAGCTTAAAGCGGCAGTGTCGGCTTTAGAAGCGTACGAAAGCCTGCAATGGAAACAAAAGTTGGATTGGATCGTTTTTGGGTTCCGCGCCCAAAGGGTAAAAACGGGACTCTGTTACTAAGACTCCGCGATCCGTCTGTCTGCCTGTCTGTCTGTCCGTCTGTCACCAGGCTGTATCTCATGATAGCTAGACAGTTGAAATTTTCACAGATGATGTGTATTTCTTTAGTCGCTATAACATCAAATACTAAAAAAAAGCTAATTTAAAAATCAAAACCCGACTGCTTAAGAAGCGATCTTAAAACCTGTAAACAAAGAAAAATCATGCTGTGCTGTGAGTCGGAGGATCAGGCAGTTCGCGAATATGTATCCTCCGACTGCACAGCATGATTTTTCTTGTTTACAGGTTTTTAGATCGCTTCTTCAGCAGTCGGGTTTTGATTTTTAAATTGGCTTTTTTTAATTACAACTTTTTAGTGTTTTTTTTTTTTATTACTTTTAAACTTATAAGTGGTATATATATTTGTAATCACCTCTAAAAACCCTTCATTTCGATAACCCACTCGATAGGTTGGGAAGAAAAAAAAAATTGCAGCCTCTACAATATGGCGCCCAAAATCCGCCATGTTTCTTTTTTTTTCAACGGCACTTATCCAAGAACACTTGGGCGGCCAAGACCTATCTAACAATGTATTAATTACAAAAATCCGTCAAGTGGTTTGAAAGATACGAGGTAATAAAGAATATTACATACATACAAACATACATACAAGATACGCGCGAAAAACATAACCCTTTCCTTGCAACCGGGTAAAAACCGAATAAAATAAATATTTAAGTGGAGCTCCCATACAAAAAACGTGATTATTTTGCCTTTTTTTGCGATAATGGTACGGAAACCTTCGTGCGCGAGTCCGACTCGCACTTGGCCGGTTTTTTTTCAATTACGTGGGAGGGATGGGGGGCTCAATTAATTGCACGAGGATACGGTGTCGAAGTGAGAGCTGAGTGACTCCGCTGAGTCAGAGAGTTATTTGCCTATTGTCGTTTGGAAATCGGACAAAGGAAGCCGTAACTCTATGGAAGTTTGAAGTAGGTAACAGCTTTTTGAGTGTATAGTTGAGGATGTGATTGTTATTCGCTTTGTTTTAGTGAGAATAGAGATGTTGCGAATGTATTTCTTTAGTTAGTACTTTTCGTATATAAGCTAGTACCTTCATTTTTTTGTTTACTAGGGGAATCCTTTAAAAGGCGCCTGGACTTTTGGGGAAAAGAACAGGGACTGTGGGATTTTTACCTCACTAAAACCACCCCGGTGATCACCACGTAGATCCCATCGCTACTCAGAAGACCACCCTTGAACCACCCCCACTGTACAACGCCTGTTAGGGATCATCCCTGGCGATACTAAAAAACGCCTCCCCTGAGCCTCGCTGTGCACGGCAGCACGTGATCACTGTGCCCCCATCGTTCCTGGAGTCCCTAGGTGGGCGCACAGAGGCTCCAATCTGAGTGCACGCAATTTCTGAAACTAGCCAGATAATTCAATCTACCTACTCAACGATCAGTGCTGCTCACGCTCTTTCTAAACTCTTTAAGTATTAGTCCTCATCATAGATTACATTATACAAATATAAAAAACCGGCCAAGAGCGATTCGGACTCGCGCACTGAAGATTCCATACAAACAGATACATTTACCAAAATAATTAGATAAAAATACAGAAGTTCATAAACAACGAAAGTACCGAACATTGCTTTAACGATAAGAAACATTGTTACTTTTCCAAGTACATTTTATAGTTTGTTTTGTAGAGGCTTTTCTTTCATGATTTTATTTCAACACTTTGTCGCCGTGATTAATATTTATATCCGTGCCAAATTATATTTTTCTACTACTAAGAGTCTGAGCAAAGCTGCAGACGTGCTGCGGACGGACAAACAGACGGATATGGCGAAACTATAAGGGTTCCTTGTTGACGACAGAACCCTAAAAACACGGAATAATGATTTTGGGCACGACCTCTCCGCATGGCAAGTTCGTTTCGGTCTAGTACTTATGACGATCAACGATAGTAGTACTAGATCCTAGGTTATCAAAGTGTAGTAATTCCTCAATAATTTAGCAAGTCCTCCGTCTGGAGCTGCCACTTGTGAGTTTCCCGGTTGGCACACGACTAGTGACATGATAGCGATAGCACGCGTCGTTACTCGCTCACCATTGTAATATTGTGCAATCATCCCATTGGTATAATAGACCACCTTATAGACACAAACGATGAGGATTTAGCCGGCATCTCTACAACCCAGTAACTGGGTAACACGATATTGTCGGCTCTCGGACAGATAAACCATAACGGCATACAAATGATAGCGGGGACCGACGCGCGACCGTGACGACAATCTCGGTATGTAATACGAGTAGATGGCCACTAATCCACGGACCAACCCCGGTAATCGTGACCCGTGCGGCGGTTCATTAATATTCGCCGAGAATAAATACTATAAAGTATTTAAGTGTATATTAGATCAGAGTCTGATAATCTAAACAAAAAGTGTATAATATAAAAATATACCGACTGCTTAAGTGACCTAAAAAGATGTAAACAAGAAGAAATCATTTTAACATATAAGTGGTATATATTTTGAATCAATTTTAAAACCCTTGATACCCCACTTGATGGGATTGAAAGAAAAAATTGGAACCCCTACAATATGGCGTCCAAAATCCGCCATGTTTCTTTTTTATTAACGTCATTTACACACTTGGGCGGTCAAGACCTATCTAATGATGTTTTAATTATAAAAATCCGTTTAGTGGTTTGAAAGATATGAGGTAGTAAGAGTATATTATGATACAAGTGAGCTAAGTTGCTCATTACACACGAGGCTGAGTGATGCAGCCCGAGCCGTAGGCGAGGGCGTAATTCAGCCGAGCGTGTAATAAGCAGAGTTCACGAGTTTCATACGACGTATTTCAACACATTTGCGAGGAAAAAAACAAACTTGTATTGCTTAAATCGTTTAATTATTAAAACAATTGGTAAACGTTCAATTTTCAAAGCGATATTGGATTGATTTGGATGGCAATTTCACCGTTTGTGTTAAATTGGTCTTTGCCAATTCTTTAGTAGATACTTTATTTTTCTTCTTGTGTAAATGTCGGTGACAAAGGCAAATCATAGAACAGTAGAAACCAAATAACTCATGCTACGAGATGCACATGGTTGTAGACAAAACTTTTTTGCCGTTGGCTCCAAATGAATGGCTTGCGTTATTTTTTCACTGATTTTCGCTTTGTTATGAACAGGGTCTTCTTTCAGGTTTTTACATCCTTTGTTGTAATATTTTTAATCTCATAATCATAATCATAATCATTTATTTCTTTGCAAACATGGGTAGAGTACATAGGTGTTTTTATAATAAAGTTCTCCATATTTTACCATAACATGGGCATGCAAAGTTTTACAATTCCAAATAATAACAATTATAACAAAATTAAATGTCAGATCATTGGAATTACAATACATATTAAATTAAAAAAAATGTCAATAATAAATAAAAATAAGTCAATGAGAGGATCACAATAATTATGTCAATCAGAGTAACAGTATGTCAATCAGTTAGCGAATAATCATTAAGAAAATCGTCAATCGTGTAATACGTTTTCATAATCAACAGTTCTTTAAGCGCCCTTTTAAATTTTAATGTAGTCATATTGTTTATTATATTTGACACTACCAGGAATCTGGGCACTGGGAACACATTTTAAGAAAATGACTAGTGTTATTCTTGCTCCTCCATTGTAGGAAACTATAGTAGGCAGCTTAGCGCCTTTTTCTAGATTTTGCGGGGATCGGGCTATCGCTTGAATTTTTGCTTCATTTAGTATTTCTGGCGGGGTTAAATTTATCATTTTTAAAATAATTTAACACAGCGACAAATACAATTAAAACAAAATATGAAAATTATGGGCAAGCTTTTTATTTCACCCGCCAAATGCTAGGTGACCGAACATACCGCCTACTTCAAAATTATATTTTAAAATGAAAATAGTAAATATTTTATAACACATTATTGTGAATTGTGAATAATTTGATAATAATAAATGTTTGTTTGACTTGTTGCTACTAAAAAAGATACTGTATTATCCGGTTAAATTGAAAATGCTCTGTTTACTCGCATATTACTTGCAGAAAGGTACTAATTTAACTTTGTTGGGATAATTCTATTACGCATTAGTGAGTAATGTTATAACGCACGAGTGTGTTATAGCTCGGTTTATGGACCTAAAAGGGATTTAATAAGGCTCACTTTACGAGCAAGTGTGTTGAAAAGAATAATGCATACCTACAAGATACGCGCAACAAACAGCCGGGTAAAAAGCCCTTTCCTTGCAGCCGGGTAAAAAGTGCTCTTTAAAATTTACAAAATATATTGGTGTTAGACTTACGTTGTTTCTTTCTCAAAAAGATAGTAGGTACACAGGTAAAATTCAAACCAAGTCATAGTTCAAACAAACAAGATCTTCTCCGCAACAACCTTTCAAATCAAACAGAATATCAAATCTGTGAGCAAAGGAGCACTGTAGAGATTAACCGAAGACAACCGGCTGTAGTGGCCGCCACTTGGATGCTACGTGACCGCATCTAATATTAACAAAGCACTATACATCCGGAATGCTGTGGGCACCAGGAACTTCCATTCCTTGCACTTTATGCAATGATCTCAGGACGTAGAGAAACACGGATATAAATAAGCTATTAAGTTTAAATCAAATCAAATCATTTATTTGCGGAATATGGGTAGTTTCAGGGAAAATGTTATTATTTATTTATTATATTAATTATTGTACACCATAAAAAATACATCAAGAACAAATATAAGTACACACACATTCACATACACATTAACACCACAAAATTTTTACTTCTTAAGTTAATTAGGCCAAGTGCAAAATATTACAATAAAATGAATAAAATAAAAATAAAATTACAATATGAATTAACAATAGCATCATCTATACATTATATAATTATATTATTGAAACAATTACTCAACTTAATTATGACATTATTTTCTCATTTAAATAATCATTACCAGAATAATAAGCTTTTTAAATAAATTGTAATTATTAGATTATTTTTATGTACTTAGGTAGCTTTTTTTTTTTTAGGTCCTTAAAATTTATACAGCTATTTACACATATATTTTTTTTTATTTACATCTATGCTTTTGTGTTTGGAAACCCGTTATTCATTTATTTTTTCCACTTTTGGTTTTTCTTTGCGCCAGTCAGTTTACAAAATGGAAAACTTGAAATATCGTGTTATTTACGAGTACGAGTTCCATCGTGGCACTAGTGCTGCAAACGGCTTGAAGGATTAATTATGTGTATGGCGACGGTGTCGCAAAAGAAAACAGTGCGTTTTTGGTTCCAACGTTTTCGTTCTCGAAATTCGCCCTGCACAAGAAGCCCCGTGGACGGCTGGAGACTAAAGTTGATAATGAGGAATTGAAGGCAATTGTGGAAGCGGATCCATCTCAAACCACGTCCGAGTTAGCTGCAGGCTGTGGTGTTAGTGATAACTGTTTTAATGCACTTGAAGCAAATTGGGAAGGTGAAAAAGCTTGAAAGGTGGGTACCTCATGAATTGAGTGCAGAAAACCGACAAACGCGCATCGACTGCTGCGTTACATTACTCAACCGGCACAATAATGAAGAGATTTTAAATCGAATCATTACCTGTGATGAAAAGTTGATCTGTACGATAATCGGAAACGCCAGTCATCCACCGTACTCCCCGGACCTTGCTCCAACAGATAACCATTTTTTTCGAAATTCGGATAACTCCCTTGCAGGGAAAAATTCAACTCCGATGGGGCAGGCCTTCATAGATTTTTTTGATGCCCGTCCGAATGTTTTTTTTAGTAAAGGGATCAATGAACTACCTATGAGATGGTAAAAGTGCATAGATAGCAATGGTACATACTTTGATTAAATAAATATATTATATTTAAAAAAAAACGAATGTATGTTGCTCCCTTACAAAACGCCAATTTCGTTTTTCTAGGCAAGCGTGCTTCACCGTCGACCACATCATCGCTTACCATCAGGTGAGATAGTGGTCAAGCGCAAGCCTATAGACGATAAAAATAATAATAATAAGGTGCGGTTTACATGTGTCAGTCGATTTTAATGCACAAATCGCTCGGACACATTTCTTTTGAGCTTTAAATATGGATTCACTCTCAGTGGCATTTCCCCAGAAAATTATACCATATCTAAGTGTCGAACCAACATTTGCTTGATGAGCGGACAGAAGAGCACGATTTACAACTTTTCGAAGCATATAAATGGCATATGAATAACGACTTAGTTTTGTGCATACTTCTTCAATATGTGTCCTCCATGTCATGTCTGTCTATGTGTAGTCCTAGAAAGTGTTGTAGTGTTGATATTGTGTATTTTTATTTGTTCGTAAGTTATATTTAAAGTGTTATGTTTTGAATTTCTATTTTTAAATGTCATTATATATATTTTAGTTCCGTATGGTGCCGGAGTTCCGTATGGTGTCGGACGTAAAGAATCTCACCATCCCATATCTTCCCGTGGGTTTCGTAAGGAAGAAAAAGGGACACACCAGAGAATGGGCAGCAGCGTTCTCTGTACACTTTAACAACAACTGCGATCGCCAACCCGCCTGCCAAGCGGGGCGATTATGATTATGACAATCCCCCCCCAAACCTAATGAATAGCACACATAAAAAACGGCCCCGAGTGCCCGGCAGCCCGTCTACCCTCGGCTACGGTAGCGGTCGAGGCGATGGCGTGGCAAGGGGTGCTAAGAATCCCCGGAGTAGACCCGGCTAATCAAATAAAAATAAAAAAAGTAAACACCGACGACTGGACCTGGCAACGTATAACACGCGAACACCCGGACCGACGAGAAGATAGCCGACCTCGAGGAAGAGTTGAGCAGGTTACGATGGAGTATTATAGGGTTATCTGAAGTCGGAAGAGAGGGGGAGGACTCGATAATCCTCAAATCCGGTAACCTGCTCTATTTCCGAGACGGTGTCCAGCAGTCCCAGGGTGGTGTCGGATTTATCGTCCACAAGTCTCTTGTGAACAACGTGGTGAAGATCGAGAGTGTGTTGATCAGGGTGGCGTACCTTATACTCAGAATATCCTCGAGATATTCGCTGAAGGTCATACAGGTCTACGCCCCGACCTCGGCACACCCCGACGATGAGGTAGAGACCTTGTATGAGGATATTTCTAGAGCCATGCATGGTTTCAAAACTCACTTCACCGTTGTCATGGAGGACTTCTACGCGAAACTGGGTAAACGAGACGAGGATGAGCTGCAAGTGGGGCAATTTGGAGTTGGACATCGGAACCTCCAGGGTCACCTAATGGCCAGTTTTATGGAAAAGGAGGGCCACTATATGATGAACTCCTTCTTCAGAAAGCGTGAGCACAGGAAGTGGACCTGGCAAAGCCCTAATGGTGCAACTAAAAACGACATCGACTTCATCATGTCAACCAAGAAGCAAATGTTCAATGATGTCTCTGTAATCAATTCGGTGAAAACCAGGAGCGATCACCGCTTGGTAAGAGGCGCATTGAACATTAATATCAAGCTTGAAAGGTCTCGACTGATGAAGTCTACGCTCCGTCCAGCACAGATTCAGATCCAAAACCCTGAGAGCTTTCAGCTCGAACTCCAGAATCGGTTTGAGTGCCTAGGGAGCTCCATGGACGAATACAGCAATGGGTTCGTTGAAGCTGTCCATACGGTTGGGTCTAAGTTTTTCAAGACCCGCCTTACAAGTATAAACAAAAAGCTCTCTGATTCTACTCTCAAGCTCATGAAGAAGAGGCGTGAGATGATCCTGCAGTCTTCAGACTGTGCGTTGAAATACCGGCAGCTCAATAGACGGATCTCAATGTCCCGATCGCCGCCGCTTTAATACCAAGCGTATTAAAGACGCGAATGAGCGAAACAAGGGCTCCAGGTTCTTTGCAAGAGATCTGTCTTTTGGGCAGAGCCAGCTCACGAAACTGAGGATCGATGATGGCAAGATCGTGGCCGCCAAACCGGAGCTTCTGAGGCAGATCGAGATATTCTATGGGCAGTTGTACACGTCAACCAGTAAAGCCGTCGCGAATCTAGCGAATGACCCTAAAGCTAGATTGACCCGACACTATACCGAAGACATTCTGGACGTCAGTCCGTATGAGATAAGGATGGCTCTGAAAGAAAAACAAGACACCGGGTGATGACGGAATTACGGCGGAAGGCGGGTGGAAAACCAGTACTTAAGGCCCTTCAGAAGCTGTTTGATTCCGTCATACACGAGGGGAAAATGCCACATGCATGGTGCAAGGGTGTGGTGGTACTCTTCTTCAAGAAGGGTGACAATGCCCTACTGAAGAACTTTAGGCCTTCTTAGCCATGTCTGCAAGTTGTTTTCAAGAGTCATCACGAATCGTCTCGCGCGCAGGTTTGACGATTTCCAGCCTCCCGAACAAACCGGATTCCGTAAAGGCTTCAGCACCGTAGACCACATACATACGCTGCGGCAGGTTATACAGAAAACCAAAGAGTACAACCTGCCTCTCTGTTTAGCGTTTGTGGACTACGAGAAAACCTTCGATTCGATCGCGACTTGGGCTGTACAGCAGTCCCTCCAACGGTGCCAAATTGACTACCGGTACATCGAATTGCTGAAGTGTTTATACAAAAACGCCACCATGTCAGTTCGACTTCAGTATCAGACCTCGGAACCCGTCCGTCTGCAGCGAGGTGTGAGACAGGGAGACGTCGTATCTCCGAAGCTGTTTACCGCTGCACTGGAGGATGTCTTTAAGGTTCTGGACTGGAGAGGGCTAGGCATCAACGTCAATAGCGAGTACATCACTCACCTTCGGTTTGCCGACGATGTAGTTGTTATGGCTGAGACCATGGAGGACCTCAGTACAATGCTCGATGACCTCAGTAGAGCTTCCGAAAGAGTGGGTCTTAGGATGAACATGGACAAAACCAAGGTGATGTTTAATGCCCATGTTACACCCACTCTTATCAAGGTCGGAGACTCTACAGTCGAAGTTCTGGGCGACTATGTCTACCTTGGACATACGATCCAATTGGGTAAGGCCAACTTCGAAAACAGAGGTCAACCGTCGAATCCGACTTGGCTGGGCAGAGTCGGGCAGTTGCGCGGTATCTTCTCGTCCAACTTACCACACTTGTCTCAAGACGAAAGTCTTTGATCAGTGTGTGTTGCCAGTGATGACATATGGCTCTGAGACGTGGTCGCTTACAATGGTCCTTATTAGAAAGCTTACAGTCACTCAAAGGGCAATGAAGAGGGCTATGCTCGGAGTTTTCTTGCGTAATCGAATCGGAAATGTAGAGATCCGCACGAGAACCAGGGTTACCGACATAGCCCGAAGAATTGCTAAACTTAAGTGGCAGTGGGCAGGGCACATTGCTCGCAGAACGGATGGCCAATGGGGCAGAAAGGTTCTGGAGTGGCGACCGCGAACCGGAAGACGTTGCGTAGGAAGGCCTCCCACCAGGTGAACCGATGACCTGATGAAGGTTGCGGGGATCCGCTGGTTGCGAGACGCACGGGATCGGTCAATGTGGCGACGCTTGGGGGAGGCCTATGTCCAGCAGTGGACGTCTTTCGGCTGATATGATGATGATGATGTTTTAGTTAAATTTATGTTGACATCATTTAGATTTAACCAGTTAACAATACGAAACATGATAGCGTACTGTTTATTTCATGTTCATGTGTCTTAGGGTCTTAGATACAAATATGGCAGTACTATCATCAGCATACAGAACCATGGGGGGTTTGATTGATTGAGGGAGATCGTTAACGTATATAATAAATAGCAAGCGACCCAGAATGCTCCCTTGTGGTACGCCTGTACATACTCTTATTGGTGTTGACAAATATTTATTTTCTACTTTTGAAATATGCGAAATGCTAGATATTTCAGTTTGTTGTTCTCTGTCAATTAAGTATGATTTTATGAGATCTCTAGTATTGCCTCGTATTCCGTACGTTTCCCATTTATATAACAACACATCATGATTGATGCAGTCGAAGGCTTTTGTTATATCCATATAGAGTTCTGTGACTTCTTTATTATTATCTACACCCTTTTAGTACCATTTTCAAAAAAGTGTATAATTCATTGTTAATCGATTTAATTTTTCCTGAAACCCATTTTTTCTTCCGACAAAATGTTTTGTTTTTTGAATTAATTATATAGATGGCTACAAATAACTTTTCAAAAGGTATTAGCGATATAGGCAATTCATATTCGCTCCATCCTCTTTTTTAAATATTGGCATGACTATGGTCAATTTTAATTTTGATGGAAAGACCCCTTCTTCGATACATTTATTAACTATATGAGAGAGTGCTGGTGCTTATAATACTGCCATTATAGGTCTACCAGAATCTCATGGCAAATGTGGAAATAATTTTTTTTTGTGTGCAATACTGGGGAAATTGGATTAAACGATCTTGATACTGTTTAATTTTTATTTATGTCTGTAGTATTAATGAACATGAGGTACCTATATTATAGTAGTCACAGCGGATCTTTGTGTCTTTGAACTTGGTCCTGCCAACCATTGCGTAAGAAACAGTTTGTCATCGAGTATACTGCATAGAGTAAGCGAGATAGGACGATGTGACATACATAAGCGAGTGAAAGAGACAGTTATACAATGCTATCTTCACCTTCAACATTGACACAAAAATAGCTACTGCGCGGGGTCTTGCAACCAATTCAGAGACACAAAGATCCACTGTGAGTATTATAGGTATGTGTATGAATAATGTTGTTATACATCGGGTTCTTAACATAGAAAAAATAAATCTTTTGAATATTAATTTATATACTAATTTATTATATATCATTTAAATCATACTAATAACTTAAAACCTCATTCAGAACTAGAAAACTAGAATACGATTCCATGAACTCCACTGGCATTTCAAAAACTTGTATCTTTGTAGTTTTATGTCATCTCTCTCTATCAAAATGGTTCTTTTTCATTGGCATTTAACATATTGAAAACCAATGTCTTTATGTATGAAGTCTGTAAAAAATAATAAAATGCATCATGTTACTTATAGTCATTCATCATCATCAGTCTATGTATACTTTTTTTATGTAAGTTTTATGGCCTGGTTGCTAGGACCTTTTAGCCACGTCTTTGGAAAGAGTTTTGGATCTTATATTTATTCTTTAGTATGCATTAAAATGCGGATGTAACAGATTCTAATGTTTTTTGGAGTATTTGGCAGCAAATTGTATCGAGTCAGTCTTCCCAGTAAGCTTTGCAGAGGCAGTCAATACTACATTAAAATACGCAATATCCCGAGATCGCTTCTGTCAATGATTTTACAAATTGTCCAGTTGCGTAGACAGTTGAGATTGAGACACAAAACTACACCAATAATATATCACAATATCCACTAGAAATCAATTTGCAAATAATATTAACAGCCACTGAACTTCACTCGACAAAAACTCCCGTCTCTACACACGTCCCACTGCAGGGCGCAGATTATTACTTAATATTTTTATTACGTCAAAGATTCTCAATCTCCGTTAAAATCAATATCTTGTCGAAGAATTAGTAACAGTTACATTACTGTTGCCATTTCCTTCCGGCCATCATTCGATGTGCCCTGACCTATGATTTACCATATAATAGTAATGGAAAGAAATAAAAATTAAGTAAGAAAAATATAAAATAAACTAAAAGTATCAAAACAAGTCAGTCCAACTTACCGGTCCACTCTACGACGCACTTTAAAATCAAAGATTGAGTTTGATTTACGCCTTCTTCTTCCCTTATTTTATGATACACATTGAAAACAATATGTCTCGCTTGAGATCGAAGTGGGTTTTTCGACATTTTCACAAAAATAACAAATTTTCAAGATAATATCAAAAAAATTCAGCAGCGGTTGACACATCAAGTACTTTGATTTGACAGGTGACAATTGACATTGCCATATGAAAATCACAATTAAAAAAAAAAAAAAATGGCATGAGATTCTGGTAGACCTATACCTTAAGCACGTATGTAGTAATTCAATCATATCCTGTGCTATTGGTGTTTTTAAGTGATTTTATTATTTGGGCGATAATTTTAGGAGTACATGGACTCATAGAGTGGATTTGAATTATTATATTTAATTCTATAATGCTGATTATTATTAATAGATTGGTTATTTGAGTCGTGAAAAAATGGTTGAACTCGTTAGCTATAGTAGTTGGATCTGTGATTGGTACATCTTTTTCATTCACTTTGTAAATTTTTTAATCTCGTGAAAATTTGTTTTATAATTATTAATAACCTTCCATGAAGCTTTAGCTTTATTAACTGACGTTTTAATATAGTAATCGTTTTGAGATTTTTGAGTTGATTTATGTTAGAATCTTTATGTTGTAGATTTGGTAATTTTCTATCCTAATATGGTAATTGCCGTTTACGATTAGAACAGACTCTTAAACCTTCTGACATCCATTTTGGTCGCTTGTGTATAGGCATTTTAAAGTTAAATAAAGGAAGACAGGGGTCAAATAATAAATTAAATAAATCATGAAATTTGTTGAATGCATCATCCGCTGTTTCAGCATTGTAAACATCCCAAAAGGTGATATTTTGGAAACATTTAACAAACTTATCCGTATTAGACGAGCTATAGTCTCGTTTATGTTTGTAAAAATGTGTGATGTTACAACTTTCTTTCACTGGGAATTGCAGCCGTTAAGCAGTGTGATCTGACAAAGCGAGTTCTAATATTTCGTACCTGAATCCTTTTTTTTATCATAAATGAAGTTGTCAATACATGTTTTACTACTTAAACGCGTGGGTTCATCAATCATTAGTTTAAATGGTTAGAAATCTTGGTTTTGATTTCCAAAAACTTAAAAAATTTAGCAATCCTATTTTGTGGGAATGGCAGCTCACTGAGGTTACAAGAGTTTAAGCTTTTCACTTTAGTTTTCACGATAAGATTTTCACAAAATAAACCGTTTTTGGTGAGTTGTAATATTGCGTAAAATGTACCTACATTTAGAGGGTTTGTATACCTAAGCACTGTGAGCTACCTAGCTCCCAGTGCATATACAACCCTCTACAAATAATGTTAAGACTAAAACAAATCTATGAACATCCCATACAAATCCAGCGACATCTGTCAATAATAAATCAGCCCAAATAACTCTTGATACATCGAATACCTACTACCTTATTGAATTTGTCTCTCCATTATTAGGCTTTCGTGCGCAAATGCGAGAAAAATAACATAGATAAATGCAATTTATGAGAGAGAAAAGAAAACATACAAACCAACCACGCGTAAGTAAATATAATGTAATACACATTATTTCACTACACGAAGATTACATCAGCTCAAATTATAGACAATACCTACCATATTTACCTATATAATGCTGGCACTACACATGGCATTTTTGGCAAAATGTTTGCGAAACTTTGGCAATGCAAAACGAACCTTACTGCTATTGAAATGAAGAAGAAAGAGATTTGGAGCAAATATTTGTACAAATACGCCAAGTATTGTACGGCATAACTAATAACTACGGCATAATAGGGGACGAGTCTATTGCCATCCACCGGGCACAAGTCCAGTGTCTAGGTTGCTACTGAGAAGTTCCAGTTGAAGAACCCAATAACACTTTGCCCAAGCCGGGAAGACCAGACCAACAAGGAGACAGTACCTACAATTATTATTATATTTTTTAACATACTAGGGACAAGTTATTTTCTTTTTACCCGACTGCCGAAGGAGGGTAATGTGTTTATCAGTCTAAGTATGTATGTTTGTTCCTATATGGCGTTCCAGAGACCAAACGCGTTGGCCGATTTTGATGATTCATACGTCAATCGATGCGTCTTAACTCTGCGAGTGTCATAAGCTACATTAAAATTTGACAATAGAAAAATGGCGGATTTTGGGTGCCATATTGTGGGGGCACAATTTTTTTTTCTTCCAAACCCATCGTGTGTGGTATCAAAATAAAGGGTTTAAAGAGGTGATTTCAAAAATATATATCACTTATATGTTTAAATGTATCTAACTCGAAAAAAACTAACTAAAAAGTTATAAATAAAAAAACTTAGTTAAAAAAATCAAAAAAACCCGACTGCTTCAAAAGCGAACTAAAAAGTCGTAAACACCGACTGCACAGCATGATTTTTTCCTTGTTTACGACTTTTTAGTTCGCTTTTGAAGCAGTCGGGTTTTTAGATTTTTTTAATTAAGTTTTTTTCTACGAGTATTTGCGACACCCGCAAATTAAATTTTGTTATTTTTAGCTGCTTCCAGTGCTCTCTGTCCGTGAAATTAAATGAGAAATCGTGAGATCGTTTAATTCTTAGCTCAGAAGCTTCCTTGTTTACAATACCGCCATAATTGCAAGTTCTAACGAAGCGAAAAATCTACCGGAAGTTAATAGTGGTTGCTATGGCGACTGAGAATGAGAATCTTGAGCTATACTTAAATCACAGATTGAACTCATTAAGGCTGAGGCCTCATAAGTGCGTTGCGTTGCGTCGTTGCAACGGATGATATGCCACACCAGCGTTGCGACGACACACGATGTCGCAACGAAAAAGGGCGACGCACGCGACAGTGGATCGTAATAAACAGAAACACACACAGACAGTCGCCACACCGGGGCTCTGACAGCGCAGTGCATCACCCTCCCCCCGTTTCCTCGTGCTTCAATCCATTGAAATGTCGCGTGCGACAGACGATGCAACGCATAATGTGGCATGCCAATAAAAATATAAGTAACGCCACGCTACGCACTAATTGGGGTCTCAGGCTTCTTATTTTCGTGTGAGGATGCGGCCACAACAACAATAACCTCAAATAAGTTATGTTTAAGCCCTATGTAATAGTTGGTACCTATTGCCATCAAGCGGACACAAATCCAGCCTTCGGGCTGCTACCGATATATTCCCGTAAGAAAACCCAATAACACTGTTTCCTGAGCCTTCCGCCAACTTCATGTTCAGCAGCAGCGCTTGTGATCACTACACCAACGAGACAAACATTATAATTAAGGCTTTTCATCTCCATCATCTTCCACAGAACCCAGCAGAAGGGCAATGAACCGCTGCAAATAATTCCATGAAGAATAATTCCATGCCGACGCAAACGTGTCATACTTCGCGAACTTAATTTACGCGAGAGGGAACTCCGCACTCTCTAAGATCACAACTTTGCCTAAACCAATTTAATTTTAATTTTTCATTAACTTTTACAAGAGCCCCGGCTGGCTTAGCGGTTAGTTTCTCGGATGTACCAGAGAAACCTCCTACGAGTACTTTAAGGTTTTCTTGGTATTTCTTTTAAGCTTCGTTTTCTTTATTACTAACTCAAGTTCCCTAATTAAAATAAACTAGATAGGTATCGCCATGAATACAGGGATAATATTAGCTATCCAAGAAACCGAAAACTTACGTTTCGTTTAATGACATGTAGTTTAGCAAAGTTAAATTAACCATGCGTATTTATTTATGAAAAGAAAAACCAACATCTTTACATAAAATGAATAAAACAAGCTGAGTACGTTATAGAAAGCCAAAGACAGGTCATGCTCAATAAAATAGAATAGAAAAACATTTATTTGACAAACACAAGACAACAGCAACAATCACAAAGTAACAGAGAAGAATATTAAATGTACAATCAACAATTGCGCCGAGCGTGCCCCTAGTACTCGTAGCTACCATTATCTACTAATATACGTAACTTCATGATTATATCAAAACAATCATAAAATGTTGTGTCAACACTTTTCTTAATATTACTCTGTCTATCTCAGGATATACATCATTAATTTTACCTCAAAACTTATTTCGTAACGAAACCAGTCTTTCAAAGGAAAATATTTAATTAATCGTTTGAATTCATGTTTATAAATAATTGTGGGCGATATTGAAAGATAAATTGTCTTTGGCAAACATATGACTTTACTTTCAAGTTAATTGATGTGAAAGCAGAATTAATTTAACTCATCAATAACCCGGGGCTCGCCTGGAGTAATGCAAACAAACACATAATTTGATAGCGATAGATTTAATATAAACACATGCACGTAACTCAGATACAATAAATATGATTCAGTTAATAACTCGACTAACTCGTAGTGCGTGGAACAGTAAAACAATAACGAGGCAAGTTTTATCGTTGTGAACACACGTAGCTATGAAACCTTTATTACCACGAACTAGTTTACTAGTTTTATATGTCTGTTGGGCACATTTATTCACTTACCTCGCAATAGAACTCGGCTATGCTCGCAGTCACCATCATCTTGATGTATTGTCCACTCAATATTTAAATGAAGAACGTCAACACGATCTTCATTATTTCTGTGGTACTACAACTGTGGAGATACTCGTATCGGACATCACTTTTTAAAGTGTTTTGTTATTCCAAGGGAAGGAATGCACCCACCTTTTGGCTTTTGGAATACCTTCAACCGTTGAGGCATCATTGCTGTACTGACATCCAACATCCAGACTATCGGCACGCCAAAAATTGAATGATAGCTTGTCTAGGAGCCTGCATCTTCTAGCACAAAGTCAGCGACTCTCTCCCCGATAGCGATGCTCACGGAGGCGGGGTTGCCACGCGGCACTCGGGGCAGCACACCCAGGTCGGCCACGCGGAGGCGCCGCACGCCTCGCACGCGCAACTTCGCGTCCAGCACGTCGCCCACACGCGTCGTGCCCGCCGCGTGGTACACCGCGAACGTCATGTGCCGGCTGTAGCAGCGCCAGTACCCCACAGGGTCCTCGACGACACCAGGACAACCAGGTAACTCCAAATGCAACAGACTCGCATTACGTTTCCTGAACGGTGGCGACTCCATCAACTGTTCAATAATACTTATTGACCGCACCACGTCATCCACGTCTCTATCGTCGTCCAAGTAGTTCGGGAAGATGGCGGGGTGAGCGAGAGGATCAGAGCTAGCGAGCCGTACAAGGCCAACTGAATATGGATACAGGAGAACTGGAGAGAAGACTATGATCCCGTTGTTCTTATTCGCTTTGCCGATCTGGTGTACTATATCTTTATGAAAACCTGTCGCTTGCATTAGCACTGGCTCGGCAGCTGGCACTAAGTTCCTATCTATATAAGCGTGAATTATTTGAAGGTTTGGCAGCTGACAGTCACTTCCGTCGAAGCTCTCGCTGAGTAGCATCCTCTGTTCGAAATCGTAGCAGTGAGAGTTGAGGAACGTGGTGACGTCAGTGAGGCCGTTGGATGTGAGGGGTCCGGAGTTCGTCGTCAGCAACTGTACCACCTGCCCCAGCCGGGTAGCCAGCCCCGCCAGATTGCCATTACCTCTATCAACCAGGGCCAGTAAGACCGGCAGGACGTGGTCAGTCATGTTCGCTCCAACGCCCGGAGAGTTCACTTTTACGGATATACCCATACTCTGTAAATGCTCAGCAGGGCCGATACCAGACAACATCAGTATTTGAGGAGTTCCAATGGCTCCTGCACTGAGGATCACTTCCTTGCGCGCATATATCTTGAGCTTCCGTAAGCCCTGCACAACGGTGACGCCACGTGCGATGTTGTTGTCATCTATAATGACTCCGGTGCACTGAGTGTGCTTAGCGACCTTCAGGCTACTCTTGACGTCCTCTCTCGCCAGATATCCTCGCGCGGTACTCATCCGCTCCCCTTTATAAACATATCCGATGAGTTGACTGACACCTATCTGCGAATCCGCGTTCACGTCAGGATTATAAGGAAGTCCTAGAGTCTTGTATGCCTGTTTAAGTCGGGAGTGCCACCGATTTTGTGACGCTTCAAAATAGCCGATGCGCATTATCCCCGTAGTGTTATGGTATGGTATTGAAGAGGCTGGAAGGAGGTCTAAGTCTTGCAAACCTTCGTATTTTAGGAAGTATGGCTTCAGTTTTTCCCAAGTCCAGCCGGGAACGTTGATATCGTCGAAGTCCTGGCGGTTACCACGCGTGTACATCATGTGGTTGATGGAGGTGGAGCCGCCCAGACATTTGCCACGGATAAAGCGGCACTGCTGGTCTACAGACGAGAGACAGGATACTTTGTTGGAGATCGTCTTGTACTGCCAGTCGAGGTCTGAGCCAAAGAGTGTCATAGCTGCACTTGGGATCTGTAACAAGAAAAGAAAACATAAATCATTTTTTTTATTTCATATAGGACAACATGGACACTTATAAAACGTCGACAAAAGGTGAACGGATCGGGTTGGTCGTTTCCTATGGAGAAGAACCGGCAAGAAACTCCATGGTAACTCTTTAAAAAAATGGTTTAGTTTTACAATATTTCCATGTTACAGCATTAGTACTTAAATATGGGGGGACAACGCAGGCCCGACAATAAGTCGTAAGAAAAATAAAAAATAAAATGATATATTCAAATCAAATAATTTTATTTGATCGAACATGAGTATCATACATACATAATAAATTGTCAGCATGAAGAGGTGTTAAAATGATTGAACGTCATGTTTACCTTGGAAAATGGCATGCAAATATTAATAAAGAATACAAATCAAAATACTTAATAGAATGTCATATTTAGTAAAAATTTAAAAATAAAATAAATGTTGTGTATATGTCAATAAAATAATACAATTCAAAATTATGCGTATAGAATGTCAGAGTAAAAATAAAAAATATAGATATTAAAATAATAAATCAATTCAAAATAATCATTCTAGAATGTCAATAAAAAAAAAAAAAAACAAATGTCATGTTGTTAAAATATTTAATGAGTAAAATGAAAATGTCGTGAAAATCGTGCAGATTTCAATCTAAATATATAAAAGAAGAAAGTGACTGACTGACTGACTGACTCACTCACTGACCATCAACGCACAGCCCAAACGGCTGAAGCTTCAATCATGAAACTTGGCATGTAGGTTCCTTTGGTAGTGTAGGTGAGCACTAAGAAAGGATTTTTGGAAATTCCACCCCTAAGGGCGTGAAATAGGGGATGAAAGTTTGTATGAAAATCCGTCAGTTTTAAAGTCAGGATCTTCATATTTTGGGTTTAGGCTGAAGATTAAAAAAATATTTTCACGTTTCTCAGGGATTTTGAAAATTCCACCCCCATGAGGGTGAAAAGGGGGATGAAGTCATGGGAATAATGAAATCGTCTAGAGACTTGAAATTTTGCACATGGATACTTTATTCTGTGCAGGCATCCACTAAGAAAGGATTTCTGTGAATTCCACCCCTAAGGGGCTGAAATAAGGGATGAAATTTTGTATGAAAGTCGGTCAGGATTGAAGTTCGGATCTTCGAATTTTGGGTTTGGGCTGAAGATTTAAATCTTATATAAACATCTAAACATATTAATATCTTCTTCTTCTATCTAAACATATAAAAGAAGAAAGTGACTGACTGACTGACTGTCTCACTCACTGTCCATCAACGCCGGCCCAAACGGCTGAAGCTTCAATCATGAAGCTTTGGTAGTTTAGGTGAGCACTAAGAAAGGATTTTTGGAAATTCCACCCCTAAGGGCATGAAATAGGGGATGAAAGTTTGGATATTTGTTTTTTTGTGTTGTGTTGTTGTTGTTGTTTGGGTTTGGAAGTATGCTGGTGTTGATTTCAGGGAGAATTGCTTTTCCCATGGACAGTTCTATGTAGCGTGTTCACGTGTTAGCTCATCAAATAGTCTGGTGATATTGGCGCCGACATCCAAAATGGTTAAAAATGTTGTTTACAAGGAAATACTATAATTTAATTACTTACTTATGATTATGATCACTTATTATTAGTCATGGATAAACACAGAAATAATGAAGGGATAGGGACAGGACAAGGATAGAGCGTATTGATTTAAAGTAGGTTAGTATAAGTCTGTCCTAAGAAAAACTTTCATATTACATTATTTTTATCATAATTATTTTTTACTTTTTCTCTACATACTGTTAAAGTATGGTAAGGAGAAGCATGTAGTCTACGCGTGCGAAGCCGCGGGCAAAAGCTAGTAAATAATACAAATCAAGGATGTGATATTAGAATGTCAGAATATAATAAAATAATAAAAAATAACAAGATATTAAAACAATATGTCAAAACAAAATAATCATTCCAGAATGTCAGAATTAATTTTTATAAGAATAACAATACCATAATCAATTACAATAACATAAACATTCAAAAGGAGTCCGTCAAAAAGTCATTTATATTATAAATACATATATATATATTATATTTACAAGTACCACCAACGACTGACACAAATACGTACACTTTAAAAAAAACTGCTAGCTCCGTTAAAATGTGCAAAATAGTCTTCAAATATAAAATTCGATAACTTAGTATATAACATACAAAATATAGATCTGATATCTGTGTCGGATTCTTCGGTCTGTGATATTGCCTAATTTTAAGCCAAATTTATCACTAAAAATTATAATTCAAAATATTCGTAGTATAACAAAAAATATTGCAGGCTTCCACACATTATTAGCTAGAACAAAAGTTTATTGGGATGTAATAATACTAACCGAATGCTGGCTTCCTAACACTCATTATTTGCCTACCATGGATGGTTACGATTGTTTTAGGACTGTTAACAATCTCACCCAAAATGAGGGTGTAACAGTCTACGTTAGGAAAGAACTTAAGGTTACCGTTGATGAGCCATGATTCCTGTTCGCGACGAGAGCATCACAGTCATCTTAGATGACTCCATGTAAATAGTATTAACAGACACACGTCTGCTCACCCCAGCGCGCCATCGCATACTAAGCGATGTCGGTAGGCGAAAAAGCCTTTTATAGTAAAGCCCACAAGTAATTTTCGTTCATGTTTTTGGGACACTTAAATTATATTTTATGTGTCTATCAGTATGTTATAGGGTTATATAGTATTATAACATTAAATTAGAAGCATTATTATACATACTGATTGTGTTATTACGGAAAGAAACAAGAATTCATACTCCGTGACACAACCATCCGCCACAGCGGATTAGTTCACAATGACCCGTAAGATGGCGGCGCTTGATATTTATACTAAAACCGCGTAAGTGTAGAATTTGGTAACATTAAACTCCTGTTTTAGGGGCTTTTACATAGTTTATAGTGCGCATATGGCGCTTATGTATTAGTATTATGCATAAGGTATCTTACATATATGATAAATGTATAGTTTTAAGGAAATAAAAATATTTTGTCTACTTATTTTAGACCCCCCGATTTTGGCAGGGTATCAGGTAGTGGTAAGGGTATTATATTCACGTACCAATCAGATTATTTCCTTACACATAATTGTTTTGTTAGGAAACACCATCTAGGTGTTCTAGATAGGATAGCTGGATACCATGACTGAGAAATTATACATAATAGCAGTACATGGCCAGTTTTAATGCAGTTTCACTCTGAAAAGGTAAATATATATAAATATATACATTTTGCTCAAGTAAGTGTTGAGAAAGATCGATACAAGCCATTTAGCGCTTCTAGGTGACCTAGAATTCTATCTAGGCCCTATAAATAGATAGCACCTATGTAATTCTAGTACATAGACATCACTTGCTTGTGGTAATGTGTCTGTGTATGCCAGCGTGGACGTTTCTATGCGTCTGCCGATGGGTCACTGCGTCCAGGGACATTTGGTACCTGGTCAGTTATAGATATGCTGTCTGAAGCATTACCTTCGTGGACCCTCAGGCAGGCGCCTAGACTCAGTCACAATACAGAGCTAATATATAGCTACATGCACACAAACATAGACGTTAAAGCTATGGAACAACGCAATATTTCGTATTCGGCCGCTTCACGGCGCCTTAAGCAGCAGAAGGGCTGGTGGTACACCCATCAGGGTACCGCCATTCGGCAGCCCAGTTTTCCAGCTACCTAACCACACTTCCAGAAGGAACCTAGTTCTAGTGGTTGAGGAGCTAATCGACCTAACATAGTGCGAGGTTCCATGGTTTTTTCATGTAAACAAACATGTAAGAAGGAATGCTGCTTCGAGGGTCGGACATGTATCCACCAATCAAAGTGGGATAGCCTATCGCGAAGGCTATCCGATGGTGAATGTTTGGTGAGGATCCGCCCAGCAGATTGAGTACAAATTGAGTTTATGTGCTAAGATCGGGAGCAAAAGCTAACTTTTCGTGCCTTTACGCGGCTGTACGCCTAAAGGTTGTTAATGTACCGTGACCCGTATATTTGTCGACGGCTCAGTAGGAGGGCTCCAAGTCCCTCGCTCGTACCCTAGATCTAAGGTGTCTAGTTTTAGAATAAAACCAACTGTAAAGCATTGGACTGGCGGGAATTCCCTTTCTTTGGTGTTCTCCCTACGAGAACTCCCTGATGGTAGGCTAGGGCTAGGGACCTGGATCAGAGACCGGAGGGAAGGTCTTCTCGAGACCTATCCAGAAATGCAAATTTCATCAGAATCGGTCCAGTGGAAGGGTAGTTTCCGTCTGTTCCGAGCTTAGAGTCATAGCTTATATTTTTCGAAATAAAAAGTTTTTGCGCACGAAAAATCGTGGTCCTCGTTGCGTTCGAGTTTGTGTGAACGATAGTGCGCAGGCGCATTATCGTATTGTAGCCATTATTTCACCTAAAGTCGTTTCCACGCATCATTGTGTATCGGGGACCATGAAGGAACGTCGCTTCTGGTCATGAACAAATAGTTTTTTATTTAATCCGGACATCACGTTTTCACCTCAACACACTTGGCAGCCTTCCAGTGACTCCAGGGTTCATAGTTACCGATGACAACTGAACAATAGGTGCAAGGGGCGTCAACGCGTTCGAGCAGGAGCCTTACAACCTCCTGATTGCCTGTCGGCCTTGAACGATCACGTCCGTCCCGTACAATTCCTAAATGCAAACTGTTTACAACTAACAATTGATCAAAACACCATTCTACTAGCAATTTACCGAGCACCAGGCTACAAAGACATCACAAATTTTCTAAACTCATTAAACCTTACGTTAACAAATATCTCACGGTACGAAAATATAATAATTATTGGCGATATTAACATTATTAGCCTCACACGGTCTGCTGCCTACTCACACATTGCCTACACGCCAACATGCCTGTCTTGACCACATTGCCTTGAAAACTCAACGGCCTGCTTCAACACTTATAGCTCATTCGGCACTAACTGATCATGAAACGGTAATATTGTTCCTAGCAAATAAATTTTTCAAAACGGTTGTAAAAAAAAACTAAGATCCGGATCAATCACTAGCAGTTAGATGCTGACATCAACGACTTGCTAAGGTTGTCAACGACTCCTGAACTATCGGTAAACGCAGTTAATAACTTTTTTGCTGATATTGATAAAAACCTTGCGGAAAAAATTGCGGATCCAATATATTCTTCCATTTCTTTTGCAAATAATAGCTCGCAATCGATGGTTCTATTACCAACAAATGAAGATGAAGTTGAAAGGGTATTGACGTCTCTTCGCAATGACTGTGTGGTGGGGTGGGATAAAATCAAAGTCAAATGTGTTTATTTCAAGTAGGCCATTATGTGGCACTTTTGAACGTTAAAATTTACATTTAATAAAAATTGATTCTACCGTGCATTCGGAAATGTAGGTTGTTATGGAGAAGAACGCACAAGAAACTCCATACTTACTCTTTTAAAAAAAAAGTTTTATACAATATTTATATAGGTACGTACATTAATAAATTCGTATACGTGAGGACGATGTACCCAGCACTACTATACTACTATACTACATATAGGTATGAGAGAATTACAAGCATTAACAGGTAAATTCCTTTACTTGATAAATAGGAACATGGTCCTCACGAATATCCAGTGGCCTTCTTAAGAAGCATAAAAGTTTAATCGTTCCACCTCTGACTTACATTTGTAACCTAGCTCTCTCATCAGGCAAGTTCCCTAAAGTTTTTAAACGATCTATCATACGCCCGATCTTTAAGAGTGGGGATAGAAGCCGTGTCAATAATTATAGGCCTATTGCATTGCTGCCAGCTTTGTCTGCGGTACTCGCGCGGATGATGAATAACAGACTTAAAAGACTATCTTGAGAAACAGAATTTACTTTCTCCTACACAGTATGGCTTTAGGTCTGGTAAATCCACGTCTGATGCAGTACACGATCTTACCAACTATGTCGTCACTAATTAGGACAGTAGGAAGAGGGTATTAGGGATATTCCTGGACCTAGCTAAGGCATTTGACACGGTTTCTGTGCCCATCCTTATTCGAAAAATGGAGAATATGGGCATCAGAGGGGCCCAGCTGGATTTGTTTAAGGATTACTTGAGTGAGCGTACTCAGTGCGTTGCGATAAATGAGATCATTAGCGAGGAACGAACAGTCTCATACGGTGTGCCCCAGGGCAGCGTACTTGGCCCTACTCTCTTCCTCATATACATCAACGACCTGGGTATGCTCACTCTCCTCAAAGGAAGGATTATAACATTTGCTGACGACACCGCCCTACTCTTCAATGCTGACACGTGGGGTGAGGTCTTTTCACACGCTCAGTTGGGCTTCAATACTGTGACGGAGTGGTTACGAAACAACAAACTAACACTAAATGCTGACAAAACTAATTATATAACATTCACTCTAAAAAATTATAAAAACGCTCCCTCATCAGTAACACCTTATGCAATCATAGCACACACTTGCACAACACCACATGAAAAAAGTGCATGTAACTGTCCGCACCTTCGAAACACTCAACTTGTTAAATACCTGGGAATATTAATAGATAACACCCTTAGATTTCGGGATCACATGCACTTAACACTAGGTTACGTAAAATGATATACATCTTTAAAACTCTGAGGGGGGTGGCAGATGCGAAGCTAAAAAAATCAGTATACTTTGCCCTCGTTCAATCATTGTTAACCTACTGTATCAATGTATGGGGTGGAGCTCCGAAGTCTACACTCCTTGTCCTGGAGAGAACGCAAAGAGCCATACTGAAAGTGTCTTCGTTTCTACCTTACCGTTACCCCACAGAGCTCTTATATAAAGAAGCCAAAGTTATGACAGTGCGTCAACTTTTCATTAAAAGCATAATTTTAAAACAACACTCTATGCTTAAATACCACCCTTCGACTTCACAAGGTAAGAGACGATACAACCCCGTAGATCGCCTAGACATTCGACTTTTAACCCAATTCTTTAAGCGTTTCTTCTGCCATCTGGAAGGTTTTCTTTACAATGAACATGTGTAAAAAGAAAATAACTTCCTTCCTACAAGAATTTAATTATGAAGACACCGAAAAACTACTTGCTACTTTAGTGTAATACTACTAATGTAAAAAACATACACACACACACGCACCATCACACACACTCACCACCACACACTCTCAAACAAAACATACACACTTACTAATACTTATCAATAACTATTGTGTTCGTCTTCACCGATTCAATACCTACCTAAAAAATAATGCATTGAGATAATGATTGTGTTAAGGGCGGAGTCCTGGTGTCCTGAAATACAGGCTTGCAGCCTAGTTTAGGCACCAGTCTCCCACAATAGTAATAAGCTTGTTAAAATATTCCAAATGATGTATTGTGTAATATTGTGGTGAGAAATAAACATATTATTATTATTAATAACACTTGTCTGTTAATAAATTTCGAATCTTATTTCTAAATAGATTATTAATATTATTTCGAATCTTATTAATAAATAGATTTGTTGTCATAGCTTTATATGACTGTGGTATTTTGTTATATATTTTCGGGGCCATACAAAAAAAGCTTTTCCCCATGAGGGCAGTTTTTGCCGAGTGCAAACAAAGTTGACTATTGTCACGTCTGTTGCGTGGAAAAGTGTCAGATAGTCAAAATTCAAATTCAAATTCAAATTTATTTAATCGAGAGATATTTTACAAAGTTTTAGCATTGGGCCCAAACTAGGTAAGCCTGTATCTTGGGTACCAATTTTGAGGGTTTACCATTAAACATTTTTTTAAATCGTGATTGATAACATAAAAAGTTAAATTACACAAAATAAAATACAAAAAATAATTAGGCAAAATCATAAAAGTTACAAAAATAAAAAGGAGATGTTCCAGAAATGTATGGAGCCTGGGCCAGCTCTATGTACACTTTAAGTAAAAATTGCTGTATAATATAGTAACTGTTTTTTATTGTTAATTTTCTTTGATTTCACTTCGTTAAAATGTAAACTCAAATTAACTTTGTCAAGTAGAGCAACACAATTTACAATTAAAGATGGCGGGTCAAATCAGCAGTAGGCGAAAAATGTCATTTTGACAATGACAGTATGCGAAGAATGACAATTTGACAATGACAGTATGCGCAGAATGTCATTTTGACAATGACATTTGTTTTACGTGTCATCGGAATATCTGCGTCAATAAAAAACAACACTAATTCAATTGCAATAGAGTAACAATCAATTAATGTCCGTGATATTAAAACAATCCCTAAAAACTCCGAAACATATCCAATTCAAAGTCAAAGCAAAGAAAGGCTCAAAGAAGTCACTTCTTTAAACTGTCAAAGTCGTCAGACGTCATGTCAAACACAACTGTCATGGCTGCCCTAAAAATAGGGTTAACTTATTAAAAAACTATAAATTATCATTTTTGTTACTCCTGTACCCTTCTTCAAATTAATTTGTTAGTATTTTTATGGAATTCCTCTATTTTTTTCCTATTTATCTATGTAGTGTACATAGTGATGGCCCAAAATCGAACATCTCCTTTATAGAAAAAAGAAGAAGTTCCCAATAGGTAGTGATAACATTAACTTGAATTAAAACGCTAGATTATTTGTTAATGTATGAAAATGAGTGAAAGGCGCAGATTTGTTTGTGAGCATATGTGTGAATGTGAGAGAGTGAAGATTTGAGTGAGTGGGTGATCTTTTTGTGAGTATGTGTATTAATGTGAGTTTAAGAGTGTGGGTGGTTGACCTATTTATGATTTATTTTAACACATTTATTAGTTTTTCAGCTTCGTCATATGAGAGGTTCAGCAGCCATGTAGTTAGTTTATTTTTTATTTCTTTCCGAGTGAGATTTCTGAAGTCGCATTTGTTAATCACGTCATTATAAACATGAGGGTGAAGAAAAAGTGGAAGCCTTTGGGCGTAGGTGGATTTAGCTGCAGGAGCAGGAATCCTAAACCTGCGTTTGGCTTGTAAAACACTTAGATCACTCCTTCTAAAAGTTCTGATGTGGATCTTTGTTGTAAAACACTTAGATCACTCCTTCTAAAAGTTCTGATGTGGGTCTTTGTTGTAACATTCAGAATGTACATTTTTCTAACGCTCAGCAAGGAAGCCTCTGAGTATAAACTTTGTGTAGGAAAACGGTATGGCTTGAGTAAGAGGGTTTTGAGGACTGCGCGTTGTGCTCTTTCGAGGGTTATTAGGTGAGATTTTGCAGCTCCTCCCCAAACTATTATGCAATATTGTATCAGCGATTGACACAAAACTATATAGACTAGTTTTTTTACTTCTACAGGTGCACAGTCTCGTATCATTCTCATAACATAGATTTGCTTCCGTACGCGTTTTACAAGTTCCTTAATTTGAGGTTTGAATGACAGGTGCTGGTCGATGATAACTCCTACGTACCTCATTTCGTCTACTCGGACAATATTACTGCATTTGCATTGGGTGCAAATGTATGTGTTACAACAACCTTCTCCGTGGATTTTCAACCTCCATAATGGTATTTTTGTGGCCAGTGTTTTTCTAAAAGCTATGTACTTTGTCTTTTTGATATTCAGTGTAAGCAAGTTCTTGTTTAGCCAATTTGCTATCGTGATCACTCCTACTTCTGCTTTCTTATACACGTCCTCCCAATCTGTTCCGTGGAATAATATCACCGTGTCGTCTGCGTAACAAATTAGGTCAGCGTTTGGGATGGTAAGTTCTAGTATATCATTCATATATATTGTAAAAAGGGTAGGACCAAGAATGCTACCCTGCGGCACCCCAAAACTAATTTCCTGTTCTTCGCTGACTATATCTTCAACTCTGACACATTGCCGTCTCCCACTCAAGTAACAACGAAGCCAATCCAATGCGGTTCCCCTTAATCCTAACCCCTCAATCTTTCTAAGGAGGATAGGAATGGAGATAGTGTCGAACGCTTTAGCAAGATCTAAGAATATTCCAAGACAACGCTCGCCACCATCTGTATGTTTCGATATAATGTTCGTCAGCAGTTCTACCGCATCAGTTGTCGATTTTCCTTTTCTAAACCCATATTGTCTTTCTGACAGAAGTGAGTTATTTTCTAGGTAATTAACTATACGAGAATTCATTAGTTTTTCCAAAACTTTTGATAAGATGCATAACAGGGAAATAGGTCTGTAATTATCTGGAGAGTTCTTTGGTCCGGCTTTGTGGATCGGGGACACCACTGCTACCTTCCACTGCTCGGGGAATACTCCTGTCGACATACTCAAATTACATATGTAAGTGAAAGGTTCTAAAATAGTAGTCCTTATCACTTTGACTAAAGAAGGTTTAATTCCATCCACTCCAGGTGCACTGTCATGTTTGAGATTTCTTATAATGGAGTCCACTTCCAACATATCTGTAGGCGCTGTGAACATTGACTCTACCGGCAATATTTTAGAATCTACATTTGCTGCCAGTGCTTCTTCAGAAGTTGATAAACGCTGCAAAATCCGTTCAAACAAGATTTTGCCTATCGAAGTAAAGTGGTTGTTGCAGTGTCTAAGCGATTCTTTTGCAGTACTTTTGGCTTTGAGTAGTTCGGCCGAGTCATTTCTTTTCTGCCGCATGTCGCATATATCTTTTATTGTTGTCCACAGTTTTTTTGGTATTTCTACTGTGTGTCGTGGAAAGTGTTGGGGGTTTGCCTTTACAAACGATGCAACTTCAAAAATATATAAAGAGGGTAAAGTCAATAATTTGTATTTTTTAAACAATGGTCTGCAGCTTTCTGTCGATTGTATCTTAAACATAGCCCGAATACACCTCTTTTGATCGTTAAACGCTATTTCTCTGTCCAAAATATTATACCATAGCGCAGAAGTGATGACACCAATTCATGATAAGCTGTCACCAAAGCGTCTGGGTTAAGTTCTGAAGTCATGTACTGCATATGTCATAACAGTTTGTACATGACATACGCAGACGAGCTCAGTTTTTTGCTTATATATTCAATATGCGCTTTCCAGTTCAATTTTGCGTCTATTATTACACCAAGAAATTTTGCGTCGTCGACTTTATTTAATACTGTGCCATTGTAGAGTGATTCAATGTCAGTATCAGCATGTATCCGTTGACTAAAATGCATTATTGTCGTCTTATCTAATTTAATTTTTAGATTATTCTTATCTAACCATGCTATTATTGATGTCAAAGTTTCATTAATGTCATATTTATAAACGTCCTTATTATTACATGTTATAGTCACTGTGCTGTCATCTGCGAATAGGGTCATGGGGTAGTCAATAGCATCAGGCAGGTCATTGATATATAGGATAAATAATAGTGCTGCAAGCACGCTCCCTTGTGGGACACCGTAAATAGGCGTTCGTTCGCCAGATACGTGAATTTCCTCTCTTTTTGTCTTAATATTTAGTTTTGTTATTTCCGTGTACTGTTTTCTGTTAATTAAGTAAGACTCTATAAGGTTAAGTATATTTCCCCTTATGCCATATGCCTCTAGCTTCTGCAGTAGAACGTTATGGTTTACATAATCGAACGCTTGCGTCATGTCACAGTAAATAGCGCATACTGAGATTCTAACGTCCATCTTTATCATTACACCTTATGCAAGAAGTCATAAATAGCCATATTGGTTTTCCTGTTTTTCCTAAATCCTTTTTGCTCATCGATTAAAATGTGTTTCTTCTCAAGGTAAGAGTAAATCTCCTTATAAATATACTTTTCAAAAAAAATTGATATGATAGGAATGAGTGCGATTGGTCTATAGTTGTACATGTTTTTAAATAACGGCTTTACTATAGACACTTTTAAGGCATCTGGATATACATCTGAACAGATACACAGGTTTATGAGATAGCTCAAGTGGTTACAAATAAAGTCAGATACATACTTGATTACCTTCGTGGAAATTCCGTCATATCCTGTACTATTTGTGGCTTTTAATGATTGTATAATGTTTTTAATGTCCATAGGTATACTCGGGGCAACATAAATTGAATCTCGACGTTTTGCAATATTGACTGAATTATTTCCTGAACATGGAATCGGTTGAATTTTGTCTACAAAAAAGTCGTTAAATGCGTTTGCTATTTCTTGAGGGTCATTTAATACTTTATTATCTAAATTGATCTGTCTAATGGGTTCCTTAGGGAAACAGGGTTTTGCTTTGTTTATTATATTCCAGGTAGTTTTTGACTTATTGGTAGAGGTTTTAATAGCATCATTGTTTTGGGCACATCTAGTAAGTTTCATTACTTTTTTAAATCTATTTTTATAGTTTAAGAAACTTGCCTCATTCGTTATATTTGGTTTTAGTCTATAACGCCACAGCAATTGCCGTTTCTTTTTGCTACATAATTTAATGTCGTGTGATATCCATCTAGGTTTCCTTATCACCCTTATAGTTGTCCATTTAAATGGAAAACAAAGGTCATAAAATATTTTAAATCTGTCAATAAATATATCAAATGCGTCATTAGAATTATCTGTTTCATAAATAATTAATAAACAAAGAAAATATTATATAAACAAAAGAAAATGAAACGAATTCAAAAGTTAACAAATGTTAACAAGCATCTAAAAGGCCTACAATGTTCACACATCTACAAAACAATTGGTAAAAGAATCTATACAAAGGTAAAATAAAAAAGACTAAATTTAACATGTGGCACAAATGTTGTTATCAGTGCTGTAACTGAATTAATGAGATTGAGAATAGTTAGAGACATCCATATATTTGTGCCGTTTATGAGTATATAATATGCTTTTTTAATAAGGACACGTTTGATGTAGTTTTTGAACTTTCCATCGATCAGTTCTATAACTGACTTTGCCAACTTGTTATAAAAGCGTATACTGTTTATATGAAAAGTCTTGCTAGTTTTAGTTAATCTGAATATGGGTATTACAATTTCGTGCTTACTGCGTGTATTTAAATTATGGAAGTCGATTGTAGTTTTGAAAAGCCCTCGATTTTTGCGGACATACAAAATACATTTTCAAAATATATAGGGACGGTAGAGTCAGTATATCGATTTCTTTAAATTTTTCTCTAAGGGACTCGCGAGGACCCATTTTATAGATCGCACGGATTGCCCTCTTTTGTAAGATGAAAATTGAGTCATCATCTGCTGCTGATCCCCACAGCAGAATGCCATATGACATAATACTGTGGAAATAAGCATAGTATACTAACCTAGCTGTGGCTACATCGGTTAACTGCCTTATTTTCCTTACTGCATATGCAGCTGAACTTAACCTACCCGAAAGAGTTCTATGTGCGCGCCCCACTGTAATTTTGAATCGATAGTAATCCCTAAGAATACAGTTTCCGATAAAACTTCAAGATTTTTGCCGTCAAGATTTAAATTTAGATCACGTTGTGGTACATTTGGTAAAGATAATTTAAGACGTTTAGTTTTTTTCGCATTTAGTAAAAGATTGTTAGCTGCGAACCATTTTGAGAGAATAATAAGACTTTCGTTGACATGTAAGACATCCATATCTTTCCTATCTATTTTAAAAATTAGCGAAGTAACATCAGCAAATAGAATTATATCCGATAATTTGGCCATCATAAAAGAGAGATCATTAATGTAAACAAGAAAAAGGAAAGGGCCGGGAATTGAACCTTGGGGCACGCCCATCTTGACTAGAGACCCGGAGGACGTCGCCCCATTAACATTCACTTATTGCTGTCTGTTTGATAAATAGGAAAGCACAAGATCAGGAGCTTGTCCTCGAATGCCGTAGTCGTGTAATTTACAGATCAGTGTGTTGTGGTTGACGCAGTCGTACGCTTTTGAGAGTTCACTGAAAATGCCAATGGCATCCTGGGACTTTGCCCAAGATTGCAAGATGTGGCTGATGAGTTTTACGCCCGCGTCCGTTGTCGACCTTCCTTTCCTGAAACCAAACTGCTGACTATGCAGGATTCCAATTTATTGAAGTGAGACAACATCTGATCCAGCATATTTTTTTATAGATTTTACTCAATGCTGGAAGCACGGATATAGGTCTATAATTAGAGGGATCACTCTTACAACTTGATTTGAAAATTGGTACTACTTTACTGTGTTTCATTAAGTCAGGCAACGTGCCGCTGTCCAAACATTGATTGAATAGGTTAGGACAGGAGCAATTGAGTCAATAATATCTTCAAGAACCCTAACGGATATCCCCCATAAGTCTTCAGTATTTTTTATATTGGGACTTTTAAACGCGTTTTTAAATGTATCAATACATGTAAATTTAAAGGTTGGTATGTCTTTACTAAAGTTTTCTTTAAGAAGAGCTTCAGCTAATTTAGATGAGGAGGGAAGGAAGAGACTTCGTAATCTCTAACCGAATGTTGTTACAGAAATTTTCTAATGTCTCAGCGACTTCTTGCTTATCAGAAATGGTTTGATTATCTATTTTCAAAGACAACTCATTCTGATCGCGTTGTTGTGTCTTTGTTTCTCTATTAACACCGATTTTGTTAATTATTATTTGAGATTTTGCTTGAGCGCAGACTCTTTTGAATATTTTGGAATAGTTTCTAACATAAGTGTGAAAAACTTTATCGGAAGTCAAAGATTTTAGTAATATAAATTATATTATATCTCGGCTTTTTCTTATGCCCACAGTGACCCATTCACTCAATTTTGATTTGGAATTGTATGAATATAATGAATTGTACAGGACACTTTATTGAATTCTTGGCAAACTGTAGAAAACAACGTGCCGTAATTTAACAACAGTAATAGCTATTCTACTGTACAGCATTTTTTTAAATGTTATTTATGATGCACGATTTGAAGTTTGTTACCTTGGAGATGGAGCTGGGGTCACCGCCAGCCTCGATGAGCAGCACGCTGTAGCCAGCGAGTGCGACGCGCGCAGCCGCCGCCGCACCGGCCGCGCCCGCGCCCACGAAGATGTAGTCGAACCGAACACCATCTACATAATATACAGTGACCTTAACTGGCTATCATAACATTACATAAATAAAATGGAAATATACTGGTTCCGTCTGGTATCTGATATTAAAAAATTTCATCAGGTGTAATCAACTCTCATAATTACAAAATTATGGAATATTGGGCTAATAATTCACATTTAAAAGATTTATTTGAACAGATCATTAATTAACAATTCCAATACAATACAATAAAAGAAATCGGGGAAACCCCCATCTTGGCATAGCATTTTAATGTATAATATGGTTTGTCACAACGTTTTCGCATAACTTTTATTAGCATAATTATACTGCGGCCTAATAATACTTGGCATAGTGATCAGATTAGCATAACTGTCATAAGGTCTTATTTGTTTTGGCATAATTTGTAGTAGCATAAAATTTTAAGGCTATATTTTTAAACTGAAAAATAAGATAACGTAGTTACTTACATTATATATTATAATTTGGGCATTACTTTGTTGGATTAGGTTAAGGTGCGGCTGGAATGGCCCTTGGGCCATCCTTAATCCGCGAACATGTTTGTTTTTTTATTTGATTTATATCGTAAATATTAGAGGTTAAAGTATGAAATTGCCGATTTGTACTGAAAAATTTAAATTAGTTTTTATTTGACATTTATATTTAATCAAAATAATTACCATTATTATCTATACATTGCTGCCATCTAATAGGAAGGTCATTTATGCCTTTGCGATAGAACTCTGGTGATCTAGATTCGACAAACTGTGTGAAAGCATTTTGTACTGCCTCCTGAAAAGAAAACTTTTATCACGTAGAAAATTGTCCAAATCACGACAAAACTGGTAGTCCGATGGAGCAAGGTCTGGCGAATACGGAGGGTGACAAATGGTTTCTAATTGCAGTTCCCGTATAGTTAAAACGGTTTCTCGCGCTGTATGAGGTCTCGCGTTATCATGGAGCAATAATGGTGAAGATCGATTCATGAGTAGGGGCTGTTTCACTGCTAGTTTTGCTATCATTTTTCGGAGTTTGGCACAGTAGATTTGAGAGATAGTAGATTTGGAGTTTGACATCTGCCGTTATTGCTTGACCAGATCGGAGAAAGCTATAGTGAATAACACCATGCTGAGACCACCAAACAGTTACCATTACCGTTGCGGCGTTTGACCTGGGGTCAGCCATTGCGTTTTTCGCTTACGGTTATCGTAAAGAATCCACTTTTCATCACATGTCACAATTCAATCCAATATTCCTTCATTTCTGTATCGATTCAACAAGGCAACACAAGTTTCAACACGCGTTTCTTTCTGCAGATCAGTCAAATCATGAGGCACCAATTCCATATTTTTTTTTGATTTTATTAATTTGACGCAAATGAGTCAATATTGTTGGTTAGGTAACATTAAACCCTGCCGCTAATTTCTGGGTAGTTTAGCTCGGATCGGCTTCCACCATCTCATTCAATTCATTGTTATTCACCTGTGTGGACGGTCTTCCACGTGGTTCGTTCTTCAAATCAGAGTTTCCATCACGAAAGCGTTTAAACCAAAATCGCACGGTGCGTTCATTAGCAGTCCCCTCTCCAAACGCAACATTGATATTGCAAGCTGTTTCTGCCGCGTTAGTCCCGCGTCGGACCTCGTATTCAAAAATCACTTGAATTTTAGAAGTATCAATCTTTCTTGTCTAAGCTGAATAAAAAAAACATGTAAGACACATATTTTTTTTAAAAGAAGAACTTCATAGTTATCTTATATCATGTCAATCAAATCATCTAATCTTAAACCATGAAGGTTCTATGTCAATTCGAAGTACGGCAATTTCATACTTTAACCCCTATTATCATTATGCTTTATAAAATTATGCTTCATTATTATTATTCCAACAGTATTTATGACAATAAACATTACGGCGAAACATTTATGCCTAATAGTATTATGCGTAATGATCATTTTGCTGAATTTCGTTATGCCAATGTAAATTATCAATTACATAAAAGTATTTTTTAATATGTGATGATCCCGGCTGTCATTTGAAGATCTTTGACAGTCGTTACGAGTAGTCAGAAGCTTGAGATCTGACACCAGTCTTGCCAAGAGGTATCGTGTTACCCAGTTACTGGGTTGTGGAGGTCAGATAGGCAGTCGCTCCATGTAAAACACTGGTACTTAGCTGAATCCGATTAGACTGGAAGCCGACCCCAATATAGTTGGGAAAAGGCTAGGCAGATTGATTGATATTAATATGTGATCACCTATGGGACCGAGACGTGGTCGCTCACAATGGGCCTTATCAGAAAGCTATAAGTCACCCAAAGGCAATGGAGGGCTATGCTCGGCATTTCCTTGCGTGATCACGTCAGAAATGATGATATCCGCAGGAGAACCAAATTTACCGACATAGCCCGAAGAATTACCAACCGACATAGCCAAAATCAAGTTGCAGTGGGCAGTGCACATTGCTCGCAGAATGGATGGCCGATAGGGCCGAAAAGTTCTGGAATGGCGACCGAGAACCGGAAGACGATACGTTGGAAGGCCTTCCACTAGGCGGACCGAAGACCTGGTTAAGGTTGCGGGAAGGCGAAGTATTTACGACCCGAGAAAACCCATTTACTTGCAAGTCACTGCTAATACCATCTATCGTCTGTTGTCGCCGCGAGGATGGACATTCATTTTTCTGGATTGAATTGATTATTTTAATGAGTAATGACTGTAATGTAACGGTTTCGTTACAATCTTCCCTTGCCTAACTTAACTTCTTCTAATTTTTATTACTAACCCAAAATAATCTAATTACAAATAAAATCAACCATAAATTCACTAATAAACACTTATAAAATAAATCTAATCCTATTTATACATATAATTAATAATATTCTAATTGTAATAAAATCCCTAAAGTTAATTAACTATCAACGCAAACTAAGTTTGAGAACGCAGCGAGGTGAAGTTAGTGCGAGCCGCGAGGAACTAAAGTTCTTTTTTTTATTTTTCTTTTTATTGATAGGCTTGCTTATAGTTCTTGAACGAGGCATGTCATTTGAATTTGAATTTATTTGATGTTTTGATGTTGTATTTATTTGTTTGTATTTATCTATTAGTGATTTTGTATTTATTATTGAATAATTTAAAGATGTTGTCTGATATGGGTTTAAGACCTAAAATAAATGAATTTTAATTTAATTTAATTTGCATTGACCGTGAGCGAGGAGAAGAGTTGCACTGTCAATCTACTCATATTTTTATCCATGCAAAATAATTCTTGTAAAATCTAACTAATCCAACAATAATTGGCACTCTTCCTATTTATAATAAATACGTGAAGTTTACCCCAAAGTGTTGTGGTTCCTACACCGGCTTCAGATCAGCTTCACGCTACTACCTAGCGCGTGTGTTGGGCATCATGTAAAACAGCTGGCACCATAGCACGCGCGCCCGACCGACAAAAGGCGCGTCCCTTGAGACCTTCTCAACGACGACCTTGCGGCCTCATCCACCTCCCGGACTTGACGCCTGAGTAGGCCGTCACACTCTATACGAAGCCTACTCATACAATAACACTGCCCATCTAAACCTCCTCCTTCCTCCCGGCGTGTAGTGTGTTCTAAGCTTTGCACACCGAAAACAGGCTTTCATTACTCCACATGCGCGAGTACACACGCACCAAATAGTGCAGCGCGTGCTTTATATTTGTTGTAAATATGAGCGGTGTCACACACACAACGGCTCTGCGGTCTGATTCCACCTCATTTGCTCTGTAGGCTTGTCCAAGTCGGCACTACTGATGCTGGTCACCCTACCTGGGCTGCTTATGGTTCGTCATAAGTCTCACACGTGAAGAAGCGGCGTCGTCGTAGCAGACCTACTGATACACACTACACACAACAAGCAAAACATAGTGATCGCGAGTTGCTACACCTAAAAGGGTAGGCGTTTTAACTCGAGCTCACATGACCATCAAGCGATAGGCATGTAGTAGCGAGCCCCGCAGTCGTATTGCCTAAGTGAATACGGCAACGAAAAGAGGTTGACCGCTATCCAATCGACCAAATCGACCAATGACATGCGAGATGAATGACGCGATGCGGACTTCTGTCTGTGTGAATGGTCGATTTGGTACATTGGATAGCGGTCAAACTCTTTGCGTTGCCGTATATGGCTGCCGGTATCGCTGCCGCGTGCAGGGAGCATAGCTCCGTGATCGCTCGCCTCACACCCTTGCGGGGTTGACGCGACTGAGCGTAATCGTTCCTTTTCTTTGGCGAACACAAAGCAAGTATCATCTCTTCAGTTATGTTTTAAATAGTAGGTACAGTTGTACCTTGTTTGATTAAATATAATATTGCCAATTATTCAGTGTTTTCTTGTAGTTCCTCTAACACGGCGTGTACTACGAAAAACGTAGTACGTACGTTAGTTACGTCGGACTTTTCTGTATATGAGATGAGGCATTTATAAACTTGTATTTTAAATTATCTGTGCCTTATTATAGTTGCTTCATTGTTGAGCTGGGATTGGCAATCAAGCTTAAGTAATATGAGTTGAACCACCAAATCTAATTCTTGTAATTGTAATTAGGACTCTCAGGATCTGTCCAGAGATCCTCAGATATTGCACTTTTTTTTAGCATTCAGAGGCCTTGTGCGTATGATCTAACATATCTACATAAAAATATATATAGATATATATATATATATATATATATATATATATATATATATATATATATATATCGGAGGAAGGTAAATGATTAATAGTTGGGAACGATGAAATATCGCTTGTAAAGTTATTAATTCAGTTTTATTTAATTGGCAACATTTAGCTTCTGATTCAAATTTCAATTAGATTTTATTCGATTGGCAACACTGAGTTTTCTCCAATGTCCAATCCTAGTGAAGGATTTGAATCCTAGAGTAAGGTGACAGACAATTTGGAGGGAAGGCGGGCGGCAGCGCGGAGTTGACTTGGGTAGAGGGAGTACGACATTCCTGGAGAGAACTGGAGCGGGACGTATGGCGATTACGTCGTGTGATAAGTGGTGCCGGTGGAGTTGCGTCTAAAAGTATCAGACTAGAGAAAGTGATTTCAAACTGGCGCGTCAACTTGCTACTAGAATTGGACAATGGAATATCTCTAAAACGGCATAAGTTACCTGCCTCGTGCATGCATAACCCACGATAAGCCCACAAGTACGAGGGTATATGGAAGGAAGCCCTCGTGTTTCCGACATCAGAAGTATGAACCAATGCACGCACAAGGCGATGCTGGATCAAATGAGACGAGTAATGGCTGGCGCGCAACAAAATGGCATGGAAGTACCTACCTAATGGAGATGTTTTGCAACTCGCCGGCTACTACACTAGACAGGAATATCATGTTGCCCGAATTCAACCGAATAGTGTGGCCTATCCTAGACAAAATGCGAAGTCGGGTTGCAGATAATGTTAATGATGACATGGATGCCCAATCCTGACTAGATACCTACTGGGCAAACGCAACTGTGGTGTACAGATGTACAGGGAAGTATAAACTTAAGTATTCTGACAATAATTAGTACCTATCTAATGCCTTGTGAAGTTTAGCCACAATACCTATTGTTTTTCTTGTTAGAAAGTGGCTAAAATTTAAAATAAATTTCTATTTACGTTATGATGCTAAAAGAAACTTAGGCAGTTTCATACTGTCAGCGGAACTCGCATGAGAATAAGACGACTTGTGTAAATACAGTGCAAGAGAGCAAACATCCTTAAGCTACAACTTGATTCAACAAAACATTACGCTTGTGTGAAAACTTGCTCATAGACATGAATTTTTCAGGCATTCGTACAATATGCAACAAATAGCATGGACGTCTGAGCCCTTCAACATGGCTGCTGTGGATACCACAAGACCTTTTGTGACCAGCTGTGTGTGGTGATACAAGTGCGGAGCTCAGGTTCCATTTCAAAAGGCAACACATAACCCGCAGCCTACAGCGCTATGAAAGAGGAAATTTAGTGGTGTTATACATGCCACTGCGGTGATCAATCCATTTAATATTTTCTGGTAGCATCTAGGAGTCTGGACTTGTGCATGTGAGCATGGTCGGCACTGCTGCCTGACCCATCCGGGAGTACAGGCTTAAGGTATGTTACTTTGATTGATCTGCATTCAACAATCTGTGCAGCTGTGCATTTTTGTGGCAGCCGAAGTATGTATTGGGTTTGGATTTACCGAAGTTTTACAATTAATTCTTGCATTCATTGCAATCTATAACTATTGCATTATTTTGTTTCATGGAAATGTGTCATGTAAGTTACAATAAAAAAAAAAATTATTCAAACAGCGCTATCTGTGTTATGGTGTTGATACTGTATGTTTCTTTCAATAATCATTTTTTTTAAATTAGATTCGGGACCCCATTAGCCGTAATACGCTGCTTGAAATAACATATTGAATAGGTGCATGAATTTTATTATGATCAATTAAAAAATGAACAATTCATTTTTACATAGACAGAATGAGAAGTCAGTCCATTTCACGCCGTCTATTGATATCCTTGCTTTGTTCGAGCTTTGAAATATTTTGTTTCATCAAGTATTTAATCTTTTTTATTCACCAACAAAATAAACAACAAAACGATTTTCGCAATTTTATGTTTCTAATGTACTCGGAGCATTGGAACGTGGGGACGAAACGCAAAAAAAATATGAGATTTCATTACATTATTATGTTGTTAGAACAATAATACACAGTTTTGTGACCACTAGTGCTGTCACAAGCATAAACACAGATAATAAATAAGTTGTTAGTTTACTGACAATCGAGAAGTAAAGATATTAGCAATCCGTTTTTTTATATGTTTGAACACTAGGAATTTTAGCCATGCATTTTTTATTAATAGGTGTCACTTCAGATTTACCGTAAATATTACTACCACTGAGTTTGTTGTTGATTTGATCTCAAAGGGAATTTGTGAATATGCTATTCCTTGGAAACAACATACTTTCTAACTGTTCGCGTTGGTATTTTCAATACAAGTTTGAATCCAGTTACGGAACGCAAAAAGAAAAATCATAATAATAGTCGATCTTTAGCATCTTTGACCGATTGGGGTTGTTTTCACAACTAAATTAAAGTATCAGGTATAAGGGAACAATATTTATTTTGTTTACGTTGAGTTCACTTATGTTTGTGATATACATTCAATTATTTTTAAAATGATATTTTGGTTCATATCAAAACAGAAAAATCTTATCTCGATTTTCTAAGGTGAAATATTGATTCGCTGGATCGATTCAGTACTGGATATCGATTGAAAAAACGTTTATTTATTTTTTGTCCTTAAAATTGATTCGTCAATTAATCGATAACAGAACGTCATCCCTTGCTCATCTCTTTAAGACATAAAGACATTGACAAGTAAGTGTCAACATTCGAAAAAGTTTGATGATACAAAACAAATAACTTTGATATGATTTTTAACTTAAAAGTTACTAGATAAAGACTAGATTATTAATAAATCGTTACAATGTGTGAGTCACTGTGAGGATTAGACTTTTAACTTTTGCATTGTTGCAAAGACATGCAATAACTTTCAGTTAAGAGCTATGTAATCAAGATTATTTTCAAACCAGTGTTAAAGTTTAGTGAAATAGTTTGTTGTTCGACTCGATTTGCAATCTTACAACCTGCAAACATCACGAGGATTAACGTTACTATAGCCTAGACAGTTGGCGTTTAGTTTTGTTGCTACCAACGGTTGAATAAAGGTAAAGTTAATGTCTGAAGTTGTTATATATCGCATTGTAGAGAACTAACCAACTGATAACATGCCATTCTAATGATACCTACAAATAAAAATGATTTAAATTGACTATGGTGAATGACAAGTGCAACTAGACATTTAGATGGTGTCGAGAAGACGTGTTCAGGTATTATGAGATGCTCGAGAGCCAATAACTGTTCCAAGTCGTGGCTGAGGATGAGATAGATGTTCAATTGGCAACATTTTAATACACAAAGAACGGTTTCTCAGTTTCGTGGTTCAGAGAGATGACGGAGTCAAGAGTTTATTCGGCGTTTAAGTTGAAAGTGCATTCTGTGTAGCGAATGTATTTGCTAAGTTATTGTGAATTGTAGACCACGGATGGGATACTTGGGTTCTATTTGATGTACTTGGTACATGGGTTTTTGTTGTTTTTTTGGAGGAAACTAGGAATGGTTTCCTTGTTCTGTGTTGTTCAACGATGCTTGGCCTCGGTAATCTTGTTCAAAAATTTTAATAATTGTAGCATCTCTTTAAAATAAAGGTTTGTATTTGTGAATTGTGTGGTGTCATGTAGGAAGTCTAGTACCTACCTAACTTGAATAATAAGTTTGGAATTTAAAGTATACTGTCAGTAATGGCTGTGCTAACTTGTTGAATAGTCTGTGCTGGTCATTGTGAACATACCTAACGTTATTTTGTGTTATTTCATTCAAGTTGGATAAGATAATGTTAACACAGATGTAAAGTCGGTGATGTGCGGTGCATGATTTAATTTTTAGTTTGCGAAGTTGGTAATGTTTGGTGTTGTAAGTTATTATACCTATCGTACTGAGAGTTTGGTATGAAATCATGAACATAGAATGAGAGTTCTTGAGTATGCTTTTGGCTGTGTATGAAATCCTGAATGTGAGGTTGCCGTTGTAGTCAGAATAAAGATTGATACTGAGAGTAAAGATTGAAATAACAAATTTCATTTTGGTTTAAAGGTGCTGTTTGGAAGTGAAATGGAATTCTGAATGGTGGCAATTATGTGTTGAATTAAAGGCTTTGTTTGGTTCATGATGAGTTTGAGAAAATCTGAAAGATTAAGTACCCATTGACGTAACTGAATGTAATATGTTGAAGACTGATTCAAATCAATCTAGCAATGGTGAGGTCGTGTGCATGGTCAAAGGACTGACTGTGCGGTGAAGAGTAGTCACTGCGGTGACTACTATAGCCTTAGATGGGCTGGTGAGTGGTCAGAGATGACTGCTGTAGCCTAAAATGGGCTGGTGAGTGGTCAGAGATGACTGCTGTAGCCTTAGATGGGCTGGTGAGTGGTCAGAAATGACTGCTGTAGCCTTAGATGGGCTGGTGAGTGGTCAGAGATGACTGCTGTAGCCTAAAGTAGGCTGGTGAGTGGTCAAAAGATGACTGCTGTAACCGAGATGGGTTACGAGGCCTGGTCAGGATGACTATGGTTGCAGGATGGTCACAGGGTTGACCATCAGGAGGCACAGCAATTGCTGTGGGACCAAGAAACATTGCTGGATATGTATGGGGGGGAGCCTAGTCCCTCTGGGGCTTCGGTGACCTGTTGTTTAGTGTATGTGGCATGGGTATCTGGCAGTCTTGTTGCTTCGAGAGGACCGGTTGTCTGGGGGAGCCTGGTCCCTCTGGGGCTTTGGTGACCTGTTGTCTGGGGGGAGCCTAGTCTCTCTGGGGCTTTGGTAACCTGTTGTGTGTCTGGGGGAGCCTGGTCCCTCTGGGGCCTCGGTGACCCGTTGTTTGGTGTATGTGGCATGGTATGTTGTGTTGGGCGTTTGAGTGGTTTCTGGCACACTTAGTGCTTCGAGACCGACTTGACGTCTGTTGGGAACCTGGTACCTCTGGTGCTTCGGTAACCGTTTAGAATGTGTTAGTGTTAATATGGTTGTCTAAACGGTGAGGTATCTGTTTCGAGAGTACGACGATGGTTGTGTACGGTGTACGGTGTGGAGACCTAGATTTACATGGAGAAAACAAATGAACAGTGTGTAAGCTATGAGAATTATGTTTTCATGAGTAAAGAAGTACTTGATTTTTGTTGTAGGCTGGTAATATAAGGTGTTGATTGAAGGTTTCACGTGGAAGATGTCACGACCACGTAATTTTTTTTTATTTGGTCAGGAGCGGCCGAACTTAACCTATTAGGTACTTAATTTTTTTTTGTTCTCTTGGTTTTTGTTTTTCATCACAATTGAGTAACGATGTTGTTCATCGCTCTACATCAAACGTGGGACCGTTTGAATGTCAAGATGGCCGTATCGGAGGAAGGTAAATGATTAATAGTTGGGAACGATGAAATATCGCTTGTAAAGTTATTAATTCAGTTTTATTTAATTGGCAACATTTAGCTTCTGATTCAAATTTCAATTAGATTTTATTCGATTGGCAACACTGAGTTTTCTCCAATGTCCAATCCTAGTGAAGGATTTGAATCCTAGAGTAAGGTGACAGACAATTTGGAGGGAAGGCGGGCGGCAGCGCGGAGTTGACTTGGGTAGAGGGAGTACGACATTCCTGGAGAGAACTGGAGCGGGACGTATGGCGATTACGTCGTGTGATAAGTGGTGCCGGTGGAGTTGCGTCTAAAAGTATCAGACTAGAGAAAGTGATTTCAAACTGGCGCGTCAACTTGCTACTAGAATTGGACAATGGAATATCTCTAAAACGGCATAAGTTACCTGCCTCGTGCATGCATAACCCACGATAAGCCCACAAGTACGAGGGTATATGGAAGGAAGCCCTCGTGTTTCCGACATATATATATATATATCACAAACCAATTTTCAGATCGTGAAAGTCCACGAGCGTTCGGCTACGTTCGTGCGAATATGTGATAGACGCGACGACGCACAGTGGTGCAGGTAGTACGGGCATGCGGAAAATATTATTTTTAAATGAAAAGACGTTGCGTTTCTTCATAATACTTTATTAAAATGATATAATGGATGTACCAGTTTACAAAGAGAAAGATATAACACGTATTTTTTTTTTATTAACATGAAAATATTCATCAAATTTTTTCACATGAATTTCATATAATTAAATCAGCATTTTTAAATAAATAAATATTAATAAATTAAATATTAAATAGAGAAGACATATAGTTTTAGAGATGGGTACTATCCACACACTTATTATCCAAACACTTAATAATTAATGCACTTTTTCTTAATTACAGAGCGTCATTAGTTAAGGACCTGGTATTTCCAAGATCGCAGGTTATCGCAGCCAAAACTAATGTATTCTTAATCTATAGGGTCTAATTAATCTCCGAAAGTATATTATTACGTATCGGTCGATAACGGAGATTAGTTATGATCTCATGATTGAAAACAAAAGGTTCCAAATGACCTTCTTCACTAAAAATGTAATAGCAAGTAATTATTCATTATATTATAACATTATGTTTACTATTTTATTAATACACACAATAAACTTATGACTAAACTAAAAATTAAAGTTGATAATTATAGTATTTTGGTTCTATTCATACTTGAAATAACAATATTTTTTGCACGAAATTTGTAAATTCTCGATCACCCTACTTTGGCATCATATAATTAAATACTGTATAATTATTTATCCGTATTAATTTTAGGACTTGTTTCTACTAACATTCTAGTATGTGTGTACCAAATTGTAGACATTTTAAACAAGGTTGAAACAAAGGACTTTTTTCCGCCCTTGTACCAATGTGCGACGCGCGACGTCGGAAATTAACGCAAGTGCCAATTAGGCATCTTTTGACGATCCACTATAGTCATGGAAATGAGGGTTTTCTAAAATGACGTGCACCGGGTGACAGCACTGACAAGTCAAGTCCAGACACACGTCAGTGCGCAACGTCGTGTTGATTACATAAGTTACGTTTCCTTCTGGAAAACCTCTTCTCAAAGTGACGCCAATTGGTAATGGCTGTCTTTTATAAAAAGACTTTTATAATATTTTATAGTACTAAAATGGAGGCAGGTTTTATTGAGTAAATGAGAAGTTTAACTTGTTCGTATTCATGCTGGTAGAGTCGTTGTCATAACCGTCTGGTAATCTTATTATTATTTTTTTGTTTTTTTTTTGCTATTCCTACCTAAAATGCTGTGTTTTTGTTTTGTTACATCCTAGTGAGAAATTAGTGAGTGATGATACAAAATAGTTACCTGTGAGCCGCACTCCCACAGGCATCGTGTCTCTCAGCTGCGCCTGCGCCTCGCATACCAGCAGGTATGCTGGTAGCAGTCGAACCAGGAATCTGGACACACACCAACACGGTCAACAAACATTAGTTAAGATATTTACATAGGATGCCCAAAGAAAAGGATAAATACAAAACAACACAATTTATTAGAATCGGCGACTTTTTAGTGTACTCAATAAATATAAGGGGCCACGGCGTGAAAAAAAAATTATAAAAACACTACCTACTAAGTGAAAAATAACTTCAATTTCGGCAGTCGGTGTTCCTGTTTTCGTGACTTCGTTTTTTGATACCGCCTTCCGAAATTGCAGTTATTTTTCACTATGTAGTGTTTTTATTTGGAAGTCAACTGTGGCTTCTCAAATACCCGCCTCCAACTGACTATGTTGAGCTTGCAGAAAAGCTCCCAGCGGGACATAAACAGCCATGGCCCATCTGGAAATCCCTAAACCGGTTACGAAGCCAAGTGGGCCGCTGTAGGCATAACTTAGTCAGATGGGGGTACTCCAGTCAGCCACAGTGTGACTGCGGAACCACCCCACAGACGATGCCCCACCTCCTGTCCTGCTCCTTATGTAAAAACACCTGCACCATGCGAGATCTTTGTGAGGCCAGCACTAAGGCTATCGACGTGGCTGAATACTGGTCCAAGAAAATTTAGTAAAGGAATCATCGACACGAAGAAGAAGAAGATTTGGAAGTCGGTTGTAATTTTTTGGAAAAAGTTTTTTATTTTTCGGTTTTTAGTGGTACATTGGACAAGTTCTTTAGTGAGGTACTTTATAATGCCCACAGTGAATAAACCAGAATAGATTACCTGAATAACATTTAACTTGAACATAACTGGTGGAATGAGAGTGTACCAGGGTGAACTGTACACATCTGCATACCCGTTTAGAGCATACTGGCGTAATGGTATGTTATGGAATGGTGTAAACACAGACATAAATCTAACTAGATAACGCAAGTCCCTCCATCTGTATGAAAACCAAGCGTGCCACTTTTTCATAAACAATATAAAAACAAATTTACTTACCAATGAATGAAAACATTTCCAATGCCTCGCCCAACTTTTCCTATACATTCTTGACAGCTCAATATGGCATATCAAGGCATTTTTCTATTTTTCGGTGAATTTCCGGTGCCGATAATGCTAAAAAGCTCAGATTACGATCATTGATCGTATCTTTACGCCGTTTTTGATGCGGGCGAAGTACGTACAATTTCGTCATCTAGTTAATTTATGTCTGTGGGTGTAAACAATTAACAGGCATGCGATTGCAGCAATTCCGAGACATTACCATACCGGGTTTTATTGAAGACTGTTTAATATCTAGGAAGTTCTTCAGCAGATCTTTACCAAATTTAAAAGGGACCATTTCGAAATAAACTTCTTTCAAACAAAAAAAAAAATTTTTGTAAATCCGTTTTTATATGACGGAGTTATAATAATTTATTTATGCACGAACATTAAAAAAAACATCTGAATTGAGAACCTCCTCCTTTTTGGGAAGCCGGTTAGAAACAGTTCAATACATTTATTCAATAACAATTTACATTACGTTCGATTAATTATTTAATCAAATTAGTCTACTAACAAACATAAAAATATATATTGGTACAAAAACCCTAAAACTAGTCTATTTAAGTATGATCAAGTAGATATAATACCATAATCAAACAACAATTTCTAGAAGTTTTTCTGTGTCACAGTAATTGAGTTCTCCTAAATAATCTGCTAAGGTAATGCAATTTTTTTTATATGTTGAGCTTTAGACATCGAGTAACTTGTTGAGTACAAGACATACAGAAAAGATACTAAAATCACGTAGAAGCAGCCTGGTCTGTGGCATCGTGCATACCAGATCCTTCCGTCTCTTATCGGAAGGAACTGGATCATGGGGAAGCTCAATGTGCTGTTGTAGTATTTTATGACGAATAAATAACTGCCATACTGTAACAAGAGTACCGTATGGCGTCGGAGTTAAAGAATTTCACCATCCCATGTCTTCTCGTGGGTGTCGTAAGAGGCGACTAAGGGAGAAACCAGAGAATGGGCAGCAGCGTTCTCTGTGCATTTGTAACAACCATACTACGACTGCCTACCAAGCATGGTGATTATGGCAAAACACACCCCATGAATAGCACAAATAAATAATGGCCCCTAGTGCCCGGCAGCCTGCCTACACTCGACTTCAGTAGCGGTCGAGGTTACGGCTTGGCAAGGGGTACTAAGAATCTCCGGACGAGATCCGGCTATCCCAACAAACACCGACGACTGGACCTGGCAACGTACAACACACCGGACCGAAGAGAAGATCACTGAACCCGAAAAATAATTGAGCAGGTTATGATGGAGTATTATAGGGTTATCTGAAGTCCGACCGACTGGGTGACCGGTCCCAGGGTGGAGTCGCGTTTATATGTGAAGAAGTCAGATTGAAAAATTGTCATCAGAAGCAAGACAAAAGGCCCCGATATAACATACAAAATTAGACGGCTCGAAAGACGATGGGCAGGGCACATGATAAGAGGAAAGGACAAACGAAGTATAAAAGTGACTAGATGGTACCACAGAGAAGTAAAAAGGAAAATGGGTAGACCACTGAAACGGTGGGACGATGACATCAGACAAGTGGCAGGAGTGATATGAAACTACAATATTAATCGTAACCCACAAGTTAAATACCAAACAATAAAAACCAATATACAATGGATGGTCTTTTCGAACAAATATTGTAAGTAAACAACGAACTACATGTGGCTTCTTTACAGAACTCGCTGTTCCTACGGAGTTAATGCGAATGCGAAATAAATGGCTTGCTGACAGATTTACGAGATATATTGTAAAATATTATCATGAAATATTTACAGTTTTTAACACTAATTAACATCTTTTTACAATGATCATCGCAATTATTTTAATTTGCCTCAATTTACCTCTGACAATGAATGATATCAGTCATGTCAAACTTTTTTCTACCGTTTTGTTAACGGTATCTCCGAAATGAGGGCACATCTATACCAAAATTATAAAGAGGAAAGATTTTTTTGCTTGTTTGTACCGAATAGGCTCCGAAACTACTGGACAGATTTAAAAAATTCTTTCACCTATGCAAAGCTACATTATTCCCGAGTAACATAGGCTATAATTTTGACGGGAGCGATGCCGCGGGCGTCAGCTAGTAATATGATAAAAATAAAAACTTCAAAGACAGTTATAAGGTGACAGGGGACCACTCGTCCCCATCCATTACTTAGACTTGACCTTGTCCCGTAAATCTAAAGATTTAATAGTTTAAATGAATTCATTCATTTCATTTGTTTTTGTTCACTCGTCTCTTTAATCACATACAATACTAGCATTAATTAGATAGTAACAATAAGGAAATTTAAAAAAACCACCGACACGATATCTTGCGCAAATACCCCGTTCAAACAGTAAAATGACAATTTTTATTCAACCGCTGTACCGATGTTCATCAAACATAGCTAAGAACACTCCCGATAAAGTCAACTTTCAAACAAATCAAAATTGGTTTAGGGGCTATGATGCCACAGACAGATACTAATTACACAAACACACAGGTACACAGGTTAAACTTATAACACCCCTCTCTTTTCGTCGGGGGTTAAAAATACAAAGATGACGAGCTTTGTTATACAGTGCGTTAATTATAACTTGTCCCCTAACGTGATTGGCAGCACTGTTAGAGCAGCACTTTGCTGTCGACAGAGCGAACTTCAACTGTCGGCAGAGGCAACTGCAGCTAACGACAGAAGCAACTGCTACATGACGGCAAGGGACAAGACGGTCTGTACCTACAAATTCTTAATGTAAAGTAAAATTCACTTAAGCTATGGCCTTTTTGAATGTCGAAATACCATGACAAAAATACTAAGATAATCTCAAATATACCACTCCACTCTCAATATTTCTAAAAACTGAAAATCACAGAGAAATTGACCAACTTATAAAATGTACTTGGAAAAGTAAAAAAATTGTATAATGATCTATGCCCTCCGTCCACTTGGATCCCATGATGAGGCTCCCATGGGATCCTCAGATAATTTATTCGCCTTTTCACTCCCATGGGATCCTAAGATTATTTTCTTCGCCTCTTCAATCCCATGGGATCCTAGAATAATTTTGTTTACCAGAAATTATAAGCATCCTTAGTGAAATAAAACATGTTTTCGCTGACGGAACCTTCCGTAGCTGTCCACCGCCATTTGTTCAGATATTATCAATTCATGGTGATGTCGATAGCACAAAGACTACTAACAACGTTATTCCTTTATTGTACATATTGATGACAAATAGAACCAAAGAATCCTACAGTTTAGTATTTCAGTTAATTAAAAGCAGAGTTCCATCTTTTCAACCTAAGAAGTTTACTATAGACTTCGAGATACCACCAATCAAAGGTATACGTGAACAGTTTCCAGAGTCCGAAATTAGAGGTTGTTATTACCACTTCACTAACAGTGTTTGGAAGACTGGACGTAAATTGGGCCTTACAAAGTCAAAACGTAATAAAAGAATTGAAGCGTTATGTGCAGCTTTACCACTTGTACCAAAAGATATGTTGACTAGTGCGTGGACATATGTGAAATCAAAAATGAATGAAAATCCACAAATTATTAAATTAAGAAATTACATGCAGAATTTTTGGTTCAAAAATAAGAATGTGAAAAATATTTGGACTGTATTTGGTGAACGCCACCGAACAAACAATTGTTTGGAGGGATGGCATAGAAGATTGAATAAAAATCTGGGGAAGAAAAATAGGAAAATTTTGACCCTTCTACAAACATTAAGAAATGATGCAAAATATAACAATATACGAATTAAAAACCACATTACAAATATAAGAAAGAAAAAACAAATAGAAAACGATGATTTTATTTTGGAATCTCAAATGGAATTAATAAACAACGATATTACAATCGGACACTTTTTGGAGCAAGTAAAATAGAGTTCAGTTCCAAGCACAGAGTACTATAGATTCTTGGTAATCGGCATGCAAGTTTATATTTTCTGTTTTTTATTTTCTCGCATCGTCTTCGTTGTTTTCGCCGGAGAGGTTTTTCTTTTAGTAGTAGTAGGAAGTTCTTTTAGTTTTAGTTTAGTAGCACAAATAAATATGAATTTTGCAATATTGGCCCTTTTTACTAGGAAATTTTTCAATGTTGTAATGAAAATAAAAATGAAATATTGCAATTTTGCTTTATTTTTATTAGGTACCCCCCGGTTTTCCTTTGAAAAAATGGGAGCCATGACATGAAATAATAATATATCTTAGGTTCCTCTAAAACGGCCATAGGAACTAAGTTGCCATAGAAACGTACGACAATTATGATTATATTTTGATCCTATAAATATAGGAGTAAAGAGGCGAATAAATTATCTGAAGATCCCATGGGAGCCTCGTCATGGGATCCAAGTGGACGGAGGGGATCTATGGGACAACAGTTTTCGAACGACAAAGTTAATTTTGTCCTTTCGTTAGAGCAATATTTGGTGCTTTCATTGTTTATGTACGTTGGTAATGTTACCTATTTTTTTTGTCGAATGTAGCTGTTTATACGGAACCCTCTGTGTGCAGGTCAGAATCGCACTTGGGCGGTTTTTATTTTTGCTTTGATAGGTTTTTTATGAACTTTTCATGCAATATATACCTTTGCAATAAGTATCTTTTCACCGGAATTGCAACAGCCGGCACTTCCTTGTCTTTATTTTTGGGCTACGACGGCAGACTTTCAATATTTGACTGACTGACATGACGTCGGAACCATCGAAACTGTGTGACTGCTGAGAAAACATCTTTTAATAGTTCCCTAATTAAGAGTCGTACATAAAGCTCACTTTTTATACTATGGCGTAAGTTTCATCACAATTTATCATACTTTGAGAGTGTCTGACAGGGGGTTGCATCCATACTAAGTGTCTGAGAATGGACAACGTGATTTCTAATGCTATTCCAAATATAATATATAAAAACTGAGATTTATACTTTAACGAAAGTGAAGGTCAATTTTATACTTGCACGTTTTGTAACTCATATCTCCCAAAGCCACACTAATCGAAACTTTATATTCGGGGGGTCTTGCTTAACTGTATGCACCCCATATACACAGAAAAACTTTCATCTTGTATACAATGGCAAAGGACAGATCGTCGCAAGCTCTTACTCTATGTAGGCATGCAGTATGTGCCACTCGGGTAAGTATCAGATCAATAAGCAGTTCTGCTGATTTACCTGACACAGCAAATGAGTCATAATTATTCCACCTGGCGGCCGCTTCATGACTCACGGGGAACTCGACACTCACAGTTATTCTCGAAGCCAGTTTATAGTGAAGCCCGTGGTTTAGCTGAATTATTTATTTGTACTTTTTAGGGTTCCGTAATCGAAGGGTCCAAACGGAGCCCTATTGCTGTTACTCACGTGTCTGTCTGTCCATCTGTCTGTCACATAGGTTTTACAGCAGATTTTAAGTACAGTCTTTAAAATTTCACAGTATAAGCATCTTGTTGACCCAAAGCCATTAAAACTGTTTTTTGTTATTTTTTTTTGCGATTCCTCGATGGGTAAAGTTAAGTTTTCTTTTCGTGCCTCCATTTTGCTGTGTGTCCCACACATTCCCTTGGTATCGTTGTTACGAACTTGTTGAGTAGATAAATACTGTATTTTTTGTTTTAAATATTTTAGAAAACAAAGAAATGAGAAGTCAGCTTCTTTACAAAATTATGTTCAGAATATTTTTTTTTACGTCCCGTCAATATATTTTACTGACAGATACCAATATATTGAAAAATCTGTTTTTTTCTTTGAAGTTCCCTCATTTTTTCTATTACAACCAACTTGATTTTTCGATTTGGTACGGCACCCTAAATTTGTAAGTCCGACACACACTTGGCCGGTTTATATATACGGTTACGGTTTTGCAACAAAATCATTGTTCGTGCCATAATAAAATTAAGATTCGCTGAAATCCGTCGCCGAATAAAACCGAGATTTCACGATTTTGCAATATTTCCGTTGATCCTTAATACTTAATACTAATTATTACTATCCATACTTAAATAAAAATAAATGCGAAGGTAACTCTGTCTGTCTTACCTTTTCACGCCTAAACCACTCAACGATACAATCTTGTATCGTTAGATGAAATTTGGTATGGAGATAGTTTGAGTCCCTAGAAAGGACGTACGCCTTTTTTGTATATAACATGAAGGGGGCAAATGGGGAGGATTGGTTTAGTATTTAACTTCTTACTAGCTTAAACTGCTGAACCAATTTTGATGAAATTTGGTAAGAAGATTGTTTGAGCCCATAGTTTTACCCTGGAAAGCATGGCACCGCTGCTTTTTTTGCATTAATCACGAAGGAGTGAAATGGGTGAGAGAGGGTTTAATTTTGTATGAAATGTTACGCTTATTCGCTTCAAACTTTGCGGATGTATAGTTTATAACACATAATTAAATTATATAATTTGGATATTTGTTTTTTTAACTAAAAGGCGTTTGGGGTTGTAAAGATAAGATGTAGAATTTCTCTTCATGAAATTTGGCAGATCGGTAGTTTATAGATAGTAAATGTTAGCTAAGAAAGACATTTGCAAATTCACATTTTAAGGAGAGAAATGGGGGAAGCTGAACTTACGATACGAATGTATGAAACCTTTTATTGCGGCTTCCAATTTGGTTAAAACTTTTCAGGAATGTTTTTGATAACAAATAATTGTGGTCTTATATGGGGATAATAGGTACCCGTTATGCTTAAGCGAAATATTGATCATCTGCTTAGCCTTTTCCCAACTACATATATAGGGGTCAGCTTCCAGTCTTACCGGATTCAGATGACTAGGTACCAGTGTTTTACATCGAGCGACTGCCTATTTGACCTCCACAACCCAGTAACTGGGTAACACCATATCCCTTGGCAAGACTGATGTCAGATCTCAAGCTTCTGACTACCCGTAACGACTGTAAAAGATCTTTAAATGTAAGCCGGGACCAACGGCTTAACGTGCTTGCCGAGGCATGGAGGAATCTCGGTATTTTGAAATGGTCACCCATCCACGGACCGACCTCGTGAATCGATGCTTAACCTTGATGATCGACCCGTGCGGCTATTATTATTTAGCCACAAACTGATGATGATTGATGCACCCCGATTATGAAATAAGACGAGGCTTCCTATTACACAAATAAGGGAAACATATAATAGATGCCACTATATTAACAGAATTTGCAGATATTCTAGAGTCGTATATAATTAATATTTATTTATTTATTCACTCATAACATACAATATCCTTACAGGCTAGACCCAATGCGATAATGTAGTACCCTTACAAATTAAATTTTGCTACTGCTTGTACCATAACAAATTCTATAGGTAGCTATTCTTTCGAATTCACCCAAAGAGCAACAGAATATGTCGACGTCATCAGCAATGAGGTTAAGAGTGCGGAGCGCGCTCGTCAGCGGCGCCTCACGCAGCAAGTTAGTTCGCGCGCTCGGCACCGCTAGCAACCGTGGCTGGCGACGACGACCCACATACCCGTCTGGCACGACTAGTTCCACCAGTAGCAATATATCCGCATTGTGTATCTTCCCCCTAATTATCTTAAAAATATAAGTAACAAGTGTGAGTTGCCTCCTGACCCTCAGTTCATTATATCCGACCATACCCAACACAAATAGAGTTGGATAAATCAACGGATAAAATGGATACACCCCGTATTCCCTCATATATTTATATCTGATAAATTTATTCTGTACGCGCTCCAACATGAGACTATATTTAGTTTCATGCGGAGCCCAGATAACTGCATTACATTCTAATTGGCTCCTAATATAATGTTTAGAATACGGCAAGAAGACGCATATTCCGAGCTAAAAGCTATAAAAGCTGGGGTACCTCAAGGAAGTATGCTAGGCCCAATTTTGAACTTGTTATACACATGTGACATTCCAGAACTGGAAAACAACACCATTTCGACCTTTGCAGATGATACTGCAATTATGGCTACCGGATCAAGCCACAGAGAAGCAGTAGAAAAAGTTCAACTAACTAGCTGTGAACAAAGTTTATGACTGGACACAAAAATGGAAGATCAAACTGAATGAGTCAAAATCAATTCACGTGAAAAGCGTGTTCATACGTCGAATCCCAATAATCGCCACTGACCTATCATTTCAATTCAAAAGATTCAAGTTTCATGAAAATCAAAATCATTTTTGTTTTCACTTAGGCCTACATGTGCACTTATAATATGTCGACAAAAGGTGCGCGGTTCGGGCTGGATTCATTTCAACACATTCAAATCAAACTTTGCTTTGACCTACTATTAACAAAGCTCGAGGCAGGGTTGCATTTGGAAAAGCCATGCTTCACCCACTGTCAGCTATATATAGCATGATCGCGTATGTCATAGGAAGGCCATACAACATAGTGTATAACGTCCTAAAATGTTGTATCTATGATTAACGTCATAATTATGGAATTTCAGTTAACTGCAGATAAAATTTAAGATAGAGTGGTATCTTCAATTCGCGGGAAAGCAGAATCTATGTCTCTCTAGTTTATTTGTTTATTTTTGTAACTATTCAATCTTTAAATGTACTGACCAACGGCAACGTCTAGAATTTAATTAGTTAATCGTTAAATTACGTTAACTGATTCACAGTCCCATGATGCACATATGGCATTTGTGATTGTTTAAACTATTGTTTTTGCTATGTGGATAGTGGACCTGTTTATGCTTCCTGTACCTGTAGTGGCTGAGTTTTCCAAGTGGGCGTGGATGGCCAAATCAGTCACTATGAAGAATTAAAAAACACTCAAAGGAGTCACGGGGCCGGTTTTAATGCACACCAAAACTGCAACATTGGATTGTTCTCATCCTGTATATCGACAACCAGAATTGATTGACAAAATCTATATAAACGCGATCAAAGCCGCGAGCAACAGCTAGTCTATATCTATATACTATTACTATAATAATAATATTATAAAGAGGAAAGATTTGTATTTTTGTATGTAACGAATAAAATTGAATACTACTGGACCGATTTAAAAAATTCTTTCACCGTTGGGAAGCTACTCTATCCCCAGGTGACATAGGCTACTTTTTATCCCTGTATTCCCACGTATTTTATAAAATAAAGCATGTCACGGGGTGACAGGCTGGGTGATTCGTATTATTTATGTTACAGTAAAAATCTACGCTGAAATCCATTTTCGTATAAAACCGAGATTTCACAATTTTTGTAAAACGTTTCTGTAACGAAAATGTCATGTCTGTTCAGCTGAGAGTCGCATGTCGGCGTGATTCTGATGTTTTACAATATAAAACCCGCTGACTGGTGGTTATTAATGGGCGCTGTAGTGTCACGGGGACAAAGGGGTGCAAAACGCATACAGCCTCTGAACCGGGTAGAACGATGATAATCGAGATTATTTTGTTAGAACAAAATTAAAATTGATCTCAGCGTAACGTGACTCGCATTTCATTAAGGCTGCACAATGTTTTTTTTAGTAAATCAACTACACCTTTTTTTGCTGAGCTGTCTGTTCTTAGTATGAGATCCTACTGAAAAAATCTGCAGGTATTTTTTTTTCATAAAACCAAGTTACTAAGTTTAATCAATAACAAAAATACCCGCAGATTTCTGCAGTGGACCTTAGATTATCAGAATCTGTAGCGTGTATATTCTAACAGTGCACCATCTATGACTGACCATGGTGTGCCAGTTATTAAGGACCTGGCGCACTTGACCTTCAAAGCTTGACGACCAAGACAGTTCGTTCTCGTGATCGCTCGTCCGAACGATTTTGTGCATTATGGCATCCGGTTGTGAGACACTCGCACACGCACTCATGTGCACTTACTCGTATTCGATTATTATCTTTTAAGAACATTATAAAGATGTATCCGATTTATAAACACAAATAATCACGCATACGAATTGAATGCGAGTGAGTGCTTACTCTTTTTATTAACCCCCGCCGGAAAAAGAGGGGTGTTATAAGTTTCACGTGTGTTGCTGTGTATCTGTGTGTCTGTCTGTGGCATCATAGCGCCTAAACGGATGAACCGATTTTGATTTTGTTTTTTTTGTATTTGAAAGGTAATTTTGTCGAGAGTGTTCTTAGCTATGTTTGAATAAAATCGGTTCAGCCGTTCAAAAGTTATGGACGTTTTAATGTTTGAATCGGGGTGTTTTTTAACCCCCGCCGGAAGAAGAGGGGTGTTATAAGTTTCACGTGTGTTGCTGTGTATCTGTGTATCTGTATATCTGTGTATCTGTGTGTCTGTCTGTGGCATCATAGCGCCTAAACGGATGAACCGATTTCAATTTATTTATTTTTTGTTTGAAAGGTAATTTTGTCGAGAGTGTTCTTAGCTATGTTTGAATAAAATCGGTTCAGCCGTTCAAAAGTTATGGGCATTTTACTGTTTGACCCCCGACACATCCCGACGATTGGAAATGTATCGGGGGTTTTTTAAATTGTGAAATTTTACTTGTAGCAAGATAAATGTGTCGGGGGTTTTTTAAATTTTGAAATTTTATTTGTCGCAAGATAAATGTGTCGGGGGTTTTTTAAATTGTGAAATTTTACTTGTCGCAAGATAAATGTGTCGGGGGTTTTTAAAATTTTGAAATTTTACTTGTCGCAAGATAAATATGTCGGGGGTTTTTAAAAAAATTAAATTTTACTTGTTCCTGGTTCCAAACGTAGAGATCCGAAGGCGTACGAAGGTCTTCGATATCGGAAAACGTGTTATGGAACTTAAATGGAGTTAGGCAGGTACCATGGCAAGGCAACCATGGTGATGACAGATGGAGTAAGGCAGTAACCGAGTGGTGACCAAGAACAGGCAGAGGGGATGTTGGTCGTCCGGCAGCGAGATGGGCAGACGACATTGCTGCCATCGCTGATAGATCCTGGATAAGGGTGGCACTGGAGCGTGGGGATTGGAACAAGAAAACAGAGGCCTATGTAGCAGCGGGTGAAATCAGGCTGCTGATAATGATGAGTGCTGAAACGCTCTAAAATACCTATACATATTGCCGCTAATTTACCGTAACAAATCTGATTTTTCCTACAGCTTCGGAGTTCCTACGTATTTTCGTCTAAAGGTTACAGATATTTTGGATTCAAATTATAATGCGCATGCCTAAGGCCTAATAATTATATATTGCGAAGAATGTGACGTCACGCACTCCTAAAGCGCCAGCAATAAAGCGACAATAGATTATTCATCAAAATTCCTAAACTGCTTTTATTTTCGTGAAAATACTTGGATACCTACTTATCTTTGTCACCGTCACTCCGCCTCACCACGACTTCTAAAAGCTATGACATCATTATTGCTATACGATGACTCGAATATTTTCCTTTTAATAAAAATACTCGCATAGAAACACTTTCACATATTCGCAGAAAAACAATATATCGTATTCAAATCACAGAAGAATATCGACTGCTCAACTGGTTCGTGGTGTTTCAGATGTCAATATATTATGATGCGGGGCATTATTCATGTAAAATATAAAGTCGAACATAAAACCACCTCTTTTTGGAAAGTCGGTTAAAAGTAGCAGCAGAGCAGAGCTCGGTCACCCAGTTACTGGGGTTTAGGTATATGTAAAAAGTTAAATTCGAATCGTTTGCGTTTAATAAACCAAAAGCAAGCGGGGTCGAAGAATTTAAGGTTTCAGTAGTTTTAATTGGGATGTTTGTAAAGAAATTTAAAAATTTTCTTGAGCAACTTTTTTATTATCTCTAACAAGTTCGTGTGCAGTCTCATCAGTATTATTTGTATAGTTCCTGTTCGTTTCATTGTTTATAATTTTCCAAACCGTCTTGATTTTATTTTTCGCTAATGTAACCTTATTGCTAATGTAGGCCTTAGCTAAGTGAGTAGTCACAAAATAAATAAATGCATACGAAAGTATATGGTGGTACTTTTAACAAAAACTGTCTGTTTGATCCGGCTAATCTTGAAACGGCTGGACCGATTTTAGACTAGTAGTGAGACTTTCACTGGCAGATAGCTGTTATTAAGGAGTAACTTAGGCAATTTTAGAAAAAAACAAGGGTTCCGCGTTAAAAAGCCATGTTCTTTTTAGTTTTTTATCGTCGAGTTTGACAAATTCGCGGGCCACAGCTAGTTCAATAATAATTTAAAGTATTACCTCATGTTTCTGTCATCACAATTAACAAACCACTAAATCAAATACACAGTAAAAGAAGCTGAAGTGAAGCTGACACACACATTAAGAGTTATTCGAGGAAGCTCAATATAAATACAGTATCCTGAAACTAAAAAAAATACCTACCTCGGCACCTACTACAATCACGAATGTGATTACGGGCCGGACTCTGAAATGAGAATTTTATGTTTAAAAATTGTTCAACCCTTCTTTAATACTTTTTAACGTCGTGGCGCCCCAGTAACCTCGCCATTCGTGCTTGGTCGTAGTTTTAAATCCGGGCAAGTACCAACTTTTCAAATGCATTTGTACTTTCTAAGTTTATCTAGGACATCACAGGCAACGGTGAAAGAAAACATCGCGAACCTGGACTTAGATAGTTAATGTAAGTCTGAAATAGCCAATTCAGAGGCCTGTGGGGTTCCCAGAGGTGGCTTAGTTAACTCGACACCAGAGGTGGCCTCTACCTGACATGAAAAAGAAAGATTCCAAAGTTCGACAGGTTCTCAGGATAAATTAGAGTTTGACTACTCATCTTCAAGTTATTCGTTTAGATATCTGATAAGTGCAGTTATATTCACAGCCAATCTCCATAATGGTAATTAGTTACCAATAGTTATCATAGTAAATAGAAAGACAGTAACAACAAGTGGTGTAATGTCAGGGACCGAAAGTACCTACTAAATGGAAATCGTTAGAGGGGGCCTTTGTCAAGAGGCATACTTAACTTCGAGATGTTAAAAACAAAATGTAGCTAGTATATGTAATTATTGTTTGATTTATTTCTCGTCTTTACTAACTTAATTTAAGTACTAATACTATTGTTTAAGGGTATTTATTATTGTATGTATGTCGTTTTGTGACAAATAAACACTTTTTCTTTCTTTCTTTCTTTCTAGATATACTTTAACAAAAAGTACAACTACAAAATTACTACATGAGAGGAGCTTCAGAATGAAAGGGAAATTGAAATTGAATAAATAAAGTTGACAAAAAAACTAAAAAACACGCTTTAATAGAAAACCAAACTAAAAAGTAGAAAATAAATTCAATCAATTGAAATTAAGAATAGTGTGATTACAAAAAAATGTATTTTTATTTAAAAAAAGCGTGGGGCGTGATTAAACCGCTAAGGTTTGGTATGGAACCCTAAATGTGCGACGTGCGACTCGCTTTTGCCCGTTTATTTATTGTATAGATAACTAGCTTTTGCCCGCGACTTCATCCACATAGCATTAGTATTTCAAATAGCCTAATATTTTTTATATCGCGCATAATAATATTGTAGGAGTGTGGGCTGCTTTACTTTAGAAATTATTGTTTTACCATTCAAACTTCCATCCCCCTTTCCACCCCCTTAAGGATGCTTGCCGGGATAAAAACTATCCTATGTCCTGCCCAAGGTCTCAAACTATCTCCATACCAAATTTCATCTCTATCAGTTAAGCGTGAAAAATAACAGAGAGAATTACTTTCGCAATTATAATATGAAGTATATATGTAATAGCCGTTTACGCCTACTTAGGAACTACATAGTTTAAAGCCGTAACACTTACTTAGGTTTGTTTACGATCAAGATAATAAAAGTTATATTTAGTATCTACGCCATTCCTTACCCACTTAGGGACAATTTTAGTTGATTCTCTCTATTTTAACATTTTTACCCGACTGCAAGGAAAGGGTTATGTTTTTAACCACTCTAAATTGCAAAAAAATATTTTCAAATTGGTCCTTAGTGTCCTAGTCCGGGTCTGCATACCACATTATTTTACTTCTCATGGTATAAAAAACTTGACGTCATCATAATGAGACATAAATATTATTCTCTCACGTGAATGTTCCCAAGCGCTTCTATAATATAATAATAGATAATTGTAGTCTTTTAACTGTAAACAAATTTTGTACAAAAAAATACAACCGACTTCCAAAAAAATAAAAATGTTTTTTTTTTTTCACTTTTTAGTTGTGGTACCTAATAGGCAAGTTCTTTAATAAGGTACCTATAAAACTTGAACATGACCGGTGAAATGAGAGTGTACCAAGGTGAAACGAACACATTTGCATACCACTTCAGAACGTACTGGCGTGATGTTATGTTATGAAATGGTATAAACAATAAACTGACATGCGATTGCAGCAATCCCGAGAGATTTGCCGTCATTTATTGAAGAGTTCTGTTGTATATCTCCGAAGATCTTCATCAGATCTTCACCAAATTTTGGAAACATACCTACTCTTTTAAACAAAAAAGAATTTTCAAAATCGGTCCACAATGGACGGAGAAACAAACATAAAGTCGAATTTAAAACCTCCTCCTTTTTGGAAAGTCGGTTAAAAATAAACTGAAATCTTGTGTTGTTATATCAGTGGGGATGTCATTAACCGCGCTTTTAAGATTAGCAGTCCTTTCTTGTTGCCAGTGTCATCATCTTCTTGCCCTTATCCCATGTTACTTGGGGTCGAAGCAACACGTTTTCTACTCCCATGCCGTTCTGTCCCCAGCTACGCTATTACTGACCCCCTTTTCCTTCATATCACTCCTCACATAGTCCATCCATCTTTTCTTTGGCCTTCCTCTTCTTCTCCATGCATCCACATTTATATTCATAACTCTTTTAGTAACATGCGTTTCATACCCACCAGGACAAACGGTTTCCCTTCAACTTTTCTGGCACTGACGCCGCATTCAAACTGCCTCTAATATACTCATTTCTCACTTTATCCAATCTAGTCACACCGCACATCCATCTCAACATTCTCAGCTACATGCAATCTCCGTTCATCCATCTTTTTCTCAGCTTAATATTCTGATCCATACAGTGTGACAGATCTAATCACGGACTTGTAGATTTTACCCTTTAACTTGAGGTGCATCCGTGGGTCGCAAGTTGTTCAAGTGTCAGTGTAAAAATATCAAATTAATTAAAGAAAAATGCCAACACAAATTATAGAAAAACCAAAAAAAAAACACTTTAAATAATCATTATAATGCTTGCTAACATAATGTTAATACTAAGCCTGTCTCACTGCAGGGCAACGACCTCTTCTCAAACAGAGAAGGCACGGACGAGTATACAACGTTACGTCTCTGGCACGAGCATTCATCACCAGCCACACTTGCTCAAGACGAGTGTCGGGTTAGCGATAACTTTCCTCACGATGTTTCCCATCTCCGTAGTCAGCGATATCTAAGATAAACTTAGAAAGTACGTATGAATTGAAACATTCACATCATTGGGCCACTGTAGGCATTTTTAGTTTTGCATGATCTTCAATTTTTTACTTTCCATGATATTTCTTAGTCCATTTTCCTCTTCGGATCTTTGACCGGCTATGCTGCACCCAGTAGCCATAGGGCAAAGAGTATTAAAAATCGACCAATCACAGGGGGGTAACTATAAACTTTTAGAGCAAGGTTATTACGAGCACGCGTAAGGGACACATGTACATTACTTGTATACCTGAATACTTATCTGTCCCTTTTTCCGTTGAACCATGATAGTTTTGTCACGTTATGGTACGGGGGCAGTTAATGGAAATTCTATGTAGGTAGCAGTTTCCATGAAACAGTGGTTTAAAGCCCATCAGATGGCGGCTCAAAGGATGTTATTCCTCGACCCTCTCTATAAATCAAATAATTCGGCGAAGGAAACCGAATGAATTACGAATGTTTAAATGAATAAATGAACGGCATAATGAAGTCATTGTTGTCTTTATAAAAGAAGACAGAAAGATAAATAATTATTTGTGACCCGCACAGGAGACATGAGAAATAAACAAAAAAAATAGCAATAATAAAAAATAAAACCCCGTGCGAGACCAAAAAGGCTCTTATCTCAGCATGTGCAGCGATATCCAAAAAGGAAATAACGCTGCGCTGATATTCTGATAAGGCCCACTGTTGTTGCCACGGACACACTCACGGACACAGGAAATACTTAAAAAATTAAAAAGAATATATAAATAACAAACAAAATAGTATAAACACAGAATGTGTGTCAAAGTATATGGTTTATTGGAAGAGGCAGTATCGGCTGATGGCGCCTTTGCTGCTTTGTAGCTATAGGTAGTTAGTAGGGAAATTTGCGCTGGCGTTTTATTAGAGGACATAAATTATGGATGGTATTTAAAAGTACTTCAATTTATTCCCATTTCATTTACCTAATTTTGCCTGTGTTCCACCAAATATACTGAATGTGCACCAAAATATGTTCATATAAGTCGACGTAGCCCCGCTGCGCGGGGCGCCTATTTCTGTCTGCAGGGTCAAAAGTAACCTAACACGAACGAGATGATCTCGTTCGAACCTAACCTGTCCGTGTCGGGGTGCCCTAAGTTCCCGAGCTCGCTTCGCTCGCTCTTGGACTGATTCTTTGACCATAATTTATTCGTAGATCAACTAATATTTGGTGCACGATCAGTATTTTAGATGTACCTTTAGATTTTTGGTGAACACAAAAATATTATCCATAAATTATTATGTGGATATAAAAATTAAAAAATCAAAAAAACCCGACTGCTTTAAAAGCGAACTAAAAAGACGTAAACAAGGAGAAAATCATGCTGTGCAGTCGGAGGATACATATTCGCGGGCTGGCTGACCAAAATCTGGTTTATGCTCCGCCTGCACAGCATGATTTTCTCCTTGTTTACGTCTTTTTAGTTCGCTTTTGAAGCAGTCGGTTTTTTTTTATTTTTCATTTAACTTTTTAGTTATTTTTTTTCCGAATTAGGTACATTTAAACATATAAGTATTATATATGTTTGAAATCACCTCTTAAAACTCTTTATTTTGATACCCAACACGGTGGGTTTGCAAGAAAAAAAAAAATTGGGCACCCACATTATGGATATAAATCGGCTAACGCGTTTGGTCTCTGGAACGCCATATAGGAACAAACATACATACATACATACATACTTACATACATACATAGACTGATAAACACATTACCCTCCTTCGGCAGTCGGGTAAAAATAGGTTCTCATTTCGGTGTAAGTTGTAGATACCACCGTGGTTACTAAAGATATTTCAGTACCTAGTACTTGATCTTTTTGTCAAGGAGCTCGTCCGTGGAAGTACTACCACCGTACCAATTTCTATGTTCCGCTTCGAAGGATATGGGTGCCGGTGGTGTTAACAAGCACATGTTAATTATTGTAATTGGTCTTTGTTTCGTTTTAATTAACTAAAAATAAATAATTGAAACATTTCATGTTTGTCTCTAAGTCAACGCCTCTGGAATTCTGATGACCCTAGACGGCAGTGACCACTTATCATAAAGTGGGCCTGTTGCTTGTTTACCATCTGGCAACATAAATAAGCCAGCCCATCATTTCCCTAAAAAAAATACCCAATACTTCTAAATGTTTGTGGGCGTCTGGAGTCACTAAACAAGCAAAGCCGAAAATACATGAAAATAAACCTTCAAGAATATTATTTCAACATCAGCAATCGACACATTTCATGAATAATACGAGTTTAGACAAAACAAATCCAAAAAAGTTCCGCTGAGAACGGACCGGCACAGATAGGTACTTGACAGTACACAACACAGAGGATATACACACAGAACACAACAGAGAACAATCAGTACTTACATAAAATTCAGTAGGTAAAGGGTAACAAACAAGTATTTAACAAAGCGGCAGTAAAAAGCTTTGTGAACAGACTGTTCGTAATATTTGCGCGAAAATATTCCGTGGAGTAATTTACGTAAGATGGTGAGCGAGGTAGGCTCGGTCAGTTGGTGAGGTGATCATACCAGGCACGGTAGGACGCTTCCAGTGAGCTACTTAACGAGAATTATTTACCAGACCTTTCTCTCAAAGATGTACCTATTTGTATTTACGTCAACAAGATCGTTATTAAAAGAAATGCTTTTGACGTCATCAAATTCAAAATCAAATAGTTTATTTCAAACAAACCTTAGAGGTACTTTTGAATTGTAAAAACAAATAAAAAAGATAACTCTAGTTGCAAATTCGCAAGCGTCAGTAGGTTTCAATGGAGAAGAATTTGCAAGAAACTCCACGGACACTCTTTTCCATCAGTTTTAATAACAATTTTTTGGTTACATCATTCTTGTTGAAAAATACATTTAAGTGAGAACAATGCAAAAAGACATGCACGAATTATGAAGGTGACAGCCGGAGGTCAACTTCGGTTTTTAAAAAAAAACCGAAGATAATTTAAATAAAAGTGTAATTACTTTAAAATTTATACAATTAAATCTTAAATCTAGACTTGGACGATGCTAGTCTCGAAGTGCCAAAATTAATTATTATAAAAATACATTTCTAGAACAATTGCGAAACGCAGGTGCGACAACAGCTGATTGGAAGAAGGTGATTGGCGGCGACACGAGGCGTCGAGTCAGCAGAGCCCCTGTGTTGCAATTTTGTGTGGAAACATCTGCTATCATGTCGCTATTCAGCCGATTTGGTGTAGGCAGGGCACGTAACACACCCCCCTCAGAACAGCAACTATTTGAGCACTTTCAGCGAGAATGTTGCTGTGCACCTGTGGGCTTTTTCTTGATTGTAGGAGATTCTGCATCTTCGTATTGATGATTTTCAGCGCTTTCATCTGGTGCTTGTGGCTTTTTGAGCTTTATGCAATCATTATACCGACGTATGGTTAGAGTGACGATCAGTACAGTTGCACCGAATATTACGACATATAGTGGGATAGTCGTATGGTAAATCGATTGTTCCAGGTTTGCGTGACCGTCTTGTACTGATTGCTGCATTAAGATTTTATGTATATCTTCGATTTCATGTAGCCTTTTCAGGTGCAGTGAATTTAACTTTAGATGTGGGATATATTCATTGGCAATGTCCTGGTGCATAGATATTTCGGTGATTTTCAGCGGTTGTCCTTTGATGTGGTCATTCGTGTTGATGATAGTAAACTGCTCAGTTCGTAGTAAGCATTTTTGCGGAATGGTGGCGAAATAACTGCCGCGTAGAAAGATGAATTCTTGAGGTTCGCATTGTAGCTCGGTTCGGGTTGGTTGTGGAAAGGTGAGTGTGTAAAGTCTGTCGTCCAATTGCTCCATGGCTTTTTTGGTGCGTGAGTTTAGTGGGCTGGCATGACTTCTGTAGAAATTGATTGAAAATGAGCCTTTGGATGCAGTCTAGATGTCCACTCGTCGGTTTATGGTTGACTTCCTCTTCGCAGAGATGAATCCGGTTAAACTTCGGACATTCAGCCTCTATGTACTTGAAAAACTTACTTAACTTTTAAACTTTCCCATTGGTTGCAATGAAAGGGTAAGGAGGAATAAAGGTATACATACACTTATTGGGAACTATTACTAATTTATATAATTCGAACTTATCAGGGGAGATTATTGGGACTTTAAATATGATAACTATTCTTTTGCCTGTACAATAATAACCAGGTTTTATAAATGTATAGTATTCTCTTAGATTTGCCTCTAGAAATTGATCTGAACCGTATATAGATCTTAATCGTCTAGTCATGTGACCTAAAGTATCTATGCTTAAAGTATTATGGTGAGTGCTCGATGCACGAATGAAAGCTAAGGTATCTTCTATACTAGTTATCTCTAGAAATAAATCATCTGTATTATCGCTTATTATAGTTAACAATTAAGCAAACTTTGCGTATCATAAAATATCGTTTTTAGCAGAAGCTTTCTCGTCTAAAAGTAATGTTAAGGTACTATTGATTCTCTCTTGATTGCTTACAATTATAGAAAGTATCTCACTGTGTCTGGTCATCCAGACTTTGTTAAGACTTATATGCTCGTTTACCTCCGATAGTATCTTGTCATCATTATTTTCGAAAAGTTTAATGGCATTGTTGTCATTTTGGGCATCCGATTGATCTATGTTACCAGTAATGCTTTTTACAACGGATCCTAAACCGTCTATAAGAAAGACCTCTTTTTTCCGTACGCAAAATACGCGCTTGGTCGTTGAGTTGCGGAAACCAGCCCGTTTTAACCTTTTTTTTTTTTTTTTTTTTTTTGTTCCGGGGTGGAAAATCCTCATCGGATGTCCTCCGCCCTGGGGGGGCGGAGGGGTCTGTCAGACTCCTACTGACTAAAAACCACCCCGGTGTTCCATCTCACACTTACGCTGGGGGTCGCGGGAACAATGATACTTCCGCAACCCTCGGCTAGTGCCGGCCCGCCTGTGCGGGCCACGGTCTCGGGTTGGAGGGGGAGTGAGGTGTTTGACTCCCCCCGCGACGTCTAAGAGGGGCGCGCGTGGACCACTACGCGCCGCCACCTCGGGTCCTGATTTGTGGGGGGCGACGGACGTCCCAGAGTCCGCCACCCCTGGACCCATTTAGGGGGGCTGGAAGAGGGCGTTGTCCGCCCTCCGCCGACGCCCGGCGCGTCTGCTGCGGATCGGGTTAGCAGATGAAATCTCCCTCTCCCTCTCCGCAGCCTCCTTCTGCGAGACGACTGTTTCGCAGAAGGATACCACCGCGTCCCAGGACTCCCCACTGCCGACCATAGACTTGACTACGGCCGGCAGCGACAGGTCACTGCCTACTTTAGAGATGAGGGCACGGCGTGGCTCCTCCCAAGCGGCACACTCTGCCAGCGTATGCCGCGCCGTGTCCTCCCGGCAGTCGACGCAGTGGTGACACCGGGCGTCCGGCTCCCTGTTTATGCGACACAGGTACTTCCCGAAGCAACCATGCCCCGAGAGCACCTGCGTCACCCGAAACGACAGGGAGCCGTGCCTCCTCCCGAGCCAGCGCTCGAGCACTGGCCGGACCGCCTCGATGGTAACGAGGCCGGCGGTAGGGCGTAAAAGCCTGTCCCGCCATTCCGCCACCAGAACCTCGCGGAGCTGAGACTGACGCAACTCCATATGTCGTTGCATCAGCCCTTCGCCCCGCGCCCGCGCTTCCTCGCGCCACCGGTACAGTGACGCGAGTACCTTTGCCTCCAGATCCCAGGGCGGGGATCCGGCCAGTACGCAAGCCGCCTCGTAGGAGATCGTGCGATACCCCCTGATGACTCTGACGGCCATCGCTCTCTGCGGTTTCCGCAGAACAGCGATGCTGCCGGCCGTCAGGTCAGTCGCCCAGATCGGGGCCCCATACAGGGCCATCGATCACACGATCCCCACGTAGAGCCGCCTACAGGCGGCGCTCGGGCCCCCCAGATTGGGAAGAAGCAACGTTGACAGCGCCCCAGCCGCGCCTAACAACTTGGGCGCTAGCCGCCTGAAGTGGGGGCCGAAATCCCACCGGCTGTCGAGCACCAATCCTAGGTACTTCATAGTAGACTCGACAGCGATTCGAGCCCCCCCAACCACGATGTGGGCATCGGGCGGCGGCGCCCGCCGGGGACCATGAAAGACCATGGCCTCCGACTTGTTGAGGGCCACCTCCAGGCCAAGGCGCCGTATGCGGCTCACCACCTGTGGCCCGTTTTAACCTAAACTAACCTAACCTATGACCTCTTTTGCTGCGACCGGGTTCTAATGTGTTTAGCTGAGACCTAATCTTATCCAACTTATTAGATAAATAGTTAATTTGAAGGTCATATAAAATAAAATCAAAATTTATTTATTCAATTAGGCCATTACGCGGCACTTTCGAAAACAAAAAAAAAAAAAAGTAATAATAATTGATTCTACCGTTCATTCGGAAATGTAGCTTGTTGTGGAGAAGAATGGACAAGAAACTCCACACTTACTCTTTCAAAAAAAAAGTGTTTTACAAGTATTTTGTTACATTATTCTTGTCTAAATAATACATATATGTGAGAACGATGTAAAAAAATAACGCACTTAAAAGCTTCTACAGTAAAACAAACAATTAAAATACAATAAATAGGTAATTAAAAACAGGCGGAGGCAGCTAATGTATGACCAATCCCAACTGATGGCGCCCGTTCACGAACATGACATGTGGATCGGCACCACTCAGTTCAACCATCATGAAGGAAACCGAATGATCCAACACATGTGCCACCATCAGAGAGACATTAGAGAGAGCATGACACACTATCAACTGCCAGGGCACACTGAAGTCAACGAACGACACAAAGGTACAGTAAATGGTAGATTTACAGTAGATACATAGTAATCACATATGTGCTGTGCAGTTATATAATACAAAAATAAATTGAGTTTATACAACACAAATACATTCATACAGTGTTCAGCAGGTCCAACAATACTTCAGAACTTTTCTGCTTATCACTTGTTTTTGTGCCCTAGTGACTGTGGAGCTGGACTAGCGTTGAGCCAAGCATTTTTATCAGCGATGTAACCCAACCTATAATATGCCTGCCTGCCTGCCTACAAGTTTTGAATTTCGCCTCATTCAGTTCTAGAATGTGACAGTTATATATACGCGTGGCGGTGAGAGTGATAGTGTGCGGAACTGTACCTTTTCTGTCTTTATGCGAAACTGTCCTTATGAGAATCTGTCCTTCTGCTAATCTGTCTTTTTGAGAATCTGTCCTTATGCGAACAAAGGTAACCTAATAGTCCTAGGAACTGTTTTATTTCCTTAGGTGTTTTGGTAGAGGGTATTTTTCTATTCCTGCTATTTTATCAGGGTTAGGCTTAACATCTTCGCCACTGATTATATGTCCTAAAAAAATGGATTCTAATTAACCGACTTACAAAAAAGGAGGAGGTTCTATGTTCGACTTCTTGTATGTTTTTTTTTTTTTTTTTTTATGTATCTTCACCGATATCTCCGTTAATTGTGGACCGATTTTGAAAATTCTTTTTTTGTTTGAAAGAGTATGTTTCGAAATTGGTCCCATTTTAATTTGGTGAACGTCTGATGAAGAACTTCGGTGATACACAACAGAACTCTTCAATAAATAACGGCAAAACTCTCGGGATTGCTGCAATCGCATGTCTGTTTGTTGTTTATACCATTTCATAACATAACATCACGCCAGTACGCTTTAAATGTGTACGCAGATCTCTCATTTCACCGGTTATGTTCAAGTTTCATGTTATTCGGTTAATCTATTCTGGAGTTATAGGGACCTTAATAAACAACTTGCTATTAGGTAGGTAAAACTAAAAAGGGAAAAATAAAAAACTTTTTTGCAAAAAAATACTACCGACTTCCAAATGAAAAACTACAAAGTGAAAAATAACTTAACTTTTGGAAGTCGGTGTCCATATCGCAAAAAAATGGTTCCTACGAAAGACACCGACTTCCAAAAGTTAAGTTATTTTTCACTTTGTAGTTTTTCATTTGGAAGTCGGTAGTATTTTTTTGCAAAAAAGTTTTTTATTTTAAATACTCGGACTTGTCCATCTGGATTTTGAAGTTAGATTCCTGCAATCTTTTAAATAGTTTATCTAGATTAATCATGTGCTCTTGCAACGATGTTCTAAATATGATTACGTCATCAAGATATACCAGACAGATCTCATTTTGTAAACCTCTGAGCACATTATCCATTAATATCATAGAGAGAAAAATTTTCAAACCCATGGGCATACGCAAGAATTCAAAGTGCCCAAGCTGAAGGCTGTCTTCGAAATATCGTCTGGATCTATCTGTCTCTAACTTCTTGTCGGTGCACAAAAGGGTAACGGTAGCTTTTAGTATATACGGGAATTTCGTCGGTCGTTCTAATACGATCTTTAATTTTATACGTAAACTCAACATAGAATACGTCAGCAAAACGGGCACATAATGTCTCTAAGTTTGTTTTTTCTCAATATGTAAATGATCTGTACTCAATCGACTTAAAACTTCTCTAACGCAGATAGGGTCTTGTTCGGTGCTAATGCACTCAGTATTAAATATCTCGGCTTGTAAAGGCCGGTCCAATGTAATAGTTAAATCATATTCCGTCGGGTTTTCAATTTATACAATTCCTTTACAATCAGTAACGCGAGTAATGCACTCGTGAATAATGCATTTACAATTAATTTGCTGAGCTATCAAAACGTCACCGTCTGGACTATAAATAGGGCTATTCACTAGTTTTGACGAGTTAGCGGTAATGGTTTCTTAATAATTTGATCTTTTACGTTGATAAAATCAGTAAAGTCTGTAATTAAATAGTTATTTTTTAGATCAATATGTGCTTCGTCAAGTAAATCTAAACCTAATAGACCATCAAAGTAATTATGAAACCTATAGATAAAAAATTATTAAATTCAGCAAAGTTCGGAATCGTAATAGAATGTTCGTGCGTACTAGTTACACGAGCGTTTATTACTTCGAAGGGATCAAAGTTTAAAGGGATATGTGAAAAATGTTGTTCGACTGCCTCGGGACTAATAAAAGACTGATTAGCGCCGGTATCTACTAATAATTTAAGTGGTGGGTCTGATATCTGTATGTAACGTAATTCCCTTTTAGATTAGAGATTTAATTCTATTTTAATCCTTTTTGATCCTGTTCCTTGCGAAAATCCTGATCTGCTTTAGAAGTAGCGGACGGCTCTGCTTCTAAGCATTTTACGTAATTCAATTGATCCGGTACATTTGATTGATTTTCGGGATCGGCTGGTATTCATAAAAGTCACAAGGGTCACAGACATAGTAATAGTCAGGTAATAATTTGGGTAATTGTAAGTGTCATAGTAATCAGTCATTTCGTTAAAATTCATTTCGCGCGCTTTGAAGTAGTTACTAGGTGGTGGGTTCCCTAACTTAGTAACCCTAGTGGTCTCGGTACGAAATGACTAACACCGCTCATCGGTGTCGGACCGGTCTACTGCGTTTGGGGGTTCCTATTTGGAAATTTTAATGCGTCACTTTGGGGGTTGTAGTTCGGCGGGGGCGCACGAATCATCTGTTGAGTACGGCTAAACATATTAGGGACCCGTTGACGTACCTGATTATGCTGGAAGGGTGGCTGATGCTGCTGCTGTTGCGGAGGCATAGTCATAGGCTTATGCCAGCTGGGGCCTGGGTTAGGGTATTTAAAAACTTTGGTGTGGTTGGTATTCTATGGGATGAATGCGTTTGCTGTGTAGTCGGGTTACGACGCTCAGGGATACACTCATTACGTTGCTGTAGGTACATGACATTTAATTCCTGTTGTACAAATTCCAGAGCCGTTTCAATAGTTTCGAGTCTCATACATCTGATACGGGACCCTAAAGGTTCCTAAAGACCTCTAACATAGGATTGTAGAGTTAGCTTTTTAAAAATTTCGCGTTTTGCTTCAATAGTAGTTGCTATATTTTCGTGCAATGTGACATAAGTCATTATGGTGCTAAAAAGGTTCTGGCATTTGTCATAATACTCCTGCGGAGTGCTACTTCCTTGCGTCAGTAAAGACAGACTAAGTTTTTCTAAAGCGTAAGTTTATAGGAGATACACGAATTTTTTTTTATTCATTATTTTGTTTTACCACTAAGTCGGAATTATTAAAAAGTATATCCATGACAAATTATAGTTTTCTATTACTGAGTCTCTCAGCTAACCTGCGGACGGACATACGGACATTGCGAATTTATAAGGGTTCCTTGTTGACTTCGGAACCCTAAAAACTATATTTGAGTCAGCGATGGAAGATGTTTTGGCAAAACTTGCAACTGGTAATAAAGTAGGGTAGAGTGGTAGCCAATGAACCGCGTGTACCGTATGAACCATACTACCTACAGGCAATACGCGATGTTGCTAGCTCGTGCAAAAAACATATAACGACTCGCTTGCCTTGCCAAGCAGTTTGATCTAGTCGCCGGCCGCCACTCGCCACAAACGCATATGTGCACCTCGTCCTTGTGTTTTGATTATCAAAAAGGACGAAAAAATCGTGAGTTTATTTTTGTAATTACTTTATTATTTTAACTCTTATAAAACTATAAGTGAATTGTATGTGTAATGTGGGTCCTTGCGCTTGTATGAGATTACTTTTTGGAATTACTTCTCAACCGTTATTGTGTATAAGATAACCTAAAATTTCCTAAGAGGGGATGTGTACGCAGTGAGTCACTTAGACTGGGTTAACAATGAACCACGGTTCATTGTGTACTACATCTAATTGCTTTACCTTATGCTATGGATTTGTCACTTAGAAATAGGTGGGGAGTATTATTCCAGTCAACCTCTGATTGTTGATGTGAGTATCATTAAGTACTACTTCTTTATTTCAGCATGGGACGAAACACATTAGGGCGGCAAACCCGTAAAAAGGTTTATCACACAGCAGCAGCTAATCAAAAAGGGAATAGACAAACATTTGTCGGGGCTGACGAAGCAGCCAATCTCCCTATCCATCACTTCGAAGATACATTGAAAATACCGCAACAATCCGTCATGGAGCCGCATTACGAATTTGATCCAACAAACTTTAATGATGGACAAGAAGACATCATCAAGAAGTATTTATTTGATTGTGCACATACATTCTATGGCCTAACTTCTAAAGACTGTCGCAGAATTGCCTGCCAAATGGCAGTTATTAACAAAATTTAAAAGCCGCCATCGTGGAAAGTCCATGACATGGCAGGCCGAGATTGTATGAAGGGATTTAGGCCAAGACCTTATGAATTGTCATTGAAAAAACCGGAGGCTTGTAGTATGGCAAAAGCTACAGCATTTAATGAAATGAACGTGCAAACAATTTACGACAACCTGAAAGAAGTTTAAAGTCGCTCTCCATCTTTTGCTAATAGAAGCCGAATATATAATCTTGACGAAACCTCTACCACAACTGTGCAACGACCCCATAAAGTTCTGGCAGCTAAAGGACGCAGTGTCTGTAAAGTCACAAATGGGGAACGTGAAATCTTGGTTACAACTTGCTGTATTGTAAATGCGATTGGCCAGGCATTACCTCCAGCTATGATGTTTCCAAGAAAAACTATAAAGCACACATGCTGTATGGGGCACCCCCAGGGACACTTAGGTTAGCCGCACCTAGCGGTTGGATGAACACAAAATCATTTGTTATTTTTAATCAACTTAAAACAAAAAGATATCGGTTTATCTATTACTGTGATTCATTGTGTACCACCTGGTTCATTTAGTCCCACCCCCCCGGTTCATCGTGTACCCTTGCTGGTACACTATGAACCAATTACCTTGTTTTAAAAAAACCTGTATTAATCAGGCAATAGGAAATATTTTCCAAAGTTTTGAATGCAATGTGGTAGCTTATTAAATTACCTACGTGGTGAGATAAAAATATTTTCTTAGACTGCATTATCCACTGTGCTAGAGCTCTTCAAATTTTTGGTGGTTCATTGGCTACCACTCTACCCTAGTCATAACCTGTATTAATATATAATATTTTAGAAAATAATTCAAGGAAGATCAATTCGTTACAGCTACAACTTTGTTCATCCTAACGAGATGTTCGGTGTGTGTAGTATCTCGCTCGAGGCTGGGGGCTCGTGGCTCGTGGTTGGATTGCCAGTTGAAAGCCCGCCGCCCGTACGCCGGCAATTTGCATACAGATTGCATAGAGGATCTCCGAAATATTGAACGACACGTACCTAACAACTTCCAATTTTCTGGCGAGCTCTTTTAAATCGACATTTTTACAGCTTCACTCATCTTAGGTTTGTTTGCTATACATGTTGTGTACCTACCTGCATGCATGTTGTTGGTGTATAAGACACATGCTGTCGTTAACTTAGAAATCCTACTCGTAGATAGTACTGAAAAAGTCCCTGCAAATCTCAAATCAAACACCGCGTTCCAAACTTTAGTTTTGAAATCAAATACGTTGGCTAAGTATTTACCATGTTGAGAACCTATATCGAGTACCAAATTACTAAGTTACCTAGGTTCCTAATTATTCCAGAATTTAAATTTCTAAATGACAAGACACTGAAACATTAATTAAGTTAAATATTATGTTATCTTTAACATAAATATAAAGAAGAAAGTTTTTTGTTTATTTGTATGTTTTTACCGAATAGGCTCCGAAACTTCTGGCCCGATTTAAACAATTCTATCACCTATGGAAAGCATAGGTGATATACATAATTCCCGAGTAACATAGGCTATAATTTTGACGGGAGCGAAGCCGCGGGGGTCAGCTAGCTTTTTATAATAATGAACGATAATACATCTGCTAACATTACAATAAAAGAAAGGCTAACCAATGTAAATTTGAATTAAAAGAAATTCGGCCATTATAACAGCCTCGAAAGTTTATAAGCCGGAAATAGCGCTCTATAATATTAGTGGCATTCGAATACCTAGACAAGGCCTACAATTGTTTGCCGGGAATTCCACCATTTTTTGGTATCGGAGGGAACCTTCAAAAGGCGCCTGTACTTTTGGGGACAAAAATCAGGGAGTTTAGCACGTGATCAGTGTGCCAACGTCTTTCCTGAGATTACTCGGTGGACGGACAGCGGGACGAGAGAGTTGGGACTCTGACCGACCGAAACCGCGGAGACCCGCCTGCCTTGAATGATACACAATTAATTTTATTAGCCCCCAAAATACAGGCTCAGGCCTAGTTTGGGAGTTAGCATCATCATGTTACGTGTAACTTTTGTGTCTTATAAACATTTTTTTTAATTTTAATTAATGGGAAATTATATGTGCGGCAACAAAAGTTTTCTTTAGCACCTGCAACCTAGCGTCTTTTTTTATATGTGGGCGACGAGTTAATAGAACTGCTTCAATTATATTAATTCATCATCTTTACTACTCCAACAGAATATCAAAAAACCAGCGTCAATTTACGAGCGTAAATTAATATGACTCCGAGCTACCGATAAATATATTTACTTCTGATTTGATAACTCAGCGACTAATGTTGTAAGTGAGCTACTTTATATATTTTAGAGATTCAACATCTGTCTGCTAATAAAATCAAATTCCAGCCTCAAAATTAGCAATCAAAGTTTTTCATTCAACAACTAAATTAATAAATCATATTCTTTTTTCGTGAAAGTTTGCAACACAAGCGCGGGAGTGTAGGTACCTGACGCTCGTTGGGAATCAGAGGGGCGCGACCGGCCATTTGCACCAATGAGCGAGCTCTATTCGGTGCGTGCAGCAACGAGTTCACGTGTATTTGTTTACATTAATGACACGATTAAGGAGTGCTCGTATTCTTATTTGAAAAACGTTTGTGATAGTGGTTATGATACGGATTTGTATCAAAGTATTTATTAAGCATGTTGTCTAATAATGAAGTCCGGGAGCTTAGGGCACCCCGACACGGATAGGTTAGGTTCGAAGGAGATGACGGGAGCTGAAGTGAGCGAGCAAAGCGAGCGAACTCAGCTCCCGTCATCTCCTTCATGTTAGGTTACTTTAGACCCTGCAGACAGAAATAGGAGCCCTGCGCAGCGGGGCTCCGTCGACTTTGTTTCGTTTCCCCCCCTCCCTTAAAACTTAAATATTTTGTTGCACTCGAAGAATTATTAGATTTACTTTTAGTTAACAGATAGTTATTCAGTAAAACAGTTAAGCTTTAAAGATCTAGCAGTATAGTATAATTCATTTATTTGATGAGCAAATTTAGTGTGCAATTCAGTATTTTTGGTAGTAATTTCGAATATTTTGATTGAAAAAAGGGGAATTACAGTTAAAGTATTAAATACCACCCTATTTTTTGTATGTTCATTTGGGTAGGTATAATAGTCAATTACTTATGGTAACATTATAAATAGATAGGCGAATACATGAAATTATAGCTTTTATTGACCATTATTTGATGACAATAATAAGGAAATTTTATGTTCAAATATAGTAGATTCACTCATCAATTACTTATGCTAAAGTATAAAAATAAAGGTGACTCTATGAAATTAGAGTACGTTGATATTATTTTATAGATGAAGTTGATACACTTATTAGAAGCTAGCAATGAGTAGACATATCACAAATTTAGTTGCTTAAGAATTATCACCATGTTGCGTCATATTAACAGTAGCTTGTTTTACAATATATGGTCGCTTATAAACCATTTATTAGACGCTAAAAGTTTGTCGCTGACCTATTAATTAATTAGACAACTAAATATATTTGCAGACGAGAATGACATTTTAAAGAAGCTGCCTTAATTAGCACCCTTAATTAATTAATTCAACCATCGGAGTTTCGGCGTGTTAAGCGTCGAGGCGGTTGCAGCCACGATGCCTAGTTCTCCGAGTGGGAGCGGCCCTCTCACGATCCCAATCGGTCGACTCCTTCTGGAATATCACGATCTCATAGAAGGAGGCCATTTCCCTCCAGTTTTCTGTCGTCGCCAGCATGGCCCTCATTAGTACTGGCAGACACAGGTCTCACACGGTTCTGGCGACCAAGACCCACCGCTTAGAGGCCCACGCAGGGCAATCCTCAAGCATTTTCTGTGCAGAATCTAGGTCACCTCCATAATGGTGGCAAGTTACTGTGGCCTCTCGCCCAATCCTATTCAGGTACTTACCGTAACCTTTGGTCAAACAGACTGTCAGGTGTCCGAGGCTGCAAAACTAAAATCAACAGCTTTCAGTGGAAAATGGCTATTCGAATCGCACTTGGCTGGCTGAAAAGAGGGGAGCACATGTCCTAAGGGCTCACTCAGGTACGGACCGGTAGATGCCCGTGCACTGAAAAAAATGTTAGGTTGGATTTAACAGATTTTGCGTAAATGTAATCAAAGTTTACGGTTGATTTTGGTCCTATCACGAATTTTGGTTGATTTTACCAAACACATTAAGTTGACGTTGTACCAAATTTATTTGGTAGATTACACATATATTTTGTACATTTATTACCAAAGTAATTTAGTAACATTTCTCACCAAAGTACTTTAGTATAATGTTTTACCAAAATACTTTAGTAACAATTTTCACCAAAGTACTTTAGTAACATTTTTTACCAATGTAATTTAGTAACATTTCTCACCAAAGTACTTTAGTATAATTTTTACCAAATTACTTTAGTAACATTTTTCACCAAAGTACTTTAGTAACATTTTTTACCAAAGTACTTTAGTAACATTTTTTATCAGAGTACTTTAGTAGCGTTTCTCACTAAAGAACTTTAGTAGATTTTCAACCAAAGTACTTTTGTAACGTTTTCATCAAAGTACTTTAGTAAAAAAGTACAATGTAGTTTGCTGCAATCTACCAAAGAGATATTGTATATTTTACCCAACATACTTGTTTTTTTTACCAAATACATTTTGTATCTTCTACTGTTACTTTTTTTGGTAAAAATTACCGAAGGTAGTTTAATAGACAATGCAAAGGTATTTGGTAAAATCTACAACAAAAATTTGGTAAATAGCACTTATTATATGGTAAAATGTATTAAATCAGTTTGATAGAGAAAACTAAATTTAACTCGTAAGTATAATCTACTTTATTTGGTAAACTCTAACAAACAAAATTTAGCAGCATTTACTAATCACATTTGGTGTATTTTATCAGCGTTAGTTTGGTAATAAGTACCAGATTTAATTTTAGTTACTACCAAAGGTTGTTTGGTAATTTCTACCAGATGTGTAATGCAGTTCTCATCAAAGTTAGTTTAGTATAATCTATCAGATGTGTATCGTGATTTTTATCAGAGATAATATTGTATTATCTACCAGAAGTGTATCGTAGATTTTATCAAATACAATTAAGTATTATCTATCATGTTTGTTTCGTATTTTTTCCTAACATTTGTTTGGTAATATCTAACAGATTTATGCTGTAGTTATTACCAAACTTTAACTGGTAATATCTACCAATATTTTATCAGTGCTTGTCTGATTGTATGTACCGGTCTTGGTTTAGTAAAACATACCAAATAAATAGTGTAAATTTTACTGGTGTTAGTTTGGTTAATTTATCAAACTAACACTAGTAAAATGTACACGACTTTTTGGTTTATATTACTAAACATTGATTTCCAGAATATTATTAGGGTATATATAATTGAAAATTAGAAACTTAGTAGCTAATCTGCAATATTGCTAACATGGTATGAGAGTAAAATCATATTGCAGTTAAGATTTTCAAACAACGTACGAATTTTGTGGCCAGCAGTGGCCACGAAAGTTCTTGTGTACCATGTCAGTATTGCAGATTAGCTAATAAGTTTCTAATTTTCAATGATACCACACCCTAAAAATATAGTAGAAGAAAAAACCTTACAAGAAATGAAGGGTCTGAAAAAAAGGTTTTAAGACCGTTTGACAAACACTTCAAAAATATACAGGATTATTGGTAATTCAACGTATTCCTTTTCAGCAAGTAAATCAGCAGTTTCTAGAATACGTCGAATTACCAGTAACCTTATAAAACCAGTAACCTTAATATGGGCTTAATAAAAACGGTGGTTTAAAGAAAAATGAACAGATTTTTGGTACATAACATAAAATTTATTTTACTAATCATAAATACAATTAAATAATCACTAGATCACTTATCATAAAATTATATCCCTATAGGATACAAAACCTTTCTTATTATAAATGACACAATACTGCCACGATTTGGCCAGGATGCTGATGAGCTTTACCAGGCATCAGGGTGCCCGCATTCGACATTTGCATTAAGGCGAGTATGCGAAACTAGCGCCACTTCGAAAATGTTTAAATTATTTAAAATTTGATCTAATTTCAGAGATATAAGCTCTTAAATTAGATCAATTTTTAATAATTTCTGCCTGTAAGATACTAGGGAACACCAATAATATGTATTAAGTTACTGTATACAATTTGTCGATCTGTAGTTGTCCCGAAAAACTTAAACGGCCACTTTTTGCTGTGCAAGTTTTTTGGGACAACTACAGAACGACAAATTGTTTTGAAAATTTAGGAGATATAAGAACATTTCCGGAGTGGCGCTAGTTTCGCGGCTATACTCAACTGAATAGTTTAGTCAACAAGTGCTTTTGTTGGCTGGCGTTAAGAGCTGAAGTGAACATTTATAGTAGTGATAACACATCGATCGGCACACATGTAGAATGAGGGCCTAAGCATAAGTAAAATAAAAATTCGAAAATAACTAAAGCTAAGTTTAGGTAATACAATAGATAACTTATTTTTAAATTATGTCAGTTTAAGGATGAAAACTTTTTTATATTTAATTTTAATAGTAACTAAATCGACAATAAGATTCACCTGTGGCAATAACATGAACATTAGTGGGAGAAATAATTAAATTTTCTGGTTTCAACAACTCCATGGAATCGTTTTCTCCTTCAATTGAATAAGCTTGAAAATGATCATTAAAACCAGAGCATTTTAATGATTTACATAGAAAATATAAACTCATAGAGTATTTAGAACGAAAAATTCTTTCTAATTTGAAAAAATATATATCATTTTCATTGGTAGTAACTAATATCATGCCTGGGTTATACTTTGTGCCCATAAATCGTATCCATTGAAAATCACAAGATAGATCAACATCTTGATTAGAAGTATCGTTGATGTGAGAAATATCCACACGCGACTCCCGTACAGTAACTTTTCCTAATTCCACTCGAGACTCTAATCCCTTTTTTACAAAAATTCTGTTTGCAAACGCTAACTGTTCTTTCATTAGCAACGTTAGACATATGTTTTTTCTAGAAGTTATGATATGAGCTGTGTTTTTCAATGTTTTGTGTTTAGCTTCAAATCTCATGCACCATAATTGCTTTAAGGGGCCCACCTGCTCAATAATATGCGGGTAATGTAACATCAAATGGTGTTTTGGTTTTAATGTATCATTAAAAAGGTTAATGTAATTTTCGTGATGTTCAGTAATTAAAGATTCTAACAATTTTACAGTTGGAGCATCGACAACACTACATAATAAAATATGAATTATTTTTAGTAAGATTATTAAAAATTGCCATACGGGATCGTCACTAGGAACTAAATCTCCAACTAGTAGAGGGAACAAATGTACAAACATCAACATTTCCGAAGCTGACATTTTAAACTTACTGCGAACTAAATGTTCTTGATTTATGCAAACAGACAAATTGTTAAGCTCTATAACTGAATAGTCAAATAATTTTAAGCGATTATTTAAAGTGGCCAGGTCAAAACAGTGTAATATTTGAGTATAATACAAAATAATATGAGCTAAGCCGTAATGACACACTCCTTCGAAAATATCGTGCATAATATCAACACAACAGTTATCCACTACGTGAAAGCTAGGAATATCATTAAAACAACAATATTCACTTATTCCTGTTTCTGTAACATTATTTTGCTCAAGGTCATTAGCATAATTATCCTGATCTCTTAATAGTGCATTATCTGCTTTGGTTTGTTTTTTCATTATAGATTTGTGACTTTTACATATTCTACAGTAGTAATTGCTGCTAAAAGATTTAGAAAATCCGAGTATTGTGTTTAGTCCTAGATTGTCCCCTAATATCATTCCAAGTATAAAATAGATTTTCACTTTACCATTGGCAGTATCTATATCTATACCTTCCTCTTCTAAATATTTTAATTCTTTAATGAGTTCGTAGAATGCAGAGTGATTACCGTATATCTTAAAAGAAGACTTGTACAACATTGCAACAAACACATTATCCAGCAGTGAAAGATATTCCTGTGGCATAGTAGGAAATTGATAATATACAGCTGATATTGAATGTACACCGGCGTGGCTACCCAAGGGATTATTACATTCGAAATCGTCGAAATATATAAAAAAAGGACAACAGAGTTTACCTTCTTTACTTGCAATTTTTTTTTGCCAAATTAAACTGTGAGCAAAATTTGGAAAATCAACTTCGTTAGGTTTTAATGTATTTGAAACTAATTTGTAAAAATTGGGTAATTCAAAAATTTTCTTGAATACTGAGCGAAGCGGTAATTTGGCGCCAGTACAGGATTTAGGCGCAAGCATTACTGAAGTGTTGACTGTATTAACAGCAACATTTTCATTAATAATGTACTTTTCAGGAGCAATGTAGCATTTGATGTCTGTAAAGTATTTTATAATTTGATATTCTGTGCGCATATTACCAAAAGGATTTGAAATTATTTCATGCATGTTATCTTTTTCACTTTGACTGAACTCATTATAAATAGGTATTACATGTTTAAAAATATCACCAAGAACTTGGGTAATGTGAAGTTGAATATTTTCCAATATTTTAAGAGCAGTTTTCCGGTTAACCCCACCGTCACTGAATAATGAAAGCGCTAACGTAGCGGCAGATTTCTCTAACATACTATGGGCAGTATCCAAAGCATTCTCACGACAAACATTGTTTAGACGATGATATTCAGAGGATTCACAAGGATCTAACAAACTACACGTATCATGTATATTTTCACTTAAAGCACAATCATTTGTAGGCAGATTTTGATTAAAAATTGTTTGTTGATTCAAATGTTGGGCAATTAAGTGCCGTCTAAAAGACCGTACATTTTGATATTCGCGATCACATTGATACTGTTTACAGCGATATGCTGCGTTTGCACTTAAGTTATGGTCTTTTAAATGTTCACAAAAATCTTTGTAATCTTCAACTGTAGCGAGACATTTGAAACAAACAAACATTTTGATTAAATTTAGCAAATAAATCACTTATTCCAAGTCGGAGATGAAAGATGAGACTCCCGAAAGCTTTTTGTCTGCTATTGTGTCAATGTTATAAAAATATTTTTGCAGAAATAGCCAAATGTGCACGGCTTCTGTGGGATATTCTGCATCCAGGCAGTGAAAAGTTTTGAAGCATACATCCAGCGCTTTCAAGAACGAGTCTATTTTATAAAGGATGTTATCATACGCAACATAAAAGTCCTTTAGGGCATCGATGGTTGGTCCGACAACAATAATGATGGGTTGGCACCGTAGACCCTTAGCAGTTTGGGCTTTTCGCCGATAGTCCAGCTGGGTGGGGACTTCGCTTTGGTTCTGGAAATTAGAATGAATTGTTTACTTTTAACCATATTTTTTTTATAATTCCTAGTCAGTGTTGACACTGACTATTTTTTATTGCTTAGGTATTGCATTTATATTTATTTAAAGGGGTTCGGAACGTAATTCACCCTTATGATTAGTCTGTGCGAAGCTCTCAAGCAAGAAGTGTACTTATACAGGCTGTTCCAAGGCTATGCCACATGGAGGGAAAGTATCTTAAGTATTTTAAATATACAGTTTTACTGAAAGAAGACATCATTTTGATTTTAAAAACAATTTGAACCGCATTCAATCATTTTGAATAATCTCCTATCTGAACCGGGAATCGAACCCGCCAAATTGCAAAAACAAACCGTAATTTTGCGAAACCGATCAAAAGGCTCAAGTCAACGGAAGCTTTATTTTTTTGCACGTAACATAGCATCTTAAATAAAAGGAAGATCATGAAATTCGTTGTTCCGCTTTTTTTCAATATCATCAATAGATTTAATTATCCCTGTTTTAGTGTTTTATTGTTTATTGATATTAAATAAATATTTAATAAACTAGATAATGTACAAACTTATTTTGGTCTGACTGATGGTATATCAAAAATGTGTCTAAATCGGTTAACGCTCAGGGGGTGGAAATTGTCGTTAGTATGGAAAGAAGTGAAATTATACATACCTTTGCATGAAGAATGAAACTGTTCATAGCTTCTTGAATGCTTGGCTTTATGGTTTTTTTTTTGCCAGCTGTATCTTGACACTGTATTCTCACAGTTGGAACTATTTTATATCCAATTGCCGCGCAATAACAGAAGTCTCTAACATCTGAAAAATAAAAATGGAATAAGTTATGATGCATATTCGTTGATTTAATTAGTTTAAGTTTTACTAAGAAGATAACTGGTTATCAGAGATTTTATTTGCTAAACTATTTTTGCTATTATAAAAACTCAGTTGAAATATACATAATAAATATAAATGGTTTTATTATCAAAACTTTCACGAATTTCACACAAAAACGGAAACTTTGAGTTCTGTTTTAGTGTGAAATTCGTGAAAGTTTTGATCAATACAAGTATATAATAACCAACCTTCACTTGGGTTTTCTTCAATCAATTTAATGTAGACAGAAGCAGCTTTAATTGTTTTCAAAAGACTAAGAGCTTTCTCTAAAAATATGGGCCATTTTTTGAACAGTCGGAGCTCTGATCCTTTAAACTTGGTTTCGAAATCCAGTTCAATCTGAAAACAAAAAACAATTATATACATATGTCACAGTCAAAACTACTTTTGACCGGTCAAAACTATTACAACAAATTATTAGGTGGTTTCTGTTTTATTTCTGTACTAAATTATAATAACCTAAAGGTCGTTAGGAAACTTATTAGGTTGTTAGGTTTTTTTTTTGAACCTTTAAGTAACCTTGTACCATAGCTAACATTTATTTCATTAGAATAAACGCGTTTTAACGCAATAAGGGTTTTGACTGAAACCAGTCAAAAGTAGTTTTGACCGATTAAGAGTTTTGACTGTTAACATATACATATATATATTTTTAAATATTGCTCACAAGATTGAAACAAATATATGGGGTCAAGCTAATAAAAAGCATGTAAAAAGGTTCACAACTTACCAACTTATATCCGAAACTCAATTTATAAGAGGGCCAATCGTTCACGATGTCATGTAAGTTTGCATATTTTTCGGATTGTAGTTCCTTCAGGCGCAATGTGGTTGTTTTCCTCCAATTTTCGATTACTTCAGGCACTGGCTCCTTGTTGTATTTCAGCCAAACTTTTAACTCTTCAAATTCTTCATTAGATACTGGTAAACAATAGATCAAGTTTAATCTAGCTTCAGCCTAATTAGATAAAACTATTACATCTTGTATAACATATTTTCAAATTTATACCACTTTGATTTTCAACTGCTGCAGCTGTGTCAGCCAGAACATCGTCGATGCTTGTGTGGGCTCTCCTTTCGTTTATTATTACCCCACTCTTCCGCAGCAAACGTTTGTGATTGTTATATTTATCAGGAAGTTTTCCCCTTGCTGGAATATATTTATTTTTTCCAAACTTTTGGCTTGGAATGTAGTATGTCTCCTATGGAAATCAAAACAAATTATAAAGAACTAAGCATGAATATCAAGGAAATCAAAATTAATCATTTAAGTGTATCTACTATATAAAAATAAGTCGGGTTTCTCCCTGACGCTATAACTCCAGAATGCACAAACCAATTTCCAAGGTTTTGAATTCGTTGGAAAGGTCTCGGGCTCCGTGAGGTTTATAGGTAGGGTAGGGTAGTGTAGTGTAGGGTAGGGTAGATAAATGTTTGGTCTTTTTATGGCAAATCAAAGTTTGCCAGGTCAGCTAGTTTGTCATAAATATCAACTTAACAACATGGAATTGATAGTTTTTAGGGTTCCGTACCCAAAGGGTAAAACGGGATCCTATTACTAAGACTGCAGTCAGTCTGTCTGTCTATCACCGGCCTGTATAATACTCACAACGGATCTTTGTGGTTCTGAATTGGCTGCAAGAGGCTGCGCACTAGCTATTTTTGTGTCAATATTGGAATTGAAAATAGCATTGAATAACTGTCTATTTCACTCGCATACGTTTGTCGCATCCTATCTCGTTTACTCATCTGTTTCGTGCGCAATAGTTGACAGAGCCAACTTCAGAGCCACAAAGATCCGTTGTGAGTATTATATCTCATGAACCGTGATAGTTAAGACAGTTGAACATTTTTTAACACCGCCCCCCTCTATCTCCGAAACTACTGGGCCTACAATTTTGAAAAAAAGCACTACACTACATGCCTTACACTACAGGGAGTAAATAAGTGATCATAATTAACTAACTACCGTAACTACATAGGTATCTCATTTCATTACAATATAAAAACTGAATTTGAATTTCAATACCTTCACTTCAGTTGGGACTAACGAAACAATTTGGGCGGAAATATCTTGAAATTGTTGTTTTTTCATTTCGCCATATTTTTTGAAATGGTATTCCACTACTGATTTAACCAAGTAGTTCCGTGCCGCAGTGTCTAATTTACCATTTTTTTTTAAAGAAGCTAGACACATTTCTCCAATATTATTGCTTTTTAAAATAATCGTTAAATTATCATTCTAAACAAAAAGAAAATACCATACATTAACACCAACCCTTATAGCTTCGTCCCAGTTAACACCTGAGAGCTGAAATTCATCTTTTATTGATTTCTAAAATATCCGATTTTGTCACTGGCTCACTCAAAATATAAAGGCAAAACTTACAGAAGATTTCTCTCTCGTGGTCGGCAACTCTTCACTGCTTGTGCTGGCCGTGGGACTGGGCGCAGAAAAATCGCTAGTAATGCTTAGAGTTTCATCAGATTCTGTCGCCTGTAACAAGCAATTATCGACGATATTAACGACTTAGAGCCATAGGTATTAGTAAAAATAATGTTTGAATTTGCTGGTACGAGTTGTTCCGAAAACGGTACGCGCGGGCCAGAGGGAGCCGTGACACCAAGAAGTTTTGAAAAAAATAATATGAACACTTACGTGAATAATGTTTTGAAGTTTGTTCAGTCCTCGCTTGAATAATATTCTTTCCTTTAAACTCGGAATTAATTCTTTCAGTTCCGTTTCTTGTATATCGTCAAGCAATTTGAACGAAATCTGATTTACTAAAAAAGAAGAGATAAACATATAATAATGTGTAAAAATTACTAAAGTTCGTTTTGTAAATCTATCAAAGTAAATTATTAATTAGATAGGTACCTAACCACTATTTCTAGCTCAATATCTAGGCCTCCTTTATATAGGCCTAATAATTCCTATACTCTGACCCATTAGCGGCAAAACCGGAACACAAATAAATGTAGAATTAATTAAAGTCACATTATAGTACTCGATAACTTTCTTGCTTTTTGTAGTGATTAGCTATTTACAAAAAAAACACGTGGATTATCGGGCCTTGACAAAAGAGGGGCTATATCCATTTCAAGTTGAATACTGCATTAGCCAACCACTCAATCGTTAGTTCACTGCACAATAAGCTATCAATATTACAAATTGAACAACCAATATTAGTTTAATGAACAATACAACTTAAGAGGCATGGCGCCATCATGAAACACGGCTAATCAAACCATTATTAACAATATAGGTATATTATATCGATCATAATGGGCACTCACCTTCAAAGTTTGTTATAGTGTCTTCAGATAGTCCCCATTCTGTTAAATATTCGGCGACACCCAAGTTGAAGTCTTCTTCTTCACTTTCCATTGCGAGCGAAGCGACTACTAACTCTAGCCGGCCGGCGTAAAATGAAATGAATTAATGAATTATGAACGTCTGCGTTTATGCACTTGCGCAGCCGCCAGCCGCGGTAGCGGCGACGCGAGGGCTAGGGTTGCCAACCGTACTTTATTATAAAGTGAAAATAATTTCAATTTAGATGACGTTATTGACGATAATGCTAGCACTTGCAGTAGTAGCAATGGTAATAGGAAAAGAAAACGAATGCAAAACTATAAGCCGCTGTGGGAAGCGGAATACCCCTGGATCAAAAGTGCTGGATAGCTTAAACAATAAAATAATATTTATAAATGAAATAAGGGAAATATCTATAGTATGTAGTACCATTAAAGATTCTTGTGCAGCGAAGGAATGGCAATCCATTTTTAGAGTTCCGTACCTCAATCGGAAAAAACGGAACTCTTTATCTCGAGAACACGTAGTATCGAGTTCAAATTTAAACCATATACTCAAGTCTACGGTCCCTTGAAGCTGTGAAAAAAATCATACTTCTACGTTAATGTAAAAAAAGATACGGCCGTTTATGTCACAAAACACATACATTTCGACATTCTCGAGGGAATCAAAATGATAGGGTACGAGTACTCCCCGTTGACCTAGAACTATGAAATTTGGCAAGTAATATCGTCACATACTACAAGTACTTAGAAAAATCTGAAAACTATACATTTGTAATAACATCATTATAAATTTAGTCCTTTTTAAACATTATATTTGGAGAACTCAGTTTCGTTAAGCACCTCGTTTTTATGCGGCGTCATACATTTCAGGTCTATACTTAACTCAACTCGGCTAATTTAAGATGGATTAAGTGGAAGTATGTACGGAACCCTCGGTGCGCGAGTCAGACTCGCACTTGGCCGGTTTTTTTTTCCGAGGAATTACTTTTCCAAACATACTTAAAGTGGTATCACGATTAATGTGCGTTCCCGCCACTTCAGAATTTACAGAAAAGGTGTTTTTTTGTAATTAATGCGAAGTGGCGTGTCGACAGAAATAAAGCTTCTATAAAGCTTATACGCAATTATTTAAATTTGTGCGTTCCGCGTACCATGTTTAGATGCCATAAATATATTTAAAGCAGATACGAAATTGTTATTAGCTGAAAATTAAAACATAAATTTGTATAAAACAAATATTGTACATTGTTTAACGAATTTTTCATCACATTTGCGAGGAAATAAATATCTACAAAAACTACAACCGCACCAATCAAAAATTTACGAAATTAACAACTTCACTTCCAGATCAGAATGTTTTATCCGTCAAAGAAAAAGGTGGCAGCCCTAGCTCCGCGGGGCAGTGCGGAAGGGGGAGGGGAAATAGTCGCATAAATTGAAGAATATGTAGGAAGGAAATGGAACTACCTATATTGCGTATGGTTTTGTAAATTCTACGATACTGTTTAGTAATTAATTTTTTTTAACCACAGCGACATGTACCTAGGTTACTTTTAAATACTGTTTAAAGTTTCGTATTAATATGGTTGTTGGAGAAATTAATATGACTTTGTGCGGCCTCAGATGATGTAAGCAAGATATAATGTTATTAGGTACAAGCATTACATTCATTTAATTTGCAATGTACCTATGTATGTTTCTTCGGGTGGAATCTTTCAACTCAATTTTGAAGAAGGTAGATATCCCTAATCGATTGAGCTGAAATTTGGCAATACAATAATATGGTACCATGGGGCTGGTCTAATGATGGAGCCGGAAGGTGGCCTTAGGAACTCTGTAATAAATAAAACAATCGTAGGTACCGAATTTGGGCTCTTCAGAATCGTCTTGGTGAGCAATTGCTGGATGTATAATAGATAAGTGATTCAAGAGTAAGGTTTATATTTATCATAAATAGGTAGGTAGGTATGTAGTCTCTCCCCCCTCCCGGTGGGTTCCCGCTTTGTCGATGCGGGGGGGCTCAGTAACCGTGGCTTGGTCACCCACGGTGAAGCGAAGAGGAACCCGAGGAGGCTTTGTAGGTAATGTAGGTTGCGGTGCTGCCTAGGCGACATCGCAACTGAGGCGGGCCGCGATGTCGTATGGGGTCTCCCATACCCATACGATATCGCGGCTGAGGGTTGAAGGCCGCGGCAGGAGAGGAGTGCCGGTATTGCGGTACGCCGCTCTCCCTATCCTCTGCGGCCGAAAAATGGTAGGTGGCGTGGCCATTGACCCTGGCCCGTCACAAGGGGACCAAGGGTGCCATATACACGGGGTCGTCTGGCACCCAGGTGCTAGTTTGGTCCCTGGGGTGGTCACGGCGCACAGTGTGTTCTAGTGCGCCGGTGATGGGGGTTACTCCCCAGAGGAGGGTCCGGTGACGGACAGCCGCGGCGGGTTCGCGGTGAGTGCTAACGCGTACCCGTGTTCCCGCCATATGCTGCACAGGAGGACACCGTGGAGTTTTAGTGGGTTAGAGTCCCACATAACTGCGCTATCTCCTCGTGGTAGCGTTGTATGAATGAGAATATCTCCACGCTAATAAAATAAATAAAAAAAAGGTATGTAGTCTCATTTATTATTAACTAGCTGATAGAAAGCGAACTCTTCCAGAAAGCCTTTACCACAGAATATATAATTTATAGCGCCTTTACTTTACTACTTCTAATGCCTACTACTATCTTTATTAATGTTAGGTATAGTTGAAATTATTCGCTCGGTCGCATGTTTATAAAACGTCTAATGGATTTTGAATCTTATAACGTTAAAAATAAACGAGCTATTCGAACGGTCTGTTTTGGTACAACTCGGTCAACTTAAGTACTACCTACATAACTACTTCGTATATTAATTAACAATTGAAATGAGAGCAGTGGTGGCCCAGTGGTGGCGGCCCCAACTTACGAACAGTAAGTCGTGGGTTCGAACCCAGGCAGGCGCATTACTTTGTATAATTTATTTCATTACCACCACTCTCAAAACGGTGAAGGAAAACATCGTGAGGCAACCGGCATGTCCTAGGTAGAACCAAAAAATTCGAAGACATGTGACATCTACCAATCCGCACTGGGTCCGCTTGGTGGATTATAGCACACCTTCTCATAGAGAGGAGGCCTGTGTCCCAGCAGTGGGAACATTAATAGGCTGATGATGATGACATTAATGAACAAATGTAGCTACTTACTAACTGTTAACTTTTACCGACGAACTGATCTTGATAAACTTATAAAGGGTGTAAAACACCTCTTTACGCCGAAAGGCACTCCTCGTCATTGCGATATTTTTTTTGTTCTACACCATACCTGCGTACCCTCTAGTTACGGAGATATTGGGGGTCAAAGTTCCAACTTTTTGTTTTTTTTTTTTAAATACATATTTTAATGTAAGATTTTTAATTTAAACCTCTCCACGACCCCCGTACTATTCAATCTATCCATCAGCACAATGTTTTGAGTGCGTTGCATTGAGTTCTACCACAAAACATGATATTTCACCCAAAAAAAAAGTCGTTTCCCAGCAATAATTTTCGCGTAAAGTTACCTAATTTGATGTACAGAATGCTTGGTTGACGGCTTCGTGATGAGGTCTTTTACACCCTGTATATTAAGTAAAATTACTTAGTAATAATGTAAATTATTGTTCTCATGGAAGTAAACCATAAGTCTGATAGCGTTTGCATCGCCACTTTGCATCAGCAGTAGATTTTTAGGGTTCCGCCCTTGAAGGGTGTCAAACGGAACCCTAATCATAATCATGAACAATTAATTATTTTCAAATAAACGATTTTACAGTGAGATCATTCTTAGCTGGTTGAAATTTTCACATACTAAGAACCGTAATGGCGGATAAATCGTTATATAATAAAAAACCGGACAAGTGCGATTTAAACTCGCGTAGAGAGGGTTCCGTCCGTATGACCCTATGTCCCTATGTTTAAATTTCATTCATTTACGTAGCACGTCCGTCTTTGGGTCACCGACTTACATAATTATGTGTACTTACCAAATTTCATCCCAATTGGTTCAGTGGTTTCGTAGGAAATTGGCTGTGACAGATGGATGGACAGGCAGACACACGAGTGATCCTATAAGGGTTCCGTTCTTTCCTTTTGAGGTACAGAACTCTAAAAATATAAACAATTTAAAAAATAGGAGGGGGGGGCTTCCTCTAGAATGAATTATAGGACATAATTCAACAAATAATAAAAACTAGTCTAGCGTAATACTTACTTATTTTTAAATAAACATAAACAAACAACAAAAATTATAAAATGTTAGTACGGAATCCTCTGTGCGCCAGTTTGACTCGCACTTAAACGAATATTTTTTTATCAAATGAGTCTGCTACTCATTACCAACTGTCCCGGTAAATGTAGGTAACTATAAATTGCTTTGAAACTAACATAGTAACAATGATACAATCAACCGAATGGTTGTGACTTGTTCTACATAATGTACAATATTCTTTGTTAATTTACATCATGAACTCTTGTAGGGACTATATTTTGACCTCACCCTTTTTAGTTTTGTAGGTTCAACTGTGAGGTCTTGTTACATTTATCATATTATGTTTATGATAAAATCAGCCAAATCAAATTGTTGAGTTTTGTTTGGTAAAATGTACAATATTCTTTGTTAATTTACACCATGAACTCTGGTAGGTACTATATTTTGACCTCAACCTTTTTTTTTGTAAGTTCAACCGCGAGTTCTTGTTATGTTTATCATATTTTATGATATAATGAACCAAACCAAATTATTGAAAGGACGATTACCATTTTTGCCCTGATATATCACTATCACTACATAGTATAAAACAAAGTCCCTTCCTCTCTGTCCCTATGTATGTTTATATCTTTAAAACTCCGCAACGGATTTTGATGCGGTTTTTTTAATAGATATGGTGTTTCAAGAGGAAGGTTTATACGTATAATAAAGTAGGGCGGGCGAAGCCGCTGGCAGAAACTAGTATATAATATATGTCAGGGCAAAAATTAACGATTACAGTAAATTCAAAAAGTAGGCATCCTTAATTATTTCCATTTTGATTTTTGGGATACATGTAAAACTAATTAAAGCTGGGGTTTATTATTCACTGATAAAACATAATTAACGCGTTTCCGGTTTGCAATTAATAGTGAAAATTATTCAAACATATTTTTGGGGGACTAATAAGTTAGGTAAATCTCTTTAAATGAAAATATGAAAGAACTAGGTTTGTATTTTGTTGACTATGTAAACGTCTATTCTGTGAACAAAAACGCCAATCGCAGTCTACCTACAACATTAAAGTCTATGTGTTATTCAGGTGGCTCTCAACCCGTTGTCTAGAAATAATTCGCAAATTGTTTGGGCACATTATCGATCCAACCAGTACTGCCTCGAAAGAAAAATCTACTACTGCTATGTCTGAGGCAATCTTCCTTCTACTATTTGCATTTCACTGCTTAGAGGCATCTAATCGCCTTTCATTTATCGAAAATGTTTTCTAAGAAAACTATTCTAATGAAACCAATTATTCATAAAGACGCCTACAAAAAAAGTAGCGGCAAAAACACTGACGTGTGAGATCTTATTAATGTAAAAGGGGTCTTTTTTAAATTAAACACATTGGACACTATAAATACATACAGCTTTCAATTAAATAAAAGAAAATAAAGCTCAATCTATAAATTAACTTTGTAATCGGCAATTTTTGACAGGGCACGCGCTCATACTTCATACTTATTTGTTCATCGTCCTTTGTTTAATAAAACGTACAATATTCTTTGTTAATTTGCACTATGAACTCTGGTAGAAACTATATTTTGACCTGAAGATTTTTAGTTCTGTAGGTTCCACCGCGAGGTCTTGTTATATTTATCATATTTTTATGATAGAATCAACCAGACTAAATTGTTGAGATTTGTTTGGTAAAATGTACAATATTCTTTGTTAATATACACCGTAAACTCTGGTAGGGACTATATTTTGATCGCAACGTATATAGTTTTGTAAGTTCAACTGCGAGGTCTTGTTATATTTATCATATTTTTATGATAAAATCAACTAGAAGAAATTGTTGACATTTGTTTGTTAAAATGTACAATATTCTTTGTTAATATACACCGTAAACTCTGGTAGGGACTATATTTTGATCGCAACGTATGCAGTTTTGTAAGTTCAACAGCGAGGTCTTGTTATATTTATCATATTTTTATGATAAAATCAACCAGACTAAATTGTTGACATTTGTTTGGTAAAATGTACAATACCCTTTGTTAATTTATACCGTAAACTCTGGTAGGGACTATATTCTGATCGCAACCTATGTAGTTTTGTAAGTTCAACCGCGAGGTCTTGTTATATTTATCATATTTTTATGATAAAATCAACCAGACTAAATTGTTGACATTTGTTTGGTAAAATGTGCAATACTCTTTGTTAATTTACACCGTAAACTCTGGTAGGGACTATATTTTGATCGCAACCTATGTAGTTTTGTAAGTTCAACCGCGAGGTCTTGTTATATTTATCATATTTTTATGATAAAATCATCCAGACTAAATTGTTGACATTTGTTTGGTAAAATGTACAATACTCTTTGTTGATTTACATCAAAACTCTGGTACCAACTTCAACCTTTTTAGTTTTGTAAATTCAATAGCGAGGTTTTGTTATATTTATCGTAGTTTCCTTGTAATTCAGCCAACCTTTGCTAATTTGGTAAATCCAACAAACCTTTTTTTTCAGTGTGACACTCATGCGCTTTGGTCCTTGGGGTGGTCGCGATTTGTAATGTGTTCTGATGCACCGTGGAGGAGAGGGTACTCCCCAGAGGAGGGTGAAGGACAGTCGCTTCGGATTCACGGATGAGCGCTAACGCAAGCCCGTGTTCCCACCATAAGCGGCACAGGAGGACACCGTGGAGTTTTCGTGAAAATTCCGTGGTAGCGCAGCGTGCATGAGCATATATCCACGCAAAAAAAGGTGCCTATCCAGACTACCAATTTTACATTTTCATTTAAGTTAAAGTATTATTCCGATTACCCATTAAATTTGGCTCCCCAGTTTCGATATTTCGTAACTTAGGAGCCCAATTTCGTAGGCTAATTTCGTAATCGAAATCTAATGTTTTTGGGAGCTGAGTCACCCACGTCCGTAGGAGTGCACTACTTGGGCCCCCAACTACCTGCGGTCGGCCAGCGGCGCACCGTGCCTCGGATCCCGCTACCCTCTGCGACCAGTCTCCCGATACGTCCATAACAGCGCGCGTCAGGCTGGTCAGCCTGCAGTGGTACAGCTATCTTTCTAAGGTATCAGAATGGGCCCATTCCGATACCCTACACGTGGTCCCCGGGTAGTGCAAATCAGGTGACACCCACTGGTGGTAGGCTTCGGCCGAAGGCTTGCGACCACCCACCGGGCAAAGACGTACCGCCAAGCGATACCTTTAAGAAAGATAGCTGTACCACTGCAGGCTGACAAGCCTGACGCGCGCTGTTATGGACGTATCGGGAGACTGGTAACTGAGGGTAGCGGGATCCGAGGCACGGTGCGCCGCTGGCCGACCGCAGGTAGTTGAAAGCTGCCCCGCCAACTGTCGAAAAATCCCGGCATGCGCCATCGTGCTGTTTGGCGACCAGAAGTCAGTGCCCGATGGACATTTCCGGGGGAGCTCGGGAGTCCCCGCAGTCTCCAGACCAGTCTCCCAATGATTGCGTCCTGTCAGCGCGTGTCTGTGGGTTGCCAGCGTAGAACCTCATCTCACTTCATTCTCCTCTCCTACCCTTCTTCACTCTCAATCATGGCAAGGAACATAAGGAAAAAAAGCTGTACAGCGGCAGTATTCACTGTCACATAAGGCACCTCTGTAATGTCAGAGGTCTTCACTCAAACCTTGATGCAGTCTACCATGATCTAGAGACTGATAAACCAGCGCTTTTGTTCCTTTCGGAGACGCAGATCGGATGCCCGTCAGACGTGGCGTATCTTTCTTACCCAGGGTTTACCCTGGAGCACAAGTTCAAGCCACGCGCGGGTGTATGCATGTACGCCCTTGACAACATCTGTTATCGGCGTCTCCGAAACCTTGAAGACTCTCGATTCTCAGCGCTCTGGGCTCTGGTGGACACTGGTCTGGATAAGATTATCTATGCTTGTGTCTACCGGTCGCACAGCGGAGATCAGGTGACAACCGGGATTACACAATACTTAAGTGAGGCGGCTGATGAGGCTCAGCAACGGTACCCTGCCGCCCAACTGGTGATACTGGGGTACTTTAAAGCCCACCACCAGGAGTGGTTCTTCCCGTATCAGTTCACTGACCATGCTGGGCGAGAGACGCGAAAGCTTGGGCTAGCGTTAAATCTCACTTAGCTAGTCCAGGGGGCAATGACATAGATGATGTTGAATCACATACGGCTATTTGCTTGGACCTTCTACTGGCAACAGATCCAGACCGTTACTCGATTTCGGTATCCCCACCTTTGGGTACTTCCAACCACTGTCTGGTGAAGTCAGTATCCGTCTACTCCTCGCCCGATCCCAGCCCAAGAGGCACTTTGATAGTGAAGTTTGATAGTTGAAGAAGGATGCGATCTTTCTTCGTATGCTATCCTTGACAGCCTACTTGCTTTTCTTCGGGTGATCCCACGTCGTGCGCGGACGCAGTGACGGACGTGTTGCGTCAGTGAATGGAGTACTACATTCCGTTCTCTGACGTAACAATGTCTAGCGAAGACTGACCTTGGTTTGGCGCCGAGTGTAACCGCGCCGATGCGCTTAAACATGAGGCGTACCATGCCTGGGTCGACGCTCGAACGCGCAAGGCGAGTGACGTGGGTCAGAGGAAGGAATCCTACAACAGAGCTGCCAAGTTCTGCAAGAAGGTGTTGCGAAGGGCTTGGTTCGACCACATTAGCCAAATAGGATCAAACTTGCTTCTTATACAGCAGGTAGTAAAGCGTTTTGGGCCTTGCTTAATCGGTTGAATCGAACTTCTGCCGTCCCTCATTACCACCACTGCTGAAACCCGACGGGTCACTGGCCCACTCCGCTGAGGAGAAAGCAAACTTGTTTGCCTCTTTTTTTGCGGAATCTTCTCGTCTGAATCCTGGTCACCAGGCCACCACCGCAGGCCACCTTCTCCTGTTGGATAAGAGACGAGTATCTCGAGACGTTCTTAGAACCTGTGCGCCTGAATTGTCTCTGATCATGACACGCCTGTTTTGCCTTTCGTATGAGACTGGAAAGTGCCGAATGCTTGGAAGCAAGCCAACGTACAGCCCGTGCTCAAGAAGGGCAGTCGAGCTGACCCGGCCAACTACAGACCCACCTTTGTAAAGTCCATACTCTGTAAGAGTATGGACCGCGTACTTAATAGCAAGCTCTTGGCATACCTAGAAGCTATCGACATCCTTAGTGACCACCAATACGGCTGCCGCCAAAATCGGTCTACATCCGAGAAGATGTGGTTTTGGACACCCAGCTCGCGCATATAAATCCTCCGACTGCACAGCATGATTTTCTTCTTGTTTACGTCTTTTTAGTTGGCTTTTTAAGCAGTCGGGTTTTTTGTTATTTTTGAATTTTTTTTTATCGGTTGCATTTCGGGGAGTGTGCGATGGAATTGCATGATCTAATTCCGCCAAGCCCTTTTCATCAACGGACTACAAGACGTACGGCGATGCGCCATCGGTACATGGTGGATATCCCACCCATACGCACAAACCGTTTTGGGGACACTTTAACTATAACTTCTTAAAAACGAATTATTTGTTTTCGTTGCAGGTTGCCTTAATAATTGGTGTTATTGGTGCGTGTAGACGACAAGAGCTTCATAATATTACAACAAAAGATGTAGAAACCCGAAATGTCTTTGTCGCCGACATTTACATATGAAGAAAACGAAAGTATCTACTAAAGAAGTGGCAAACACCAATGTAACACAAACTGTGATATTGCCATCCAAATCAATCCAATATCACTTTGAAAATTGTACGTTCACCAATTGTTTTATTAATTTAACGATATATATGCAATACATGTTTGTTTTTCCTCGCAAATGTGTTAAAAAGCGTCGTATGAAACTCGTGAGCTGTGCTCATTACACGCACGGCTGAATTACGTCCTCGCCTACGGCTAGGGCTGCAACCCACAGCCTCATGTAATGAGCAACTTAGCTCACTTGTATCATAATATACTATTGTAGCATTACTAATAAATTATATGACATTACTTATTGTACTAATTCAATTTTAATTTGTATTGCATGACAATTTGATGTATAGTATTGTATTTAGGGATTGTAATCCGGAACCGGATCCGGTGCTAGCTTTTTTGGCAAAATAATAGAGCTGTTGCAACTCACCATCATTAAAGAAAGATTTGACATTACAAGATGAATTACAATTACAAATCCAGCAAGAAACCACATTCATTAGACAGATTCATCGAATCATGACGGTGTCTGTCATAAATATAAGAATTGTTTGTTAGCAATAGTTAGCATGCTCAAATACTTTAGTAATTAATGTGAACTCATCTCAGTAAATTAAGTAGGTAAGGTTGATTAAATAAGATTTTATAGAGTTACTTATTAAAATAATTGATTGCTCTGTGAAAGTGAAATCTAGGAAGACCACGACGACTCGTTACATCGTTAAAATTTTTCTAGACTACCTAGTGAGCGTCAAAATGGAGGGACCAAACCTCAAATGTCTGTCATACATATATAAACCAATAATACCATTAATCTACTATTTCCTACCTTTGCTATAATTTTAGCTACCTCATCATATACATAATATTTCAACAAAATGCTTGGTCCCTCCATCATGATATCAAGGTGGAGGGACCAAACTGATAGACTACTCCCTGGAATGTTCCACCTACTTGAATGAATGAATGAATGAAATAGTTTATTTGCTAAATGTAGGTATACAGATTATATGTTGTTTTTTTTGTTGAACAGTCCCGATACATTTTGCCTCACGGCATGCAAAATTGTTTATTTTAATGTAATTACAGACACCAATATTTTTAAAGCAGTAAAAACATAGAAAGACTCGCAACATAATACAGTAAAGAAGATTAAGGATCATTACAAAATTCGTTATTTAAATACAATAATTAATAAAAATATTCATATTAAAATAATAATAATCAATTTTATCAATGAAATTTAAACACAATAGTTAAGAATGTAGGAAAGATGAATAATATTAATGTCAAAATATCAACAAAATGTCAGATGGAAGCAATAGGCTTATGTCAAATCAACGTACAACTAGATAAATTGACAAAAAATAAATCAAATGTCAAATAATATAAATATATGTCATATCTGTGCTATATTAGTCAAATGTCAAAATACAAAAACAAAAATCAAAGAATAATTTACCATAAAATCAGAATACAATATAGCAATGTCAAAAAATTAATTACAATGTAAACTATAAAGTTTTATCATTGAGAAATTCACAAATGGAGTAATAACATTTATCAATTAATAAGAATGACAATTTCTTTTTAAAAAGTAAAATGGACTCGTTTTTAATTTCATCAGGTATTTTGTTAAAGATAATTGGGCACTTTTCCTTAATAATGCAGTGTTATGACCAGTTACACATAACATGTTTGTATACTGCCTTCTAAGTGGTCGTGTTCTATCGTCAGACAATCTATTAAAAAGATGCATATTAGATTTTACAAAAACAGCCATTTCGAAAATGTAAAGTGATGGAAATGTTAGCATATTTAGGGACTTGAATACAGGTACGCAACTATCTGTAACTTTCATGTTACACATTGCCCTTATGCATCGTTTTTGAGCCTTGAATACCTGTTCTCTCAGGCTACAATTCCCCCAAAATATTATCCCGAATCTCAGAATTGACGCCACTAAGCCATGGTAAGCAACTAATTTGGTGGGCATATTCACTTTCCTGGATAGATTAAAAAGCACATACGCTGCTGTACTCAATTTTTTGCATACTTCTTCTGCGTGTGGTTTCCAGGTTAGTTGGCTATCTATCAATATACCCAAAAACTTCGCAACTTGCACTTGGTCTACTTTTTGTCCATTGTAATTTAAATTTAAAGTCAGCGGTGGCATCCGTTGAAAAAAATGCATAATATTAGTCTTAGATATATTTATTGTTAGATTATTTTGGTCAACCCAGTGTATAATGTCCGTTAAAGTATTATTTATGTCATGTTCATACGTTTTTAGGTCTATACATTTAATCAATGCAGTACTATCGTCAGCGAATAAGACCATAGGATGTTTTATGCATCGAGGCAAGTCGTTAATATAAATTACTTACTGCCGCACTCAGAGACGTTAACGGTTACTTAAAACTTTCCTTAGTAGATATTTTTGGTACAAAATCTATACTAAGGAGTGCGTTAAGTAACCGTTAAATGTCTCTGAGTGCGGCAGTTAGTGTTATAATACCTTAATTCTAGCTTAATATTATTGATTTTATTTATTTATTTAAACTTCATGTACAATAGTGGTACATAGGCGGACTTAATGCCACAAGGCATTCTCTACCAGTCAACCTTTGGGTTATAAAGGACAACGATGTGAATGGGTACAAAATAATATTTAAAAAACCGGCCAAGTGCGAGTCGGACTCGCGCACGAAGGGTTCCGTACCATTATCGCAAAAAACGGCAAAAAAAAACGTTTTTTGTATGGGAGCACAACTTAAATATTTATATTATTCTGTTTTTAGTAATTGTTGTTATAGCGGCAACAGAAATACATCATCTGTAAAAATTTCAACTGTCTAGCTATCACGGTTCACGAGATACAGCCTGGTGACAGACAGACAGACAGACAGACGGACCGCGGAGTCTCAGCAATAGGGTCCCGTTTTTACCCTTTGGGTACGGAACCCTAAAAAACAACTTGTATACGAAAATGTATATACTTATGTATTATGTATTTTGGCTGCCCGAAACATATATCGTTTTAAAGATATCGATTATATAAGTTGGTCCATCCAAATTAACGATTTAATTGTTTAGTGTAACAGGTAAATGGGCGGTTTATTTTCGATCTTCGAAGGATAAGTATTTAATACCTATTTACTACTTTCTAATCGTGCAAAATTTCTTACTTTAAAGTTTATTTTAACGAGCCAAAAAAAAAGAAATAGTATAGTAGTAGGGGCATGCACCCGGTTCCACCCGGTTCCGGAAGAACCGGGTATACGCGGTTCTATAAAAAAAAAATATATATATATATAAAAAAAAAAGTTATTTTCAGATATTTTTGTGCTATTCTTATTTAAAAAAAACTTTTAGTAATGCTACTGGGCATGCAGAACCGCATCCGGTTCCAGGTTTTTTAGAAACAGGGTCTGGCAAGCAGTTAGGACCGAGTGAACCGGTTCCCCCGGTGCCGGCTGTTTTTTTTTTGTTTTTATTTACTTTTGGAATAAATCATAGAGAATTTGACAGGATAAGCAATTATCACTAGGAATATGGCATAAAATAGTTTAGACTGTCCCGGATGTCAGCCTCACGAGATTAGGATGGCTCTGAAACAACTTAAGTTTCTACAACAAGGCGCCGGGTGAAGACGAAATTACGGCCGAACTCCAGAAGGCGGGTGGAAAACCGGTACTTAAGGCACTTCAGAAGCTGTTTGATTCCGTCATACTTGAAATGAAAACGCCACAGAAATGGTGCAGGGGTAAAAAATAAAAGAAAATTTATTTGTGCAAACATGAGTTCACATACAGTAGGCATACAGGATGTTACATTTTGATTTTTTTGTGCTGACATGTTTTGCCTAGTGAGGCGTACAAATATATTCTACAATTTATAAAAATCAAAACATGAAACGGTAAAAAAAAAAAAAATACAAAAAAAAAACAATTTAGCTTAAAAAGCACAATGGATAAAAAAAAACAGATTCATATATTAAAATAATGTCAAAACGTACAAAAATAAATTCAGGAATCATAAAATGTCAGGTAAGTAAAAAAAAAATGTCAGTTATGAAACTTAAATCATAAAATATCCAAATTAATAAAATAAACCAATGTCAAGGGTGTGGTAGTACCTACTCTTCTTCACGAAGGGCGACTTCCCGATTGAGGGATTATAGGCCCATCTCACTTCTTAGTCATGTCTACATGTTGTTTTCAAGAGTCATCACGAATCGCCTTGCGCTCTGTTTTAACGATTTCCAGCCTTCCGAACAAGCCAGTTTCTGAAAAGGCTTGAGCACCGTAGACCACATAGATACGCTACGGCAGGTGATACAGAAGACCGAAGAGTATAACCTGCCTCTCTGTTTAGCGTTTGTGGACTACGAGAAAACCTTCGATTCGATCGAGACTTGGGCTGTACTGCAGCCTTTTCAACGGTGCCAAATCATAAACTACCGGTACGTCGAGGTGCTGAATTGTTTGTATAAAAACACCACTATGACAGTCCGACTTCAGGATCCGACTTCGGAGCCTATCCTTCTGCAGCGAGGTGTGAGACAGGGAGACGTCATATCTCGAATTTTGATTAAATTATTAACAGTTCATTTTGAACCGACAAGCGAAAATCATCGTGATCTGATCAATCCAGCCGGATCCGATCCGATCCGGTCGGATCTGGTCGGAATGGAAATGACGCCGGATTGCAGTCCCTAATTGTATTTTAACTAGACTTATGAATTTTGTATGCCTCAACGGCGGAACATAGCAGATCAACCTGTAACCAAAACAACATCTTATTAACCTATGATCCACAATAAATTATTTGAATTGAATAATTCGCACATACTGCCAGCGAAACAATTAGGTAGGTAGGTACCTACACGCACGTTTCAAAAGAGAACTTAATGGATAAAGTAACGGAATTTCAAGTATTGACTTATCTAAAGCCAGCTTAAAGCGGCACTGTCGGCTTTAGAAGCGTGCGGATGCCTGCGTTGGAAACAAAAGTTGGATTGGATCGTTTTTTCAATTACGTGGGAGGGATGGGGCTGGATTAATTGCGAGAGGATACGGTGTCGAGGTGAGAGCTGAGAAACTTCGCTGAGCATTGTGTCAGAGAGTTATTTGCCTATTGTCGTTTGGAAGTCGCACAAAGGAAGCCGTAAAGTAGACTGTGGACGTTTGAAGTTGCTGATAGCTTTTTGAGTGTAAATAGATTTGTGGGTGTGTTGGTGCAAATAGAGATGTTGCGAATGTCTTTCTTCATGTATACTGTTATTGTACTACTAGTAGGTAGGTACCTAGTTTCAATCATAATTGCACAATCTGAAAGAGAAAGCTCTTGCGTGGCCTTAAAATGACTTAGATTGTTTCCGTTGCCGAATTTACTTACACAATTAGGCTGCGGCTGCATCTGCCGAGGCTTTAATATCTTCAAGTAGCTTATTAAGGCACTCACGATCTTTATAAATACCTACATGTCAAAGTAGGCGTTAAAAAACTTAAAATATCAAGTTAGGTACCTACTACGCAGAGAACAATTATAATTTTCACTTCTGAAGCTTTCCAAACACTTAAACATAATAATTATTTGTTGTTTAAACAACAGAGTCTTGCAACAGGACACAATAATTAGTAAGCCTCGAGTAACTTGTAATTAACGAGCTCTTGATTATAATGAGAGAATCGCAACAAAAGAACTTTCGTTTTACTGCGCACAATACAAATTATTTTCCGGGTCAAGGGAGAAGTTACAATGAAACAATTTAATAGCTACCTAATTTTCAGCTTTTGTTTAGTTAAGCGTTGTGTTTTATGGTAATTAGGGGAGGTAAAAATACTCACTTATTTTAGGATAACCATAGTCCCTTGCGTACTCTTCAGTGTAAGGGCTACTCGTCCATTAGGTACTCTACCAAAATAAACAGCATGGATGAGTGAACCAGTACCCTACGATGCTACCTTTCTAAGTATAGCTAAGTGCTAGGTAGACAGATACACACTTAGTGAAGTCGACAATCTACCGAAATATATCAGTTGTCTAGAGAGAAATACGTAATTGATATTATCAGACGTCGACTTCTATACCCAAATTAGGTAGGTAGGCCCTAGAGACGGGTTTGCAACCTGTTGCTACTTAGATATGCACGACTAGGTATTAGTGCATTATCGACATAAGGCGTTAGCCTGTAATCGTAGCTTAGGGTGAATAGAGAAGCCGCGGATAAATTTGAAAAAGAGTTACGGCGGCCCTGGCTCAAACTACTGATATTTTCTTGCCCGTGTTAGGTACTACCAGTAGAAATACTGTTAATTTGATCTCCTTTCTTACTACTACAGTAGTAAGTTGTTAGATGGGTAACTACAATTTGCCCTTGTAACATCTAACAAAAGGAAAAGTGTAATAAAAATAACACTGAATGAACACGGGTGGGTTTTAGTCAGTAAAAGCCTGACACGCCCCCCCGTTCCACCCAGAGCGTGAGAAGTCATTGGATGACATCAAAGCCCATTTTTTTTAAATAATTTTTTGGATAGAGAAAGTTACCTATTATTTACGGTTACCTATCACAAGTTCAAAAAATATTTGACCGAATTTCATTTCACCTAAATCTTTTCAACTATTATCGTTTCGTTTTTTTTTTACTTCATCGAAGTCACGTCTGCCACTGTCTCAGTTGACCTATTATTAATTAGATTTTTTCGTACGTTTCATTTGGTCGAAAAACTTTTTACCGAAATTACACTTAGCCGAAATAACATTTGTTCGAAGTAGGTATATATTTTTATATGTATATCTAAATACTAAGTGAGAGAGAAACAGTGGGCTCACAAACGTTTAAAACAGCGACTTGAAAAAAAAAATTGTCGACCGATTCCTATTTCTGTCTGCAGGGTCTAAGGCGCAGGCCACATAGAAATGGCGTCGGGCACGGATATGGTACGGGTGGCTTCCTATTCCATTCAAATTTCATACAAAATGCACGGAAATAAAGCGCAATTTGATCAGGCGCGCGCGTCATAACCACGTCCGAGCAACGATATACTGTGTGTCCTAAATTGCGCTTTATTGCCATGCATTTTGTATGAAATTTGAATGGAATAGGAAGCCGCCCGTGCCACGTCTGCGCCCGACGTCATTTCTGTGTAGCCTGCGCCTAAAGTAACCCCTAAATAGGTACTCGAGCTCGCTTCGCTCGCTCTTGGGACTAATTCTTTGAAATAATTAATTAATAAAAATGTCTAATGCATGACAGCCATTAATAAATCATACATACATACATAAACTCACGCCTTTTTCCCATGGGGGTAGGCAGAAAAAAAAAATCATTTGCATGAAAATTCAAAATAAATACATAAATAAAGACAAGACTGCGTGAAGTCGGTTTTGCAGCGATTCGTTTCTGTCACTAAATTTTGTAGCACAACATACTGACTTTTTATGACACTATTTCAATTTTAAATTGAAAATGCTACCAGTAACCGGCTATATATTTGTGACCAAATAATATGCCGTAAAATGTTGTTTCGGAGTGGTGAAAATAAAGCAAATGAAAAAATTTCAAAAGAGGCTTCGGCAATAAGTTATTTTGTAAATCGGCGAAATGTAGTTCGGCAAATTAATACATATGCCACATGATACTTCGATGATCTGAAAATGTGTCAAATAATCCGTATAGCAAAAAAGATGTCGGTCAATAGTTTTCGGTAAAATGAAATTCGAACAAAAACAATTCGGAAAAGTGATCGGTTCCCATTATTTACTAGTGTTTGGCAGAATCGCAAAAAAAAAACATTAACTTCAAGGAGCGGTAGCAAATGCTTCATGATGTAATCTTGATACCTACACCATTCGCTCAGTGGTTGAGCCATCGTCATTAACATAACATAACATAATAAAACATTTATTTATCTCCCACAAAGTACAATTTTGTTTCTATTTAATGTTACAAATATTGTAGGTACAAAGGTTTGTGGGAGTCAGGAATCCAAACTAGGATACCCTGTGCTATGGACTCCCTGGACCCCTCGCCGAGATTGGGATTTACTCAAATGTAGAATCAAATTAAATCTTTTTTTTTTTTTTGTTTACAGTATAAAATAATAATAAAAAAATAAAAAAAACGTGTGTGTATGTTTGTTTAGTAGGTAGGGTAAATACGCTAATTGTCGGCCCCCTAACGGCTTTTCTAACTAGGGATCGCTCTGGCGCCATCAGTTTGCAACAAAAGGATGCTTGTGATGCGGTTTTGGAAAGTTTGTTAAATCTATTTCATCTTTATAGGCATAAGATTGACATTTCTACTAAAAGAAAAAAGTATTAAGGTTTAAATGCATCGAGAACGAAAAAACCCTAAAGTCGGCCGTTCACGGCCCATGGTCGGTCGCGTTTTTCCCTAATGTCGGTCAGGTATAGGGTGTTTTAAATTAAGACAATGAAAAATATTATTAATATGATTTATTTTGGCAGCAGTCTAATATCACCTAAGTAAACATTTGTATTTGTTTAATAGTAAAGATTTTTTTTGATTTGCACTTAAACAATGTTACTATAATTATAATAAAGTAAAAAAATATAATAACTAAGTATGTGATAAGAAACTTATCTTCTTTATGATATTAATAAATTATAATAACACATATTCAATTTTGAGAAAATAAGTTTGATAAATAAATTAAATATGACTACCCACAAAATCAATGAAAAAATACAAATGTAATCAGACTGTATAGTGACGCTGTAATTCGAGGCTGGCTGACATTATGATCTTTAATATTTCTAATGTCGGCCCCTGTTTTGTGTACCTTATTTTTCGAGATTCAACTAAAATCACCCCGGCCGGAATTTGACGATTAAACGTAAAATAGATTTATTTGCCTATAAACTTTGCAAATTCTCTTATTAAGCCAATGGAATTGATAGAATCGGAATTTATAAAACAGACTGCATTTACTTTAAGTCGGCCACGGCCGAGAATCCGGTTTTAAGTCGAAATTGGTATTCTAATGGCGGCCCCCTATTTTTCCCTTAAAACAATACGCAAAACGTTGAGAAAACTATCTCAAAATATAGTAAAACAAACTTTTTAGTGATAACAAAGGTTAAAAACAAAAAAATAAAGGTCTTATCGTTGTAATATCAATCCCCGAAGTGCGGGTATTCACACCTAGTAAGCTACTTTAGCTGCTAATTTGACGCTGCAACGGCGCAATCGCTATTGACGCTCAGTGTGCGAAGAGTGAGTGACGTAATCGAATAGAAACGGTTTGTACTTATAGAGTATGAACTAAGGTTGCAATTCGAGTGGCAAAATTGCCACTTAATTACATTTTGAATGAACGCAAGCTGAAAATCTGCAGACGGCCGAACATTGGGGGGTGGCCGACGTTTGGCGTATTTACCCTATGCGAAGTGTGAGTGTGAAGTGGAAGAAGTCGTGTGCGTGGAGTGGTGTTGTGTGTGTGTCACAGAGAGAGAGAGTAGGATGATGTTCTGTGTGAGTACTGTGGTATTTATTCCACATCTTACGTTTCACAACACTCTACAAACCATCTTCATATCTTTTGATATTGTATCAATTTTGTAACTTTTTATCATTGAGGTAATAATGTACTACGCACTAGAGAAGTCATCACACATCACTACTGCGTGCCGTTCAATTGCGCTTTTCTAGCCGCATTTCACTTATTTGCTTGCTAGATCTTAACAGCTTAAGTCATTTTTTGTTTTTAAACGAAAAAAACGTTCAGACGCATTAAATATGCCGTGGTGTGTTTTAAGATATTGCACTAATAATTCAACTAATACGGCGAAGTGCAAAGGAATAACTTTTCATCGGTGAGTAACTAGATAATCATTATAAAATATTATTTGAACAAAATATTTGGTGGACGTCTTGTTGTGACATTTTTCATATAGACTAAAAATTAAGATGTGACAATTTGTGTAACAAGTGTAGGTAGAATTAAATGACGTTTCTTGTTAAAGAGGAAAATAATAATCTAACATATATTAATCCATTCCATCCATTCATTCTAATTTTAATTTTTGATTTTTTTTTTTGGACTCCTACCACTGCTGTGTTTTTTTTAACCCAAAGGTTGATTGGTAGAGAATGCCTTGCTGCATTAAGTCCGCCTATGTATCACCATTGTACATGAAGTTTAAATAAATAAATAAATATTTAGAAAAAGAACTGACTGTGGTTATTCAATGAAAAAAGATAAAAAATGAAAGATGAAATACCTAGTTATTTATGATACAAGTGCGGAAGGTAGGTGATTTACGATGAGTGGCATTTTTATTCACGAGCGAGCGAAGCGAGTGAGTGGATAAATCGACACAAGTCGGAAATCATCTTACGTACGTGTATCATACAACATTTTACTATGCATTGTGCGAGGAAATAAATAAATTAATAAAATGGCGGGCTTATTCAAGCGCGTTCAACATATCCACAGATTAACTAATAGTTCCTCGGGCATATCTGCTGCGCATGTGCGAATAGCTGTCACATCGTAACGCATTATGGCACGAGCAAAATATACGTTCTGCCAAACATATTTAATGAATATTTAAAATTAATTTATTGATCAAAATCTAAATCTAGAGTAATTAAAAACGCCTAAAATAAAGTATTAGTTTTATTTTACCTTTTATATGAATGATAATCTGTACATAACTAATTTTTTAAACTTTTCTCAAATAATAAAAACTCTATGCGTCGGGCTGACGTTGGAGTTAAAAATTTAAAAAGTACAGGAAAGTAAAAAGCACTAGTGAAAAAAAGTGATACTTTCCGCACAGTTTGGCTGCTTGGAAAACCGCTCTTTTCGAGGACATGCATTGTAAAACAATTATTACATAATGTAAGACTTAATTTACATTTTGTTTATTTAAGGTTTATTATTTTAATAAAAAGTAAAGATGATTCGTGTTTCAAGCAAATTGTAAAGTTCCCTATTCCGATTTGATATTTTTCAACTTATTGTAAGCGCATTTGACTTACACTTTACAGTCGGTTATTTCAACTATTAATAAATTTTGAATTGGCGTGTGTGTATGACTAGATGTATGAATGTGTGTGAAGCAAAAGAAGTATGTTAGGATCGTAGCAGGTGGCGTTCTGTAGTTTCTGCCTACCCCCATGGAAAAAAGGCGTGAGTTTATGTATGTACCTATGTAATAAATTTTGAAAAAGTGAAAATTCTAATGAAGATTGTTAGGTATAAAGCTATGTCGCTTCTGTAGTCAGTCAGCAAATTAGTCTATATGAATGACAAGGTGTTGCAGAACGTTGTACGAAACGCGTAAGCGCCATGAAAATCGCGGCGCTTCCGTCTTTTTGGTCGCGAGAAAACTACACCTTAGAAGCGCTCTAGCGCTGCATGTTTATATTGTATTGTTAGACGACTAATTATTGTTTCAGCGCTGCAGCGAATTTTTAGTTTAAACTCTTGTCAAAATTGACAAAATGGAGCATGTATTTTGCTTAGGATAGCTTCTCTAGTACGTAGTACATACCAGGCCCCTCAGAAAGTATTGCGAAAAAAAGTTTTTATATATGGGAGACTGGCCAGTTATAATGTTTTTCGAAAATATGATTATTTATAAGTAAAAATAAGTAAGTTCCAATTTCAAAATTTCCCTCCACATTTTTTGCGAGTTAATTCAAAGTATTGTGTCTCACTGAAATATGGATCTGCGCCGGGAACATTTTAGAGCTATGATTTTATACGATTTCAAGTGTCGCCTGAAACCGGATGAATCGTACGATAGACTTCAAATGGCATTCATGGATGAAGGCCCTTCCAAGGCAACCGTGTATCGTTGGTATAACGAATTCAAGCGCGGTCGACCAACTTTGGGGGATGACGAAAGAAGCGGTCGCCCTTTGACGGCTGTTACCGAAGAAAACGTGCTAGCAGTGAAAAATTTAATCCAAGACAATAGGCGAATTACATATCAGGAGATTCAACACATATTGAAGATTGGATCGGGAAGCGTTCACGAGATTCTACACAGCCATCTTCGCGTGAGGAGGATAGTATCACGCTGGGTGCCGCACAACCTCACCGATGCTCAGAAGCAGGCCCGGGTGGAATGGTGCCGTGATATGCTTAACAAATTTGAAGCAGGCTCGTCTCGGCGTGTTTACGACATCGTTACAGGTGATGAGTCCTGGATTTATCAATACGACCCAGAAACCAAGCGCCAGTCGACTGTTTGGGTGTTTCAAAATGAGCCAACGCCTACCAAAGTGAAGCGATCTAGAAGCGGGGGTAAGATTTTGATCGCTAGCTTTTTTAATTTGACTGGCCACTTGGTATCAATTCCCTTACGGGATCAAAGAAGCATTAATGCCGAATGGTATACTACCAAATGTTTGCCAGAAGTTTTCTCTGTTATAAGCAACAAGCGACCAAACACAGGGCTCCGCGGGCTACTGCTCCTCCACGACAATGCACCTGCGCACACCGCACTCAAAACGAGGGACTTCCTGGACAGCACGCCAGTCAAACTCCTGGGTCACCCTCCTTACAGCCCTGATCTAGCACCGTGTGACTTCTTTTTATTCCCAAAAATAAAAAATCAGCTCAAAGGGATACAATTTTCGTCGCCGGAAGATGCGCTGGCTGCGTTCGAGCAGGCTGTAAACGAGGTGTCTGCGGCGGACTGGAAAAAGTGTTTTGAAAACTGGTTTAGGCGCATGAATCTTTGTATAGAGGCTGGTGGAAAGTACTTTGAAAAGATTTAATAAAAATATATGTACGTATAGAACAATTTTTTTTAGTTTCGCAAAACTTTCTGAGTGTCCCACGTATTATCTCAATGCTTTTTATAAGTATTCTTTGATATTCATATTACCTGTAAAGCATATTTTTAGTTATCTTGGTGGTATGGTTGATTTGTATTCTTTAACTTAATTTCTATTGCTTATTTGCAAAATTATGGAATATTTTATACTCTGACATTTTCATCTGACATGACATCTATTTCTGTCTGTCTATTTTATTTTCTTCAGCCATAGACATACCATAGGTACCATGGACTACCTAGACCATTCCTTAAGCTAGTTGTACATTATTGTAAGGTCAGCGCAGGCTGATCCGCCTTTGTAAAGCCGTTTTTATTCGTTCTGGTCTTATTGAGATTTGAATTTGAAATTTAGAAGGGATGGCAGAACGAGTGAAAAACGGGCGTCAGCTTTTTTAGTCTTGAATCTGGTCTGAACCATAGACTAATATATAAGTCTGAACGCCAGGAGTTAGTGATACTGTGTATTGTAATACGAAGTGTATTTTCTATTTCTAAAACTCTTAAAACTGTGAGTTACCAGCTCATGTATAACTAATATTATCTGAAGTGCTCCAATAATATATATTGTGTGTGATATACTGAGTATCATTTATCTGAAACCTGCCTATCGTATAATTTCGTATCTACGGCGTCAAACGCCACAGCCCCGATTCCTCGACACTCCTTGTTGTTTACGTCACTACATGTGTAACAACCCTTCTGCCCGATTGTCTGCCTTGACCATCTACCCGTGTGCCTGCCTATCCGTCCTGCTGTCTACACAACTACCTACCTACCCGATTGCTTGCTCATCTGCCGTTCTGCTGTCCACACAACTTCGTACCTGCCTTGTCTGCTCATCTGTCTACCTCGGGCATACCACATCCACCTGCCCGTCTTGCTGCCTGGTTAGCTGCCTACGTCGCGCGAAGCCGGACCTTATTTTATTATCATATCCTTTTTTCATTTTCTTAGCTTTAATTTAAATAACCTTTTATCTTAATTTTATTAAAATGGCTTACGTATAGCTCTCCGAAACTATACGTAACGTTACAGTACGTATAAATATGGATGTGTGTATGAATGTGTGTGGAAAAGGGTGGCGGTACGTGTTTATTAAAGACGCTAAAAGTAAGCAGTTGCAGTTGCGTAAGCATTGCGGTACAGGTTCGATTCTCGATCGGAACAAGTAGATATCTACTTTATAGTCTACACCGAACATTTACCTTTGCCGAACTATGCTGGATGGAGAGGGCTTCCAGTCTAATCATATACCTACCTCCGAATAGCAACATTTTACAAGAAGCACCATATTTGCTCGAATAACGGATACAAAATACACTGATTACTAATACATAAACAAACGACTCCCCACGATCAGCATTGCCGTCCCTGGAGGTTGCTAAATAATTAGTTCAACAATTAGGAGGCGGTTGGTACCCGACACACGTGCTAGGCGGATTAGCGGCGACACAATCAAACGTCGCCTTGGCCCATATTACTCTTTGTTCCGAGTATTCTCTCAGAATCATTATTGCTAATTAGCTAATTAGGAACGGTAATACAAACCGGTAAATCCGAATACAATAACAAAACATGTTTACCTTTAGAAGTAAATAACATTTAATTAGCTGTAAGTACATGTTACGCTGAAAGTTAAATGTTATATTTACATTATTCGTAGATCATTATTTACAAGGGCCAAATGATGCGAATGGCGCCATCTATGTTCAAGATGAAAAGTATAATGCAGCGTTCGGCGCCATCTAACGGCAGTGCATTGGTAGTTTACTTTTAGTGTAGTTACAGGGTGGAGCGATGGTTGGACTCAGTATTGTAGAAGTATAAACTGTTATTCGTTATCGTATTATTTGAGACCACTGACAGAGGGCGCTGTTTACTGAAGTTACACTAAGAGTTACACACCTGTAGCACAGATAACATAATACTGACATACCTGTAGTTTCAGAGGTGTAGGCACTCTGAAAATTTCATTATGATAACGATGGGACTTGGCCTTACAAATTAGATTAAGATTACCTGACATTTATAGGTGTATAAGGGCTTTTTAGTGCTTGGCCGAAACTGGATCTAAGAGATACACAAAAAGGGCGAGAGTTGTGTATCACGTCTTCCTCAAGTGACTTACGGCAAGTCGGCAAGCAATGATCAAAGGAATGACGGATCGGGAAGTATAATTAAACCAGTTCATTTATATTTCTACATGGATCTAAGAGATACAAAAAAAGGGCGAGTTGTGTATCACGCCTTCCTCAAGTGACTTACGGCAAGTCGGCAAGCAATGATCAAAGGAATGACGGATCGGGACGTATAATTAAACCAGTTCATTTATATTTCTACATGGATCTAAGAGATACACAAAAAGGGCGAGTTGTGTATCACGCCTTCCTCAAGTGACTTACGGCAAGTCGGCAAGCAATGATCAAGGGAATGACGGATCGGGACGTATAATTAAACCAGTTCATTTATATTTCTACATGGATCTAAGAGATACACAAAAAGGGCGAGTTGTGTATCACGCCTTCCTCAAGTGACTAACAGCAAGTCGGCAAGCAATGATCAAAGGAATGACGGATCGGGAAGTATAATTAAACCAGTTCATTTATATTTCTACATGGATCTAAGAGATACACAAAAAGGGCGAGTTGTGTATCACGCCTTCCTCAAGTGACTTACGGCAAGTCGGCAAGCAATGATCAAAGGAATGACGGATCGGGACGTATAATTAGACCAGTTCATTTATATTTCTACATGGATCTAAGAGATACACAAAAAGGGCGAGTTGTGTATCACGCCTTCCTCAAGTGACTAACGGCAAGTCGGCAAGCAATGATCAAAGGAATGACGGATCGGGAAGTATAATTAAACCAGTTCATTTATATTTCTACATGGATCTAAGAGATACACAAAAAGGGCGAGTTGTGTATCACGCCTTCCTCAAGTGACTTACGGCAAGTCGGCAAGCAATGATCAAAGGAATGACGGATCGGGACGTATAATTAAACCAGTTCATTTATATTTCTACATGGATCTAAGAGATACACAAAAAGGGCGAGTTGTGTATCACGCCTTCCTCAAGTGACTTACGGCAAGTCGGCAAGCAATGATCAAGGGAATGACGGATCGGGACGTATAATTAAACCAGTTCATTTATATTTCTACATGGATCTAAGAGATACACAAAAAGGGCGAGTTGTGTATCACGCCTTCCTCAAGTGACTAACGGCAAGTCGGCAAGCAATGATCAAAGGAATGACGGATCGGGAAGTATAATTAAACCAGTTCATTTATATTTCTACATGGATCTAAGAGATACACAAAAAGGGCGAGTTGTGTATCACGCCTTCCTCAAGTGACTTACGGCAAGTCGGCAAGCAATGATCAAAGGAATGACGGATCGGGACGTATAATTAGACCAGTTCATTTATATTTCTACATGGATCTAAGAGATACACAAAAAGGGCGAGTTGTGTATCACGCCTTCCTCAAGTGACTAACGGCAAGTCGGCAAGCAATGATCAAAGGAATGACGGATCGGGAAGTATAATTAAACCAGTTCATTTATATTTCTACATGGATCTAAGAGATACACAAAAAGGGCGAGTTGTGTATCACGCCTTCCTCAAGTGACTTACGGCAAGTCGGCAAGCAATGATCAAAGGAATGACGGATCGGGACGTATAATTAGACCAGTTCATTTATATTTCTACATGGATCTAAGAGATACACAAAAAGGGCGAGTTGTGTATCACGCCTTCCTCAAGTGACTAACGGCAAGTCGGCAAGCAATGATCAAAGGAATGACGGATCGGGAAGTATAATTAAACCAGTTCATTTATATTTCTACATGGATCTAAGAGATACACAAAAAGGGCGAGTTGTGTATCACGCCTTCCTCAAGTGACTTACGGCAAGTCGGCAAGCAATGATCAAAGGAATGACGGATCGGGACGTATAATTAGACCAGTTCATTTATATTTCTACATGGATCTAAGAGATACACAAAAAGGGCGAGTTGTGTATCACGCCTTCCTCAAGTGACTTACGGCAAGTCGGCAAGCAATGATCAAGGGAATGACGGATCGGGACGTATAATTAAACCAGTTCATTTATATTTCTACATTTATTATATGTTACAACATACAAAACATATAGTAACAACAATATACGATATCATTACGCCGATGCTAGACGGGGTAGCGCGGAACAATGACTTTCTTTATTGTAAACATCCTAGTTTGGACACGATTCAAGAGACTAGATCAAAGAATAACAAAGATAAAGCAATATAAAATATATCTAGAACTAATGCTACTAAAATTTGTGAACATATTGTTCAACGATTGTTTAAAACAGTTTTTTTGGAAGTCAGTTGTAGAAATAAGATACTAAATAGCCATTTTCACTACCTCCGGCTATTTTTTTTTATAATTTAATTAAAGCTTTAAAAAATATTCCAGAATCCAGCGTCAGAGGCGTTCATAGGTCCTCTAAAGTACAGTTGTATGGGCACTAGGGGCACTCCCAACATGTGTGTCATATACTGCACAACGCACATACATTGGTCTATAGAACTCAAATTTGCCATTTTACCCGGACATAGTGAAACAGGCCTTTTAAAAACAGTATAAGAATGGCAAAACGATGACAAATTCAGCTTTTTTTTTTGCTATTCCATCGTTAGCCATTTTCACACGTGACTCAAAACTAATATAAACGATGATAAACAACAGTTCTATGTACAGTATAGTATACGATGTTAGATGGAGGAAGCTCCGAGACTATGCTATATTACGTTAAAGCTACGTACGTTGCGTGCGACTGCAGGGGTTCTCCGTTTCATTGTATATAGTCTATTAATGCCACGGAAATGTTTGTAGACACTTGTCTTATTTACATATGTAGTAGTATCTTCACTGCTCTAAAAACGGCGAAGGAAAACATCGCGAGGAAACCGGGCAAACCTAGATGCATGTCCTACATGGCTAGCATGTCTTAGATCAAAAAGTTCGAAGACATTGTGACATCCATCAACCCGCACTTGGCCCGTGTGGTGGATTAAGTCCTATTCTCTCTCTCGCAGAGGGGAGGCCTGTGCCCCAGCAGAATGAACTCGATTAACTCGTTTCCTGAAAAACTTAGAGCTTTTCAGGAAACCAGTTAAATACCACAGTATTAACTTTAAAACTTTCGCGTTTCATATTACCCGGGACCACGGTCGTTGCAACACGGCCGAAACGTCGGGCGAAATAGGTAAACAAACAATCGAAATCATCGCGTTAAATTTCCCGTGATAATTATATTGTTTTCAAATACCACAGTATCTCTTAACAGCAATGTCCAGACATTTCCGTCGCATATAACCCTTAACATTACCCATTTAATAAGAATTCGGGATAAACATTTAATAAGTTCTGTGCGCGCGAGTTTGTTGTGAAGTACTGGCACAGCGCCATCTATTGTTAGTTATAGTAAACAATTAGGTTGCAGGGCTACACCACGTGATTTAAGAGTAAGCTAGGTTCGCTTCTAGCACAGAAGTCAGGGGAAATAGGCTAGGGGATAGACGCAAGCTTATCGAAACATTTTAGCAGAGTTATGCCCAGTTTCTGGATCGAGAATTTAAGTTTAATTCAAGTTGCCAAACGCACGTTAGCTGATGTAATTGGCTAAATGAATCATCAACAGACAAATGCATCACTTGACTTGCGTTTAGTTTGTACAGCATAATTTCTTTCCAGATACTTGAAGTTTATAAAAGATGAAGTATAAAATTCGTCCGTACTATTTATTAAATGTAACAAACCAAAACGATCATCATTTTCTACATCATGTTTGTAGGCATTGTTTCCTAAATAATTACGACAAAAAAAATATATATCTTCTTGTGGTCCTACGACAAATTTGCAGGTATTCAAAAATATACACAAAAACCATTTAACTACTTATTACTTTAAATTTAACAAAACCACAAGACAAGAGATATACAAAAGTATGGAAGAAAAGTTTATTGCTCTGACCACAAATTAATTGGAATTAAATTAAGAGTTATTCTCTATATTACAGCTATATATTTACCCGACTGCACGATGCAAAGGAGGGTATATGTTTTTGGTCAGCCAGCTCACGAATATGTATCCTCTTTTCTTCTTGTTTACATTATTTTTAGTTCGCTTTTAAGCAGTAGGGTTTTATGATATATTTTGACCTGTCTTCTGTGCTAGAAGGAGATTATATCTATCGTAGCCTAACATTAATATGAAACACTTACGTCGAGTTCAATTCCTTCTCAGTGTCTTAGTCTAGTTCGCGTTAATACTCAATATCGGTGCTGAACTGAACGGTCTCCGATATTTACGCGAGATTGTTTATAAGTTAGTGCGGCCACACTACGCTACAAATTATCAGAACACTAAAAGAAAGCTTACATTCATGAATAGTTTTTGGTATGCTTTGGTAGATTTTGGTATAGTTTGGTAGATTTTGTTATGAGTTGGTAGGTTTTAGAATGATTGGTAGATTTTGGTAGATCTTTGAATGAGCTCTGTTTTTGAGCTCCGTTGGAATTAGAAAATAGACCGGCAATACCGTACAAAATGTTTGTAAATTCGTGAATATCAGGTAGGAAATTCTTTAACACGAGTATCTTAGGGGTCAACATCGGTAGTGACGCCCGGGTTATGATCGCTTGTATGAAAGATGATATAAATATTGTGCTTTATGTACATACCTTAACTAGACAGATTGCAGTGAACGAAATACCCAATATACACTTTGAATCACAATTTTAGTAAAATCAGAAGCATAGTGTGACCGCAGCTGACAATTGAAAATAAACCTTATACATAGTTACAATAACGTTTGAAGTCATTTAGCCTCAGTCATGTAAGGTCAGCAGTAATGTTTGAAGATTAGCGACAGGATAGCCGCTTACTTGTGCAATCACAACTAATATACATAAAATGTAGCTATGTCTGTTCGAATATAAACAGCAACGCGGAAAAGCAACCTTATTATTTATATGTAGAGTTAAAATTGCGCTGCAGCTTGAATATTGTTTGACCATTAAAGCAATACTAGTCATTCTGAATTCAACTTTATTTACACATTAGTAAAGTTTTTATTAGGTTACTTAGAGATTGTGTATTAAAAACAACAATTTGAATACTTTGCACAGACGGCCACAAATGTAAGGTTGCTAGATACAAGGTTTATTCAAATTATGGTCCTTTGATGGTCATTTGGAAAAGTTGAGAACTAGCATTATGGTAAAAATTTTATGTACAACATTAATATATTTGATGCGAACCTTCTATTATAAAATATAAAAGCAACCTGTCTTACTCATCAAATAAGTTTTCGGTATCTAGCAACCCCAACCATATTTTACCACATTCAAGAACTCACACAGACATAGCCACAAAAATCTTACACATAAACCTTTAAACAATTGAAATATAGTCCTTATGTTTATAAAAATAAAAGCTACATAGTTAGAGAATCTCTTTGGTGACAGTGTAACAAATGCTTTGTTCACAACTCTACGACGACGAAACTTTGGCGTGCACAGTAAAGCTGCGTGTCCACTAGGCAACGTTATTTTTCATATAATTATATTTTTTGTCTATTTATCCTATCATTTAGTTGCAGCACCCTAAGGTTGACTGGTAGAAAATGCTTAAGGCATTAAGTCCTTCTTTTTACTTGTGCATTAAGTTTGAATAAATAAATAAATTTGACGTGCGACATGATGCACAACATGTTTATTATATTAAACGGTAATGAAGAACTTTTTATTTATTATTATTGATTCCATTCTCTCACCGGTAAGCGATGATGTGGTCGACGGTGAAGCACGCCTGTCTAGAAGAAACCTATTCACTCTTGACTTAAAGACTCCCAGGTTGTAGCTATCCGGTAACACCGACTCCGGCAGGGAATTCCACTCTTTACCTGTACGCTTAATAAAAGTATTACCAAAACGTTTGGTGTGTATTAGTGGTACTTTGGTTTAATAACGTCAGTGGTGTCTCATCCCTCCCTCTCATCTCGTCGAGGCGTTGCAGAGGGATATCGATATGGTGGTAAAATGGAGTGAAGTCAATCACTTGGAATTTAATGTCTCCAAGTGCAAGACTATTACATTTACTCGATTGCATGCACCCATTCAATATGACTACCACATATCGGATGTCCCTCTGGAGCGCGTTAACGAAATCAAGGACTTGGGACTGACATTGGACGTAAATATGACCTTTAATCGGCACATCAATAACATCTGTGCTAAGGCCTTCCAATCACTTGGGTTCGTCATGAGGCAGACGAATGGGTTTAAAGATAAGAATGCTGTTATGGTATTGTATTATTCTTTTGTGCGCAGCAAACTTGAATATAATTCACTAGTGTGGGATCCGCACGAGCAAAAGTATAAGCTAATGTTAGAACGGGTTCAACGCAAATTTGCTCGCTACCTGTACAAAAAGTTGTATGGGTACTATCCCTATTTATATCCGTCTCTGTTTGTCGCGGGAATGGTGGGCATCAACACGCTGGAACTGCGACGTAAGTGTGCGCTGTTGATGCACTACTTCTTTATGCTGAACAATAGGATCGACGACTCGTCCACGTTGGCTCGCTGTTCACTGTTTGCTCCAGACCGAGTCCGGGTGTCGCGCGCCTGTGCTCCGCGATGCCTGTTCGCGGCTCCTCCCTCGCGTACCCTGACGGCGCGATATTCCCCTACAACCCAGGCACTCAATCTGCTTAACGCCCTAATTGCTCAGGAACCTGACGTAGATATATTTATGTATAAGGATAAAGCTATGTTAAATGTTTGTGTAAAGTTCTTTAGTTTATAAGTGTTTATGTCTTTGGCTTGCTGTACGTTTTGGTGCAAACTGTTAGTACAGCAAGCAATTGTTATGAAATAAATAAATAAATAAATAAATCCCGTACAAAAAAACCGTGCCGACGTTCTATACTGATTATTTTTTTGTACATCGATAGCGTTCGGTTCCGTTCCGTTCCAAAGATATAGATGGTGTTCTATCTATCGCCGTGGAACGAAACCGAAAGCGATCGATTTACAAAAAATAATCGGTATAATCAGATGAAAAACGCTAGTTACGTTGTATGGGATGAGGCATCTGTATGTTAGTATTATATTATCTGTGGTAACGTTGTCTCGTCGCGTCGTGTTGCGTGCAGCTGGCAACGTCACCGAACATGTTGAGCGACACGTCGTGCGTCAAACGTTGCCTAGTGGATACGTGCCTTTAAGATATGCGCGCAATACCGGGTCACGATTGAGCTCAAAAATCGACATGTATTATTACATGTAAGTTTAATATTAATGTACTATACACAGTATACACATAGACCTTCTGGAATAAATCCATAAAATACTGGTGAAAATCTATTGCGTAGTTTAGGGGAACAACGCTACCCCACAGACAGACACAAAAAGCGACTTACTACTATTGCCGACACATGTTTTTTTTTTATAAACCCTTGACAAAAATTGGTGTCAAATCTAATACTGGAACCCAGTTTATACGCGCATACCTTTGAAACAGTCTAATAAATGGATATAATACCGAAAAATAAATAATTTGGTTCGTTCTATTGGTCACGATATTCTTACGCTATGGACACTTATAGCTAAAATAAATGCTAGGCATTTGGTATAAGTTACTGCATATACGAAATAATATTTTTTTAATAAATAAATAATTACTCATACATTTTCGCCTTCTAGACGTTAAAGTTGGAAGTCTCTGTGGACTTTCAGCGCATTATTATTTTCATGCAAAGCTTTATTTCTTGCAGAAAAATAATTATTATTTTATTTCAGATTTAATTTCCTGTTCTGCGAAGTATATAGTCGGTAGAAACCTTTAAAGCTTATGTTTCAAGTATTCAATATTATCGCGCATCACAAAAATATTCATGTCTTCATATAATATAAATATTATGCATTTCAGAATTATTATACATAGCTTATTTTTCAATAGTTGATTTTTAGTTTGCGCATCATAAAACTATTATATTTCTAGTTTGTGCATCACAAAAATACTAATGTCTTCATTTTAATAAATATAATTATTATGCATTTCACAATTATTATACATACAAGCTATGTTGTCAAAAAACGTATTTGTGCAAATAACAAGCTAATTTAATCTCTATTAACAACATTTACATTGTGCATTATATTCCATGCATTTCTCCGAAATAATTGTTGCACTAATAAGTGTATTTCATGTACTTTTAAATGAAATGTATTGTGTAAACAATTGTAGACTAACCTAAAACATTAAATAAATAAAATTACATTTCACAGTTCTTGCAAATACAAAATATTACACAGTTTTATACAACATCTTATTTTAAACACTTGTTTGATACAGAAAATATGTCTATATGTTACAAACATACATAGTAAAGCTAAGTATTTCCTTGCTTCGTAATCTCATTAAACACAGAATGCTACAAGTCTTGCAGCATAGACATCACCAATCTATGGTCTTTTCTCATAGAATTTCGTTGACAGGTGAAACTGACATCACATACAATCTATAGTGCAGTGTGATTTGTGCTTCGACAAGTATTCGACGAGGTTACAATAGAATTGTGACTATGGAGAGAAGCCTTCGTCGAACTATGGGCACAGAGTAACAAACCTGATCAGTGCCACAGAGTAGTAAAAGCCGTCCAGTGTCACGGCGAGTGTTGCAGTGCGACAACATAACGCGCGAGTGTGTCGCCAGGCTGTGGCGCTCACAGGATGGTACACTTGCCGAACTTGCGACGGCGGCAGTGCTTCTCTTCCTGTTGCGGGTGGTTGCGGATTATGCGCACCAGCTGCGGACGATACAAATTAAATGTTAGATTTAGTGATCTGCCCCCGTACCATAACGTGTCAAAACTATCATGGACATATACATCTATCCAATCTACGCAATGTAAATAACCTTGCTCTAAGAGATTATGGTAACCGGCAAGGAACTTAGATGAATCGACGTTACATTAAAGCCAATTCTGGCGAAGACTGAAGTTACGGCTAGGCATAGAGAGCTAGAGAGAGAGGGTTTTAGGAACTCGAATATTTTAATTCTCTATTAATAAGATGAGTTTTGATGGAGCATACGTTCCGAACATGATCTACATCGTACATAGTAACGGGCACCATACGGTCTTACTCGCAAGTGTTTGCTCATTATCATAATTTTAGCCGAACATTGGCCTTTTTTTTATGTTCCCGGGTGGAAAATCCTCATTGGATGGCCTGAGAGGTCTGACAGACTCCTACTGAGTAAAACCACCCTGATTTTCAATCTCACACCTACGCCGGGGGTCGCGGGAAAGTACGATCCTGCCGTAACCCCTGGCTGGTGCCGACCCCGGGTCGGAGTGAGGTGTTTGACTTCCAAAGTGGCGCGCGTGGTACACTACGCGCTGCCGCTTCGGGTCCTGATGTGTGGGGGGCGACGGACGTTCCCGAGTCGTCCGTGACTTATTTTTGCCTGAAAAATGCGTTGTCCGCCCTCCGCTGCGGGCCGAGTGAGTGGCAGAAATCGCCCTCTCCCTTGCCGCAGCCAGAAGGATACCACCGTGTTCCAGGACTCTTCGCTGCCAACCATCGATTCGACTACGGCCGGCAGCGACAGGTCACTGCTCAACGCGGCTCCTCCCGGCGCGGCACACTGCCAGCGCATGCCGCGCCGTGTCCTCCCGGCAGTCGACGCAGTGGTGACACCGAGCGTCCGGCTCCCTGTTTATGCGACACAGATACTTCCCGAAGCAACTATGCCCCGAGAGCACCTGCGTCACCCGAAACGACAGGGAGCCGTGCCTCCTCTCGAGCCAGCGCTCGAGCACTGGCCGGACCGCCTCGATGGTAATGAGGCCGGTAGGGCGTGAAAGCCTGTCCCACCATTCCGCCACCAGGGCCTCGCGGAGCTGAGACAAACGCAACTCCATATGTCACTGCATCGGTCCTTTTCCCACGTCCTCGCGCTACTGATACAGTGACGCGAGTACCTTCGCGGCTTTCGCAGAACATCGATGCCACCGGCTGTCAGGTCAGCCGCCCAAATCGGTGCCTCATACAAGTGCACGATCTCACCGGAGGCCGAAATGCTCACCGGATGTCGAGCACCAATCCCAGGAGCACTCATCAGTCATCGCCAGCAAAACTGCCTTCTTATACGACTGCCCCGGGCGGTGACCAGCGTGTCGTCAGGTCTACGCCCGTTTGGAGTTCGCCCCTCAGCACCCAGTCGTACCCGATGTTCCACAAAACGGGCTTAAGACCGAGCCCTGCGGGACGCCACACGACATGCAGTGTTGGTTTCCGATGGCATTGGCCCACGTAGATGACACACATATCTGCCAAATAAGCCCCAACTATGCGGTGGAGGTAGGTGCCTCCCCAACAACACTCCAGGGCAGAGTGTTGAAGGTGTTGGAAATGTCAAAGGACACCGACAACATCACCCCAGCCCAAGACACCGCTTCCTCCACTAGAACTATCACCTGCGATATCGCGTGGATGGTGGAACACCCGTGCCTAAAGCTGAACTGACTTTTGTCCCGGTCCGACCCCTCTCTGTACAAGTGGTCGATGAGGCGGGCAGCGATTATCCAATCGAACAGCTTACCAATATCGTCTAGTAGCACTATGGGCCAGTACGCGGCCGGCGAGCAGGTCGCCCCGCCTTCCTGAGCAGAACCAGACGACCATATTTCCACAAAGTGGGCAACTGGCCCCGCTCACGGCACGCTGTGCAGTCTCCTCGCCGCGCGGTGCACGTCATACAGACGACGGCTCCCCCGACATCGGGTGTAGTGGCGCCTGACCGCTACGAGCACCAGTACACCTAGCGCCCACTGACTGTGCGTGGGCCCGGAGCTCGGTCGCCTCCTGTTCGACATCGACGGGTCCGGTCGTTACCGACGCCCGATCCAGGCCTGGACAATTGCGGACAGCTCGAGAAGATCCATGATGCGCTTACGCGCCCAGCGGATGCCCGCAGCCTACACCAGACCATCGGTTCACCTTGTGGAAAGCCTTCTAAACCTGTGTCTTCCGGTATGTTTTACTCATAATACTTAATTCGTTGGATTCACATACACTCCCAGCACTTCACTAACTCTCTGCTGTGTTGCTGACTCACCTCATGGAAGGCTGCGTCGATGTTGAGCGGCGGCTCCTTAGCGCTGGTCTCTATGTAAGGACAGGACAGCTGCCGCGCCAGCTCTCGGCCGGCTTCCTCACTGACGGCGCGTACGTGCACCAAGTCCACTTTGTTGGCAGCCAGCAGCATCGGGTATGTGTCCCTTTAGACAACACATGATATGTTAGTAAATGAGACATAAAGGTAGGTAAATATTATTGTAGCAAGCTCAGCACGAGCTCGACTCTTTAATAGTCAAGTTATATGCGTTGTGTGTGTTATTGGTTAACTAAACTAGAAAGTGCCTATTATACCTCAAGATTTGTTATTTAATAATAGGTTAGTTTCAATAATATGCTTTTACACAATTAGGGCAAATATAGCCAACTTCCGTTTCTTGAATGCTAATAAACAATATTGAAAGTTAGGACTGTAGTTAGTCACCCAGTGAAGTTGTCAATAGGGCAGTGTACGCGAAACAAAATGCATAGATGGCGCCATCGGCACAACTGGTTAACTGAACGTCAATCAACGGTTTTTCGATTTCTTTATATTTACTGCTTTTGCTGCTATTACAACTAGACGTGAAACTTGGCAGCATTTTTTCCTGGCTGGCAAGTGAGGACCTGCTTATCACTCTCACCTGTCCTTGACCCTGAGGATCTGCGTGTGGAAGTGGCGGATGTTCTCGTAGCTTTGCTTGTCGGTGACGGAGTACACCAGCAGGAAGCCGTCGCCCTTGCGCATGTACTGCTCGCGCATGGCGCTGAACTCCTCTTGGCCTGCCGTGTCCAGCACTGGAAGGGAGACAACAGGTCAAGTTTAGAAGATAAGCTAATTGATCCATCATCACTTAAAGTCAGAAGAGCAAATGAGCTAAAGCAAATAAGGTCGCTAAAAAAATGTGGAAGCTCATTATATACGCAACTCCAAAAATGCACGTTCCACCAAAAAGTATATCATCGCTCGCCGGTTTCCGCTTTTCACAATCCAGACAATAACAGCTATTCGTTTGTTCCAGTCCAGAACCTCCTAAAGATATATGTAAGCTATTTCTGGTATAGGTTCTCACTATACAATATGGACAATTGTCCGTCCACCTCCGTGTGCTGTATGTTCGAGTCCTCGACGATGGGGTCTAGTCTGTAGTGAGTGAACCGCAGTACTCACCATCCAGGATGCACCATTGTCCATCCACCTCCGTGTGCTGTATGTTCGAGTCCTCGACGATGGGGTCTAGTCTGTAGTGAGTGAACCGCAGTACTCACCATCCAGGATGCACCATTGTCCGTCCACCTCCGTGTGCTGTATGTTCGAGTCCTCGATGGTGGGGCCTAGTCTGTAGTGAGTGAACAGCAGAACTCACCATCCAGGATGTACCATTGTCCGTCCACCTCCGTGTGCTGTATGTTCGAGTCCTCGATGGTGGGGTCTAGTCTGTAGTGAGTGAACAGCAGTACTCACCATTCAGGATGCACCATTGTCCGTCCACCTCCGTGTGCTGTATGTACGAGTCCTCGATGGTGGGGTCTAGTCTTTAGTGAGTGAACAGCAGTACTCACCATCCAGGATGCACCATTTTCCGTCCACCTCCGTGTGCTGTATGTTCGAGTCCTCGACGATGGGGTCTAGTCTGTAGTGAGTGAACCGCAGTACTCACCATCCAGGATGCACCATTGTCCGTCCACCTCCGTGTGCTGTATGTACAAGTCCTCGACGATGGGGTCTAGTCTGTAGTGAGTGTACAGCAGTACTCACCATCCAGGATGCACCATTTTCCGTCCACCTCCGTGTGCTGTATGTTCGAGTCCTCGATGGTGGGCCTAGTCTGTAGTGAGTGAACAGCAGAACTCACCATCCAGGATGTACCATTGTCCGTCCACCTCCGTGTGCTGTATGTTCGAGTCCTCGATGGTGGGGTCTAGTCTGTAGTGAGTGAACAGCAGTACTCACCATCCAGGATGCACCATTGTCCGTCCACCTCCGTGTGCTGTATGTACGAGTCCTCGATGGTGGTGTCTAGTCTTTAGTGAGTGAACAGCAGTACTCACCATCCAGGATGCACCATTGTCCGTCCACCTCCGTGTGCTGTATGTACGAGTCCTCGATGGTGGGGTCGTAGTCCGTCACAAACAGCTTCTGGAAGAACTGGATGGTGATGGCGCTCTTGCCCACGCCGCCATCTCCGACCACCACCAGTTTGATCTGAAGGCGGTGAAGACCAGTCAGAACTAGTAGTCAGTTAAGATATGATGGGGGGAGGAAATCCAGGTTTTGCAATTATGGCGAACACATTGACAAGGTTGTGCTACAAAGGTCACGTGACGACAGGGTAATCTAATCATTCATTTGTCAGATTCAGAGAGCATGTAGAATTGACCTTCAAATTAAACTGAGGAGGTGAAGAGTAGAAAATGAGGATTTCCAAATCCTTGAGTTACGTATAATGGATTTTGGGATGGTACAGTTTTCAGATTGCACTAATAGAAATTATTGATTTTACACACAAAAATGGGCTAAATAAGACTGTTTTTCTGGCAACACTGTTAGACACTCTCATAACATCATAACCAGCAAATCATTAATACTAAATTAGATAATGAGCATAAAATAAAAAAACAAACTGGCGATTAATTAAGCTTTCAGGAGAAAATGTAAACCAAAAAATCAGCCCAAACATTAAAAAAATAAAAGTAGCACCACACTAACACTGTCACTGTTTTTGAACAACGACATACTTGCAACGCATCTAGCGGCCGCACTGCAAACAAAGTCACAATAAACTTAGCCACACATTATAACATAACTTTGTAATTGTACTACAACTCGGCACTTTGAAGTATGCACTCAATTGATCTCAATTGCCTCATATTGAATTTGATAGAGCGTTAAAAATTACTGTAGACTTGGCCAATTAAAATTAAGTATTTGTGTGTTTAGCAAAAAACCTAGGCATAAGGAGAGACGTGGATGTCTCACACACAAAGTTTAACTCAGAAAGATTCAAAATAAAATCATTACACATATTACTTTGTTTGTTTTATGAATTCAGTCTTACAGACACTTTTCACAACACCCACCTTATACCACAATAAGCATGTCAACAAAATTACAAAAAAAAAGCTCTTATGAAAACAAGATCTATAGTCGATTTTAAAGTCGAAAAATATTGGGCTAAGACAACCCACTGACCAAAAAGTTATTCATGATAATAACAAACTACAAAATTACATACTGAAATAATTAACAAATCCTATTAACAGATACAAGGTTTAACAGCTACAAAAAAAACAGTTTTTTGTTAAGATTCATATCAGACATTTGGCATACATTTTACAGTTTTTACCAGTTACAAATAATAATAGCTCCACAGCATTCTTATTAGAATAGCTCACACGTGTGCCACAAACACAGGCACCCACACATCACATCAAACTGACACAAACAGTACAAAAATATGTTTCCTGTCTCAACAAACATGAAAATAATATTTTATATTTCACCCATGACAGTAAGAACATGAACTGAGTAGGTATATAGCACTGTAATCGGAGTACCTAGTGCACTATCTTATCAACATATTAGAAGATAAAGTTTCTGATCTAAGTAACCGATAGGCTAAGATACTCCACAGATTTCAATGCAACTTTTACCAATATATTTTTTCACATGATCCTACCCGTATGCTAGTATTTTAAGTACTATTGGTACACCACCAATACTGGTTGTCTACAATCCTATTTCTATGTGGGTGTTCCTAAAACAAACAATGAATGACTTCCATACTAAATGCACTGAATCATTATGATAATTGTAATTGTATGAAGACTAGCACTAACCAGACGTTAGGGCAATGACTGTCTATTGAGCACTACCAAGTTAGGAGACCAGCTATCAAACATGTAACAAGTAGTGAGTGGAATGTATGTGTGGGTGATTCAAAAAATGGTATAAAACGGTGGTATTATTCCAGCATTTTTTTACACTTGAAGCTCTACTAGTAATTTTGTGTTTCACTCTTCTTTTATCCAGCAAACCATGTACATCTTTCAATTACACATCCACAACAGATGTTTTAGTGTCCTATAGAGATTTGCATGATAAGTCCGAGCTTATCACTTGTTGACCACTGATAAAAGAGATAGGATACAACAATCATAAATCTGAAGCACATATTGATTGAAATCACACAATATACACTCTATTATTGCTGCTACTATTAGTTTCTCACTTCACTTCTTCATCTTTTCGAGTTGACGTAAAACTCTTCAAATATTTTGGGTTTGCAACTTGATTAGACACACTATTGTTTGTCACTGTTTGTTGATTGCATTACAAAATTACCCTAAATATTATTTCCTGTTATACAGATAAGGATACTAATGCTAATTTGTGAGTTATCCTTTCAGGATATTGTTGTATGATATTACTAATCAATTAAATAATGACAAATTACAGGAACTTGTGAACAATTTCAGAGAAAAGAGAAAAGGTAGTTTCCTGATTGGGAAAGTATTGCAAAACTTAGTACATTTAAAATAATTGAATTATGACCACTTTCAACTCCATACACACACACATTAGACATTAGACTCCTTGGCCGGGGTACATATAGAAAGTTACTTATCTATATATAATGTTATTTAATGTTTTTTGTGTGTATAATATTACTTTTTATCTATGTAATAAGCCATGGTTACTTGAACAACTAAATTCTTTGCCTTTACCTGCCTGACTGAACAGAGGTTAGATCAATAATAATTCACTTGCTCCAGAACATTGCCTTCACGGACAGTATAATTTATGAACAAGAAAGCTAGTCTGCCCCATTATTTTAACCAAAAGAGAACACCTTGTGATCTTGTGATAAGTAAAATAGACAGATAAATATCCAGGCAGAAATGTTTCCTAGAAACCAAGTATTTATACCAGCTACACTACATCATGTAAACAATCTAGATTCATTAGGGCAGTCTGGCTTAATTTTCATACAGAAAAAACTGAAGACCAGACAAGCCCAAAATTCAGCTATTAAACGATTCATCCTGACCTGACATGACATTTACGTTAATCAGAAAATCTTAATGGTAAGTAAATGGGATCACTTCACTCACCGTAGGCAGGTTTTCATTGGGAGGCCCCGGACGCGTCATTTCGCTGGAGCGCCGCTGCGCCGCGCCACCTTCTAGTGACCGCTGGATGCACGCTCATGGGATATTATCTGCGGAATTACCACCGGAGCCCATCAACACTGTTTTCCTCACACATTATCTGCATGTTGGCAGTCGGAGTCGCACTCAGTCCTCCCACGCCCGTCAGCCGAATTACAGCTGATGCTCGATAAACATGTAAATACTCACCTCATAGTTAATCTTTATCAGTGTCGTAGTCAGTGCTTGGACGGAATGGTTGCTGATCCGTTTGATAAACAGTGAAACTTAACACAAACATGAAACAAAAACTTGGAATCGTTGTTCGATTGAGAAAGAAAGAAATCTGTGCAAAATTTTCTGTGACGTTTGTAGTGATGTGCGAGATGCGATAATTATTGACGATGCTTGAAAATAATGGAACCATGAATGGAACTGAGGGTAAGACTTTATTCCAGTTGTGTCTTTAGATAAATATTTTTAAATTAATTTACAATTACAACTTGAATCGTCAAATTCAATATCAAATTGTACTTTTCATCACATTTATTCAAATATAAAATTAATAGGGTAAAAATCCTTAATGAAAAAAACAATTTAACACTATTGATATAAACAGAGAGTGTTTTTCTACATTTTTGATATGATATTTAGATGTAAGTACAAGATCAATTTTGTATTTAATTTATTAACTTTCGATAACAATTTGGCTTTTCTTAATCGCACTTCACTAGTAAATGTCAATTTCCATGTTGGCCAACCTTCTGTCAAGTTACGGTGCGTTCAAAAAGGAGAATTTATTTTAGTTTATTGAACTTTATTAGAAAAACATTTAAGAGGTTTCGACGTTTACTTGTTGGCAGATTGTACATCTCGTCTAAATTTCGTGTGTTTCCGTCCTGTCTGGTGGATGATGTGTGGTCACTGAGTGGAGTAATCCCGCAGCCTAATTGTGTAAGTAAATTCGGTAACGGAAACAATCTGGTTCTTTCCCAAAAACACACGCATACACAAAAAAGTTGAATAAAGATTCAAGTTTTTTGTGTATGTGTGTGTTTTTGGGAAAGAACCAGATTGTTTCCGTTGCCGAATTTACTTACACAATTAGGCTGCCGGTTGATGGCAATAGGCTCGCGCTCGCCCGCGCCCTTTCTACTTAAAACTTTCCAATAAAAACGTAGAAAGTAGCGTGCATTTCATGATTACATTGTGTTTTCAACCCCCGCCGGAAAAAGAGGGGTGTTATAAGTTTCACGTGTGTTGCTGTGTATCTGTATGTCTATCTCTGGCATCATAGCGCCTAAACGAATGAACCGATTTTGATTTAGTTGTTTTGTTTGAAAGGTGATTTTGTCGAGAGTGTTCTTAGCTATGTTTGAATAAAATCGGTTCAGCCGTTCAAATTTTATGGGCGTTTTACTGTTTGAATCGGTGTGTTTTCGCAAGATGTTTTTTTTTAATTTTGAAATTTTACTTGTTATCTATCGTGTAGATATTAATAACCAATAAATACGTATCAATTTAATCTTATTTAGGGCTTGCTATCACGCAATGATTATTTATTATTACCTACTCCTGTCTCTTTGGTTTGCCCAATCTGGAAATCAAATCTTAAGAAAACACAACCATATGGGCAACTCGTGCAATCCTTTGAGTAGGTACGTCTAGGTAGTGTGAGTGTCAGACCTACATTAGTTATTAATAAATAGGTACATTAATAGACGCGGCATAATTTGATAACCCCCGATTTCAGATTTTTGGTTTTGGGTTTTAAATAAGTCATTAGGTACTTTTAGACGCTATTAATATCTAAGAACAACACTTAGGTACACATACCTATATCAGAACACAAACAACAACATTAACATTTTGCAAAGATAAGGGCTGTTTTTAACCGACTCCAAAAAAAAAGGATGACGTTCTTAATTCGTCGGAATCTTTTTTATTTATGTTACCCGATTACCAAAGAGCCTGGACCGATTTGGAAAATTCTTCTTTTGCTTGAAAGGGTATATAGGTACTTCCCAAGTGGTCTCATGGTCATCAGGTCAGGATTCTTCGATGATGGGATTCTGCAACTCCTCAGTTATTATAGGCATAGCTACGTACATACAGCGATTTTGGTATTTTTATCAATAATGCTAAAATTTGCACACTGAAACCTATCATTTGGTGAAGTGGAACTGATGAAGAAGACTACAGATGGTTACTGAAACTCCATAATGCTAAGTATGTCAGGGGCATAAGATATCTCGAAAAGTTAACCGACTATGATGAAGCAAATACTTATAAATAAATAGTAAAAACGGTACCATCGAACTGATCTGATGAAGAAGGCGGAAAGTAAGCAGTGGACCTCCGAAATAAAACATTGTATCCTAGTCGTGTTTGGGCTTATTGGAATCGTCATGACTATAAATGATTTACATGGTAATTGGAGGTACTTACCTACCAAAACTAAAAAGAGAAAAATAAAATTATTTGTATCAAATATCAAACTGACTTTCAAAACAAAACACTAAAAAGCGAAAAATAACTTTCTTTTCCGAAGTCGGTTTCGAAAACCATTAAACGATAGGTACCAAAGACACTGACTTCGGAAAAAAAAGTTATTTTTCGCTTTCTATTGTTTTTTTTGGAAGTCGGTTTGATTTTTAGTTAAAAGGTGTTTTATTCCTAAGCAAAATCGTGTCCTTATTATCATAATCGGGGTCGGGTCCTACCAAAAAAAAAACAATATCGTTCTGAAGTGTTTCCCGTAAACCCGGGCCCGGTGGACATAAATCAGGTGTACTTACGCGGGAGCACGCGCACCTTTTGAATGCGGGAACAAGCCATAAATACACTTTGCACAACCCTACAGCAGAGATGGCCAACCTGTGGCACGCGATAACACGTTTTATAACACGAGACTGAAACAAAATAATTGGGATCGCCTTTCTGCGAGGCGGTAACTACTTAGGGCGAAGCTGGTTAATTATAGCTCTCTTATTAAGGTGGTTTCTTACAGTAGTAGTGTACTACTCTTCTTCAAGGACTTTGTTAATCCAGAGGTTTTAAAATAAGAACAAAATATGACAAGAAAATGTTTGGCATCCCTGTGTGTTACGTGATTGTACACACGGTATTTTCCATCCCGGCCTCATCTGTAACGCCTTATCGAGCTATTATTTATCTTGGAAAATGTATGGACATAACTCTTTTTAAGCGGACGGCTTTTTTTTTCAGCGGGTGCAAACGTTTGAAAGTTATATCACGTTGTTTCTTGAAGGAATGAGGCGGGATGGCGGTTTAGTGAAAGATGTCTAGCAATCGGTCAACATTGAAATGTAAATTCACTGTAATTTTCTTCGGTGTAGTTATGTAGAGGGAGCTCTAGTACTTCTTAAGTATTTTTCGTTACAATTTTAGTTCTCCAAAAACATGTTTGTCTGCACGTTGCACTTTTCCGAAAGGATCGTTTGCTGGATAAATAACTTCTCTTACCTATCTTTTCATTTTACAAACCATATTTGTCTAGAAACAATAACTATATATTTTTAGGGAAAATCACGATAACATTTGCTTAAATTTGTGTTTAATATGAAACGGCTTTGACCTTATCTAATTAAAAAGATAACAAGTTACATAAGCGTGTCAATTTCTCTCAATTTCTAAGACACCTTATAATATCAATCACTTGCACAAAACACCAGCGTGTCTTCTGAATCAAACATTAATGCTGATTGATGTATCGGAAACAATATGACGATTGCCACTGGCACCATGGCAGAAGAGCTCGCTGAACCTGTTAGTTACTACGTGATAGTCGGATGCACCACATCAAAGGGAACTATTGGAGCTATGTAGTGTAGGTGTTGGATAAGTACGCCTCGGACCTAAAGTCTAATCAACTGTTCAGCCGTGCAATTTTATAGCCTAGCCTAGTTGATGTAGCTAGGTATTGTGAAGGAAACTGTAATTAGTTCGCGTGGCCTATGAGCACGAAGAGACTTTTGAGTACTAACTCGCATTAAACAGTAATTTTACCCCACCAACACTAATGTCCAAAAATAAAAGGCCCGTTTTGTTGACAGCTATAAAATCAAACCGACTTCCAGAACAAAAAACTACAAGGCAAAAATTAAATTTCTTTTCCGAAGTCGGTGTCTTTTGTACTCATTGTTTTCAGTTTTTCGACACCGACTTCGGAAAAGAATTTTTTTTTTTGCCTTGTAGTTTTTTGTTCTGGAAGTCGGTTTGATTTTTTGTTAAAAAGTTTTTTATTTTTCTGTTTTTAGTTTTGGTAGGTACCTCCAATTAACATGATTATCATTTATAGCCAAAGTACATCTCATGACGATTCCAATAAGCCCAAACACGACTAGGATACATTGTTTTATTTTAGAATTCCAGTGCCTACCTTCCGGCTTCATCATCAGATCAGTTCGATGGTGCCATTTTCATCAGTATCATTTATTTTAAGTATTTGCTTCATTATAGTCGGTTAACTATTCGAGATATCTTATGCCCGTGACATACTAAGCATTTAGGAGTTCCAGTGGCCATCTGTGGTCTTCTTCATCAGTTCCACTTCACCAAATGATACTTTCTTTGAGCAAATGATTGCATTGTTGATGAAAATACCAAAATCGCTATATGTTTGCCTATAATATTTGAGGAGATCCCTCGATTTCTCTAGCATTCCATCATCAGATCCTGACCTGATGACTATGGGACCAACTAGGAAGTATACCATTTCAAACAAAAGAAGAATTTTTGAAATTGGTGCAGGCGTCTTTGAGTTATCGGGAAATATAAAAAAAAAAGATTCCGACGAATTGAGAACCTCCACCTTTTTTTGAAGTCGGTTAAAAAATATTTAATAACTAGCGGACCCCTCGCGGTTTACCCGCGTAGGGGTCCGCTAGTTATCTAACTTTTTATCCCCGTATTTTCACGGGAACGGGTAGTTCCCGTGAAAATACGGGGATAAAAAGTAGCCTACGTCACCCGAGGATAGTGTAGCTTCCCAACAGTTAAAGAATTTTTGAAATCGGTCCAGTAGTTTTTAAGTTTATTCGTTATTACAAAAATACAAACATACAAATCTTTCCACTTTATATTATTAGTATAGATACTAGATAGACTTAGATTAGACTTGATGTTTGCCAATGATACTAGTTGTTATAGTGTATGGGTAACAGTAATTAATTATGAATTCGATTTTTCATTTTCTTACGTAGAAAGTAATCGTGGAATGTAAAATGAGAAACGTCGACGGACTTCTTAGATTGTGATGACTTTACTATTAGTTGAAGATCCAATACCAAGTTATGTCTAGTCTAAGTTTCCAAATAATTAGCAGTTCGCTTTCAAATGAAACACGGCTGAAGCCGACTGCATTTCTGCTTACTAGGCATACCTACAATATACCCGCACCGACAATTTTGGTCTCAAAATTAACAAGCCCCCACCTGCTCCATGCATTTTAATGAGGCGGCTTTACGCGGGCTCATAAAGGGAGTTAATGCTGATCCAACGGTCCCGTCGTGGGCACGCGTGATCAGGCACGCCCGTGGGTCCCTGTGTGACCCACTTTGGCCCCCCCAGCTACCAGGCTTGTGCGGAAGTAGCCATGGATTAGTATTTTGCGTCTGAGTTTAGGATATGCAAGCAGTGCCCGCGATAAAATATGCCATGCGAAGTTTCTAGGACAGTGTCACACTTTCGAAGTTCGTGACGACTGAGTCGTGATATTGCTGATTGACAGTGCGAACACGTGCGAGTGTGACCCATGGCTCTACAATACTTGATCTCCTTATGGTGGGTAAACATAGACACAGTTGACTTGACTACGGTACTTGACCTTTTTAAGTCTATACCTATACAGAAGGCGTTTTTACCTGACTGACGAAGAAGGGTAATGTGTTTATGTATGTATGTATGTATGTATGTTTGTTCCTATGTGGCGTTCTAGAGACCAAACGCGTTGGCCGATTTTGATAATTCTTACTTCAATTGATTCGTCTTAACCTTGCGAGTGTCACTAGCTACATTAAAATTGGAAAATAGAAAAATGGCGGATGTTGGCCACCATATTGTGATTTCAAAAATATATAACACTTATATGTAACTAATTCGAAAAAAAAAGTTAACTAAAAACGAAAATTTAATTATTATTTAATTATTTTTTTTGAATTTAATTTAAATTTATAAAAAAGTTGAGTGACATAATCGCGAGCTGACTGGACAAAACCAGATGTACGAGTATACTCCAACTGCACATGATTTTCATCATGTTTATAGCTCGCTTCTTAAGTAGTCGGGTTTTTATCTTATGAATTAACATTTTTTTCTGTTCTGTGAGTCTGCCATGACGGTGCACGATTAATTTTACATAGATATCTGTGATTTCTAAGCAATCAATAGTCTACGGATAAATATCCTGTATCACGTGCCCGTACCACTAATCGCGTAGCTTGGCGCTCGTAGAGCGTGGTACGCGTAGCATGTAGAACGTAGCAAAGATCTCGTAGCGCGTAGCGTGTAACGCGTAGTACATAAATCGTACCTTGTATATCGTAGCATCGTAGCATTCGTAGAACTATGAGACTAGCGGCTTGTAGGTGCGTAGCGCGCAGCCTGTAACTCGTACATTGTACCGCGTGGCCTGTAACTTGTAGCACGAAGGCGTGGCGCGTAGCGTGGGTACCATCACGTAGTTTTTAACTCGTAGGACGTAGTACGTAACACGAACACCGTAGCGCATAGCCTGAAACTTATCTTGTTCATTGGTGTAGGTAGGAACCAGTTATTTTATTTCTTTCTTGAATTTACTTTAACGTGTGATTAATACGACGGTGTCTATAAAGTTTGACTAGGGTATAGCATACCTGTAGCATAGCATGTCCCAGTAGAAGCCTAGGTCAAAAGCCGCGCTCGTGTAAAAAAGCCTGCACTTTGCGTGACAGCTCGCTATTTACTCGCCGGTCGATTCAAAGGGCGCTTTGTGTGTGCCCTACTTTATACGAGCGAGATTCATTCTGTTCCAAGAGCTTGACTTCTCGTTGGAGGAAGAATAATGACTAAGACTAATGTTATTGCAGCCTTCTGAATGTGTTATAGTTATAGTTCATACTTAACTTTACGGCTTTCGACGAGCGTCATTCATTCCTATCATTCCTATCATATTGCGATGATTATGTCTGTTCTCGATGGTTCATTTAGGTATTCTTTGTTAGATAGAGACAGTTCTCTTGTTTAGTTTGAAAGTGATTTCGACTCGTTTTTTAACCGACTTTCCAAAAAAGAGGAGGTTCTATGTTCGGCCTCTATGTATGTTCACCTATATCTCCGTCAATTATGGACCGATTTTGAACGTTCTTTTTTGTTTGAAAGATTTTGTGCCGAAATTGGTCTCATTTTAATTTGATGAAGATCTGATGAAGAACTTCGTATATATACAACAGAACTCTTCAATAAATAACGGTAAATCTCTCGGGATTGCTGTAATCGCATGTCTATTTATTGTTTACACCATTTCATAACACAACATCACGCCAGTACGCTCTAAAGGGGTACGCAGATGTGTACAGTTCACTTTGGTAAACTCTCATTTCACCGGCTATGTTCAAGTTTCATGATATTTGAACTTACTAAACAACTTGCCTATTAAGTAGGTACAATAACGCAAAAAAATGGCACCTACCAAAGATATCGACTGCCAAAAAGAAAGTTATTTTTCACTTTGTAGTTTTTTATTAGAAAGTGGGTAGTTTTTTTTATAGTAGATTATACACCGAGGGGCTAAAGTTGTGTCTTATGTCACGGGCGTCATATTGAATCTCGAGCGCAATGAAGGATTCGGGATTTAACTCACGAGCAAAGCGAGGGAGTTAATCGGGATTTAACTCACGAGCAAAGCGAGGGAGTTAATACAAGAATCCTGAATGCAGCGAGGGATTCAAGCTAGCCCAAGGCAAAGACACCTTTAGCCCAGATGAGGATACTCTACTTTTTACACCTACTGTGAGAAAATAATAGCCATAGTACGAAAAACAAAGTATTTATTAAATAAACAAACAGTAAGAATAACATATTTAGAACTAGTTAGTTATATGCACTTACATATTAATTGAAGTTAATGGTAACATTTGAGACATTAGTCCAGTTGTGCAAAGATAAAGTTAAGTTTTTATTTGGTACGTTTATAGATGTTGATGTTTCTTAATTGTTTCTCACAGTAGGTGTAAAAAGTAGAGTATCCTCCTCTGGGCTAAAGAGCCCGAATCCTTCATTGCGCTCGAGATTCAATATGACGCCCGTGACATAAGACAGAACTTTAGCCCCTTGGTGCATAATCTACTATTTTTAACTCTTCTATAGAATGCTTATCTTACTATTCATTAATTTGTTTTTGTTCATTATTTTTATTATTATTAAATTTCATGTTCCATTGGTTACAACTTATTCAACACATAAAGTCCACCTCACAGTGTGAATTTATAATTTTTGGACCTAAGTTGTCTCAGGTCCCCAAGATACAAGTTCTATCTAGTTTTACGGACACTTGTCCAAAAATAACTGATTGCCGAAATAGTGAAACTGTATTGAATAATAAAATTATGTACCTTATAGATATAAGGTATTTTTTGTAACAATGTACAAATAAACTCATCAAATAAATAATTACAATTCTGTTGATACAACCACTTACAGAAATCAAAAGTGAAGTCCCCCAAAGCCCTCAATTCCTTTTAACAGGACATAAATAAATACAGAAGCACCCTCTCATTAGGATTCCCCCAGACTGCAGTTTCACCTCTGACAATCTCCCCGAGAGCCTTGAGTTCGGCCGGGTCCCTACGGCATACAGGGGGACTACAGGTGTGCACGGAACCCTCATGACTTGTGATGCACATAAATATTCCCTAAGTAGATGGCAGGGTTATCATTTTCATTTTGAAACATATTCAATGTCGTGAATTTTGTGCCTTTAGGAGAAGTAGGTATACCTTGTATAATAAGGCTGATTTTGTGTAGTTTGCCATAAGTATGCGGAAGGCTGTGCTAAAACAGGCACTAGACTAGACAGACTCTGCACACGATTATACTTTGTGCCTCGTCCTCGAGATTAGTACCTGAAATTAATTTATTATATTTCACTTGGTGAAGGCTGTGCTAAAACAGGCACTAGACTAGACAGACTCTGCACACGAATAATGTCGTAATTTACATAATTACCTACTCTTTTGTGAATTTGGTGTTAATGACCCGGTGAAGGTCGAGAATCCGTTGGAGGCGAGGCCGTTCGATGTGTAGACGCTTGGACGAGGACCACGTGCAGAAATGAACGTTCTTCAGCTGAAATGATGATGAACTAATTGGAAGGTGTCTATCGGATATCAAATAAACCAGTAGGGGATTTTATTTATCATCCTAATATCCAACAAACTTTTAATTCATTCATAGGCGTTGTTGGTATTTTTTATTCTTACGAAATCCTAGAACATAGAGAACACCATGTCAAGAAAAATAATTATGTACACACACACACAATAACTTCACGCCTATATTCCTCGATTTTTGCGGAAAATGCCGCGACCATTGCGTTTCAGTTAACTGCTCCAGACGGGAGCGCTGGGACTCTTTGTCTCAGCGATGTTGAATGGGGTGCGAGACGTTACGCCTGTTGGCGACAGTCGCAGGGGGCTCAGGGCTTGCGGCTCGGGGGAACGATACGGAACATTTGATAATTGACGGATTGCTGAAACATCAGGTAATAACCTACCTATTGGGATTATTAATTTGTGACACAGAATCTCAATGTGATGACATGAGTACCCGGTTGGTTTCTAAAATGAGAATTTGAAGCTAAGTATTTGTCTAACTCTAAATTAGCCTTAAAATTTTGCCATCATTGTATGGTTGACGTTCATAATACCAAATACTTACTCTTTTCAGAAACCCGCTCTTTGATTTGTATTAGGGTCTTGAACGAGATCTGTGGCAACAACAGTAGTTAAAAATCTTTTAATGTTTTTTTATTTACCTGTGTTGTTTCGTAAACAAAATTGACCATCTCATTCTTTACAATTTTAAGTCAGTAAGTACTATAAGCTGCCTAGGTTCCTAGTTATTTACCTACTATTAACTAAAATCCTAGTTACTTCCAGGTTGTAAACAGAAAACTCATTAGCAGAACAGCCTCATAAATAAGCAGTACAAAGCTAAACTACACAAATCGAACCACACGATCTCATTACTGCTGGCTGTATCTCTAGCTCCGTCTGGTTACCATGACGACGACAAAATGGCGCGCTGCAAGGCTTCCCGCGCTTTCTGCGCGTTCCCGCCATGTCCCCGCCCGCCATATTGATCCGGAATCCGGACGCGTTCTGAAACCCTTTCCGCAAATATTTTCATTGTTGATAATTGTATGAAATATGAGTGCTCGTAATTACTGGAATGTTTGGGCTTTTTAAACGAATTACAGGCTTTCATTGATGTAGCGTGGGTTCGGTTGAAAGGCTTTATGGAATTTCCTGAAAAGGGTGCTCTGAGCTTTCTAACGATGAAATTTTGTATAGCGCAATTTGTGTTCTATGAATAGACCACCTTTAACATTTTTTTAAATGATTTTGAATTAAATTACAAAAAGCCTGCAGCTGTTGCGGGCTGCTGTAGTTCCACATTCTCTTCCAATTTTATGAACTCAATACAGATATCTACTGTTCTCGAACTTAGAAATCCAATAAGACACGAACAGTCTCTGGGGTACAGGTTCATTGGCCTGTTTGGCCTTGGCCCGATTGCGTAACATACCGCAAGTACAATGCCGCGATTGTTCGCTTGGTTCGCCGGCATTAAAGAGACAACCCTTTTGGGTATAATCTAATTGTCTGTTAGCAATTACAACAGTCACAGTCCTGTTCAGAATTTTCCAATTTTAATTGCTAATAATTTGGTCTATCCGGCCAGAGTAATGTAGCAATTATTTATTAAATGTTGGTTGCGTTGCGGAAGTCCGTAGTTACAAGTACTGTTTGGGTAAAGGACCCCTCTCTCTACTGACCCCTAACGAGACGTTGAGCGACAATTAAATGCCCTACCGTCGGACATCCTGCACACCTCGTCACACCCTGCACGAAACGATTGCACATAAAATATTAAACCTTCTGTAATCACGGTTTTACAACAGTGACTGCTCGTGGCTAAATAATAACAGCCGCACGGGTCGATCATCAAGGTTAAGCAACACTTACCGAGGTCGGTCCGTGGATGGGTGACCATCTTTACATAGCGAGAAACCGACCCTAACATAGTTGGGAAAGGCTAGACACATGATGATGAATCACGGTTTTACAAGCCAAGATGCTCGGCAATATTACGCAATTCTTAGCCACAAAGACTAAAGGGATCTTATGGGATGGATTATGATATCTTCATACTAGGACAATCTCTACATCCAGCAATTATAGATCAAGGTAGTATGAAAATCATTGGCCTGAAAGTTCCTGAAAGGTCAGGTTGCTTGTATATGGATGATTGGATGAGGACCTTTTGCCTGGATTTATCGGTACAGATAGACTCTTGTTATTAGCTCGTAATCTATTAATAGCTTGTAATCTTTTAAGTATTAACGTCACAAATGACTCAAAATAATACTAGTTACCTACTACGCGTCGCCTTCAGAATTTTTATCGCATTAGTCATAATATTGTAATAGCTTATAGAAATGATGACGTGCTATAGCGCCATAAAAAACAGTGCAATCACGTCGCAGCAACGTCGCCCGGCGACAAAGCCGCTGGGCGACAATTAAGGCCCTGTCCGGAATGTCCGGTGTGCAGAACGCACCCTCGCACCCCTACACGCGACGGAGTTGCAAGGTGGGGCGTTACCCCGGAAGGTGGGAGATAGAGTTCCGTTCTAGTATGTAAGGGTTGAGTTTGAGATGTGACATAAAATATAGTGGATCATTGTTAAAAGTAGTTTTACTTATCTTTATAATAAAATTCGGTTTAAAATAAGCCATATTATAAAACGTAGAACAAACGCAGGTGCATTTTCGCTGTTTATTCAGTTGAACAAACAACGAAGAAGTCGGCAGTAGTTAATTCTTCACATTATAACCTATAAAAACATCATCATGAGCACATTTATCCTTTCCAAGATAACGGTCTGGTTTTCAGGACGAGGTCCTCCCAAATAAAAGGGGCTTTAAAAAGCCACCCTTGCAACCCTCACGGAACTCGTCAGTGCGTCGCGCACCTCCGTCGAGGACGCGCGTGTGTGTCGTTCTGTGCCGCTCTGTGTCGCTCTGTGTCCGTCCAGTGCAGTGTTTACTGTTGTGATTCGGATGATGCCCTGATGCCAAACCCTCGGTGAGTACAGGCGCGTGTCGCGGTCGCTTACATCTGTACTTTAATTAGAGTAAAAAGAAGGGAGCCTGTTTATAGGGTGCGAATTGGGGTCCCATTCATCTTTGATTGTAAATTGTATCGACAGGTATTTATCATATTTCTGGATGGTGGGTCGTCTTCAGTGATCTGTATTGCGTATTTAAGATGATTTGTGTTCGCTGTTGTGGAAGGGATTCTGTGAAATATGAGCACTTTCTTTCAGGAAATAGAGATTATGAAACAGCGTCACTGAGATTTTCAGTTGTTATGTTTTAATGAAAATTAGATGTATTGTATTCCAGATATAATTCCATTATCGTATTGTAAATGGCACAAAAGAAAGTAACAATAATATATAAAAAAACATAAAATAACATTGAGCCACTGAATGGCTGAACAAGTAGGATATTCAACAATGGCCTTGTGACCCGGTTCTCTACAAAGGTTAGTATCACTGACCTCTCGTTCATTTACTTTTTAATTAAAACCGTCTTACATTTCCGATTCCGCAGAATACGTGTATTGGCGCCCAACACGGGGCCACTGGGCCTGATTGACTACGATTTCATTAATATTGATAAAATCGTTGTCAAGCAGGCACCCCTCGATAGTGTAATAATATTGGTAATTGTTGTCCAAATAAAGTTATTAAATGATATAATCTAGAATATCCTTAAGCTATTATTTTTCTAACTTGAGGTTGTACCCCGGGATTGTTCATTGACCCAAAACTGTGCGTCATAAAATATTATAAAGCAGGCACTAAACCAAGCTATCTGTGCATACAATGTTATATTAACGAGGTATTGAAACAGACAAGTTTGTTGGTCGGTACTTTCTTTTGTTCAAATAAGGACGGAGGTGAAAGTCATTCCTTCCGCTCGGATCGCCATTCCGCGCCATAATCGCTTAATTTTATTACTTTGAAATAGGATCTTCAAACGAAGCTGAAGTCCCTTTGTAGCTCATCTGCCTTGGGTAAGAACTTTTTAATGAAATCTTTTAATCACTGGTCCCTCATATAGATTCAGCTCATAAATCCTAAGGATCATTTTGAATTGAGAACGTGTCAAACCCTACTTTAATGCCGAAATTGTACATTATTCTACTGTTTGACAAGTACATAATCAACTTCAAATGCATAATTCGAGAAAAAAAGCAAGGTTATACTCTATTTTCTGATTAAACTTTTGCCTAAAACCTGTCTAAGTAAGCTTTGAATAACTGCAAATACTCGATTCAGAAACCGAATTTAAGTGCTATTAATCTAGTTCATCTAATATAACATACTTCTGTTGCATGTGGGAAGCAACAAAAGTATGCTATATTAGACGTTCATTGCTCTCGCTTTGTTTGGTACCATGGGAACTAATTGCTATTGTAGTCAATTGACGAGTTTAATGTGAGGGACATAACGGTTCTATGAATACATTTTGCAAGCCGGTAGGTAGGCGCAAAGTTTCGATGTATCTAAATGTCAAAAGCACCTGCGACTGACTGATGTTAACTTTCGCTCAGTTAAGTTGCAAACTTCTTGTAAACCTCAAGCCTACTTGTTATTAACGTTAAGGATTGAATGTCCTTATCATTATCATCATATCAGCCGAAAGAAGTCCACTGCTGGACATAGGCCTCCCCCAAGCGTCGCAACATTGACCGGTCCCGTGCGTCTCGCGTCCAGCGGATCGCCGCAACCTTCACCAGGTCAGCGGTCCTCCTAGTGGGAGGCCTTCCAACGCAACGTCTTCTGGGTCGCGGTCGCCATTCAGAACTATTCTGCTCCATCGGCCATCTATTCTGCGAGCAATGTGCCCTGCCCACTGTCACTTAACTTGAGCAAGGCTTTTGATTTTGTGGATAGAACAATACTTTTAAAGAAGTTGGCAAGATATGGAGTTAGGGGCAATGCTTTGAACCTATTGAAATCGTACTTGTCCGTCAGAAAACAAGTTACGAAAATAGATAATGTCTCCATTGCTTCAAAAACCGAGCGTACTTATCTATCAAGTCAGAGAGCTAATAACTACGGTGTACCCCAAGGATGTATTTTAGGATCTTTATTATTTATTATTGACATTAATTAAATGCCCAGAAAAACACATCACCCGATGGTTTTGTTTGCTGATGATAGTACGGTCGTTTTTAGTGGTAACAATGATGCGACGACACTTGAGGGAGAGATAAACAACTGTCTCCAAGTATTAATAGAATGGATGGGTGGGAATAATTTAAACATTAATATTGGCAAAACTTAAATAATGACGTTTGAGCAAAGGACCAACCATAAAAACCTGACATAAAATTTCGAGACGATATAATTTCAGAAACGACAACTACAAAATTCTTGGGACTGGATAGAGACATGTCGTGGAAAACTCACACTGACAATGTTTGTAAAAGCCTGAGTCAGCATTCATATGCTTTGAGAAATCTCGCAAAGGAGGTACACCAAAAATTTTTGGTTACAGCGTATCATGCATATGTTACGTCTACGTTACGCTACGGGATTATATATTGGGGTAACTCCACAAACATGGACACTGTGTTTAGAGCGCAAAAAATGTGTGTTAGGGTGATATGCGGCATTCAAAGCACGGAGAGCTGTAAACAAGTCTTTGCATATTTTCGTATTTTAACAGTACTTTGCCTCTACATATATGAAGTGGCTCTTATTGTAAAAACAAACTTGCACTTATTTGAAACACTACACAGCGCGCGACATAAAAATAGATAAGCGGTAGACAACACAAAAAAGCGGTGTTTCATAAGAACTTTCTAGGAATTGCACCACAGATCTACAATAAACTTCCTAATGGTTAATTAAATATTAACGATATTAATATCTTTAAAAAGCATAAGTTAAACTGAATAAGTTACTGTTAAATAAGACGTACTACACAATACACGAGTACATGTCAGACAGTCCTATGTACTAGACTCTGACATTTTTTACGTATTGTATAATTTATTATTATGACATTTTACACTCTGAAATTATTTTGTGATTTCAATCTACGACATTGTATAACATTTTAATTTATGACATGGTATGATTTTAGTGATATTTGATGACATTGTATATTTGAGTAACAGATTATAAAGCTGTATAATTTAATGATATTTATGACATGGTATAATTTTATTATAATTTATGACATTCTGTAATTATGTAATAATGTGTGGCATTGTATATATTTTTTAATAATGATTTACGACATGGTATGATCTATATAATAATTAATGAAATTATATAATTTAAATAATAATTTTGCGTGCAAAAACTGGTACAACACATTGCGCATTCACCTAACATCTGGAAGTGTATAATTATATACTGTGTTGAGCAATAAAGATTTGAATTTGAATTCTTCGGGATATGTCGGTAACCTATAACTCCACATTTCTGATTCGATCACGCAAGGTAATGCCGAGCATAGCCCTCTCCATTGCCCTTTGGGTGTTTTTAAGCTTTCTGATGAGACCCATTGTGAGCGACAACGTCTCAGAGCCATAAGTCATCACTGGCAGCACACACCGGTCATAGACTTTCGTCTTTAGACACTGTGGTAAATTGAACGAGAAGATACCACGCAACTTCCCGAACGCTACCCAGCCGAGTCGGATTCGACGGTTGACAGCTCTTTCTCGAAGTTGACCCTACCCAACTGGATCGTTTGTCCCAGGTAGACATAGTCGTCCACAACTTCGAGTGTAGAGTCTCCGATCTTGATAGGAGTGGGTGTAACATGGGCATTCAACATAACCTGGGTTTTGTCCATGTTCATTTTAAGACCCACTCTTGTGGAAGCTCTACTGAGGTCATCGAGCATTGTACTGAGGTCCTCCATGGTCTAAGCTATGACCACTACTTCGTCGGCAAACCGAAGATGATTGATGGACTCGCCATTGACGTTGATGCCTAGACCTCTCCAGTCTAGAACCTTGAAGACATCCTCCTGTGCAGCGGTTAACATTTTCGGAGATATGATGTCTCCCTGTCGCACACCTCGCTGCATAAGAAAGCCTTCGATTCGATCGAGACTTGGGCTGTACTGCAGTTTCTCCAACGGTGCCGAATTGACTACCGGATTGACCGGATTTCAGCGTCAGTCTGACGCTGATATCAAACTATCGAACTGACATGGTGGCGTTTTGTACAAACACTTCAACACTTCGATGTACCGGTAGTCAATTCGGCACCGTTGGAGAGACTGCAGTACAGCCAAAGTCTCGATCGAATCGAAGGCTTTCTCGTATTCCACAAACGCTAAGCTGAGAGGCAAGTTGTACTCTTCGATCTTCTGTATAACCTGCCGCAGCGTATGTATGTGGTCTACGCCTACGGTGCTGAAGCCTTTACGGAATCCGGCTTGTCCGGGAGGCTAGAAATCGCCAATCCTGCGCACAGAACGATTCGTGATGACTCTTGAAAACAGCTTGTAGACACGGTTATGAAGTGAAATGGGCCTATAGTTCTTCAGCCGGGCATTGTCACCTTGCCTGAAGAAGAGTACCATCACACCCCTGCCTAGGGTTGCCAGATCAGAAAACGAAAATATCTGGACAAAATTGGAAAATGTCGGGATTTTGAGGTTGTTGTCGGGCGAAAAAATTAAAACGTAAAAAAAAGTTTTTTTTTTAAATTAATTAGTTAAATACTGATGTAACATACCTAATTTATCTACACCTAATTTTAAGGTTGCCACATGTATTTGGCATTAAACTGTAACACCCAAATTAGAAAAATATTTAAAAAATTCAAACAATTTACTTCAAAGTTCAGTCTATTTATACATATGGCAAAATAAAAATATAAGAAACCATACGGTTTGTTATATTATTATTTTCTCCAAATACATTTAGCACTAAACGTAGGTACTTATTAATTAGAACATTAATTATAGCACTGTTTTTGACAAGTTTTGAAGCAAAAGTTAGAAAAAGGACGATGATCGAAATGTTAAAGCTACGAGTGGTACAGTTGTGTCTTAATACTAACAACTAACTTCTATCTAAGATAGTAGGTTTTTAGGGTTCCGTACCCAAAGGGTAAAAACGGGACCCTATTACTGAGACTCCGCGGTCCGTCTGTCTGTCTGTCTGTCTGTTTGTCACCAGGCTGTATCTCATGAACCGTGATAGCTAGACAGTTGAAATTTTCACAGGTGATGTATATCTGTTGCCGTTACAACAACAAATACTACAAACAAAATAAAATAAATATTTAAGGGGGCTTCCATACAACAAACGTATTTTTTTTGCCGTTTTTTACGAAAATGGTACGGAACCCTTCGTGCGCGAGTCCGACTCGCACTTGGCCGGTTTTTTTTTTCTTTCTTATTTCTTTAAATATGGACGCCGCCGGCGCGGCACCAGTAGAGCCAAAATGAATGACGATAACGTAATTACCAATTGGTGTTATCATTTTAATTGTTGGCTCCCGTTTATCATCTTATCATGTACGTCCTCATTAGAACTACAAAAAATATACAGTTATTATACTTATTAATAAAAGTACGACTTGGACAGCTTCAAGGCAATTTTAAGATGGTCCTTTTCATCAAGGGTAAGAATCGAATAGAATATACTTTAATGCACACCAAAAAGTTACACAACAGCTTAGACTTTAAGTAAAAATGTGGTCCATGGGCGGTCTTATCGCTGACAGCGATATCTACATGACAATTAAAGCCACGCAGTACTTACGGTACGTGGGACACTCAGAAAGTTTTGCGAAACTAAAAAAAATTGTTCTATACGTACATATATTTTTATTAAATCTTTTCAAAGTACTTTCCACCAGCCTCTATACAAAGATTCATGCGCCTAAACCAGTTTTCAAAACACTTTTTCCAGTCCGCCGCAGACACCTCGTTTACAGCCTGCTCGAACGCAGCCAGCGCATCTTCCGGCGACGAAAATTGTATCCCTTTGAGCTGATTTTTTATTTTTGGGAATAAAAAGAAGTCACACGGTGCTAGATCAGGGCTGTAAGGAGGGTGACCCAGGAGTTTGACTGGCGTGCTGTCCAGGAAGTCCCTCGTTTTGAGTGCGGTGTGCGCAGGTGCATTGTCGTGGTGGAGCAGTAGCCCGCGGAGCCCTGTGTTTGGTCGCTTGTTGCTTATAACAGAGAAAACTTCTGGCAAACATTTGGTAGTATACCATTCGGCATTAATGCTTCTTTGATCCCGTAAGGGAATTGATACCAAGTGGCCAGTCAAATTAAAAAAGCTAGCGATCAAAATCTTACCCCCGCTTCTAGATCGCTTCACTTTGGTAGGCGTTGGCTCATTTTGAAACACCCAAACAGTCGACTGGCGCTTGGTTTCTGGGTCGTATTGATAAATCCAGGACTCATCACCTGTAACGATGTCGTAAACACGCCGAGACGAGCCTGCTTCAAATTTGTTAAGCATATCACGGCACCATTCCACCCGGGCCTGCTTCTGAGCATCGGTGAGGTTGTGCGGCACCCAGCGTGATACTATCCTCCTCACGCGAAGATGGCTGTGTAGAATCTCGTGAACGCTTCCCGATCCAATCTTCAATATGTGTTGAATCTCCTGATATGTAATTCGCCTATTGTCTTGGATTAAATTTTTCACTGCTAGCACGTTTTCTTCGGTAACAGCCGTCAAAGGGCGACCGCTTCTTTCGTCATCCCCCAAAGTTGGTCGACCGCGCTTGAATTCGTTATACCAACGATACACGGTTGCCTTGGAAGGGCCTTCATCCATGAATGCCATTTGAAGTCTATCGTACGATTCATCCGGTTTCAGGCGACACTTGAAATCGTATAAAATCATAGCTCTAAAATGTTCCCGGCGCAGATCCATATTTCAGTGAGACACAATACTTTGAATTAACTCGCAAAAAATGTGGAGGGAAATTTTGAAATTGGAACTTACTTATTTTTACTTATAAATAATCATATTTTCGAAAAACATTATAACTGGCCAGTCTCCCATTTATAAAAACTTTTTTTCGCAATACTTTCTGAGGGGCCTGGTACCTCTGACGTCCTAGACAAGTGACATTCTATCATCGAAACCGTGGCGATAGCGATTGGTAAAATGTCCAAAATGTATGGGAATGTCAAAAGCTATCGAAATGTCACGAGATCAATCCCTTATATTTTGGCATTTCTACCATCGCCATCGCTGATATCGAATGCCACAAGTCTAGAGCCTCTGGTATGACAGATGTAGATCGGCAGCGGCCGCCGGAGTCACTTACCGTCAGGTGAGATTGTTTGCCACTTTATGGTTTGAAATGAATATGATTATTAGGAGTTAAAAAACTTTTTTGCAAAAAATACTACCGACTTCGAAATGAAAAACTACAAAGTGAAAAATAACTTTATTTTTGGAAGTCGGTGTCTTTCGTAGATACCAATTATTTGCGATATGGACACCGACTTCCAAAAATAAAGTTATTTTTCACTTTGTAGTTTTTCATTTGGAAGTCGGTAGTATTTTTTTGCAAAACAGTTTTTTTATTTTTCCCTTTTTAGTTTTACCTACCTAATAGGCAAGTTGTTTAGTGCCTATTACGCCAGAATAGATTACCCGAAAAACATGAAACTTGAACATAACCGGTGAAATTAGAGTTCTGCGTACCCCTTTCAGTATACTGGCGTGATGTTATGTTATGAAATGGTATAGACAATAAACAGACATGCGATTGAAGCTATCCCGAATGATTTGCCGTTATTTATTGAAGAGTTCTGTTGTATATCCCCGAAGTTCTTCATCAGATCTTTAACAAATTAAAATGGGACAAATTTCGAAACATGTTCTTTCAAACAAAAAAAGAGTTTTCAAAATCGGTCCACAATTGGTGAACAAAAAAAACATACAAGAAGTCGACCTCCTCCTTTTTGGTAAGTCGGTTAAAAACGAAAAAGACAGGGCTGCTTTGACAGAAGCTAGGCGTGTTTCAGTTAAATGCAGATATGAATTAAAGCCGAAGCCCGAAAGGGAAGCTCTATCGGCCTCGGCGCTGAACTAATCGGATTCCCGCTATCGCAATCACTTAAAACCTTTCAATAGTGATTGCCTGCCATTGATTCATATCCTACATCGGTATTTCATACTCCATAGTTCATACTACCCTCCATCATAGCCCGACATGACAGACGAACGGACATTGCACAACGAGGGCGGCGGTCGTTCACCCACACCTTCCCGCCTGCCAAACGGTAACTAACTTTAAAACTACCCCCACAAGTCACTTATTCGCGCAAAACTTGATTCGACACTTGCCAAGGGAGCCGTTGCACACGTGTTTATGTTAAACACACCCTATTTTGAATGGGATGAAGTTAATAATCGGTTGCTGAAGTGTTTAAAATTTTTCAGCTATTCTAGAATGAACTTTGCAATCTCTGGATAGGAGTAGTTTTCGAACTGACGTGGTTTTAATTTGAAAAAGGCAGTTTTGAATAATTCAGGGTAGTTAGTCGTTGATTGAAATCAACTAGGGTTTTAACTTTGGTGTTGCTTCATTATTTCTAAGGGTTTGTCAATATTTTGATTGTGGTGATAGATTGACATTAACATTGACAAGTTCCGTAACAATATTATGTACTAACATCTGCCAGCGGCTTCACCCGTGTGAAAATTATTCCAAGTTTCATAGGATAAACAGTATCCTATGTCCTAATCCGGGACATGGTCTACCCGTGTGCGCAGTTTAATCCAAACTCGTTAAGACGCGAACAACCATCAAACAGACAGACAGACAGAGTTACTTTCGCATTTATAATATTAAGTACGGGTTAGTATGGATAAACCTTGAACTTAGTACCTAATCGCCCGTTGTCAAAGCCGCCGCAGATAATTCAGATTCTCAGCTCAGCAAACAATTTGGTATCTCTCTTGCTCGCGTACCCTTGACCGTCCACCGGCGCGTTCAGGCGTGAGTTACGAGTCTACCGAGTCGGTAGCAGAGGTCCCAATGTATCTAACCTATCTAAGATAGGTGCAGAAGGTCCAAAGAATTACATAACTACAGAATTCAACGATAAGTTAAGTCCAACTCCAATACATGATAAGTTAACGAAGAGTAGACTAAGATGGTACGGAGTTCTACGGACATGTCATGAGAAGGACAGAAGAACACGTTGTGAGGACGGTTCTGAGCCTCTCTGAAGGCAAAAGGCCAAGGCTGACCACCATTGACATGCTGGACGAGCATGACGAAGCTGTTCTAGAAGGAGAAATTGCCGGATCCAACAATTCTCGACACGACCCTCGTCTTGGCGCTGAAATAAGAAGAACCACCTAAAGTGGGACAGGCTAGGAAGGAGAAGTTAAACAAATAAAATTTCGAAATGCAATGCAAAACGTTCTTGATTAGCTCAGTTGGTCTGTGCATAGCTAACTTACCCATAGCCGGTAATTGTCATAGATTATCTTCACTTCACCATTCTGAGTTTTGGTCTAAGAACCTATTTCTTCTCGATAAAATGAGTGTGTAAATGTCCTGTGCCTGTCCTAGGATATTATCAAATTAGGGAATCAAAACAAGTTTTGAAATTTCCCAACGAAATCAGGACACCCAACAAGTGATTCAATTTTCTCGGAAAATTTCACTTGCAGCGAAACCTCTCACTGCAAGCAACGAGTAATATGTTTGCCGAGAAAATTGAATTACGTCACAAGACCTGCAGGCTCCGTCTACGAACCTTCTGTCCCTATGTATTCCTAGTTGTGTTGTACCTATGTACTGTCATAACCGCTGTGTGCCAGGCTCATCGTAAACCGTTATGATTGTGCTCAGTGAGTCAGAGCTCAGCTGCTCCAAGGACGGTCTACGAATTTTGCAGCAGACTACCGACAATGAAGACCTTTAGGTATTCTGCTTTAATCTTCGTAGAAAATACAAGACTGCGCTGCATAATAAAATTAAAGCATATCATCTGTCTATCTTTTTATTGGGCATACCCTTTTGTAAGACTGGTTGTCTGATTTTTCGATTTCTGCAAGTCAGCTGTCTGATTTTTGACAGTCGTTTCAAGTGACTACTCGACTGTCGAAAATCGGGCAATATCAGCTGAGACCAACTAGGCTTAACGTGCTTTTCGAGGCATGGGGTCGTCTCCATTTGTAATAGATTGTCACCTATCCACGGATCAACCTCAGCAAGCGTTGCTTAACCTTGCAGACCGGTTTATGCGGCTGGTTTCACTTAAAAGCTATGAGTCTTTCGAACATACGAGTAATTAAAGCAACGCTTAATAGATTAGTTTTACTCTATAGAGTATCGTTGTAGACACTACCAAGAGTCGGAAGCATACGATCATTAGCACTGCAGTCTTGCTGGCTAGACAGCTAAACGATAATCGATATCGTCTTAGAGCAAGCCTAATGACCGACAGTTGCCTTGTTTCTACGTCATTATTATCATATTAGCTAGTAAGTTCATATTCTATCTCTACAAGAGAACATATAACCTCTTGAATCAAACTCTGTCGTTTTTATGCAGTTCGATTGGTTGGCTTTTCTCCGCTCCAAGCAAATGGACAGGCAGCATTTGAGACCTTATTTAGCACGACTCCGTATCAAAAGGTCCTATTCGCAAAACGTCTTATGAACAGATCGTCCTATTCTCAAAAAGACCTATTAGCAGAATGACAAAGTAGTCATGCTAAAAAAATACTGCTTATCGATTTTTCGTCATGGTTCATTGTACAATTTATTTTAAAAAGTAGGGAACGGAAGAGGCGGCACAACTATGGTTTAATTACTTAGATGATACAGAAAACTTTAATTTCCGTAAAAGTTCTTGTATTTCGCTTTAACAAGGGTTCTAAAGAACAGTACAGAATCGGTTAAGATCAGATAAATCTTTATCTGATCCACATCCTTTATTCTCTAGAAAGAAAAAAGGATAATTTTCAAATCATCTTCAGGAAAGACGTGTACTGGGGCAGCCCTTTTATAGTTTAGAGCGCAAAATCTGCACATTCATTCAATATTTCGGAATGGAAATAACCCTGGTTGTGTGAAGTAGTCCAAGCGCGCAGTTTTCCGGAAATCGACGTCCGCTCCGGCCATCAGCGGAGATCATTTCTTATTTCCGTATTTAACGTCGTCAAATTGGATGCTCTCGATGGTCGGGTGTCGGACAGTGAGTGATGACAGCTCAACTTAGACTCGTTATCAGCTCATTCGCGCCACTAGCTCGTGTTTACCCGTAAATATTAGGAAGAAGAGATTGAGTTTTTATAAGATACTAGACTAGCTAGCTAGTAGAATAAAGTAGCTCTTTTTGAATAGATAGATGTGATAAAAAAATATTCTTGGGTCTACCCAACATGGTCATAAAAAGTCGCCGTCAGATAACAAACATATAAAAGTCATTCATCCGACTTGTACCAAAAAGTAACATGTAAACAAGATTTTTGTTTATAAAAATATTTTGATAATTTTGGTCTGGGTCTTGGTGTTCAATCATGTAAATTGGTCTTCGCGTTTATGAGATATTAACTCTTTACTGAATGCCAAGTGAAAGGGTCAAGGACCACCCCCTTAGCGCGATAAGTTTGTTTTAAACGTGTTAGCGACACTGCCTTTACGTTTTTTACCCGACTGCTGAAGGAGGGTAATGTGTTTATCAGTCTATGTACCTATGTATGTTTGTTCCTATATTCGCGTTGGCCGATTTTGATGATTCTTACGTTAATCGATTCGTCTTAAACCTGCTAGTGTCACTGGCTACATTAAAATTGGAAAATAGAAAAATGGCGTATTTTGGGCGAAATATTGTGGGAATTTAACTAAAAACTTATAAATAAAAAAAGTTAATTCAAAAAATCAAAAAACCACACACATATTCGCGAGCTGGCTAATCAAAACCAGATGTAGACTCCGACTGCACAGCATGATTTTCTTCTTGTTTACGTCTCTTTAGTTCGCTTCTTAAGCAGTCAGATTTTTTGATTTTTTGAATTAATTTCGTATCGTTTTGAAATATTGGAATACATTGGCAGACAGGTGTTAATGACTTTTATTTTGTTGTTATCTGGCGGTAACTTTAGGTCATGCTAATCCAGGAAATGGTACTTACCGTACCATCCAGCCGTTAGGACTTGAAAAGTAACAAAAAGTCAGACAGACAAACAAACAGAGTTGCTTTCGCATTTATATTAGCAGGATGGATAAGTAGGTACATGAATTGACTTTTGTACATATTATACCTAAACTAGATCAAATATTTTCAGAGCTGATCGAAATGTGTCGAGTAAGTAAGTAACTATACATAGCAAGAATAATAGTAATCAAATGCAATGAACCAATGTTCCACATACAATTTGCGATTACCCGCGCAGCCGACTACGTAGCGAACCCACTCTGATTTGCTGCTAAATTACGCGGAATCCTGTTATATACCCACTGAAACGCTTCAGTATATATCCATTAGTCTTCGTCCAATTTCACCAATATTAAAGAACAATAGGTTCCGCCAGCGGCTTCGTCTGCGTGAAAAGTGCTTTTTTATCTAACAGATCATTATACCTGTTTTATCGGGATAATATGGCGTATGTGAGCACATCTGACACACATGGCTGTAATCTACCTCTGTGCCAAATTTCATCCAGATTCGTTCTGCCGCGTTTGAGTAACAAACCTCCATCCATCCAAACTATGGCATTTTACATTTATAATAGCTTCAGCCAGCGGTTTCGCTCGAGTGGAAAGTGTTTTATTATCCTCCTCCTCTCTTTTTAACCGACTTCAAAAAAAGGAGGAGGTTCTCAATTCGTCGGTTTATTTTTTTTATTATGTTCCCCGATTTCTCAAAGACGCCTGGACCGATTTCAAAAATTCTTGTTTTGTTTGAAAGGGTATACTTTCTAGTTGGTCCTATAGTCATCAGATCAGGATCTGATGATGGAATCCTAGGGAAATCGAGGGAACTCCTCAAATATTATAGGCATACACATAACGATTTTGGTATTTTCATCAATAATGCAATCATTTGCACTCAGAAAGTATCATTTGATGAAGTGGAACTGATTAAGAAGACCACATATGGCCACTGAAACTCCTAAATGCTAAGTATGTCACGGGCATAAGATATCTCGAATAGTTAACCGACTATAATGAAGCAAATACTTATAAATAAATGATACTGATGAAAATGGCACCATCGAACTGATCTGATGATGAAGCCGGAAGGTAGACACTGGAACTCTGAAATAAAACAATGTATCCTAGTCGTGATTGGGCTTATTGGAATCACCATTTGCTGTACTTTGACTATAAATGATAATCATGTTAATTGGAGGTACCTACCAAAACTAAATAAAAGAAAAATGAAAAACTTTTAACAAAAAATCAAACCGACTTCCAGAACAAAAAACTACAAAGCAGAAAATAAATTTCTTTTCCGAAGTCGGTGTCAAAAAACGGATAACAATGGGAACAAAATACACCGACTTCGGAAAAGAAATTTATTTTCTACTTTGTAGTTCTTTGTTCTGGAAGTCGGTTTGATTTTTTGTTAAAAAGGTTTTTTTTTGTGTTAATATGTCTCGTGCTCGATTCGCATCGGGCTAACCGCCTGTAACTGCTAAAGCCCGTTCATACCAATTTGTCTAAATGGAAATCATAACTCCACACCAGGGTGGTCCCAGCCACCGCCGGGGGCGACAGGCTCACAGGGGGTGACAGGGGGACGAGCAGTTATCCACACAGCGATCAAACTTTAACTATGGCAGCCAGTTTTAGTTGATAAAGAGTTTCCGTAACTAGATCGTAGCGGTGATTTGTCAAATAGGCTTGCTTCGTTTGACTGTGTAACAAGCAAAAGCTTTGTATTTTCGTTATTTGAATTATGGTAAAATTTGCCATAGTTTGCTTTCTTGGTATTATGTAGATTCTTAATGGTAAGATGACACGAAAACCAGCCATGAAACTATGTCACTATTTGGTATATTTTAGTCATGTGATTGTGTGTTGCACCCCTGCCTTACCCTTCGGGAAATACTGGCGTAATGTTAAATTATGTGTCAAGATATTAGCTTATAGTAACTACTAGTGGCCCGCCCTGGCCTCGCCTGGGTCATAATAATTTATAGCCTATATTCATCTAGAATAATGTAGGTACCTTTCAAATGGGGACAGATTTTTTAAATTGTTTGTAATTAGTGGTTTCAGAGATTATCTTACATGTCTGGATAAACTCATAAAATCTCGGGCTCTCTCTTTTTATTGCAAAAGCCTGGCTGATAACTACATCCACCTCCATAATCCAATACCTACATTGTCATCATTTATCAAGAATGGTTAACATTCAGGTAGACATTCGAGTACCCATTACGTGCGCTATCTCCAATCAGGGCCTCAATGTCGGCACTATCGGCTCATCTGGTCGCGCATTGTGGTCTGCTCATCAATGGCCAGGCCGTCTATTGTGGTCAGCTCATCAGCGGTCATCTATTGTGGCTACACAATGGCCTTACCGCGAGACTGACGGACCGAGTGCCTCCACTATGTATTCCGATTGATTTCTTTCTGCACATCCACGCATAGATCGGTTTTTAAATGGGAATAAATATACTTAATGTATGTAGATATTGTAGATATGTAACAGACAACGGGTATGTTTAACTAATAATAGACCGCGATCCTCATCCATCTTAATTTGCGTGGGATGAGGGTTGGCTATTAAAATAGACGCAGATTATGTGGGTCGTATTCGACCTTCATAAATCTGAAGATTTGTAACAGGAATGACGTAACTGCGTTACCATTATAATTTAATAAACTTTTTTTAGGTAAACGAGCTTTAAACTATTTAAAAAAAAACTTTTTTTACTCAATCGTATGCGTAAAATTTTGCTCGATCGGACATCGGAAAGTGGGCACACAGCCACTAGAACAGGTGACACAAATAAAATCTTGTAAAAAAAGCGAACTCGCTCTGCAAACAACAACTTATGCTTGTTCACACACTACACAACGTTTCTTAAATAAAATAAACAAACACAAAGCCAGCTTGCTAGAACCGAAGCCAACAATATGAAACTACAAGTTTAACATAAGTTAAACACAATTTCGCGTAAACTGTTCACATAAGCACCCTGCTCCGTCGTTCCAGCTGACAGCATAATCCCTGGCTGCAAGGTAACTGTGTAACTGTGTAACTGTGTGCAGACAGAGATCCCGCCAATGTAACTGTGTGTCTGTGCAGACAGAACAGCATTTGTTACGACGGCACGGTGCCGGTAATCCGGGCCAGACGGGAGCTGTCTGTAATAGGAGTAACTGGGGATAGTGAGATAACAAAGCCACAGTGATATTGGTGGAAAATAGACACTAATACTAGCCTGTTCCTTTCCAAATTTTTTACTAGCTTCTGCCAGCGGCTTCGCCCGCGTGAAAAGTGTTTTATCATCCCAATGGAACATTATACTTGGATGAAATGCCTATGTGTACCAAATTTCATCCAGATCTTCAGCCGTTCTGGCGTGATTGAGTAACAAACGTCCATCCAAACTTTAACATTTATAAAATTATTAAGAAGTAAGATAAGATAGTGAGATTGGAACAAAATGTAAACAGCTCACAATTTAGGAACCATTATTATTAGTGTTAATTTTAATCCATGGTAGGTACTTGGCCACTGGGCTCACCCAGTTGTAAATAAATACCCTTGTGCCTATTGGTCTAGCTCAGTTCTATCACAGTTATATATACTGTGGTTCTGTCTCCTGCTTGATAAGGAGGAAAGAGAAAATTATGTTATTCTTACTGCTATTTTACTATTCATTGACCGAGTTGTGTTTACTCATAAGTTTAACACGAGCCAGACAAGGCTACGTCATACGTCACCTACATTGAAAAATATACTTTACACACGTTGTTACGTACTCCAGTTGTAAACTATGCTTAAGGAGAAAAGTGAAAAAATGTTATTCTTACTCCTCGTTTCTCCGGGACTGATTCTAGCTTTCAGGATTTGCAGAGGAGGGAAATAGTATAGACGGCTTGTACCGTAAAAAAAAGTCTATCCTTACTCATTATAGAGGATTTTAAATGCACAGCCGTTTCTCCCTCTGATTGTTCAAAGCCTGGCGACACCTCTCGAGCGTACGTAACAATTGCGCGCCAAATCCAATTTGCTACCCCTGACTGCCGCCCTCCCTGCGCTCCGTGCTTCACAGCCCCTGGCCCGGCTGCCAGTCTGCCGACACCCCTCGGCGCTGTCGATATAATATCATATGTTGTGGATAACGTATTAATAGGAACACGTGTAGGTACTTCGATCTAAGGTGTTGTGTTCATGAAAGATGAAAGTTTTCCCTTGGAGAGTGTTTTTTGCTAATCTTAGAAAGGCTTTAATGACCATGGATAGCGACCCACGTAGCATTAGGTATCCTGTTTAAATTGAATACAAAAAACTCTACCTTAATATTCTGTTTTTAAGAGTAATTTATTTGTTACAGTTTTATTTCATACCTAGGTAGTGTTTTATTAGACTAGTGCATTTGTGTAGGTGTTTTACTGTTTTCCTGTATGAATACAATGTTACTGTAACCTAGAATTTAGAAATAATTAATAAAATTTTAATTAAAAAATTACATTAAAAATATTTCAGTTCTTGATTTTCAGGAATAGAAAATATAGTAAGATAGGTATCCTACGCTATAAAACTTAGGTAGAGATGAAACCAGCTTCACGATATAATTCATGGTTTGATTAACTTTAGGTAGCTACATTTCCCAGAGGAGTTGGGAGTCCCTCGGACTCCCGCGGCTGAAGTGAAGGACTCTCCACTCCACACCGGCAAAATGTAAAAAGTTTAATAATTCGCGAAATTATTTCATTTCTATGAATATTTTCGTATTTAGAGAACCCCTCGCGAACCAAATCTGAATGTTTTATTTATATAGTCATTTTCTTCGGTGAACCAGGTTAATTTTAAAAATTTGGATTTGGGAAAAGCCCTTCACAGTATTCGCAGCTGCAGCTCCTGTAAGCCAGCTAGGATTGCCTAACGGTCACCACGAGAAGTTTGGAGTCCCGGAGAAACGATTAAACTGTCTTGGATCCCGCAATGGAATTAATTACAAAGGACAGCGAAGAAGTAAGGAAAAATATAATACGTACAAAGCATTAACGTTATCTACCGCCGCGTCATTTAATCTAAAACAAAGCTGTATTATTTTAAATATACTCTCAGAAAGCTTGCTGAACCGACCCTCTCCTACCGGTTATATTTCAACCGGGTTTACTTGCGACACACAAAGTATATACTTATTTACATTTAAATCTCAGCCTTCTCCTCGCTATATTTGGGTCAGCTTCTACTCTAAACAATTACTGCGGAATTTACTTGAAAAAGCTACTTACTTAGGTCCCAAGATCATAATTTTTCCTCAAGTATTTAGTAAATAAGTAGGTATGTCTAGCAAACTGTACGTTATAACTTGACTTACGACTTTACTTTCCTTTTACATTGTTTTTTGTTTATTGAATAAGTCTCGAGGAGCTCGTGGCTAAATAATAACAGCCACACTGGTCGATCACCGAGGTTAAGCAACGCTTGACGAGGTCGGTCCGTGGATGGGTGACCATTTCAACATACCTAGTTTCCTCCGTGCCTCGGAAAGCAAGTTAAGCCGTTGGTCCCGGCTCTCATTTGAAGATCTTTGACAGTCGGTACGAGTAGTCAGAAGCTCGAGATCTGACACCAGTCTTACCAAGGGGTACCGTGTTACCCAGTTACTGGGTTGTGGAGGTCAGATAGGCAGTCGCTCCATGTAAAACAGCTGAATCCGGTAAGACTGGAAGCCGACCCCAACAATAATTGGAAAAAAGGCTAGGTAGATTGATTGATTGTTTCTTAAATAAGTCTCAGATACCTACTTAGTAGCCCACTAGTCAACTATAATCAACAGACTTATGTACCTACCACCTAAGGTTAAAGGAGTCAGCCTGAACATCCTTTTCCAAAATACGCCAATCAGGACACCAGCCAAAGGTACTATCTGTCCCAGCTGGTGCTTTCTTCGAGAAGACAGGAAAATGAAAAGCAAGTAAACACACAAATGGCCTCGTCATGCAAGAAGTAGCCAACGACACCACGTGGTAGCTTGAAACTTGAAAGTGTCGGCAAGTGAGCATCGCGTGTCAATCGCTTACACAGCTAACACCCTCCTGACACGGCGTTACGTGTCTCTTAACCCCGAGGATGAGGTCAAAGGTCAACGAGGTCTCACTTAGACACTATGAGGAGATACAATACATAACATAGGTACTGTCATAATATTGACGTGGATTGAGGATAAAGTAATGGGTAATTTAGAATTTATCAGTCTCGTGCCTCTCCTGTTATTTTTACGATTTTATGCACGTTTTCCTTTGCAATTTGAACAGGATAAAATAAATAATTCGACTATGAATGAACCTACAGCTACTTACGATGACTTTGGCAACGCCTAAAGCCAATAGTAGCATTATCTTCCTCGTATTGCAGAGAAAGATAGATAGGTCCGTAAGCGGGTAGGCTGGCTGTATGGTAAGCCAATCTTAAAAAATGTATAGTTCTGTCAGGATCACGTCAACTTAGCCGAGGTACCCCGTCTTTAGCTGTCAGCTTTTACATAGCGCCTAGAAGATAATATAGCTTTTCTGTAAGCTACATTCGTTGAATTGGCTGATATAGTAGCTAGGTGTAAGAAAAGACAGAAGTATTTATTGGTGTTAGCTAGACGAAACAGGACTATAAGGCTTAGCTGCTTGACCAAGTTTGCCAAAAACACTTAACCCCGTATCCCCGAAAGAGTTAGGCACAAGCTTATAGTATAGCCACAATTCGCCAGATATGTATAATAAGTTCCATGTGGTCAGGCTATTGTTATCACACGGGGTCAAGTCCAAACTCAAGGTTCCATGGAAAACATTCAATAACGTTTTGTCCGTCTCGGCAATAATACCCAGGAACTCAGCAGCAGTGCTTGCAACCACCAACCAACCAACGATAAAATAGTAGATTGTTTACCTAGGGAGCAAACAATTATTTTAAAGGCTTGAGTGTTGGATAAAAAAAAAAATTGAATCCCGAGCGTAGCGAGTAGTTCCAAAGTAGAATCCTGAGTGCAGCGAGAGATTCAAAATACGTCACTCGAACTGAAAATAGTGTTGCTCCCGAGGTGGACACTCTACTTTTTATCACCCTCTATGAGAAAATAAGTAATTGCAACTTATGAACAAGAACGTTACGTTTATTTATTTACATAAAATTAAATACCATAAGACATAAAACTAAATAATTAGAGGCTAATGTTTATATTTAACATTTATGGAAGTGCATCGTAACAATTTTATTAGTGTCATCCGTTACAGTCGTAGATTTATTTATACCTTAGGAATCAGAAATAATCTCGGAAAACGCTGTCTCAGGGTGAAGTTTTTGAGAAAATTTATTATAATACTTTCACTTGAGGAAGACGCGCTCATTTTTAATAATTCTAAAATCTGAATTTGAAACAACTACGAACGAAGGCAGAATGCATTTAAGGCGGTACCCCGAGCAAAACGCCGCGCAAGCCGTTTTTGTGCTGTTTTTAGGAGCTATCTACTCGTTATTTAAAAAGAAATATCAATTAATAAAAATACATTAAATTTCTACATAATATTGATTCTAAAATGGTAGATTTAGTTTTTTTTTAAATGTTTTATATATTTCACTAATCTCCTTCCAAAAAAACATAAAATGAGAAATAATTATTGATATTATACATCTCCTCGTAAAGTGTTCATTAATTATTTTTTGTACTAACACTAATGGATAGACAATTTAATAACGAACATTTTTGTAGATTATTTTTTTTCAAATTACCAAAATTCGATTTTATAAAGATTTTATTCTAAAATCTGGGCGTATTCACTACTGTAATTCATGCGTCACCAGTGCCGCTAGACCAATAGGAATGCTCATATCTCATGCTGATTTTTTGGTCAGTGTACCGTCTTAAGGCGGTACCCCGAGCAAAACGCCGCGCAAGCCGTTTTTTGTGCTGTTTTTAGGAGCTATCTACTCGTTATTTAAAAAGAAATATCAGTTAATAAAAATACATTAAATTTCTACATAATATTGATTCGAAAATGGTAGATTTAGTTTTTTTTTTAAATGTTGTATATATTTCACTAATCTACTTCCAAAAAAACATAAAAATGAGAAATAATTATTGATATTATGCATCTCCTCGTAAAGTGTTCATTGATTATTTTTTGTACTAACACTAATGGATAGACAATTTAATAACGAACATTTTTGTAGAATTACTTTTTTCAAACGACCAAAATTCGATTTTATAAAGATTTTATTCTAAAATCTGGGCGTATTCACTACTGTAATTCATGCGCCACCAGTGCCGCTAGACCAATAGGAACGCTCATATCTCATGCCGATTTTTTGGTCAGGGTACCGTTTTAATTTCGCGCGTTGTTTATTTTTCATAAACTTTTTGTTTTAATTTGGTGCGCACGCATTTTTTCAGCTAGTCACATATTCAATACATTGTTCCCGCATGGATTGATTCATCTCTTTGCTGATTGGAATATTTACTAACAATATCCACGTTCCAAATTCAAATCAATTTTAGTCCCTAAATAGCTATTTTGGTCCCTGTTTACGAGGAATAAACTAGCCCTTTTTGAATAGCTGTGATAAAAAACACTTTTCATCACTTATCTCTCCTGCCTCACCTAATGTGACATAAACAAGCCATCGACAAAGCACCATTTCGGAGTATTGATCGGTATAAGGTGGATATGTCTCGAGATAACGCCACGACGTCACCGCGACGCTCAAAGCGGTTCATAGCGTGATCTATGAGCTGAGGAATGACTGCCGACAGGCACAAAGGACTCAAGATAAAAAATGAGAAAAGATGAGGGTCCTTTGTGTGCTGAAGAATGTAATGGAAGTTATGTTGATGGCGTTAAAGAGATTTTTGGGAAGGAGAAAGGGATTGCAGTATTTATCTATTTATCAATTCAGAAAATTGTTAAGGGAGCTTGATCGATTAAAGTCTGCTTGTAGGCATTTAACTGAAAGCATGTCACATTAGCCACTTTATATGTTAACCAATCTAAGTGTAGGACAGACAAAGACAAAAGACAAAAGATATTTATTTCAACTGGGCCACCAAGCGGCACTTTTGAATGTCACAATTTAAATTTAAATGGAATACAAGTTGATTCTACCGTGCATTCGGAAAGTAGCTAGTTATGGAGAAGAATGCACAAGAAACTCCATACTTTTTAAATTTACATGGAATAAAAGTTGATTCTACCGTGCATTCGGAAAGTAGCTTGTTATGGAGAAGAATGCACAAGAAACTCCATACTTACTCTTTTAAAAAAGAAAATGATTCTACCGTGCATTCGGAAAGTAGCTTGTTATGGAGAAGAATGCACAAGAAACTCCATACTTACTCTTTTTAAAAAAAAAGAAAGATTTTTACAATATTTAGGTACATGAGTACATACATTAATAAATTCACATATGTGAGGACAATGCACCCAGAATAGCACTACACACTATACTTTGTAAAGGTATAAAGTATTAAAAGTACTCACACATGTCTTTGCAGTTATACAATAGGTACTAGAAAAACATCAACATCCGAAGCAGTTGAGTTATGACCAATCCCAACTGACGGCGCCCGTTCACGAACATGACGCATGAATCGCCACCACCCAGCTCAACCATCATGAAGGGAACCGAATGATCCAACACACGCGCCACCATCAGAGAGACATTTGAGAGAGCATGACACACTCAACTGCCAGGGCACACACAAGTCAACGAACGACACATAGGTATGCTGTGCAGCTATACAATACTAAAAGAAATCGAGTCTATACAACACAAACATAAACATATCATTTGTTTTTGCGCCCTAGTGGTTGTGGAGCAGGACTAGCATTGAGCCAAGCATTTTTATCAGTGATATAATCCCCCAACTTATAATATGCCTGCCTGCATAGTGTGCGTTTTATACAATTTTTAAATTTCGTCTCATTCAGTTCTAGAATATGGGGAGGAATTTTATTGTAACATTTTGTACAGTACCCCATGAAAGATGAGGCCACTTTTGCCAGTCTGAAACCTGGTTGAACTAATTGGTCCCTATTTCTAGTAATGTAATTATGTCTGTCTCCGTTTTTACTAAAAAGATGTAAATTCTTTCTCACGTACATGATGTTTTCATAAATATATTGACAAGGAACCGTCATGATGTTAATGTCCTTAAACAGTTCCCTTAGAGAATCACGGCGGCGAAGATTGTAAATCGCTCTGATGGCTCGTTTTTGCAGAATAAAAATAGACTCAATGTCTGCAGCCCTTCCCCATAGTAAGATACCGTAAGACATTATACTATGAAAGTAACTAAAATAGACTAGCCTAGCGGTATCCACATCAGTAAATTGACGAATCTTTCTGACAGCATAAGCTGCCGAACTCAGCCGCCCCGCAAGTGATACTAAATGAGGACCCCATTGTAACCTTGAGTCTAGCGTGATCCCCAGGAAAACCGTTTTATCGACGAATTCGAGCTTCTCCTTGTTTAATATAATGTCACAATCAGCACTTTTGACATTTGGCAACGAAAATTTTACGCATTTGGTTTTTTTACCATTTAATACTAAATTATTGGCAGTGAACCAATCCTGAACCTGCCGTAGCGCGTTATTTACGTCGTCAACCTGACAAGTACGTCTATTTACTTTAAAAACTAAAGATGTGTCATCAGCAAATAACACCATATTTAGTTTGCCTTCGAATAAATGGGGTAAATCGTTTACGTATATTAAAAATAAGAAAGGACCTAAAATTGAGCCCTGGGGTACCCCCATTTTCACATTTAACCCCGACGAATTCACACCGTTTATTTGAACTAATTGTTGTCTATCACTCAAATAAGATTTAATCAAACTTAACGCTGATTGACCTAGCCCGTAATGCTCAAGTTTCAGAAGTAATGTTTCATGATTAACGCAATCAAACGCCTTCGACAGGTCGCAGAAGATACCTATGGCATCCTGCGACTCTTCCCACGCATTAAATATGTGTTTTAATAGGGTGACACCAGCGTCAGTTGTACAACGTCCTTTGGTGAAACCATACTGTTTATCATGTAAGATGTTATTCGTATTAAAATGAATGAGCATTTGATTTAGCATTATCTTCTCAAATACCTTGCTGAAAACCGGCAACACGGATACTGGTCTATAATTATTTGTGTCTTTACTGTCCCCGGATTTAAAAAGTGGTATAACCTTACTATATTTCATTAGATCCGGAAAGACTCCTTGATCCACACACAAATTGAAAATCAAAGCTAAGTACGGCGCTATAGTCTGAATAATGGAGGAACAAGCTTTGATGGACATTCCCCATAGATCTTCGGTCGGTTTTATCTTGATTTGCTTAAAAGCTTTTATTACTGTTAAGGGGTTTATATGTGAAAAGTTAAATTCATTGGGGCAGGCTGAAACGTTCGCGTTTAATAATCCAAAAGCTAGCGAGGGCGAAGAATTTAAGGTTTCAGTAGTTTTAATTGGGATGTTGGTAAAGAAATTTACAAACTCTTGAGCAACTGTTTTGTTATCTCTAATAAGTCCGTGTGTGGTCTCAAGTGTGTAATCATTATTATTTCTTTTATTCCTGTTCGTTTCATTGTTTATAATTTGCCAAACCGTCTTGATTTTATTTTCTGCTAATTTAACCTTATTGCTAATGTACAAGGCCTTAGCTGCCTTACATGTATTTTTAAAAATTCTTGAGTAAGTAGCAACATACTTATTAAACGTTTCAGTATTAATAAAAGGCTTAAGGCCGTAAAGTTCGTAAAGTCTTTCCCTACTTTTTCTAAGTCCTGTAGTCGCCCAGTCACTGAATAAAAACTTAGGGCATATAGTTTTAGTTTGCTTCTTAAAAATTGAATTGAAATCTTTTTGAACCACTGAAAAAACTTCATCATACAAAATATTACCATCATTCACTGTGAGGTCCTGATCTCTTAACTTATTGATTAAAGTGCTGTTAAATTTATTTAATTTACCGGATGTTATTGGTCTGGATTGAATCTGCACTTGTTGTTTTAGCATAATGGACTCAAAGGCCACCAGTAGCCCACTATGATCCGAAGGCAAATAATTAATAATGGCCTTGTCAAAGTAGTTGCAGCAACAAAAAACATTATCAATACATGTAGCAGAAGTCAATGTAGTTCGTGTTGGTTCCATAAATACATGTGACAAATTAAATGATTTAAAGAGATTTAATAACCTACTGCTATCTGAATTTTCTTCTAGAATATTAATATTAAAGTCACCACAGACAATTACTTGTTTATTACCAATTGCAAGTTTAGCCAAAACATCTTCCATTACTGACTCGAATATAGAGTAGTTTTTATAATCAGGGGGTCTGTAAACGCACACTATGACATGCTTATCCAACTCAACACAGGACAGTTCAACACTATGTTCAACTGATAGGTCTACTATATCTTTACGGGGTTTTGATTTAATACCATTTTTAATTAATATAAGTGAACCCCCATGCAACATAATATTTCTGTTAAAACAGCTGCCCACAGTATAATTTTCATAATTGATTAGCATTGCATAATCTTTCAGCCAATGCTCAGTAAAACAAACAATTTCGAACCTTGTTTTTTCCAAAAACAGTTCGATTTCTAATTGCTTCGAAGAAAAGCCCTGAATATTCTGATGGAATAATTTCAGAGAATTCTGCTCAGACCTTTTCTTGAAATTAAATTTTTGCGAGCAAGAAGGTACCTTTTTGTTGGTGGATATACTCTTATTTATTCTGTTATTGGTACCCTCCCTTGTCCTATCAACTAGTTTAAAGAATAAATATTAATAGCATCTTTGCTAACGTTATTCAAGGTATTTACCACCTTTAAATTAGTACTATTACTAATATCAATAATTGTTGGATACTTCGACATACTACTTATGTCTGAGTTTATTGTATAAGATAATAGCCGAGCTATTTGATGTCTTACCCTAAGAGGCAGATACAAAGTATTGCCTGTCGACTTTAATTTATCAACAAAAATGTTGATGTCAAAAAAAACTAGTTTGTCACTATAGTGACTCACAAGAAAGTGCAGATGCTTATTAAGCATGTGAATGTGATTATTTTGTCTATTTGACAATTTATCTAAGTAAGGGAAGGCACACAAAATAATTTTATTGCAATTTAACTTTAACATCTCTTTTACATACTCAGTGATGTCATCTTTTTTTACATTTTTACTATTACCTACAAATACAGTTATATTGGTATCTGGTTTATATAAATTCTTTGTCACAGATTCCATTATTTTCTTGTAAGATGACCCGGGCATGCAATAATTAAAAGTGGAATGATGCTGACTGCCATTTATTAATTTACCTAAACCCCTTCCTACACCATCCGAAAACATAACCGAATGAAAACCTTCGTAACTATGACTAAATAACAAGCCAGCACTCCCAGGCCGGTCTACTTGAGGCAAAGCCTGTACTATATTAGATATGTCTTGTACGAAGACACTATCTTGAGGCACCCTCTCAGCTTGGACTGGGTCCTCCGTAGCATCAGGCTGGACTGCAACTAGGTTTGAGACTGTCTGGCAGTTACACTGACACAACACTAACTCATTTGCGGCCAAAATGTGTTCTTTTATTTGTAATTTTGAATTTACATATTTATTGTAAAGAGAACTAAGTCTGTTCTCAAGTACCTGGATTTGTGTCTGTAAGCGGTGTGTGTCAATCTCATAGATATTTTTGCTGTCTTCTAATTTAATTTCATAATTATTTAATTTATTAAGTAGGTCAACACGTTCTTTCCTGAGTGGAATATTTTTAATGAAGAACTTGTGTTGTTTCCTAAACTTGTTACAATTTCTTATTAGTCTATTTAGTTTTGCATATTTCTTAAGTTTCTTATGACTAACTTTGTTAAAAAATTTCTGATTTAAAAAAGAATCTTCAGTTAAATCAATAGTAGGTATTGAAACAGGCTTACAATTAGATTTAATAAGTTCATCATACAAATGGCAAGTTTCATCAACCTGGGTTGACTCCTGTTCTTTTTGTAATTTTAAAATATGAGTATTTGCATGAATCAGTTCTTGTTCAAGATCCCTAACTTTATTTAAGGCCTCCTCATATAGATAACTGCAGTTATTGAAACCATCCGTGACTACCCTCAGTTGGTCGCGTTCATCCACAACATTCTGGTATTGCTGACTTAGTTCAACTAGCTCCCGTTTAAGGATTGTGTTTTTATATACAATATTCTCAACTTCTACTTCACAATCCTCTCTTTCTTGCAACATCTCACGACATTGGCTTTGTGAGTCTTTCAGTTCCTGGAGTGCTGTTCTCAATTTAATTTCTAAGTCCTGAGCAGTAGCCTTACGGGTCAACACAGGCATGGTTTCAGGATAGGTTACTGGAAATAGAAATAAAGTAACGGTGAGAAGCAAAGGAATGAAATCACGCGTAGGAAAATCTACATTCAATCTCGATCTTTTTTCCATGTTCGTTCTCTCATCTAAACTAAGATAAGCACCAGAAAAAACCAGGGTATGACTTGCTGAACAATTTAATGCCTAGAGGACGACATTTCTTATTCACAAGACAGCCTGCATTGCAATGAAATAGAAAACGACTGTAAATTTAAATTAATTAAAAGCCCAGCGCCGTCCACTGTCGATATGGAAGCGGATTCGCGGCGGGCGATCTGTATTCATGGCGCGCGGTCCCTGGGGTAGAAAATGTGACCATCCCGGTTGATTGCAGCCTCATCAGGACTTATTGCTTCATGAACGATCACATCTTCAGCTTTTATTGTAAGAGATAGTGGAATTTTGAAGTTATTATTGCATTGATCTTCCTTATGTGTGGAGTTTCTTGTCCATTCTTCTCCAGAACAAGCTACATTTCCGAATGGACGGTAGAATCAATTACCCCCGGTATCCCAGCTCGGAATTGTCGGGGGGTTGGTGTGGCGGGTTGTCGGGCGCGCGTTGTCTGCTGTGATTGGTTGAATGAATTTTCAACAGCCAATCGCAGCGGATAGCGCTTGCTTGGCAGTTTGTCGCATTGGTTCGCCGATGATTTTGAGCTGGGAAACTGGAGGTTAGTATTAGATTCAATTTTTTTTTTTTTTGACGTTCGAAAGTGCCGCTTAATGGCCTAATTGAATAAATAAATTTTGATTTTGATTTTTTTGATTTTACTTTCTTTCTTTTCCTGTTTGACTTGATTTATGATTGAGCAATTTCATATATAATAAACATCATGATTTTTTTTTCTGTTGTTTTTTATATGACTGTATTTAGCCATTCATAAAAATATTCTATATAAATAATATTATAAATAAGGCCCAAAATTGTTATTTAATAATTATATTATCTTATCGAATCAAACTAATATTTGTCCTTGGCCCACTTCCTTACAAATACTCGCACACATATCATCCAGTCATATCTGTCTAGCTACACAATAGCGATCCATCCGGATCCGTCTGCCGCCATTAGTCACGATAAGTGGCAATCATGTGTTACTGCTGAAACCACTCTCATCTATAAGGTATCAAGCTAAGAGGTTCCGTTGTGAGCCACTGACGGATTACCAGAGGATCAGAACAGAAACATGCCATTACGTAATCCATTTATTCTTCCAACTCATTCATAACTTTAGTCGAAGGAGGTTGTAATAAAGTGAGGCTGTCTCATCCATATTGCGTTTGAGGAAGTATAGAATGATTTATTAAGACGTTACGAAGTCACATTTATTATTGAAGACAAAACTCATTCCCTAAATTGGCCAGAAGCTGAGATATCTCTGTATGGGTATAGTATAGTGAATCAAAACGATGCCGTCGGTGATGCGAAGTTAGAAATGTGCTCCGGATGCCGGAAATTGATTTACTTCCTTGATTCTCATTTTCAGAGCTCTCTAGTATTCACGCTCTGAGATATTATTAATCTGAGATCAACATTTAAAATATGTGTATCTTTTTAAACAAACCCTTGCCTATAAACCACACTTAGCTGAATCTCACCACCAGAACTCACGACCAGAAATAAGTATATCGATAAATAGTTATCGACGAAGCTGACGTCGGCGATCGGTCCCTTTTCCTACATTAGCATCCTAATGAAAGTAAACACTACATGGTCCACGTAGATATGACTCAGCTGTGTTTAACAACAAAATATTTGCTAACAAAATATCAGACTCGTCCTAATCCGCTGACGCTGCCACTCGATTGCCCTGGCGAAGTAAGCGTGAAAAGGAGGCTCTCGGGGTGCTTGCACCCCACCCTGATCGCGCAGCATCCAAGCCGTTGAAGAGGAATGTTTCCAAGGAATGGGGTCTCCGGATAAACTCTGATGACCTATAACAATAAGCATAAAGAATGTTGTGATTCAGCAAAGTAAATAAAGCGATAGTCGGTGCTGTTACTGTCCTAGATTTCTTAAAAACTTCCAAGATAAAATAAAATGAGAAGTTGTTACATAAATAATCAAATAATTATTTTACAAAGTTGTAACACGTCGGCAATACAAGCTGCAAGACGTTGAAGTTATGGCAGTCCTGAAATTATCCCTTAAACTTCAGCCATTCACATTGACCTTGGAAACATTGCCAACGATCCTTAACTTTTAAATGTGGAATTAAGTGTCGTTCATAATTTCACCTCCATGAGGACCAGGCAAGAAAAACAAATCCGTTAAATTTTGTTTTAGCACATGGGCATACAGGAGTCGATAAGTCCGTCAAAGTCACTCTTGATTACACAACCGTGTACCGTCGTTGTCTCGTTCACCCTCGACTACTGTAGAGAGACCCTCCCGGCCTCCCCTATGTTTTTGTTTTTTACCTACAAGTGTGCCAACATGTTGGCGGCCTGGGTTCTGCGCTGAATTGTCAAACAAGTCACGTGGCAAACAAAGGGTTGCTCTACCCTGTACAGGGACTAATTATAGGGCGATCGGACTAAATATTTGATGTGAAAAGTATACGAGCCTTTAGGAAAATGGACGGACATTTATGAAGCCATAAGTCTTAACACAGGAAGGGTTGTGGCTTTGTCTCGTAAAAGGGTTTAATGTTTTGCCCTTAAGGATATGGATTATCGAACACTGAGCCCGGAGTTATGATATTGTTTCTGAGAAAGGTAATTTGTTGTGATTTCATTTCGCTACTCTGGGCTTATTACAGAAATCTTTTTGAAGATGAAACTTTTTCGTGACAATTACTTAGTTCTCGAAAAATTCCCAGAAATTCATGACAAAATGAGAAAACCATTTTTTTCGACCCCTTCCCTCGACCATTCGTTATCCGTCTATTGAACTTGCTACAGGACACTTGGCTGCCGGCCAACACGCAGGAAATTGTTTAGTTCTACAAAGTTTTAATCTATTTAATGCTGCGGCTTACTACAAATATAGGCGTAGGACACATTGTAAATAAAATATTGTGTGGTCTTGCGAGTTACACTACGTAATTAAGATTTTATTGCATACAGAGAGTAGTGGATTACGCCTCACGCATTCATTATAATTATTATCTACTGGTGTAAAAATTGTCATGTAATAAGTACAAAACTGATTAACAATCACTGAGTAACACGTTAAACTTTACTTGTGAACATAGTTAATTTATTTACCGTAGTCAACAAAGCAGAACCCTCATTGACAGTGACAATCGTAATTTGTGTAACCTCCCACAATCAAAAATAAGACCTCCTCGATTCCAACTAATATTTACACATTGTAAACGATAACTCCTAAACACGTCCCTACACGGAACAAGAAGGGATTCATTCGCAATAAGCAATACTTACTTAGAGACGTTGAAATGGAGGGTCCTATCGAGAAGCCCTGGGGGACGCCGGCATTTCATCTACCCCACACGACGACTAGTTGGTGATTTTTATGCACATCGAGGGGGAGTAATGTATTTTATTCGAATGGACACGACTTTGAAGTCGAAAACTTTCGATTACTGAGGAGGGAAAGACGCAATGTGGTTTACCTTATCGAAAGCCTTGGAGCGAGCAATTTTATATTTCGTTTAAAATTTTCCGTATCTAATGGGTTTTTCTCTTTGATGCTGTTAAAGCATATGTCTTATATTTTTGGGCCCCCTTTTCCGCAGTTATTGCTATTCTTAATGTGAAAAGGTTTTGCTTATTTAGAAGGAAGACGGCGAAAGGGCCGGATTGAAAATTAGTTTACAAAGTTAATACGATCTTACATGGCTAGTCCCTTTTGATGACTGAGCAACATTTGCTAAGAAGTTTCTGTAGAGGTTGGACGTCAACGTGACTTCAAGCTTGAACTGTAAGCTGCTGGGTTGTATTATTAAAATGTTGAAATGTATAACATTGGCAAAAAGACGTGAGTTTGTACGAACTCATTGATTCGAGTATTATTTTCTCATCGAAAATTTACCACCCTTACGCGTTAGTTAAGAGTACATCGGAATTGCCACTAATCTAGACCGGCTTAGCGAGTACTGGCTACCCTCGAGGTGATTGACCCTTATCTACCATACTATCAAAATCAATACTAAAAATCGTCTTGTTTTCCTTCAGATGAGATGTGGAGCTCGGTGGAATGCGGCGGCAGTAACGGGCGCGCGGTGCCGTGTGCGCGCGGCAAACACTCGGCAACACTGCTGGGCGGGCATGTGTACGTGCTCGGCGGGAGAGGCGCGGGGGGTGCCGTGCCGCTCAGGGACTTCTGGAGATACAGCCTCGGTAAGTTCCATGTGCCAGGCTCTGCGGTACTTTAAAAAATTGCAGTGATACAGAGGTAGAGGCCAGAGTGACGAGATATGCTTCTACTTGAACAGAAGAGAGCTCTGATTCCCTGAATGCATACCATTCTGAATTCTCTTTAATTCAGCCAGAAGTTTAATACAGTGGGTATCTACCTATACGCACAGTACATAATTACGGCACATACTCAATTAAATACTTGTGAGTCACCATGAAAACATCAATCATCACTAGAACCATAAACAGACACCTCACTTTCCTTTATAACTGTAAGTCAAGCATTAATTAATCAAAGTCAGTTCTTAATACAATCAACAAACAACGTCCTCAAACCCAATTGTGCTCCTTGTGGGACACCGACCTGAATACGGCACTTCACATCAATCGAAGAGGCTGTCGTCAGCAGTCGTTGAAGGGTCCTCCACAAAAACGTGTCTTTTCTTCCTGGGAGCGTCTGCAGCAGCTTCCGACTGGCGTTTAATTAGGTCGAGCCTCATCAACCGACTCAAACGCTAATTACGAGTCGGAACTTTTTGCTGCACGAATGCGTAACGAGTCTTTTGTGTTGTTCTGATTCGGATTTTGTTGTGGAAGTGTTTGTGAAGTTTTTTTTTTGTTGTATTTCATTTCAGTTATAAAGATGACTTTTTTAAGATAAATATTTATTAAAAATATGATAATTTTGTGGTAATACCCCTTATTTGCATTCTATTAAGAAATGTCAGTCATTATTACCTACCGACTTAAAAAAGGAGGTAATCAATTCGACACGTATTTATTATTGTAGGAATTGCACAATATTCACACATGTTACTCTGTGTTTCTGTATAGGCTTATAAACATGTGATTAGAAGCCCACTCCCCTAGGTTGTAGCTATCGAGAAACACTGACTCCGGCAGAGAATTCAACTCCTTAGCTGTAGGTACGCATAATTAAAGTATTTCCAAAAGGTGTAGTGCGTATGGGTGGAATGTCACCATGTACAGTACCGCATCACAGTACGTCTTGTAGTCCGATAATGAAACGGGCTAGGCAGAATTAGATCATGCAATTTCATCGCACACTCCCTTAAATGAAACCGATAAATACCGACAAGCTGGCAACTCGGCAACGATGTTCAAGGCTATGATTCGACCAGTTCCTAATTACCGATGAGCATCTTGGCCCGTTTTTCGACTTCAACTCTAGAGCATCAAGCTAGTACTTGGCAGATCCATCCCAGAGAGCGAGAGCAGTACCTACCTGCCGCAATATATAATTACGGGCCAAATTTAAGTGTCAATGTCAACGTTACGCCAAAAAGCTCAAGATGGTCCGTAAGCGGCACCTCGGAAAGATGGAGCCGGGTGAAATTGGCTCTTTTTAGCGGAAAAAGGACACGCCTTTGTTTTAGCGGCATTAAATTTGACCAGATTGGCATCGCCCCATCTATGTTCTATGTTAGGGGGGTTTGGTTTCCGCACTTAGTCCCTCAAATGGACCTTTGTACGTGGGCCATGGCGGCCGTTGGGTGGTCATTCCAGCCTCCATGCATGCCCTGCACAGAGGACTGTCCGTTATGCCTATTGTGTGGAAGTGTTTGTTAAGTGAGCAGTGTCCCGTGATGGTCCCCGTCACCAGGCGCAGGCCATTCCTATCCAGGCGTAAAAGACGCCTGGTAAGCCTACTGTCCAAGGATGGCATAGCTTCTTTGGATTGTCTGCAGCCCACCAGTTCTCTGCCTGTGTCTGGGTGAATTCCTGTAGCCACATGCGTATTTGGTTGAAGGGGATGGGCACAACAGGTTCAGGCCCATAGATCGCTGAGCTGGATCCGCGTCTCGCAAGCTCATCAGCCGCGTCGTTGCCCAGCGATCCGCTGTGACCCTTTATCCATTGTAGTGTCACCGTGTTACGACTAGATACAGTTATTTGTTCCAGTGCGTTGTGACATTCTAGTATTAAACTTGATGTAATGTATTTTTTCCGTAAGGATTGGAGTACTGATGCACTGTCGGAGAGTATCTGTATGTGAGTGTCCGTAACCCTCCTGTCTTGTAGGGCATCGCCCCATTCGGGGACTGCCTCCAAAGACAGGTTCAAACGCTCCACCATGGCCTCACGGAGAGACCGGCAGCCTAATTGTGTAAGTAAATTCGGCAACGCAAACAATCTGTTTCTTTCCCAAAAACACACACATACACAAAAAAGTTGAATCTTTATTAAAAAATTTTGTGTATGTGTGTGTTTTGAAACAGATTGTTTCCGTTGCCGAATTTACTTACACAATTAGGCTGCCGTTCTGAGGCTCGTGCGCTGGACAAGTATCACTCAGCAACAGTGCTGTCGTCTGCATACTCAAAGGTGCCAGTGGTTTTAGCAGATCTTTTATGTGCAGCAAGAATAATGTTGCTGAGAGTACCGACCCCTGAGGGACTCCGGCATTAATATCCAATTGGTCCGACGAGCAGCCATCGATAACCACTCGAATGGACCGATCTCTCAGAAAGTCTGCAATACATTCACACAGACCACCGGGCAGACCGAATGATGGAAGCTTACCAATAAGGAAGAAAGAAAGAAAACTAGTTTATTAGGCACACACAGATACACACAATGTAGGTACAAATAACTAATTAATAATAGGTGTAATTTTAAAACAATTACATATATAGTGTGTCCCGCGGCTGCGCCAAAACGGTCCAGTTCAGCAAAATGCCAGACAACTGGGAGTTGTCTGACGCTGGTTTTCAACTGAACCTTACGTTGAAAACAAGTACGCCAATTGCACGGATGTGAATCAGTTTTTACGATGTTAAATATTTCGTGCCAGACCCTATCAGAAGCAAGCGCTTCCTCATGCCTCTCGATGGCCTCAGTTCAGATGTGAATGGCATACGCTAGAAGATCCCCAGTACACAGATTGCGGCGGAAGCCGTATTTGCGGTGAATCCCGTAAGCTCCCGTTCCAAACTCATACAGAGGATGGACGTTACTGAGATGAGTCTGTAGTTGGCTGGGTCAGCCCGACCGCCCTTCTTGGGGACAGGCTGGACGATGGCTTGCTTTCAAGCATTCGGACCTTTTCCAGTCTGATATGAAAGGCGAAACAAGCGTGTCAGGATCGGAAACAGTTCAGGCGCACAGGTTTTGAGAACAATTGCCGGTATCCCGACGGGGCCACTACGGAGAGGGGCGCGCGTCTCCAGAAAGTAGACATGAAGATACCGCAAAAATGGAGGCAAACAGGTTTGCTTTCTCCTCAGCGGAGTGGGCCAACGACCCGTCGGGTTTCTGCAGTGCTGGTAGTGAGGGACGGCAGAAATTCGATTCAACCGACTTTGCCAGAGACCAAAATTTTACTACATGATTCTCGTGACACTGGATTTTAATATAAAAGCCTGTGTAGATTTCATCCTTATGTTTTGGCATGTTAACAATTTCGTCTAGTTATTTTTACAACTTGTCTTCCAGGTACTGGAAAATGGGAGAAGCTGGAGAGTCGTGGCGATCCACCTCCTTCCCTGCAAGAACATAGCGCCACAGCGCACGAGGCCAAGCTCTACGTGTTCGGTGGAGAGGCCGGCGCGCTCTCCAACGAGACGCCGCTGTGGATCTACGACACTGAGGTAAGGACAAATAGTGGCCCTGTTCTTATGGCCCACGGGCCATGCCCTTGCTAAATTACCTATGGCTGCTCGTTACGGCTTTACTTTGACTAGAGATGTTTAAATTAGTGACATTCTAATAGCGTTAACGATGGTGGAAAAGTAAAAACCGGCCAAGTGCGAGTCGGACTCGCGCACGAAGGGTTCCGTACTTGGTAAATTGCGGTTTACGATTTATGACGTATTAAAAAAAAACTACTTACTAGATCTCGTTCAAACTAATTTTCGCTGGTAGTTTACATAGTAATGTACATCATATATTTTTTTTAGTTTTATCATTCTCTTATTTTAGAAGTTACAGGGTAGTGCTAGCTACAACACACACAAATTTTACCACTTTGGCAGAGTCTCTCGCGCAAACTATTCAGTTTAGAAAAAAATGATATTAGAAACCTCTATATACCATTTTTGAAGATCTATCCATAGATACCCCACACGTATGGGTCTGATGAAAAAAAAATATTTTTAGTTTTAGTTTCAAGTATGGGAACCCCCAAAATTTATTGTTTTATTTTTATTTTTGTGTGAAAATCTTAATGCGGTTCACAGAATACATCTACTTATAGGTCTACCAGAATCTCATGGCAAATGTGGAAATAAAAATTTGTTGTGTGCAATACTGGGGAAATTGGATTAAACGGTCTTGATACTGTTTATTTTTTATTTATGTCTTTAGTATTAATGAACATGAGGTACCTATATTATAGTAGTCACAGCGGATATTTGTGTCTATGAACTTGGTCCTGCGAACCATTGCGTAAGAAACAGTTTGTCATCGAGTAACTGCATAGAGTAAGCGAGATAGGACGATGTGACATACATAAGCGAGTGAAAGAGAGTTATACAATGCTATCTTCACCTTCAACATTGAAGCAAAAATAGCTACTGCGCGGGGTCTTGCAACAAATTCAGAGATACAAAGATCCACTGTGAGTATTATAGGTATGTGTAAGTGTATGAATAATGTTGTTATACAACGGGTTCTTAACATAGGAAAAATAAATCAATTGAATATAAATTTAAGTACTAATTTATTATATATCATTTAAATCATACTAATAACTTAAAACCTCATTCAGAACTAGACAACTAGAATACGATTCCATGAACTCCACTGGCATTTCAAAAACTTGTATCTTTGTAGTTTTAAGTCATCTCTCTCCATCAAAATGGTTCTTTTTCATTGGCATTTAACATATTCAAAATCAATCTCTTAATGTATAAAGTCTGTAAACAATAATAAAATGTATCATGTTACTTATAGTCATTCATCATCATCAGTCTATATATACTATTTTTGTATGTAAGTTTTATGGCCTGGTTGCTAGGACCTAGGCTGGTTGTTAGCCACGTCTTTGGAAAGAGTGTTGGATCTTATATTTATTCTTTAGTATGCATTAGAATGCGGATGTAACAGAGTCTAATGTTTTTTGGAGTATTTGGCAGCAAAATGTATCGAATCTGTCTTTCCAGTAAGCTTTGCAGAGGCAGTCAATACTACAATAAAATACTCCGCTTCACTATCCCGAGATCGCTTCTGTCAATGATTTTACAAATTGTTCAGTTGCGTAGACAGTTGAAACACAAAATTACACCAATAATATATCACAATATCCACTAGGAATCAATTTGCAAATAATATTACAAGCAACTGAACTTCACTCGACAAAATCCCGCCAAAAACTCCCGTCTATATACACGTCCCACTGCAGGGCCCAGATTATTACTTACGAAGAAAAATTAAGTAAGAAAAATATAAAATAAACTAAAAGTATCAAGACAAGTCAGTCCAACTTACCAGTCCACTCTACGACGCACTTTAAAATCAAAGATTGCGTTTGATTTACGCCTTCTTCTTCCCTTATTTTATGATACACATTGAAAACAATAAGTCTCGCTTGAGATCGAAGTGGGTTTTTCGACATTTTCACAAAAATACCAAATTTTCAAGATAATATCAAAAAATTTCAGCAGCGGTTGACACATCAAGTACTTTGATTTAACAGCTGACAATTGACATTGCCATATGAAAATCACAATTTAAAAAAAATAAAAAATGCCATGAGATTCTGGTAGACCTATACCAAGTTTCAACAGCATAGTTCTTATAGTTTCGGAAAAAAGTGGCTGTGACATACGGACGGACAGACAGACAGACAGACATGACGAATCTATAAGGGTTACGTTTTTTGCCATTTGGCTACGGAACCCTAAAAATGTATAGGACTGACAGTGAAAAGTGTATGGCGTTTTCGTCCTTCAGTCGTTTCTCCACTCCCTGCTAACGTCGATGTGCCTGAATAAACTTTTAGATGATCACCCTTCATGGCAGTGTCCGCATTCCTGTTGAAAATTGTAGACACACTAAACGCTTTGAAAGCGATTACCTCTTGTTTTTGCTCCCTGATTGTCGCAATAGAAAAGAGCTTAACTTTTAAGCGAGTAGATACGCTTGGCATGTCCAAAGTCCGAACCAATCGGGCCGATCCGGATAAAAAGGTGCTTGTAAAAGTTGGGAATTACGATACAAGAAAATACCTGGAACTGACCTGAGAGTGCATGCATGCTAGCAGTACGATAACTTTATAAAAATAAAATCCTTCTCCAAACTCCAAACAAGCTTCTTAAAAATATACCCCTCTCGTCCTTGAAGTTCGCCATAACTTAGCATAAGCTCGCGTGCACAATATTGTCGCAGTGCACTTATTGGGCCGAGCTCGAGACCCGAGAGCACGCGATTGACGCGCTATCGGTTCTCGGCATCTATGTAGGTTGAGGAGTACAGTTACGTACCAGGAAATGTGGGCAAAATATCATGGGCTTTCTCGTGTCGATACCAATTAACTGTCATCAGCAGCCTTATTGCGTAATGAATTCGGCAAGGCAAAGGGCAAAGAGTATGAAAAATCGACCAATCACATAGACGGAAATTCACATCGCGTCTTGCATCTCGCATGTGATTGGTTGATTTTTTATACTCTTTGCGCTTTCCCTTGCTGAATTCATTACGCAATAAGGCTGCAGAACTCGAAGTTCGAAACTATGTCATTAGGCATCAGGTTCAGTTACGAAGGAATCTTACATCCGTTTCCATAAGCGAGCAATTGGGTTTGTTAGGACAGATGGCAGTCTTTTCAGTAGATAGGCAAACTCTGAGCCCTTTTGTCCATTCTTTCAGTTAAGGAATTTAACTAGCTCAGATGTATAAAAAATAATTTCATCGCCAGGCTTAATTAAACAAGAAAACGGCTATGCAAAGGCTTCCATTAACTTATCTAGTCTAGCCGTTAATATAGAGCCATAAACAATAGGATAGACTATCTATATAGCCCGCTGGCTATCTGTATAGCTCTGGCCTTTTGGAATCAAGTCTTGATATCTGTGTTTTTTGTCACCCATTGATGACATCAATCAAAGAAGCTGCCGTCACCAGTTGTTCACATTTATCACCAGCGACGACGGCAGTTCTCCAATTGTTTTCTTTATTTAGTTTTGATATAGAAGTGTTAAGGGCTTACACAGTCAGTTGATTTTAATCCTATCAATAAAACATAGGGCTTCATCGCTTGGAACATGCAACAAGCTTAACTAAAGGGACGTTTAATATTAAAATGGTAGGTCAAACTAGCCTTTCAGACTGGAAGGTGATATCAAATTTCCTCGATGACTTGTTGATTACCCTTACTTAAGCCATAGTTCGAAGAACAGATTACATGCTTTTATATTCTTAATCCCTTATCATACTGCATTATTTCTCAGACACAAATATGGCGCAAGCTCCCTGGCCAGTCGGGCTACACGTCGACAGTCAGACGGCGGGGCTCCAGAGACTCCCGGGCTGCAGGGCTGGGCCCCCGCGGCCGCCGGGGACACTCTGCACACGCACTGAAGGACTGCCTGCTCATATACGGAGGTTACAAGGATCTGAGGGGCTCCACGCATGAGCTCTGGGCGTTTCATTACGGTAAGCGATGAGTACGATAGTCGGTGCATCTTGATAAATGGACTAGGTTCTTAGCTATCTTTTTTTTTACCCCGGCGTCCCGCCTGCCTATGATGCAGACGGGGTTTCGGCGTTTTAAACGTTGAGGCGGTTGCCTCCACGAAGCCTTCTTCTCCGAGCGGGATCAGCCCCCCTCACGATCCCGCTCGGCAGCCTCCTTCTGGGCCATCACGGCCTCACAGAAGGAGGCCATTTCTCTCCAGTTTTCTATCTCTGTTCTCACTACTGCTGGCAAAACAGGTCTTGTCCGATCTTTCCGACCAGAACCTGCGGCTCAGAAGGCCACGCAGGGCACTCCTCGAGCGTGTGCTGTGCAGAATCCAGCAGCCTAATTGTGTAAGTAAATTCGGCAAAGGAAACAATCTGTTTCTTACCCAAAAACGACTTATCGCAATACGAAAAGTCGTTTTTGGGCAAGAAACAGATTGTTTCCTTTGCCGAATTCACTTACACAATTAGGCTGCAGGTCGCCTCTGCAATGGTGGCAATTTGCCGTGGCCTCTCACCCAATGGACCATCTACCAAATGAATGAATCTGCTGAGCAGATTAATATTCTCTGACTGTAAATGGTCATGTAAATCTGTTCCAGGGAGGACAATTTTTCTTGTGGTATTTTTCAAAAAAACACAGCAGACTGCAGTGTAGCGGTTGCAAGTGCTACTACTGAGTATTAAGGCCTTGTTTCGATCGAAAAAAATGATTGGGCTTTCCAATTAGGACAAAAGTTGGGGATCCTTGCGAAGGTGAGAGGGTACTTCACGCCGGAACAGCTGCTCAACTTGTAACAAGCGCAATTTCGGTCATGCATGGAGTACTGTTCTCATCTCTGGGACAGAGCTGCCAAATACCAGCTTGATGCACTCGAGTTGATCGAAAAGCGGGACAAGAGACTCATCGGCAATGAGGCACTGGTCAAGTCAAAGCTCCAGAGCCTTGAACATCGTCGCCGAATTGCCAACTTGTCGGTTGCATTTCGGGGAGTGTGCGATGTAATTGCATGATCTAATTCCGCCCAGCCCGTTCCATCATCGGACTACCAGACGTATGGCGATGCGTCATCGGTGCATGGTGGATATCCCACCCATACGCACAAAACGTTTTGGGGACACTTTCATTATGCGTACAGCTAAGGAGTGGAATTTCCTGCCGGAGTCTGTTTTCCGATAGCTACAATCTTGGGCTCTTTAAGTCAAGAGTAAATAGGTTTTTCTAGGCAAGCGTGCTTCACCGTCGACCACATCATCGCTTACCATCAGGTAAGATTGTAAGAAAGTATTTTCTTGCCTTACTCACCAACTAGCTCAAGGGTAGGTGATCAGCATGAGAATATGTAGGGTATGGTTTTGCATGAAGTTGACTGAAGTAAAAGTCACACAGTTTGGTCAACTAATTTAATTCTTGAACATACAATCCGTCATCACAGTTTCTTGAGGTTAATCAAATACAATGAAACTTACTTTTATATGGGATACAATTTACCCATTATTTCCAATACCGGAGGTATGATGTCTCAAGCAGTATCATTCGCCTGGGAAGCTATAATCCAGCCTCGTGCAAGCTAAAATGCCATTTGTATTCGGAACCAAGTGCTAGAGTTCAACTGCTGTTTTCTTCAGGAATTTTAGTTATATATGTAGTTGTAGTTGACCATTTTCTTATGTATTTATATAATAAAAATTAATCCTAGAGTGCCCTGCCAAGGAGAAGAAATGCATAATGAGCATCACACACGCACATGTTTTCTCAAGTATGGAAATTTAGTTAAATTCAACATTATACTTACAGCGATTGCTGACACATTCTATATTTATATTTGGGGCTTGTTCCCTGCCGCCTGCGAGTCATTTAGATTGTTTCTTTGTGCTCTTTTAGGGATCAAAGTTTTTATATCGATTTGAACCCGAATAGGCCCTCTAAAGTACCTTCGAGGCATGAAGGTGTATCTAATATTATGTTACAGAATATGTTCTTGTGGTCTTAGCAGCTATATCTTATGTTCCAGAGTCGGAGTCGTGGCACCAAGTGCGCACGGTGGGCGCAGGCCCGGCGCGCCACCGGCATGCCGCCGCACTGCACGACAACCGGCTGTACGTGCACGGCGGACAGTGCGACCTGCGCGACTGCAGCGACCTCTGGTACTACGACACCAGTGAGTACTACCCTTGTTGTGTTACCTTCATCTTCGGCTCATGATAAAGAGCAAGTCTGTGTCTATGAGTATTGGTCGGGATATTTATTTATTTAGTTTAGCACATGGAGTACTAACAGTTAATAAAAACCGGGCAAGTGCGAGTCGGACTCGCGCACGAAGGGTTCCGTACCATTATCGCAAAAAACGGCAAAAAAAAACACGTTTGTTGTATGGGAGCACCACTTAAATATTTATATTATTCTGTTTTTAGTATTTTGTTGTTATAGCGGCAACATAAATACATAATCTGTGAAAATTTTAACTGTCTAGCTATCACGGTTCACGAGATACAGCCTGGTGACAGAAAGACAGACAGACGGACCGCGGAGTCTCAGTAATAGGGTCCCGTTTATACCCTTTGGGTACGGAACCCTAAAAAACAAACATAAAAGGAAATATTAAACTTTGAGGAACATTTGCATAATTTTATTACTAGTTCATACGTTTGCTTGTGATCCGCAGTGTCCCGAGTGTGGAGCCAGGTGCGCACGCCCGCCAAGCTGTCGCCGAGCGCACGCAGCGGCCACGCGTGCGTGCGCGCTGGCGCGCATCTCTACGTGTTCGGTGGGGAGGCCCAGGGCCACTCCACCAACGAGCTCTGGAGGTTCCACTTCGGTAAGACACTTCTTGAATGTAGCTTTTCATTCTCAATGCCCTAACATGGTCTTCTCTTCTTACACATTTTTTTTAATTTACTTACAGCAACGGAAACTTGGGAGCGAATAATCCAGAGTCTGAAGTGGCCGTCCCCGCGCGTGGACAGCTGCGTGCTGCTGATCCCGGCGGAGCCCCCGCGCGTGCGCTCCGCCCCGGGCGCGCTCGTGGCGGCCTGCGCGCGCCGCTCGCTGCACGCGCGGCCCGAGCCGCCCGCCAGCCTGCTCAAGGAGATCTCCAAGCTGTCCTCCTTCCACCTGCGCAAGGCGGCGCGCTGCTCCTACAGCGCGCTGGCGGGCGAGCGCGACTCCACCGAGAGCCTCGTGCGCCAGGAGGCCGTCGCTCTGTCCAAGTCTCACTCCGCGTACGTCATCGACAAGCGCCAGCCCGCGGACGGCGGAGAGAGCCCGAGAGAAGGTGACGTCATTGAATCCAGATCAGAAATGTCTCGAGAGCCTATCTCGGTCCCCGACTTCGCCGATATGATCCTACCGACGCCGGTCCTATCTCCAGTAGAAGCGACCAAGCTTGTCTACCTCGACTCCGAAGACGAAGAGGAAATGAGGCGAGAAATAAACAACATCAAAAGAGATGGCAGGTCGTCAGTCAAACTCGACGGCAAGGTCACCGTGGTCACCATTCCCAAGTCAGCTTCGGTCAGGTTTATCAAAGACACGACAATACACACTGACGAGGAAGAAGGAGAACTGTCCACTTCCGACTACGCGAGCGCCGAGCGAGTCAACAGACTGTCTGGCAATTCGCTCGGTTTCAGCAATCCTCATTATTTAGGTCCTGACGTGATGAACTTGGGAGCCGCTTTGACTCCTGACTCTGGCGTGGGTCCGGGCGACATCGAGCTGCAGGACCTGAGCGCCCGGCGCGCCCGCAGCGTCCCTCGCACCGGCGACACTCAGCTGCACCTGCTGCTGGTGGGCGGCAAGGAGCCGCCGCACCTGGCGCTGCTGCAGTCGCCGCTGTCCATGTGGACCTACCGCCTGCTCTAACTAGTATTATCTCTGTTAGCTTAGATCTTCGTCCATTAGCGGAACTAGGGTCCTCCTGGGCTGAATGTAGCCGTCGACTTGACGATTTCAATTAGATTATTTTTGTGGCTCTAACGTTTAAGAAAGTGATCTTTATTGTAATGAAAAAAAATGTTGAGAATCATGTGAACGTGCTTTTCGAATCGTTGACGTCCAAATTATTGATGTAAAGAAGATACTTATGAGACTTAGTTTAGGTACTTAGAAACGCAATGAACGTTTTCGCATTTATATTGAAAGTAGGCATGGGTAACGGTAACGCAGAATTACTCATTAAGTATCAACAAGCACATTGTTTTATGAAAATGCTTCCATTTCAAAAGAGGTAAATCAATGTGTTCAAAAAACAAGATATTTTATTGAGAAGGTGTTGTGTAGCTTGTGTCATAGATACTATTGTAAGATACATTTTGTATATTATATTAAAGGATAGTTTCGTTCTTCCCATTGTGATGCGTTACCGATGCTGTATTTCGCCTGTAAATAGCAACTATGGGTACAAAGTGTGCCAACACATACAAGTATTCTTAGATGTAACCGATGATATTATTATTATGACATTTTAGCACAAATTAAGATGCAGACAGAGGCCCACCTTATCGTGCGTTAAACTTGTAAGTAAATGCAAATTTATCTCAATATCTCGAATTCTCGACCGAGATATCCAGTCGAATTGGCCCCGTAGTGTGTTATTACAAAAAAGAGAACGATATTACAAAAAAACTATTTGTTTTTTTTTGTAATATTTGCAAAACGAATATTTTATCGCACATTGTAAAACTGAGTAGGTACAGTAATCCCCAACTTTTTGGCTTTCTGATGCGCATGACGCGCAGCTGTTTTACTTGTTTTAGTATGAAATTTAATTTAATTTACTACTGCGCAGGCATTGTAGCCAACATCAGACTGGCCAAAAATATTGGGGATTACTCGTATCAATCTTTCTCAATTTAAGAGGATATACGGGCAGAGGCAATTTTGAGCATTTTTTGAGGTTTCTAGTGCTTATGAAGATAATGTATCATCAAAAATGAAAACATAGAGGCACAGTATACCTGTCTTTATTTTTCAGTTTGTGGAATATGTTTTAAATTGGTCCATTATAGGAGGAGGAATAAGCAAGAGCCAAACTTTTTAATTAAGATATTCAGTCGGATGTCTGCGACTGCATTTCCTCTTAGGCTTAACACGCACTGCGGTTTTTCCACACATTCTGCGACAGTTGTGATTTTTAGCCGCGCGGCATTTATTCGCGTACTGAATTATAACTAACACGCACTGCGGATAAAATACCGCGCGATTTTTGTCTCTTTCAACCTGTTCGGCGTTGATTACTGGTTGAGTAGGTGGATTCTGTGGCAAAACACGGCTTTCTTGCGGTATTATTTCCGCGCGTTTTTTCACCGCTATGCGTGCAGCTTCATACAATTCCATGTGACGCAGAATGTTGGGCATAAAAATCGTGCGGATTAAAACTGCAGTGCGTGCTATATTCTATGGTAGTATGGTTGGTAGTAGTCTCCTATTACTTTTCGTTCCCATGTTGTTAATTCATTTGTTGTATTAAGTTTTTTAATTGTTACACAATGGTTTTATAAGTTTGTTGTTTTCGTATACCTAATTACTTGTTTTTATACTTGTATTTTTAACTGGATTTATGAAATAAGTGTCGTGTAGATAATGAATCATGGATAAATTTAGGTTTATATGGTCGACATTGTAGTAAAACCATGGATATTAGGTTATTATGGATGGCCGGTAGGTTGATATACAGTCTAAATAAAAGACATTAGCAAATCTCCGCAGAGTGATGGTTATTGAAACTTATAAAGATAAAAGTAAAATAAAAAGTTTTACTTCAATCTGATAGCTTACCTACTGCCGTTGGTTGTGTAGTTACTTTTTAGGGTTCCGTACCCAAAGGGTAAAAACGGGACCCTATTACTGAGACTCCGCGGTCCGTCTGTCTGTCTGTCTGTCACCAGGCTGTATCTCATGAACCGTGATAGCTAGACAGTTAAAATTTTCACAGATGATGTAGGTATTTCTGTTGCCGCTATAACAACAAATACTAAAAACAGAATAAAATAAATATTTAAGTGGGCTCCCATACAACAAACGTGATTTTTGAGCCGTTTTTTTGCGATAATGGTAGGGAACCCTTCGTGCGCGAGTCCGACTCGCACTTGGCCGGTTTTGTTTATATTAAATCTTGAGCTGTTTAGAAACTGAAAGATTTTTTTTAATGGAATGTTCTAACCAACCGCTAAACAATTTCGAGATTTTTATAAATAAGAATATCAGAAATTAGAATAGTTCTTTTTTTTTTAAACGTTGCCTCGCACTAGGAATTTCTTCCTGTATCTTGTGTGTGTTTACAAACATTTACCTACCTATTCACATACGTAACAAGACACCCAGATCCAGAACAACTATCTGTGGGCCATACAAATATTTGTTCCGTGCGGGAATCGAACCCGGGACACGCAGCGCAGCAGCCGATCGCTCAACCACTACGCCAACCGTGTCGTCATAGGTAGTTTATTTCATTAGATATCGTTAGCTGTCTGTCTGCAGAATTTTGCTAACTATATTTGAGTCTGTATACACGGCCATGACATGAACTTATTGAATTTTACTCAGTTTTGGCATCGCCACGTCCAAGCCAAAACCAATAGTAGTATGTATATACACAACATTCATAATTAATTGAGCATTTTTGTAATTAATTTTAAAATTATGATCATTCTATCATAGCAGACTATCTTATTTATATATCATTTTAATACATAATGAATTTTTACTGCATGTGCTGTTTCTTATTATCATAATTAGGTACTTACTCAACGTTATCTAACACAACGGACGTGGGTGCAGTAACAAATAAACTGATTAGCTGACCTGCAGGCCTGCAGGGTGTGAGGGAAGTGAGGTTTTTGACTCCCATCGCGACGACGCCTAAGAGGGGCGCGCGTGGAACACTACGCGCCACCACCTCGGGTTGATGTGTGGGGGGCGACGGACGTCCCCGAGTCCGTCGTCCTGGACCCATTTAGGGGGGCTGGAAGAGGGCGTTGTCAGCCCGCCGCCGATGCCTGGCGTGTCTGCTGCGGATCGGGTAAGCAGATTAAATCTTCCTCTCCCTCTCCGCAGCCTCCTTCCTTCCAGAAGGATACCACCGCGTCCCAGGATTCCTCGCTGCCGACCATAGACTCGACTACGGCCGGCAGCGACAGGTCACTGCTCAGCGCGGCTCAATCCGGCGCGGCACAGTCTGCCAGCGTATGCCGCGCCGTGTCCTCCCAGTAGTCAGTCGACGCAGTGGTGACACCGGGGCAGGGTATCCACCTAGACTAGCATCAAATTCGTACCGATCGACACGGTGCGCTTAGTTAAAACTTACAACATCTGTACCTACCTATGTTCAACAAATTATTAAAGATATTTGTACGGATATGCATATGGCTACGGGTTGCCTGCCAACCAGAGACCCTAGTCAAGTGACATTCTAGTCAAGAAAGTGTGCTGATGGCAATGGGGAATCTCATAAATATATGTGAATGTGTAACACTATCGAAACATCACGTAATCTGGTATAGATTACGTGATGTTTCTACATTTTACATTTTGACCATCGGCATCGCTGACATCGAATGACACTTGTCTAGATCCTCAGAACCATGGTAGAACAAGACATGGTATTCTCCTCCCGTGACAGCTGGGTCACGTGATTGGCCTAAGACTACGTCATCAGTTGCGTTGCGGCTCTCAAACTTTTTTAGTGGGGAAAAAGATAAAAATAATACAATAAGTACAAATGTTTTATAATTCTTAATAAATCGTCATATTTAATACTTTTTGTATTTATTTACTTTGCTTTCTTTTAATTGATTGCATTTTAGTATTTTTATTTATTTCGGAACGAAAACTCACAAAACTTGACTTGACTAAAATAAGTCAAAAATAATAAGGTTAGGTTAAGAATAGAATAGAATAGAACGACGGAACGACGTATTGACACAACTATGCCTTAAATTATGGAAAGCGTATATAAATTAAATAATAAATTAATGAAAGGCACTTATCAGTTATTTTAGGTGAAGTTAGTTACAATATTGAAGCCACGCATATGATAGCGTCTCTTCATTGGGAAAAGAAAAAAATATATTACACCGCCTTTTATACTGCTGTTTTTACAGTTTACGAAACAATTAACAATTTTTCTTGTGTATCTTTCAAAGTTCACGGGTTCATCACAAATGTTTGGGAGCCACAGTATTTTTCTCACCGAGCGAAACAACGCTATAGGTGTGAGTGACACGACAATAGCGATGAAATGGCTAGTTGTCAGTATGACACTTGTCAATTCGATATGTTGCCACTGTGTGTGATTGAATTACCCGAGCAAAATGCATTTTTATCTTAACAAAGCAATTATGAACTAATAATTCAATATACAAATAAATTTAACAATAAATAGATGAATCACATGAGTTACGAAATAGTTAATCTAGTTAATAATTTATTTTATTTTCATTAACTATATGAGAAAGTACCTAAATTTTCTAAAAAGGACAATCAATGGTAACACTTATCGTGACGTAGGCTTTGGCCATCCTGGGAAGAGAATACCAGGCGAAGTATACGGAGTATGTTATTATACCATGCTCAGAACAACCCCATTTGTCGGTGCTTAGAGCAAATGCTCTAAGGTCGGGTGTGCGGCCTTACCCGCCGCCCGGGGGTAGGCCATACCCTCCACGTCCTGAGTTCAGCGTATCTCAGAGCTGTCATCAGTTCCGCGACGTTGATGGTTGACAAAAACTTCTGAAGTGTTGACCCTCATCAGGATCAGGAATCTGAAGATACGCGAACGCTACATCACGCCACCGTGCAGCTATAATTAATTATTTTTGGTTATGGTAAATAACAGTAAACAAGCTACGATCATCACCTTGGTACGGCTCGCATTGTGAGGTTTCCCGTCTCTCGAACCTCAACTAACGGTAGCTTGGACCCGTTTTTTAAATGTTTTTATATGTCGACATACTCTTAATTGCGACAGATAATGTTAAAAAATAAATGAATGAAACTAATAAAGAAATGTATCTTAATTAAGACGGCTTAATGAAAACAATGTGACCGCCCTAAACACGAGGCGAGTCTCTGCGCAGTACCAATAACCCATCGGGGTTGAGGGAGGGAGATACTTACTACAGAGCGAGAAGCATACTTCACAGCTGCCATAATTTAGCTTACTGTACCACCCGCGTCCGTAAACCACTGCCAGTGGCCGGCCATTAGCTTAGCCAGTACGTCTGTCGGACGTGCGTCTAAAGATTGTACGTCTGCGCGACGTACGTCTGCTGGCCGTACGTCTAAAAGACGTGCGTAGCATTTGCTAAGACTGAGTAGTGTGTAGCGGTTACATTGGGTACTGTAGTGATGTATCTGTCGAATTACCTGTTTGTAATATCAGCCCGATCAGGCTCATGTGTGATACGACTTGCAATGGCCAAAAAAATAAAATAAAATTTAGACAATCATTCCATTATTATAAGTTGATTTTGTTTTATTGTTCATGTATCTGATCGGGCCCAGTAGACGAGTTGTAATCTTCCGGGCCACTTTTAAATCGACCTCCAGAGTACATTTCGACCGAGTACAATATTCGAAATGTTATTAAATGTAGTTATGTCCAGAGAAATCTTTTATTTTTACCCTTTTCTTCAATCAATAAAAATGAAACAACATCAGTAATGGTATGTCCATTTATTTTATAAGACTACACATGTCAGATATAATTCATACATTATAAATTTATTACGACTATTATGCCTCTAGACACCTACTGCAGAATTCGAGATAATTATATAATTTGGAACAAGAAGCTTTATATGATGGAAGGAAAATATCGAATTATTTTTTTAATATTTTTCTGCTATTCGGGGCAGAGACAAATCCAACAAAACAAAGATCATGACAATCGGTCCAGCCGTTCTTGAGTTAAATGGTGTTAACTAACCCGACTTTTACATATAATTGATATATCATTGTAACTTAAAAAACGACTTAAAATATACACAACATTAAAGTCAATACTTGAGTTGGTCAATGCATTGTATTGTTTTTGTCAAACTTCTGGGCCGCCCTGAAGTTGGCTTTCCGATGCGCAAGACGCGGATCGGTGCTTTTTTGTATGAGATTGACTACTGCGCAGCCATTGTGGCCAACTTCAGGGCGGCCAAGAAGTTTGGCGAGAACTATAATTATCTTAAGTTATGAATTGACAAGTATAGGCGCTAAGCAAGCCGGCTGTCAGTGCGTACGTAGCCAAAAAGGTATGTCATTACATGATTTGTTGACAGCAATCCATCCATTGCATTGCGGATTGCGGCGTCTAGAGGCTACATTGTGGATGAATACATAGAGCTACATACATCGAGATGTTTCATAACAATTGTACTTTGTGTAAACTGATACTAAACATAAAATTGCGTAAATACTAATTATTTAGGAAAAGATATGAAGCATGCATTAGTGCGAGGAACACGTGGAGCGTACGTTCAGTCTATGGCGCCGTGCTGCTGCCAGTGCGCTAGCTAGCCGCCAGCGTTCAGTCGCACTAAGCATACTTCACGGCGAATATATTAAACATTGAATGCATAAACAGATTGCATATTACACATGTCACATTATTAATGAATTATATGTATATAGATTACATGGTCAACAAATATATAGTCAAGAAAGAATATTAATCATATTGATTAAGTCGTCAGTTTTCAAGTTCATACAAAAAAATTTCAATGTCATATTAGCATTGTATGTGGATAGGCTAAATTGATGTTTTCGTCTACGTCGACGAGGACGCGGCGCCGTCCGAGAACTGCCGCGTGTGCGCATGTGCGCGCGACACTCGCAGCGACCGCACGAACTGGTCGCCCGAGAGCTCGTGTTTGAGACATGCTAGTGACTGTTTAGGTGACTGCAAGAAGATCACGGATTTCAGAGGGCTCACGTTCGATAGGGCGGTGTGGGTCTATCGGTATATCGTGAGCCTGACGGTGCATGCTCGATTACGAGGAGATCACAGAGTAACGCGCGGGCGACTCGGCCGACCTAAGCGAATACATCAGATGCCTAGGGAACCTAGAATGCGGTGAGCGAAGAAAATGTCTCTTAAACGAAAGATTATATCGGGCGACGGACGAGATGTCACACTAGTCCTACTGGTCGGCGGCGGGCTGTGCGGGCTGCGCGGGCGCAGGCGGCGGCACGAAGTTCACGGCGAACAGCGCCTGGCACGCCGCCTTGGCCGCCAGCTTGCGGGCCTCCTTCTTGTTGGGTGCTGCGGAGAGACAACGCCACGTTATACGGTACACGGGGCTTCTGAGCGACCCTTACGACTACTGCATTGCGTGGCTGCAATATTTCCTACTATGGCCCGGCTGTCAAGCGAAGCTCTTATAAACAATACGTGGATATTGTTTATAAGGGCTTCGCTTGACAAGCTGATAAGCATTCAGAAATAAACCAAAACTGTTGTTGCAGCATTTGGCCAGTCGCCGGGCCATACTGAAAATATTGCTGAAAACTTATTTCACACTGCAGTAAAGCATGGGTCACATAGAAATGCCGTTACTTAAAACCAACTAAAATTTTCAAATTTATGGGCATGAATGTAGTTTTGAGGGCCAAACAAAAAAAGTTATTCTGTGCAGTTTTACATCTGTTCCGCACATTCGAATGAAAAACCGACATCCTTATAGAATCACTCAAGTGTCGCTTGACACAACACGAGTGGTACAAAATTCGACGGCTCACTTCACTGCTTTGCTCTTCACTACATGACACTGTGATATCCACCAACCAGCACAGGATACGCGTGGTGGATTACGGCCTATTTCCCTCTCACAGAGACGAGACCTGCACGCATAGCAGACCAAATGGTAGTCTAAATGCGGAAAAGCGGGTCCATCATCCTAAGCACTCGTCACTCGGCACTCACCCTTGCCCACGTAGGTCTCGCCGTCCACGTCGACGCCCATGGTGAACAGCATGTTCTGCGGCCGGTCGCCCTCCACGTGCAGCTCGCGGTACTCCAGGTGCGGCCGCATGTACGTCAGCAGCATGCACGGGTGCATCGCCGGCGCGTTGGCCGGCAGCTCCTTACTCTTCTTGGCGGAGGGCTCGGCCACGCTCTCGGATGTCTGTGGAAGAAGTGCTGCCATTCATTTTGTGTTCCAAAGGCTTATAACTGTGTTACACTCAGTCTCTACCTGCGTAGAGAGACCACACTAACAGATGGCCACCAGATGTGCGGCATGCCCCCGCGCCCGCGCGCTGCCCTGGTTTGCTGCTCCGCTGAGCAGCTGACCATTAGCCAGAGCCATTAGCGGCCCTCACACGTACACTTTGGAGTGAGCTCTATGCAGTGGCGTACCAAACCGCGCGCTCTAAACCGGTGGTTTAAAACACGCACAAAACCTTTCGTTTAAAAATAGCGTTTTTGATATCGGACTTCAGAGCGCACTCAGATGCGTTTTCAATTTAACTGACGCATCAAAGCACACGTCTAAAGGGATTTCGACAGGTGTGGCCACACTCCTGCATGGCGCGCGGAGTGTCCCTATGTGACTAAAGTTCTGGAGTAATACTTACTCGAGGTAGTAGCAGTCGCCTTAGCTGGTCTTGTAGCTAATAACGAGCCGAGACGGCGAAGATTGTGGAAAGTATAGAAGGCGACATAATCATTTCCCAATGTTGAGAGAATTACACGAAAACTAACCAGAGAAATACTACTTGGAGATGAACATTGAACATTTCAATTGCATGTTATCTATGATATATTAAAAAATAAAAAGAAGGACAGTCATGAGATAAGGTTTTATTGCATTTCTATAAACCCAGTTACGGCTTCCACATTCCAAACTGCTATTTCTAACTACAGAACCCTTTACACGTACGTTCCGCCGCCAAGAGCGCTCCGATACGGCATCGAGCGCCGCTTTGGAATTCGCGTGCGCGCCAATAGCTTTTACACGTACACTTCTAACTCGCACCGGAGTGGCGCGTGGTATTTCGTTTACACGTACACTTCTAACTCGCACCGGAGTGGCGCGTGGTATTTCGTTTACACGTACACTTCTAACTCGCACCGGAGTGGCGCGTGGTATTTCGTTTACACGTACACTTCTAACTCGCACCGGAGTGGCGCGTGGGTGGTATTTCGTTTACACGTACACTTCTAACTCGCACCGGAGTGGCGCGTGGTATTTCGTTTACACGTACACTTCTAACTCGCACCGGAGTGGCGCGTGGTATTTCGTTTACACGTACACTTCTAACTCGCACCGGAGTGGCGCGTGGTATTTCGTTTACACGTACACTTCTAACTCGCACCGGAGTGGCGCGTGGTATTTCGTTTACACGTACACTTCTAACTCGCACCGGAGTGGCGCGTGGTATTTCGTTTACACGTACACTTCTAACTCGCACCGGAGTGGCGCGTGGTATTTCGTTTACACGTACACTTCTAACTCGCACCGGAGTGGCGCGTGGGTGGTATTTCGTTTACACGTACACTTCTAACTCGCACCGGAGTGGCGCGTGGTATTTCGTTTACACGTACACTTCTAACTCGCACCGGAGTGGCGCGTGGTATTTCGTTTACACGTACACTTCTAACTCGCACCGGAGTGGCGCGTGGTATTTCGTTTACACGTACACTTCTAACTCGCACCGGAGTGGCGCGTGGTATTTCGTTTACACGTACACTTCTAACTCGCACCGGAGTGGCGCGTGGGTGGTATTTCGTTTACACGTACACTTCTAACTCGCACCGGAGTGGCGCGTGGTATTTCGTTTACACGTACACTTCTAACTCGCACCGGAGTGGCGCGTGGGTGGTATTTCGTTTACACGTACACTTCTAACTCGCACCGGAGTGGCGCGTGGTATTTCGTTTACACGTACACTTCTAACTCGCACCGGAGTGGCGCGTGGTATTTCGTTTACACGTACACTTCTAACTCGCACCGGAGTGGCGCGTGGTATTTCGTTTACACGTACACTTCTAACTCGCACCGGAGTGGCGCGTGGTATTTCGTTTACACGTACACTTCTAACTCGCACCGGAGTGGCGCGTGGGTGGTATTTCGTTTACACGTACACTTCTAACTCGCACCGGAGTGGCGCGTGGTATTTCGTTTACACGTACACTTCTAACTCGCACCGGAGTGGCGCGTGGGTGGTATTTCGTTTACACGTACACTTCTAACTCGCACCGGAGTGGCGCGTGGTATTTCGTTTACACGTACACTTCTAACTCGCACCGGAGTGGCGCGTGGGTGGTATTTCGTTTACACGTACACTTCTAACTCGCACCGGAGTGGCGCGTGGTATTTCGTTTACACGTACACTTCTAACTCGCACCGGAGTGGCGCGTGGGTGGTATTTCGTTTACACGTACACTTCTAACTCGCACCGGAGTGGCGCGTGGTATTTCTTTTACACGTACACTTTTAAGCTTCGAAGTCAGCGTATGAGGGCCGTCATTGCATCCGAGTCGCGAACTCGTTCCCGCCAAAACGTTTTTTTTTGTATCTTTAAGTCATGGTTGTACAAGTAGTTTGTTTGAGTTGATAGCGTGTACGATCTACATTATACAAAACATTGTTAGAGATTAAACTGTTTTATCGGGCCATGAACTGAAATCATTTTATGACGACCCAGCCGGATTTATTCATTTGTAGAAAATTCATCTAATTTCAAAATTATGTTTGAAGATTTTGTCTACTCAAAAACGTCCTTTAGTTGTCAAAATTTAATGACATGTGAATCTGCTACAAATGTAATACATTTTTTTAAATTTCTTTGTAATTGAAATAGATTTTGATAAGTGACAATCTGTGACCAATGTATTCCGATGTTTCTGCAATGAGCACAGAAAGCACAGAGCCAGTTGTTTATATAGAGATGCCTTGAGGAGACCAATACCTAGCCATGGAAATTTGCTGGCTGGCTCACTCGGCGCAGAGCCTGCATGGAACAGGGTGAAACAGCACCTCATCTGCACACTGGATACAGGGCAAAGTACTGCCGAAACCCAGGTAGCTTCCTTGAGACAGTAACACCAGAGCGCTGCCCTTCCTTGAAGAGAGTGAGAGATGAATATGTGATGGGATATACATACGGAGAGCGACGTGGGCTTAAGCTGCGGGACCTTGTGTCCCTCGTACTCCCACTCGGTGAACAGCTTGTGCAGCGCGAAGGACGCCAGTTGGATCATGGGCAGGGCTTCTTCGTCCGAGACCACGTCGCCGTTGGCGGAGCCCGAGTCGGGGATCACCAGCGACGTCGCTAGGAAAAAAAGCTTAATATTAGACATTGATCTGTATGATGTTAGTCACACACACTACTTTTAAGCTGTAATAAAGTAGACTAACAGACAATTATGTTTTATGTTATGCCGATGATCCTCTGTCATTTCTCCAGTGTGCAATAGACAACGTTTGAAAGTGTTCATTAGTATGCAACTAACCAAAGTTAGTACCGCTTCGTGCTTACTGAGCTACTTTTCCCGAAATCAAAACCTACTTTCATATTACCTGTACAAACATTGCCAAAGAGTAGAACAATAGATAAAGTACCTACAGATTGAGCCCTAAAATGAGCTTGATTGATAGAGCAAAATCGCTAATTGGCAGCCCTATATAAATAATAAGGACTTTTTTTTTTGTCTTTGTCTCCATAGCCGGCTTTTGTTGTTTGGCAAGATAAAATGTCATGACAGGTTTTGACAGTCAAATTCGGTGGTGTTAGATTTTCTGTGATTTTGTGGTATAGTGTTTATTGAGACAAGGAATTGGATTATTTATAGATAATTAGTGTCAGTGCCATGGTGGGTGGTTCTAGGCTGTAAAAGCCGGTGAGCAAAAACTTGATGTTATAACATTTAACTTGTAAGTAAAAAATGCCATCGTGAAAGAAAGACACAAAACAAATTTTAACAAAAATAGATTTAACAGAGGGTTTATTTGTAATTCGTAATCATACATTTATGCAATATAATCTTTACCTTTGAATTTGGGGAAATTTGCCACACCAGAAATAACTATTGTTGCCACAATTTGCCACACCAGAAATAACTATTGTTGTTTCATGTCCGGCCATGCCATGACTACATCTATAGGTACTTTATCTAAGCGTACAGCAAAGTAATAACGTATGCCAACTTACTGCTGTCACTGTTGATGACTTTGTTCATCTTCTTGATGATGAGGTCTCGTATCGCCTGCTCGGCCGCTGCGTTGCGGGCCATCAGCTTGTTGTCACCTAGGTAATTAAAAAAATAACAGTTAACATCCCTCCTGCAAGGATAGTTATGGTGCATAATACATGGATTCACGATCAAATAACATAAAATTTGCCATTGAAATTTCACATAGAGCATGATAATATCACACCATTGATAACAAATGATACAATTATACCATCTTGGCCGTATTCCGCTCAGATTTAGGCAGAGGTGCACCCCCAGTGGTAACGGGCGCCAATACAGGCAGGCGCTTTACTTTATGTAAATTAGATCATCACCACTGACTGCTCTCAAAACGGTGAAGGAAAAGATCGTTAGGAAACCGGAATGTCTAAGAACCAAACATGCGAAGACATGTGACTGCCGCCAACCCGCACTGAGCCCGCGTTGTGGATTACGGCTTACGGCCCATTCCCTCTCTCAGAGAAGAGGCCTGCACGCACCACGGACCTAATTGGCGAAGGGAGTCCCATGGTAATTTTTTGTCAATAATAATGACTGGGTGATTCTTTTGGCATTAACCGGGCAAAAATCCAATCGCCGAACTAATGTTAAGATATTCCAGATGGAATAACCCAATTACACTTTAAGAACTTTTTACTTTTCCACAGTGGAATGAAATCTTTTCAATAAGCTGGTAACTTAGTAACTTAAGCAGTAGCTTTTCTTGAATATCCTTTGTTTACATAAATTATCTGAAATGCCAGTGGTAGATATACTCGTCAAAACTTCAAATGTGTCAGTCAGTACTGCACAGAAGTAAAATTAATCTTACCATATCCCTTGTAGTTGTTGCCGTCAATGGTGAGATCTGCGCAGAAGTTGTGTGTGGGGGGTGTCTTGTAGTACTGGTTGGTGGCCGACGGCTCCACTTTGAATTGCTGCAAAAATAGACAAACTTGTGAGTGTTTTCAGACAATGCAATGGGGCAAACAAGTACTCTCGTACCCCTGGTGCGTTCGAACTAGTGCTAGACTCTAGCAGCTAGACCGTAAACAATATAGCTAATTAAGGCCAAGGCACATCTGGCCATAAATAGTAATTTAACGGATGATGGAATAAAGTTGAAAGTAAATAAACTTCCAGTATATTTTCGACTTTATTTTAAGAACTGCAATGCTCGTATTTGTTAAGAAGTGAAAACCATGCTGTGCCATTTGATTCCTTAGGTCCTTAAGAGGTATTCATTGACTCTAGATTAGGTTAATAGTTTTTTTCTGATTGTCCACCCACTGTACAGTCTGGAGAAGAAAAGAATACCAACATTAGCCACCTGCTCGTTGGGCATCATCTCGTTCAGCACCATGAGCGCGTTCTTGGGCGTCAGCAGCCGCCGAAGGTTCTCGTTCTGGCGACGACGACGCTCCTTGTTGCTCACTTTCTTCACTGTAACCAAAATAACAAAACATGACACCTAATTCCTCGAGTGTTGGCAGAGGCGAATGAGGCGCCCTGCAGGCAAAAAAATATTATTATTCCACTTTCCACCTTATCAAGCAGGAGACAGAACACAATAAGGCCAATAGGCATAAAAGGATGATTGGGTGAACTGGGGTAAGCCCAGTTGCCTTTGACCAGGGATTAAAATCAACTTAATGGATCCCATGGTTATGGAGCCATGTATTTTAGGACGTCGGTCTTACCTCCAGGCAACTTGCTCTTCATCCAGTGCGGGCGCGTGGTCATAGGGGTGTCCTCATCCCTGGCCCCGAGCGACGAGTTCGTGTCATCGTCTGCCATCTTCACGTCCTCGTCCTTCACCGCCGGCTACATGTACAATATTATTCATTATAATTGCACCATTCTTTTACACTTGTGCTATTTCTAAGGGCGAAAATACATAATATGCCTGTAACTCGCATACAAGTGTGCAAGTAGCCTGCTAGCCATTGTGATATTCAGTCATCATCATCATGCACATCAGGCATAAAATATTTTTCCTAAGGCTTCTTTAACTAATTGGTATTGTAGCGTTTTGAGTGCATAATCTTGACTAGAAACATTAAGATTTCTCAAATAAAAGCGTCTATATTAAACGCTTCATCTAACTGCGCAAACGTTAGGAAAATAATGCGAACATAAGTGGTGCGGGGTTTGGTGCGTCTAAGACATGTAGCTAAGGGCTGCATCGCATTCTCAATATCATAGTATCAGTCGTGTGAGGTGTTCGAGGAGTCGCGCAAGTATGGCAGGTCAGTACACTCGCTCACCTGGATCGGCTGCAGGTTCTGCTGCTGCTGCTGCTTGCGCGGCGACTGCCCGAACGGCTAACGACATAGTACATATTGAAAGACCGAGCATTCGCAATGTTTACTTAGATATAACCCAACAAGCCCACGACGAGGACAGATAGAATCAGACCAGTCAGCTCGATCTGCCACACTCATGCACCGACTCCCATCCGCGCCAGATAAAATACGGTCTGGAGGGCACCGACAACACACAGGTGCGACTTGGGTTCGTACTAGAAAGCAGCTCATACAGTGTGGCGAACCGTATTTTGTAGGATGCGGATCGGATGCAGGACCTGTTGCACCGATAGCGCAGAAACAATTTATACTCACTGATGAGCGTTTTGGCATAGGTCTTTGGACGGCTGGATCTTTCCACTGCTTCCAGTCGATGTCCGATTTCTGCCCACCCGACACCAACTGGCGTCATTCAGCCTAGTGGGAGATGCGCTCCACCATTCACTCGCTAACACATTCACGCACTCAAACGCATTCAAATAAAACGTAGGAGGAAACAGCATACTGCTGCTGAAATTGTGGCCAATGAGAATAATAAATGACGAGAAAAGTGTGTGATAAACAAAAAAAAGGCTTTGAGATTTAAGAAGCAAACATAAAACTGTAGATAATAAAGCACAACATTGTGTGAAGCAAGTTTCCATCGTCTCATACACAGTGATGGTGGGCTCACATCACCCATCAACTTCCATATTTCTATCATGTCTGTCTCCCAGTAAAATTGCAACCTCATCGTATCACCAATTGGAGACCATATAGAGGCATTATTGCATCAAGAAATTTCATAGTTACAATTTCAGAGGGTTGTCACATGTTAGAAATCCGGAGCAGCTTATGTCTACTTAAGTCTAGAGAATGTTGTATGTTTACGAAATATTTTCTTCGTGACCATACCACTTTCTCAAACCACACAGCTATCCCCTGAGAGCCTCGCATCAACATCTTTTGAACATCTCACCACAGGCGTGTTAATCATTCAAGAGAGCTTTGCCCTGGTGGATACCCAACATCCTAAGGGATTGTGAGCAAGATTCTGTTTTCGATTTATCTCATACGATGTTGGGAGAAGATGTCGAGGACTTGAGTTCAGTCAGAGGGTAGCTGAAGACTTTATGTGGCCAGTACCAGGGCTCTCGGGGCTCGCCGAAGCACTGCGGTAACAGACATTATGAATTTTATTTAATTATTTTAATACTAGTAGATGAGTGGCAATAAGAGTGCCATGATATACAAAATAGAACACTCTTTTAAATTTTAATAATATTTTTCATTAATGTCTACACAAGATTCATTTAATAGGAGTACATTGCCTGTTGTGTGCCATTATTTTGTACTGTGAATTCTTTTACAGAAAGACCCTACCCTTTTCTGCTTGGGAAGTCAAAAGCAGGTTGCTCAGCTATGTAACTTTCAAATTTTACCCAGTTATTGGAATGAAATTATCAAAATGTCTCAAATTGAATGCAAGTCAATTGATGCTATTGGTTGTTGATAATCAATACACTCCAATCACAGCAGTTAACATGCATTTCACAATTTGAAACACAAGTTATATGATAATTAATTATCATTCCAGAAACTGGCTGACTAATCTAATAATCTTAACTTTCTGTGTTTTTAAAACAAACTTCATACTGGGATAATATATTTTGGATGTCTGAATTATTATTTTGCTACTCTGGACGGAGATCACGATAGTTCGTTCAGCACCATTCTTGTATTGTTTTTGCGCAAAGAGGGAACAAATACATTCATTGTACTAATTCTACTAACAAAATAAACCATATCAAATTATCTACTATTTAAATCATTACCATCCCAGTGAATTATTAACAATACTTTTTGGATGAATTTACCTCCCCACCAGCTACAAAGCTTCCTGGTGTGTTGAAGCGCCCTGAGAATCTAGTGTTATCTGTAGAAAAAAAAAAGAAAAACTGAATTAGACTGTTCATAGTTTTAGTTGTGAAATCTAAGAAGTCAGATTATATTAAGTATTTTTATACCTGTGAGGTATATAAATACTTAATAATAATTAAACATGTTTACGAATGATACTCATTGTTATTATTGTATGGGCACAGATAATATAATACTAGCATGTATGGGGAACATAGTAATTAATTTGGATAATGAATTAGATTTTTTAATTTCTTACATACAAAGTTATTGCAGCATGTACAAGTAAAATTTCAAAATTTAAAAAACCCCCGACACATATATCTTGCGAAAACACCCGATTCAAACAGTAAAACGCCCATAACTTTTGAACGGCTGAACCGATTTTATTGAAACATAGCTAAGAACACTCTCGGCAAAATCACCTTTATATTATATAAATAGGTTTGTGATTTGTTGTTCTTCGTTAGAAGAATAGAAGAAAGAACTACCTAACCCCTCAAGAAACTTGGTCGAGAAACCTGAATCAGGTGTGAAACAATAAAAAAACAAATGTTTGCTAATTATGACCATTGAAGGCCTGAGCAAGTAACTCCATAATTATAGTTTTTCAAAAAACACAGAATTTTACTACATTAAGATCACATGAATGTCTACTAAGTAGGTACCTGATAATAATACCAGCCTGTTACAACCTGTTGTTGCACTGTCCCACTACAGGGCATAGGCCTCTTCACTGACAGTGTAGGCACGAGCATTAATCACCACGCTTGGCTTTGTTGGCGATTAAGTACCTACCAGATAAGCAACGTAAACAAACAACTGTTTCTAAGCTTGAAAACACATAACTACGCAAACGTCAGCGGCGAAATCGATGAACTGTTGTGAGTTCGAGAAGATAGCGGGCGCGGGCCTGCGGCAGCCAAGGGTGGGAACACTGGGAACCGATCAATACTGCGGCTCCTGCTATTTTTAAAATGGAACACAAAGCCAAAGGGACAAATACTGCAAAACTGAGATAGTATCTAACAAACATTTATGTGTTAAAAATTTGTAAATCACGGCCGAGTACACTATGTTGCCGTAAAAATAACCATTTTCAACTATCATTGTCAGGTTACAACGCTAGTTAAAGGAGTAATTCACACATATTAACTCACATTGTTTGTTGTAAGCCATTGTAATAACTTGCTGTAAAAGTTGCCTTGGTTTGAAAGCAATTATTTCGTTGTATTTTTAACAAAATTACGATAAAATTAACCCGCACTGCGTTTTCAACGTCAATCAATAAAATAATAAAGAAAGATGGCGGCCCGCAGCGGCGGCGCGGACTCGCTTTTTTTTTTTAATTATTTGTGGCTAAGCCACTGGCTTGGTTACGAGACCTTTAAGCCAAGCAAAGATTACTATTATATCATTGAGCTAGGTTATATACTAAGCCAAGCGCACTAACTTTAGTTTTTCCTACCTCATTGGCCAAGCGCGGACTCGCTCTGGCTCTCGTACACAGATAACTAAAATATAGTTTTTATATTTTGCTTGGCGTCCTTAACTCTTTTAACATATCTCCTCCGGTAGTTGACTGGTTTCATAGTTACCTGTTTGGCCGCCGGCAGCGTATTTGCACTGATGATTTTTTGCTCTTCTTGGTGCCACACCTCTGCCGGTGTGCCGCAGGGTGGCGTTTTATCTCCTCTTCTCTTCGCACTCTTCATTAATGTTATAATATCACTCAACGACTTTCTTCTTTCTATAATACCACCTGTACGCTGATAATCTTCAAATTTATACCCAAGCCCCTCTCGGAGAGATATCTGATGCCATTGGGACAATTAATATGGACCTGGCTCGAATAGGAGACTGGAGCACTGAGTTTGGGCTGAATATCAATCCAACGAAGACTCAAGTAACGGTTGTTGGTAGTACCCGGACTGTCTCTAGGATCGATTGGTCGAAACTTCCCCAGGTTTCTTTCAATAATACCATTATCCCTTTAAATCATATTGTAAAGAACTTGGGGATTTATATCGACAGCACTCTATCCTGGACCAAACAACTGCAGGAAGTCAGTCGAAAACTGTTTGCACCTGCGGGCTCCCTGAGACGGCTTCGTAATTTTCTTCCCATATCAACTAAAATTGCGGTAGCACAATTTCTTCTTCTCCCTATCTTAGACTATGCTGATGCCAGCTATCTTGATCTCAACCAAGACCAATTGGATAAGCTAGAGCGACTTCAAAATCTCTGTATCAGGTTCATATTTAGCTTGCGTAAATATGATCACGTTTCTGAATTTCGTACTAAGCTCAAATGGCTTCCTATTCGCCTTCGCCGGAATGCCCACATACTTTCTATGCTTTATAAAGTGCTATTTAATCCTTTTACTTTTTTATCTCAAAGAATGCTTTCAGTTCCTCTGTGACACCCATTCTAGTTCCTTGAGATCATCGGAAAATCAAAAATTAAGTATTCGTATGCATTCCACTTCCTTCTTTGACAAATCTTTCACGTGAATCGTGCAGCTCGGTTGTGGAATGCATTACATAGTGAAATAAGACGTGCTCAAATACTGCCAACGTTTAAGAACGAGACGAGGCTCGTATAACAATATCACAGGTCGGACAACTGACCGAAGAGGAAACAGCGGCCTTGAAGTCTTGAACTTCAAAAATTTCTAAGGCAGAAGGCAACGGGAAACCACTGCTTCTATTTTCCGAAGAGAATCAGCATGAAAGGTCTTAGAATAGTAGATGGTATGTCTAGCAGCTGACGCCCGGCGCCATCTTCCCGGGAGAGATGGTGTGAAATGTGCTACCGGCCATGCGCGGGTGACTCGTCAGGTGCCGCATGGAAATTCAGTTATTGATGAATCTAAATCATTTCGTCACCTCCATCGCATAGGAACGTGGAATGTGCGCGTCCTCAACCAACCTGGCAAACTGCGAATTGTGGAAGACGAAATGCTTAGGATGAACGTTCACCTGCTAGGGTTAAGCGAAACACACTTGAAAGGACAGGGTCACTTTACATCTGTTCTCGGAAATACAGTGTATTTTACGGACCCGGAACACGATAGTAGCAGAGGAGTGGCAAGTATTTTGGCGGCACCGCGCCGTCAACGCTGTGAGACCCTCGCTGCTTGCGGCTGCGCCTTGAGCGTCCGATTTGAAAATACTTGCATAGGCAATTGAATCGTGTACTTACCTATACAAATAAGGAGCATGATCGTATGAGTAAAAAAAAACTGGGATGTTCAAAGTTTTTAATTTGCAAATACGATTGTGTTCCTTATTTATATAACGACAGGAATCAATTTCCTATGCGAGTATTTTCTAGCTCAGCCTGCGCGCGATAGCATTGCAAATACTTTAATAAGTGCGAGATTTTCCTGTCCGTACCAGGGAGCCGTACTTTGAAAGCTCTGGTTTACAAACCTTCTATGGTCAATACTTCTCATCCCTACACGGGTGGGTTTTAGTCAGTAAAAGTCTGATACGAGTATCCCGCTTCACCCAGAGTGGGAGAATTCCTTGGATGATATACAACGCCAAAAAAAAATGGTAGACCAGCTATGTAGGTTAGTAGCCTATTAGGATAGGGAAGGCAGTTGACGGGAGCGAAGGCGCGGGCACAGCTGCAATACTAATAAGAACATACTTAAAAAAAATATTATTCAAATCTTAAAGACCGGGCAAGTCTCTGTATAAATCGAAGTTTCAAACCGTGTAGCATGGCCTTTAGCGGGTTTTGTTATCTGTTCACAGTTGCGTTCCGAACCTCAACTTAGAGCAAAAGTGAAAATTGGAAAATTGGGAAACGATATTTTTTTTAATGTATTAAATAACTTAATATTACTGTTCAAAAATAAAAATTAATGAAAAATAGTTACTTGCTGCGGCAATAAATGGTGCCGGTGCATCTCTTACCAAGATATTACTTTTTTGTTTCAAATTGGAATGACGTGTTTCGAACGCAACCTAGCTGTCATTCATTGTTAATTTATTATTTTAGTTTTGTAGTTTCGCAAACAATTATACATAATCGATACTTTCGAACAAAAATTAAGGATAAGGAATCAGGATTTCTAGAACAAGAGTGCGTGCAAAGAAAGACTCGTTTTTCGCTAGTGAAAGAGTTATTTCCTCAAATGGCAGGGACGTTATGACCAGTAGCATAGCAAAGTGATCGTTGTTGATAGTTATTCTTTAAGAAAATGTAATCTTGTGCTCAAATATCAAGCGGCAGTCGGTGTCGTACGGATAGTTTGGATTATTTCGTGAAAACAGGTAAGCACTCTTTCGATATTGACGTGGAACACTTGATCCATATATGGGTGATTTCTCTAACAAAGTCAAACACAGTATGTAAACATTCTGATAAACTATTGGAAGTAAACACAAACTAACTGGAGACGTAAAAGGGATCATTTATATGTGTCATCGAGATTGTTCAATGTTTACATAATGAGGAATCTCATGTTATTATAAAAGTGGGCTGCTATGTTTACTGAATTGATGTAAAACTGGAACATAGAACAGGGGATCTATTAACAATAGCCTGACCACTTGCATTTCAAAGCTTTCTGTAGTGAGTTTTATTCATGATTTTTTTCATAAACTAAAACAATACATTTATTTAGGTATTTTATTTATAGTACCTACTTAGATATCTAATGTTAGGAAGTTGATTTTGTTGTTCTATGAAGTTGTACTTCAAATTCTTCTGTAAAATAATTTTATTAGTTATAACTCCTAAATGATTTTGTAGAACCATTCTCTTTCAGTTCAAATGTTATAGTTTGCGATGTCTTCTGTTCACTGCGTGGTGGTGTGGGAATGGCAGTGCAATGCACAGTGGCTGCCACACACCCCGGGCGTCACGCGGACTCTGGAGCGTGCACACGCTAAGAAACTGACGAGAGTAGTGCTTGCTGATGCTGACCCAGCTCTGAGAGGTCATTATGTGAACCTTAGGACCCTGACACAGTGTCTAGACACTCCAGGTATGTTGCGGTTATTAAACTATTAGACCCTTTAACTCTCAAGAGTGATATATGTTGCTAAATTAATAATTCAATCTCACTGTCAACTGAATGCACTAAACTTTTAAGTAGGAAACAGGAATAAGTGTCGAAAAATGCTGCCCATAATTTCACTTGAAAAAGCCCACCAAACCCTCCACTTTAGCTTTGTTTTGTGTTGTTCTCACAGAGGGTGGTAGTGTTGATTGCTGCGTGCGGCGCGCGTGCTACAGTGTGACGTCACCGGCCGGGCGCGGCGTGCGCTGGGAGTGGGCGCGCTTCGTGTCGCCGCCGCTCGGCGGAGAGCTCAACTACGAGCCGCTGCCAATGGAGGTAACTACAACATGGCTATTTGTGAACAATGTCATTGCTTTACATTTGGAGTGGAATGCCCTGCCAGACGCTGTGTTTCCTGCTAACTATAACCTGCGGGACCCCCTTAATTGGGGCAAGCCAGCCTAATTAATCCATTGTTTAGGGGTTGTTTAGTTAATGAATGAATAAATCGCCATCAGCCCCTCTTCCGCACACTGCCCAACCCCTGGCCAGGTTAATTGGCAATGGTAGTCAACTACGACTACATCTTGAAAAAATTATCCTCACCTCATCTCTATTCAAAAACCAACCCTAATTTCTGCATTTATAGTTGGTATTTGAGTGTGTGGTGTTCTGGCGATAATTTTTATCGGTCGTGAGCAAATACAGAGAATAAGCGCAGTGATGTATAGACGGCGCGCGCAGTGTTGCCAACTTTATTTTTTAGATGATTGTACCAGATGCTAGAAAAAATCGTATTTTACCAAGAAGTTTTGAAAAAAATAGTATGCATGAAAATTTTAATAAAACAACGGTAAATGATTTATATGCGAAATGTCATTATAACTTTTAACTAACATTTATAATCTATTTTTAGATCATAGATAATCTATTTAATTATTTATAGATTAGCAAGCAGAGATTAGCAAGGATAACAAGAAGTGATTTTTTTAACCTTGGTTATAACAATTCTTCTAAAGTATAGGAAAATACCTGTGACATGTAACATTTCCAATTACGAATTTGTAGGCGGACGATAGCTATCCTAGATATTTTACAATATTAAACGTTAAAAGTTTTTTTTAATAAAAAAATAAACAAATGACTTTGGAAAATCCAATGCAGCCAATATTAGTACAAAAATTACATGAAAACGAACACTTAAACTAAGATGATATACTAAAAAAACCCGACTGCTTAAAAAGCGAACTAAAAAGACAAACAAGGAGAAAATCGTGCTGTGCAGTCGGAGGATACACATTCGCGAGCTGGCTGACCAAAACCAGATGTATCCTCCGACAGCACAGCACGATTTTCTCCTTGTTTATGTCTTTTTAGTTCGCTTTTGACGCAGTCGGGTTTTTGATTTTTTTAATCAACTTTTTTTTATTTATAACTTTTTAGTAATTTTTTTTCGAATTACGTACAAACATTTAAACATATTATAAGTGTTATACGTTATTATTACGTACATATAAGTGTTATATATTTTTGAAATCCCCTCTAAAACCCTTTATTTTTATAACCTACACGATGGGTTAGGAAGAAAAAAAAAAATTGGGTCTCTACAAAAAAATCCGCTTTTTTTTTCGAATTTTAATGTAGCCAGTGACACTCGCAGGGTTAAGACGAATCGATTGAAGTAAGAACCATCAAAATCGGCTACGCGTTTGGCCCGTAGAACGCCACATAGGAACAAACATACATACATACATAGACTGGTAAATACATTACCCACCAAAGTCAAAGTCAAATGTGTTTATATCAAGTAGGCCAGTAAGCGGCAATTTTGAACGTTAAACTCCTTCGGCAGTCGGGTAAAAACTGTATTTACATATTATCATAGTATACAATAAACATAAAATAACCTCGAAGTAAGGCAGTTAGATAGCGCGGGGAATTCCCGTACAAAGATAATAATATATTTCCAAAGTGCAAGTGGGCCGAAGGTTTAAAATTATTGGATGCGTTCATAAAAATACAAAGAAGAAGTTTAAGGCTCGTTGAAATCGGTTGGTGACCAGATTTTGAATAAGGAAAAATGAATTTAATTTGTTTTTTTTTTGCTATGAATATTAAAAGATTTGAAAAGGTCGTATATTAACTTACAATTTTTAATTAACGATCGTACATCGTATCAAAGCCAAAAAGGTCGTATGAATACGATTTAAATCGTACGGTTGTGCGCGCCGCGCACTGCTATGGCCGCGGGCCCGCGGCGAAAACCTGCCACAGATGAGATAGGATAGGTCACAGACTGTTTCAGTAAAGTGTATATTTTTTGTGAGACTTAGTTATGCTTAATTTATTGTCCCCCATAATTGTTAGCACTTTATTGAAAGATTGAACTTTATGTAAAACTCGTGCGCATGCGCGGTAATGTATTTCATTGCGTTATATCGTATCTTACTAATATTATAAATGCGAATTGGGTGTGTATGTTTGTTACTCAATCACGCCAGAACGGCTGAACGGATCTGGATGAAATCGCCACAGAAATATATTATAGTCTGGAATAGCTCATAGGCTACTTTTCTATATAATCACCACGCCCCGCGCGCGCATGGCGACAAGACGTATCTAGTTAGTTGAACAAATAAAAAAATAATAAAAGGTGTAAAATATACAATATCTAAGTTTGATTATATATCGATGTATGGACAGTTGAAAGTGTATTGTAGTGCACGAAACAGTTCTTCAGTCCACCAAATAGCACAGAAGTTATCATCGTTTTTCTTCAACCCAACCGCAAAAATATTTTAATTATCACCAGCAGCGAGTGAGTCAGTAGGAACGAGCGGTGCGAAGACGTTTGGCCACGACGAGGAAGGACTCACCTCCAGCGGGCGGTCGGGTGCACCTGCACTTGGACTTGCGGCGAGCCGTGTTTACAAAGATAAGCACAGACAGCGGTCATTCCTGCGCATCAAGGTTGTCAACAATGCTCTCCGGTATTAGATGCGCGCCTCCACCTGCGTCGCCTCACTCGGTATCTGAACCAAACCTGACATCGAGTACTAATACTGACAGCGATAACAATACAAATATAACCCAAAGAAAAAGGAAACGCAGTGTAGAGGAAATAATGAGAATGGAGGAAATGATGGAAGATATGAAGGTAATGTTTTCGGAACTAGTTGCTAAACAGAATGAACAAAATGAAAAAATGAATTCGTTACAATTGGCTCTCGAGGATATACCGTCCCTAAATACTGCAATCAGCTTGCAAAACTCTGAAATACGAACTCAGAATGAAAAAATCAAAGAGACAATAGATTTCTTATCAGAAAATATGATGATGCTCTGCTGGAAATTAACGATTTAAGGGCGGAATGTAGCAGTAACCAAAAGGTTATAAAATCGCTTGAGATCAGGGTAGACTTTTTAGAAAAGCAACAAAAAGCGGCTTCGCTTGAAATTAAAAATCTACCGTCGTCAACCCTAGAAACTCGCGACTCACTTACGGGTGCAGTACAAAAATTGGGTCAAATCATCGGTCAACCCGTGAGTACTACAGAGATAAAAAACATATTTCGTTACAAGAGCAAGTCTGACGTAGTGGGTCCAGTCTTAGTGGAATTCACATCGGCAAACATTAAAGAAGGGTTCCTAAAGTCGACCAAAGACTTTAACAAGCACAACAAGGAAAATCGTCTGAACACACTACATCTAGTAAAAAGCGGTCCTAGGCAACCCTTATACGTAAATGAAGTGCTCACTGCTATGACCAGGCGTCTACATTATCTCGCCCGAGAACTTACGAAGGAATTCGGTTACCATCAATGTTGGATTGCAAACGGCAAGGTCTATATACGTGAAAAAGACGGAATGTCAAGCCGCCTCATCAAAACTGAAGAAGATCTCGCGAAACTCCGTAAGAAAAAATGACTGGTACTATACCAACCATTGCATGCTATCTTTATCATCACTGTTTTGTTAACTCCAGTTTTAATTTATTCTATTACATTAATAAAAAACACTTACTCTAAAATTAATCAATTATACATACACTTTTCAATACAAATAAGCATGTTACTAATATTAACTATACATATAAACATCATACATACTATCACGCTTGCACTCTACATCCATAATGCACACAAACTTAATCGGCCGATATATTTCATAAATAAAAGCCTACTATTGTTTTATTATCGTACCTGCTCTGTACCGATATATTGAACTTTATTGTTATGTTTTACGCAGCGCCCAAAACACAAATGTCAAACTAGTATTTACTAACATAAACATTCGATAACACACAAAACATCCTAAATAACCTAGATGCTGTCTCGGTGTCGGACGCTTTGACTTGTGATCTTGAAAACTGTACTCCACCAAATTTCATACCTAATCAAACACTTAAAATCATTACACAGAACATAAGAAGTATAAATAAAAACTTGGCGGGCTTTATGACTACACTTGCTCGGACAAAACTTGACTGGGACATAATCGCATTAACAGAGTGTTGGCTCCCTAACAACCATAATATTCCCGAGTTGACGAACTACAACCTTTACCATACCAACAATAATCATACACAAAATGAAGGTGTAGTTCTGTATGTGCATAAAAAACTGCAACTAGTTGCAGAGGAGCCGTCATTCTTAGATGCTAATTGTCTCCAGGTAAAATCGATAGAAATACTGTTCTTTTAGCGATGTACCGCCCGCCAGGTTACAAAGACTTAGATAATTTTCTAAACTCTCTAGATATTACCCTAAGTAAGCTATCCAAATATAATACTATAATAGTAACGGGAGACATAAATATAAACATACATGAACACTCGAAGGATTCCGCTAAGCATTCTTACTTAAACATACTGGCTACTCATGGACTGTTACCTGCGCATACAATACCTACGCGACAACAAGCATGTCTTGACCACGTTATACTGAAAACTCGACTACCTGCTTTTACTTCAGTCGCACACTCTGCTTTAACTGATCATGAGACAGTAATGTTATTCTTGTCGAAACGAATGCCTAAAATAATTACAAAAAAATGTATTCATTTTGATTATGTTAAGATTGAGACAGACCTAAAACAACTAGACTTTGGTGAAGTATACAATACCCAAGATCCTCATGTGGCAGGGGAAACATTAACTAAATTAATAAAACACGTGATAGACTCAAACTCCAAATCCAGTAAGACCCCGAACCGTAAACAAATATTAAAGCCATGGATTACTCCTGGTTTACTACGCTGTATGCGGCATCGAGACACATTGCATAGAAAATTTAAAAAGGCGCCTAATAACGAGATTTTAAAAATTACTTTTACTAGGTACAGAAACTATTGTAATAGGTTGTTAAGGAACTTAAAAATTGAATTTGAACAAAATGAGATCAGAAAAGCTGGAAAAAACACTAAACAGTTATGGACGGCTATAAATAATATCTCAAGCAGGTCGACAAGAAAAGCCAACACATCATCACAATTATTAGCCTCATCAAGTACACCACAGAATTCTGTAAACCATGTCAATGACTTTTTTGCCAAAATCGGAGAAAAACTAGCTAAAAACATAACGAGTACACAAACAAAAGCTACAAAGGGAAACTTAACTAACAGAACGCAATCCATGGTAATGCTCCCAACAGATGAGGAAGAGGTAGCTGGAGTATTAATGTCGCTCCGCAATAACTGTGCCGCGGGATGGGATGGGATATCCGGTGACCTCTTGAAAAAGCATGCAGCCGTGATTGTACCTCCATTGACGTACATATGTAACCTTTCTCTATCCACAGGTAAATTTCCTAACGTTTTTAAAAAAGCTATTATTCATCCGATCTACAAGAGTGGGGACAGGAGCCGTGTGGATAACTACAGACCTATATCTGTGCTAACTGCCTTTTCCAAAATACTGGAACGGGTAATGAACAGCAGACTTGTGAGCTACTTGGAAAACAATAAGCTTATCGCACCAGCGCAATTTGGGTTTCGCTCAGGCAAATCCACCTCGGACGCGGTCCATGAGTTGACAGATTATGTGGTCACAAACATGGATAGTGGGGATAAAGTTGTGGCCATATTTTTGGATCTTGCAAAGGCTTTCGACACGGTTTCTGTCCCAATTCTTGTACGTAAGATGGAACGCTTGGGAATCAGAGGAGTTCCACTGGACCTCTTTAAAGACTATCTGAGTGAGCGTACCCAGAGAGTAAAGATAGATGAATTCATCAGTGAGGAACAAATAATTAGCTACGGCACGCCTCAAGGTAGTGTCCTCGGACCTTCACTATTCCTCATTTATATCAACGATCTGGGTACACTCACTATCCCCAATGGCAAAATCATTAGCTTTGCTGATGACACTGTTCTCTTGTTCAGCGCAAGCTCGTGGGAGGATGTCTATGAGCGTGCACAACTAGGCTTTAATATGGTATCCAACTGGTTACGCGACAATCTGTTGACCCTTAATACAACCAAAACCAATTACATGGCATTCTGCATGAAAAACAATGGATCCTCTCAAATACTACCTTATACTATTGTAGCTCACTCTTGCACAAACCCACTCACCCGTAGTTGTAACTGCGAACCACTCAACAGGGCTGAGAATGTAAAATACCTGGGAATAACAATAGACAAAAATCTAAGATTTCAAGACCACATAACTAATCTTAGTAACAGATTACGGAAACTAATATATGTGTTCAAAACGCTGAGGCATGTAGTCGATAAAAAAATGATGAAATCAGTGTACTATGCCCTCGCACAATCTATAATATGCTACTGCATCACCTCTTGGGGTGGGACTCCGAAAACTACCCTAATTGAAATTGAAAGAACCCAAAGAGCTATACTGAAAGTGTCATCTTTTCGACCGTATCGCTACCCCACTGAGCAGTTATACAAAGAAAATCAAGTCCTGACAGTGCGTCAGCTGTTTATATTGCACATTCTGTTGAAACAGCATACTCTCTTGGTTTATAATTCAACACTGTCCAAGGGAAAAAGACGATATGACCCAGTGGAGCGCCATCATCTACGTCACAAAACTTTTTTGCGTCTCTTTTGCTATCTTGGAGGCTACTTATACAATAAAACCCACAAGTTGTTACATATATTTAGTCTCACAAAGAATAAATGCAAAAAGACGCTAACTGACTGGCTACAAAAATTAAACTATAATGATACTGAAAACATCCTTATACAAACCTAAACAAAAAAAAAAACACATACTCTCACACACCCACACACGCACACATTCACCCACACTATACATCTACTAACATTCGTCTTGCATACTTAACCTAGATATTAATCAAAATAAATTGAGCTTTAAAATGTATAATACCTTACTACATTCTGTCAGCGCGCTTAGTACAAAATTTATAAAATGAAAATGTAAAGGGGTGGGATCCTGGTGTCCTGAATCACAGGCCACGAGCCTAGCTTAGGCACCAGTCTCCCACAATATATACTTACCTATGTTGTGTATCATTGTCGAATCTGACCAATGTAAGATAATTTGTTTTGAACGATGTATATTGTGGTGAGAAAAAAAAAAAAAAAAAAAGTTAAAGTTATTAAGTTATTAATGTTCCCTTGGAATAATGACACTTTTCACGCGGGCGAAGGTGGTTATAATTCCGTCTTCTCGGCAGCGTTAAACACGCAATGAATACTGTTGAATAGTCAAAATGAAAGCGTGGCCGCGTCCTTTTAGCTTTCATTAAAGTTACGCTATTAGGGTGCAGGTATTATACAGTCAATTGGAGGGGTTCACATCGGCTTCGGCTCGACGATGAAGTGAGACTGGGACTTGTCCTCGACAGCCGGTGGAATTTCGTTGAGCATTTCCGACGGAGGCTCTACGCGGGGGTCGTGCGGTCCATGGCCCTTTACGGGGCACCAGTATGGGTGCGTTCCTTGAGGCGACGACCAGCCCGCCAGTTGAACGCGTCCGAAAGGGTTATGGCCATCCCGCTGGTCCAGGGATACCGCACGGTTTCCGGTGAGGCGGCGAGACTCCTTGCCGGATTGCCGCCATGGGATCTGGAGGCATAAATCCTCGCGCAAATATGGGAGTGGCGCGAGGAGGCGAAATGCCGCGGCGAAACTTTGTTGCCGCGACAAATCGCGGCTCGGTGGACAGAGCTGCGGCAGGATCTCATGGCGACATGGAGAGGGCGACTGTCGCAACCCAGCGCTGGGCACGCCTCAATTGCAGCGGTAAGGCCCCTCTTTGAGGAGTGGCGACTTGAATTGACTTGACAGGCGTCACGGCGTCCTCTCCTTCCACCTGAAGCATGTCCTCACCGGAAACGGCTGTTTCGGGAGGTTCCTGTTCAGGATAAGGCGGGAGGAAAGGCCCGGGTGTCACCATTGTGTGGACAGCCCGGAGGACACGGTAGAGCATACGGTGAGGTCTGCCCCGCTTGGGCGGAGCACCGCCGTATCCTCGTGGAGGCGATCGGTGGTGGCGACCGCTCGCGTCCGGCCTTGGTTCAGGCCATGTTACGGAGCGAGAGGGCATGGGTAGCTGTCTCCTCCTTCTGCGAAGCAGTAATGCTCGCAAAGGAGGAGGTGGCACGCGTGAGAGAGACGCATAAGAGACGCCTTCACGCCCCTAGTCAAAGCAGGAGACGCCCCGGGCGTCGGAAGTTGCAAGCCGATACCCGGCCAACGTAGGCGCGGGCTTTCGGACGGCAAGTAATGGGTAGCTCGTCGTTCGATAAGGACCAGGCCCGAGTTTACGGCGCGTAGTGTTTCACGCGTGCCTCAAAGAGATGTCAGCAAAAGTGACGAGGCCCGCTAGAACCGATGCCTGTCTGGGTCGCGAATAAAGGAGAACGGCAGGTTTGTATGGGAATTTCGTACCGCTAATAAATTTTCTTGTTTTGGGATATTTTTTGTCTTAATTGGTAGTTTATATGATAGACAATCCCTTTTTAAATTCTTAGTTTTTTAGAACTTGGGACGTAAAAGTTATAACCAGTTTAGAGTTTTAAGGTTATGTACTAGTGTACCAATGTTACATATTGGTAAATGTTACATAATGTGTATTGTAAATGTTCTAAATTGTTTTTTGCTATCTTTGTAGTGTTTTACTTACCATTAAGTAGGTAGATTGAGATGAGGATTGTACCTACTCAGGGCATTATTAGATACCTATGTCCAGCAGCGGATTGCAACAGTTTGATAATGATGAGTTTGATTATAATTAGTGTTATTTGTATTTCTAAATAATTAATTATCATTTCAATATTTGTGTTATTTTAAACAAGGCAACTTCTAAAACATAACTGCGTATAATGTACGACTTTATTGCGTTTATTTATTAAAATCTTTTTATTGATATTATTAATTAATCCGAAGTTCTAAAAATAGCTATCTTACATAAAAATAAATGGCTTAGTTGCCTTAATAACTGGTATAAATTCTATAACCGAACAACAAAAAAAGTATGCGGTACGAAATCTGCCGTTCACCTTTGAAAGAGAGTTACCGCGGCCCTGGCACAAGCAACTGAAGGAACACGGGTGGGTTTTAGTCAGTAAAAAACTGACACACCCTCCTGCTTCACCCAGAGCGGGAGAAGTCATTGAATGATTTCCTACCCAAAAGAAAGGGTATTATGCAGGCTAAAGTAATTCCTCATAACTGAAAAGCTCCCACCACAGAAGCCACCAAAACTTGCTTGCCTCGTCACTGTCGTCCATCATTTTACCTTACCATTTAGTGGTGTAGGTGCGTGGGGATTGGCACAAGAAAAGAGAGGCATGTGCTCAGCATCATAGTCGGGCTGCGGATGAGGATAAGTGAGTGAGATAGTGATCAAATGTGAGCCTATCTGCATATTATAGAAAAGTCTGCCTAAAGTTGAATGTCAATTACTCCTCTTAACACGACGGAGTCTTTTTGTCTATGTGTCAGAATTCCTAAATCTTCTCAATAAGGAGAACACAAAAAAGTTCACCGTTAAGAAGCAAACCTGTAACTCTTCAGATGAATTTCTCGAACAGCGACTGGCAATATGATCTTTCTTTTTGGTTTGACACCACCTCTGTTAACAACTCTTTGTAAATATTGCTCACGACCACGTGTTCCACAGGTACAATGCCTGCTAGAAGAGTCATGGTCGGGCGGCGGCGAGACGGTGACGTTCGACGGGTGGGTGGCGTCCGTGTCGCGTATGACGGCGCGCGGGGGCGGCGGGGCGGCGGGCGGGGCGGGGGGCGTGGCACTGCTAAGACGTGCGCCGCACCCGCCCTACCCGCTGACCCGGCCGGGCCCGCCCCCCCCGCCCGCCCAGCCGCACCAGCCGCAGCCGCACCACCAGCACCCGCCGCCACCGCCGGAGCGCGCGCCGCTTGAAGGTAAATGACTGCATAAATATAAGCCTTCGTCTTACCTTACCTTAGTATTACGGGAAAAACTTGGTTGTTATTTTGAAGTGTGAAGTCGACATCTATCTATCATCCAGAAACAGACTACATACAAGAGACCTGATGTCACACAAATCCTACATCACGCAATCAAAGTTCTGTGCGCGATTTGAACAATAGCCATAACAACAAACTTAAGAGTATCTTTATTTTATTAACAACACCTGCACCCTAAAGGACCTTTGTGAGGCAAATGAAAACGCTGTTGCCGTGGCTGAAATCTGTTCAAAACGTATATAATTGAGGAATTATCGATACGACGAATAAGAAGAATTAACATGTTTCACTTACTTTATTCAGCATAATTATGTATAGAAAAGGTTGCATAGATAAGCTTTTGCTTTTGTTGAACGTTCAGCAGTAGACGTATACGCCCTTTATTTAATTTTTTATAAATAATAAAATCTTTGAATCAAATTTCACAAGTCCTACGGTCCTACCTGACAAGTTCATATTGAAAAACAAATTGATATTCTATTATCATAAACAACGTTTCCCCGTCGCAGCTCGTCGGGCGCGCATCCCGCAGCAGCACACAGGCTCCAGCGTGCAGTCGGTGCAGTCGGCGCAGTCGCTGCAGTCCAGCCAGGCGCTGGCCCGCCCGGGCGCCCGCAGTGCGTCCCCCCGGGACCGGGACCGCAAGCCGGGGCTAGCCAGGCAGATACTGCATAACTTGAATATATTCAGTAAGTTAATTAAACCAAAAATCGGGATGTCTAATTGCTTCTAGAGGAAGGAGGGCTGGTTGAGTAACAGTCTCCATGGCTCAGGTACAAATACCCATGTATTAGAGTGATGTAATCGAAATAAAAGAGAAGTGTTCGATTCAACGATTCGTGTAATAATGCCTGTACGGGTTGTAAGTCCGTACATGTAATTTGTCGTGAAGGTTTGTAAGTTAAGTTAGTGAAGAGAAACGCGTTCCACTAAGATGCAGTTAAGTTTATTGAGAGTAAGTTACAGTACTTGAGCGGAGGCGATTATTTCTCTCAGTTGTTGATAGTCACACACTTGTATGTTTACTACGATTAAATTAGTTAATAAGGTTATTTTTATAATGCGCAATCGTGACGCGCATCGCTGGTCTAAAGTAGGTTACAGCGTAAGCAGAAAAATGTACGGCGATGAGACCGTACATATTGGCAACCCCAAAAGAAGTTAAGATGAGTAAAGAGAGAGAAGGAACCGCCTGTACAAAGTTAAGGCTTAATGTTAAAGTAAGTATACAATTAATCAAAAGTAAAGGCAATGTTGTCTCGATGCCCTTGAGGTTGAGTGTGGCAGACGTGGTCGCGCGCCTGCTGGTTTTCGTCTCTGGCAGTCTGCTGTCGAGGTCCCATTGGCTGAAGTTCGATGTCTTCATGTTTTGGCTTCGTATTTGTTGTCCTCGGAAGTCGTTTCCTGAGCCGTACGCAGTATTTTCTTGTGACGATCCCCAGACACGTGATGACAGCAATTGTAAGTAAAAGGTAACTAATTGCATATTGGTGAATATCATGCTGTGTGATGGTGGATGGTAGTTGTGGCTCGTTCTCTTGTTGGAACCGTAGTTTCTTGTCGATTACTGTGAAGTCGTTTTTCTTGAGAGTGAAGAGTTCGTCTTGAGAGCCGTGTAGTGTTGTGTTGACAATGTTATTAATCGACGAGTTCAAGTTCGGTACATGCATGTCGTAGTTTACGTTGAGGTTACTATTGTACTGATTGTGTGATGTGATGGTGAGCTCTTTTGACTGCAGAACACATCCTTGACTCAAAGTTACAATAGCCGCTGATGTGATAGTTTGCGAAGTTACGTCGTTATCACAAACAGTACGTAATTCGCATCTTCCGCAACAAACAACCAGCCAGCTGTTTGATTCTTGCAATTTGATCCATGCCTCGTCGCATGACACACTGACGACGTTGCATGGCGACGTAGTTACCCGATGACCCAGTAGTTTTGCTTCGCAAGGTGCATTCTTGTTCTGTAAGTTGAACACTGGTATGTTTGCGTTGCAAATAAAATTATCTTTTTGTCTTTTGGTACATTGCTTGAAGTCTTCATCCTTTAATGAGATGTAAGACTTCTTTTCAAAGTTCACGGCGATGTACTCTGACGATAACTGCATCAATTTGAATTTTTCCTCAGTTTTAAAAGGTATAGCAATAGCCCGGTAGTAGGTGAAGCCCTCGTCCGAGATCAACGGAATGTGAACTTCGAACATAAAGTAGTTTTTTGTTATTCGTGCTTTCACGTAGAGCAGTTTGTAAAGTTCTTTGATATCTTGTTTGATGTTGGTCGTCGGTAGTGTCAGAGTTCTCGGCAGTTTGCCGGCTATGTCTTCCATTTGTTTGACTAGGCTGACTGGTGATATCAAGTGCACGTCCATGTGCCCACTGTAGACATTCGTGAGGGTGTTTAGGAGCATTGTTTGAATTTCTTTAAGATTTCGTAATAGTAATGATGCTGTGAGCGAAGCGGAGTTGAAGTAGCTTGTAGCCATCATTATTTGTGTTTCGGTTTCAATGTTGCCCAAATTCGACTTAGTTTCATTCATGAAGCGTTCTATCATTTTGCATTGTAATTTAATGTTTTCATCGTTTTTTTTCAAAACATCGTTTTGTAGTTGCATAATTGACGTTTGGTTTTTTGCGAGTTCGCGTAAATAGTTTTCGTTGCGTTGAATGGCATCAATATCTTGGTGATATTTGTCAGCAAATCTCTGGTCTAAGACGCCGAACAAGCTGTTTGCTACCATGCCTACTCCGTCGATTAAGCCGCGTTTTTTGCGTGTTGATAAATGCTTGTGCGGGGCCAGCAGGATCGTATTGTAGAAGTTGATTAGTTCCATCTCGTGTGAAAGTTGATCTGTCGTAGCTTGGCAATAGCTTTGATGGATTTTCTGGCATAAGCTATTTACACCGTTGACGTAGTTTTCAATGTTTTGAACGCCTTGCCAGTAGTTAGTTAGATTGTAGTACGTAAGCAAAGTCCATTCGTCGTGAATGAGTTCAATTTTTCCTATGGTGTCATAATAAATCGGCCGCTCGGGTTCCAGGTTTGTAATCTGAGTTCCTGACCTTTGTTGCGTACCATATGATCCATTCACGAATATCAACATTGTGAAAATACACATCAAAATGTTTGTAAGACATTTTTTCGTTGACTGTTTTGTTGTGGTAGGTCTTTTAGTTTTGTCAGCGTTTTGTAAGTCCGTCTGACATTCTTCACTATCTCTGTTGCAAGTAGTTTCGATGGGTAGAGCAGATAGTTTCACAATTGGTCGTTTGATGACACCGGTTTGTGTTTTCAGGGTTGTCACTCGAACGTATCCGTCGGCTCCAGGGTGTAATTTCAGCACCCGTCCCATGGCCCATTTTCCTGGCGGCAAATTGTTGTCCCGGACTAGTACGATGTCCCCCTCGTTGAGGTTTTTCTTAGGATTGTTCCATTTGCTGCGCCTTTGAAGTTGTGTTAGATAGTCGTTTGACCAATTCTTCCAAAATTGTTGGTACATGTGTTCAGTTAGCTGCCATCGTCGGCGTAGATCTATGTTATGTTTTTCGTTGTAGTCTGCTCGTGGTAGAGACATTGTTGGTCCCCCCGTTAGAAAGTGACCTGGTGTCAGATAGTTATAGAATTCTTCGGGGTCCTCAGTAAGCTGGCAAAGTGGCCTGGAGTTCATGCATGCTTCTATGTTCGCAAGCAAGGTAGTAAACTCCTCGTACGTCAGTTTTTGGTCTCCTAGCACCCGACGAAGGTGATACTTCATCGACTTGACCGCTGCTTCCCATAGTCCACCAGCGGTTGGCCAAGCGGGTGCATTGAAGTGCCATTGTACTCCCATGTCAGCAATACTATTGAAGAAGTCTGGCGATAAGATTTGCTTGAAGTCTTCAAACTCTTTCTGAAGCAATCTTGATGCGCCGATAAAGTTTGTACCACAGTCCGAGTAGACGTGACCTGGTGTACCGCGCCTGGAGCACATTCTCTGGAAGGCTGCTATGAATGTTTCGGTGCTTAAGTCCGATGCGAGTTCGATGTGTACAGCCTTAGTTACCATGCACACGAATATGCATATGTAACCCTTTGAGGTCCGCACTCCCTTTCCTTTGTTAAGTTTGACTTCCACGTGTCCTGTGAAGTCAACTCCTGTGTGGGTGAACGGTCGCGATGGTGTCACACGTTGTGGTGGTAGTTCTCCCATGAGTTGGTTTAACTCCGATGGGTTGTAGCGGTGGCAACGCACACAGCGCCGTAGTTCAGCTTTTACCGCTCTGTTGCCGCCAACGATCCAGTACCGTTGTCGGATGTGCGCTAAAGTTAATCTGGCTCCTCCGTGTAAAGTCGTAAGATGAGCTTGATGAATCACCAACTCAGTAAGTCGTCCACTCTTAGGTAGGATGATTGGGTTCTTCATCTCGAAAGGTAGAACAGAGTGGTTCAGTCGACCACCGACTCGGATGATGCCTTTGTTGTCCAGATATGGCGTAAGTTTGAAAATGTAACTTTTAGTAGAAATAGTTTTAGTAGTTTGAAGTTGTTTGTATTCTTGCGCAAGTTCCGTTTGTTGCACATATTTTATTATTTGTTCTTTTGCACTGCTTAATTCGCACAAAGTAAGGCATCCGGTGTCACGTTTGGCCTTGTTTCTTGTATTTGCAATGAATCGTTGTATCCATGCTGCAATTCTGTTCACTTTGGTCAATGAACTGCAATTAGTTAATAAATTATGAATACAATTATTGTTTTCTTTGTTCGTTGGGTTTGATTTTGCTTGGCAAACGCTGCCTATGTTCGTAGTAAATGTGCATGTTACGTTTTCTTCACGACTTTGTTCTTGGAAGCTAGGCAGAAATGTAGGACCTTCCCACCACAGACTGAAAGTTTGTAGCTTGGTGGGTAGCATGCCTCTTGATGCGCAGTCTGCAGGGTTTTCTTGTGACTTCACATAACGCCATTGCTCGGCTGGTATGATTTGTCTTATTTTTTCAACCCGGTTAGCGACGTATTTTTCCCTTTTGGATGTGTCCCCCTGTATCCAAGCCAGGACCACTTGGGAATCGCACCAAACGCTTGTAGTTATGTCGAAGCCATTCAGGGCGTCTCTGATTTTTTCGATGAGTTGCGATAGTAAGAGTGCGCCACAAAGTTCAAGTTTCGGTAATGTGATCGTTTGTGATAGCGGCGCCACTCTTGTTTTAGCAGCGAGTAATGTTATTGTTGACTTGTTTGTTTCTTCTCTGACGCAGCTGTATACCACGCAAGAGTAAGCTTTTTCACTGGCGTCACAGAATCCAAATAGTTCTATCTTCTTGTTTGTTGTACGGACCCAGCGCTTGATTACCATAAGTTTTACATTGGGTATGTCAGCTCTTAGTTTCAGCCACTTTTCTGCTATTTGTGACGGTAACTGATCATCCCAGTCAAGTTTGTTGATCCAGACTTCTTGAAATAGTAGTTTTGCCGCAATAGTTATGGGTGATAGCCAACCCAGCGGATCGTAGAGTTGCGAAATTTCAGAAAGCAGCCGCCTTTTAGTTATCTCGGATCGACCTTTTTCTTCAAATTTCCAGTTAAACACAAATGTGTCGGCGTGCGGATTCCAACCTAGTCCTAAGGTTTTCATTGTTTCCTCTTGCTTAAAGTCAAAAGTAGTTCTGCGTGAAATCTGTTCATCGCTTAAGTTTGCTAGTAGTGCTGGATCATTGCTGGACCACTTGCGTAAGTTCATCCCGGCTCCTTTTGACATGTCGATAAGAGATGTCTGGAGTTCCTGGGCCGTTTCTAGTGAGTTGTGGCCGCTTATGACGTCATCGACGTAAGTTTCGTTCAACAGTATTTTAGCAGCCGTGGGGTATTTGCAGCCGTCATCGTATGCAAGTTGCTTGATGGTTCTCATGGCTAGCCACGGTGCGCACTTAGTGCCATAAGTGACAGTGCAAAGTTGGTACTCCTGCAGCTTCTCTGACTGTGTAGTTCGCCAGATAATTTTCTGCAAATGTTGTTGTTCCTCAGACAGCCAGATACATCGGTACATTTTCTCGATGTCAGCTGTAAAGGCGTATTTGTAAGTTCTCCATTTTATGATAAGTTCTTGGATATCTTTTTGTAGGTTGGGGCCTTTTTCTTGTAAGGCGTTCAAGCTGTATCCTGTGTTAGTTTTCTGAGATGCGTTGAAGACAACCCTGAGTTTCGTGGTTGTAGATTCTTCTCGAAGTACTCCGTGATGTGGTAAGTAGCATTCCGTCGTTGACGATTGTATAGGTTTTGTTAGTTTCATGTGACCTAGCTCCAGGTATTCCTTAAGGAACCCTTTGTATAGCAATGCAAGACGGCTATTTTTTTGAAACCGTTTTTCTAGTTGCAGCAATTGTGATACTGCTATCGTTTTCGATGATCCAAGTTTATGTTCGTAATCTGAACATAGAGGCATCTTCACAATGTATCTTCCGTCTAAACCACGACGAGTAGTTTCCTTGTAGTAAGTTTCACATTGATCTTCTTGAGATTGATCAGTGTTTGCTTTTGTTACGTCTTCACACTCCCAAAATTTTGTTATTTCGGACAAGTCGAGTAGGGTGACGTGACAGTTAAATGTTTCTAGTTTTCCACACAAAATCCATCCCAGCTGTGTCTGTTGAGCAACTGGTGATTTTGGTGCGCCCTTTAGTATTCCGTCTTGGATTATTTCTGCGTATACGTCAGCTCCAAGCAGTATGTCAACAGCCCTTGAAATGTTGTAGTCAGGGTCTGCCAGTTTTAAGTTTTGCAAGTGTGACCATTCAGGTCGTTCAAATGTGTAGTTTGGTAGTTTGTTGATTAATTTCTTCATAATCAACGCCTCAGTGTCGAAAGTATATTCGGAGTGGATTGATTTGCATGTTAGCTTCAGGCGCCCTTTACAGTCGCCCGATACAGTACCAACTCCCGATATCTTTGCAGTCATTTTGCTTCTCGGCAGCCTCAGCAGTTGTGCTGCATTTTCAGTTATCAAATTAACTTGTGAGCCCTGGTCTACGAGCGCACGAAGAGCGATGTAAGTGCCATCTAACGATTTGACCTTGATCTGGACGGTTGTAAGTAAAACCTCCATCTCGTTGGTTGATAGGTGGTTTGAACTTGGTTCAGTTTCCTTTGGTCGTTGACCTGAACGCTGATTTTCATAGTTCGGTGAAGGTGTATTTTTGTTGTAGTTGTTGTAATGTAAGAGCGTATGATGTTTCATATTGCATTCCTTACACGTTTTTGTAGAGTTGCAAGTCTGGTTTTCGTGTTTGAACAAACAGTTTTTGCATATCCGCAATTTTGCAACTGTGTTGTTACGTTGCTTAGTATCCATGTCCACAAATTGCTGACATTTCATTAGAACATGATTGTTTTTACAAAGAGGGCATTGCCCATACGAAGTGTGGTAAGTTTTCGGATGCCATTTTTTCTGATCGTAGTTTTTTCGAAACGTATGTTTTTCGTTTTCAGTTGATTTTCCTGAATTCTGTACCTCTTTCTTCGAAGTTTTCATGGTTTCAAACGCTGTAAACTGGTTTTCTAAGAACATTAGAAATTCATGAAGTGTTGGTACCTCTCTGTTGTCGTTTAAGTCTTTTATATATTCGTTGTATGTGCCACAGTCTAGTTTTAGTGACATCACATGGACAATCATAGATTCTCCACCGGTTGTATCAAGACCCATATTTGCCAAGCCGTTTAGACATTCCGTTGTTACGTCATGTAGCTTCTTCAAGTTGTAAGCGTCAGGCTTCTGTATGACAGGCAACTGTAGCATAGTGTTCATATAGGCTGAGAACTGTAGTCGCCGGTTATCGTACCGTTGATTCAATATTTCCCAGCATGAAGCGTAGTTGTTGGCGCTGATGCCCAGGTGTTGCACCAGCCTTTCTGCTTCGCCTTTCAGTTTGGTCTTCAGATGCTGCATTTTTTGTGCGTTATTCAGCAACGGGTTTTTGTGTATGGTCTCCAGGAATAGATCTTTAAACGATGTCCACTTGCTGTAGTGTCCTGAAAACTCTGGTATCTCGATTTTCGGTGCTGAACGTTCGTGATGAGCGTTAGACCATATCTTGCCTTTCAGGCGGTTTCTTGTTTCGTCGTATTTGGATTCCATGCTGTAGAACATGTCATAGTATGTCTGATTCGATCCTTTTAGTAGGGCTTCCAGTTCCCAGTGAGTGTTGTCAAGAGCATCCCATTTCGACTTCAAGATTGACAAGTGATCTTCAAGTTCCCATTTTTCAGCTAGGCCTTCATAGTCAATTTTAGCCATAGCACGATCCATCGCCTTGAAGTTACATTCTTGCTTAGTCAGTAGCGTCTTTGTCTTTTCGTCGAGCTCTCCCCCTGAGGACTCCGTAAGGTCGAATTTGACGCTTTCTCCTGCAACTTGTTGTAACATACTCGTAATGTCGGCTCTAGTCGTTTCATACATAGTTTTTGTCTTGCCGTAGACATCTTCCACAAAGTAGTTTATGTTTTTATCTTCAATTTCCTGCAAAAGCAATGTGTGCCTTGCATTGAAATCCATCCATTGAGCTTCTAATGAAGACAGTCGCTTGTTCAAGTAGTCAGTTGTTTTTCTTGTCTTGCTATCCTTTTTGTAGTTGTTGCATAATGTTTTTATGTTTTCGAAACACGTAGACTGGAGTTGTAGCTTATTCATCTTGATTTGTTAGACAAATAGCTTCCTTATAGTTTACAAGATAACTTTCCTTACGTGTTTGAAGATTCTCCCAGTATTTGAAGTCTCTTCTAGTTATAGTTGAAGGCGCTTCCAGTAGTCGAAGGCTCTTCCAGTAGTTGAAGTTAGTTTCAGTAGTTGACGACTCTTCTTGCAATCGAAGACTCGTCCAGTAGTTGAAGTCAGTTCTGCAGGTGACGGCTCTTCTAGTAGTCGAAGACTCACCCAGTCTCTGCAGCTGGTTCCGGTACTCAATGTGCCTGTACTCGAGCTAAGTATATGCGCCTTCTCAATCCAACTGGGGCGACCCTCTTCCGGGAGACCAGCTGAACCGATTCGCTACCGTACAAGAGACACAAACACACTAAGATACGCGAAGGCTCGAAGGACCATAAATGTACGGGTTGTAAGTCCGTACATGTAATTTGTCGTGAAGGTTTGTAAGTTAGTGAAGAGAAACGCGTTCCACTAAGATGCAGTTAAGTTTATTGAGAGTAAGTTACAGTACTTGAGCGGAGGCGATTATTTCTCTCAGTTGTTGATAGTCACACACTTGTATGTTTACTACGATTAAATTAGTTAATAAGGTTATTTTTATAATGCGCAATTGTGACGCGCATCGCTGGTCTAAAGTAGGTTACAGCGTAAGCAGAAAAATGTACGGCGATGAGACCGTACAATGCCCATAAAAGGTGTGTGCAGTTACAAATATAAGGTTGGGCGAGCTGCACACTACACCGCCCCTTTTTTTTAAAAAAAAAAAATGTTGTTATTGCTAAGTACATAATGCTTTTTTTTTTTTTTTTTTTTTTTTTTTTTACTTAAACTATGCTTACATCACTACTTTTTGTTTACTTTTTAACATAACATTATACAAATAAAAAATACATCTTATCTTAATTAACCATAGTATTTTAAGTTACAAACAGTTTTGTATTATTTTTATGAATTACATATTCCTTATCATCTTTTATAATTTTCACATTTGGTGATACATCTTCAATGACTCTGTATGGTCCTAAGTAAATTTTATCTAACTTATTTCCTACTTGATTTTTTATTAAAACTAAATCTCCACTCTTATATATTAACCGATTTACATTTTTATCAAAATGATTTTTTCTTAATTCCTTACTGAATAATAAGTTTTTTCTAGCTTCTGCTTGTGCTCTTTGTAGTCTGTATTTTAGCTCCAAAGGGTAAGAATCTGGATTATATAACGGATCAACATATACATTTTGTGCTATATTAGATGGTAAATTACAATTTTTGCCAAATACTAGCTCAAATGGAGTGTATTTTGTCTCAGAGTGCATTGTAGTATTAAAAGAAAAGCACCAGAATGGAAGCCAACTGCTCCAATCTGTTTTGTTATTGTCACACTGAATTCTAAGATAAGCTCCTAGAACTTTATGAGTATTTTCCAAACCTCCCAGAGTTTCATGATGATAAGCTGTTGAATGCAGTTTATTAATATGCAACAAATTGCAAATCTCAGTGAAAACTGATGACATAAACTCTGTTCCCTGGTCTGTTATTATCTCTCTAGGGATACCATACCTCAGAATAAAATTGTTTACAAATAACTTAGCTACAGAAATAGTATCTTTCTTTTCTAAAGGATAAGCTTCGACGTATTTTGTTAAATCACACTGTAATGTCAAAATATACTTATAGTTTAAATTATCTACATCTAAAGGACCTATTAAATCTAAACTAACTCTTTCAAAAGCAGTGGATGCCGTGGATGTGATAACCATCGGTTCCTTCGTATGCCTATTGGTATGCTTTTGAATCTGACAACTTCTACACTTCTTTACGAATTCTGATACGTCATTGCTCATTCCTGGCCAATAATAGTACTTCCTAATATTATTTAACATTCTGTTTACCCCCGCGTGGCCACTCGTGGGTAACAGGTGGAAGTCATTCAAGATCACAATTTTCGTGTCTTTGTCAGTAACTCTAGTCACATCTTTAATAATAAGTAACTTAGGAGTATCTTTTAAATGACTCATTTCCTTTATAAAATTGTTTACAAAACTTTCGTTGCGCTTGTTCTTAATTATTATGAGCTCGTTTAATTTGATTTGCTTGCAAAAACGTTGTAATTCTCTCGCTAACACACTTACGGTCGATAACGATCGAGAAATTACAAAAATTGCTGACTTTTCGGGCACGAATTTGCAGTTACCATTGTCACTAGTGTAATGTTTTGATTTTTCTATCTGATTTAATGTATTTTTATTGCTAAGTAAAATCAATTCAACGCTGTCAATTGGTCGTTTGAGAATTTCCACTACCTTAGGTTGATCAGGCCTTGGAGTAGAGGATACCTCAGTAGTCATGTCGTTGTTGTCACAGTCAGTACGTAACCTTCGAGTCTGTGCCCTTGTCATGACCGATACTACATGCTTGTTCATATCCTTTAAGCTGTTGGATGTAATAGGTATCCGGCTCAATGCATCTGCAGCTGCGTTTTGCCGTCCTGGGACATAGCTGATTTCAAAATCATATTCCTCGAGATATAATCTAAACTTTGTCAACCGGCTTGAAGGATCGGTCATATTAAATAAATAAATCAATGGCTTATGGTCTGTTTTTATGTAAAACTTTTTCCCATATAAATAAGGTCTAAAATGTCGAACCGCCCAAACAATAGCAAGTAATTCTAACTCAATCACAGGGTATCGTGTCTCAGCTGGTTTCAAGTTACGGCTGGCGTACGCGACTACCTTGCTATTACTATTAGACAGCACGGCGCCTAAACCTAGTTTTGATGCGTCAGTTTGTAACGTAAAAGTATTATTATCGCTGAAGTCTGGATAGTCAAGTATAGTTGGACTAACAAGGATCTGTTTTAGCTTGTAAAATGCTCGCTCGCATTCATCACTCCATACGAACGCTACATCTTTCTTACATAACGCATTCAATGGATAGGCTATGTCGGCAAACTTTGGAATAAAACGCCTATAATAGTTAGCAAATGCAACAAATCTCTTGACTTCGTCTACATTCTGCGGGACAGGGTACTTTTGCAGGCATTCTACCTTTGATGGATCGGGAAATATACCTTCTGAAGTGATCTTATGCCCTAAATAAACGATTTCTTTACGTAAAAATTCACACTTCATCGGATTTAGTTTCAAATTCACTCTTCCCAGGCATTCAAAAATTTTTATAAGATTCTTGTTGTGCGTTTCAAGACAATTTCCTACGACAATACAATCATCTTGATATAAGAAGCATGATTTATAATTTAACCCTGACATTGCTATTGTCATGAGACGAGCAAAAGCACTAGGCGATGTCTTAAGTCCCATTGGACATCGTTTCATTTGATACTGCTTGTCTGTTGTAAATGCAGTAAACTTCCTAGACTTTTCTTCTAAAGACAGCTGATAGTAACCTTGACTGAGATCTAATTTTGAAAAATAGATGTTGTTAGATAACGAATCTAGTATCTCAGTGATGTTAGGTAGGGGAAATTTATCATCCTGTATCCTATTATTGAGTTGGCGATAGTCCACTACAAGTCTCCATTTCCTTTCTCCTGACCTATCTGTCTTTTTAGGTACTAATAGAACTGGGCTTGACCATTCTGAAATAGTCTCTTCAATGATATCGTTTTTAACCATTTCATCTATTTGTCTTTGTACCTCGCCTTTCAATGCTTTAGGCAATCGATAGGGCTTCACGTACGCTGGAGACGCATTTTCCTTTAGTTTTATTGAATGTTCTATTAAATTTGTAGTAGTGAGCGTATCTCCTGGCAAATGGAAAACATCGGCATATTTGGCACATACGTTTTCAATGCCTCTTTGTTCCTCTTTATTTAAATAAGTATGTAGTTGTAACGTAGTTAGCAAAGTTCGAACTCTATCCACAGATATACTATCGTCGTCAAACTTGCAAACATAAAAATTATCTAGGCAACTAATAATTAGATCTGAAATATTTATCTTAACCGAACTATCAGTTGTATTTAAAATCCTAACAGGAATAAGTCCATTATGTGGCTTCGATACTACACCCGCTGTGAACACACCATTATAAATTTCCTTTGATAAAATGACGCAATCACTATTGTGTGACGTCGGGATGTGTTTAATTACTTCGCAACGAGGTGGAATTGTAAACAAATTCCTATTTACATGAACACTGACAGACTGGTCTCGGGTTTCTAAACTCAGAGTACCATTTTTATAATTTAATACCGCATTATAGCGCTCAAAAAAATCCTGCCCGAGTATACCTTCTGCGGCGCAAGATAAGTGTTCAAAAATATGAAACTTTTGTTGAAAAGTCACATTATTAATTAAAATATCTAAATAAATGTATCCCATAGATTCTAAATTACCACTAATTCCTTTAATAACTATCTTATCCTGTTTTACTAAATTCAATAAATTCCTATGTCGCGACAACCATTCATACTTAAGCACACATAAGCTTGCTCCACTATCAATCAGTAAATTAAGATCAACATTACTATTTTGTAGTTGACAATTAATAATACAAAAAATACTAAAACTAAGAATTGAATGAGTGTACGGTTTAGGTACGAAAAAATTCTAAGTTTTCATGACTATTTGCCTGATCATTGCGCAAGTTGTCTTGGACATTGGACTGTTGCGCGTTATGCTGAACATGCTGACAACGCACCAGACGTCCGCGTAAATGCTGACGCTGTCCACCTGTGTGTTTACCTCGATTTACACTGTATGAAGTTCTTATACCTGTGCTATTTTCATAATTTTTATTATAATTATGATGATAAGTTTTATTGTTGTTATAAAACTGTCTATTTCCTCGGCCTCGAGAACCTCTAAAGCTTCCACGTTTATAGTTTTGGTTAGCCCTAAATTGCATAACCTGGTCTTGTGGCTGGACAGACATGGATTGCTCATCTACCGCAGCCGTAATAGCTTCAGACAATGACGCAAACTGTCGTGAGGCAATGATGGTGCTGAGCCGCTTATCGGCCAAACCGTCGCTAAACCGTTTGATTGCAGTCTTCTCATTGAGCGGACGCAAAACCTCATAGGCATCTCGCTTATCGTTAGCCTGAGCAATCGTAAGATTCACAAACAATTCCTCAATCTCTGTACCGAATTTTTCTATGCTCCTACGGCCTTGAGTCGCCTTAAGCAATTGTGTTTGTAATGCTACAAATGATTTTTTAGGTAACAAATAAATGCGAATATCTTCTATCAAACTTTCAATATCTGCGTAAGTGGTTTTTAGACGCAATTTTGCACTAGGCGAGAGACGTGTTTTTAATACAAACTGTATCAATTGACTTTTACTGGCATCATTGATAAGCGAGCTATAAAGTAAGATACCATCAATAAGCTGATTTGTCACCTGCTCCTGGCCATTCATCATCGGCAACAGGGAAATTGCAGTTTTAATATCGAACGTTTCAGCCATTTTTGTAACACTATTTGAATGTTCTATAAAATCCTTAGAACTAGTTTGACTACTACTATCTACTAAAGTCAGTAAACCCTTTATTTTCTGATAATTTGATTGAATCTCATGGATTAATGTTTGGAAAACCTCACAAGTTTCTTTGTCTAGCTTGCGTTCTTTAATTTCTTGGTTCAACTGAGTCAAAATACAATCCAGTCTACTGTATTCCTTTTCTGCTTCTACTAGTTTCTTATAAGCTAAATCTTGTCTACGCCTATCTGGACCTAGTTTCACTAAATATTCCCTTAAATATTTTAATTTAGCGTGCAAATCTTGCAATTGTTGGGACATTCCTATTCCCCAAATCGAAATATAAAATAATACAACATGATCTAATTTCAATATTATGGAATATTGTAGAATATTAAAAATAAAATTGCAGTGCAAAACTTACATTGCAGTAGGTACGTATTGTACTGACAACGTATAAGTAGGTCACGACGTGTCACGTGGCGTGGATGAACGGACTCCTCAGCACTGGACTCGAACTGACTCCGTAGGTCACGACGTCTTACATGGTGTGGATGAACGGTTTCCTCAGCACTGGACTCGAACTGACTCCCAGCTGCTCCACATCGGACCCGAACGATTTATCTCCCGGCGCCCTGCATATCCTCTCATCATAAGGCTTGAGCATTCTCCCGGCACCCGGCAGCAACGTTCCTTTTCTGTCTTCTTATTTAATATTTTCACCGCTTCACACTTATTCTTGGATTCTGTTTTTTTTTCTTTTTTTTTTTCTCCTTCTTTTGTTTCTTCCTTCTAAATTTTCCGTCTTCATAAACTTATATCAGTATATTTTTCAGGATTTCTTCAACTATTGTCGTCCTCGCATTTTACGTAAGTTGCAAAATTTTAATTGCTGGCTAAGGGTCGCCATGTATTAGAGTGATGTAATCGAAATAAAAGAGAAGTGTTCGATTCAACGATTCGTGTAATAATGCCCATAAAAGGTGTGTGCAGTTACAAATATAAGGTTGGGCGAGCTGCACACTACACCCACCCTAATGACTAAGTGCAGACACCGAATCCCTAACGAAGATACCAGACTGTGTCTGCACTACATACTTTATTTGGTAATTATATGTGTAAGTGTTTTTGTTCGTAAGGTAAGCCATTAGGAATGGAGTTGTATGGTGGACTGTAGCACCAACGCTCTACTCCCGCTCGCTAAGTGAAGGGAACGGCACACGCAAGGGAACATACCATATAGCACATGCACCCTTTCTAATTAAGCACAAGACAGACTTGACTCGACTTTACGTCAATATACTCTGTAAATTTTTAGATCGACATGTCACTTCACTCTCTCGCTTAACACTGTACTGAACCACTGGGTCTCATTGCTAAGAACGAAAATTTGGTTCAAATAAATCTCACTAGATGGCGCGGCATGTACACACAATTCAACAGAATTGTGTGTAAAATTAACATTATCTGGAATTGAACATAAACATTGTATGTTCTTGTTTAATCAACTCTCCTAAGTACAAAATTATGTAATATTGGGCTCTTCATTAAAATTTCAAAGATTATTTGAACGGATTATTTAAAATTGATGCCATAGATGGCGCATTTTTAAATTTCTGAGTCATTAAACTCGATTGTAAAAATTTGTATTTTAACACATTTTGGTGCAAAAAAACTGTAAAAACGTGCAAAAAATACTATAAAACGAACCTTCACTGTATTTGAAGAAAAATATATTCACGAACCTAGTAAACCCTTTTTTTACTTGCAATGCGCTGTTAACACCATCTATTGCCGTGAAACGGGATCGAACGCGATTGATATACTCACAAAAATAACAAGATTAATCAGATGAAAAACGCTAGTTACGTCGGCAAGGTTTTTTTGTATGGGATGAGGCATCTGTATGCTAGTATTATATTATCTGTGACTGAACTAAGTGCATTCAAAAAAAAAAAACCTCCACTTTCAACAGGTCACAACAACAAGCAAACCGCGGCCGTGGTGGAAAGCAACAAGCACAAGGAAGAGCTGGCGGAGGAACAGCGACACACCGACACGGAGTGCAGCAGCACGCGCTCGGGCCGGCGACACAGTGTGGACACCGTGTCCACCTACCTCAGCCACGAGAGCAAGGAGAGCTTGCAGGTAGGCTACATATATTCTAATTGTGCTGAAAATCAACCACTAATGGAGGTGACAAATATATAGGACAACCCCCAAAACACTTTCTCTTCATAACTACCTAAAATGTCCCCTACAAAAGGAATACATAATTCACGTACTTCATTTTAATTTATCACACTTTATTTCACTAATAGTTCTCACCCTAAATTTATTTCCTTGCACTATTTCACTGTTGAATTGCTCTGGATCGATTTCAAATCATAAACTGTCTCACGATAGACTCGCCCGCCAATTAATCGCACGCGATTTTTTTTGGAACACTACAGTCCCCCTCAAGCCACGTTGACACGGTCAGAGTATCTGGGACCGAGTGGACTCGTAGGGGGCCACCCGGTTCGAGCTTCATACGAGTGTACTAGGATAGCTGTTGATATTACCATAGTTCAGGCAGATCATTTTCAGAACCTCTTCTACTGCCTACAGTTCTACAAATCTAGTTGTATCTCGCTCTGGCCACGTTGTTTTTCGCACGAGATGCTTGATTATCGTTATTATCCGACATTTTGTTTCACTACTCGGATCCTAGCTAGCTCAGAAAAGTAGAACGCGACCCGTGTCTGCACGGATTGGAAGCCGTCGTCCGAGTGCGAGTTGGATTATGGGTTGAGTTGCTTCCGAGCATGGTATAATAACATACTCCGTATACTTCGCCTGGTATTCTCTTCCCAGGATGGCCTAAGACTACGTCACGACAAGTGTTACCATTGATTGTCCTTTTTAAAATAATTTGGTACTTTCTCATGTAGTTAATGAAAATAAAATAAATTACTAACTAGAATAACTATTTAGTAACTCATGTGATTCATCTATTTATTGTTAAATTTATTTGTATATTGAATTATTAGTTCATAATTGCTTTGTTAAGTTAAAAATGCATTTTGCTCGGGTAATTCAATCACACACAGTGGCAACATATCGAATTGACAAGTGTCATACTGACAACTAGCCATTTCATCGCTATTGTCGTGTCGCTCACACCTATAGCGTTGTTTCGCTCTGTGAGCAAAATACTGTGGCTCCCAAACGTTTGTGGTGAACCCGTGAACTTTGATAGATACACAAGAAAAAATGTTAATTGTTCCGTAAACTATAAAAACAGAAGTATAAAAGGCGGTGTAATAAGGTTTTTTTTATTTTCCCAATGAAGAGACGCTATTATATGCGTGGCTTCAAATTTGTAACTAAATTCTTAGTGCCTTTCTATATAATATTTAACATATCTACGCGTTGTAAATTCCATAATTTAAGTCATAGTTGTGTCAATACGTCTTTACGCCCGAACTTATAATTAGTTTTTGACTTATTTTAGTCAAGTCATGTTTAGTGGGTTTTCGTCCCGAACTAAATAAAAATACTAACTAATATGCAAACAATTAAAAAAAAAGCAAAGTAAATAAATACAAAAAGTATCAAAAATGACGATTTATTAAAAATTATAAATATGTTGTACCTATTGTAATATTTTTATCTTTTTCCCCACTAAAAAAGTTTGAGAACCGCAACGCAATCGATGACGTAGTCTTAGGCCAATCACGTGACCCAGCTGTCACGGGAGGAGACTACCTTGTCTTATTATACCATGCTTCCGAGTAGGTATCCGAGTACATTCGGTCCTTTCAGACTCTGATCGTGTCAATGGGACTAGAACTCTTCAGAATGTTCGGCCTTCCAGAAGATAATTTCTTATATTCGCCAAGAGATCGCTACCTTGCCTTGTAACTTGTAACATGATGTATGTTTGTGCAGCAAGCGTCGGTGGGCGAGCTGCTGAACTGCAGCGGCAGCAGCGACGACGTGTTCGACTCGCCCGCGCCCGCGCCTGCGCCGGCCCCTGCGCCCGCGCACAACAACACCGACATGCCTGTCTCCGACGGGAGCATCGTGGGTGAGTGCTGACACATATTTTTCTTATTTCATCGACTAAAGGATATGAGTATCTGGTATCTAGATAAAAATAAAACAAAATTGCGCTCATTTAATTCAAATTTAATTTTGGTTTTTTTTTAATGCAAACTACATAACAAGGTTCCTCAAATATCAATTTTAAAAGCAAGTTACTCAAAGAAATAGTGGGTGCCACTTTTCTCAATTCTAACTTCAGATTCGTATTACAAAAACGTGCGGATTCTCAGATATCAATTTTGAAAGCAATTGGTACAGTAATAAAAATCAAAATGGCGGCCACTCTTCTCAATTATACCTTGTGGTTTCTCCAGGCGTGGACGAGGCGTCGTCGCAGGTGTGCGTGTGGGTGCGCGCAGTGGCGTGTCCGCAGTGGGGCGCGCTGTGCCCCGCCTGCCTCACGCCCCTGGACGCGTGCGCGGCGCCGGCCGTGGCGCTGACCGGCTGCCAGCACATGCTGCACCTGCACTGCCTCAACCGACAGCTGGAGAGACTGCGAGCCAGCCAGGTAGGACATACATCATTTCTGCTAAACATAGGCCTCCGCCAAGTATCTTCGGAGATATCTAATGGAACTTTTCAATAAATACCGGTAAATCACCCGAGATTGCTGCATTGGTATGTCTGTATATTGCTTACACCATTTCATAAAATAAAATCGCACCAGAAGACTCTGAAGGTGTACACAGATATGTAAAAAAAACATAAATAAATAGTTCTATAACCGGGTGCAAGGATATTACGGTTAGTCTTGCGGTTCCAGAGATTATTATTTTTTTTATATCAGCTCCATAGATTTTTAAAAAAATAAAATGTTTTCTTGCCAATTTGCCTACCAGATTGCATCCTATGGAATATATAAGCATGATATAAGCTACTAGAAGCCATTTCAAGCAAAAAACCGAAACTTTTAAATTTAAGTTCCTATGTCTTCTAGAGCCGTTTTTCGACCCACTGTGCACCGTTACAGTCAGGAACTACTTCTCTATCGACGTAAGTCTGAATAGTAACGATATAAACGTGTGTGTCAGGAACCGCTGTACATCGAGTGCCTGGTGTGCGGGCGCATGTACGGCCGCACGCCTGCGCCGTGCGAGGCGGGCGAGCAGCCTCGCGGCAGCATGGCGTGGGCGCTGCAGCCCGTCGCCTTGCCCCAACAGCCGCACTGCACTTCCTCCATACTCGTCACATACAAGTACGTACACTGTACTAACAGTCACATGTCATACCTGTCATGATTTGACCTCATTTTCATCATCAGTACCCCCGAAAACTACAAAAGCAATTCATGCTTTGGATCGCTAATAATAAACAAAACTCGTGCTACTAATACATTGGGTCTGGGCGGAAATTTTTCCAGTTAGGGTCAGCTTACACCAAGATACTACGCGCGCCTTTTTTTAATAATTAGGTGCACACTTTGTTGAGAGAATTCGATTACATTACGCGGTATCGTGCTTCGACTCAGTGGTGTGCTGGTTGCTGCTGGCTCAGCGGATACCAGCACGCTGCAAGGCAACTGGCCTCTTTAAGCATCGTCTAGTCGCGTTGCGTCTCGGTGTGAGCTGAATCTTATTACTATTTGCGGATCATCAATGTTTCACGATAGTATTATGTGTCTATTGTACGTTTTAACAAGTTGCGATTTGGCCCCAGCTTCCAGTCGGGGCGGCAGGGCGCGCAGCACCCGGCGCCGGGTGCGCCGTACTACGCGGTGGGCTTCCCGCGCCACACCGTGCTGCCCGACACGCAGCTCGGCCGACAGGTACGACACACGACACATGACATTCGTACTACGCGGTGGGCTTCCCGCGCCACACCGTGCTGCCCGACACGCAGCTCGGCCGACAGGTACGACACACGACACATGACATTCGTACTACGCGGTGGGCTTCCCGCGCCACACCGTGCTGCCCGACACGCAGCTCGGCCGACAGGTACGACACACGACACATGACATTCGTACTACGCGGTGGGCTTCCCGCGCCACACCGTGCTGCCCGACACGCAGCTCGGCCGACAGGTACGACACACGACACATGACATTCGTACTACGCGGTGGGCTTCCCGCGCCACACCGTGCTGCCCGACACGCAGCTCGGCCGACAGGTACGACACACGACACATGACATTCGTACTACGCGGTGGGCTTCCCGCGCCACACCGTGCTGCCCGACACGCAGCTCGGCCGACAGGTACGACACACGACACATGACATTCGTACTACGCGGTGGGCTTCCCGCGCCACACCGTGCTGCCCGACACGCAGCTCGGCCGACAGGTACGACACACGACACATGACATTCGTACTACGCGGTGGGCTTCCCGCGCCACACCGTGCTGCCCGACACGCAGCTCGGCCGACAGGTACGACACACGACACATGACATTCGTACTACGCGGTGGGCTTCCCGCGCCACACCGTGCTGCCCGACACGCAGCTCGGCCGACAGGTACGACACACGACACATGACATTCGTACTACGCGGTGGGCTTCCCGCGCCACACCGTGCTGCCCGACGCGCAGCTCGGCCGACAGGTACGACACACGACACATGACATTCGTACTACGCGGTGGGCTTCCCGCGCCACACCGTGCTGCCCGACACGCAGCTCGGCCGACAGGTACGACACACGACACATGACATTCGTACTACGCGGTGCGCTTCCCGCGCCACACCGTGCTGCCCGACACGCAGCTCGGCCGACAGGTACGACACACGACACATGACATTCGTACTACGCGGTGCGCTTCCCGCGCCACACCGTGCTGCCCGACATGCAGCCCGGCCGACAGGTACGACACACGACACATGACATTCGTACTACGCGGTGGGCTTCCCGCGCCACACCGTGCTGCCCGACATGCAGCTCGGCCGACAGGTACGACACACGACACATGACATTCGTACTACGCGGTGGGCTTCCCGCGCCACATCGTGCTGCCCGACATGCAGCTCGGCCGACAGGTACGACACACGACACATGACATTCGTACTACGCGGTGGGCTTCCCGCGCCACACCGTGCTGCCCGACATGCAGCTCGGCCGACAGGTACGACACACGACACATGACATTCGTACTACGCGGTGGGCTTCCCGCGCCACACCGTGCTGCCCGACACGCAGCTCGGCCGACAGGTACGAGACACGACACATGACATTCGTACTACGCGGTGCGCTTCCCGCGCCACACCGTGCTGCCCGACATGCAGCCCGGCCGACAGGTACGACACACGACACATGACATTCGTACTACGCGGTGGGCTTCCCGCGCCACACCGTGCTGCCCGACATGCAGCTCGGCCGACAGGTACGACACACGACACATGACATTCGTACTACGCGGTGGGCTTCCCGCGCCACACCGTGCTGCCCGACACGCAGCTCGGCCGACAGGTACGACACACGACACATGACATTCGTACTACGCGGTGGGCTTCCCGCGCCACACCGTGCTGCCCGACATGCAGCTCGGCCGACAGGTACGACACACGACACATGACATTCGTACTACGCGGTGGGCTTCCCGCGCCACACCGTGCTGCCCGACATGCAGCTCGGCCGACAGGTACGACACATGACATTCGTACTACGCGGTGGGCTTCCCGCGCCACACCGTTCTGCCCGACATGCAGCTCGGCCGACAGGTACGACACATAACACACGACACTTAACGTGGTGACTTATACTATACATGCTGTAACAGAAATGGACAGTCATGTTTTTTAAAATTTCTTTTGCCTTAGGAAATTAACAACTTTAGTCAAGGAAATTATTAATTTCCCAAAAAAAAATACTTTTTGTACGAAGTTATCATCAGCGGATTAAAATTAGTATGGCAGGTATTTTTTTTTTTAACATTAGAAATATGATCTACCCCACGATAACTCTCAAAAACAATTTAGATTATGGTTAGCATGTTTAGCAGTAAGTTGTTTTTCAAAATGTTTACGGTTCATTAAACATAATGAAATAGGTTCGCTCCTATTATATGGGATTGGAACATAACTGGCGAAAGGTAGCTTGTAGGTTTATTGTAGTGCACATCTGGACAAATTTTTGAGGAATATAGGCGTGATATTATTATGTTTATATTATTGTGATGTAGCACAGGTGTCACTATACCTACTTTTAGTAAGTCTATGTATGTATGTTTGTTCCTATATGGCGTTCTAGAGACCAAACGCGTTGGCCAATTTTGATGATTCTTACGTCAATCGATTCGTCTTAAACCTGCGAGTGTCACTACATTAAAATTAGAAATGAAAAATATGGCGGATTTTGGGCTCCATTTTGTGGGGGAAAAAAAAAAACTTCGAAACCCATCATGTGGAGTATCAAAATAAAGGAGATTTCAAAAAGAGGTGATTTCAAAAATATATAACACTTAATTAAAAAAATCTAAAACCTGACTGCTTAAACAGCGAACTAAAAAGACGTAAACAAGGAGAAAATCATGCTGTGCAGTCGGAGGATACATCTGGTTTTGGTCAGCCAACTCGCGAATATCCTCTGACTGCACAACATGCTTTTCTCCTTGTTTACGTCTTTTTGTTCGCTTTTTAAGCAGTCGTGTTTTTAGTTTTTTTTTTGAGGTTGCAGTCCGTAAGGGCGGGTATATTATACACGTTCGTGTCCGTGATTTGAGTTTAAAGTTCAAAATGATCTGAATTATGATGGATGGAGTTTGGATGCAGTGTGTGTAACCTTCCCTACAAGAAGTGCTACGGTTATTTTGGAACTGAAATTTCACGAACACAGGTTGAATACAGTGCGTAACCGTTCTAAGGATTAAACTCCGCCTTAACCTCGTTACGTGTACCTATGTATTATGTTTCTTTTCATTGAATTATCCGTTCAAAGTTTGGACTAAAGTTGGTGCAGTCTATTGTCAGATGTTTATTGGAAAGTCTACTCCGAAATTTGATCGTACTGATTAATATTAAGGTTCACACAAAATGAGCTCTTATGTAGCAGCCCCTCTCAACGAGTCGTGTCGGCAGGTGCTGTCGGCGCTGCGCGTGGCGTGGGAGCGCGGCGCGCTGTTCACGGTGAGCGCGTCGCTGACCACGGGGCGCGAGCACGTGGTGGCGTGGCGCGTGCCGCCGCCGCCCGCCTCGCCCGCGCACTACGCGGCGCCCGCGCACCCCGAGCGGCTGCTGCGCCACTCGCTGGCGCGGCTGCACGCCCTGCTGCCGCAGCCGCCGCCGCTGCACGACTGACGCCTGGTGGTGCTAGCACTGGTCAGCGTACTTGTGAATATCTATGGTAGACACTCGGCTACACTACAGTCGCCTTAATACTGTGCTGTTTACACACTGTCTATGTTAAACCACTAATGAATAACTGTACAATCTTAATAGAAACAGCCGTTTTAAGTGCAATCATCAAAAATAATTTTTCTAAATGAGAAAAAACACAGTCACCTTTTTGAGATATTTATTTACAAAACTCGAATTATACTTGCTAATATAAAATGACACACTTCTCGTATTATTAGTAAACAATACTCTATTAATAATAAAGAATATTACATACAAACATGCTTACATACGAGATACGCGCGAAAAACATAACCCTTTCCTTACAGCCGGGTCAGGTTATTTAATAACTAGTTTTGTATTTTGACTGCTTCAGTAAATCTGCATTTAAACGAAAGATCACTACTTTACTAAATAACGAAATGATATTTATACCAATTACAAAAGAATGAATTCAATTCCTACAACGACACTCTACGGAATTGACGCTTCTTTTGAGCCATGATATGAAGCAATTTATTAGGTAGCTACAATTTTCTAAAATACATTTTTATACATTTTCTATGCCGTATTATATTTTAGGTATTGTAAAGAGAATATATCTCTAAATATATTTCCTCGTCCTCCAAATGACGCAATGAGTCTTCCTTTTACATGTTATATACTATTGGTAGCTGTATTATACATAAGAGACTGAAATATATTCGTTAGGTTACAAATAATCTTATATAGACATCTTAAAATTAAGTTCATCCGTTTTGATATGGTTACGAATTAAGTCGTATAATTTTGATTTGTTTAATTTGAGTCTTTTAGGCTTTTAGGCTTTGTATGAAAAAAAACAGGTAGTTCCGCACTGCATCCGATCCAAATCCGACAAAGGTCGGTCCGAAGTAGTCATAATATTACTTGTGCATCGGGTTGCGTACTAGATCCGAAAAAATCGGAACTATTCGGAGAAATTTGGAACAGATCACTGCGGAACCGCACTTACAGCCGAACATCGAACCGCCCCTTTTTGCAAATTCGGTTAAAAGTAAGTAGACTTACTTTTAACCGAATTTGCAAAAAGGGGCGGTTATACCATGTATGAGATCTAGGTATAGATACCTAGATCTCATACATGGTATGGTTTCATTCATTGTATATTATAGTTCAGGCATAAGATAATTACGATGTAAATACTATTTTAAAGCGATGGACCGGCCAAAACGCCCATCATTTTTTAAAAAAGTCCTGGGACTTAGAAACCCGAGATGTACCGTCAGCTAGACCACTAGTTGGAACAGATCTTTATGCCAGTTCTTCTTGAAATTTAGTAACAATTGACCATTCGTCACCATATCAAACTCATATAAATACAATCAGTATTTAGCTGTATTGCCTAGTTAAGCTTAAGTGTCTTGCCAGTATGAGGGATGTTAAACATAGCTGCGCGTGCAAAGATGGCGCCAGCGTCGACACGACTGTTAGGTCATGTGTGCACTGTACGATGTTCGAGTTTGTAGAATATTGAGAGTTATTTTTCTATTTTGTGAAGGATCTGGCATGGAAATTATGCTACTTCCTATTATAGTCATCTTGTCAGCATTTGCCGCCCACTTATAGTTTCAACAACTTGAATAAGTCTACACATGCCCTAACACTCGATTTTATATTTATAAACGTTATGTTAAGTTTGCTCAACATGACAACGTAATGTAATTAGTTAAAATACCCGTAAGGACCTCTTGCGATGCTAGCGCCATCTAGGAACACGACGCTCAAGCTCCTCTGTGCCTTAGTAGGTTAGACCGGAAATAAGACGCACTTTACTTACTCAAATATTGGCCTTTTAGATGTGCAACTTTTTATTTATAAGAAACCATTGTTATTTTTTTTTGGTAATGGCCCTAGACGTTTCGTTTTGTTTGTTGAATAACCAGACGTGTTAAATTATGTATGTTGCTTTGCAGCTATAATTTAAGTATTTTTTGCGCTATAAATTACGTTGTCAAGTAGAAGATTTCTTCAAACATATGAAATAATGATTTAGGATTTTCCTTATAATCCTCCAGATTGTAATACAAAGTGTGTTACGTAATTATTGTATTAGCGTAACAATTGTTACACTAATACAATTTGAAGTGAGTCTTATTTCAAAATTATACACAAATATAGTGCTCGAATATACCTAGTTAAATATAATTATAAATATATTAGTTTAGTTAACGTTTGCCATCGCCGTCTTCCGATGTAACTCTCTTCCATTAAGCTTTATATTGTTATAGAATTACATAATTAATTTTAGACATCAGCTGTTATTTACAAATATTATATTAAGTTTAGTTTTAAGACCGTTTACTTGTAAAGAAAGCATTTTTAACTTACTGTTTGCTGAACCAAGTATTTAGTGCAGTCTGCCTCGCCTTACCCAACTATGTTCGCTCGGCATCCAGTATAACCAGCATTAATTTGGGCATTTGTGAAACCAATTGAGGGTTTTTTGTGCTATATAAAAATATATATACTAGATACAGTTAACACGTGTGCATTATATGGCGCGCTGCTCTTCTACTATAAGATTTATTATTGCACAGCCATTTGTAGCCTACTTCAGATCGGTAAAGTTATTTGACGCTAGCTGTAGGACCATTTACTGTCATAAGTGTACCTAATTTTAATGACGTACAGTAGAACTATTTTCTTAATGGCCCTAGGCAAACTTCGTGTTTCGGCAGTCGTCGGATTTCTATCAGTTGCCCTTCGCAGGCGTTCTTGTTACAGACCGGACGATTTCAAACAACTTGGAAGTATATAGAGTTGTTAATACTCTTTTAAACGGTCAACTGTCCAGGTTGGCCGGCCGCCGGGGCGCTGTCGGATGACGTTCCCGGGGGCCATTTTTTGCGATCGCCCGGTCTCAGTAAAACGCCGATTTCTCGGTACTTTTGTATGGGGACCATGTATAAATGTTATGTTGTTAGAATTGTGATAAAATAAGCTATCTGATTTCATAGGGATTTACCCAGTTTTACCTTGTAATATATTTGATATATTATATATATTATATTATACTATCGTCTATTAAAGTACCGATTTAAACCCTGATCCTTTGAGAATATCCTTTCCCGTGACGTATTTCGGTCAAAACTTGTACTGACAGGTATTTTTCCGATTCGGTCGGGTGGACAGATAACGCACAGGATGCTTTTTTCCAATTCGGTCGGGTGGACAGACCAGGGGATATCTTAATGTAATTTATGAAAAAAATGGGAGGAAAACTGCTAAAGTCGCATGCAAAATAGAGTTTTACATCTCTATATAGTTCACACGGAAATCGAAACAAAACAAAAATAAAGTACTTAGTTCCGAATTCAAATTATTATACACTATAAATTTAATAATTGATGGACATGGAAATTAGCATTTGTTTGTATTCGGAAATGCGATGATTGCCGAGGGACATTAAGAGAATAGTAGTACTGTACGTACCGACTGCAAAAAAATGTTTCGTATTGTATTAGTAAGGGTGAAGTGCAGTCCCATTGAGAGTGATTGGTAGTATTGTAGATCAAGAAGAGCTACGCTACAATTAGATCTGCAAGTTGAGACAGAAATGGCAATACAATAATAGTTCACTAGTTTGAAATAGGGAAAATTAGCTAATAGCTCTCGGTCCTAAGCCTAAGGTTGAAAATACACGTGTCTGTCACTTGCATGGAATGTATAATTACTTCTGTTTAGTGAAAGTCAGAATGGCATTCAAGTTACTTGCACACTTTTATACAAGTTATAGGCATTTGTGATTTTCGCATTTGAAACAAAAGAATGATGTCCTATTTGAACCTCCGAGCTATTTGTATAATCACTGTAAAATAATTACAAATTAAATTTTTCTAAGTAAATACTTGGTTACACCAAACGAAGGGTCGCTGGACCGACGACCGCCAAATGTTGCCATACTTGTATACCTATTACATTACTTACGTACATCGACGACTGCTTGCCAAAGTTACACAAACTGACAGCACTCCGGATCTATACGATATGTGTAATATTTACAATGTAGCCAGAGATATTATATTGTTTCATAAATATAGTTATTTATAAACTAAGAGTGTTTTCTTCTGAACCATTAGTCCACTACTCAATTGGATAGAAGGCTCTCCAATCGTACGCCATTTCATTTAATCCTTTGTTATTCTCATCCCGTTGTTACCAGCTACCCTGCAAGGATCCTTAATCCCATCTATCCTGAGGGCGTTCTACCTAACCAACACAATAACCACAGCAACAACACAATAAGACAACAACATACAGTAAAGCGTGTTACGTCTGTCTAGGAATCTGCTGACATTGCGGACACTAAGTTTTCATAGACCTTGACGACGGTGCAATTGCCTTGAAGCCGACGCACGTAGCTGGGGATTTGCTGACACAGAAACTACGTAGCGTCAATATAGGTAGTTACTATGTCCGTGACTACCGCAGGACCCCGACAGCAACCGCTTCCATATTTGGTAAATAATTACTACTCAATTGGTACCAATTAGTACCCAAACAACAAAATTGGTACCTTACTAGTTTTCGAGAAAATCGACTTTGAAGGTGGTCCTGCGGTAGTCACGCTCCATTCAGCAGGACCACCATGAGCGCCGAAAACGGGGGCATGCTACAGCTATTCTAAGTATACAAATAATTACTACCCATAAATGTGATCCATTTCGTAAAAAAAACAGAACTGAATCATTTTTATTTATCGAGAAATCAACGATGATAACTTTCGCTCGCTCGTTCAGCAGGACCACGACTTTGAATGTTGATTCCAAGTTGGAGGAGCCTGCGACTTTCCTCAAACCTACATAGAAAATTACTACCCTGCAAGATAAAATTGATACCCTGAATTCACAACTAGTACTCCAGTAGTTTACGAGATATACCATGGCCATTGGTGGGGTGGCGGTAGTCACGGTGTTAAATTTTCATTTCAAGATTTCCCTATTTAAAACTTAGTGAATTCTGCCCAAATGTATACAAAAATTACTACTCTTACAGAAGATAAAGCGACCAAAAATTCAGATACCTAAGTGTTTTATTTTAAGAGAAATTAGCTTTCATTACTTTTCCATACTAAATCTTCGCGTATAACCCGACCATATTAAGTTGTCAATGGTATTGAGCAGTACACTCGTGCAAAAAAGTTTATGGATGTCGTTTTAGTAAAAACAACAGTTCACAATCTATAATTTTTATACAAAATGTGTACCTAGGCACAAAACAAAAATAAATTAATTGTTACCCATGGCCTATAATACCTTTTGTACGGTCTCATCACCGTACATTTTTCTGCATACTGGCAACCTACTTTAGGCCAACGATGTGCGTCACAATTTGACCGTATAAAACATCATAACAAAGCAACCAACGTTGATAGTGATCTTATAGCCGTGTTGCTATCCAAACCAAGAGAGAGAAATAGTCGCCTTCCATCTGAGTTATACTGTAAGTCACTTAACTGAAATATATTTAACTAGTGGATCTAACTGTGACGTGTTTCTCTCCAACCAACTAACGGCGAATCAGTGTACGGACTTACAACCCGTACATTAAATGGTCCTTCGAGCCTTTGTGTATCTGAGTGTGCTTGTGTCTCTTGTGACGGTAGCGAATCGGTTCAACTGGTCTCCCAGAAGAGGGTCGCCCCAGTTGGATTGAGAAGGCGCACATACCTAACCAGAGTACAGGCACATTGAGTACCGGAACCAAACTACAACTATTGGAGGAGCTTTCAACAACTAGAAGTGCCTTCAACAACTAACTACAACTGCTGGAAGTGTCTCCGACAACTAGGAGAGCTTCAAACTACGGGAAGTGACTCCAACAACTACGAGAGCTTCAAACTACTGGAAGTGTCTCCGACAACTAAGAGAGCTTCAAACTACGGGAAGTGTCTCCGACAACTAGGAGAGCTTTCTAAAAACTGTAAGTGTCTCCGATAACTAGGAGAGCTTCAAACAACTGGGAGTGTCTCCGACAACTAGGAGAGCTTCAAACAACTGGGAGTGTCTCCGACAACTAGGAGAGCTTCAAACAACTGGGAGTGTCTCCGACAACTAGGAGAGCTTCAAACAACTGGGAGTGTCTCCGACAACTAGGAGAGCTTCAAACAACTGGGAGTGTCTCCGACAACTAGGAGAGCTTCAAACAACTGGGAGTGTCTCCGACAACTAGGAGAGCTTCAAACAACTGGGAGTGTCTCCGACAACTAGGAGAGCTTCAAACAACTGGCAGTGTCTCCGACAACTAGGAGAGGTTCAAACAACTGGGAGTGTCTCCGACAACTTGGAGAGCTTCAAACAACTGGGAGTGTCTCCGACAACTAGGAGAGCTTCAAACAACTGGAAATGTCTTCGACAACTAGGAGAGCTTCAAATAGCTGGAAGTGTCTTCGCCAACTAGGAGAGCTTCAAACAACTGGGAGTGTCGCCGACAACTAGGAGAGCTTCAAACAATAATCTGGAACAAACTACTGAAGAGTCTTTGACCACTAGAAGTACCTACAACGACTACCTACAACTACAGGAAGGCATTCAACAAACATCATTCTGCAAAACTGCATAACTATGAGCGGCAGAGATCTTTCAAGAAAACTTACCATGCGGCATACGGTCATTGCCCGAACTGTGACGGAAATCACGTGTTGATGAACTGCCCAAAGTTCAACAACATGGACTCATTTCAACAAAATGACACAGTTTCGAAATGACACGTGTGTAAAAACTGCCTATACAGCCATGGCAATACGAACTGCGCATCATCAAAAACTTGCAAAGAATGCAATAGCAAGCATCACACCTTATTGCACAATGCTGACAAGAGAAATAACTCCAACTCATCGAATACAGAAAAAAAACAACAATAATCCAGGGTCAACGACTAAGCACATCCACGAGTAAACAAAGTTGCAACCATGTTTCGACTAACGAGATTAAGATTTTGCTAACTACTGTGCAGCTTAAGATAAAGTCTGCAGATGGAGATTATATGACGCTTCGAGCACTACTAGACCAAGGCTCGCAAGTTAACTCAATAACTGAGAACGCTGCACAAATGCTTCGACTACCAAGGAAACGGCTGAATGCAACCATAACGGGAGTAGGAGCAGCACCTGGAAGCTGCAAAAGGACAACTACATTCGCAAAGCAAATATGCCAGTGTTCAACCTTCAAAACGAGAATACACCTTGCGAAGCAAAATTACTGGGAAAAAAAAAATTAAAAAAAAAATATCAAGATTACATCGGACAACTGCGTCACCGTGTGACGTGCACAGCGTGTCATGCGAGGAGACATGGATCAAGTTGCAAGCATCAAACAGCTGGCTGGTTATTTGCTGCAGGACGTGCGAATTACGTACTGTTTGTGAAAATGACGTAATACCGCAAAGTATCAGAACGGCGGCAATCATAACTTTGGGTCAAGGATGCGTTCTGCGCTCAAAGGAACTTACCATCGCTTCGCACAATCAGTACAACAGCAACCTCAACGTGAACTATGACATGCGTGTTCCAAATTTGGATTCACCAATAAATAACATCGTCAACGTCACACTTCATAACGCGCCACACGCCTTATTTACTCTCAAGAAAAACTTATTTGAGGAAATAGACGAGAAGCTGCGATTCCAACGAGAGAACGAGCCGAAACTACCATCAACCATCACGGATCATGACGTACACCAATACACAATCTGCTATATTTTACTAACAATTGCTGTCGTCACGTTCCTGTGGGTCATGATAAAGAAATACTGCTCACGGTTCAGGAAGAAATTGCCGACAAACACAGCGCAAACGCAAGAAAACATCGAGCTTCAACCTATGGGACAGCAGCCGGCCAACAGCAGACTTCCAGAAAACCAGCAGGCGGCCACGGACGACTGTCACCCTTAAATCACAAGACAACATTGCGTTTAACTTTGATTAATTTGTAATGTGTGTGCTTAACTATGTACAGGCGATTCTTTCTCTCTTTATACACTCATCTGAGCTACTTTTCGGGGGTTGCCAATATGTACGGTCTCATCACCGTACATTTTTCTGCATACTGGCAACCTACTTTACAAACAAACAAAGGTCTACGGACTTACAACCCGTACACCTTTGTTAAAGCCGTGGGTAGGTAGGTACTCTAATAATTATTTTTCTGTATTGTAAGTACCTACCTTCTGTGTTTTTCAAGAATACCATTAAAGAGCGATAGGTATTTCTTTCCTACTAATTTACCATTGCTGCAAGCTTAAGTACCTACGTATTAATAACCTAATTTACTGCAGTAACAATATGTTGCTAATAGCGTAAGTATAAAATGATTACATAAGTAATAGGTATGTATTTTTACAGTACCAGAAGTCGATTGTATGGTACAATTTGTATCAAATTTCCACTGACATTTCTTGTGGACCTTGGGTGTATTTTAAGTTAAATATTTATTTAATACTCACATTGTTAGATCTAGGTGATGAATTAGTAATATAAAATTTTTATATGTCGAATAAGTTTTATTAAGACACAGAACACAGATCGATAACAATTTGTAAAAAAACCGGCCAAGTGCGAGTCAGACTCGCGCACGAAGGGTTCCGTACCATTATTGCAAAAAACGGCAAGAAAATCACGTTTGTTGTATGGGAGCCCCACTTAAATATTTATTATATTCTGTTTTTAGTATTTGTTGTTATAGCGGCAACAGAAATACATCATTTGTGAAAATTTCAACTGCCTAGCTATCACGGTTCATGAGATACAGCCTGGTGATAGACAGACAGACAGACAGACGGACCGCGGAGTCTTAGTAATAGGGTCCCGTTTTTACCCTTTGGGTACGGAACCCTAAAAAAGCATTCAAATTTTAAATATTTAAAAATCAATTTATTATTCTAAATTGGACTAATACCTACCTTATAAAACTGGAACTATGTTATTTATCTAGCAAATAGGTTCAATAAAACAGAATGAGAAAAGCATCTATATTCATGCAAAGTTACAACAATTTAAGAATAGAATGAATATTAGTTTTATCATTTTAAAACTATTTCAGAATTACAGATTATTATTATGGCAGGCTCACAAGTTATGTACATAGGGTGAATGATAACAGTAGGTAATCATTTACAATTTATCTCTTAAAAATGAAAACGTGATGATACTTATTTTTATAATTAAGAAAGTAGGTACTTTCATGAACATCATGAATATCTTTATAAAAACAACCAATAAAAATATAAGGAAAAATGTATACGCGAAATGTAAGCATCAAAAATAATCTCAAATATAATTACCTAACATTAATAGACATAATTCAAGTTATTAAAAATAAAAGGTTGTTGATTGCTAACCCCGAGTTTCTCAGTTCTAAATTATCGCAGAATTGTCAAGCACGCGTTATCTGCTGTGATTGGTTTAATGAATTTTCAACAGCGAATCACAGCAGATAACGCGTGCTTGACAATTTGTCACATTAATTCTGCGATAATTTAGAGCTGAGAAACTTGGGGCTAATTGTTTTAAAGCTTTATAATATGTTTATGTTCAAGACTTTAGATGATTTTACTCTAATCCAAGTTTAATCTAAAAATAACAATCAGTTACTATTTCAAATACGTACTTGTAAGTACATAATAATTATTTTAAGTTTTAATAAATAAAGTTATTGTTATTATATGCACGTTATCTAGATATACTTACATAAGTTTAGTCAAAAAACTTGAGTCAAGACGCGTTCAAACGGAGATCAACTGGCTTTGTGTTATACTTCACACAAAGTAATCATGTATATTCATATTACAGGGCTCATTTTAAGTTCTACTCAGTTAAAATATCAAACAGCGACGACGATTTTTCAATCGTCGATTTTCTTCACATAATTTTAAATCTCATTCTATCTTGTCTATGGTCCAAAACGTTTTAAACTTTTTTACACGAGTGTACTGCTCAATACCATTGACAACTTAATATGGTCGGGTTATACGCGAAGATTTAGTATGGAAAAGTAATGAAACTAATTTCTCTTAAAATACAACACTTAGGTATCTGAATTTTTGGTCGCTTTATCTTCTGTAAGAGTAGTAATTTTTGTATACATTTGGGCAGAATTCACTAAGTTTTTAATAGGGAAATCTTGAAATGAAAATTTAACACCGTGACTACCGTCACCCCACCAATGGCATGGTATATCTCGTAAACTACTGGAGTACTAGTTGTGAATTCTGGGTATCAATTTTATCTTGCAGGGTAGTAATTTTCTATGTAGGTTTGAGGAAAGTCGCAGGCTCCTCCAACTTGGAATCAACATTCAAAGTCGTGGTCCTGCTGAACGAGCGAGCGAAAGTTATCATCGTTGATTTCTCGATAAATAAAAATGATTCAGTTCTGTTTTTTTTTACGAAATGGATCACATTTATGGGTAGTAATTATTTGTATACTTAGAATAGCTGTAGCATGCCCCCGTTTTCGGCGCTCATGGTGGTCCTGCTGAATGGAGCGTGACTACCGCAGGACCACCTTCAAAGTCGATTTTCTCGAAAACTACTAAGGTACCAATTTTGTTGTTCGAGTACTAATTGGTACCAATTGAGTAGTAATTATTTACCAAATATGGAAGCGATTGCCGTCGGGGTCCTGCGGTAGTCACGGACATGTAGTTACTGACAATGCAATTACCTTAAAACCGATGACGTCAAGGAATCAATCAATACCGAAACAATATTTAAGAGCATTTCTTGTAATAAGAAGGCATTCCATATTCCTACTTCGTGTAGGATGGATACTCTTAGGCTAGTTAGTTATATTTAGTCTATTTCATTATTGTAACCATTCCATGTTCCAACCTCGACTTGGAATTGACATTTGTAGGATAATTAATTGTAATTAACTTCATGAATTAAAAGTTTAGAATTATTTCGGGCTTCTTTGCAATCCCACGGCTGTTGTAAACGTAATTGGCGACTCATCTGCAAAAATGTACATAGCATATTATTGACCCCATCTCCACCACTTGGTGCACTATAGAAAAGGCGCGCGAATTCGCGCACAGATTCCTACAGAGTTTGAAGCGTCGCGTCGCTTCGACTCGACTTTAAGTTGTGGAGTTAGAGATCCAAATGCTATGATGTACATTGTTTGTTGCACAGTTGTACATTTTAGACCTGCGCGCCGCTTACCTTCGACTCTGCCCCAATGTGCTTTGAACCTAAAAAAACCTCTTTCGTAAGGGAATATAATAAACAGTACAGAGTAGTAGGAAGTTCATTTCAAGGATTCGTTTTACAACGGCGGTACCTTTATAGTTCCATCATGTCACGCTAGTAGTGACAATTTATTTCCATATGTGTAGTCAGAAGAGTGGCGTCAGTTGCGTGAGGTTGTGGCATGGAATATTATGAGTGCAGCGTGTCGGGAGGAAAACTTTCTAATTAAGTAAATAATAGTATTGGATTTATTTTATATTGTTAACGTTTCATACTGCAAGATAAAAAAAAACACACGGCAGTTATGTGCGAAACTATCTTATCTTGTAGAGGGGCCGAGAAATAACTCGGACACTTCGACCCATTGGGATCTATTGTGGTCCCCAATATAACCTACTCCTCCACCACTAGGAGATACGAGCCTATTAGTCTTCTGGTTTTGGATATCCAACCCCTAGGAGACTATCGCGGTTAGACCCATCTTCATGAGCATGTCGTTGGTTCCAAAGTGTCCAGTGTCCAGTAAAGGCCCCCAAGCAAGTAGCGGATTGAGCCCCCTGCTCATATCCAGCATTGAGTAAAATCTATGAAAAAATCATGCTGGATCAGATGTTGTCTCACTTCAATTCAAATGGGATCCTGCATAGTCAGCAGTTTGGTTTCACGAAAGGTAGGTCGACAACGGACGCGGGAGTAAAACTCATCAGTCACATTTTGGATTCTTGGGCGAAGTCCCAGGATGCCATTAGCATTTTCTGTGATCTCTCAAAAGCGTTCGACTGCGTCGACCACAACACACTGATCTGTAAATTACACCACTACGGAATTCGAGGACAAGCTGCTGATCTTGTGCTTTCATATTTATCAAACAGACAGCAAAAAGTGAATGTTAATGGGGTGACGTGCTCCGTCTCTAGTTAAGATGGGCGTGCCCCAAGGTTCAATTCTCGGCCCTTTCCTTGTTCTTGTTTACATTAATGATCTCCCTTTTATGATGGCCAAATTATCGGATATAATTCTATTTGCTGATGATACTTCGCTAACTTTTAAAATAGATAGGAAAGATACGAATGTCTTACAAGTCAACGAAAGTCTTATTATTCTTACAAAATGGTTCGCAGCTAACAATCTTTTACTGAATACGACAAAAACTAAATGTCTTAAGTTCTCTTTACCAAATTTACCACAACGTGACCTAAATTTAAATCTTGACGGCAAAAGTCTTGAAGTTATAGCTGAAACTGTATTCTTAGGGATTACTATCGATTCAAAACTGCAGTGGGGCGCGCACATTAGAACTCTTTCGGGTAGGTTAAGTTCAGCTGCATATGCAGTAAGGAAAATAAGGCAGTTAACCGATGTAGCCACAGCTAGGTTAGTATATTATGCTTATTTCCACAGTATTATGTCTTATGGCATTCTGCTGTGGGGATCAGCTCAGTTGGCTTTAGCTCCTTCTGCGCATGCGGCTTCCCTGGTAACTCATAAACTTATTTTTTTTATTACGATGTAACTGAATAGTTACTTCATAACAGTCACAATCTAGCCTTGAGGCTAATAAGTAACTTAAATTTAACCTAATTTGCTAATAATTTATACGGTAAAGAATGTGTCCATTGGCACTTTTCTTATTGTCTCTATTATGATGGGAAGACACTTAGTTCATGTGTTCTTAAAAGGTAGCACTCACTGCACTCCGTAACACTAATTTCACTCTAAACTAACTCAAAAGGCTTAGTCCTTTTCAGTCTCCTTATTATGTCCGTGGTGTCAAGGAGCTGGATAGCCTCGACATTCACATGTTTATGAAGTCTCTCTTCATGAGCTTCGGCGTATTTTTTTATAACTTTGGCGACGAGGTCCACTCCTAAGTCCCGGTGGATGTCCTCGTTTCTAATATACCAGGGAGCGTTTACTATGCTCCGCAGTACCTTGTTTTGAAATATTTGTATAATTTCAACATTGGTACGTTTTGTACAGCCCCAAAGCTGTATACCGTATGCCCATACAGGCATAAGTACTTGTTTGTACAGAAGTACTTTGTTGTACACTGACAATGATGAATGTCTGCCAAGTAGCCAGTACATATTCCTGTAGCGGATATCTAACTCCAGGCGTTTCTTTTTGTCATGAGCCTTCCAGCGAAGCTTGGCGTCAAGCGTCATACCCAGGTATTTTGCAGTATTTTCGTAAGGTATTATGCAACCGTTGATATAAACCGGTGTATAATTAGGGCTTCGGTTTGTGAAGTCTATATGGGTCGATTTGGACTCATTTAACTTAATTCGCCATTTTTTTGTCCAGTTGGTGATGGAGTTCACAGCAATTTGTACTTTATTTACGGCTTCTTTGTGAGTGACACCTATAGCCATGATGGCTGTGTCATCTGCGAAGGTTGCAATAAAGTTGTTTTTCATTTCTGGGATATCACAGGTGTACAATAGGTACAAGATAGGTCCAAGAACACTTCCTTGTTGTACACCAGCTTTTATTTGCTTGAGATCTGAGTAAGCATCTTCATGTCGGACTCTAAACGTCCTCTCTGTTAGGTAAGATTCTAAAATGTCTGCAAATTGTTTAGGAAGCATTTTCCTTAACTTATAAATGAGACCTTTATGCCAAACTTTATCAAATGCCTGTGCTACATCTAGAAAAACTGTAGAACAGACTTTTTTTTCCTTCTAGGGTTCTTTCTATAATGTTGGTAATTCTATGTACTTGGTCTATCGTGGAGTGTTTTTCTCTGAAACCGAATTGGTAATTGGGAATCAGTTTTCTGTCTTCTATTATTGGTTTTATGCGTCTTATAAGTAGTTTTTCAAATAATTTTGAAATGATTGGTAAAAGAGATATAGGTCTGTATGATGTTACTTCCTGAGGCGATTTTCCGGGTTTGGGGATCATTATTACTTCAGCTACTTTCCAGATATCAGGCACGTGTTTCAATCGGAATGTTGCATTTATAAGGGTTGTAAGTTTTACTATGGCTTTTCGTGGCAGATTTTGAAGCAGTTCTCCAGTGATAAGGTCGTATCCAGGCGATTTCTTTTTGGCTAAGTTTTTGATCATATTTTGCACTTCTTTCGGCGTAGCTAATCGTATATTCAACTCGTCATGGTGAGTGACATCTAGTGTAATTTTTTCAGAGCTTTCCTCAGCACTTGTTTGAAAAGTTTGTTGTAAATGCTCTGCAAATATATTTGCTTTCTGGGGGGTAACCACAAGCTCTTAGAGTAAGGTTATTTTGAGATCGAGTAAGTGACAGATGTATACAAGTCAGATACATCTGTCCCTTACTCGATCTCAAAATAACCTTACTCTAAGAGCTTGTGGTCACCCCCCTGTTCGTTGCTTATGGCCCATTTGCCATCTATTTGTTTAATAGGTGATGCATGAACAATAGGCTTATTCAGACGTTTAGTGGCTTTCCACAGTGAGTGTTCTGTTTTTGCACTACTTGTTAATTGGCTTAAGTAATTATGTGTAGCATCATCATGATATTCCTGTATTGCTTTACTTAATCTTTTTGTAAGTCTATTTAGCATTGTTTTGTCAGGTGGATATCTTGATTGTTGCCATTTTTGCCTCTGAGCCCTCTTTATGGCTATGAGGTTTCTTATTTCTAACGGATAACTATGACTTGCAACTTTTCTTTTCAAGAGAGGTGTATTTCCCCAAGCGCAGTTTTGAATGTCTGTCACAAATTTTGACACTTCTTTATCCAATTGTTGATTATTTTTGAGTGGTACTTTGAGGTCAATCATATTGTCTAAATCGAATTTGAAGCTATCCCAATCCGTGTTTTTATTCACTAAAGTTGGATTGCTTTCTTTCTGAATTATGGTTTCACTTAAAGTTAAGATAATGGGCGAGTGATCAGAGTTCATATCAAATCCCTCCTGTATGTGAAGATATGTAGCCGACAGATTCTTAAATATGAAAAAGTCGATCAGATCTGGAATTCTTTGGGTATCAGTAGGCCAGTAAGTAGGCTTTCCTGTTGATATTGCATTGCAATTGATTTCTCGCATAGCACTAAGCAATTCCCTTCCTTTAGTGTTGGTTAGTCTAGATCCCCAACGTATGTGTTTTGCGTTAAGGTCACCTCCCAATATAAACGTGTTGCCAAGAAGTTTCTGTACTGCTCTATTTTCAGAGCATGCTTTGGTGGACAGTATATAGCTGCTACGGTAATGTGATGATATTTAGTTTTGACCCTAACGGCTACAGTTTGTATGAACTCTTCTTCATATTTAAGTTCTAGGTAATGGTTGATGTTCTCTCTTATTATAAGGGTGCTTCCCCCTCTCGCAGTATTGACAGGGTGCAGTGCATGATATATTTTATATCCGTTAAGGTGTATATACGATTCTCTTGTGAAGTGAGACTCCTATATGAGGCACACATCAATTTTTTCTGTTGCAAGGACCGCCTGTAGCTCGTTTTGATGCTTTAGGAGTCCGTTTGCATTCCACGCCATAATTTTTAGAGTGTTCTTCATTTTTGAGTCATACGAGGTAGCTGCGTAGCACTACTTTCTAGGTTTTTTAACCTTTGTTCAAATAAGGTTAAAATATTCAAAATTTTATTTATATTTTCATTTGTGTCGGCGTCTATTGACGTGGAGGGTTGTGAACCGTGCACTGGTGGTTGTGGTTCAAGAGATTTCGTAGCTTGCGCATAAGACACATTCTTTGATACCCTTTGATACTCTTTGACATTTTTCTTAGCACTAGGAGCCTGAGTGACAGGTGTAGTAACTTTTTTTTCCATGGCTTTATTTTTCAGTTGTTGCAATTCTTTGGCTACCATACACCCTCTGTAGTTGGCTGGGTGTGTCTCACCACAGTGAACGCATTTGGGTTTATCTGCTATAGGTTTTGTGCAGTCTTTAGTAAAGTGCACCTGTGCACTTCACACATCTAGGTTCCTTGGAGCAATATTTCTGTGTATGGCCATATGCTTGACATCTCTTACACTGTGGTATTAGCTTGGAAGTTTTTAAAGGCTGCACTTCTACTTTACAACCTAATATGGTCTTAATACTATAAATTTTATTTATATCTTCGTCTTTTTGAAAGGAAAGCATAAACATATTTAGAGGTTCCTTAGTCCTCCAACTTAATTTGTTAACCACTTCCTGGATTTTAAAGCCATTAGCATTTAATTCTTCAGCTATTCTATTTGGCATACATGATGAGTGTAGATTTTTTGCTATGACCCTAATTGGTCTGTCTTGTTTGTTCTCATAGGAGTGCCAGAGACAATTATTTTCTAATAATAATTTAGTAATCGCTCTGTAGGAGTCTTCGTTCCTGGCGTTTACTTTGACAGAATCCCCGTTCATCATTTTGACCACAAAGGACTCTTTATTTGAACAAGTCAAGAGAAGATCATAAAACTTCTGGTAGTTTCTGATATTTTCTACTATGACTGGGGGAGGTGGTGGTAGTTTTTTTATTTTTGGTTGCTCGGACTTTGTACCAGCCTGAGGTTCCATGGAGCTTGCTCCTTGCGATACTGGAGACAGTGAAGCATTCAGCTTTCTCTTCTTTCTACTTTTTTGTCGTACCCACTCAGTTTCTCTGGCAAGGTCCTCTTCATCAGTCTTATATTCGACTGTTGACTGGGGCTTATCATTTTAAATGTAATGTAATGTTCCTTCTCTTAAGTAACATTATTTTGTTCCTGGATAAGTTTCAGCTGGTGTTGCAAGGCTTCTACCTGGCTACTGAGCACTTGTACTAGTTGCTGCAGTTCTTGGCGCTCTTTAGCTTCCTCTTTGTACCGGGTGTACAACTGATGTTCCAGATCAGTTTTGAGGACTATTTTATTCGGCGAAGCCATAATTGTTTACAAGTTATAATTATAAAAATTATAACTTACCGCAAATTCTCATAATAATGCATGATTCACTTAGAAGTCTAGGTCATTGCACCGCCCGCGAGGGCAATACGCGGCGGAATTAGGTTGCGGCGTCAGCACTTGTACACGAGCGCAGACTTGTGTAAGAGCGTGCGTGACGCGACCGTTCTCGCTAGAAGCCGAAACGATACTGAAAAACGGCGCAAATATGTGGTTCTCTCTAACTATTCTCAATCTCATTAATTCTTTGTTTTTTTTTCCTTCTTTTGATTATTCTTTTTAAAATGGTTTTCAATCATCTTCATAGCCCTTTGCTAAGAATAGTTACAGCACTGATAACAATATTTGTGCCACATGTTAGATTTACCCTCAGTTTCCCAGCTCAAAATTATCGGAGAATTAATGTGACAACTTGTAAAGCACGCGTTATGTGCTGTGATTGGCTGTTGAAATTTCATTCAACCAATCACAGCAGATAACGCGTCTTTGACAATTTGTCACATTAATTCTCCGATAATTTTAAGCTGGGAAACTCGGGGATAGTCTTTTTTTAAATTTAATTTTGTATAGATTCCTTTACCGATTGTTTTGTAAATGTGTGAACATTGTAGGCCTTCTAGATGCTTGTTAACATTTGTTAACTCGTTTTATTTTCTTTTGTGTAAATATTAAGTAATCTTTTTTTTTTGTTTTTCTTACGACATTGTCGGGCCTACGTTGTCCCCACATATCTAAGTACTAATGCTGTAACAAGGAAATATTGTAAAACCAAACCATTTTTTTAAAAGAGTAACCATGGAGTTTCTTGCCGGTTCATCTCCATAGGAAACGACCAACCCGAACCGTGCACCTTTTGCCGAAGTTCTATAAGTGCCCATGTAGGCCTATATGAAATAAAAAAATTGATTTTGATTCAAATGCCCATGAAAGTAGAGCCCAAGAATTTCTTGGAGTGTTGCAGACCGGTATTAGACAACCAATGTGTTCGTTGTCTGTGGTCTGCAAACTCCCTAAATGTGGCTTTTACGAAACACGTCGAAATGCCTACACATGGTTCTGGACCCACAAAATCATTTGCTGAGCCCTTTCTTGCCAGTTCATCAAGAATAGAATAGAATATTTATTTGCTAGAAACATGGTGTTTACAGAGGTGTTAATTTCATAACATTGCAAAGTGCTACATGTCTCACCGTTTTAACAATGTAAAAATCCAATGTCAAATTCCAATTTAATCAAATTCTTACATAAATGTTCAATTACATTGAATTATTAATATTAAAATTTAATTATTATTGCAATCATTATACTTATACTACACACTTCCATTTTTGCCATATTATTAAATAAAATATTACATTCAACATATTACTACTTAACTTAAATAATTAGTTAAGCCTGTTGTATTCTTAATTTATATCAACGACCTTCCACTTCAAATAGACCATCCAATCATATCGTTTGCTGATGACAGTACAGCACTAGTTAAATGCACAATTAAAGAAAACTATGAAAATGATATTAACAACACTCTTAAATCTATAGTAAACTGGCTTGATTACAATAATTTAAAAATAAATATACAAAAAACTAATATCATGCATTTCTACCAACGAATTAATCCCATAGACTTAAACGTCAATTATAATGGTCATAAGATTGAAAATGTTAAGGTAGCTAAATTTTTGGGAATATTAATTGACAATCAATTAACATGGAAATCTCAAGCTGAATATATTTGTAAAAAGTTAAGTACTTTCGCCTATATGTTATACAACCTATCTAAAAAAGTTAATACCTTTACAGTCCTTGTTGCTTACCATGGCCTCGTTATTTCAACGTTGAGGTTTGGCATCATATTCTGGGGTAATAGTAGTGAAAGAGAAAACATTTTCAAGGCCCAAAAACGATGTGTTAGGTCAATTTTTAACTTACATGTTACGGACAGCTGTGTTCCTATTTTCAAATTACATAAATTACTAACCTTCCCATGTCTGTACATTCTAGAAATAGCCATTTTTGTAAAAAGCAACCTGCATCTGTTTCCATCGTTACGTGAGATACGAAAGAGGACAAATTGTATGAGATCTCAGTATCAAAATTTATTGCACACAGGTAGCTATAACACCACACTGTTAAAAAAAAGCGTTATGTGTATGGCGCCAAAGATATACAATAAGATACCTGAAGTTATAAAAGAACAACCATTTAGAATATTCAAAAAGCGACTAACTGACTTATTGTTACAAAAATGTTACTATTCTATATCCGATTTTTTGAATGATGACTTGTGATAGTATATAGGAACATATTTTCGTTTTTTTCTACGCTGATAACCTGCTATGTCATATGTATGTACCGGTGTCTACCCATAAATGTTTGCATGCCGAAAGGCAGGCTGTACAAGGATTCTTGAACTTTTGTTAACATCTTATTGTAATACCTACATTCTATACAAATAAAAACTTCTTATTCTTATTCTGTACTAGCTGTGCCCGCGACTTCGTTCGCGTGGTTGTCGAGAGCAAAACAACGTCGTTTAGATAAGAGTATATCACCTTTTTGATGATTTAGATAAGAGTCCTGACTTTGGTATAGTTGATTACGTTAATGCTTCTCTATATACTATGTTAGCGGTGGAATTACCCGGAGCATATACAAAAAGGTTGTTTGGGTTGCTAACACGTGATAGAGAAACATAGAGTTGGCCGTGTGAAAAACAATCAAAAGTAAGGTCTACACCCGCAACGGATAACGTCTGGCCTTGGGCTTTATTAATAGTCATAGCGTAACAGAGGCTTACAGGAAATTGCACACGTTTGAAAGTAAACGGAAAATTATTGGGGATAATGGGTATCCTGGGAATGAAAACAACATCACCGGAGCCGCAACCTGTTAAGATTTCGGCTTCGATGACATTTCGTTGGAGATTTGTTACTCTCAACCGAGTTCCATTGCATAGTTTTGGTGGGCTTAAATTTCTGAGTAGAATGATTGGTACTCCGACTTTTAAATAAATTTTGTGTGCTGGAAGACCTGGTGTATTTAGAGAGTCTAAAAACTCTACTGGATAGTGGGTGGCATCTCCTTCTTCTAAAACCGTGTTAATAGATAAATATTCCCTACTTTCTCCAGAAACATGTACCAATATTTGAGAATTTATTGCTGCTGCTTGGTCGTTGCGAGGTGCCAAAATAGCTCGTTGGCATAGCCAAGCAGCGTCATGGTTCGAGATCTCTGATGGATCTCCGTATACAGAGGAAATGAGTTCCTGCTGTGAGGCAACAGAAGAACACAGGCTTTCGACTAAAGTTACTTTACCTCCTTCTTGAGTCGGGTATGTGCCGTTACCAATTTGAAGTAGTAAATTTGAGAAAACCTGCGCGTTTGCGTCACCTCCCAAATATGCTCGCATATTAAAGCTCAAATTAGTTAATATGACACTACGCCATAAAATAGAGCTCTTTAAACAGGCACCTATTTCATCGGCCCTCGTTCCTCTGGGTATTATAGGGAGTGTCTGCCTGAAGTCTCCACAGAATAGCACCGTTAAGCCTCCCATCGGTCGGTCATTTTGTCTTATATCTCGCAACGTTCTATCTACAGCTTCCACAGCTTTACGATTTGCCATCGTACACTCGTCCCAAACGATAAGGGCGCAATCGCGTAAAACCCTTGCTTTATCACTATTGCGAGACACGTTGCAAACAGGGTTTTCTGTGCGGTCCAAGTCGATTGGTATTTTAAATGTTGTATGTGCAGTTTTTCCTCCTGGTAATAAAGTGGCAGCTATTCCTGAGGAAGCGACGGCAAGGGCAATTTTGTTTTGGCTCCTTATTTGAGCCAAGATAACTTTAGTGAGGAAAGTTTTACCTGTTCCACCAGGTGCATCTAAAAACAGCATTTCTCCTAATGAATGTTCTACACTACAGCATACTCTATCAAAGATTTGACGTTGTTCTGACGTCAAATTTGAACAGCCATTTCGCAATATTTCTGCTAACTCTTCGGGGTTGTAATTTATTTCAGATGTATACTCCCTATTAATTCGTTCCCCACCAACTGTCGGTGTCGGCAAGCCGTATTGACTGAGGGGGTTCCCTCCTATACTTGTAACTATATCTTGTATAGCCAGCAAAGCCCTATTATGGCAGCTTTCACGTACTTGGTCAGAAGTTTCACTATTTATATTTTGCTGTCTCAAAAAATCTTCGGCAAACGCGTCTTTATATTTTTGCCACAACTGCCCAGCGTCCGATAGGCCACAAAATGTCAACAAAATGGCAAATAAATGGCGCAAACGATGTGGACTATCACTGACGCATGCTTCGGCTAAAGCATCATCCCAATGCTGATCGCCATCTAATAAATGCCGTGCGCGGCAAGCAGCTTGAAATGTGGGATATTCTATATCGTCCACTTTGCGGAGCTCAGCAAAAGAAGTAGGTCCTCGCACTGTGTGAAGAAGAAGGCGTAAATAATAACACTCTGCATTATTTGGGTGCACCGTGTATACTCTTCCAATCACGTGTTCTTTAAAAATGCCGGACTCGCCTTCTACAGCAGTTCCACGTCTCCTGCGATTAAAAACACCTTGCTGCTTGTTATAAGTATAATAATGTGGCACTTCATTGTACAACAGAGACTTAGCGAAATTGTCTCTTTCGCAAAGGCGAAAGAATGCGAGCAAGGTGGTTTGTCTTGGGTTGTTCATTCTTTCTGCCACATTTTCTGGCTGAAAGTAAACTCGCTGCCCGCCTTCCAGGTGCACGTCAAGATGGATGACTGGCGGATACCTTTCATGAATAGGGAAACTCAAAATGCGCCAAACTGCCTCCGAAGAGCTTATGTATCGGCCAGATTGATACCTTGTCACTTCATCAAATTGGTTGTTATTTCTTAGTGCTATCATGGCTTGATCACTACCTTTATTAACATATTTACATATATATTTTATAGATTCGACGCTATTACAAATTTCAACATTAATGTGTGCTTGAAAAGCGTTTGACAAAACTGGAGAATACGGTACCACCCAACTATTATTTAGAATTATTTCTTGTCCACGGAATCTGACAGTAGCTGTGAAACCACCTTGTGACGGTGATCTTCGCCGGTATTGCGGATACCCATTTTCCCCAGCCATAGTTAGTTCTTTCAGTGCTCTGGGGTATTTTTTTGAGCATTGACCATCTTTCATGCACGGTGATTCCCTGTTTAAGAGGCCACATGGCCCGTGAACCATATGTGTTTTTACTATGTCATGCAAAATCGGATCTGCATTATAGTCCGGAAATTCTGCACTTATGACACTGTCTATAGCATCGGGACGAATTTTTTCTTCCAGCCACAGAAGAATGTGCGCGTGGGGTAAACCACGCTTTTGCCACTCGACGCTATACATAAAACAAAGAGTTGAACCGAAAACTTTCTCCTTTGTAAGTAGATTAATCAAGACTTTGAGTTTTAAATGAAAAATCCTAGCAATAATGTCATGTCTGTCGTATGACGCCTGTCCTGTGAGAAGTGCCTGGCAAATCTCCGTCCACTTTGGATTTGTTGTAAATGTTATAAAAAGGTCCGGCCGGCCGTATTTACGGACGTAACAAAAAGCATCTTGCGTTCGTTCGTGCATATACCGCGGACCGCCTGTGAAACTGGATGGCAAAATAACCAATCGACCCAAGTTTTCGACGTTATTATCTGATTGCATGGCGTCCCGCAAGTGCACGTATTCTTCAGCGCGTAACCGTCGCTGGTTAGTGCGAATATACACTAAACGTTCAGTTTCTATTTTTGCGTACATGTCCACAATAAATTGGCTGAACAAACCACGAAATCGTTGCAAATATACGAAACTGTTTTGCCTTATTTGTAAAAGGTAGGAATAGTATTGTTGAGCAGATATTTTTTTTTGATAATTAGTGACTCTCGTAGTAGGGTTCACTTGGTACAGCCCAAAATTGTACCCATCTTCACCATGACAATAGATTAGTGGATATTGCAGGGCGTCGTAAGCTCGGTGGGTTTCCAAAATGCGTTGAAGGCGATCGTCGCGTGTACGCAACACGATATCACGTCTCTCACACTCCTGGTCGACTAAAACAACTGCAACTTCATCTGCGACGGGTGCATTGTGTCTTCCACGGTGTTCACCCACAGGACGTCTATCGGCACTTATAACAATTTTGAAATCATTGCTGCCTTGTGGAATTGACTCCAATGCAGCTTTGAATTCACGAACGTACTGGTTAACGCGATGCAGCAATTCTTGAAGTTGACCCAAAAGCTCAGCATTGAGCTGGGGAAAATTGTGATTTCTAACATTGAGCTGTTGCGTGTAATCGGATACAAAATAAATTTGGAGAAATTTGGGTTCATTTTCTGGCAGCAAAGATCCAATAAGGTGATAAACTTGACCTTGTACTTTGAAGGTTGGCATGAACGGTCCTTCCGTTATTTGTTTTGCCCCAAAGGAAGTCATTTGGAAAGCACTGTTATATAAACGAATATTATCCAAAAAACGGTTCGACTGGGGATGATCGCCATTCAGGAGACTTATAAGTAAGTGTGGTGGATCTTGGAAATTTGGAAGAACAATTTTTCCATTTGAGCAGCACATTCCATCTGTCTCTTTCCTCCATTTCAAAGCATGACAAAAATTACAAATTTCTCTCATGTCACCCACGAAAGTAAAGCCAGCATAATTAATTCTAGACGAATATGTGAACCCTGATTTTTCCCTATTGTCCCAAGGTAATAAAATATTTGCATCGTCATTTTCCATGGACTCATCAGCTCCGCTATTTGTTTCTCTATTCATATGGTATCGAGCTCGTTCTATTTCTAGGCGAGATTGACGTTGTTCTGCTGTTTCTGCTCGTCTTAGTTCATCTATTCTTTCCCTTTCAGATGCAAGATAACTTTCATTGTTTCTTTGTACACCTACATAGTTATGTCTAGCTATTTCTAATCGTTCTTCTCTTTGGGAGAGAGATTCAGACTCGCGCGAGAGAGCGTGTCGCTCTCGGTCAGATGACAGACGTGCTTGGCGTTCCTCGATACTCTCTTGAGAACGCAAAGTCGCGGTCCGAGTTCTTTGCGAACTTAAGCGCGACTCCCTTTCTGTGAAAGTCTCTGACTCGCGTGAGAGAGACTGGCGCTCCCGATCAGCAGACAGCCGAACTTCGCGTTCCTGGATATTCTCTTGAGAACGCAAAGTCGCGGTCCGAGTTCTTTGCGAACTTAAGCGCGACTCCCTTTCTGTGAATGTCTCTGACTCACGTGAGAGAGAGTGGCGCTCCCGATCAGCAGACAGCCGAACTTCGCGTTCCTGGATATTCTCTTGAGAACGCAAAGTCGCGGTCCGAGTTCTTTGCGAACTTAAGCGCGACTCCCTTTCTGTGAATGTCTCTGACTCACGTGAGAGAGAGTGGCGCTCCCGATCAGCAGACAGCCGGTCTTCGCGTTCCTGGATACTCTCTTGAGACCGCAAAGTCGCGGTCCGTGTTCTTTGTGAACTTAAACGTGACTCCCTTTCGGTGAACGTTTCCGATTCACGTGAAAGAGCGATGTGCTCTCGGTTAGCAGATAACCGTGCTTCACGATCTTCTTCCGATTCCTGAGACCTACAAAGTCTCATCCTTTTCGCATTTCGGCTACGCAGCGAAAGGTTAGTTTTTTTTCTTTGAGGCATTTTCAAGGAAAATTAAAGCAATAAACAAAACTAACAACACTTATGACTGAATAGCCTACAAACTTAAAAGAACGGTGCGTCGAACAGTCTAGTGTGACAACGTATCGTCTGTTCGTGGTCGTGACTCAACGAATTGGCAACACTAACTTACTGTATAACGATTGGCACTATTGGATTCAAACTACGAAGTAAATCAAATACAATCTTAACTTCGTACTTCAAACCAATGACCAAAGTTGACCAAACGAAACCAATAAGATAAGCAAATACTTTTTTTTCGACCAATTTAGAAAATCGATAAACCAAGCAACCAAAGAACTTTTACGACACACGCAAGAACTTTTAAGACACCTAACGAAACCCAATTTGCCTAGTAAACACGGTGGACGTCATCCTCGCGCGGAAAATCTTAACACCGCGATTCAGAAAATGACGTCATTTGCACAACGCCATCTATCGGATTTAGATTTCAACTATCAACATTAGTTCTATTTTTAGTCTTAAGATGTCGTTGCAAGTACTATACTTAATTGCGTAACGTAATATTTTACTTCTTGAACTCACTAAATTAATCATATCTTTTGATAGAGTGAACCGATTTCGATGAAACAAAAACTAAGTTAAACCTCAAGTTGCGTATAATTTTTGTATATAAACATTGTCAGCATTGAATTCGTAGATTTTACGTGATGTGCGCACAAACAAACAGACAAACAGACAAACAGACAAACAGACAAAAATTTCAAAAATGATGGAAATGGGTTCTGTTACTTATCTTTTCACACGCTGGCTATTTTTTGTTTCAATTTCTTCAATGTACAAAAATGACTTTTCTACAGATTTATTATATGTATAGATTTTGATGCCAGATCAAGAGAAAGAAATTACTGGGACATTTTACAAAAAATTCGTGAATTGAAGAAGAAAGAAAGAAAATATATTTATTTAGCACAGAACAGAAAGACACACAATTGAGTAAAAACATTCCTGCAGCAACCACTTCCGTAGTGCCGAACAATTTTTTTTGAAGGGTAATTGGGTAATTGATTTCGGCAAAGCATTATAAATTAGGGGAGCCATGTAGATACAACTCTTTCGGAAGAGTTGCAACTTAGGAACAGGTATCTCGAAATCCAAATGTGCAGCTTAGCTTATTTGTATTATCCCTTCGTTCAAATAATGGCTTTTACGAAACACGTCGAAATGCCTACACATGGTTCTGGACCCACATAATCATTTGCTGAGCCCTTTCTTGCCAGTTCATCAAGAATAGAATAGAATATTTATTTGCTAGAATAATGGTGTTTACAGAGGTGTTAATTTCATAACATTGCAAAGTGCTACATGTCTCACCGTTTTAACAATGTAAAAATCCAATGTCAAATTCCAATTTAATGAAATTCTTACATAAATGTTCAATTACATTGAATTATTAATATTAAAATTTAATTATTATTGCAATCATTATACTTATACTACACACTTCCATTTTTGCCATATTATTAAATAAAATATTACATTCAACATATTACCACTTAACTTAAATAATTAGTTAAGCCTGTATTTTGATGCCAGATCAAGAGAAAGAAATTACTGGGACATTTTACAAAAAAATCGTGAATTGAAGAAGAAAGAAAGAAAGAAAGAAAATATATTTATTTAGCACAGAACAGAAAGACACACAATTGAGTAAAAACATTCCTGCAGCAACCACTTCCGTAGTGCCGAACAAATTTTTTTGAAGGGTAATTGGGTAATTGATTTCGGCAAAGCATTATAAATTAGGGGAGCCATGTAGATACAACTCTTTCGGAAGAGTTGCAACTTAGGAACAGGTATCTCGAAATCCAAATGTGCAGCTTAGCTTATTTGTATTATCCCTTCGTTCAAATAATGCGCTTCTTTCTCGTAGTCAAACTTTTTAGTCCAACTGGTTTGACCACGAGGAATTGTGTTTCCTCGTGATCACACAAATAATGCAAGATTGGATATCAGAAACTTGGCAATTTCAAAGATATATGCAGGGTACAGGCAAAAGGTTATGTGATTTAATTATAGGCCTACACGAATCAGACCATTGTATATGTCGCCGCGTAGGCGTGAATTTGCTGATTTATTATCCTAACTAATCGTTTTAAGTGTCTATGTCTATTTAAGTTGGGTTTTGAGTTCAGCGCCATCTATTGGCTCACTGTAGAATCAGTATTGATTCATAATTCATATGCTAATTTCAATGTTTAATTAATACGAGATGTTTAAATTAAACAGGAACACTTATTGTAGGACTTTTGGATTTGTTCTCATTTTAACTATTGCACATTTGACGAAGTAAATGTGTTTCATTATGTTATTCTTATTAAGTTGTCAAACAATGGCGGATGTTATAATTTCTATGACCAATAACCAGATTTAATAATTTAATACGAGAACTAAACAAATTTGAGTAAATGATTAAATACTAAGAAGTCATAAGACTATTTTACACAGCTATGTAATAATGAGAAACTTTCTAATTAGTAAGATTGTTAGATCACCGGAAACTTGAATAGTTTTGTTATTAGATGACTATTTCAATAATAAACTACAAACCACTTTGTATTTGTGAGTATTGAGGTTGTTTAATGTTAAAATAATTAACTGATCAGCATTTTAGTATTGTTTGCTAACTTTACTCAACTATCCAAGTAATTAGTGTCTAAACAAAAACAATATGGAAGTTCCGCCCACTTAGAACGCGCATCGCGCGGACTATGTGTGAAAAATAAGAACTGATTAATAAATGTAATCGAATAGATGTTTGAAAACCTAATTAATTGTCATAAAGTGATTGTGTAATCTATAAAAACATTTAAAAAGAGTGTCCTGGAGTTTCTTGCTAGATCCCCTCCAGCGATCGACAAGGGCTTTGCGATCTAGCAAGCCACACGATGTGGTTTTAGCTTCAAGTTCATTTGAAAACTCAAAGTGCCTGTAACTAAATCAAATAAACACTCTTGAGTTTCAATCCAGTGTTGTGTGTTATTGAAGTAACCCGCTCCAGTCAAGAATAAAGGAATTGCCTCTAGACATTGGGGTTAAAGATGGCGATTCTACGATACATAGGTACTTCGACGTGACATCAGAAGTGGGATCAGCTCCCACTATCGCCTTCTGCCCATGCTATGAAAGCCATCCGAAGAATTTTGTACAACATCGCCAGCGCCGAGGGTATGGCAAAAGATTTTCCTATGATAATTTCCAAGAGTAAGCGATGCCCAGACATAGGCGAAAATAACTGGAATATTTTTACGTGAACGATCTGAACTCTATTGAAACGACAGAAGAAGCTACTGACTAGTGGCATGGATGCTGTCCTACACCATTGTGGCCAAAACTTTATACAGCACAGAATGACCGAAGCAGCTAAGCGAACAACTTGATCTGTCCATTGATAGATTCCATCATGGTTGAGGGGAGTATTCTGTTTTTTTTATTTATGTAACTTAACATTCTTAATTATTTTCATCATACAAGGCAAGGTCAGTGACCTTTTGTGTGACAATTTTAATCAATCTGCCTAGTCTTTTCCCAACCAAGTCCGGGACAGCTTCCATTCTAACTGGATTCAGCTGAGTACCAGTGCTTTACATGGAGCAACCAAAACCCAGTAACTGGGTAACACAATACCCCTTACTGACTGAGTGGTCCCTGCTGTTGTTTGTGTGGCAATTTGTGGAATTAAAATGAATGAAACGGCTTAAATTACTCCATAAAATAAGACAGCTGACTAGGAACTCAATGTTATTGTTTAAATATGGTTCTTTTGTCTTAAGAATTGCAATGGCTCAGTTATTTGAGAAATTTTATTTTATTTGAGGAGTATGTAAGGATCGTAGCAAGTGGCAATCTGTGGTTGCTGCCTATCCCCATGGGGACAAGGTGTGAGTGTATGAATGTTAAACAATTCAAAGTACCTACGTTGAGTTTTGTACCGGACAAAAAGTAACAACTTATTTTTATAGCATTCATTACATTTAGGTAGCTAAAACAAAAGTTTAGTAGGTAAATAAGTTAAGTAAGTTACAGAATGTATGTGCAACAGAAGTAGTAAACATTTGGCAGAAAGTGCCATGACATATTCATGTTGACGCACTAATTGGCATTTTTGCAATTTATTGTTTTTACCCGACTACCAAACGGGGTTTATTATTGAATAATGTGGAACCCGTTGCATGTCATACTTTTTTTAAAGTAAAGTAAGATAAGAAAATGTTAACACATTCCTTAAACATGAAAAGCACAACAAATAAAAATAAAATTATAGTGTGCTCAAGAAAATACTTACAACGATTTGCATTTAAGTAGCTGGGGTGAGAATAATTGTTTGGTTACAAGACTAAACAATATTTAAAATATTATCTAGAGGTTTTTGTAGAGTGAGTATGCATCTAATATAAATGTATTTGTATGAATGGATGAAAGGGTTGTGATACACCTGGGTGAGTCATTACAAACTTTATAATCAGGGTAAGTATCAGCAGAGCTTCAGTTCATGCATAATCATAATATAATAATAAATAGTCATAAGCTGATAGCCACCTGGTAACTTTTAATTTACAAGTAGGTACGCTTAGTATGTGTGAGTAACCTATTATGTATGGACCTTGTGATTTTTGGTAAATTAATGGTCCTGTGTATGTAAGACATATTTGAGTGAATGTAATGTGATTACTGTGTTCCATCTTATCTGTCTACATGATCTGGTAGATTTGTTTTGGCTATGGGGTTCTTGACAGTGATAGCGCTATAAGTTAAATCTAATTAAAAAATTGTCTGACCCTACATTCTTGGTTCAGACTGTCAGTTGGATACTGATGGGGCCTTTTATAAGCTCTAAGATTTATGCTTGTTCAAGTTAAGTTCGTTATAATAAAGTTTATTTAATCATTCAATATTTGAGAACCTTCCTAATGAATTAAATCTCACAATGGGTTTAGTTGAATTTTACTTGTTATGGTACATGGGTGTAAATAGATTAGTAATTTCTGACAGATTTCAAAGCTTGTTATTGGATGCACTTGCACAGAATAAAAACAATCAAAAGACAGGTTTGTTTTTGATAATTTGTCACTTTTAGCATTTAATAACTTTCTTTTCTTTTTGCAACTTTTTACCTAGCTTGTATTCAAACTTGTTCACACATAAATGTTTTGTAATGAAATAGGTTTGTAATAGGTGTGTAAATAGGTTGTTGTGTGTGTGGTATGCAAACATGCATCATTAAAAGTAGTTTTCAACATGTTTTAACATTAATCTTTAGCTAGTGCAAACACCGTCATAAGTAATGCAGCAATCTTCATAGTTATTCATTTCAGTGTCATCAGATTCTAGTTAACTTTGAATTACTCACTTACTATTTCAAAACAATAACATAATTTAATTGTTATCAGTACTAACTCCTACTTATTTAAATATTAATAGGATCATCTTTTCTTTTATTATTATTTATCTGTATACCTTCTCACATTCCAGATTCCTGTGTCATATCAAAAATCAAAATGGTTACCTACATAGTCAAGTATTATCAAGGATGTGGAAACAAAACTAAAAATACCTGGTTTGCAAGTGACCGTGTCGCCGGGTCAGGACCTTAGAAGCTACCAACATACATACAAGCCACCAAATAGAGGTCAGCTGAAAAATGACTTCCAGCCCAACATAACTAAAGTAAAAGGTGAGAAGTTTTCAAACTATCTTCTACTCACCTCGCTAACTGATACGGTGTTGTTGTATCAGAAGGCTCAACACAATAGCCATGTCGAATAACTACATGACGCTTGTGCATGATACTACCATGCAACAAAGTACTTTTAAATTATTATTCCTGGGTTCAATTCCTAGGTTGGGCAAAATTTGTTTATGGGGTTTTTCCAATAGGGATTCCTCTGTAGCAGCCCAGAGTTTTGAAATTGGTGAACCCCCATGCTTCAAAAAGCATGTTGAGCCATTGGCCTTGTGCACCATAGTACCTCCTTATGCAGATGGCTCAACAGTCAGGAGGACTACTGTTATTATTATGTTTTTGTAACTCGTTTCAGTTTATGCTATTCTATTGTCATATTTAGTCAATTATAAAAATGAATAATAAAACAAGCTCTAATTATTGAGATGTCCAATAACCTATAGCTCTGGAGGCACTTAATAAAATAATAGGTTATATCAACACCAAACTATCAGCATCCATGGAGATGGATTTGAGGTAATAATGAGAACACAATAAACTATCTTATTATGCTGTGGAAGCAACTAAGATTGATAACACAACAAACTATCCTATTGGTATGCTGTGGAATCAAGTAATAATGATAACACAACTATCTTGTTGGTATGCTGTGGAAGCAACTAATAATGATAACACAATAAACTATACTGTTGGTATGCTGTGGAAGCAACTAATAATGATAACACAATAAGCTGTCTGTTAGTAATCCGTGGAGGAAACTAATAGTGATAATACAACACACAATCTATTGGTTTGCTGTGGAAGCAACTAATAAAGATTTAATATCCATTGGTTAGGCGTGGAGGCCGCTAATGAACAATCTCTCATGTTATCCTGCTGGGTCCACGGTGTACAAGACCACCTAGAGCCTGGTTCCTTATATCCTGTCAAATCAAAGACTTCGTGCCTGTCACGGAGCAATGATCCTAAACTCCTTAACCTTTAATCCTGTCAAATCAAAGACTTTGTGTCTATCACAGAGCGGTGTTCCTGATCCTATCCTTAAATCCTGTCAAATCAAAGACTTTGTGTCTATCACAGAGCATTACCGTCCCGTGAGAATGAAACTAAACGAAAAACAGCTGATCACAATACTCCTACACTACCTACACTATACTTACCAAATACAAGGCCGCTATGTAAGCCTTCTTATAAGTAGGTATGTGCTCATTAATGCATCAAATATTTTCATTTGAGATAAACTTAATAGTTACCTAATTTCATAAGTATTCAGTGATAAATTGATAACTTAAACTGACTATTACCTATTACAAATCAATGAATATTGTAAGATAATACAAACAATAACATTCTGCAAACAAGATTCAAATTGGACTAAATAAGCTAGCAACTGATTATTCCATGTCAAAAATCTGAAATAGAAATTGTATGCCTTCATTGACATGACAAGTAGCAGTTAGTTGTTTCCTAACAACATTGGTCTTTACCATATAGCAAGTAGAATACCTAAAGCATATAGCTGTGGGTGTAAAAATACATTCAATATTTCCAAAATAAGGCATACTCAGCTTAGATTTATTACAAGCTGTCAATGATAAATAAAATCAGTTGTTATCAGATTCTAAACTTAATTAATACTGTAGGATGATAAACAACAATAATCTGCCGACAAATATTTCTCCGCTATTACAGATAACAACCAAGAAACACAGAGACTGAGGACACCGGAAGGCCCAGAGCACGAGCCTCCGATCACAATGGCCGTGTCGCCGCGTAGGCGTGAATTTGCTGATTTATTATCCTAACTAATCGTTTTAAGTGTCTATGTCTATTTAAGTTGGGTTTTGAGTTCAGCGCCATCTATTGGCTCACTGTGGAATCAGTATTGATTCATAATTCATATGCTAATTTCAATGTTTAATTAATACGAGATGTTTAAATTAAACAGGAACACTTATTGTAGGACTTTTGGATTTGTTCTCATTTTAACTATTGCACATTTGACGAAGTAAATGTGTTTCATTATGTTATTCTTATTAAGTTGTCAAACAATGGCGGATGTTATAATTTCTATGACCAATAACCAGATTTAATAATTTAATACGAGAACTAAACAAATTTGAGTAAATGATTAAATACTAAGAAGTCATAAGACTATTTTACACAGCTATGTAATAATGAGAAACTTTCTAATTAGTAAGATTGTTAGATCACCGGAAACTTGAATAGTTTTGTTATTAGATGACTATTTCAATAATAAACTACAAACCACTTTGTATTTGTGAGTATTGAGGTTGTTTAATGTTAAAATAATTAACTGATCAGCATTTTAGTATTGTTTGCTAACTTTACTCAACTATCCAAGTAATTAGTGTCTAAACAAAAACAATATGGAAGTTCCGCCCACTTAGAACGCGCATCGCGCGGACTATGTGTGAAAAATAAGAACTGATTAATAAATGTAATCGAATAGATGTTTGAAAACCTAATTAATTGTCATAAAGTGATTGTGTAATCTATAAAAACATTTAAAAAGAGTGTCCTGGAGTTTCTTGCTAGATCTCCTCCAGCGATCGACAAGGGCTTTGCGATCTAGCAAGCCACACGATGTGGTTTTAGCTTCAAGTTCATTTGAAAACTCAAAGTGCCTGTAACTAAATCAAATAAACACTCTTGAGTTTCAATCCAGTGTTGTGTGTTATTGAAGTAACCCGCTCCAGTCAAGAATAAAGGAATTGCCTCTAGACATTGGGGTTAAAGATGGCGATTCTACGATACATAGGTACTTCGACGTGACATATATTAAAAATTGCGCGGATAATTTTTTTTTGAGCAATGAAAATTCGATCTATTTCTGAGGAGTTCCCCATACAACGACGCCGTAGCGAATAACTGAACAGACATAGGCATGATACACCATTAAGGATGTTTCTCTTGACGTTATATTTTTGACCTTTCTTAGCGCAAAAACAAATTGGTTGATTTTCTTGCAGAGATCTCGTTATGATTCTTCCATGTTAAGTGCTCATCAAGTGTTACTTACGCCTAGAAACTTTGTGTTATGTACCTGCTTTACGCTAATATTATTATACGCAACATGAAGATGGATAAGTTTACTTTTCCATGTTTTAAAGAGGAGTACGTTCGTTTTAGCAATATATAACTTTAGTTTGTTAATATCTAACCATTTTATAATATTAGGTCATTACTTATGAAATTGGCGTTTTGTAAGGAAGGAATATGAATTCGTTTTTTTAAATATAATATATTTATTTAATCAAAGTATGTCCCATTGCTATCTATGCACTTTTGCCATCTCATAGGTAGTTCACTGATCCCTTTACTAAAAAAACCATTCGGACGGGAATCAATAAAAAATTTGAAGGCGCTTTGGACTGCCCCATTGGAGTTGTTTTTTTTTTCCTTGCAAGAAGTTATCCAGATTTCGAAAAAAAAAATTTATCTGTTGGCGCAAGGTCCGGGGAGTACGGTGGATGTCTTAGACATTCCAATTGAAGCTCCTCTAATTTGGTAGCCGTCTATTGTGCAGTGTGTGGTCTAGCGTTGTCCTGAAACAGCAGTGGCCTAGAGCGATTGACCAGCCTCGGCTGTTTAGCAGCTAGCTTTTCCATCATGGTTTGCAGTTGCTGACGCCGTAATCGTCTGGCCAGATTTAAGAAAGCTGTAGTGAACGACACCGGCACTAGTCAATTAAACGCTCACAAGTAATTTTTTGTGAGTAAATTTTCGCTTGGGGCAGGATTTGGCTGGTTCGCCAGGGTTCAGCCATTGCGATGAGCGTTTCCGATTATTGTACAGGATCCACTTTTCATCACAGGTAATGATTCGATTTAACATCCCTTTATTATTGTGCCGGTTGAGTAATGTAACGTAGCAGTCGTTGACGCGCGTTTGTCGGTATGCTGCACTCAATTCATGAGGTACCCAACCGTTCAAGCTAACACCGCAGGCTGCAGCTAACTCGGAAGTTATTTGCGGTGGATCCGCTTCCACAATAGCCTTCAATTCTTTATTATCAACTTTGGTCGCCGGCCATCCACGGGGCTTGTTCTGCAGGTCGAAATTTCCAGAACTAAAACATTGGAACCAAAAACGCACTGTGTTTTCTTTTGCGACACCGTCGCCATACACAACATTAATCCTTCGAGCCGTTACTGCATCACTGGTACCACGATGGAACTTGTACTCGTAAATAACGCGATATTTCAAGTTTTCCATTTTGTTGTAGCGGCACCGACGCCGCCACTTACTAACTAATGACATGACGTCACACAAATCCTGCATCGCGCAAGCAAAGTTTTCGGCGCGATTAGAACACATACAACAGTCCGACAACAACCGTCGGGCAGATGCCCGGACCAGACACAACACCCGTCTGGTTGGAGGATCTTCCCTTTTCTATGGAGGTTTGTGGAACTTTACACCCTGTTCTACCTGCCTCCAAACTGGTGACCCTCGAACATGAACATCAGCGCAGCCTTCGTGCAGAGCTACTTCACCGTGACGTCATAGCTTCCGCAAGCCTTCGAGCAGCGAGTCATCAGCCAGCCGAGGGTATCCTGACCACCAGCATGCAGCAGTCGCGCATTCCTGGTACCTTCAACCTGCTTCATCACTCCGGCCCACTGGAGTCTGCAGCATCATCCAGACGCAATGGGACATCATCACCCCGACCCACTGGAGCATCAGCCCTTTCACTGGAACGTCATCACCCCGACTCACTTGGGCATCATCCAGACGCACTAGGGTATTATCCAGACGCACGGTCTCCGGAGGGGAGTGACGTAGCGGCACCGACGCCGCCACTTACTAACTAATGACATGACGTCACATACCTCCAAATTGTAAACTGACTGGCGCAATGAAAATACCAAAAGAGGAAAAAACAAATGAATTACGGTTTTCCAAACACAAAAGCATGCGTAAATAGCTGTATAAATTTAAAATTGGAATTCCAAACCAAAGAGGAGATATTTGAGATCAAAGTGGCCAGTACGACAAAACGCCGATTTCATAAGTAACTAGGTAAGGACCTAATATTATTCAATGTTTGACTTATTTCATTGTCATACTTTTGTTGATCTTTACATTTAACTTAATGATAATTGTGGTGTCATCAGTAAACAGAACACATTGGTTTTCTATTGATTTAGTTAAGTCGTTTATATAGAGAAGGAACAATAACGGCCCCAGAATGCTTCCCTGAGGGACACCGCAATGATTAATTCTTGGTTCGGATTCGAAATTACCCATACTATTTGTCAAAGGACTCAACTTTGATATTCTTGTTATCTGGTTCCTGTCTCGTAAATACGACTGAAACCATTTTAAAGCCGGACCCCTTATTCCATATCTTTTCTTGTAATAGCCTAACATGATCAACGAGGTCAAACGCCTTGCTTCAATCTAAAAATAGTGCACAGGAAGGGATTTTTTATTGATATTGTTCATGATTTGATTTATTAAAGTATAAATTGCTAAGGTAGTGGATTTATTTTGTCTAAATCCATATTGTTGACTAACTTGAAGATTACATTTATCTAGGAACCTTAATAACCACCTGTACTGTAGTCTTTCAAATACTTTTAAAAGTATGGGAATTAGTGTTAGTGCTATAGCTCTATAGTTGTCAACATTAGATTTGGAGCCATTTTTATGTAATGGCTTAATTAAGGAAAGTTTCAATCTGTCAGGAACACAACTCTGTTCCAAGGATAGATTAATAATATATGCTAAAGACGATGATATATATTTTGATATACTTGTAAGAAGTTCGGTTGTGATATTATCTTAGCCTGCCGATTTATTAATGTCTTTATGATAGTTTAAATTTCAGAAGCATTTGTAAGTTCTAAAAAATAAACTATTATCATGAATTTCTATGTTTTGCATGACAATATTATTTTTATCAAAATTAGAGGAATGATTTATGGCAATGTCAATGAAGTGATCATTGATTTAATTAGCAATGTCAGATCCAGAGGTAAGTGTTATACAATTGTCTTCGATTTTACTGATGCAATCCCTAGAAGGCGCTGTGCCCGCATTGCGTTTTACAATTTTCCATGTAGCTTTGTTTTTGTTTCGCGAATGAGTAATATACTTATGGTTACACAAAGATTGCAAGTTATTCATACAACTTTTTAACAATTTAGAATATGTCTTAAATTGATTCTTATTTTCGTTATTTCTATTTTATCTGCCACTTTGTTACCATGGATTCCTTTGTGCACATCAGCCTTACTCTGTTATGCTTCCCAAGCCTGTTTAGGGTTTGGATAGCATCCAGAATAAGTTTGGAGTCCACTTTGTAGGATGCCATGGCTTTCATTGCAGCCTGACTGTGACTAAGAATATATATGGTTTTACCTCTAGTTCCTCTACCTATATTCTTTTGAGCACAGGTATATGTTTATGCTTGGAATAGAGTTGCCATCTTCCCTAGATTTTGCTACATTTGTAACCTTTTGCGTATGGGCATATACGCAAAAGGTTCCTCCTGTACATGATTCCATTTTGGATCCATCAGTGTACCACACCAGACTATCTTGTTCTGGTGGATCGAGTGCCTTCGTCCAGTCTTCTATTGTTGGGATTTAGACCTTGAAATACCTTGCAAACACAAACATAGTTTGCATTTTATCGGATATCATGCTTGTTACCCGATAATCAAGATACGATAACCCGACAAGATAAGCTATGTGCGAAACTAGCTCAGGTAGGGTTTTAACCGAAATGAGCCCAAAACCTATTGACTAAGGGCCAGGCAAACAGTTTCTGACATGCCTCTACGATAACTCGACAACTCCGGGTAGATTATAGTGTTTACAGTCGCAAGAGCTTCCTGCGACTGTACCTAATAAACGAGGCCACCCTGAACCTTAACAGTATAATTAATAAGCCCGAACACGGCTAGGATACATTGTTTTATTTCGGAGTTCCAGTGTCTACCTTCCGGCTTCATCATCAGATCAGTTCTTATGGTACCATTTTCATCATTACCATTTATTTACAAGTATTTGCTTCATCATATTCGATAAGTTATTCGAGATATCTTATACTCGTGACATAATTAGCTTTAAGGAGTTCCAGTGGCCATCTGTGGTTTTCTTCATCAGTTCCACTTCAACAAATGATACTTTCTGAGTGCAAATGTTGATGAAAATACCGAAATCGCTATATGTATGCCTATAATATTTGAGGAGATCCCTCGATTTCTCTTGGATCCCATCATCAGATGCTGACCGGCAGCCTAATTGTGTAAGTGAATTCGGCAAAGGAAACAAACTGTTTCTTTCCCAAAAACGACTTTTCGCAATACAAAAAGTCGTTTTTAGGAAAGAAACAGTTTGTTTCCTTTGCCGGATTCACTTACACAATTAGGCTGCTGATGACCACGGGACCACCTGTGAAGTTTCAAACAAAAGATTTTTTTTGGGTAATCGGGGAACAAAAATAAAAAAATATTAATAAGATTACGACGAATTGAGAACCTCCTCCTTTTTTTGAAGTCAGTTAAAATATACCGCAGCACGAAAATTAGAAGTAGGTATATAGAGATGGTTGTAGGCACATTATGCTACTGCTGGGATATAGGTCTCTTCTCGGAGTGAACTACCACTCGGAACGGGACGCGGACGGACGGGTTGGGGATTGCTTTGATGTTTTGGTTGATATCTGGTTGGGCGTATTTCACACTGTTTAATTCACATTACATCGTGTAAGTGTGCCTTTACTGTTATCGACGTAATAATCAATCAGAATATTTTCAGATATATGATGTCTATCCGATAAAATCTACATTATTTGCACAACATTCATCGTAACAGGTCTTATTCCCTAAATCATAAAGTCTATTTTTATTTTAGTGAATCCTTTTGGACATGTTATCGAAGAACGTGCAGTTATTTATAGATAAAAGTGTGGTAGGTTAATAATGTGCAAGACGATTGTTTAACCCACAAATATACTTAGGAGACGTCAAGATGGTTGAAGATACCAGACGTTTCTTGTTGGAGAATATTTTGAGTGAGAAGCAAGTGCGTCATATTGTGAAGCAGGCGATTGGGGTGAATGTGTGGTCGCTGAAAGAATGTGACGTCAGAGCGGCCACGGATGGGCTGGCTGGTTTCCTCGCAGAGCACATGCGGGCCACCCTGCAAGTGTCAGTGGACGACGAGGTGAAGAGTGTCCATCTCTTCATAAAGTGTATTCCGATGAACAACCCGCCCAAAGCGGAGTACATCGCTAACAATAAATATTTTAAGCGGGAACGTTATATGTTCCAAGTGCTGGATGAGATTCGGGATGACATTGGTTAGTGGTATTTTTTTAGAACAATTGTATTAAGAAAAGCTTCTCAATATAATCTATCTACAGAATATAAACTTACTCCAAAAGTAATCAGTTGTTTTGAGATCTAATCTTGCTCTGTTAAGAAAAAAAAAATTCATTTCTTTCTAATGTTCTTCGGACTTTCAGTGCCTTTATATAAAATTAGTACATCTCTATACATCTGTTAAAACAGCTGCCCACAGTATAATTTTCATAATTGGTTAGCATTGCATAATCTTTCAGCCAATGCTCAGTGAAACTAACAATTTCAAACATTGTTTTTTCTAAAAACAGTTCGATTTCCAATTCCTTCGAAGAAAAACCCTGAATATTCTGGTGGAATAATTTCAGAGAATTCTGCTCAGACCTTTTTTAGAAATTATTTTTTTGCGAGCAAGAAGGCCAACCTTTTTGATGGTGGATATACTCGTAATGCTCGTAACTATTCTGTTATTGGTACCCTCCCTTGTCCTATTTATAGCCTTGTTTTATTACTTACTAGCTGTGCCCGTGAATTCGCTCCCGTCAACTGCTTACTTTACCCTATCCTTACCTAACCTATCTACCTACCCAACTTACCTACCTGCACAGAATATTATTTACTCTAGGGAGAAGAATATCGACTTCATTCAAAAAAAGTAAAGACATTTTTGCTGCGCGCCATCTAGTAGCACTCCAGAAAACCACACCGAAATAAAAACATAAAAAATACTTAACCATAGCTGGGACAGAACCCGAAACCTTGGGCGAAGTAGGCCACCGCGTTTACCATAAGGCTATTGAGACGGGCAGTAGCGGCGGCAATCATTCCCATCGGCCACTGGGGTGGCAACTGGGGGGTGGCCGATAGGAATAACCAAAATTACGAACCACATTGCACACAAACATGTCAACTTCATCATTGACATTAGTAGTATGATTTTGATTAGAGACCTAAAACCTCCAAAGACCTTATTACAATTTTTTTACCCGACTGGGTTATGTGTTTTTATAAAGTGCATTTGGTCCCGAATCGTTATTATTACTTTAGCTAATCTGAAATAGCCCTTAAAGATAATACTGTAGTTGATTCGGCGTATGGAGTTGACATCGCCTGCCATACCCTACTTGACTTGCTACCTAGCCTACCTACCTACCAATTTTTAGGGTTCCATACGTCAAAAGGTAAAAAAGGAACCCTTGTAAGATCACTCTCTTGTCCGTCTGTGTGTCACCACTGATTTTCTCAGGAATGGGTGGACCTAGCAAGTTGACATATACCAGATAATGAAGTCTGTAGTCCCTATCAGGTGTATAAAAAGGTCCTGAGTCAGACGATAAAAAGATGTAGGCAACATTTAGATTTTCAAGTACCAAAATTTACCTTAATTTTCAACTTTTTTAGTTTTCGGAATTATCCCTTTAGTTGTGCCGTAAGACCTTGCTTTTAACCAAAATTGTCAATTTTAAGTCAACCGGAAGAATCCTATAGGTTTTGGGTCGAAAACCAATATAGATAGTTCCCTTTGACCTAGAATTACGAAATTTGGCAAAAAGTATGGTAAAATAAAATGCAACAGCACAAATAGAGGAAAAATTCCAAACAAAAAAGTTTAAAATTAAAAGATGTCACCATACATTCTTAGTTGGCCACCCTGGGTACGGAACCCTTCGTACTAGAGTCCGACTCGCACTTGGCAGGTTTTTTTTTCTAGTGTCATTTTTCCGCAGGGAATCTTACCACCGCCATTCAGAAAATGACGTCAAATGCACAACGCCATCTATCGAATATGAGTACGAGTTCAACTGACCGAGTATCTGAATGCGTATTTTACTTCTTGAACACTTTAAATTCATCCAACTTTTGGTAGCGTGAACCGATTGCGCTGAAACAAAAACTAAGTAATACTTCAAGTTACGCATAATTTTAATGTATTAAAGTTATCTACATTGGTTTCGTACATTTTACGTGATGCGTGCACAAATAAACAGACTAACAGATAAACAGACAATAATTTCAAAAATGCTGGAAATGGGTTCTGTTGGTTATCCTACACCCTGTTTTTTTATATTTTCGATGTACAAAAACGACTTTTCTACAGATTTATTAAATGTATTGATTATTCTATTCCGGACGAAGATAAATCCAAAAACTCAAAAATCATAAAAATTGGTCCAGCCGTTTTTGAGTGGTGTAACTAAACGACTTTGTTTTTTATATATATGTTGGGTTTAGACAATAGTACGGACGTAATTGAGTTGTGACTATTTGAATAAACCCAGTGTATCGCAAAATTTGTATGATTTCATTTTCACGACTGCCCACACACGATTTTTTAACTTAAGGTATCCTGACTTCCCGATGGTTTGCATCTGTCGGCCACCCTTAATATGGCAAACCATTGATGTGTTAAAAAGAGGCAAACGTTGTTTGCCATATAAATTATTTCAAAGATTCCCAAAAATTATGTACGCACTGAGTATTATAGTATTTTTAACCGTCGTTTAATAATGGAATGGTAACACAATGGTTGTAGATAGCCGGAGCTTGAGACACGTGTTGAATACTATTGATTTATATGATACTAGCTGACCGCCGCGGCTTCGCTCCCGTCAAAATTATAGCCTATGTTACTCGGGAATAAGGTAGCTTTCCAATAATGACAGAATTTTTGAAATCGGTCCAGTTGTTTCGGAGCCTATTCGGTACAAACAAACAAAAAAATCTTTCCTCTTTATAATATAGGTATAGACCACTTAATTAACCTTACGTGAGAATTATATTGAGCAAACCACTTACCTACCCTACCCTACCTAGTTACCAACCTACTCTACCCGACCTGCCTACCCTACCCTAACTATCTACCCACCTACACTACCAACCTACCTATACACCTACCGTACCTACCAAACTACCTACCCTTCTCTACCTTACCCTACATACCTACCTATCCTACACTACATACATATATATACATATTTTGTTTGTTTTTAGTTTTAAGTTTAAAATCGACAACGCCATCTACTGGCAATTTCAGAACCAGCATACAACGCCATGTTAATTTTTGTGTGTGCTTTGTTTCTATCATGTATCAGAGATGGCGATGTGTTCGCAAAATGAATGGGAATATGTTTTTTTTAATCGTTAACCTTTTCAATGTTTTCAAAGACAAAGATATTTTATTTCAACCAGCGGCACTTTTTGAAAGTTACATTAAAATATACAAGGAATAAAAATTGATTCTACCGTGCATTCGGAAATTAGCTTGTTATGAAGAAGAACGCACAAGAAACTCCTTAATTACTCTTTAAAAAAATGTTTTTTACCATATTTATGTACATAAGTACATACATGAATAAATTCACATGTGTGAAGACAATGCACCCAGAATCACTACACACTATACTACGTACAGTTATAAAGTAATAGGGGTTAAAGTATGACATTACCGTTTTATTGTAATAGGTACTTCGATGTGACATAGAACCTTCATGGTTTGAGATTTTTGAGTGATACTTTTATCACATGGTACCTATGAAGTTCTTCTTTTAAAAAATTTGCAACATTCGATTATCGACTTTCAGTTGTTTTTTTATTCAGCTTAGACAAGAAAGATGGATACTTCGAAAATTCAAGTGATTTTTGAATGCGAGTTCCGACGCGGAACTAACGCGGCAGAAACAGCTCGCAATATCAATGTTGCGTTTGGAGAGGGAACTGCTAATGAACGCACCGTGCGATTTTGGTTTAAACGCTTTCGTGATGGAAACTTTAATTTGAAGAACGAACCACGTGTAAGACCGTCCACACAGGTGAATAACAATGAATTGAAAGAGATAGTGGAAGCCGATTCGAGCTAAACTACCGAGGAATTAGCGGCATGGTTTAACGTTACCTTACCAACAATATTGACTAATTTGTGTCAAATCAATGAAATAAAAAAATATGAAAAATGGGTGCCTCATGATTTGACTGATCTGCAGAAAGAAACGCGTGTTGAAACTTGTGTTGCCTTGTTGAATCGATACAGAAATGAAGGAATATTGGATCGAATTGTGACATGTGATGAAAAGTGGATTCTTTACGATAACCGTAAGCGAAAAACGCAATGGCTGATCCCAGGTCAAACGCCGCAACAGTGTCCTAAAGCAAAGCTTACAAATAAAAAGGTAATGGTTACTGTTTGGTGGTCTCATGGTGTTATTCACTACAGCTTTCTCCGATCTGGTCAAGCAATAACGGCAGATGTCTACTGTGCCCGAACCCCGACTCATGAATCGATCTTCACCATTATTGCTCCATGATAACGTGAGACCTCATACAGCACGAGAAACCGTTTCAAGTGTACAGGAACTGCAATTAGAAACCATTCGTCACTCTCCGTATTCGCCAGACCTTGCTCCAACGGACTACCATTTTTTTTCGTGATTTGGACAATTTTCTACGGGATTTTAGAGGTTTCTAACAGTGTGAGGCAAATAAAAGCACAGCTGTTTTCATTCACGGCGATCTGTACAAAACAACACATGTTTACGTTCGCAACGACACCGTGCGCAAACCACTGACTCCTACCTATAACGGTACGTATCGCGTCATAGATCGTACAGATAAGTACTTCACCGTTCAGTTGGAGAATAGAAGATCCAATATATCCATCGATCGGCTGAAGCCTGCATTCCAGTGCAAAGAGGAGCAAGCAGATGAAGCACCTGTCACCTTCAGCTACGTCACAAAATCCGGCAGGACATCAAAACCTCCTGTTCGCTTCGCTGAGGGGGGAATAATGTAGTGACCTACACATTATAAATAAGCATACGAGCACATCACACGCCCGGCCTTCAGTGCCCGCTCGTCATCGACGCTGGGTTGTTGTTGCTTCTCCGTACGGCTCGCCAGCGCAGGCGCGGGCCGCATCGGTTGGTAGCGGCGGCGCGGGCGCGCTAAGTCTAGTGAAGTAGTGACAGTACGCTGCGCGCTGTGCTGCCGGCCGGACGTGTGATGTGCTCGTATGCTTATTTATAATGTGTAGGTCACTACATTATTCCCCCCTCAGCGAAGCGAACAGGAGGTTTTGATGTCCTGCCGGATTTTACGACGTAGCTGAAGGTGACAGGTGCTTCATCTGCTTGCTCCTCTTTGCACTGGAATGCAGGCTTCAGCCGATCGATGGATATATTGGATCTTCTATTCTCCAACTGAACGGTGAAGTACTTATCTGTACGATCTATGACGCGATACGGACCGTTATAGGTAGGAGTCAGTGGTTTGCGCACGGCGTCGTTGCGAACGTAAACATGTGTTGTTTTGTACAGATCGCCGTGAATGAAAACAGCTGTGCTTTTATTTGCTTCGCGCTGCACCTGTGCTTTTTTCAATGCTTCGCTTAGATGGCTCATAAAGTGCGATGACGTGTTGCATGTTGTTATTGCTTCACCGTAGAATTCACCAGGCAGGCGTAGCGTTCTTCCGTATAATAATTCAGCAGTACTGGCGCCGATGTCTGTCTTGTATGCAGCGCGAAGTCCAAGTAGTACAGTGGGTAACTCGTACGTCCAGTTTGCTGTATTTAATCTAGCGGTGAGTGAAGCTTTGAGTGTGCGATGCCAGCGTTCTACCAAACCGTTCGATTGGGGGTGGTACGCTGTAGTTCGTACGTGCTGGATACCCATGCGATGCATTAGCTTGTTAAATAGTTCAGATTCAAACTGTCTGCCTTGGTCTGTTGTTATGGTCGCGGGGCAACCGAATCTTGCAATCCATGTTTCGTACAGTGTATTTGCGACTTTTTCTGCCGTCATGTCTTCGATTGGCTGAGCTTCTGGCCACTTCGTTGCTCTGTCGATCATCGTTAGTATATAACGACAGTTGTTTGACGTTGGTAAGGGGCCGACTAAGTCGATGTGGAGATGACTTAAGCGGTCTACTGGCATGAAACTGGATACTGGTGCCTTGGTGTGACGATGAACCTTCACTCGCTGGCATTGGTCGCAAGCTCTTGCCCAGTGTGTGACATCTTTCTTCATGGTCAACCAGAAATAACGGGTTGTAGTTAATCTTCTGGTCGCTCTTACGCCGGGGTGATTAAGGTCGTGTATCGCTTGATAAGCTTGCTTTCTGTATTGTAGCGGTAAGTACGGGCGTGGGCCTTTTGTTGACATCTCGCATATGACTTGTGTAGCGGAACCGGGCAGTGCTATTCGCTTGAAAATGTAACGGTCGCTTTTCATGAGTTGTTTAAGTTCCTCGTCTTGTTTTTGTGACTTCGCTAACTCGTCGTAGTTTATCGGTGTTGGACATGAGATTGTGTCCACCCGAGACATGGCGTCGGCGACACAGTTATCCTTGCCTGATACGTGCTTGATGTCTGTGACGAACTGGCTGATGTATTCCAAATATCTCGTGCGCCTCGGTGTTTCGTCTTTGTAATTCGCTCGCAGTGCGGTGGTGAGCGGTTTGTGGTCGGTTAGTATGGTGACGTCACGGCCTTCTATTGTCCGACGAAAGTGACGTACTGCCATGTATATAGCCGTTAGCTCTCTGTCATACGTGCTGTATTTTCTTTGTGCGTCGTTGAATTTTTTTGAAAAAAATCCGAGCGGTCTCCAACGGCCTTGAATTTTTTGTTGAAGTACCGCCCCCGCGCAAGTATCGGATGCGTCGGTCATGAGCATAAAAGGTAGTGTTGACGATGGGTATGTCAACAATACGGCGCTCGTGATGTCTTCTTTGCATTTTTCAAACGCCTGAATCGCTGTCTCGCTCCACATAATTTTCGTCTTGTCGTTTTTTTTTTGAATCTCTTAGGTAAGCGTTGAGTTCCTTTTGATATTCGGCGGCGTGTGGGGTATTCTCACGATAAAAATTTATCATTCCCAGAAATCGACGTAATTGTTGTACCGTGTCTGGGCGAGGGTATGTCTTAATGGCTTCGATCTTCTCGTCAGTTGGCTTAATTCCTTCTGTTCGCGACGATACGTCACCATTTACATAGGTAGTCATATGTAAAAAATAAATAGTATTGACAGACACACGTCTGCTCACCCCAGAGCGCCATCGCATACTAAGCGATGTCGGTAGGTGAAAAAACCTTTTATAGTAAAGCCCGTAACTAATTTTGTTCATGTTTTTGAGACACTAAAATTATATTTTATGTGTCTATCAGTATATAATAGAGTTATATAGTCTAATAACAATAAATTAGAAGCATTAATATGCATACTGACTATGTTATTACGGAAAGAAACAAGTATTTAACTCCGTAAACTCAACCGTCCTCAACGAGCGTTTAGTTCACAATGACCTGTAAGAGGGCGGCACCTTATATTTATACTAAAACCAGTTATTGTAGAATTTTGATAACTTTAAACTCATGTTTTAGGGGCTTTTACATAGTTTAGAGTGCGCATATAGCGCTTATGTGTTAGAGTTATACATAAGGTACCTTAGATATATGATAAATGTATAGTTTTAAGGAAATAAAAATATTTTGTTTACTTATTTTAGACCCCCCAAAATTGGCAGGGTATCAAGTAGTGCTATAGGTATTATATTCACCTACCAATCAGATTATTTCCTTACACGTAATTGTTTTGTTAGGAAACACCACCTAGGTGTTCTAGATAGGATGGCTGGATACCATGACTGAGAAATTATACATAATAGCAGTACATGGCCAGTCATAGTGCATTTTCACTCTAAAAAGGGAAATATACATACATTTTACTCAAGTAAGTGTTTGGAAAATTCGATACAAGCCATTTAGCGCTTCTAGGTGACCTAGAATTTTGTCTAGGCCCTATAAATAGATAGCACCTGTGTAATTCTAGTACATAGACATCACTTGCTTGAAGTGATGTGTCTGTGTATGCCGGCATGGACGTTTCTATGCGTCTGCCGACGGGTCACTACGTCCAGGGACACTTGGTGCCTGGTCAGTTATAGATATGCTGTCTGAAGCATTACCTTCGTGGACCCACAGGCGGGCGCCTAGACTCAGTCATGACACAAAACTAGTATATAGGTGTATATAACGCACACAGACACATTAAAGCTGTGAGACGACGTAAAATTTAGTATTCGGCCGCTTCCCGGCACCTTAAGCTGCGGAAAGGCTGGTGGTACACCCATCAGGGTACCGCCGTCAGACAGCCTAGTTTTCCAGCTACCCAACCACACTTCCGGAAGGAGCTTAGCTCTGGTGGTTGAGGAGTTAAGCGACCTGATATGGTGCGAGGTTACATGGATTCGCTATGTAAACAAACTTGTAACAAGCGATAGCTCATCGGGGGTTGGACATGTAGCTACCGGACTTCTACCTTGGGATAGCCCATCACGAGGGCTACCCGGGTGTGAATGTAACTTGAAAATCCACCCAGCAGTCTGAGTAGGAATCGAGTTTATGTGCCAAGATCAGGGGCATAAGCTAACTTCTCGCACCATTTCGCGGCTGTACGCCTGAATGTTTTGAATATAACTGTAACACTTATGTGTGTCAACGGCCCAGTAGGAGGGCTCCAAGTCCCTCGCTGGTACCCTAGAGCTAACATGTCTAGTTTTAGGAGAAACTCGATTGTAAAGCTTCAAACTGGCGGGAATTCCCTTTCTTTGACGTTCTCCTTACGAGAACTCCCTGATGGTAGGGGCTAGGGACCTGAATCAAAGACCGGAGGGAAGGTCTCCTCGAGACCTATCCGAAGGTGCAAGTTTCACCAGAATCGGTCCAGTGGAAGGGTAGTTCCTGTCAGTTTTAAGCTACGAGTCATAAGGTATATTTTTCTTAGAAATAAAGTTTTTGCGGTCGGAATGTTGTGGTCCTCGTCGCGGTCGAGTTCGCTTCTTTAATAGTGCGCAGGCGCGTGAACATTTCGTAGCCATTATTTCACTTAAAGTATTTCCACGCATCATTGCGCATCGAGGACCATGAAGGAACGTCGCTTCTGGCCATGAACAAATAGTTTTTTATTTAACCTGGACATCACGTTTTCACCTCAACATACTTGGCAGCCTTCAAGTGTCTCCAAGGTCCGTAGTTACCAGATGACAACTGAACAATAGGTGCAAGGGGCGTCAACGCGTTCAAGCAGGAGCCTTACAACCTCCCGATTGCCTGTCGGTCTTGGACGATCACGTCCGTCCCGTACACCTTCGTTGTTTATTGTGTAGCCCAGAAAATTGAGTGTTTGTTGGCCAAATGTACACTTAGCCACGTTTAGTTGTAACCCGTGGTCGTTAAGTCTTCTGAATACATCCTCTAGCTCTTTTCTGTGCTGTTCTTTAGTCTCAGTAGCCACTAAAATGTCGTCGACAAATGGGAAAACAGGAAGTCCCCGTAGAACGTTGTCGATGTGTCGTTGGAACGTTTGCCCAGCGTTGCGCAAACCGAAGCACATCCTCGGGAATTCAAATAACCCGAAGGGTGTGATAACGGCTGTCTTCTGTATGTCTTCTTCGCGAGTCCTCACTTGGTAATAGGCCTTTTTCATGTCTATTATGGAGAAGTATTTGTTTCCTAGCAGGTTGTAGGTAAAATCATGCAGTCTTGGAATGGGGTACCGGTCTGGCACGGTTACCGCATTGAGACGACGATAATCTCCACAGACTCTGTATTTGTCGTCCTTCTTGAGGACAAGGTGTATTGGACTGGCCCAGGGACTCTTCGACGGCCGACAAATGCCTTGCTCGATCATGGCGTCAAACTCTGCCTTGGCTGCCTTGTACTTGTGCGGTGGCAGCGGTCGTGATTTCGCATATAATGGCGGGCCGGTAGTCTGTATGTGGTGTTCCACTTCGCTGTCACAGAGCTTCAAATTCGGTCGGGTGATGTCGGGGTACTTTGCGAGTAGGTCGTGGTATGGCTGCTGGTCATCTACGGTGTTGATGCTGGAGTCTGAAGTAGACGTTACGTAGCCGGCGACGGACAGGCCTGTTTTTTGTCGATTAGCCTTCGTCCGTGTATGTCTACCGTCAGTTGGTTTTTATGTAAAAAATCGGCGCCCAATATCGGTCTAGTCACTTCTGCGACGACGAAATTGCACATATACGGTCGACGTAATCCGATATTCAACGTCATTGTGCGTTCGCCATAGGAGGGTATTCGTGAACCGTTGGCGGCGTAAAGATATTCGCTTGGCGTCATTTTTTCTTTGCGTACCCTCTTGACAGGTAATACTTTGCGCCGGTATCGATGAGGAAATGCAGACCAGTTCCCAACTCCCTTATGAAAAGACGGTGCTGGGTTATATTGTTGACTTCGGCTCCCGTCGTAGCCAAAGTCGGGACTAGTTTTCCTGGCTCGTACTCAACTTGCTCGCAAAGTTACAGGGGCTTTGACAGCGAAACGCTTCCTTGCCAAACTTGCGATGGAAATAGCATACCGATGTGTCACGATTCGTGGACTTGGAACGAGATCTTGAACGGTATCTGCCTCGCTGCGATCCACGGTGGATCCACAGATAATATTGCTAATGACGGCCATTTTCAACGCTGCATTAAGCAAAAATATCTTCCCTCAAGCTTGGAAACAGGCCACTGTGATAGGCATCCCTAAACCGGGTAAACCGAAATCGGAGCCTACCAGTTATCGTCCCATCAGTCTGCTCAATTCCCTCGGAAAGGTCTATGAGCGGCTTATTTATAAGCGGCTCAAAGACTTTGTCGAGCGAAAGAGCCTTATCCCTGACGAGCAATTCGGCTTTCGAGCCAAACACTCATGCGTCCAACAAGTTCACCGCATCGTTGAACACACTAGTGCTGGTTTCCAGCGTGGTCTGATGACGGGTGCCTTGTTCTTCGACATAGCGAAAGCGTTCGACAAAGTCTGGCACAACGGCTTAATTTTTAAGCTATACAAACTCGGTGTGCCAGATCGTCTCGTGCTCATCTTACGAGACTGTATGTCGAACCGAACTTTCCAATACCGTGTCTGTGGAGAACTCTCCTCCCCTCACCCCATACGAGCCGGAGTCCCTCAAGGCTGCGTACTATCCCCCCTAGTCTTCACGCTGTACACCAGCGACATCCCTAAAACCAAAGAGGGCCAATTGGCACTATTCGCCGATGATACGGCCCTCTATAGCACTGGCACAGTACCAAATGCCATCGCTCTAAAACTCCAGAGAGCCGCCAATGCATTGGCCAAATGGTTCCGCCTCTGGAGAATCGAAGTCAATCCCGACAAAAGCCAGGCTGTCCTTTTCTCGAGGCCTGACCGAAAATACAATAACCGTTTTAAAAACCCCCGCCCCCCCAAACCCATCACTATGTACGGTAAGCCGATCCCCTGGGAGCAGCAAGCCAAGTACCTAGGTGTCACCCTTGACAACCACCTCACTTTCGCCAAGCACATTAAGGCGGCGCGCTCGCGAGCCGCCTTTGCTATGGGCAGACTCCATGGGATGGTGAACGCAAAAAGCAGCTTGTCACTTAGGTGCAAGAGGCGCATTTTCACCGCTGTCATCCGTCCCATCATGACCTACGCCTGCGCTGTCTTCGCACACGCAAAGCCCCACCTTACCCACAAGCTACAGGTTATACAAAACCAATTCCTCCGCAAGATCACGGGAGCCCCCTATTACGTTCGTAATCAGGAACTCCATGTCGATCTTAAAATCCCTACTATCTAGCAGTTTATGAAACGCGTTTCCAAGCGCTTTTTCGACTCTGCTGAAAATCACAGTAACCCCCTTATTCGAGCGGTCTCCCGCTACGAACTTTCCCAAATCTCAAAAATTCGCCGACCGAGGCTCACTCTCGCCACCCCCGATGACGCCACTACCCTGTTCCAAGAGAGCAAGAAAGAGACCAGCACAATATTAAAACACAGACCGCCTTCGTTCCGTCCTCGCCGACGAGGCCCGCCGCGACGTCCCCGACAAGATATACAAGCCAGCCCGCGTAATGCTGCGCCGTAGTTAAATTCTAGTAATTTTGATTGGAGTTTCTTATCCGTTCTTCTCCACGTAGGCTTTTCCGAACGGATGGTAGAATCACTTTATAAAGATCCAGCCTAGTTAGCTGTCCCCCCAGCGACGCCCTGAGCCGAGGTTCGACCCCACAGGGGGTAGCCCTCAGCGTTGTCGCTTAGGTTTAGAAATTTTTTGCCTGGCTGGAGGCTATATAGCTTAGTCTCCACAGGAACGCCCGGTTAAGCAGTAGCCGGCCACTTTGGCCGAACTGCGAGACGCCACATAGAAAAAAAAAAAAAAAAAAAAAAAAAAAAAAACGCCCGGCCTTCAGTGCCCGCTCGTCATCGACGCTGGGATGTTGTTGCTTCTCCGTACGGCTCGCCAGCGCAGGCGCGGGCCGCATCGGTTGGTAGCGGCGGCGCGGGCGCGCTAAGTCTAGTGACTCAGTACGCTGCGCGCTGTACTGCCGGCCGGACGTGTGATGTGCTCGTATGCTTATTTATAATGTGTAGGTCACTACAGGATATAAAGTTTTCTCCTCAGGAGGCAGTACAAAATGCTTTTACACTGTTTGTCTAATCTAGATCACCAGAGTTCGATCGCAAAGGCATAAATGACCTTCCTATTAGATGGCAGCAATGTATAGATAATAATGGTATTTTTTTTTTTTTTTTTTTTTTGTGTTTTTAAATTTTTAGTACAAATCGGCAATTTCACACTTTAACCCCTAATATTAAAAGTACTCACACATGTATTGTGCAGTTACATAATAGGTAGGTACTAGAAAAACATTAACATCCGAAGCACTTAAGTTATGACCAATCCCAACTGACGGCGCCCGTTCACGAACATGATGCATGAATCGGCACCACCCAGCTCAACTATCATGAAGGGAACCGAGTGATCCAACACACGCGCCACCATCAGAGAGACATTTGAGAGAGCATGACACACTCAACTGCCAGAGAACACACAAATCAACGAACGACACAAAGGTACAGCAAATGGTAGATTTACAGTTGGGTACATAGTACTCACACAAGTGCTGTGCAGTTATATAATACTAAAATAAATATAATACAGTCTTCAGCAGGTCCAACAATACTTCAAAACAATAATGTTCTGCATATCACTTGTTTTTGCGCCCTAGTGGTTGTGGAGCAGGACTAGCATTGAGCTAAGCATTTTTATTAGTGATGTAATCCTCCAACTTATAGTACGCCTGCATAGTGTGCATTTTAAACAAGTTTTAAATTTCGTCTCATTCAGTTCTAGAATGTGACGAGGAATTTTATTGCAACATTTTGTACAGTACCCCATGGAAGATGTGATTACTTTAGCCAGCTTGAAACCTGGTTGAACTAATTGGTCCCTATTTCTAATAATGTAATTATGTCTGATTCTGTTTTTACTAAAAAGATGTAAAAGTCTTTCTCACGTACCTGTTAATGTCCTTAAACAGTTCCCTTAGACAATCGCGCCGGCGACGATTTTATATCGCTCTGATGGCTCGTTTTTGCAGAATAAAAATTTACTCAATATCTGCAGCCCTTTCCCGTAGTAAGATACCGTAAGACATTATACTATGAAAGTAACTAAAATAGACTAGCCTCACGGTATCTACATCAGTAAATTGACGAATTTTTCTTACAGCATAAACTGCCGAACTTAGCCGCCCTGCTAGTGATATTAAATGAGGATCCCATTGTAACCTTAAGTCTAGAGTGATCCCCAGGAAAACCGTTTGATTGATGAATTCTAGGTTCTCCTTGTTTAATATAATGTCACAATCAGTACCTTTGACATTCGGCAAGGAAAATTTTACGCACTTGGTTTTTTATCATTTAAAACTAAATTATTGGCAGTGAACCAATCCTGAACCTCAAAAAAGTCATCAGCAAATAACACCATGTTTAGATTGTTTTCCAATAAACGGGGTAAATCGTTTATGTATGTATATTAAAAATAAGAAAGAACCTCGTTTAACCTCGACGAATTCACACCATTTATTTGAACTAATTGCTGTCTATCATTCAAATAAGATTTAACCAAACTTAACGCTGATTGACCCTTCGACAAGTCGCAGTAGATACCTATGGTATCTTGTGACTCTTCCCACGCATTAAAGATGGGTTTGAATAGGGTGACACCAGCGTCAGTTGTACAACGTCCTTTTGTGAAACCATACTGTTTGTCTTCTATCATATGCAAGATGTTATTCGTATTAAAATAAATGAGCATTTGATTTAGCATGATCTTTTCAAATACCTTGCTGAAAACCGGCAACACGGATACTGCGGTCTATAATTATTTGTGTCTAATACTGTCCCCGGATTTAAAAAGTGGTTTATCCTTACTATATTTCATAAGTACGGCGCTATAGTCTGAATAATAGAGGTACAAGCTTTGATGGACATTCCCCACAGATCTTCAGTCGGTTTGATCTTGATTTGCTTAATAGTACATTTTGATACAAGTGCGGAAAGTTTGTTATTGCGTACGAGGCAAAATGAACACCCGAGCCGTAAGGCGAGGGTGTTATGGGGCCGAGAAACGTACTTGTAACGTACTTGTAACGTACTTGTAACGTTGTAACACGTAACACTTGTAACGTTTTATTGTTTATAATTTTCCAAACCATCTTGATTTTATTTTCTGCTAATTTAACCTTATTGCTAATTTACAAGGCCTTAGCTGCCTTACATGTATTTTTATAAATTCTTGAGTAAGTAGCAACATACTTATTAAACGTTTCAGTGTTAATACAAGGCTTAAGGCTTAAGCTCGTAAAGTCTTTCCCTACTTTTTCTAAGTCCTGTAGTCACCCAGTCACTGAATAAAAACTTAGGGCATATAGTCTTAAAAGTGTTATTGAACTCTTTTTGAACCACTGAAAAAACTTCATCATACAAAATATTACCATCATTCACTGTGAGGTCCTGATCGCTTCTTTTTTTTTTTTGGGTGGGGTATCATCCATAGACTTCTCGCTCTGGGTGAAGCGGGAGGGCGTGTCAGACTTTTACTGACTAAAACCCACCCGTGTTCCTTCAGTTGCTTGCGCCACCGCCGCGGTAACTCTTTTTCAAATTTATCCGCGACCCCCTGATCGCTTAACTTACTGATTAAAGTGCTGTTAAATTTATTTAATTTACCGGATGTTACCAAGTGCAGATTCAACCCAGACCTATTGGTCTGGATTGAATCTGCACTTGTTTTATTAGCATGATGGACTCCAAAGGCCATCAGTAGCCCACTATGATCCGAATGCAGATAACTTATAATGGCCTTGTCCAAGTAGTTGCAGCAACAAAAAACATTATCAATACATTAGAAGTTATTTAGTAATTAATATACATTTATAGTAATTAATATACAGAAGAACCAGTGTAGTTCGGGTTGATTTCATAAACATATGTGACATATTAAATGATTTAAAGAGATTTAATAACGTACTGCTATCTGAATTATCTTCTAGAATATTAATATTAAAGTCATCACAAACAATTACTAGTTTATTACCCATTGCAAGTTTTGCCAAAACATCTTCCATCACTGACTAGTTCTTGTAATTAGGGGGTCTGTAGACGCACACTATGGCATGCTTATCCATCTCAACACAGGACAGTTCAACACTATGTTCAACTGATAGGTCTACTATATATTTACGAGGTTTTGATTTAATACCATTTTTGATTAATATAAGTGAACCCCCACGCAACATAATATTTCTGTTAAAACAACTGCCCACAGTATAATTTTCATAATTGATTAGCATTGCATAATCTTTCAGCCAATGCTTAGTGAAACAAACAATTTCAAAGATTGTTTTTTTCTAAAAACAGTTCGATTTCCAATGCCTTCAAAGAAACACCCTGAATATTCTGGTGGAACAATTTCAGAGAATTCTGCTCATACCTTTTTTTGAAAATATTTTTTTGCGGGCAAGAAGGTATCTTTTTGATGGTGGATATACTCGTCACTATTCCGTTATTGGTACCCTCCCTTGTCCTATTTACATCCTTGTTTTATCACTTATTATCCTATTCCGGAAGAAGATAAATCTAATAACATTAAAATCATAAAAATTGGTCCAGCCGTTCTTGAGTTATAAGTGGTGTAACTAACACGACTTTGTTTTATATATATGTCGGGTTTAGTCAATAAGTACGGACGTCAAAACAAATCGCAAGCACGCCATCTGGCGGCAAAGCAAGAACAACTACGCATTGGCGCGCTTTTTCTAATCGCTTGCGTGGCGGAGACAGCAGAATATAGCAGTTGAGTACTGACCACCTTAGAGCTAAGACGTCGTAGAATCAGTGTAAATCCGTAATAATAGTAAGCAAGATTGTAACCGTGAGTTGAATAAACCCAGTATATCGAATAATTTGTGTGATTTAATTTTTCACGATTTTACCCACCGACCTTCCCACACACGATGTCTTAACTGCGATGTCTTATCCTAACTTTCCGATGGTTTGCATCTATCGGCTTGCCTTGATGCGACATCAAAATTGGGATTCAGTCGTGATAATGAGATCACACGTAAAAACAATGCTAGTAAAAATGGCGGCATTCTTGCAAAAAAATAAATAAAATCCAGATGTATCCTGCGACTGCACAGCATGATTTTCTTCTTGTTTACGTCTTTTTAATTGGCTTTTTAAGTAGTCGGTTTTTATTTATTATTTAAATATTTTTTTTATTTACAACTTTTTAGTATTTTTTTTTTGAATTTGGTACATTTGAATATATAAGTATCATATATTTTTGTAATCACCTCTTAAAACCTTTCATTTTGATACCCCACACGATGGTATTGGAAAAGAAAAATTGGACCCCCACAATATGTCGCCCAAAATCCGCCATTATTCTATTTTGCAATTTTATTGTAGCCAGTGACACTCGCAGGGTTAACACGAATCGATTGACGTAAGAATCATCAAAATCGGCCAACGCGTTTGGTCTCTAGAACGCCATATAGGAACAAACATACTTACATACATAGATTGATAAACACATTACCCTCCTTCGGCAGTCGGGTAAAAAGAAATCGCGGTGTCAGTTGCGACTGCCCTCTGAAACTAGAATAATGAAAAAAAAACCAGTCTGGAACGGAGCAGTAAAGAGGCTAGCAACAACCAAGGAGCTGGACAGGTCAAGGAGGTGCGTGCGGACGTGTGGAAAGATCCATACACACTGATCTTTATGCCAATCTGGTGAGTAGTTTTCAATTTGTTATGAGTATGGAAAAGTGTGTCCATTATTCAAAATTCTGGTTTTGTTTACGGTATGGCCCATGTCAGGTCCATAATGTCATGTTAGTTATCGCTGGTCAAGTTTTAGTGTTGCTGAAGAGTTATTATTCTACAATCACTGGTGTTAGTTCTTAACTAGCTATTATTGTTCGGACTTTAGAGCGATGTAGTAGCATTGCCGTACCAAACACATCATTCTAGAAATTATGATAATTCCCAATGAAATGATTGGTTTAGAGTTAATAGTTTGATTATGTGATTTCTTTTCAAGTTGTAGTTAAACTCTTCAGATAGTTTGGGTCTAGTATTTTTAAGCCTCGTTAATTGCGACTTAAAAATGTCAATGGCGCTACGGAATTCATTGGATTCTCTAAAGATCATATACAGAGCCTCAAACATCGACGCCGAGTTGCCAGCCTGTTGGTTTTTCATCGGTCACATTTCGGCGAGTGTGCGACGGAACTGCACAATCTGATTTCGCCTAGGCCTTTTCACCATCGGACTACAAGACGTATGGCCATGCGCCATCGGTACATGGTGGACATTCCTCCCATACGCACAAAGCATTTTGCTAATACTTTCATTGTGCGCCTGCTAAGGAGTGGAACTCCCTTCTGGAGTCTTTGTTTCCTGATAGCTACAAGCTTAGGGTCTTTAAGTCAAGAGTGAATAGGTTTCTTCTAGGCAAGCGTGCTTCACCGTAGACCACATCGCTTAACATCCGGCGAGATAATGGTCAAACGCGAGCCTATAGATTATAAAAAAATAAATATAAAAAATACCTTTTTTTTTGTTTACGGGGGCAAACCTTCAAAAGGCACCTGGAATATTGGGGAAAGACCAGGGAGTGTGGGATTTATACCTCACTAAATCCACCCCGGTGATCACCATCAGCACGTAGAAGGGACCCCGTGACCTCTCAAAAGACCACCCCGGAACCCCTCTGTGCAACGCTTGTTAGGGCACATCCCTGGGGAGATAAATAATGCACCTCCCCTGAGCCTCGCTGTGCACGGCAGCACGTGACCACTATGCCACCGTCTTTCCAGGAGTCACTTTGTGAGCGAACAGAATCCCCAATCTGACCACCCATGACCCCGGAGTCCCGCCTGTCTATGCAGCAGACGGGGTTTCGGCGTTTTAGGCATAGCGGCTTCAACGACGCCTTCTTCTCCAAATGGGATCAGCCCTCTCACGATCCCACTCGGCAGCCTCGAGAAGGAGGCCATTTCTTTCCAGTTTTCTGTCTCTGCCTCTGTAACTGCTGGCAGAGACAGGTCTCGCCCGATCCTGACGACCAAGACCTGCCACTCAGAGGCCCACGCTGGGCACTCCTCTAGCGTGTGCTGTGCTGAGTCAAGGTAACCTCCGCAGTGGTGGCAATTTGCCATGGTCTCTCGCCCAATCCTATTCAGGTACTCACCGAAGCAACCGTGCCCAGTGAGTACCTGAGTGAGCCTGTAGGAGATGCGCTCCTTTCTTTTCAGCCAGGCTTCGGAGTGCGGCAGGACGGCTTCGACAACGCGCTTGCGCGAAAATTGCGAACCCAATAATCTATTTTGTCAGGAATAGCCGCGCGTTGTGTGGCAATTATTGGCCTTTGAGGCAACTGTGAGCCTGTGTGGCAACTGTTGGTCTTTATGGCAACGTTAGGCCTGTATGGAACCTGTAAGTCTGTGCAATTCATGTTTGTGTTAGGGACTTTACAGAAAGTTCCTGTTGAGTTATGAGGTTAAAAGAAGGTTAACTCACATAGACATGCGTGTGGTGAGATTACCATGTTAATGTTGATGACGTTCGAATCGTCAAGCCCATTGAAATAATTATGATTTTCTAATTTTGATAACTATGGATCGTGTTAGTAAGACACGCAAAGCTCAAGTACCAATTGAGATTGTAGATGAAGTAGATAATGAATTGACCTAACATTTGACAGACTAAATCTCTGTGTGAACAGGTTCTGAGTTCAGAGAGTTGAGTTAACTCGACTTCGTAGGGATGTGCGAGTAGAGCAATTGTGATTGCTATGAGAGCTATGCGATAGCTAGGAGCTAGCTATGTGATGGTTAAAGATCGTGAATAAGATACCTAGTGTCTTGTTTCTTTTATTTAATGTGCATTAATGACTATCAAACAACGTGCGCAAACATTACCTTTATTTAAAAAAATGGTGAAGGGGCATTTCCTTTCTCTGTAACTATTCTTCTCCTTTCTCTGTTCTATATTTGATATTTATTAGTATATTATTTTATTTGTATGTATGTATTTTATGTTATATCTAAGTAATATTATCTAATATAGTTTTGTACACTGACAGCCCTATGTCTATCTCGTCTCATTCAGTCCATCCAAAGGTTGTCTGTAAGAGATTGCCCAGTGCGATAAGACCGCCCATTGTACACTTATCGTTATAAATGTTTAGTCCTGTAATTATTTAAGTGGTGTACAATAATATAATAATAATAATAATATGCGAAGACCTCACTGATACACATTCGATCATGTACTGCGCGGCTGTAGCGGCATGTCGTGTAGCCCACGTCAAATTTGCAGATGACAATGCTACACGACCGACGCCAGCCGTACCAGCTTGGCAGTGCAGGATCGAACGTCGTATTGGTGGGGCCAGAGCACTCATTGGCAAACTAATTTGTTTCAGGGAGGGCAATACTCGGCCAAGAGTGATGCGCTTTGTGAGACGGGCGTTTTCGGGGACTGATGTCAGCCCCCGAGACTACATATCCCATGTCACGGAGCGCATCGACTTCCTGAAACAGAAAGTATATGCGTGGGCAAACCGTATTCGTAGGTATAGGCGGCGAGTGGAGCGATACACCCAGAATCGCACATTCCAAAGAAATGAAAGGTGGGTTTACCGAGCTTGGGAGCGACCCAACCAAGGTGTGACTGATACGCGCCTGCCGGATGATGACGCCATGTTCAACTTCTGGCGCAGTATCTGGTCGGTGCCTGTCAGTCACACCGAAGGTGAATGGACTCGGGAGGTTGAGCGAGCTTGCGATCCCATACAAGAAATGGGAGCTATCATGATCAGCGCCCAAGATGTAGCCCGTGCAGTCCGCCCGTTGCCGAACTGGAAATCTCCAGGGCCGGACGGACTGCACAACTTCTGGATAAAATGGCTACAAAGGTCGCACGCTCGTTTGGCATCTCAGTTCCAGGCAGCCTTAGAGTCTGGTTCGCTACCCCAGTTCTTAACAACAGGAATTACCCACCTGCTCCACAAGTCTGGTAGCACCGCGGAACCCAAAAATTATAGACCTATTACATGTTTACCGACGGTCTATAAGGTTCTTACATCCATTTTGAGAGTTAAAATTAATAAACACGTCGACGATAACTCGATCATGTCGGCCTCTCAGAATGGATGTAGGAACGGGTCTCGCGGTACTAAGGAGCTACTCCTTATAGATATGGCCATTAGCCAACAGGTTCGGCGTTCCCGAAAGGATCTGTCGACATGTTGGATAGATTATAAGAAGGCCTATGACTCGGTGCCTCATACATGGCTCATGAGGGTGCTAGAATTGTATAAAATAGATACAACTCTACGCACCTTCCTGATGTCGTGTATGAGGCAATGGAGCACAGTCCTTTGCTATCCAGGATGTCGAAATATCCAGAGGAATAGCGAACCTGTAAGGATCGAGCGAGGTATATTCCAGGGTGATAGTTTGAGTCCACTTTGGTTTTGCCTGGCCCTGAATCCTCTAAGCATGCTGCTGGAGAATTCAGGACTAGGCTATCGGTTGAAGAGAGGTGGTCAGGTTATATCTCACCTCCTTTACATGGATGATCTGAAGCTCTTTGCCCCCAGCAATCTTCAGCTGATGGAGCTACTGAAGGTAACTGAAACTTTTAGTAGCGCCATCAGGATGGAGTTTGGCGTGGACAAATGTGCGGTCATGCATGTAAAGCGAGGCGAGATTGTGGAATCCGCGGGAATTCAACTCGCGGATTCCATAAACCTGAGATCCCTCTCTCCAAACGAAACCTATAAGTATTTGGGTATGTCGGAAGCGTTAGGTATCAGCACTACTGACATGAAGCAATCGTTGAAGGAACGCTTCTTTGGCCGCCTGAAAAAGGTTTTTAATAGCCTTCTTTCGGGTGGAAACAAGGTGCGCGCCTTCAACGGTTGGGTCATGCCGGTATTGATGTACTCTTTCGGCATACTCAAATGGACTCAAACGGAACTCGACGCCCTGGATAGGCGAGTCCGTACACTGCTGACTGCATATCGAATGCATCACCCACGATCGTCGGTCATGAGATTGTATATCCCGCGGAAGTGTGGAGGCCGAGGCTTTTTAAATGCCAAGAACCTCCACAACCGCGAGATATGCAATCTCAGGGAATATTTTCTACACGCCGACGTGGGAATGCATCGAGATGTAGTAGCAGTGGACAAGGGACTCACCCCGCTCTCCTTGGCGAATGAGAACTGGCGCAAGCCTGTAGTGCTTGACACTAACGACCGCAGGGAGGTATGGCAGAGTAAGGAGCTTCACGGACGCTTTTTCCGGGCCCTACATGGGTCCGATGTAGATCAGTCAGCGTCCGTAGCCTGGCTGCGTTTCGGTGACCTCTTTGGGGAAACCGAAGGTTTTGTCTGTGCAATTATGGACGAAGTTATCATGACGAATAACTACCGGAGATTTATTGTGAAGGATGGCACGGTTGACATCTGTCGGGCATGTCACCGGCCGGGTGAATCGATCCGCCACATTATCTCTGGTTGTTCTCGTCTAGCTAACGAAGAGTACTTGCATAGGCACAACCTTGTAGCCAGGATTATCCATCAGCAACTTGCTCTGAAATACACTCTTGTGGCATCGGAGGTGCCGTACTACAGGTATGTGCCCGACCCAGTTCTCGAGAATGGCAATATCACATTGTACTGGGATCGGTCCATCATCACTGACAGGACCATTATTGCTAATAAGCCTGATATAGTGGTGGTGGACCGAATCGAGAGGCGTGCAATGATTGTTGACATTACCGTCCCGCATGACGGGAACCTCGTGAAAGCCGAGAAAGATAAGCAAATCAAGTATCTTGACTTGGCTCGCGAGGTTGTCGACATGTGGGATGTGGACACAGCGATCATTGTACCGATAGTCGTGTCAGCCAATGGCTTAATAGCCACGAGCCTCGACCAACACCTTAGGAGGCTCTCGTTAGGCGGCTGGGTCAAGGGCCTGATCCAGAAAGCAGTATTGCTGGACACGGCTCGTATTGTTAGGAGGTTCCTCTCTCTGGAGCCCTGACCGCCGGTAGCTTGGACCCTGTTCCCGATACCGGTGGGTCTCTATTTTTTATATTTTTAAATGTTTTTTTTTTGTATGTTTTATAAAAATATTTAAAAATGTAGACTTTAAGAAAGAATATGAATAAAGGAGATAATAATATCAGTGGACTTTGTAATCACGAAGATTAGGTGCTTTTAGGTACCAAATCGATGATTAAGTTGCTATTTTCTTTAAATTGGGAGTAAAATTACTCGTTCCTTGCAATAGTGAACAGAGAGATTAAATGATCATGTTTGATTGTTTCAAAATGATTCCTAACTCACCTAGAGTATGAGTCAGGATTGGACGAGCGAATACTGTTTGGAAATTTTGTATTTTTCAGAAGTCATCCCTCTTATGATGGGAGGGAGACTGGCAGGACGGAGTGGGCTAAGGACGTGTGGCGCAATACGACATGAGATGGCTATGAGCAAGGACAAGAAGGTGATGCCTGCGGGTGATAGATTTGGGGAGTCTGTCACCTGAGAGAGGCCCGAGAAGGTGATGTGCTGTGTTCCACGCTCGCCTCTCAAGAGGAACTACGACCTACAGTACACCATGTGGTTTTAGTCAGTAGGAGTCTGACAGACCCCTCAGCTTTCCTCAAGGGCTGAGGACAACCATGAGGATTTCCACATTATACGATACTTTGTTAAAACCTGACAATGAGGAACAGACCAGGACGCCTGTCTCGCAGGATGGCCGTCTCGGGTTTAGTCAATAGTACGGACGTTAAAACAAATCGCAAGCACGCCATCTGGCGCCAAAGCAAGAACAAATACGCATTGGCGCGCTTTTTCTAACCGCTTGCTTGGCGGGGACAGCAGAATTTAGCAGTTGAGTACTGACCACCTTAGAGCTAAGACGTCGTAGAATCAGTGTCGATCCGTAATATTAGTAAGCAAGATCGTAACAGTGAGTTGTGACTATTTGAATAAACCCAGTGTATCGAATAATTTGTGTGATTTAATTTTTCACGATTGTACCTACCGACCTTCCCACACACGATGTCTTATTCTGACTTCCCGATGGTTTGCATCTATCGGCCAGCCTTTATGCGAAATATAGATATATTTTTTAAACTTTGCCCCATACTAGTAATTTCTTCCTGTATCGTGGGTGCGTTTACAAACATATAAACTCACATACAAAACACCCAGAGCCGGAACAACTATCTCTAAGTCATACAAATATTTGTTCCATGCGGGCATCGAACCCGCGACACGCAGCGCAGCAGTCAATCGCTCAACCACTGCGCTAACCTTGCGCCCGAACAACTACGAGTACTATACTATAGACAACGCAAACGCAACTAAAACTTAAGTAAAGAAAATATTTTTTTTGCCCTCAGATCCCAACCCCTGGTGTCCAAAGGCATACATCTACACGGATTCAATAATTGTGATGCCAGACCTGGCGGTGGAAGGATACGCCTCCCGTAACTACCTTCATACCCTCGACTACGAGCACGTGATGTTCGCAGTCACCACCATTGCGCGGTTCCACGCAGCATTCGCCAACTTTGAGACCAAGAAAACTATTGCCAACAACCGACCTTACAACAGCAACGAGGAATGTGGAAGCTTGCTAGATGAACCAGCCTTCTGCGATTCCCCGTTCTTAAAATCCTGCGCGAAATTAACTGCGAACTTCATCAAAGCCTACTCTTCCAAGTCTTACCGGAACTTGCCAGATTTGGAGCAAAAACTCGCGAAGCAGTATTTAGTAGCGAGTGATACAGTAAAAGAGTACAAAGGGACTCTCAACGTCCTGATACACAAGGATCTCTGGGTGAATAACTTGATGTTTAAGTATGATAACAACGTTCTCACCAACGCTATGATTGTCGACTACCAGTTGATCCGGTATACGCCGCCTGCCTTCGATCTCATGACGTTCATGTATTTGACTACATCTAGAAGCTTCAGAGAAAAGCATGAGAAACAAATTTACGATCAATATTTCTCCGTCTTCAGCGCTAATTTGAGCGAAGACTCTAAGCGAAGAATGAGAGATTTGGGTTACAATAAGGAGAGTTTCTTGTACTGGTGTGAGCAGGGTCGTATGTTCGGGGTGTTGGAGCCGGCAGCTAACATGCCGTTTATGCTGATGCACCCGAAGGCTGCGCAGGCGACGTTCGGTGACCCGGAGACGCACGACAAGTATATGTATGATGATCGGACGGAGCCGGTACTTGCGTATGCGCAGAAGTGTCGCGAGTACCGCGAGAGACTGCTGGAGATCTCCGAGGAGTTCGTCGAGAGATATGTATTGATTGATCTATGATTTGATGTATTTCTGGACTACCTTGGGCCTTATTTACAAAAAAACTTTTTAACTATATGATTAGTTTAAATACTGAAGATCGTTTCAGCAGATCTTGAGCTTCAATTTATCCAAAGTTATCTGCTTTGTATAAATAAAACGACTGTTCAAATATAAGAAGTTATATTTTTTAAATACCAAACGTTATTGTAGCAGAATAAGCAAAAAGTCAAGAGTGTATAGGTTACTTCTAGGCAAGCGTGCTACATCGTCGACCACATCATCGCTTACCATCAGGTGAGATAGTGGTCAATTGCGAGTATATATATAATGAAAAATAATATTTAAGATAAGTTGCTCATACACACGAAGCTGTGGGTTGCAGCCCAAGCCGTAGGCGAGGGCGTAATTCAGCCGAGCGTGTAATGATGTCTCTGTACCTAGCGATTGACCATGCCCTGCGTTTTGACGAATACATTAAATAATTAGATCTATATTTGTTTTATCGAAATATGTATAATACGCAAATTGTTCCGTTTTAGTTTTTAAAAAAATACTTCTTCTATAACAGTTAGCCGGTGATGTACTTTTAAATTACGCACTTTAAAAAAAAACTACATAAGCAATTAGTTCTACATTAAATCTAATTACTTATAAAATAAGTATTTTTTTTTTAAACTAAAACGGAACAAATTGCGTATTATGCATATTTCGATAAAACAAATATAGATCTAATTATTTAATGTATTCGTTCAAAACGCAGGGCATGGTCAATCGCTAGGTACAGAGACACCTCTACGATTACTCGACAACTCCGGGTAGACTATAAAGTCGCAAGACCTTCCTGCGAACTACACAGTACCTAATAAACATGGCCACCCTGGGCCCTAACAGAATGATTAAAAATGTACCGTGGCACGAAAAGTACAAGTAAGTGTATAGAGATGGTTGTAGGCATATTATGCCACTACTGGGATATAGGACTCATCTTGGAGTGCAGGTCCACCACGCGGACCCATTACGGGTTGCTGGGATGTCTTTGATGTTTTGGTTGATATCTGGTTGGGCATATTTCAGTCTGTTTAATTCACATTACATCATGTGAGTGTGCCTTTACTGTTATCGAGGTATTATGTAACATTTGCCAACTGTCAGAATATTATGTGTTATCTAATTTATTATGTCTAACCGATAAAATCAATATTATTTGCACAAGATACATCGTAACAGCTCTTATGCCCTAAATCATAAAGTCTATTTTAATTTTAGTAAATCCTTTCGGAAATGTTATCAAAGAACCAAAAGGTGCAGTTATTACTAGATAAAAGTATGTTAGGTTTATAATGTGCAAGACGATTGTCACGGCTGATAATCTTTATAGAACGAAACTCTCGACGTAGCGCCATTTTGTTTTAGTGTTGTAAGACGTTTCTGCTTGGCTGTGATTTGCTATCGCAGGCGCCGGTAGGCCGCGGAGGCCGCCATTTGTTTAAGTATCATTTGAATTTTGACATGACATTACAGCTTCTATGTCTGTGTACTATGTCGATCATAAATATTTTGAAAGATTTAAAGATGTGATTTCTGCCATAAATGATAAATAATTTTATTTCTGTAAGTTGGTTTGTACAAACGCTTTTACATGTCTAACATATTTTTTTTTAAACTAGATGAGGTCGGCGTTTCCTATCTGACTACTCTGAGAAGAAAGGCCGAAACAAACTCAGAGGTCACAGTATCTAAAGTCCTGACAAAATCTTGGTTAGATCATGTGAATATATAGTCATAGTAGGATGCTAGGATGTAGGCTGAAGCCAATTGCATTAATTTGTGACCAAAGAGATGCTTTTCAATCTGCTCTAAGAAGCCTGAAAGTAGACACAACACGTGACAAAAACAAACGTCGACGACTGACTTGCAAATTATCAAGAACCACCTTATCAATTATCAAGACCAGGTTAGTTTTCTTCAGTTAACTTTTCCATCCTAGCGGTCCATATATTCAGAAACATTTGTGAATGTTCATCACTAAAGGTAAAATTACTGGCATTAATCAACTGGCTCAGCGGTGGGTATAGGGTTGCCAGATGGTCGGGAATCGTCTGGATTCTCCCGACATTTTAAAAGATCTCCAGACTCCCGACAAAACTCAAAATTTCAAGACGAACAAATTCTTGGAAAGTTCTTTCTTACAGATAATTTGTGTTATCAATTCCTGTAAGCATTACTGTGAAAAGATTTAAGTTTGCTTAATAAATTATTTACCAAAAGAGAGTTATTGATCTAATTAATGCTGAGTTAGTAAATAGACTGACCTTTGAAGTAAATTGTTAGAATTTAAAATATTTTCCTAAATTGGTAGTAATGTTTAATGCCAAATACATGTGACAACCTAAAAAATATTATATAATATTATTATTAGTAAGGTTAGAAACACATTTGAGTGTCGTGGCGCAGCGGAGCTTGGCGCGATCTGGCGTGGCGTGGACTGCCCACCAGGCAAATGTGTTTCTACACCGCGTGGCTCGTGGCGCGCCTCCGCCTGGCAACACTGCCACCTGGCGCCATTCAACGACGCGAACTAGACATGAGCAAAATGTATCACTAAAAAGAAAAGATTCATATGTATCTTTCAATCACTGGGATATGTATCACTCTTTTGTATCTTTATGTATCAGTAGCTGACGGTCGCGAGCACGACACGCAGCGCATTGCTCTGCGCTGCTCACTCACTCAGCGTGGCTCGTTTCAGTAGTCAAACTAGAGGTAGTCTGTAACAGGTAAAATTAGATATCTGTTACACCTGTTCCAGTTCCAGGGAAATAGCAGTTCCAAAATCCTGTTCCAATATAACAGCCTGTTACTTTGCAACAGCTACTATTACCAATAAATAAAGCAGTCTCTACAGATTATTTTTTTTGCCCATAGTTTTGTGTTGGCATTTTGTAATAAAAAAAAGCTTTTAATAAATAAATGATAAGCATACAAGAGTAAAAAACAAAAATTTGCGATAAAAGAGTTATTTGTGTAGTTTGGGTACTTTTAATATGTATTTTATAAACTTGCTCATAATTATTTTACCATGGGCTACATATTTGAAAATATTGTGAACAATAATGGCCGATAGTAACCCATTTTTCCTTTTTCCCCGATAGTTTGCACTTTTGCCCCAAAATTGGGCAATAATATGCAATCTGGATATACATTCACAGATTATGTGACTTTTATTGCACTTTTGGACACACACACAATATTACACTAGGTTCTATTTTTATTTTTAGCACGACAATGTGATGTGTGGTTTTAACATAAATATTTCACCATCATATTTTTACATTACATAAAATATTATAATTAAAATACAATGATATAAAATCGATGGTTTACACATTTTTTTATTCAATGGTAAGTTCATAATTTGTGTGTGGATCCGAATGGGTAACAGTGACAGGCAGAAAACAGACGCTATCTCTTTCTATTAGAATAAGTCAGAAGGGAAAATAGCTTGTTCCAGTCCCAAAAAAAGTCTGGTACAGGCGCAGATCATTTTTGTTTTTATCTCTTTCTAACAACGTAAACATCTCTAAGCTAGACGAGAGAAGAGCTTGTTATGTTACACAGACACACACTAGTTACGCTAATGGTATGTTGTGACTTGTGACCACGCGGAACCGCGGAACAGATTGTGACTGTTACTGCGACTGTGACTGTCCGCGGAACAGATTGTGACTGTTACTGCGACTGTGACTGTTGTTGTAGGTCGCGGAACTTATGGAACAGGCAAATGAAGCAGGAACTGTTATTTCAATTTATGGATATCTGTTCCATGTTGCTATTTTTAAATACCTGTTTTTTTAACTGTTTCGATAAATACGCCTCACTCCTAAGTCAAACTAGTCATTAAATCAGTAAGGGCGATAGATACCTACGTACCTATAGCTGTTTGTTTGCAGTTTGCTTGGTCCTTACATTAGGTATTTTTCTGATTTATCCCGGCCGAGGTAGGTATATTTTGACCAGTGAAAGGGGCGTTTGGAGCTCACATTTTGAATGGGACATTGAGATCGTTTTTGTTTATTTTTTGTATTTTTGGTGAAATGGTGACGAACAGCACCACTCATCATTGCACAGTTAAGTTGGTCGAACAGTATATTCTAAATAATAATTTGTTTACGAATGCAGCGTGAGCTATACGGTTGCGTCCGACACAGATAGAAAAGACGCCGTGATTGAATGAGTTGTAAAGATACACTGACTGATACAGTGATACATTCAGATGTGAACGGATATAAAGAGTGATTGATGGAAACGGAATGATTCATATCTTTTGTATCTACGCGAACTCTTAGCGTGAGCGGACGCTTGTGTGCTGCGTGTTGAAAATGACCGACGAACTTATTGAACTTGTACGTCAATCTACAGTTTTGTATGACACAAAGTCTAGGGAGTATAAAAATCATTTGATAAGTACCCTAATTGTGTAACTTTAAAGAATAGCGCAAGGTACGCGTTCCTTATATTCATTACTCCATATACAGGGTGTCCCAGAAATCGACGTCAAGCCGTAAATGGGTGATATACCAAGTTATAACAGTTCTCAGAAAAATACGAAAAAAAATCTATCTCATGTTTAAAAAAAATTATGTTCACTTTAAAAATTTACTAAAAAAATCAATCCCTGTAATGGTTCTTTAACTCCAATTGCTACAAATCCCATAATTTATCATTTTTTTTTATTATTATGTAATCTTGAATAATGCTTGTGTAGATTTTTGCCTAAAATTTAAAGCCAACTCCTCCTACTTAGAAGAAAATTAAACTTTTTCAAAACCAAATTATTCAAATTTACTGTTTCGCCCAACTTTAACTGACTGTACTGAAAAAAAAATGTACTACGCTAGTTTGGCAAGTAACATGAAAAATTGGCGCATTTAATAAGGATTCAAAAATGGTGTAACACTTGCTAGATTACGTTTTCAATAATTGGTCAATTTTTTTTTTGTAAATAGTATCTGTTTTTACCCAAAATGTCCATACTTCCTTAAAATGACTTTAGCTTACCTAAAGCTTTGCTAAACTCCGTTTCTAGTTCGATAGAGACGGAGAGAGTCATTTTACGAAGTGTGAGCGAGATAAGAAATCGAAATTTTACGTAATTTAAGAGCAAAGTTATGATAGTGACTCAACCTTTTTACTTTAAGTCAGGACCAGATTTCTCATCTTAGAAAAAAAAAAAAAAATTATCAGTTTTTTTTTTTTATTACAATAAATGTTCAAACTGCCTTCCTTCGACGGCAATGCAAGCACGACATCTTCTTAAAAATGATCTGGTTTTTTTCCGGGCAAATCTTCCCCTGTTTACAAAGACAACGGCTTCCGTTATTCTTTCCCGCAGCTCGGCTAAATTCTCTATTGTTTTTGAGTACACTTTCTCTTTTACCGCTCCCCAGTAAAAAAAATCTAGGGGATTTAAATCAGGCGAACGGGGTGGCCACAAGATTGACCGCGCCCTATCCACCTGAGCGGGTATTCTTCATTATGAATATGCCATGATCTTTTTTAAGAAGATGTCGTGCTTGCATTGCCGTCGAAGGAAGGCAGTTAGAACATTTATTGTATTAAAAAAAAATTAAATCTGATAATTGGTTTTTTTTTTCTAAGATGAGAAATCTGGTCCTGACTTAAAGTAAAAAGGTTGAGTCACTATCATAACTTTGCTCTTAAATTACGTAAAATTTCGATTTCTTATCTCGCTCACACTTCGTAAAATGACTCTCTCCGTCTCTATCGAACTAGAAACGGAGTTTAGCAAAGCTTTAGGTAAGCTAAAGTCATTTTAAGGAAGTATGGGCATTTTGGGTAAAAACCGATACTATTTACAAAAAAAAAATTGACCAATTATTGAAAACGTAATCTAGCAAGTGTTACGGGTCCGTGGCTTACGCCCCCAGTGGTCGATGCACCTGTGGCCGACGCCCCCGATTCGATTATTTTATTTCAAAGCAGATTTTGATCAAATGTACTGTCAGGCACAAAAATGTTGTACAAAAGTAATTAATGTATATTGATTGTTAGTGTAAGTATAATATTAAATCATAATTATATTTATAACAAAGAAATATTGGTTGTATCTTTTAAAAAACAGAAAGTGTTAGTTATTTTTCATTATTTATTTATAACATAAGATATTAATAAGATATCTAGTAAAAAAAAATTATGTAAATCAAAGTTTTCATCACCTATAATCAAAATAATCATTTAACTTAATTACAATAATCAGTCTCAAATGTAAACACACACAAACATGCTTTTAATGGAGAAAAGGGTGTGTCAGGATAAGTTTAAGTGGCGATCTATTCTCTCTGCTTTTAGATAGATAACTGCTGTTTAGCAAGGAAAAATACTTTATTACGGTGAAACACTTTTCTCATTTACTGTAATATGCGAAAAAGCACAAAATAATAATAATATAAAATTAATCGAATCGGGGGCGTCGGCCACAGGTGCATCGACCACTGGGGGCGTAAGCCACGGACCCAGTGTTACACCATTTTTGAACCCTTATTAAATGCGCCAATTTTTCATGTTACTTGCCAAACTAGCGTAGTACATTTTTTTTCAGTACAGTCAGTTAAAGTTGGGCGAAACAGTAAATTTGAATAATTTGGTTTTGAAAAAGTTTAATTTTCTTCTAAGTAGGAGGAGTTGGCTTTAAATTTTAGGCAAAAATCTACACAAGCATTATTCAAGATTACATAATAATAAAAAAAATTGATAAATTATGGGATTTGTAGCAATTGGAGTTAAAGAACCATTACAGGGATTGATTTTTTTAGTAAATTTTTAAAGTGAACATAATTTTTTTTAAACATAAGATAGATTTTTTTTCGTATTTTTCTGAGAACTGTTATAACTTGGTCTATCACCCATTTACGGCTTGACGTCGATTTCTGGGACACCCTGTATACAAAAAAAAACTTTTTACAAAAAGATACTACCGACATCCAAATTAGAAAACTACAAAGTGAAAATAACTTTATTTTTGGAAGTCGGTGTCCTTAACGCAAAAAAATGGTGCCTACGAAATACACCGACTTCCAAAAATAAAGTTGTTTTTCACTTCGTAATTTTCTTATTTGTAAGTCGGCAGTATTTTTTTGTAAAAAAGTTTTTTTTATTTTTTATAATAAAATACATTTTTTTGTAAATCACTCATTCTTAATTTAAATGTATTGAAAATTATTTTCTACTTTTTAGCACGCTTTTATTAGCGTAGCCAGTGACACTCGCAGGGTTATGATGAATCAATTGACATAAGAATCATACGCGCCCAACGCGTTTGGTTAGAGACCAAACGCGTTGGGCGATTTTGATGATTCTATTGAACGCTACTAGGAACAAACATACATACATACATAGACTGATAAACACATTACCCTACTTCGGCAGTCGGGTAAAAATCCATCTACTCGACTGTCGGCGACGAAACCCCGTCCACAAGCTGATTAGCTAAAACAACAAAGTTTATGTAATACCTACTCATGCAAGTACCTTAAGTACATAAAAACTGTATATAAAGTGTTAGTTACGTACTACCGTACTAATAAGATTTCAACTAGTAAGTAAGATAACTAAACAGATTGTAAGCAACGACGAAGTATTTAGTACCTAAGTGATAATTATTTCTTGTTAGATACTAATTACCGTATGGTGATGGATGTAAAGAATTTCACCATCCCATATCTTCCCGTGGGTGTCGTAAGAGGCGGCTAAGGAAAAAACCAGAGAATGGGCAGCAGCGTTCTCTGTGCACTTTAAGAACAAACTGGCCAGTTTTATGGAGAAGGAAGGCCTCTATATGATGAACTCCTTCTTCAGAAAGCGTGAGCACAGGAAGTGGACATGGCAAAGCCCCGATGGTGGAACTAAAAACGAGATCGACTTGATCATGTCAACCAAGAAGCAAATGTTCAATGATGTCTCTGTGATCAATTCGGTAAAAACCGGGATCGATCACCGTATGGTAAGAGGCACATTGAACATTCATATCAAGCTTGAAAGGTCTCAACTGATGAAGTCCACGCTCCGTCCAGCACAGATCCAGATCCAAAACCCCGAAACCTTTCAGCTCAAACTCCAGAATCGTTTCGAGTGCCTAGGGAGCTCCGTGGACGAATACAGCGATGGGTTCGTGGAAACTGTCCATAAGGTCGGGGTCTAAGTTTTTCAAGACCCGCCGTACATATAGAAATAAAAAGCTCTCTGATCGTACTCTCAAGCTAATGAAGGAGAGGCGTGAGATGATCCTGCAGTCTTCAAACGATGCGGTGAAATACCGGCAGCTAAATAGACGGATCTCAAAGTCCTTGAAAACCGACCTCCGCCGCTTTAAAACCGAAAGCATTAAAGATGCTATAGCGGAATAAAGGCTCCAAGGTCTTTGCAAGAGATCTGTCTATTGGGCAGAGCCAGCTCACAAAACTGAAGACCGATGATGGCAGGATTGTATCCGACAAAACAAGCCCTTGAGGGGGATCGAAAGTTTCTATGGGCATTGTACACGTCAACCAGTAAACCCGTTGCGAATCTAGCAAACGACCCAAGAGCTAGATTGACCCGACACTATACCGAAGATATCCCGGACGTCAGCCTGTACGAGATTAGGATGGCTCTGAAACAGCTTAAAAACAACAAGGCGCCGGGTGACGACGGAATCACGGCTGAACTCCTAAAGGCGGGTGGAAAACCGGTCCTTAAGGCCCTTCAGAAGCTGTTTGATTCCGTCATACTCGAGGGCAAAACGCCACAGGCATGGTGCCGGGGTGTGGTGGTCCTCTTCTTCAAAAAGGGTGACAATGCCCGGCTGAAGAACTATAGGCCCATCTCACTTCTTAGCCATGTCTACAAGTTGTTTTCAAAAGTCATCACGAATCGTCTCGCGCGCAGGTTTGACGATTTCCAGCCTCCCGAACAAGCCGGATTCCGAAAAGGCTTTAGCACCGTAGACCACATACATACGCTGCGGCAGGTTATACAGAAGACTGAAGAGTATAACCTGCCTTTCTGCTTAGCGTTTGTGGACGACGAGAAAGCCTTCGATTGGATCGAGACTTGGGCTGTACTGCAGTCTCTCCAACGGTGCCAGATCGACTATCGGTACATTGAGGTGTTGAAGTGTTTGTACAGAAACGCCACCATGTCAGTCCGTCTTCAGGATCAGACCTCGAAACCAATATTTCTCCAGCGTGGCGTGAGACAGGGAGATGTCATTTCTCCGAAACTGTTTACTGCTGCGCTGGAGGATGTATTCAAGGTTCTGGACTGGAGGGGCCTAGGCATCAATGTTAATGGCGAGTACATCATTCACATTCGGTTTGCCGACGACATAGTGGTCATGGCTGAGACCATGGAGAGCCTCAATACAATGCTCGATGACCTCAGTAGAGCTTCCGAAAGAGTGGGTCTGAAAATGAACATGGACAAAACCAAGGTGATGTTGAATGCCCATGTTACACCCACTCCTATCAAGGTTGGAGACTCTACACTCGAAGTTGTGGACTACTATGTCTACCTGGGACAAACGATCCAGTAGGGTAGGGTCAACTTCGAGAGACAGATCAACCGTCGAATCCGACTCGGCTGGGCATATGATGAGATACTAATTAGAGTGTTGTATTTGTTTTGTTTTATGTACAATCATATAGAATCCTAATTTGAACATTAAAAGTTGATATGGATAGTTTTTTAAAGAATTGATAAGAGATATCATACATGTTAATAATTACGCGAGGAACTTTAAAACGAGATTTTTTGTTTGTGAAGATTTTTTTATGAGGTTAGTGTCAAATAAAAGGCCTTGGTCTAAAACCATATTATCCGTTTGAATGTAAATCGGTCCAACGTTTCCCAGATAATCACATATCATTATAATCAATCTTTTTTAAATAATGGTTTTGTACCCAGATAATCTTATTTATATTGTTTTAATGAGTTTGATTATGGTGCGATGGACTGTGTAATTTTAAACTGGAAATTTAAAATTTTAATTGAGATTTGGTGCTTTAAATCAATTGAATCATAATTTACAAAATGAAAGTCCCGTCACATTGTAAAAACACATGAAAATAGCAAATAGCAATATTAGATTTATGACAGTTTAATATCATTTGTGTTTTACATAGGTACAGTTAATCCCTATGCCTTGTTTAGTACCTATTAAAATATATATTTTTCATTTAGTTACCTAACACACATTTTTTGCGCTATACTGGAATATAATAGTTTAAGGCATCTAATGGGTTTTGATGTACAGCAGCCGTGTGGTAAAGTCAAGGGGGGGCGATTTTGCTATTTAATAGTGTTTAAAAACAAATAGACAGGACGCAAAAAAAAGGATCATATAAAATTTATCTACCTATAAAAAAAAAGCTCTTAGTGTTGGTAAGCGTATCACAAGGGGACGGCTAAATCGATTTGTTGATCCTTTACCCGACTGCAAGGAAAGGGTTAAGTTTTTCGCGCGTATCTTGTATGTATGTATGTAATGCCACAAAATAGGAAGTTTACAGACGGATCACGCCAGCCAATCTCGAAAATTAAAACCTAATCTTACTAGGGTTGCTACTATAAAAAGTAAGTATTGTGCCAGACAGTGAAAACAAAGACTCGCGCGTCTTAAACCATTTTTTGCCCAGCAGCAGCGCTTGCGGCTTATTGTATTAGGACCAGCGATGCAGTCAAATTATGGTATATTTCTACATTTCTTTTCTTCTATATTTCTACAATCACATCTGTTGGAAAAGGCATTTGCTTGGACTTTTCCTAATATGTTGGGGTTGACTTCCGCTGCTTTCAGTCGAACCAAATGCAGCTGAATACCAGTATTTTATATGAAGTGACTGCCTACCCTGCCAACCCTGATTATACGGTAATCCTACGGTACCCTTTTGTTAGGGTTAGGGTGGCTGCAGTCTTTCTGGTTTCTGACGACCCGTAACGACTGTCAAAGATTCACGATAGGTACCAAAGACCTTATACGTATTTCTGAAGTTTATGGTCTTTGATAGATACAGAGAATTTTATTGTTTCTGTCATCTCGAGACACTGTCGGCACGGCAGGTCCGCATTCCGTGATCTGTGAATATATCTTTCATATTATTTTTATGGGAACGAAGAAGGTAGAAATCATATTCGACCTCCATATAAAAAAGATTGTTTCTTTTTTATATGGAGGTCGACTAATATTAGATTTTATAGTCTAATGTTCTTTTGACTTTCGGTGCACACAACACAACTAAAACTAAAGTAAAGAAAATCTTTTTTTTGCCCCCAGATCCCAACCCCTGGTGTCCAAAGGCCTACCTCTACACGGATTCAATAATTGTGATGCCAGACCTGGCGGTGGAAGGATACGCCTCCCGTAACTACCTTCATACCCTCGACTACGAGCACGTGATGTTCGCAGTCACCACCATCGCGCGCTTCCACGCAGCTTTCGCCAACTTCGAGACCAAGAAAACTATTGCCAACAACCGACCTTACAACAGCAACGAGGAATGTGGAAGCCTGCTAGACGACCCAACCTTCTGCGATTCTCCATCAAAGCCTACTCCTCCAAGTCTTACCGGAACTTGCCAGATTTGGAGCAGAAACTCGCGAAGCAGTATTTAGTAGCGAGTGATACAGTAAAGGAGTACAAGGGGACTCTCAACGTCCTGATACACAAGGATCTCTGGGTGAATAACTTGATGTTTAAGTATGATAATAACGTTCTCACCAACGCTATTATTGTCGACTACCAGTTGATCCAGTATTCACCGCCTGCCTTCGATATCATGACGTTCTTGTATTTGACTACATCTAGAAGCTTCAGAGAAAAGCATGAGAAAGAAATATACGACCAATATTTTGATGTCTTCAGTGCTAATTTGAGCGAAGATTCTAAGCGTAGAATGGCGGGACTAGGTTACGACAAGGACAGTTTCTTGTACTGGTGCGAGCAGGGTCGTATGTTCGGGGTGTTGGAGCCGGCAGCTAACATGCCTTTCATGCTGATGGACCCGAAGGTTGCGCAGGCGACGTTCGATGACCCGGAGACGCACGACAAGTATGTGAAAGAGGATCGGACGGAGCCGGTGCTTGCGTATGCGCAGAAGTGTCGCGAGTACCGCGAGAGACTGCTGGAGATCTCCGAGGAGTTTGTCGAGAGATATGTATTGAATGATCTGTGATTTGATGTATTTCTAGACTACCTTGGGCCTTATTATGTAGATAACCATGGAGTTTCTTGCCGGTTCTTCTCCATAGGAAATGACCAACCCAAACCGTGCACCTTTTGTCGACGTTTTATATGTGCCCATGTAGGCCTATGTGCAATAAAAGTTTGATTTTATTTTTGATTTATTTATAAAAACTTATTAACCATATGATTAGTTTAAATACTAAAGATCCTTTCAGCAGTGCTTAGAATAATCATAATTATTTATGGTTTCCATTCTTTAAGGCAAGGAAGAGAGAGTTTTTTTATTTTTGATAGTTTTGCTCTTGACTCCAGTCTAGGTCAGAGGTGACAGACAAAGTCGACGATGGAATGAGCTTACCCAGAAGAAGCCTGTTCACTTAAACTTTGAAGAAATTCGGGTTGTATGCGTTCGGAAACACAGGCAACCTTACGGCGATGAGCAGAGCTGTGAAGCTTGGCATCCACCAGTTTGACGTCGCCAATTAGTCTCTTAGCTCTGCGTTCCACTGAGTCAAGCGCGGCAAGCTGATATTTAGCTGAGCTATCCCAGAGGTGGCTGCAATACTCCATGCAGGACCGGGCTTGCGCCTTGTAACGAGTTAAAAGCTTTAATAATATTTGGTGTGGATGAAATAACAATGCACATGTTTCACATAACGTATCAATGTATTTCTCATCCAACTGATAATGGCGGAACCAAGCGTTCCTGCTAATCAGTGTTGCCATAGTTATATCCTAATATACATCATCCCCCCGGTTTCATTTATAACATATAATCACTTAAGGCGGTACCCCGAGCAAAACGCCTCGCAAGCCGTTTTTTGTGCTGTTTTTAGGAGCTATCTACTCGTTATTTAAAAGGAAATACCAATTAATAAAAATACATTAAAATTCTACATAATATTGATTCTAAAATGGTAGATTTAGTTTTTTTTTTAAATGTTGTTTATGTCGCAGGGATATGATGAAAACAAGGAATTGATCAAATCTCTAAGCGATTTGATCAAATCACGGAGGATGTTAAAATAATAACACGTTTATATCATTTCCCTAAACAAATCTGGTGATTTGACAAATCCCAATAAAGAAATCTAGTGATTTGAACAAATCTCAAAATTGGTTCAGTGAAATGACAAAAATAACTTTTACGTTAGGTTTTTAACGTTAGGTTACTTTTGACCCTGCAGACAGAAATAGGAGCCCCGCGCAGCGGGGCTACGTCGACTTTGTTACATGTTTTATTATCTTTTCACTGAATCAATTTAGGGGTTTGTTCAAATCACTAGTTTTTTTTTGTGAGATTTGTCAAATCACCAGATTTGCTTAGGGAAATGATAAAAACGTGTTGTAATTTTAACATCCTCCGTGATTTGATGAAATCGCTTAGAGATTTGATCAATTCCCTGTTTTCATCATATCACGACGACATACGTGGGACACTCAGAAAGTTTTGCGAAACTAAAAAAAATTGTTCTATACCTACATATATTTTTATTAAATCTTTTCAAAGTACTTTCCACCAGCCTCTATACAAAGATTCATGCGCCTAAACCAGTTTTCAAAACACTTTTTCCAGTCCGCCGCAGACACCTCGTTTACAGCCTGCTCGAACGCAGCCAGCGCATCTTCCGGCGACGAAAATTGTATCCCTTTGAGCTGATTTTTTATTTTTGGGAATAAAAAGAAGTCACACGGTGCTAGATCAGGGCTGTAAGGAGGGTGACCCAGGAGTTTGACTGGCGTGCTGTCCAGGAAGTCCCTCGTTTTGAGTGCGGTGTGCGCAGGTGCATTGTCGTGGTGGAGCAGTAGCCCGCGGAGCCCTGTGTTTGGTCGCTTGTTGCTTATAACAGAGAAAACTTCTGGCAAACATTTGGTAGTATACCATTCGGCATTAATGCTTCTTTGATCCCGTAAGGGAATTGATACCAAGTGGCCAGTCAAATTAAAAAAGCTAGCGATCAAAATCTTACCCCCGCTTCTAGATCGCTTCACTTTGGTAGGCGTTGGCTCATTTTGAAACACCCAAACAGTCGACTGGCGCTTGGTTTCTGGGTCGTATTGATAAATCCAGGACTCATCACCTGTAACGATGTCGTAAACACGCCGAGACGAGCCTGCTTCAAATTTGTTAAGCATATCACGGCACCATTCCACCCGGGCCTGCTTCTGAGCATCGGTGAGGTTGTGCGGCACCCAGCGTGATACTATCCTCCTCACGCGAAGATGGCTGTGTAGAATCTCGTGAACGCTTCCCGATCCAATCTTCAATATGTGTTGAATCTCCTGATATGTAATTCGCCTATTGTCTTGGATTAAATTTTTCACTGCTAGCACGTTTTCTTCGGTAACAGCCGTCAAAGGGCGACCGCTTCTTTCGTCATCCCCCAAAGTTGGTCGACCGCGCTTGAATTCGTTATACCAACGATACACGGTTGCCTTGGAAGGGCCTTCATCCATGAATGCCATTTGAAGTCTATCGTACGATTCATCCGGTTTCAGGCGACACTTGAAATCGTATAAAATCATAGCTCTAAAATATTCCCGGCGCAGATCCATATTTCAGTGAGACACAATACTTTGAATTAACTCGCAAAAAATGTGGAGGGAAATTTTGAAATTGGAACTTACTTATTTTTACTTATAAATAATCATATTTTCGAAAAACATTATAACTGGCCAGTCTCCCATATATAAAAACTTTTTTTCGCAATACTTTCTGAGGGGCCTGGTATATATTTCACTAATCTCCTTCCAAAAAAACATAAAATTGAGAAATAATTATTGATATTATGCATCTCCTCGTAAAGTGTTCATTAATTATTTTTTGTACTAACACTAATGGATAGACAATTTAATAACGAACATTTTTGTAGATTTATTTTTTTCAAAAGACGAAAATTCGATTTTATAAAGATTTTATTCTAAAATCTGGTCGTATTCACTACTGTAATTCATGCGCCGCCAGTGCCGCTAGACCAATAGGAATGCTCATATCGCATGCCGATTTTTTGGTCAGGGTACCGTCTTAAATAGGCTGGAGGTCTAACAACTCTTCCTGTTCTGGTAACATTTACAGGAGAGCTACTATTATTTATTGGAGTTGGTACATTACCCTCGGTTGGTACAATACCCTCAGTTGGTACATTTACATCACACTCTGTTTTAACATTATACTCATTATTACTTTTATTAATATGTCTACTGTATCTTCTAAAACTGGCAGGAATATTTTCACTTTACTTCTGGTGGCCTCAATGACACTTAGGGAACGGTCTTATAAGCAGATAGCTTGTGGCTTGCTTTAATAAAAGTTTACTTATTCACTAACACTACGATCAATACCCAAATGCATGTGCCTTAATAAAACCTAATATGGGATTGTTAATGCTAAGCGAGTCAGCGCCGAGAATTGAAAAGTCAACTGTACAGAAATATTAAGGCACTCTTCGGCTCTTAAATTTTGTAGCAAATGTGAAAGTATTGGTTCTTCATGCAATTTTTAACTTTTGTTTTCGGCAAAAACACATCAGTATTGGCACTCCATTTATGCCTGCTTCATGGTTCTGTCACAATGACTTAATTAACCGACACAAGTTCCTGCAACCCACGTGATAGCTACAAAAAGCTGCTATAATATATAATAGGTAATCCTAGAGGGCACACACTTATAACATATACACACATAACTCAGACTCATTTGTTAAAGCTGATATAAAATAACAGTCTTCTTTAATTCTCTTTTGTATTTATTTAATTTATTCTCACAAAATGTATAAATAGTAGCATGTTTTTTTTTTGAATATTATTGTGTTTAAATCTATGTTGCGGAAGAGTGGAGTGTCCTAACACAGGCATTTATTTGCTTAAAAGGACACTTCTGACACTAGCTATGTACTACAAAAATTGTTAAAGAAAATAAACTATTTGTATTATTTGTATTTTTTGTATTTAGAGGTATTCGATAGAAAAAGTGCTTGAGAAATTTATTTAATGTTTTAGTTCGCCAAGGTATGGGGAAATGATTAGGTATTACGACGTGATCAGAAGTTTGCTATATCTATAATGGGCAGGTTGTCAATTACCGTGCCATCATATCGTGTCATAAGCCTCATTGCCTGCTTATTAAAACATAAGTACCTATAATATATTGGTTTCGTTTTTCATATAAAATCAGTCTAGAATATAATAAATTGGAAATCAATGGTCGTCAAAATGAATATAAATCATATCTATAATTAAATATTTGATTTATATGAATTTGTTCGGCATTTACTTCGTCAATTAGTTTTTAATAAATCGTATTCGAATGTCAAAGGTTGACAACATGTAACTGAAATGTGTCAAATTGAAATTTTACAGGAGAGGGAAAAACTGTATAATTCCGAAAATAAATTCATAAAAAATAAAATAAAAAAGTAGTTGGTAGGTAATCGAATTATTTATTGATATAATTTAAAACAATAAAATGCCCACATAGGTTATTAATTAAATAATCAATAAACAAACAGTTTCGAGTACACAATGTTAAAAAAACCTACCTACTAACGAGTTACGAGCTGTCAACAACTACTTACGAGTTTTTTTTTTAATCAAATTTACATGAAGTAAGTTTAGGCTAGTCCTCAAAAAGTTGCTCGTAGATTGTTATGGGAAAATTAATATTTCTTGGCCTACGCGGCAATAAAGCTATTCTTTCGCCGCAAATGTTAATTTTATAGTAAATATTGCTATCTGGTTGCAGCTGCTTTTATCACTGTCATGGTTTTCTTCTTTTACTTCATGAACCTTTTTATTCTTCTGGAATTTTTTCTTTTTCCCACACATCACTATTATATATATTCTTATACATTCCTCCACATCGCTGCAAAATTATGGTATTTTCCACATTATATGCACTGTTTCCCATATGCTGGACATTTTTTAGGGTGATGCATTTTCCACACTTATGGCACATAGATTATTTTGCTTTAACATAATTGTTTTCACTTTTCTTTTTCTAACACTGTTATTTGTTAAAGAAGGCAAAGAGCAAACAGCTTCCGTCGTACGACATTTTTTTAATGCAGCAGTAAATTTTAGATCATCTTCTCTAAGCAATCTCTCTTTTAAATTGTAGTCTCTGATACCCATAATCAACATCAAGGTCAGCAGTCTTCCAAGTTGCCGAATTCGTATGTAACAGTTTGCGTTTTCAACTTTGTAGCAAAATGTCTCCCTCTTCTTGTTTCATATTAAGAAACTGGTATGTTGACATAATTAGATTTTTCTGGGCTCGATATAATCATCAAAAGCTTTTATAACCTCTTCCGGTTTCGGCCTGCCGGCTGGTGTTACTATCATCATTTGATTTTTTTAATGCGATTCATTGCTACCAGCTACGGACCTGGTTTCTGTCTGCTGACTGGTGTAACTATCACCATCATATCATCAAAATCATCTTCTAGAGAGCTACATTCCAATGAAACACTTAATTATTGAGGTTGTTTATAATTACAAAATTAATCTTAGTGTGTTCTATTTCAGATCCAACTCGGAATCAAAATACCACAGCTCCCAGCTGCAGTAGCCGAGGTGTTGAAAAAGCAGCATAAGAAAGAGGCAGTGAAGCGACAAGAACCTGAAAGCACTGCGCTCCCCATCAGACTCTAAGTTAAGATAATTTATATTACTGTTAGTATGTTTAAGTCTCAGATTAGAGAACAACAAGTTTATTAGTGGTTAGAATATAAGTATACTAGCGGTCCGCCCCGGCTTCGCACTGGTAGTTGAGCATATTATGCCTTCATGTTTTTCTTTTTAACCCCCGCCGAAAAAAGAGGGGTGTTATAAGTTGCACGTGTGTTGCTGTGTATCTGTGTATTTGTGTGTCTGTCTGTGGCATCATAGCGCCTAAACGGATGAACCGATTTTGATTTATTTTTTTTTGTTTGAAAGGTGAATTTGGCGAGAGTGTTCTTAGCTATGTTTGAATAAAATCGGTTCAGCAGTTCAAAAGTTATGGGCGTTTTACTGTTTGAATCGAGGTCTTTTTAACCCCCGCCGAAAAAAGAGGGGTGTTATAAGTTGCACGTGTGTTGCTGTGTATCTGTGTGTCTGTCTGTGGCATCATAGCGTCCAAACGGGTGAAACGATTTTGATTTAGTTTCTCTTGTTTAAAAGGTGACTTAATCGAGAGTGTTCTTAGCTATGTTTGAATAAAATCGGTTCAGCTGTTCAAAAGTTATGGGCGTTTTACTGTTTGAATCGGGGTGTTTTTAACCCCCGCCGGAAAAAGAGGGGTGTTATAAGTTTCACGTGGGTTGCTGTGTATCTGTGTATCTGTGTGTCTGTGTATCTGTGTGTCTGTGTATCTGTGTATCTGTGTGTTTGTCTGTGGCATCATAGCGGCATTATTTTAAAGTAAAATTTCAAGAGCGCATTTTGTTTTGTGTATGGTAGATACCTACTTATTTAACAAGTAAAATTCCAAAATTTAAAAAACCCCCGACACATTTTTTTTTCGTGCAACATAATTTATCTAATACGTAGTAGATACGCTTCGATCGGCAATCTATTGAACACGTAATTATGACACGATATCTTGCGAAAACACCCCGATTCAAACAGTAAAACGCCCATAACTTTTGAACAGCTGAACCGATTTTATTCAAACATAGCTAAGAACACTCTCGATTAAGTCACCTTTCAAACAATAAAAACTAAATCAAAATCGGTTCATGCGTTTAGGCGCTATGATGCCACAGACAGACACACAGATACACAGATACACAGCAACACACGTGAAACTTATAACACCCCTCTTTTTCCGGCGGGGGTTAAAAATACATTTAAGTCAGTGGATTGCCGAAGCACTGATTTTTTATTAATGGTTCATATTCGGGCAATGATTCTACTTGAGTTTCACGATTAAGTTTAACGCATTTTAAACTCATCTTCACTAAGGTGTGAAGGTGTGGGTGGTTGCTCTTTACAAACATTACTAAATCGTAACGCATATGCTAGGTACTGTGCGTGTAAGCCGAAAAAGTTTTGAAAACCGATTAGAATCAATTAAAGGTATCTCAGTTTTAGTTTCTGGTAGCAATTCCACTGCATTGGTTGGAAAAGCAGGCCATTCGCTTGTATCATGTTTTAAAAAATTTGGTCACAACCACCACAAATTATGACTCTGCATTTGACTTACATCACTTACTCGAAATACAAGATCAGCGGGGTTAAGATGTGTGGGAACATGTCTCTAGGTACAATTATTAGCATTAGTTTTTTCAACAATTTCTGCCACACGATTGCGTACGAATGCTTGCAACTTACTAGGTAACATTTTCATCCAACCCAGCACTATTGTAGAATCATTCCAAAATGTACTATTTTGAATTGGCGCGCCAAATGACTCGACAACCTTTTTATGTAGCCTCACTCCAAGCAAGGCGGCGCGGCGCGGCGCACAGAAGGAATTGTAGTTGGCTTGATAGGAGCCACTCTACTCTTTGCTGTAAGCAAACGCACCGTAATTTCATTATTATTATTAATACTAATGTAAGGAACATAGATGCATGCACCTTAAGCGGTTTGTGATGCATCACCAAATACGTGTAATTCTATCACTTTCCAAGAATCACACAAAAATAAAACGTGGGTTGCGTAAACTATTCAAAATAAATAACTTATCAACAATGTCTTTCCATGTATACAACATACGATGCGACATACGATGGTAAACAGTCATCCCATGATAATTTGTGTAACCAAATTTTTTGCATTATTACTTTCATTCAAATGAGACAAGGAGCTAATAGACCTAGAGGGTCGAATAATTGGCATATTACTGACAGAACTTCACGCTTTGTTACATTATTGGAAGTTGACGTGTTACTATTTGAAACACATAGCTCATCGGAGTCTTTTAGCCAGTTAAGACCCAATGTTTTACTTGGCTCATTTGAATCAATGTTTTTTAATGATGAACTAGTGACTTGATCTGTTATACGCTGGATATTATTGGATAGTAGTAGTAAGTGGCATACCAGCGGCAGCCAACTCGGCACTGACTTTTTGACGGATACGTGGGACACTCAGAAAGTTTTGCGAAACTAAAAAAAATTGTTCTATACGTACATATATTTTTATTAAATCTTTTCAAAGTACTTTCCACCAGCCTCTATACAAAGATTCATGCGCCTAAACCAGTTTTCAAAACACTTTTTCCAGTCCGCCGCAGACACCTCGTTTACAGCCTGCTCGAACGCAGCCAGCGCATCTTCCGGCGACGAAAATTGTATCCCTTTGAGCTGATTTTTTATTTTTGGGAATAAAAAGAAGTCACACGGTGCTAGATCAGGGCTGTAAGGAGGGTGACCCAGGAGTTTGACTGGCGTGCTGTCCAGGAAGTCCCTCGTTTTGAGTGCGGTGTGCGCAGGTGCATTGTCGTGGTGGAGCAGTAGCCCGCGGAGCCCTGTGTTTGGTCGCTTGTTGCTTATAACAGAGAAAACTTCTGGCAAACATTTGGTAGTATACCATTCGGCATTAATGCTTCTTTGATCCCGTAAGGGAATTGATACCAAGTGGCCAGTCAAATTAAAAAAGCTAGCGATCAAAATCTTACCCCCGCTTCTAGATCGCTTCACTTTGGTAGGCGTTGGCTCATTTTGAAACACCCAAACAGTCGACTGGCGCTTGGTTTCTGGGTCGTATTGATAAATCCAGGACTCATCACCTGTAACGATGTCGTAAACACGCCGAGACGAGCCTGCTTCAAATTTGTTAAGCATATCACGGCACCATTCCACCCGGGCCTGCTTCTGAGCATCGGTGAGGTTGTGCGGCACCCAGCGTGATACTATCCTCCTCACGCGAAGATGGCTGTGTAGAATCTCGTGAACGCTTCCCGATCCAATCTTCAATATGTGTTGAATCTCCTGATATGTAATTCGCCTATTGTCTTGGATTAAATTTTTCACTGCTAGCACGTTTTCTTCGGTAACAGCCGTCAAAGGGCGACCGCTTCTTTCGTCATCCCCCAAAGTTGGTCGACCGCGCTTGAATTCGTTATACCAACGATACACGGTTGCCTTGGAAGGGCCTTCATCCATGAATGTCATTTGAAGTCTATCGTACGATTCATCCGGTTTCAGGCGACACTTGAAATCGTATAAAATCATAGCTCTAAAATGTTCCCGGCGCAGATCCATATTTCAGTGAGACACAATACTTTGAATTAACTCGCAAAAAATGTGGAGGGAAATTTTGAAATTGGAACCTACTTATTTTTACTTATAAATAATCATATTTTCGAAAAACATTATAACTGGCCAGTCTCCCATATATAAAAACTTTTTTTCGCAATACTTTCTGAGGGGCCTGGTATTTATGATGTCAGATATTGTATGCCCACCTGTAAGCAAATCGTCGACATAAAAATCATGGATTATAATACCAGCAATCTTCTCATCCAAAAATCTACGCCAACTTGTTTTAAACACCGAGTTGCTAAAAACGGTGCACTTGCAGTTCCATAAGTAACACTGTGTGTGTGCAGTGTGTGTGTTTAATTCATAGGTTTAAAAAAAAGGCTAAAGGGTCCTCAAGCCAAATTATTTTTTGGTAAGTCTGTTATCAGGGTGTACGATCACTTGCCGATACATTTATCCTACATCAGCAGACAGAACGTATTTATGTTTTCTGAATCCAATAAGTAAAGACATGAAAGAATAACACTGCACTATACTGCGCTGTAACCCTTTTCGACCTTAGCCAGCTACTCACAAAACTTGAAACGGCAGTATTTTCCGAGAAATTTTATATTGCCTGGATTTATCCTTATTCTAGGATCACATATCCGGCTCGAAGGACCAAATTATGTTGAGATGTGTGTTTAGGCAGGAACATGAAAATGCGAGACTGGGGCTGTAAATTACGTATGAATTCCAAAAGAACAAAGGTAAAAAAAAAAACTTGTAAGTAGACAAAAAACTAATTCACCGTCACAAGAAGCGCCTGATGAGTTTTTATTGCAATCAGTTGCATATTTGAATCTATGACCTAGTGAATCTGTTTCATTCCCAAAACGACTTTTCGCAATACGAAAAGTCGTTTTTGGGAAAGAAACAGATTGTTTCCTTTGCCGAATTCACTTACACAATTAGGCTGCAGGTCCCTGTGACAGAAAATGCTACTGGCAAGATTAAAATAAATTTTGTGCAGCAGGCGTTTCACCCAAGCCTCTTTAATCAAATACCTAGATCTTCCTCAGTGGGGAATAAATCTAGTGGAGACAGCAACGCAAAAGAGATAGACTTGTCGCCACCACCAGCGATGGTTACCGAAGGCGTCGATGAATCCAACTGTCCTCCCTCATGGCTAAGAATACCAACCCAACGCAACCCAAAACGAAAAAAACCGGCCAAGTGCGAGTCGGACTCGCACACGAAGGGTTCCGTACTTGGTAAATTGCGGTTTACGATTTATGACATATTAAAAAAAAACTACTGATTAGATCTCGTTCAAACCAATTTTCGCTGGCAGTTTATATAGTAATGTACATTATATATTTTTTTCAGTTTTATCATTCTCTTATTTTAGAAGTTACAGGGGGGGGGACACACATTTTACCACTTTGGAAGAGTCTCTCGCGCAAACTATTCAGTTTAGAAAAAAATGATATTAGAAACCTCTATATCATTTTTGAAGACCTATCCATAGATACCCCACCCGTATGGGTTTGATGAAAAAAAATATTATTAGTTTTAGTTTCAAGTATGGGAACCCCCAAAATTTATTGTTTTATTTTTATTTTTGTATGAAAATCTTAATGCGGTTCACAGAATACATCTACTTACCAAGTTTCAACAGCATAGTGCTTATAGTTTTGGAAAAAAGTGGCTGTGACATACGGACGGACAGACAGACAGACAGACAGACAGACAGACAGACAGACAGACAGACAGACAGACAGACATGACGAATCTATAAGGGTTCCGTTTTTTGCCATTTGGCTACGGAACCCTAAAAAGGTCTCTAACAGCCCACTGTCAGCGGAAAGACAGAGTCTAGTATAGAACTTGCAGACCTCTATCAATACATCCAATTGATATAGCAGACTTCCAGTAGACTTACCGGAATCTCTTGAACCTATGGAAAGCCAAGCCCATGTTAAGAAACTGAGCAAACCTCCACCAATAATCTTGTATGGTATTACGGATATCTCATAACTGACGGAACTATTGAACAGCTCAGTAACAAGGAGCAGCTACAACTATAAAATAGTCAATAGAGATCATCTGGGGGTTATGGTGCATACAATTGAAGCATACAAAGAGGTCATAGATCTAATACGAAAGAATGGACTTACAGGACATACATTCACTCAGAAAGACAAAAGGTTCTGCAGAATCGTAATTAAAAATCTGCAACACATAATACCAAAAGAAGCCCAATGGCTTCTTTAGAGGAAATAGAAAAAACTGGAAACAAAGTCAGAGGTGAGATCATATGTGCACTTTCAAGAGGAAACAAGAAACTCAAAATTTTCTTCGTGAATGTAGAGCCTGGCCCAAATAACCCTAAACTTAAGCGTATAGAATGTATTATACAGCACAAAAGTTAGGATAGAAGATCCAAGAAAAACTAACGACTTCCCTCAATGTGCTAGATATCAACAATATGGGCACACTAAAAATAACTGCATGCGCCCCTTCCGATGTTTTAAATATGCAGAAGGACACAGAACCATTGACTGTCCAAAAAAAGACAAAAATACCCCAGCCACCTGAACCTTATGCCTAGGAGACCACCCAGCTAATTACAAGGGCTACCAAGTGTACAAGGAGATTCGTGCAAGAAAAACTGTTTAGACAAATCACACGAAAGCAACTTCAACAAATATAAACAATGCCAGAAATGACACAGTCCCATTTAAAACAGAAGACTTTCCACCATTGCCTCCAAGTAGACCTGCAGCACAAACACTAAACCAATCAATTTCAGATCCCAGAAGCACTGCACACTGGAACAAAAACTCAGAGAACAAACATTCTCAGTCCTCAAGTTCTTTAGAACAAATAATTTCAAAGCAATCAGAGAAAATAGATATTCTCATACAACAAATAGGTACGCTAATGGGACTCCTAGCAGCTCTAGTTGCACAGTATAACAAATGAAATTCCTACGAATTGCAGCATGGAACATAAATGGCCTGTCTCCTAATAAACATGAAGTGGAACTTTTCATCAAACATAACCAAATAGATACTCTTCTAATCTCTGAGTCACTGACTGATGAAAAAGCCATAACCATCAAAAGATATAATGTATATTATACTAATCACCCTGACGGAACATCAAATGCTGGAACTGCAATCATAATAAAGGATAACATCAAGCAACACGTTCTCCCAAGCTTTAGACAGGCACACCTACAGGCTACTGTAATATCAATTGACGATTGCCAGGGCCCACTTAACATAGCAGCAGTGTACTCTCCGCCTCAGCATCGTATTACAGAACAAATGTTCAACGATTTTCTTAACACGCTTGGAGGCAGATATATCATATATCGACAACGATGTGCTGTTGGCTAAGTTTGCGGCATTTGGTTTTACGCCGCACCTTCTGAAATTCTTCGCGAACTACCTTGGTGATCGCCGGCAGTACGTCGAATATGGTGGATGCATCTCCAAGCCATATTTTCGTTTTCGGGGGTGAGTCAGGGTAGCAATTTCGGTCCATTAGACTTCACTCTGATGGTCAATGATCTCCCGGAAGTCGTAAGGGAGGCGAAGTGTTTGCTAATCGCGGACGACCTCAAGTTGTTCCTGTCGGTAACAAATACTTTGGACTGTGAACGGCTTCAACAGGATATTGATAGGGTGGTGCAGTGGAGTGTAGATAATAAGTTAGGTTTTAACGTCTCCAAATGCGGTATAATGTCCTACACTCGCGCGCGTGACCCTCTGCTGTATCAGTATGAGATGGAAGCCGCGGTCATGTCACATGTCACGCATGTGCGAGACCTGGGGGTAGAAATGGTTCCGGAATTAACGTTTCGTGAGCACATCTTGGAAATGTGCGGCAAGTTCTTCCGAAATCTGGGATTTATACTAAGACAGTGCAAAGACTTACAGAATACGGCAGTGGTTAGAATTATGTACAATGCGCTGGTACGGAGCCGTCTTGAAACGAGTGCTATCGTTTGGAACCCCCATGAGGCTAAATACAGTATCATGGTGGAAAGAATCCAAAACAAATTCACTCGTTTTTTGTTTTTGAAGCTGTACGTGGTCTAACCCTTCTTCCCCCTCATGTACCCTAGTCTCTTCGTAATAGGTATGGTAGGGTACAGCAGGCTGGCGGTGCGGAGGGACATCGCTCTGTGTAGCGAGTAGAGAGTAGAGTAGAGTGTGGTGGTACTCTTCTTCAAGAAGGGCGATAATGCCCGGCTGAAGAACTTTAGGCCCATCTCGCTTCTTAGCCATGTTTACAAGTTGTTTTCAAGAGTCATCACGAATCGTCTCGCGCGCAGGTTTGACGATTTCCAGCCTCCCGAACAAGCCGGATTCCGAAAAGGCTTTAGCACCGTAGACCACATACATACGCTGCGGCAGGTTATACAGAAGACCGAAGAGTATAACCTGCCTCTCTGTTTAGCGTTTGTGGACTACGAGAAAGCCTTCGATTCGATCGAGACTTGGGCTGTACTGCAGTCTCTCCAACGGTGCCAGATCGACTACCGGTACATTGAGGTGTTAAAGTGTCTGTAAAAAAACGCCACCATGTCAGTCCGTCTTCAGGATCAGACCTCGAAACCAATCCTTCTCCAGCGCGGCGTAAGACAGGGAGACGTCATTTCTCCGAAACTGTTCACTGCTGCGCTGGAGGACGTCTGCAAGGTTCTGGACTGGAAGGGGCTTGGCATCAACGTTAATGGCGAGTACATCACTCACCTTCGGTTTGCCGACGACATAGTGGTCATGGCTGATACCATGGAGAGCCTCAGTAAAATGTTCGATGACCTTAGTAGAGCATCCGAAAGAGTGGGTCTTAAAATGAACATGGACAAAACCAAGGTCATGGTGAACGCCCATGTAACACCCACTCCTATCAAGATCGGAGACTCTATACTCGAAGTTGTAGACGATTATGTTTACTTGGGACAAACGGTCCAGTTGGGTAGGTCCAACTTCGAGAAAGAGGTCAACCGTCGAATCCGACTCGGCTGGGCGGCGTTCGGGAAGTTGCGTGGTATCTTCTCGTCCAATCTACCGCAGTGTCTCAAGACAAAAGTCTATGACCAGTGTGTGTTGCCAGTGATCACTTATGGGACCGAGACGTGGTCGCTCACAATGGGCCTTATCAGAAAGCTTAAAGTCACCCAAAGGGCAATGGAGAGGGCTATGCTCGGTATTTCCTTGCGTGATCACGTCAGAAATGATGATATCCGCAGGAGAACCAAAGTTACCGACATAGCCCGAAGAATTGCCAAACTTAAGTGGCAGTGGGACATTGCTCGCAGAACGGATGGCCGATGGGGCCGAAAAGTTCTGGAATGGCGACCGCGAACTGGAAGACGAAACGTTGGAAGGCCTCCCACTAGGTGGACCGATGACCTGGTTAAGGTTGCGGGAAGGCGCTGGATGCGAGACGCACGGGATCGGTCAATGTGGCGACGCCTGGGGGAGGCCTATGTCCAGCAGTGGACGTCTTTCGGCTGAAATGATGATGATGATGATGAACAAATAAATAAAAATAAATAAATATCGCTGGAGGGGATTGACATGCCAAAAATACCTACTGGGGCTCCAGGCTGACAATAACAAGAGGCAGAGAGTTGATAAGGGCAATAGATACAAATTCACTCAATATACTGTCAACATGGGATCCAACCTACTGGCCAACTGATCCCAATAAAACACCCGACCTCATCGATTTTTTCATCATCAAAGTCAGGCCTATATACAAAAGTTGAATCAAGTTTAGACGGCAACTCTGATATACAATAATTTGGAATGAGCCTCGAGAGACGTTTTATAATCGTAAAACTGACTGGGACTCATTTCAGAACTACATAACAGAAAATGCCAACTTGCACATACCCCTCAAAACAGAGGAAGATTTAGAAAATACTGCTTGGTTTACAACTAACCTGACCCAAAAATCTGCTTGGTTGTCTACTCCAAGCATGAAATACAGTCCGCAGCAACAAGATAGTACACTGGAGATACTGGAGATGATTGCTGCAAAACGGAGACTGAGACGTCAATGGCAAACAAGTAGGAACAAGGGCATGCAATATCGCAAGGTTCTCAATTCCGGAACTGAGTTCCAATACTGGAGACCTAATTCCGGAATTCCGGAACTGGTAACTTGTTTCAAATTAAACAAGATTGATAATTATATCAGTCTTTTATTAGTTTTTAGTGAGCAATTAAACATATTTGGCCATCTTTGACCCTTATTACTCTAATTAAACATTTTAAACCATAGAATCTTCTTGTCGTTATCTTCTTGTCGCTGGCACAATAGTCTTTCAAATTTGTCTGGCCTCAAACATAGCCACCTCCACAACGTCATCTCATCATCTGTGGTAGCTCATAGATCACCGTATGTTTTGAGGCACAGAGGAAGGGGCAGGAGGTGGAGCATGCACCACATGCACATACTGCCGCTGTTCCGTCGAGTTAGCCCCATTTTTCGAGATTGGAGTTACACCTTTCTACCTTCCATGTAGACCACGGAAGGTTAGATTCTGCGGGAAGATGCTCGCTTGGAGGTAAATAATGTGTTGGTGGGGAAAAGTATTTTGCCACAGTCTGCAGCGGGCGTCGGCTGGGTCTCCTGACACGAACCACCGTTTTCAGGAAGCTGTGTCTGCTTTTCAGCCGTTGCATCGTCGGTAGTTGTGCACCGAATAGTGGGTGTCTGGTGTCACTCACCTGCTTATGTTTCTTAACTGCACTCGCAACTTCCCTTCGGTTGTGTGGAGCTGCTATCCCGGCTGTGGGGTATAGGGCGCTGACCAGGGTTGGTTTGAGGCAGCCGGTAATTGTACGGCATGTGTCGTAAAGAGCAACATCTACTGCCTTGGCTTGGGCGTAACGGTGCCACACTGGACATGCATATTCACCAGCCGAGAAGCAGAGTGCTAGGCCAGTAGTAGTTGGTTGATGTTGGGCGTCTGAGTAAATTGTTGCGGGACCCGATTTATCACCCAATAGAATGTAACATTAATAACACACACCAGTGATCACCTACGGGGCCGAGACGTAGTCGCTCACAATGGACCTTATCAGAAAGCTTGAAGTCACCCAAAGGGCAATGGAGAGGGCTATGCTCGGAGTTTTCTTGCGTGATTGCATCAGAAATGTAGAGATCCGCAAGAGAACCAGTGTTACCGACATAGCTTGAAGAATTGCCAAACGCTAGTGGGCAGGGCACATTGCTCGCAGAACGGATGGCCGAAGGGGCAGAATAGTTCTGAAGTGGCGACCGCGAACCAGAAGACGTTGCGTTTGAAGGTCTGCCACCAGGTGGACCGATGACCTGGTGAAAGTTGTGAGGATCCGCTGGATGCGGGACGCACGGGACCGGTCAGTGTGGGAACGCTTGGGGGATGCCCATTTCCAGCAGTGGACGTCTTTCGGCTGATATGATGTATCACGTGTTATGTATATTTCATACCACATATTCAAATTCAAATTCAAATTTCTTTATTGTTTGTCACAGGTGTAAAAGCAGTTATTATCATAATATATATATAGATCGCTGCAACATACCCACAGGGCGTACAATATTTAATAGTCATTTAAGATCTATTCTATCATTATTCATGTTAAAGTACATTATCATTAGTTATTATTATTATACTATTCAAAGTGAAAGAATAAAAATTACATTTAATATTATTACTTATGTCAAAAAATATAATAGCATTATAAATTAATATTTCAAAACGTCGTGTCAAGAATACAATAATTTCTTAACAAAAACTCATTCATATCTCATTAATTAATATGTCAAAACTCATGTCAAAATTACATTATAATTCATTCATGTTACACTATTGTCAAAAATACATTGTAATTCATTAAATATCGTCAATATACATTATACAGTCCACAGTCAGATTTAAATTCAACAGTCACATACACTTTTTATCATTGTTTTAAGGTCAACATTTCATCATTTAAAAATTCATTGATCGAGTAGTATGCTTTACTTATTAAGAATACTTTGAGTTTATTTTTGAAAATATTCAGTCTATCGATGTCTTTTATACAATTTGGTAATCTGTTATAAATTTTTGTCCCTATCCCAAATATACTCGTCTTGAATTTATCTGTTCTACATCTAATGAGACTCAACAAATTTTTATGTCGTGCACTTCTATTACTTTATTCTTAATGTTTCATAATTACTAATATCGCGTTTTATCATCACTGCAGCCTCATAAATATACATTGAAGGGAAAGTTAAAATTCTTAATTTAGTAAACAGTGCTCTACATGTATCAGTTTGTTTAAGTCCACATATACTCCTAATGCATTTTTTTTGGGCTTTAAACGCATATTCTCTGTTGGGAGAATTACCCCAAAAAAGAACACCATATTTGAGAGTAGAACCCACATATGCATGGTAAGCGCTTAGTAATGCACTTTCGTGTACAACTTTTCTTAGCATATAGAGAGCATAGGAAGATTGATTCAATTTTTTGCAGATATGATCGATTTGCATTTTCCAGTTGAGCCCAGAGTCAATGTGAAAGCCTAGAAATTTTGTGTTATTAACTTCTTTTAATGTTTCGTTTTCATAGTTAATGTGAATTTTTGTTGCTTTTGAGTTTTTATTTTTGAAAGTCATGTAACTTGTTTTTGACATAGACTCCTTCCAGTCTTAACATTTTCATAAAATAAATAATAATCAAAATATCAAACATTTATGAATACCGGAATACCGGTATTCCGGAATTACTCCTATCAATTCCGGAATTGAATTATATGATTTTTTTTTACGGAATGCCGGAATTACGAAACGCCGGTATTCCGGAATGCATGCCCTAGTAGGAACAAACATGATAAATGGGCTCTAAACAAAGCACAAAAGAAACTAAAGCAAATGCTAACAGAAAATGAAAATGCCACTCTTCAAGACAAACTGAAGACATTATCACCTCTTAAAGTAGATGACTACTCCCTGTGAAAAATCACAAAGACGCTAAAACGGCCACAAGATCACATGCCTCCGATGAAACAACCAAATGGTAACTGGGCGAGGAAACCTGGGGAAAAGCCGAGATCTTTGCCGAATTCTTGACAAATGTATTCAAGCCAAATCAACCCGACACCATGTACCCAGAAGAAGAAATTGACGAAATCCTTGACAGCGATCAGCAAATGTCCCTACTGCTACGACTGTGTACCCCAAAAGAGTTATGGAAATCTATCGGCAACCTGAAGAAGAAAAAGATACCAGGTTTTGATCTGATTACAGCAGAAGTACTGAATCATCTACCGAGAAAAGGAATTTTTCTGGTTACTATTCTCTTCAACGCAGTGTTGAGACTACATTATTTCCCACGCATCTGGAAAATCTCAATCATAAATATGGTAGCAAACCTCCTGCTGAAGTTTCTTCATAAAGACCAATAAGTCTTCTTCCGATATTGTCTAAGCTGTTCGAGAAAGTACTGTTACAACTATTGGCACCCATACTGGAGGAGCAAACGACCATTCAGGAATAACAATTTGGATGCCGGACACACCATGGAACGACGGAACAATTGCACAGAGTGGTTCACACAATCAGACAATCACTAGAGAATAAGGAGTATTGTTCAGGTGCTTTTCTTGACATACAACAGGCCGAGACCGACCGACCGAGTATGGCACAAGGGCCTCCTATGTTAACATACAATTTGTTTACCACACACTGCATACTTGCTGCTCAAGTCTTACCTGGAGGACCGGATGTTCCAGGTTAAGTCTGGGCACTGCCTATCTTCGCTCTACCCCATAGAAGCTGGCGTACCCCAGGGGTTAGTACTGGGTCCTGTCCTGTATACGGTTTACACTGCTGACCAACCAACCTCAAAGCAAATTGTTACCGCAACTTATGCTGACGACACTGCAGTAATAACCTGTGATAAAAACCCTATCATCGCATCCACAAAACTCCAAGAACACTTTGATGTTATTGGATCATGGTTGTAAAAGTGGAGAATCTGGGCCAGTGCTGCCAAGTCTGTTTACATTACCTTCGCTCTAAGAAGAGTAGAGTGCCCAACAGTTACACTTGATGAAAATGTCCTTCCACAGAAATGTACGGTCAAATACCTAGGCATGCACATTGACAGAAGACTTACCTGGCGCGATCACATTAAGGCCGAAAGGGATCAAGTAAATAGAAAACTTTGAGAAATCTACTGGCTTTGGGGCAGGCAGTCATCTCTTAGCTTGGAAAACAAATGATTGATCTACAAATGCGTCCTAAGACCCATATGGACTTATGGTATAGAACTCTGGGGTTCGGCAAGCCACTCAAACATGGAAATACTACAACGCTTCCAAAACAAAACATTAAAAATTATGAGCTGCGCTTCTTGGTTCACAAAGAACATAGAAGTACATGATTACCTACATATCGCCACTATTAAAGAAGTTGTAGAGACGTCCTACAAGTCTTATAAGCAAAGACTCCAGCAACACAAAAATGAACTCGCTGTGGCACTACTGAAGTCCTTGAACTCTACTTACAGACTTAAAAGAAAACGAATAGCGTCAATCTAATATCACTGATGCCTAACGAAATGACGCATCGCAGGATGTGAAGAATCTCAAACTGTTAAATGAAGAAACAATCAATCTGATTAAAGCCCAGAGGCTGATTGCAGATGTAAAATAGGAAAATAAAATAAAAATAAGCATTACATGCTTGTTTTTTCCTTGCGAATGTGTTGAAAAACGTCGTATGAAACTCGTGAGCTTGCTCATTACACGCTCGGCTGAATTATGTCCTCGCCTACGGCTCGGGCTGCAACCCACAGCCTCGTGTGTAATGAGGAACTTAGCTCAGTTGTTTCATAATATACTATTACGCGCAGAGTGTATGGGTGCAGTTCAATTGAGAGTAACTGGTAGCATTGTAGTTCAAGAAGAGCTACGCTGCAATTATATACACAAGGTTAGACAGAAATTGCAATACAATAATTCACTAGTTTGGAAGTAGGAAAAAAATAACTAGTAGCTCTCGGCGTCCTAAACTTAAGGGCGAAAATACACGAGCCTGTAACTTGCATGGAATGTACTTATATAATTACTTCAGTTTGCTGAAAGTCAGAATGGCATGCAAGTTACTTGCACATCATCATCATCATCATTTCAGCCGAAAGACGTCCACTGCTGGACATAGGCCTCCCCCAGGCGTCGCCACATTGACCGATCCCGTGCGTCTCGCATCCAGCGCCTTCCCGCAACCTTAACCAGGTCATCGGTCCACCTAGTGGGAGGCCTTCCAACGTATCGTCTTCCAGTTCGCGGTCGCCACTCCAGAACTTTTCGGCCCCATCGGCCATCCGTTCTGCGAGCAATGTGCCCTGCCCACTGCCACTTAAGTTTGGCAATTCTTCGGGCTATGTCGGTAACTTTGGTTCTCCTGCGGATATCATCATTTCTGACGTGATCACGCAAGGAAATTCCGAGCATAGCCCTCTCCATTGCCCTTTGGGTGACTTTAAGCTTTCTGATAAGGCCCATTGTGAGCGACCACGTCTCGGTCCCATAGGTGATCACTGGCAACACACACTGGTCATAGACTTTTGTCTTGAGACACTGCGGTAAATTGGACGAGAAGATACCACGCAACTTCCCGAACGCCGCCCAGCCGAGTCGGATTCGACGGTTGACCTCTTTCTCGAAGTTGGACCTACCCAACTGGACCGTTTGTCCCAGGTAAACATAATCGTCTACAACTTCAAGTGTAGAGTCTCCGATCTTGATAGGAGTGGGTGTTACATGGGCGTTTATCATGACCTTGGTTTTGTCCATGTTCATTTTAAGACCCACTCTTTCGGAAGCTCTACTAAGGTCATCGAGCATTTTACTGAGGCTCTCCATGGTCTCAGCCATGATCACTATGTCGTCGGCAAACCGAAGGTGAGTGATGTACTCGCCATTAACGTTGATGCCAAGCCCCTTCCAGTCCAGAACCTTGAAGACGTCCTCCAGCGCAGCAGTGAACAGTTTCGGAGAAATTACGTCTCCCTGTCTTACGAGAAGGATGGGTTTCGAGGTCTGATCCTGAAGACGGACTGACATGGTGGCGTTTTTGTACAGACACTTCAACACCTCAATGTACCGGTAGTCGATCTGGCACCGTTGGAGAGACTGCAGTACAGCCCAAGTCTCGATCGAATCGAAGGCTTTCTCGTAGTCCACAAACGCTAAACAGAGAGGCAAGTTATACTCTTCGGTCTTCTGTATAACCTGCCGCAGCGTATGTATGTGGTCTACGGTGCTAAAGCCTTTTCGGAATCCGGCTTGTTCGGGAGGCTGGAAATCGTCAAACCTGCGCGCGAGACGATTCGTGATGACTCTTGAAAACAACTTGTAAACATGACTAAGAAGCGAGATGGGCCTATAGTTCTTCAGCCGGGCATTGTCGCCCTTCTTGAAGAAGAGTACCACCACACCCCTGCACCATGCCTGTGGCGTTTTGCCCTCGAGTATGACGGAATCAAAAAGCTTCTGAAGGGCTTTGAGGACCGGTTTTCCACCCGCCTTCAGGAGTTCAGCCGTGATTCCGTCATCACCCGGCGCCTTGTTGTTTTTAAGCTGTTTCAGAGCCATCCTAATCTCGTACAGGCTGACGTCCGGGATATCTTCGGTATAGTGTCGGGTCAATCTAGCTCTTGGGTCGTTTGCTAGATTCGCAACGGGTTTACTGGTTGACGTGTACAACTGCCCATAGAAACTCTCGATCTCCCTCAGAAGCTCCGGTTTGGCGGATACAATCCTGCCATCATCGGTCTTCAGTTTCGTGAGCTGGCTCTGCCCAATAGACAGATCCCTTGAAAACACCTTGGAGCCTTTATTTCGCTCAATCGCGTCTTTAACACGCTCGGTATTAAAGCGGCGGAGGTCTCTTTTCAAGGATTTAGAGATCTGTCTATTGATCCGCCGGTATTTGCACGCCTCATCTGAAGACTGCAGGATCATCTCACGCCTCTCCTTCATAAGCTTGAGGGTATGATCAGAGAGCTTTTTGTTTCTATCTGTACGACGGGTCTTGAAAAACTTAGACCCGACCGTATGGACAGCTTCCACGAACCCGTCGCTGTATTCGTCCACGGAGCTCCCCAGGCACTCGAAACGATTCTGGAGTTCGAGCTGAAAGCTCTCGGGGTTTTGGACCTGGACCTGTGCTGGACGGAGCGTGGACTTCATCAGTCGAGACCTTTCAAGCTTAATATTAATGTTCAATGTGCCTCTTACCATGCGGTGATCGCTCCCGGTTTTTACCGAATTGATCACAGAGACATCAATGAACATTTGCTTCTTGGTTGACATGATGAAGTCGATCTCATTTTTTGTTGCACCATCGGGGCTCTGCCAGGTCCACTTCCTGTGTTCACGCTTTTTGAAGAAGGAGTTCATCATATAGAGGCCCTCCTTCTCCATAAAACTGGCCAGTAGGTGACCCCGGTGGTTCCGTCGTCGTCCAACTCCAAATTGCCCCACTTGCAGCTCATCCTCGTCTCGTTTGCCCAGTTTCGCGTTGAAGTCCCCCATGACAACGGTGAAGTGAGTTTTGAAACCATGCATGGCTCTGGAGATATCCTCATACATGGTCTCTACCTCGTCGTCGGGGTGTGCCGAGGTTGGGGCGTAGACCTGTATGACCTTCAGCGAATATCTAGAGGATATTCTGAATATAAGGTACGCCACCCTGGTCGACACACTCTCGATCTTCACCACGTTGTTCACAAGGGACCTGTGGACGATAAACCCGACACCACTTTGGGACTGCCGGTCACCCTCTCGGAAATAGAGCAGGTTACCGGATTTGAGGATTATCGAGTCCTCCCCCTCTCTTCGGACTTCAGATAACCCTATAATGCTCCATCGCAACCTGCTCAATTCCTCTTCGAGCTCGGTGATCTTCTCGTCGGTCCGAAGTGTGCGCGTGTTGTACGTTGCCAGGTCCAGTCGTCGGTGATTGTTGGGGTAGCCGGATCTCGTCCGGAGATTCTTAGCACCCCTTGCCATGCCGTAACCTCGACCTCTACCGTAGTCGAGGGTAGGCGGGCTGCCGGGCACTAGGGGCCATTTTTTATTTGTGCTATTCATAGGGGGGGTTTTGCCATAATCGCCACGCTTGGCAGGCGGATTGGCGATCGCAGTATGGTTGTTATAGGAGCACAGAGAACGCTGCTGCCCATTCTCTGGTTTGTCCCTTAGTCGCCTTTTACGACACCCACGGGAAGACATGGGATGGTGAAATTCTTAACGTCCGGCACCATACGGAACCATTTACCGTTACTTGCACACTTTTATACAATTTATAGGCATGTGTGATTTTCGCCTTTGAAACAAAAGAATGATGTCCTATTTGAACCTTTCGCAGCTATTTGTATAATCACTGTAAAATAATTCCGAATGACATTTCTATGTAAATACTTGGTTACACCAAACGAAGGGTCGCTGGACCGACAACCGCCAAATGTTGCCATTCTTGTACATTACATACATCGACGACTGCTTGACACTACTCAACTGGTTAAAAGGCTCTCCAATCACCATTTCATTTAATCCTTTGTTATTCTCATCCCGATGTTACCAGCTACCCTGCAAGGATCCTTAATCACATTTATCCTGAGTGCGTTCTACCTAAACATCACAATAACCACAACAACAACACAAAATGACAACAACATACAGTAAAGCGATTCGTCTGTAAAACTGTACATAGCATATTATTGACCTCCACCACATACCACATGGTGCACTAAAGAAAAGACGCATATCCTACGGAATTTGAAGCACCGCGTCGCTTCGAATCGACTTTCGTTGCCTTAGTTAACGGCACGAACTATTTTGTGCGCGGGGTTAAAATGCATGCTAACTTTCGTGCCGTCGACTAGGGGAACCTTAAGGTTACACTAGTCGAAAATTCTTCCATATAAACGTAGTCTAGCGATTACTTCACTGTTTGACGATGTACGTTCAAAATAAAAAATTATATCAATTTGTCTCATCATTATTTAGCCCTGTGTGGAAACAAAAAAGTAAAAAAAAACATATTTGAAAGTTATGAGCGTCGAAAGTTCCATATTTAACGCATCTCGCAACACTAATTTTAACGCATCTTTGGGCGGAAATAAATAACATAAGAAGAACGAAAATTGCAAAACGGGACACAGTATCTCCATACAGATAGATTAGTAATTCAACAAAGCCAATAATTTAAATTTGAAAATATACATGTAGCCGTTTTTTCATGATATCTAGACTCCCAAAGGCCTGTTTACAAAATTTCGCGCTAAATCATCCCATTTCGATACAAATTTGCAAAAGTGCGAACATGTGTAGTGCGTAGTACGCGAACTAGCTTCTTACTGCTCAAAACAGCATCTAAATCTTTCGCACGTGTTGTCGGTTGAGATAGCATGCATTTTAACCTCGCGCAGAAAATAGTTCGTGCCGTCGACTAGGGGAACCTTAAGAGAAAATATGGGCAGAGAGCGCCGAATAAACCTTAGTTAAAGTCATAATTGGAGGTTTGGCACTCGTCTATTTCCTCCTCCAATATTGGACCAATTTAAAAGATATTCCATAAACTGGCAAAGTAAGATATGTAGATATTATGCCCCTATGTTTTTACATTTGTAGTATAAATTTGTACACTAAGACTCTGTTGACAGTGCAATTTCGAGCATTTTTTGAGGGTTCTAGTGCTTCTAAACATAATTTAAAATCAAAAAGGAAAATATAGGAGCCTAGTATATATCTTTCATTTTTAACCCCCGTCGGAAAAAGAGGGGTGTTATAAGTTTCACGTGTGTTGCTGTGTATCTGTGTAACGAATGAACCGATTTTGATTTAGTTTAAGTTTGTCGAGAGTGTTCTTAGCTATGTTTGAATAAAATCGGTTCAGCCGTTCAAAAGTTATGCGTGTTTTACTGTTTCAATCGGGGTGTTTACAAAAGATAATTGTGTCGGGGGTTTTTAAATTTTAAAATTTTACTTGTTGGTTTATGGAATATCTTTTGAATTGGTCCAATATTAGAGGAGGAAATACGCGAGCCCCAAAACTCTAATTATGACTGTTTACTTAAAGAGATCCGCAATAGAACCAGGGTTACCGACATAGCCCGAAGAATTGCCAAACTTAAGTGGCAGTGGGCAGGGCACATTGCTCGCAGAACGGATGGCCGATGGGGCAGAAAAGTTCTGGAGTGGCGACCGCGAACCGGAAGACGATGCGTTGGAAGGCCTCCCACCAGGTGGACCGATGACCTGGTGAAGGTTGCGGGGATTCGCTGGATGCGGGACGCACGGGACCGGTCAATGTGGCGACACTTGGGGGAGGCCTAAGTCCAGCAGTGGACGTCTTTCGGCTGATATGATGATGATGATGACTTAGGAAATTCAGTGGCGCTCTCTGCCCATATTTCCTCTTAAATTGTGGAGATAGAGATCAAAATGCTATGTACATTTTAGAGCGACGCGCCGCATACCTTACCTACCGAAGCCACAATGACATGTTTCTTTAGAAACATCTTTCGTAAAAGAATGTATCTAATAAACAGTTCAGTAGTGGGTAGTTAATATCAAGGATTCGTTTTAAAAGGCGGAACCCTTATAGCTCCATCATGTCATGATATTAGTTACAATCCGTTTTCAAAAGTAAAGTCAGAAGAGTGACGTCAATTGTGTGAGGTTATGGCATGGAATATTTACGCGTGACTGTGAGGAAAACTTTCTAATTAAGTAAATAATAGTATTGGACTTATTTCAAATTGTTAAGGATGTTTCACACTGCAAGATAAAAAAACGCACGGCACTTATGTGCAAAACCAGCAGCTTAATTGCAGTTTAATTTAGGCTGCAGTTTACGCACACAAGTTTTAACCGAAAGTAGCCCGAAACCTATCGAATAGGTTTAAGACGGTACCCTGACCAAAAAATCGGCATGAGATATGAGCATTCCTATTGGTCTAGCGGCACTGGTGGCGCTTGAATTACAGTAGTGAATACGCCCAGATTTTAGAATAAAATCTTTATTAAATCGAACTTTGGTCTTTTGAAAAAAATATTACTACAAAAATGTTCGTTATTAAATTATCTATTCATTATTATGTTAGTACAAAAAATAATTAATGAACACTTTACGAGGAGATGCATGCTATCAATAATTATTTCTCATTTTTATGTTTTTTTTGGAAGGAGTTTAGTGAAATATATACAACATTAAAAAAAATGAAATCTACCATTTTAGAATCAATGAAATTTAATGTATTTTTATTAATTGATATTTCTTTTTAAATAACGAATAGATTGCTTTTTTTTATATGTAATAGTCTTGTGTTTGACCACTATCTCACCTGATGTCAGATCCAGGTATATAGGATCTTGATTTGAACTACTTAGTGACATACTGGTGTCAGATTATAGTCGTGGGCGCAGAATTTGGGATACGGTAGAAAAATTTCTCCTGTAACTTCTACACAGTTTTAATTCGTTACCGAGTCAATTACTATCACTATGGTACTAAGTACCAATCTAGACCTAAAATTTAATAATAATAAATAATAATAAATTTATTCAAATTAATAAAAGCATGTTAACATAAATCAATTGAATCATTTGAGGGATACAATTATTTAACAAAACAGATAGGCGTTGCGACCAGCACCCTTGCTAAGCTATAAAATAACTCGTATTAAGGGCAGTGGTACAAGCTCATACACAAAAATTTAACTTTTTAATAAATTGCAGGTAGAGCAAGCATTTGAAGAATATAAAGTATAAAGTAAAGTAAAGTAGGTAGTATAAAGGAAACACTGAGTAGTTCCCAGGCCAATATGTTGTCACGGCCATGTCCGAACGATCACTGTCGCTCCACACCCCCCGAAATGTAACTGATAAAAAACCGACAGCACGAAAAACGCTTTGCGTTTTGCTCGGGGTACCGCCTACAAAGGAGCCCTCTACGACTACTCGATAACTCCGGGTAGACTACAAACTCGCAAGAGCTTCTTGCAAACTACACAGAAAAAAACGTGCTCGCCGGCCCAAACTGTACGATTAACAATGTATGCGTGTATGCAAAACGAAAAGAAGAAGGTGTACGGGGATGATTGTAGGCACACCCTACGTGGTGTCCACAGCTGGGATACAGACCTTTTCTTGAAGTTGTTCACCACACGAGCCCAGTGCGGGTTGCTGGATTTCTTCGATGTTTTGGTTAATGTCTGGTTTGGCGTATGGTACATTGCATCATGTAAGTTAGCCTTTACTGTTATCAAGGTATTATTCAACATTTGCCAACTGTCAGAATATTATCAGAAGCGAGCTCTGGACTGAGGCGCGAACAATGAACGCTTCATCTCAAACAGGAGCTCTCGTAATCGCCCTACAAACACAAACAATTTGTACTATGATGTGTAACCGATAAAATCTATATTACTTACACAGCATACATTATAACAGCTCTTATTCCCTGAACCATAAAGTCTGTTTTTATTTTAGTACATCCTTTTGGAAATGTTATCGAAGAACAAAAAGGTACAGTTATTTATAGATGAAAGTGTGGTATATAATGTGCAAGGCGATTGTTTTACCCAGTTTTCCAATATACTTAGAATACATCAAGATGGTCGGTGATGCCAAACGTATCTCGTTGGAGAATATTTTGAGTGAGAAGCAAGTGCATCATATTGTAAAGCAGGCGATTGGGGTGGATGTGTGGTCGCTGAAAGAATGTGACGTCAGAGCGGCCACGGATGGGCTGGCTGGTTTCCTCGGAGACCACATGAGGGCCACCCTGCAAGTGTCAGTGGACGGAGAAGTGGAGAGCATCCATCTCTTCATTAAGTGTATTCCGATGAGCAACCAGCCCAAAGCGGAGTTCATCGATAACAACAAATATTTTAAGAGGGAACGGTATATGTTCCAAGTGCTGGATGAGATTCGGGATGACAATGGTAAATAGATTTGTTTATTTTAACCAACTTTCCAAAAAGTAGAAGGTTGTAAAGACAGTATAATGTTGGTTTTAGAAGAATAGATTTAAAGGTTTGCTCAATACAATCTGTCATAGAAACTTATTCCAAAAGTTATTATCAAGTGGATTTGAGATCAAATCTTGCCCTCTTAAAGTAAATTCAATTGTTTCTTTCTAATGTTCTTTGGAATTTCAGTACCTAAATATAAAAATGAGTACTTAGAGATTACGTATCTAAGACTAAACTAACCAAATATCTCTCAAAAATCTTAAAATAAACACAAATATTGCTATTGATAAAATATTCGTAATTCTTACTTTATTCACTTATCTTCAATGTGTTTTCATGTCATTGCCTCCAGATCCCAACCCATGGTGTCCAAAAGCCTACGTCTACACTGACTCAATGATCGTGATGCCAGACCTGGCGGTAGAAGGCTATGCATCTCGTCACTACCTTCATACCCTGGATTACCAGCACGAGATGTTCGGAGTCACCACCATCGCGCGCTTCCACGCAGCATTCACCAACTTCGAGACAAACAAGACCATTGCTAACAACCGTCCGTACAACAGCAATGAGGAATGTGGAAGACTGCTAGATGAGCCAGCCTTCTGCGACTCTCCATTCCTAAAAGCCTGCGCAAAATTAACTGCGAACTTCATCAAAGCTTACTCCTCCAAGTCATACCGGAACTTGCCAGATTTGGAGCAGAAACTTGCGAAGCAGTATTTAGTAGCGAGTGATACAGTAAAGGAGTACAAGGGGACTCTCAACGTCCTGATACACAAGGATCTCTGGGTGAATAACTTGATGTTTAAGTATGATAACAACGTTCTCACCAACGCTATGATTGTTGACTTCCAGTTGATCAGGTATACACCGCCTGCTTTTGATCTGATGACGTTCATGTACTTGACTACATCCAGAAGCTTCAGAGTAAAGCATGAGAAAGAAATATACGACCAATATTTTGATGTCTTCAGTGCTAATTTGAGCGAAGATTCTAAGCAAAGAATGGCGGGCCTAGGTTACGATAAGGAAAGTTTCTTGTACTGGTGCGAGCAAGGTCGTATGTTTGGAGTTTTGGAGCCGGCAGCTATCCTACCGTTCATACTGATGCACCCGAAGGCTGCGCAGACGACATTCGACGACCCAGAGACGTACGAAAAGTATGTGAACGAGGATCGGACAGAGCCGGTACTTGCGTACGCGCAAAAGTGCGGCGTGTACCGCGAGCGACTGCTGGAGATCTCCGAGGAGTTTGTCGAGCGATATATATTGAATGAACTGTGATTTAATGTATTTTGAACTACCTCAAGCCTTATACGTGGGACACTCAGAAAGTTTTGCGAAACTAAAAAAAATTGTTCTATACGTACATATATTTTTATTAAATCTTTTCAAAGTACTTTCCACCAGCCTCTATACAAAGATTCATGCGCCTAAACCAGTTTTCAAAACACTTTTTCCAGTCCGCCGCAGACACCTCGTTTACAGCCTGCTCGAACGCAGCCAGCGCATCTTCCGGCGACGAAAATTGTATCCCTTTGAGCTGATTTTTTATTTTTGGGAATAAAAAGAAGTCACACGGTGCTAGATCAGGGCTGTAAGGAGGGTGACCCAGGAGTTTGACTGGCGTGCTGTCCAGGAAGTCCCTCGTTTTGAGTGCGGTGTGCGCAGGTGCATTGTCGTGGTGGAGCAGTAGCCCGCGGAGCCCTGTGTTTGGTCGCTTGTTGCTTATAACAGAGAAAACTTCTGGCAAACATTTGGTAGTATACCATTCGGCATTAATGCTTCTTTGATCCCGTAAGGGAATTGATACCAAGTGGCCAGTCAAATTAAAAAAGCTAGCGATCAAAATCTTACCCCCGCTTCTAGATCGCTTCACTTTGGTAGGCGTTGGCTCATTTTGAAACACCCAAACAGTCGACTGGCGCTTGGTTTCTGGGTCGTATTGATAAATCCAGGACTCATCACCTGTAACGATGTCGTAAACACGCCGAGACGAGCCTGCTTCAAATTTGTTAAGCATATCACGGCACCATTCCACCCGGGCCTGCTTCTGAGCATCGGTGAGGTTGTGCGGCACCCAGCGTGATACTATCCTCCTCACGCGAAGATGGCTGTGTAGAATCTCGTGAACGCTTCCCGATCCAATCTTCAATATGTGTTGAATCTCCTGATATGTAATTCGCCTATTGTCTTGGATTAAATTTTTCACTGCTAGCACGTTTTCTTCGGTAACAGCCGTCAAAGGGCGACCGCTTCTTTCGTCATCCCCCAAAGTTGGTCGACCGCGCTTGAATTCGTTATACCAACGATACACGGTTGCCTTGGAAGGGCCTTCATCCATGAATGCCATTTGAAGTCTATCGTACGATTCATCCGGTTTCAGGCGACACTTGAAATCGTATAAAATCATAGCTCTAAAATGTTCCCGGCGCAGATCCATATTTCAGTGAGACACAATACTTTGAATTAACTCGCAAAAAATGTGGAGGGAAATTTTGAAATTGGAACTTACTTATTTTTACTTATAAATAATCATATTTTCGAAAAACATTATAACTGGCCAGTCTCCCATATATAAAAACTTTTTTTCGCAATACTTTCTGAGGGGCCTGGTATATAGAACTTTTGACCATATGATGAGTTCACAGACACACAGACACAACACACACAGACACACAGATTCCTAATTCAGTTCTCCATAGAACATTTGAATTAAGAATCCGCTAGTCACTGCTCAAACTAATTATATAGTCTAAGATCCCGTTATAAAACGACCTTCACCGAGATGCTTATTTAATGAAACTTATTTTATATTTAATTTAATATGTCAATAAATATAATCCATATGGGTTGCCTAGCAAATTTCAGTCCAGAGTATGTTTAATTAATAATTAAAAAATATATTTTTTTTAAACATTTCACCGGTATGATTATTAGATAAATTCTATACCAATCGAAAGTATGAAGCCCATGGAATATGCAAACGTTAGGTTGCCTATTCTTTTCCGGTCACAACTATCGGGTTGCCAGGTATAAACAGGTAAATCTGTACTAGCATTTTGCAACGGTCTGTTTATTGAATTAAATTTAAATGAAATTAAAGATTATTTTATTCTGAACACGGTGGTATAGGGTTGCCTGCGAAAAATCAGTCCAGAATTGCGGTTGTCGAATTTTAAAAAGTAAAATATTGCTCCGAGTGAATGTGTGCGACTACGACGACGAAGAGGACACAGCATAGCAGCTGTTTAAAGTCCGCCCACTTAAAGAAAGAGAGTGCGCATGCTTTTTGGGCTTGGAAAAGAAAAGGATAGAGATAGACTCGTATATACTATGCATCATTTTGGAGTAGTTTATTATTTAAATAGATAAATAGTTTTTTTTTTTATAAAAATAAATCTATAAATGTAAACAGAGAAATTGAAATCAATTGAAACTATTGGAAAAAATTCAAAACCCATAAAAGTAAATTGTTTTAATCAACCCAGTCTTGCAAATTTTATTTTTAATGTAAGAAGACAAAATAAAAAAACAACAATTAAAAAATTACTTCTATTTATTGTAAAAATTAAAAATACAAAAAAAAAAAAAAAAACAGAATCCGAGTCATCGGACATAAGACTACGATCTTCAACTTCTGAATCTTCTTCGTCATCACTCTCTGTTTCACTTTTTTCATCTAGCATGTCATCATGTCTTCTATCTTTAAAGGTGTAAGATCTCCAATGAATCCTACTGGTTTTAAATATTCATCTAAGAACCATCCGCAGTTCTCAGGCTCAAGTTTCACGCATATTGGATCCGTTGCATTAAGCCACATGGAATTTACGAAAATAGTTCGTAAAATTTTCTGAGTAATGATATCCAGCATGGTGGTATGGAGTTGGAGTCGAAGCCTCGTGATAAGAATAGTTGATTGAAAACATCCTCATAAATTGTTACAAAAAAAAGGAAATCAGATCATTTTCTTGTTTAATTTATAAATTACCGTTTTGAAGTAAATTACAAAAAAATTATGTGTGTCGAAAATTAACAAAACCATAGGTGAATTTTACTAACAATTATTTAAACATGAAAAAAATATAGAAGATGTATTAGCTAAGATAATTTTAAAGATTCAATTATTATGTACTTACTGTATATTCAGCACTAAAATTAAGAAATTATTCGTTATATTTTTTATTCAAAACGGTCACTTTTTTGTAGCACGTGGTATGATAACCTACAAATTGAAGAGACGCACTGGGTAGCTCAACAAAATTGTATTTAAAGTGTTTTTTTTTACGAAAAGCTAACTTTAATACACAGTTTTTAAAAGTTTCAAATCAATTATTTCATCATCCGATCCACACAAAAAACACTTTTTTGCCATTTTTTCCAACAATAAATAGTAGCACGTTTTTCAATTGTATTTATAGCGACACTCTACTCCAAAATGATGCATAGTATATACGAGTCTATCGCTATCCTTTTATTTAATAAGCCCAAATAGCATGCGCACTCTCTTTCTTTAAACGGGCGGACTTTAAACAGCTGCTATGCTGTGTCCTCTTCTATCGCATGGGATGGTCGGTTGGGACCTCTCAGTCGCACACATTCACTCGGAGCAATATTTTACTTTTTTAAATTAGACAACCGCAATTCTGGACTGATTTTTCGCAGCCAACCCTATACCACCGTGTTCAGAATAAAATAATCTTTAATTTAATTTAAATTTAATTCAATAAACAGACCGTTGCAAAATGCTAGTACAGATTTACCTGTTTATACCTGGCAACCCGATAGTTGTGACCGGAAAAGAATAGGCAACCTAAAGTTTGCATATTCTATGGGCTTCATACTTTCGATTGGTATAGAATTTATCTAATAATCATACCGGTGAAATCTTTAAAAAAATATTTTCTTTTAATTATTAATTAAACATACTCTGGACTGAAATTTGCTAGGCAACCCATATGGATTATATTTATTGACATATTAAATTAAATATAAAATACGTTTCATTAAATAAGCATCTCGGTGAAGGTCGTTTTATAACGGGATCTTATACTAATATGGTTTATAGTTTTAAGGCTGCTTATGATTATCCCTGGCTTGGAATTGGATTACCCTTAGCCCGTACTACACATCTACTTCTTATCGTAAATAAAAAGTGGAGCGAATTATTATAAATCGTTGTTTATTAATGAAAAGCTCTTTTATATTCTCAAGAAAATAGTAACTATTTTTTGCCTGCTCAATAAATTGGTATACAAGTATGTTTAATTCTATTTCAACGGCTCTGACTCTGGCTCACTGACAAAAATAAGTTTAAAACTCAAATAATATCATTGTCGAAACATTAACATCCTTGTAAAACGAACAAACAGCCCAATAAGACTAGCACCTCTATAATATAAATCAAGATTATGTATACTGTCATTCTGGTTGCAGGTCATGAGCTGATTAACTAAGTATGTTCATAGTTGAAGTGAGAAGCTTTTTATGTACCAAGTTCAAAAAAATACCTCAGCTATGCGAATTAAGCAAACTTAACTAGCTTAGCTATTGGTCTGCAACCGGGGTGGTGGTGACTAGTGGTGAGAGGTGATGCAAGTGAGGCGCCATATGGCCGCGTCCATGTGTGCGCCCGGTATGGACACGCCGGCCGGCTGGCTAGGGCTGGCAACTCCAACAAACATAGAATATTGAAGAGTACACGAGATTTTTGACAAAGATATATTTCGATCATTCTTCTTCGTTTACCTGGCTATATGTATATAGTTCGTTTCGTATAACTTAGTCAGTCACCACTCTTCTGCTGAAACTGACATAGATCATTTAGAGAATAGAAGAGAATACTCTTTATTATGTACACCATATAGTAGAGAGGTAGGTGTAGGTGTAGAGTTATGTACTCATTGCTGTAGTAATACTCCTTGTAGAATTACCTCAACCAAGCTAGTGATTATTTGCAGCAGTTGCAGCTATCTCTTAATATCAGGCTAGTATTTCTCTAAAGATGTGTAGGTCACTCAGAATCTGTACTCTGTAAAGGCAATACTTTATTTTGAAAACAACTTATGCTCTATAACTGTCACTCCCCTTATGGTAGAACTGAACCTACGACAGTCCACTGCACTTCAATAGAATACAGCTTCACTACAATACCTTGTTGTCCTCTGCCTTCTCTATCCAGGCTTTCCTAGTCACCTTTAGTCGTCATTCCATTTAATTCTTCTATTTATTGGACTCCAAATGATTAAGTAGCAACGAGATCGATTTTGAATATTACAACAGTTTTGTTTGATAACCCTACCTAATGACACAGTTAGCGCGCTCGCTATGGACATGTCACGACGACCGCGTCTCCTTATCGAGAGTGAAAAATAGCCTGTTTACAGCTAATGCAGTTTATTTGCGACCGATACGATACGCCGAATCTTATGTAACTACAGGTAAAAGTCTAGTTAAATATCTATGAGTAATGTGAGAGAGTTATAAGATAAGGTTGGTATGCGATATTCACTATTATGAGCAGATTGGGCTGTTTGTATCTTTCTCATTAATTTATCAGGCATAGAAATTTGCTGTCCGCTTATTATATGACAGCTGTTATAAGCTTCTACTTCTTTTTCTCTCAAGCTGTTTCAAGCTACCTATAGTTTAATAATTTTCCTACAATGATTGATTCACTCGGTAGAAGTACTTGTCATCAGCACCCTGCAATGAACACGGGACTATGGGTTTTAGTGCCATGGGACTTTGGCCATAGGTCTGCTTACGAGAAAAGCTGTGCTGTGCCGTGGCCAGTTTTCGTGCTCATTATGCACCCGTTTATTTTCACTCCTGTCGAGCCACAGTTAGCTAACCTACTTCATGTAGATACACAGTACATAAGTATGAAGTAACCCATGCTATAAGGAGTCAGGAGGCTTGAAGGGCAGCAGGGACTGGACCTGCCCGCGCAGCCAGCCGGGACGATGCAACAATAAGCGCATTGTCTTCTGCGCCCGCGCATACAGGGGTATCTTAATTTGAACTAGACTTAAGTTTAGTCGTGTGTTTTAAGGTGTAAATAAAAAATAAATGGAAAATTAAAAAGGTTTATTGCAGAAACTTGAACAATTTTTAAAGTAAATCTTACATATTACCTTTTAAGTAAAAGATATACCTAGCTGTGCTAGGAGGCAGCCTAATAGCGTAAGTGAATCCCATCAATCGACCAATCACGTGCAAGATGAAAGACTAGACGTTGTGGATTTCCGTCTATGTGATTGGTCGATTGAAGGGGACAAATCCTTCGCTATGCCGAATTCACTTACGCCATTTGACTGCCGCTCTTTAATGACATATTATGAAATGGTAAAAGTGATGTACAAAACGAAAACAGAATCTAAACCAAAAATTACAGTAACAAAAAGTAAAGAACTCCATAGAACACAATGTTAGAGAACATAAAATTGGCAAATGCAGAAAAGCTTATTATGTCCCCATAGCTGGGACACAGGCCTCCTCTCATGCGGGTTATGCAAGTTGGTGGATTTCTTCGAATTTTTGGTGAGAATCGATGGTCATTAAGTATGATGACACTGGCTAATGATACTTTTTATCTAGCTTGAGAAAAGATGGCAGACATCAACATCCGCAATATTATCCCTAAGCAGATAGCGGTTATTTGCGGAACAAATAGTTTCCTTGTCAATTAGTCTAAATACCTACCTACGTACTCTACAGACACACAATCGTATCACGTAGTAAATAATTAATTAGTTCAATGTAAATGTTAGGTATATTTATGAACACAGGAGCTTATGACATAAATTAATAGACTTAACACTTTATCAGCCAAACCAAACCAATCATACTCCTAGTTAGGTCACCAACTATTGTTTCGTATCTCAATAATATTAACTATCTGAATTTGCAGTGGGCAGGACACATTGCTCGCGGTACGGATGGGCGATAGAGCCGAAAAGTTCTGGCGACCGCGAACCGGAAGACGTTGCGTTGGAAGGCCTCCCACTAGGCAGACCCATGACCTGGTTAAGGTTGCGGGATGGCGCTGGATGTGAGACGCACGGGATCAGTCAATGTGGCGACGCTTGGGGGAGGCCTATGTCCAGCAGTGGACGTCTTTCGGCTGAAATGATGATGATGAATTTGCCGGACATATATAAGAATTTATTTTATGACCTTTATCTAATTTAAATTAATTAGTTTTAACCCGAAGGTCTGACCACCAGGCTTGGCAAGGGATATCGTGTTACTCAGTAACTGGGTTGTGATAGCCAACCGATCCATGTCAAGTATTGATAACTAATTATTCAGCTGCATCCCGTTATGACTGGAAGCCGAACGTAACGGAGGTCCTACTACGTAGACTACGTAAAGGGCTAGCTATAATGAGCTTACCTCTGAATTATTTTTATTTAGGTAAGTTAAGTTTTGGTTCACAATCAAAGTCAAATTGGTTTTATAGCGCACTTGAGCATGCTGTCCTCATTTAATCAAAAATCTCTGACACTTGCTGTGTATCTGTGTATCTGTGTGTCTGTCTGTGGCATCATAGCGTCCAAACGGGTGAACCGAATTTGATTTAGTTTTTTTTTTGTTTAAAAGGTGACTTAATCGAGAGTGTTCTCAGCTATGTTTGAATAAATTCGGTTCAGCCGGTCAAAAGTTATGGGCGTTTTACTGTTTGAATCGGGCTGTTTTCGCAAGATATCGTGTCATAATTACGTGTTCAATAGATTGCCAATCGAAGCGTTTCTCATCATCATCATCATTTCAGCCGAAAGACGTCTACTGCTGGACATAGGCCTCCCCCAAGCGTCGCCACATTGACCGATCCCGTGCGTCTCGCAACCAGCGGATCCCCGCAACCTTCACGAGGTCATCGGTCCACCTGGTGGGAGGCCTTCCAACGCAACGTCTTCCGGTTCGCAGTCGCCACTCTAGAACCTTTCTGCCCCATCGGCAATCCGTTCTGCGAGCAATGTGCCCTGGGCACTGCCACTTAAGTTTGGCAATTCTTCGAGCTATGTCGGTAACATTGGTTCTCTTACGTAGAAGCGGCTCTTATATGTACTAGCTAAATTATGTAGCATGAAATAAAAATGTGTCGAGGGTCTTTTAAATTTTGAAATTTTACTTGTTGTTGACCTGTCTTTAATCACGTCAACACCTCATTATTTACGCAAGCCATCGACTGCCGACAACTTACGCGCCCGCTCATTATTATAAACGATCGATACTGCCTGAACAAAAAGCCTACAATTTAGTAGTTAATTAAATTAAGCCCGCGATTGCTGTAAGGTCGCTGGGCTCATGAGCTGGTTGTGGTTGCATCAGACTGTAAATCTGTCGTTTGCGATACGCATCGCATCGTTTATATGGCATTTAATATGTCTCTGTTGTATTGTAGGGCTGTGAGGTGCAAACAAATTAATGACCTCAATGTATACACCATTTTTTGCTGAAAAATTACCTCCTTCCAAACTCAAAGAATATATTTCAATCAAACCATTACAGGCACTTTTGATCGGACAATATCGGTTTCGTTAGGATTCCAAAGCGTTGATCTCTATGGAGAAGAAAGTGCAAGTAACAGATTTTAGGATATATGAGCCCAGCGGTGCATATTTAGGCCTCGACCATAGATTCTAATACGCTCAGTACCTACTCCAACAGGATCTGTGAAAGATTATAAAGACCCCAACTATACTGTGGTCGATGGATTGATCTGCAGCGTTCATAAAACTGTAAGGTTAGTTTATTGCCGGCAATAGACTTGTCTCTAAAAATAACAGTTCGTCGAAATAATTGGGAAGACATTGATTCAGTAACAAACTTTTGTATCAAATACTCCAGTTATTATTTCTCATGCTTCTACATGTGGCCAGCCCTGCCAATCCTACCATTCACCCCCTCGAGTGGGACAAGGGCAGCGTGTCGCCCAATACGGCGCGTCAATGTCTGCGCTCTCAGTTTCATGCTGATATGTTTTATAGCCGCGATACGTTCTTGCTACACCAGTGTAGCGTCATTGTGCCTATTTCCACGGTCTTCTATGAATCGAATAAGCATAAACATGCATGATGCATTTATTTGTGATTCTTAGATGGTCTTAGCTTGCCAAATATGGAAGACGCTGCTAAAGTTCTTATTAAATAAAGTTTTTTGGTTCTATACATGCATCCAACCATGCATGCCTGTATTCCTCAAAGGTTAGATATTTATTTAATTATTTCATTTAAATCTACCTTACAAATATCATTACATGTGTAAAACTAATGCAATAGCGCTGTCTTAAAATTAACTTATTTACAATATAAAACTATGAAAAACGTAAAAAAAACTAATAATACTTATAATAACATGTAAGTATATAGTATACAGTAATAAACATCTATAATAAGTTCCCCTAAATATGAAAACACAATATAAAACAACAACATATAGCCTACTCCTACTCCATACCTCACTATAACGGGTCTCCCTTGTTTGACCGAAAGGAATTTGACAAATTTTCACTGCCCAAAAAAAATTTCGCATAATTTCATTTGCTAAATTATTACTTAGCAAAAAATCTATTCACAAAAAATTGTAACGCAAACCTAATGTTTGGGAAATGAACGTTTAAGCTATAACTTGTTTTCCAACTAGTACTTTTAACATTTTTTATTAAGTCAAATATTTCAGTTGGAATAACAGTTTTTACGCAAAATCAAATGAGCCAAATATTTAGTATCTTCAATTTACCATTTCTATTGAGTCAATTGCTTAGTTAATGACAAAAAATTGCATCTTAGGTCATTGCACAGAATAAACAAATTAAAATTACAATATGTAAGTACGATTACTATATAAGCAACAAAGACGACGGAGCCTCGCTGCGCGGGGCTCCTATTTCTGTCTTCAGGGTCTAAAGTAACCTAACATGAAGGAGAGGACGGGAGCTGAGTTCGCTCGCTTTGCTCGCTCACTTCAACTCCCGTCATCTCCTTCGAATTTAACCTATCCGTGTCGGGGTGCCCTAAGCTCCCGAACTCGCTTCGCTCGCTCTTGGACTAATTCATTGACCATAATTATCGAATTGCCATTAATCTACCAAGCATGCTTACTTTGCAAAAGAGGAAATCTGGCGCTCGGCGGTTGCTACCGCGGCAAAATTGCTAATGTTCATTGCAATAATTTAAAATTGATAGTTACAAATATTTTGTATTAAATAAATGACTATATAAAAAAAACAGTTTTTATTGTAATATTTCCGAAAAATCTTATTTTTGCCTTATTTTTTCTGTCATAACAAATCATTTGATTAATCGTTTACTGTCTTAAGATTGTTTACTGTAATAAATCATTTGATTAAAGACCAAAGGCCTTAAGACGGTACCCTGAGCAAAAAATCGGCGTGCGATATGAGCATTCCTATTGGTCTAGCGGCACTGGCGGCGCATGAATTACAGTAGTGAATACGCCCAGATTTTAGAATAAAATCTTTATAAAATCGAATTTTGGTCTTTTGAAAAAAATAATTCTACAAAAATGTTCGTTATTAAATTGTCTATCCATTAGTGTTAGTACAAAAAATAATTAATGAACACTTTACGAGGAGATGCATAATATCAATAATTATTTCTCATTTTTATGTTTTTTTGAAAGGAGATTAGTGAAATATATACAACATTTAAAAAAAAACTAAATCTACCATTTTAGAATCAATATTATGTAGAAATTTAATGTATTTTTATTAATTGATATTTCCATTTAAATAACGAGTAGATAGCTCCTAAAAACAGCACAAAAAATGGCTTGCGCGGCGTTTTGCTCGGGGAACCGCCTTAATGACACTATCCTTGTTAATATTCTGCCAGTAAAAAATTGACCAAATGAAAATGTGCGTACTAAAATCATTCCAAATATTGCATTGGTATAGAGAAGGTTAGTCCTGGCAACCGGAACCAGATGTATTATATTTAGTACCAATCCTTAATTTTCGCGAGTTATGTATCTAATAGGGGCCAGCCTATTGCCAGGCATATGATCTGAGAAATTCTAAGTAAGTACCTTCCACTATCCTCATAGTCAGCAGTAATTGCGACTCTTAGACCATAGAGGTAGATAGCCAAAAGACCAAGGTTTTGTTTGTGGAAATATTGAATCACGTTACATTGAGGGTGCCTTCCAGGTCCCAGTTACTGCTTTCTGATACAAAGTGTGTGCGCTGAAAACATTTATTAAAGTAGCTCATACCTACGTGACAGTATCCTTCTAACATAACCTTAACATACATATTCCAGCAGTGAGCAAACTCCTATAAATACCGGCGCGTGCGCATGCATGCACTCTCCCTATATGGGGCACTTTTGGTTTGAATACCAGCGTTAACAGGAAAACTGATTTCCTACAAGTAAACCGTGCGGTGTGACGTCACACACCTTGAGCTCATTTGTTTGTGGTGCTCATAAATGGGTCATGAATGAATGAGCTGGCTTTTATTGGTACTTGATAGATTTTATGAGAAGTCCTGGTAATAGGGAACATTACTGCCAATTGCTCCCGCCAGATGGCGCTTGAAGGATAAAAGTAAACAAAAACATAACAACATGGCGTCTACTACAGTTTGTGTTAGTGGTTACCGAACTATTTTTACTGTTTTAAGTATAACTTGTGTTCAAAAACTAAATAATAATATTGCTAGCTGTTGGTCAAGAATGCATCAGTGTTGTGTTTATGGATGCAGAAATAAAACCGGCCATATGATCCCAGAAAACGCCAATATTCGCAAGCAATGGGAAATTACTATTCGTCGCAGGAATTTTACAAAAAAGTCAAGGCTGTGTCCTGACCGTTCTAAAGCGGAATATTTAATAAAGAAGGTATTTTACAGGTCAGTGTATTATCCTAAGGCAACCTTTATTCAAATAATAACAGTAATTATTATGTTTAATGCTATAGACATTAAAAAGAAGGTACATAACATTGTGTACTAATTAAACACAACTACAAAATGGTTTTAATGTCTACATAAATACGCATGTTTAATCATATGGTGTTAATAAAACCTAATTTATACTTACAGGACTGAAACTAAATAGAAAAATATTAAATAAGGGGGTTACCTACCATTGTTTGGAGAAAAAGAGTCGATGAAAGATAAACAGAGAAGGAAACTTTGAACAAATTGAGGAGAAACAATCAGCACTTTAAATTTCCGGTGCTGTTGGAATAAGTTTCACAATAATGTCTTAAAAATAGTGTTTCAAAAAGCTAAATTTAATTTGTGGTAAAACAATAAGAAAACACCTTTTGTAAGTAGAATAACTTGGCCCTTAAGAATGTAACTTTGATATCATGGATATACCCAGATAGCCTAGATTTAGACTCAACTCTGGACCTAAGTTTCATGACAATAACCCTTCTAAAACTCTTGTTTATTGATGTGAAATATTGTAAACAAAGAAATATATTTCTTTTTAACTTAATTTGATACTTGGACAATAATATAGATTCAGTACCTACTCTCAGAAATAATAAGTTTCACCGGTTACTTACTTTAACAGTTGGTCTATTTTTAACGGTTTTGACACATTACTCAGGTTGACCAGGATTTCTCCGATTATATTGGCAGACAACATTGTATATGAATTGTATTAGTAATCAATCCTAAGAAAAATAAATAACATACAAGTACAAAAAAAAATCATTTATTTCTTGTTATAATTAAGTAACACACAGTAGGTACATTTTAATAGCACAGCACTGAAATTTAGGTAAATATAGGTACTTATTTTATACACAATGTTATGACAATATTGACAATGGAAAATAACACCACTCAAAACAAATTTTGTGTGTATTCTAGATGTTAATTTCAGTTTTCATCCAGGTGACACATAAAAATAATAATATCTATTTTGTTGTTGTAAAAATAGGTACTGATATTTTCATGGAGGCCTTAGACCGGGTGGTGCAATAAAACATAATAACAAGCATTAGCTGCAAATGCCATTCTAACGTGCAGCAGATACGCAGATACATTTTCAGTCCTTTTTCTATGTTTAGATCAAACCTGAAAGAATGAAGACAGTAGATGTAAATGAAATGTAATAATATCAAGTGCCAATAAACTTATTTATGATTCAATGACAAGATTTCTAATTTTAGAGTAAGAACTATCAAAACAAAGATATTTAATATCTGCTTTTACAAATCACCTTCTTAAAAGAATATATATATTTATTCGAAATGATTAAGGGTGGTAAGGAAGTCAGCGTTTAGGTCTTTGGTAAGGCTTTTGGCAATTAATAGTGCATTGGACTGCTGTCCACCATCAAAATGTAACCGTGTGCAAAACGGTTCCACTGCAAAGTAATTATGTAAGTCATATAAAATCAACCTGGAAGTATTGTTTTGAATATTAATTGGAAGTACATTGATCTCATTACATATTAAATTGATATAATATCTGCAAGTTACACAAGATTTCCAATGTTCGCATTCATATTCGTACCTTTTAACTAAATCCGTTTTCTTTTTCCTTTTACTGATGCACCGCGCTCTTGAAGCCGGGTTTTTAGGTACAGTATGGTGTGATTGCCTCAAATATTAGTTAGCTCCATTTTTCTTTCACTATTAGCACATGCTATTAGTTTTATAATTTATACGCTTAAACTGCGAAATATTGCCGCTCGACTTTGACAGTATAAAAAAAAAACGTAGTGTTACATACTCTTTGGTATAGTTTGTTAACCTCCCGGCTTAGGGTATATATGTTCTGTGGTTATCCTTTGTTTTCAGTGGCGCCATCTGAGCTCAGCTTTGCGGATAGTTCCCTATTGGATCCTGTGGTAACGAAAGTTGCATTTAGTACCCAGATTTTCATTTTCACGGATACACCTGGGGGCAAGAAATGAATGCTTATGACTCTATCTAATAAAAGTTTGCAGGCATGTGACATCCACCTATACTGTGCCCGTGCTGGATTTTGGACTATGGCTTATGGCCCACACCCATAAAGAAGAGAAAGGAGACCCGCATTCCAGCAGTGAGAACTTTATGGGATTGATGTTGTGGACTAAGATTAAGTATTAGTGTTTGGTCTAAAAGTAACTATGTTCTGTGTCTATGACGTAGCTAAGTAAATTTACACAAATCTTTTTCGACATTTCAATACACAACTTTTTTGGTTAGAAAAATTAGGTGGTCGGTAGGAATCCCAGATCAATTTATTAAGCTAGGTGTAGGTAGGTGTGACAATGACCCCAATGACTATAGACTCGTCAGATTTTATTTTAAATATTCCTCGAAGCGGTGGGATTGTAAATAGTTAGTATTAGTATTCAGTCATTGCGGTTTCATCCAAACAGTTGTTCAATACAGGGCCGTTCAAGTAATTAACACACTATTATTTATAAACTCAATGTTGTTCGGAGAATAGCCTCCGACCTGACGAATGCCTGTGGCTGCGTGGCGCCATATCCGATATAGGTTAGCTGTCATCAGGGTTATACTTATTTTCACTAACATAAATAAGGTAACACTTTTAACGTCTTGATAAAAGCTTGCTGTTGGATTTTTCAATGCAATTCAAAATATATCAGAGGCAGAATTAAATATTTAGGTGTAGCTTAGTGTTAGTGAAAGCGGGCATTAGAAGCATTATTCAAAACAGTGGTCGATCGGGAACGCTAACCGCAAAGGACCAAAATTCTTCAGTTACGACCTAATGATGGCGTCACGCTAAGGTACCCATGGAATACAAATATATTTCTTTTATTATTTTCCCACATTGCCATCCTGTATTTTCAACAGCCAATCGTATCACGTAAATTCAGATAAATTCCCGTTTAACTCAGTAGGTACCTAGAAGGGACCCAAAACAACAAAGAAATTGGCGAAACGGGCCTATATAATCTATTGCCTCTTGCTCTGCTCTCCTCTCTCTTATATACTTATATTTCCAATAATTTGTTTTATAAAACCAGTAGATAAGCGACAATCAAGTGCTGACAATGAATGATGTCGGACAGCGCATCGTTTGTCAAGCGCTCGCGAGCTCGTGCCGTGATCCTTGTTTAGCAAAAGATCACGTTTTTCAAACCACTCTCTCTCTCTTTCGAATTTAACGTTCTCCTTAAACTAGCTGTACACTTATAACAAACTCTAAAATAAAGTTTTAAATAGTTATATTAGTTTATTTAGTGTGCAAATGGTACGCACAAAATAAATACATACCTACGTACATAATTGTGTATTCTGTTTATTCTTAAAGTAGATATTTGAGTAGTTAGATATTGCAGAAACAAATCGAATTAATTATAATTTATTAGATTTTTGTCTCACAATGTTGTGTTTGGTTGGAAAATAGAACAATAACAATAAAAAAAAAATATTTCACACCAAACACAAAATTGTGTTTGATCTATACCAATACCAATATTATAAAGAGGAAAGATTTTTTTGTTTGTTTGTTTGTTTGTACCGAATAGGCTCCGAAACTACTGGACCGATTTAAAAAAAAAACACCTATGGAAAGCTACATTATTCCCGAGGAACATAGGCTATCATTTTAACGGGAGCGAAGCCGCGGGGGTCTGCTAATATAATATAAGTATTGAGACATTAAGAAGGTATACCTTCTTAATGTCTTAATGGCGCCGACAACCGTCCTTAATATCTGTGGGAATCAAAATTTGCCTCGTTATTATGTGTGTTGGTCGGTAACGAAACCATAGAGCGCCATTCAACTCGACGGCAACGTCTATAAGGATGGCATCGCCCAACCCTTCTGCTAAATCACTTGGTCCTAATACGTTATACAAAACCAGTTAATACCCCGATCGTCACCATTGTGTATTGTGTGCTATGATCTTTCACAAATGTTGTGGTGGTATGTACAAATGTTGTGGTGACCCAGTGGCTAAGACCTCGCCTGTCGTGCTTGAGGTCGTGGGTTCAAATCTGGGCAACTACCAATGTGACTTTTTCAAATTCATATTTACTTTCTAAGTTTATCTAGGACATCACAGGCAACGGTGAAGGAAAACATCGTGAGGAAACCTGGACTTATAGTTAATGTAAGTTTGAAATAGCCTATTATAGTCAGAGGCCTGTAGGTTCCCAGAGGCGGCTTAATTAACTCGGACACCAGAGGTAGTCCCACCTCACACGAAAAGTAGTAGTAGTCACAAAAGTTATACAACTAGAACTATCGCAATTATTTAGAACTTTCTGTAGGCCTTAGAATTATTCGTTCCGAGCGGGTATCGAACCCGCGCAGTAGCGCAGTAGTCTCAATCACAGCGCCGATCGTGCCGCAACTATTAGCGTTAGCGTTAATTATAAGATAAATAAACCGTACATATAATGCCTCCCCCAAATCCTTACAAGTATTCTTTGTCTGAGCCACCTCGGGCCAGTCTCTGCCACCTCTTTCAGTGCCGGCCTCGGCGGCGCCGTCTATCCTCAGCCACCCAATTTGTGGAGATTATTGGCCAGTGGTCTCTGTTCATCGGTTAACGTGAGCCGCCCAATCATCCCATTGTAGCCTGGCCGCCTTTCCTCCTACTTCTATGATCCCCGTGCTTGGGCACGGGGATCATCATTAGGCTATAAAAAATTTGAAGCTAGAAAGCGCTTACATTTTCTAAGAAAACAACTTATACTACTTAACTTGAGGCCAGTTGCAAATGTCAGGTGGTTTTTGGTGAAATTAATAAGTTCTCTTAGATAAAGATAAAAGCGTCTAATGCGACTTATAAATCACTTTCTACGGACGTCCACTTAGTTCGCAGATACTTATTTATAGGTTTTCGATAAGCGATAAGCCTTGTATTGACACTTTTTGTATGTTTATACATTTTTACATAGTAGGTGTTTAATATGTATGTTTTTTTTTTTCATAGTAGAAATATTTGTAGTAGCATTTTCAAAGAGATTCCAAGGTTTGCAAAAAAATGTCGGTTCGGAAATAAATAAATAATTTCCCTTTTCACTCCGCTGTAGTTGGGTAAAAAGGCACTGTTAGGTAAAACTTAGAACTTGGTCTAGGTAGGGAAGAGTTTTGCCTAGTCTTGATTGTTGTGCTTGTCCTTATAATCATTTCCTTATAAGTCAGATAAGATATCTAATGTCAATGAAAAATACAGCAGTTGTAGATAACGTTAGTATGACTTCAAATAAGGGTTATTCGGAAGGACAGGCTTTAAGCTCCTTTATCACAAATCCATCTTATGCCTAGTCTCTGGAACGAAACTGATCGCAAATAATGTGACAGATTGTCAATCGCTAACATACTCGTACTTTTGTGATGGGTAGAATGAATAGTCAATCACACTTTTTAAGTTTTGCAACCAATTTCGTTTCAGAGACTGGCTTCTGCAGAAGCATACTTCTGTGCAGACTGTAGTGAGTGGGTACAATGGCGTCGGCTATTCGGCTTCCAGTCTGACCAGATGGTCCCAGATCTTGATCATCTTTTTATCCGACTGCAAGGAAAGGGTTATGTTTTTCGCACGTATCGTGTATACATGTATGTTATATTATTTATTACCTCATATCTTTTAAACCACTAGACGGCTTTATATAATTAAGAAATCGTTAGCTACGTTAAAAAAAACAAACATGGTGGATTTTTGGCGAAATATTGTGGAAGTCCAATTTTATTTTTGTTCGCTTCAGCAGTGGGGTTGTTGCTTTTAAGTTAATTAGCGTATTGATAACACTTACTATTGCTGAAGTTGGGCGCATGGTTCAGCAGCTACAAGAACACAATTTACTGTCACAGTCAATGGTGTTCACGGACTTCTTCTGGCTGGGGCATGCTGCGCAAAATGAAAGTGGGTCATGTGGGATGCAGCTGAATAACTGAACTAAAATTATTTATATTGGGTTCATAACTACATACTACATTACATAGTAAATATCCCAAAATAAGTCATGTGAGAGCTAACAGCGCGTAGCTAATGTGATTTCTGGACAGTTCGCGGTCGGTGTCGAATGGCGGCTGTTGCAACGGCGCGCCCTGCGGCTTCACTTGCGACATACTGTAAGTAATCCCTTCGTAGCTACTACCTGATTAAGTGCTAGAATAAGTTTTAATGAAATGGGAGAGAGAACCAAGGTTACCGACAAATCCAAAAGAATTGCCAAACTTAAGTGTCAGTGGGCAGGACACATGACACAAACGGCTGGGTTGATGGGGCTAAAAAGTTCTGGAGTGGCGACCGCAAACCGGAAGACATTGCGTTGGAAGGCCTCCCACTAGGTGTAACGATGAGCTGGTGAAGGTTGCGGGGACCCGCTGGATGCGAGACGCACGTGACCGGTCAATGTGGCGATACTTGGAGGGGCCCATGTCCAGCAGTAGACGTCCTTCAGCTGAAATGATGATGATGAAACGGGAGTAGTTGTTGTAACGATTAAATTTAACATTGGGTTCTATATAGGACAGTGCTTTAGGTGCCTTAGGAATAAGAACTCTCACCGCCCTAAAATCGACTGGTTTAAAATCTCTAAGGCGTTAAGTCAACTGTATAGGTCAACTCAGTAGAATTTATAAGTTCTTCAGAATTAGAGTAACTCTCAAGAGTCTCAACTCTTGTAACTTTCTGGACTCATATCTCAACTCTAGTAACTCTCAAGACTTGAAAATTATATAAGTGGCAAAGGATTTATGAACAACCATTCTTAAGTTTAAATAAGGCTCCATAGACCCAGACTATTTAGTTTGAGGTTTATCCTCATGAAACGAAATTCAACCAACTAATGAGAAAAACGGTTGGATCGGATCGGTCAATTTTATGCTTTGCATGTAAATATTTTGAAAAATCTCTGCCTGATCCGATACGGAAGCGATAAGATGACAACAATGGCCTCATCTCAGTCCGTCAGTCAGTCAGTCCGTAGTGAAGGCTGCGCCCACGCACCTTTTGATTCATGCGCAGAACGATACCCGCTTATTAATGACCGCTGTCTTTCTTGTCTATTCGAGTTAAGTGCGTTTATCCTTATGGCTCTTCTGGGTTTTTAATAAACTGGAAATACGTTATGAAGAGGTTTATTTTTAAGGTCAAAGAACTGTTATGTTATTTCCGTGATCCTTTTGAAGAAATAGTAGGGAACCGCCTTAGATATGCGCATCATTGCCAAGTGCGTTGTAGTAAAGTTTATTTTTTTTAAATATTGTTTGCAGGCGTCAAAACTGCACAAGTAACTGCGTAGATGGTTGGATGAGCTGGACAAAATTAATAACCAAAAAACCACATTAGCCCTAGATCGAAACGGCTGGAAGTACAAGCGGTAGGATTTTCCAAATTCAAATTAAGCACTTTGATATTAGAAACGTTTTTCAAAAGAAAAGGGAAAATAAGGCCAACTTTACATTATTGCGTTAAATAAAGCAACATTTAAAAGTTTTTCGACCATCTGTGAACTTTGACATAACATTGTGAGATGGACAGATGGCCCTGAAAATATTTACACTTATTTATTTTCAAAAGGTTTCAAAACCACCATTGACGCATTAATCATTTAAGGGCTGCCCTTTACAAAATGATGTCATTGTCACAACCGAAGAGGGCACATATTCATGTGTGAATTGCAACAGTTTTCATAGAGGGCTATCGTCAATGCGTGCGTGGTCGTCACGTTCTGGCCCATCGTGTGCACGTGTGACCGGTCATCGTGCACCACGCATTGCACGCGCATGTGCTGTTGTGTGCATTTGAAGACTTTGAAGTGGATGACCAAAGGTGGTGAGGTCCTCAGTTTAAGTCCTACATGGGGGCTTTGGGGTTACCTCCAATATCACTGCTTTCACAGTATTAATAGCTATTGGAGCAAAGTAGTGGAGACCACTAATTCACTACGCGGCTCATCATAAGGTGGTGGGACGCCCTAAAGTTAGGCAGAAAGGTGAATTAAGTAATCTGCGTCAGGTGTCTGGTAGCAGCTGGTCGAGAGCTACCGAGTGTCGACATGAATGGCGTGCGGTTGCAGAGACTTGTGGTCAGGAGTGGACTGCCGAAGGCCGATAATGATGTTGAATGCGAAGGCTTTTGTAGGGTTTGGTTAGTAAAACCGCCACGCAAGCTAGATCATCATAACGCAATAGGTGAAACATTACGCACTACGCTTTAGACAATACCTAATTTCCCTAGTTAAGGTGATTTCATTGACAGCTCAGCTCGCGCGTAGCTAAGCGTAGGCGCCGGCGGTGACGTGATGACGTCACCGACCCGCGCGCACCCTTATATGGAGACCACTCTCGCGCAGCCTCGCGCCTCGCAGGTACAGCGCAGTGTGTAATCCGATTAGCAAGCGTTGATTATTTCTTGTGTCCATGGAGTAACTGGGTCTTAAGTAACCGAATCAGTAACGGCTTAGTTTATTCCAAATCAAGGGGGCTTGTATAAAGGATATTTTTATTGCTTAAATAGTGAACTAACTATCCTGGTAGCAACCGCGGAAGCTCTGATAAATTTTAGGTACATCAAAATCTTAGTTCCTCCTCCTGAACACCCACAAACGCGCTTGGACCTATGTAATGAAGGGCTACAAGACTGGACAAGTCACAGTAAATCTTTGTGTGTATCAGTTCTCTAGGGCTGCAACGAAAAACTGCGTACTGCCTCACCTGAGTTACGTACCTAGGAGAGGAAGAATATTATACACACAAACACAATAAATATAATAAGAATATTTTTAGAAAAAGGTATTATTAAAAGATAGTGGTATAAAGGTGTTATATTTATGCTTGAGATGTTACAAATTATTTGATTGTAAGAATTTTATTACACATTTGCTTAGTTTTATTGCAGAGTGATGCAAACTGTGATTCAATCCACCCACTCCAAGCGAACAATCTGCAGTCAGTTGACATTCACTTTGATTAGAGCATTGCACAGGAACAGATTGAGACTAGGGTTAGGATAAGCATTGCCGGATTAGTCTTTTTTTTTTGGGCGGGTAATCATCCAATGACTTCTCCCGCTCTGGGTGAGGCGGGAGAGCGTGTCAGACTTTTACTGACTAAAACCCACCCGTGTTCCTTTATTTGCTTTTTAAAATTTATTCGCGACCCAGACAGGCATCGGCCCTAGCCTTGCGGACCCTGTCAGTTCTGCTGACATCTTTTTGAGGCGCGCGTGAAACACAACGCGCCGTTGATTCGGGCCTGGTCCTCGGGTATCCTCCTGCGGTGACTAGAGGCGTGAGGGCGTCTCCCTCACGCGTTCCACCTCCTCCTTCGCGAGCATTACTGCTTCGCAGAAGGAGGAGACAGCTTCCCATACCCTCTCGCTCCGTAACAGAGCCTGAACCAAGCCCGGACGCGAGAGGTTGCCACCGCCGATCGCCTCCACGAGGACACGGCGGTGCCCAGCCCAAGCGGAGCAGATCGCCACCGTATGCTTCACCGTGTCCTCCGGGCGATCCACACAATGGTGACACCCGGGCGTTTCCTCCCGCCTAATTCTGAACAGAAACCTCCCGAAACAGCCGTGACCGGTGAGGACCTGCATCAGGCGGAAGGTGAGGACGCCGCCGTGGCGCCTCTCAAACCACTCCTCAAAGAGGGGCTTTATCGGCCGGATTAGCCCTAGCAGTGCAACACACTTAAACAAACACAACAGCTTTTAATACAATATAAAATGAGCTTGTGATACGATAGTAAAACATGAGACTTGTAAGGATTTCAAATCATTGTTATTTTCACATTTTCGCTATCACATTTCTATTGTCATAATACGGTAACCAACACTCGGGAGAAACTGCGCAACTCTAGACTTAGCAATTAACTCTTTGATTTACGGTCGATTACGAACTATTTAGTATCCTTGCAGTTATTAATGTAAATCATATGTAAAGTGAGCTGTTGGCATCGTCAGAAGCTATTGCAGCGTTTATCGGCTTGTATCTAATATTGTTACTGAAGCTGTTGGGGACTGATGCAGAGTGAGTGGTCTTTATTCTGAGGATCCTACTAAATCCATGTCCAATTAGCAGACACAATAGTTAAACAATCCACTTGAGTCATATATGACTCATTGGACAGGGATGTTGTTATTTTTTTTTGGTAACAGATAGTTCTTTATTGGAAACTTGGAATCGAAGGGCTATACAGGGGCTAGAATAATAGGTTCGTATCAGCAATTAATCTAGTTATCGTTGTGATATAATGTTGTGTAAGTCCTAGTGGAGAAGTTTGGCAGAGGTGAATATCAACGCCATCACTGATAGACTGCCATTTCGTCTAGCCTCTGGCCGTGGTTAGTCCGTCTTTTTCAGCCTACACCTTCTTTGTGGCCGTTATGGCTAAGTCCCATATTTTTTATTTTTACCCGACTGCCGAAGGAGGGTAATGTGTTTATCAGTCTATGTATGTATGTTTGTTCATATGTGGCGTTCTAGAGACCAAAAGCGTTGGCCAATTTTGATGATTCTTACGTCAATCGATTCGTCTTAACCCTGCGAGTGTCACTGGCTACATTAGTATTGGAAAAAAACCGACCGGAGCGCCGGTGGTCCGTGTTGTTCTATGGGGGCGAGCCATCAACCAGGCGTAAATCCACAATCCAGGAATCATACCTCGGCGCTTATGGGTTTTTTTTATTTATTATTATTTTAATGCTTTTTTTAATTTGGAGCCGCTGGGAATAAAATTATGGAGCGCCTGGGAATAAGCCGACCCAGGACGTTATGCGTAGCCTTTTCAACCAATACACCAACGATAGTGTAAAAATGAGTGATTTCAATAATATCGTCAAACAGCACTGTCTTTGTTCTACATTAGCTATATTCGGTGCGCGTGGGCAGTGACTGCGGTGATCAATGCGATCTGATACCACAGATAATGCCTCGCAGTCTGCCGAGGTTTGTTTGATTTAGTGAGGTGACATGATAGGCGTATAGCGGAGGAGTGTCTCATACTAAGCGCGGGCGCAGGTTCGTCGCTTGAATGACAGACAGTTTTTCTAGAACCTGAGGCTCTAGAAAAGTGACATTAAAGCAATGCGATAGCAATTGATAAAATTTCGAAATGTATGGGATTGCCAAGCTCTACCAAAATGTCACGTAATCATACATTTTGGCGTTTTTAAAAACGCTATCACTATAGACTGCCATTTCGTCTAGCCTCTGGCCGTAGTTTGTTCGTCTTTTTTAGCCTCGCCAGAAACAAGTTTTGTGCGTAAATCATTAAAGCAAAATTAAAACAATTTTTATGTATCTTTTAAATGTTGAATTCCTATAACCCAATTTAGCTACTGCGTTGACCAAAAAGGTAAATAATAATTAACTTTGAATATGGAGTGTCGATCGTAGGCGATAGGGAAATGAGTTCACAACCTGCCTGTTGATGTCTTCAACTAAATCTCCTAATACCCCTTACTAACTGTGCCTTAGATTCCTGCTAGCTGCTAGCTTGATAGCTTTGGCTGAGGTTAAAAATATGGTAATTCTAAACGGACGTTACAGCAATAGGTACTTAATTCTATTTCTTTAACATATCTTCTGATCCCCCATCTGCAATAAACTATGTTAAGATGATTTAACGCATTCAATAAACTCGTCACTTCTATAAGGTAATATTCGCCATTATTCTATTCAAATGTTGCCGACGCACACGCAGCTCAGCTTCAAGCCCAGCTTCCATAGTTTAGGCTGATTTATGAAACGTTTGATTTATTCTGTCACACACTGTGAGTAATTTGGCTCTTTCCTTTTATGTAGCTATCTAGGATTAGATAAAATATGGCAGGTTGAATGAAATACGAGCGAGCTGGTTAAGGATTAAGTACTTGTGCAGACTTGATCAGTGCTTAGTCACCTGTCATGTTATTACTAGTAGCGAAGGAAATTAATTGATGACTAGAGTATGGAATATATGCAACATGAACCCGATATATGCATGAAAAATGCTTTAAATATGCATGGTAAGTGTCAAATTATGCAATAACCAAGGAACAATAAAAATACTAGTAATTTTGATAATTTTATTAAAAAGCCATAAGAGGTATAGGTACATTCGGGACTGTCCCATATTTTCGGTTGTAAGATGTGTACTTCGATCGCTCTAAACATTTTAACACGCTATTATTAGGTTGGTATGTATGTATCTATGTAACAGAATCTTTGAACGTGATTTTCGCCCCCTTCAAAACGTCCGATTAATTTGAAACTTTGCACAGTTTGTCCCATTATTCTTACCAGGATCTTCAGGATTAGAGATTGAACTAAAACGTGTATTTTTTAACTTTTTAGTTAAATTTACCATTAAAGCGTGTTATTTGGTTTTTTAAACGACAATTTATTTATAAGCAGAAAAGGATCTTTCTACGTCGAAATATGCACGGCAACATCATTTATAACTATTCCATAGTTCAAATTTACAACAACCAATGAAAATATGGCTAAATATACAAACGCATATCCAACATGCTACATGCAGCATGCAACTTGCAAAATGCAACAAGCAACAAGCAACATGCAAATGCATATAATCCAGTCTCTATTGATGACAGAATGCAATTGAATTGAAATTGCTTTGCATTGAGTTGGTACAGGATTTAATTGATCTCGGCGTTAATTTTCAACATCCGTTTAGATTTGAATTCTGGTCCTCATTAGAGCTTATGACCAAGGTTAAGATATAAAGCAATTGCTGCCTGATTGTCATATTCTATAAACAGGGAGTTAGTCATGGTCAGGTAGCTATCACAACACAATCAAATATACCCTGCAGGTATAATTGAAGTATTTAAGGATCGTACATAGCAGGTGGTCTTTGTTCTGAAGTTTCTGCTTCCCCTATGGAAAAGGGCGTGAGTTTATGACATGTTGTATTAATGGACTTATTTTTTTTTTTTTTTTATATATTATTCTTTTATATTAAATGATAGGTAACAGAAAACTAACCATTGAATCTGGAAAGTAATTATTGACGCATCACAAATTAAACGCAAGTCAAATAATACGATTGACTGTTATAAAATCATTTAATAACCAATCATAGCACCTGACAATTTACCGACGTTTGACAATTTGTTACACACCTTTTTTAGGGTTCCGTAGTCAACATCATCAAATTGTACAATATAAGATCGGTTCCTTGATGTTTAAGTAATCTATCTGTCTAGCCTTATCCCAACTTCATATTAAGTAGGGGTCTGATAACAAGATATCTAGATGCATACCCACTGTATGCATCTAGATACCGGTATATCGGTACCGTCCTTGACCCAACTTAATAAATATACTAATAATCAAGGCACCATCTCAGATACTCTTCCAATAAGATATCTATTTATTTGGGCTATCGAGTCTTCCATATTAGCTAGCGCTAGGTATTCATGAAGTCATCGACTAGTTTGCTCCAATTCCATAAATTCTGATGACCATACTTGTGTTATCGCATCGTTTTAATACAACTAAGCCTGTTGAATTATTTTGTAGTTATTTTGAGCAATGATGTAAATAATAAATGGCTCAGTTTCACTCTAGATATTCTGTTTTGTGGCCAGAAGGTGATGACGGGTTTTCAAAAATAGATCTTAAGTTTTGTGCTGGGCCCTATTTTTTAATAATTATTTGTCAATGAGACATGTTCACAGATACCCTAAAGAGGGGCCATATTTTTCAAAAATAACATTCTTGTCATATTTTCGCGACAGGTGCTAATTTTATTGTATTTGCTATTTAGGTTTGATTGTCACCTGTCGCCTGACGGTTTAGGCCCCCGGTTGAAACTGGACATGGTAAAGTGGGCCCCTGGTTGAAACTGGACCTGGTAAAGTAAATAAGACCTATAGTAGCTTCAAAAGCAAATAGTTTTGATGACCAACATCTTCACACAAATCTAAAGGCTTTTAGGTGTTCATTTCCCACAGATGTATAACTTTTCCACAAAGGTATCACATAGGCATATACTTCTCAGTCGCAGCAGGTTCCCAATGATATAATGTTTATATTACTGCAGCGTTTCGACACAGTGTCCGGTGTCATAACAATGAGCGATGCGCAGGCGCATCGTTATGCAAAACATTGTTTGATTAACTCACTCGTTCGCAGCGCGTCGTAGGAATAGCACGTACAAATTGTGACGTTGCCGCTCCGCTCGTATTGCGCTCGCGAAGCGAATAAAATAAATATTAAGTTCGTGGGTAATTAACTAGATTTTTTAAAAGAAATGGAGTGTCTTAAATGTAGAAAGGTACTTTCTAAGAAAGGATCTCATTTTATATGTCAAGGACAGTGCCAGGGTACCTTTCATAGAAGCTGCGTGAAAGGTTTGGCGGCCGATATGAAAGCGGGTAAAAACCGAATATATTGCAATAATTGTGAAGAAGATGAGTCGGATAATGAGGACCAGGAGGAAGACGACCGAGAGCCAGATAAGATCCTAAAGGATATACAGAAAAATGTCCGGGCAATTCCTGGACTCATCAAACAACTGGAGTCCATAAAACATAGTATGTCACTACTATCTGATAGATACGACACTCTACTAACTGAACATGAAAAATCGAAAGATAAAATACATAAACTAGAAAAGACGGTAGAACACATTAACAACAAGTGTACATACCTGGAAAAATGCAACGTCGCGTTAGAACAACGTGTGCACGATTTTGAGCAAAGTACACGTAAACATAACATCGAAATTGTAGGTGTAGAACAGATGCCGGATGAAAACGTAAAGGAAATAGTAAACAATATTGGAAAGATGATTGACGTCAGCAGCGATGATATAGATTGGGTCAGGAGAAACCAACCAAGAAAACAAGGCGTAAAAACTGCCTCAATAATCGTCGGATTCAAGACCTCGGGAACCGAATCCCGTGACGCCTGGCTGTCTCAACGTCGAAAACTCTCGGATATCACGAGTGACAAAATAACCGGTGGTGCCAACAATAGTAAAATATATATAAATGAAGATCTGACTAAGGCTACTAGAACACTGCTATGGAAAACAAAGAAAGAACTGCATAATATTTACAAGTATATATGGATTTCCAAAGGAAAAATATTAGTCAAGAAAAATGAAGATGAAAATTCGATCTGGGTGAGGTGTGATAATGACATCAACGATCTACTCAAAACAAAACCAAAGGTACATGATTAATGTGTTTATTCTTGGGTATATTCATAATATTCACGTAGTAAGCAAGTGTTTAAAATTGTATCAAAATTCACTATCCTAGACAATATTGATATAATTTGTGATAATACAATTACAACATCCGAAATAGAAAATTTAAAAACGTGGATATCATCTGTTAAATATAAAAATGACCTTTGTATTTTACACTTAAATATTAGATCTTTAAAAAAGAATTTTCACGAATTAACTGTTACTTTACATGATAATTTAAAATATATCGACATAATTATAGTTACAGAACCAAACATTAATTTTTCCATGGTAAACTTCTATAAGATTAAAGGATTTAATATCCATAGTGTTACAAGAACGGGGCGAACCGGGGGTGGAGTACTAGTTTACACGCGCGAAACTTTGAAGGCACGAGCGAATGAGACGGAATGTATACAAAATATGAAATCGGCAGAGTGTGTTTCCATTGCGCTCGACGGCGAGGGTGGTCCGATTTATTTGCTATGTATTTACCGACCACCAAAAATTAACAAAAAAGATAAAACCAGACAATTTCTCGAAGAATTACGTAAAATATTAGAAAATTTGCCAATAAAGAGTAACTTAATTATATGTGGAGATATAAATATAAATTTATTAAAAAGTCAAGATTGCCGGGTAATGGAATATGAAACTTTATTAGCTGAATTTGGATTAATTAAATGCATAAATAAAATAACACGTAAAGAAATCATGAAAGGAAATGTTGTTGAATCATGCTTAGACCATATATATATTAGGGCACCGTCTGCACAAATTAATTCCGCGGTAATACGGCAAAAAATATCGGATCACTTTCTAGTGTCAGCCGCAGTGCAGTGGAACCGCACTACACAAAATAGCGTACGAGCTGGCAACAGCGCATCGCTAGGACGCGGGCGATCGGCTGACGTACGGAGTGTTAGAAACATGCCTACCGGGAGTCGCCGTGTTCTTGATAATAAGTTAGTTCGAGAACGATTATTGAATACTGACTTTAAAGCATTGTTATCTATCGAATGTCCAATTGAATTGTATAACTCGCTTAAGCAGCTATTTATTGATATCTACAATGATTGCTATAAAACTGTAAGCGTTAGTGTAAGCTCTAGAAATAAAAGTTGGGTTACGGATTATTTAAAAGATTTAATAAAGGAGAGAGATAGACTGTTCAAGGTTTGGTGCAATGACCCAAAAAATATGATAAAAAGATTAGAATATACTAAATATAGAAACAAATGTTTTAAAACCATAACGAAATGTAGCAATGAATATGATAAACAAAGTATAATTAACTGTAATAAAAATATTAAAAAGATATGGGATAGAATAAATATATTGTTAGGAAACAGCAAGCAATCGCTAGATACTGTGATATTATCTAATATGCACATGCAGGGAAATACGAAAGCTATAGCGGATGGGTTTGCGTCTACATTTGATGAGGAAATCCAACAAATTAAACATGTATGTGACGACAAATGGCTAAGTAGACACAATTACGTAAAAAAACCTGACAAAAATATGAGGTGGCAACCAGTGACTCATAATTACGTTGCGAAAATTATCAAAAACATGGACGCTAACAAATCGCCTGGAAGCGACCTCATACGCATGTCAGATTTAAAAACTATAGTTAACGAAGTAAGTCCAGTTATAGCAAAGTTAATTAATTTATCCGTAGAAAAATATAAATTTCCCGAAAAATTGAAAGAAGCAATAATACGTCCTATATATAAAAAAGGCAACCGCAAGACGTACTCTAATTATAGACCGATAGCAATTTTGTCCAGCATTGACAAAGTTATAGAAAAATGCATAATAAATCAACTTGGTACCTACTTACGCACACATAACATAATAAATAAATCACAACATGGTTTCCAAAAAGCAAAGAGTACTAATACATTACTGTCTAATTTTACCGACGAAATTAACAGCTATTTAAATGATAAGAAGTTTATAGTTGCAATATTTTTTGATTACAAAAAAGCTTTTGACACCTTAGAAACAAACACTTTAATAACATCTTTAGAAGAGTGTGGTGTGGAGAAGCCTCTGAAGGAATGGTTCAGAGACTACCTCACATCACGCTCTTACCGGGTCAAGATAGGCGACACGATGAGCGATGAAAAAATGGTCCGATGCGGGGTACCGCAGGGCTCAGGAAGTGGTCCCGTATGCTACTTAATGCATGTAAATAGTCTGTGCAATGTGCTACAGCATTGCTCGGCACATATGTTCGCGGATGACCTCTGCGCCTTGCGAGCCGGCACGGACCTCGCTGAAACATGTCGGCTGGTGCAGCAAGACGTGGACGCCGTAGTTAAATGGTCACATGATAACGGAATAGTATTAAATACGGATAAAACACAGTACATCATTATTCATTCACCATACTTACCACTAAAGAAAAATCCTCTACCACTATACACTCATACCTTTGATTGCATTCATGGTAGCCATGTCGATTGTAGCTGTAAACCTATCCAGAGAGTTAATTGTGTAACTTATTTAGGAGTTAAAGTCGACGAGCATTTCTCATGGAAAGAACATATAGATTTCTTGTGCAATAAACTTAAAACTATACTAAGTAAATTTTACCACCTAAGTTATCGAGTTCCTACTAGTACCCTAAAAATCCTATACTCATGTATGGTGGAATCTATAATCGATTATGCTCTTGATTGCTATGGACTTACATTTAAATCTTACATAGAAAAATTAGAAAATATACAGGTTAGGTTCCTAAAACTAATAGTGGATAAAAAAACTAAAAATAAACATAAAAACGATTATTATAAACTATATAAAATTTGTAAAGTATTACCGGTCAGCATAAAACATAAGTACTTACTCGCAACTAATAACCATAGTAATCATGAGCATAATCCATTATTAATAAATGTATGTAACAAATATAACACCCGAATGATGTCGTCTGGTAAATATTTAGTACCAAGAGTAAATAATGTTTATGGAGACCGAACATTAGAAAAGCGTTTCCCTTACATACTCAACAGCTTACCAGATGAAATCAGAGACGAAGAGAAGAAAAATAAATTTAAGATAAAACTAAAAAAATACCTACTTAGTACACTGCCTTAACTTTATATTGTTTTACATAACTACTGTACCGAAACTACTGTTTTACATACCTAAGCTATATACTCTTAATATCTATACTTATGTTTAATCTACGATATTCATACTTGCGTACTTATTATATAATTAAGTAAATAAGTAAAGATCCAACAGACAAACTATGTCTATAGTTTTGTTGGACGTTATGTACTTTATATAACTTACAATGTACCGTTTTTATCAATCAATAAATAAATAATAAATAATAATAATATTTCAGTTGTCATTTGGACAGTACCTAAAGTCTGCATTTGTTATTTCGAACGTAAAAAGGTTTGTAAATTTTCAGAAGGTATATGACTGTCGATACATCTAATCTGCTGGAATACCGCTGTGCACACCTTTGACTTATTTATCTTACATTACCATTAGGGAAGAAAAACGACAGTTCGACTTTACGAAAGAAATACAATAACATCCAATGGAGGCGCTAGTGGCGACTGTGGCGAGTGGTCTCCCCGAAATGTCAAATGTCACTGTTTGTGGGCTTTTAACGCGTATTTGTTTCCAATTCTTTCATTATTGTCGTGAAAATTTGCGGCAGAATAAGATACGCTTCGATTTTAAGAGAGTTTTGTCTTTCGGAAACTTTGTGTTCCTTTTTTCAAACAAAACGGCACTGGCCAACACTGCGGCATACTTGATATTATATTTAATCGCAATTTTTATGGCATTACAAAATATGATTTTAATTGAAACTTCTTTCGTGGGCGTAGTAACAACTTTTACTTACTATATTTAAGAGGACCTTACTCGCCAGTGGCGGCAACCGGTGAGTGAGCACTAAAACAGTAGCCCTCATTGGTTTCAATGTTCGGTTTCGGCATTGCGCTTACTGCGAAAATGCCGTATGTCCCAGAAGAGACAAGTTTCATAAGCAAAGTTTTATTATCAACAAAGCCCAAGCTTGATTATAACAATTTATGCAACTGCTATTACGCTATCCAGTAAATGAATTGTATCATACTTAAGTCGAAACATAAAACTATGAAAATTAATATAATATTGAATTAAACAAATTATCTAAATAACTATCAGCTCATCGTGCGCTCGTAAAAGTGAGAGAAATAGGTCGCAGTATTGTTCGCAGGCTGCTGTGAAGTTACGCACTTTTGGTTTCCATGAAGGTCGGTGGGATAAAAGGAAGCAGTGGAGAGGAATGCTGATTTATTGAAAATATTTAATTAACCGAAGAAACATTATACCAGGATGCGAAGCATAGCAGAGCATAATCCGACTTTTAATGTTCCATTGCTGGTACATAGGCCTCCTCTATATTGAGAGGGTATGCGCCGCGAGCCTAGAGCGGTTTGGTGTCTTCGAATTTTTGGTTCTAGGACATGCCGGTTTCCTCACGATGTATTCCTTCGCCGATTTTAGAGCAATTGTGATCAAATAATTTACACAAAGTAAAGTGCCTGCCTGGGCAAAGGATCCTTTGTCCTAATCCATGTTCTGGTCTATCCATTTGTCATGGATACAGGCGGAAAATGGTAATAGACTGAGTTACTTTGGCATTTTATAACTAGTATGGATTTTTTTGAGATTGTTTCATAGATTTGGCTCGTAAGATTAACATTGTTGAACTTGTCATAATCGATTTCCAAAAATAAACCATTAATGTCGTAGATTTACCAAAAAGATATTGCACCATTTTTAGGGTTCTGTACCTCAAAAGGATGAAATGGAACCCATATTGGATCAGTTTGTTGTCCAATATGTCCCTGTCTGTCAAAACCGTTAATGTCGTTAACGTTTGGACCGTGGATCGAGTTGAAATTAATATCGAATACTCAAGTTTACACCCTTTGCAGCTGTGAAAAAATGAAACTTCTAGATCAACACAATCAAGAGATACAGCCCTGAATAACTCATATTTTACACTCTCAAGGGAAAATCTACAGGGTACTTCCCGTTGCCCTAGGATCATGAAAATTGGCAAGAAGCAACGTCTTATAGGAAAAGGAAAAAAACGGAAAACCGTAAATTTGTACCTACATCAAAAAAAGATTATTATCTTATTTGCAGTTGGTAAACTGACAGTTTTCCAACGGCAAAGGTAATTTTGTCTCTCAATTCTGTTAATCTTATCGTTAGAGCTATGTTCGGTACCCTCATATTTTATGAACTTCAGTAATGTGTAGCGTTACGTATAGCGCCGGAGAGCTATACGTAAGCCACGTTAATAAAAATTAAGTTAAAAAGATAAAACAAATTAATAAAAAGGATATAGCAGTATAAACTTTAGGCCGGCTTCAGACGTCGTGGGCAGCTAACCGTAGGTCGGGCAGGAAGTCGTGGAATGCCCGAGGTAGGCAGGTGAGCAGTCACCACGACGGACTTGCAGGCATTCGGGCAGGTAGGCAGGTCAGCAGACACCACGGGTAGGTGGTCAAGCCAGGAAATCAGTCAGGTAGGCAGTAGAGTAGATAGCAGGACGGATAATCAGGCAAACGGGTAAATACGTAGGCTCCGAGGTGTGGAGACCGGCTATGGCTCAATACGCCAAACAGCGAGGCCTTTGATGTCACGAGATGGCCGTTGAGGGTAAGTCTCAGGAAATAATGCTCTCGGGAACCACACAAAATATATATATATTAACTGGTGCACTTCAAACAATAATAGTTTTTACATAAGCGGATAATTCACCGTTTTTAAGAGTTCAAGAGTAGAAAAATAAACTTCGTATTCTAGTACACAGTATATCCACCACTGTCGGCGTTCAGCCCAGTTCCCAAAGCTGAAAAAAAAGCTGAAGCCCGTTTTTCATTCGATCTGCCATCTCTTCTCAATTTCAAATTCAAATCTCCATCAGAACAGAGCGAATAAAAACGGCTTTACAAAGGCGGGTCAGTCTGCTCTGACCTTACAATAATGTACAACTAGCTTAAGGAAAGGTCTAGGTATTATAGTCCATGGTACCTATGGTATGTCTATGGCTTTAAGAAAATAAAATAGACAGACAGTTCATGTCAGATGAAAATGTCAGAGTATAAAAAAATTCCATTATTTTGCAAATAAGCAATACAAATTAAGTTAAAGAAATAAAGAAACAATCAGAAATAACTAAAAATATGCTTTACAGGTAATAAGAATATCAAAGAATATATATAAAAATGAGTTACACAAATTGATGCAATATCAAAAGATGTGAAGATGGATTGTGGAGTGTTATGAAACGTAAGTAGATCTTGAATAAATACCACAAATGTTATTCATTTATTTGGATGAATGTACGGAAGTACGTAGCTGTTTGTACAGAACCCTCAGTGCGCGAGTCCGACTTGCACTTGGCTAGTTTTTTTTTCTATCTGGCCTTTTATTTTCTGCGTTCCTAACGTTGTAACAGTTGTGTATTTCTAAAAACCTTATTTAATCTAATTATAACGGACCCATAGCAGAATGTCTATAAAACTCATAAATAATTATTGATTGACAATCACGTCATGTGTTAGTATTGTTTGCGCTTGGCGTGGCTGGACAATGCGTGGTGGCTGGTGGCGCTCGATTGTGATGCTAATGTGTGACGTCACATGCGCCTGCGCAGGACAGTGTGCGTGACGCTCGGGGAGCTGCATTTTACCTGCTAAAGTGATGAGGATGAAAGTATGCATGCCTGCATACATAAGCTCACACATTTTTCAAAATATGGTAAGCAGAAACCATAGAATGCTACTGGCAATTATCTTACCATGTTTATAAATTGCATAAAAATTACTGGTGGAGTCAGTGGTAAATGCACATAACAGGGTGCACTTTATGCAGTTACCTATGATTTTATGCTTATAACTTGGTGAACTTATTTTTGGTTTTTGTTGCTGCATAACCCAAAAAACTCTTGGGTAATTTAGGGTCATTTAGACGACATTATATATAGTCGTTTAAAAGAAGTGCCTTAATAATTCCCATATAATTTCATCATCTTCTTGGCATTGTCCCATGCTTCTTGGGGTTGGCGTGGCGCAATACGTTTTCTTTTTCCGTTTTTACCTTTCAACCGCCACGTTATCGTTCACTCGTTGGTCATATAATTTCCCACACAATTCCACTCAATATTTTCATTGCCCTCCTATGTTGCTGTATAATAAAAATAAACACATAAATCAAGAAAACAGGAGTTCTATAATAATAAAGATAGATCGCACCAATTATCCTATAATGATATTATTTTTCCCATAATTACGTACACAAGAGCCAGGTAATGTTCCGGCAGTTGACATATCGTTCGACTATTGGAACTATAATTTTAATGATTTCATCTTAGTAGCTATGTACAACTTGATGCGACGCCCACAAGGTTTGCTTGTTTACACTTCGCTAGGTACCTATGTAATATTATGATGGGTTTATTTAGTATTCAAAGGTAGGTTCCATATAATATTCTAGACTTGCTTACATGTTCTCATAGTAAGTTCTCAAAGGGAAAAATCGACGTTATGCTTCTAAAAGAAAGGATTGCGATGGTAATTCTCAACACATTTCTTCCTTTGTTTGAAAAAGTCGGTTAAAAATCGTCTGCTCGGACGATATAAATAACGAAATAAGTGTTGATGAATCGCCAAGCTGAAAGGTAAGTACCTATTGCCATTGATAGTGCTTAACACAGCTATCTTTGTTTTAGTATTTACATGAACTTGACTTGTACACAATTACATTTTTCAGACTGCATTTTCCTTTTTCCAAATAGTTTATTAAAATAGTTTTTTCAGCCACTATTTACATAATTTATGCTAAGGGGTTGAATGCAGCCCTAAGGTTACGAACAGAAGCTCGAGTTATTTTGCAACAATGCTATCCAAGGTAACACAACGCCTCAGATCAAGATGAGCCAGTATTTAAATAAAGTTGTACGTAATTATGTACATTGTCGCACTCATTACATAGAACAGTTTATTGAACAAGCCTGCTTCTAAATCATACGTACTTGACGATGTGGTACACTAAGACACGTTTGTGTTGCCATATTGGTTAGGCTGTCGAAAGGTTTCATAAAGACGTCCGGAGGGAAGTATCGAGTGCAGTTACGAAACAGAAACAGGAGAGTGACGCCAGACACTATTCGGTTCACCACTACCAACGCAACGGCTACAAAGCATACACATCTTCCTAAAAACGGTAGTTGTAGTGTCAGGAGACGTCCCGACGCCCGCTGCAAACTGTGGCAGAACAGCTGCCCCCGACTAACGCATTATTTACCACCAAGCGAGCATCTTCCCGCAGGGTCTAACCTCCCGTGGCCTAGGAAGTCCCTGAACCGACTCAGAACCCAAGTAGGAAGGTGTAATTCCAACCTCGCAAAATGGGTCTATCTCGATATCACAGCGATAACCCTATCGCTGTGATATCGAGAGTGCGTGTGATGCCAAGTCGCAAACCATGCTCAAATTCCTGTCATGTTCTCTGTGCTCCAAACTATGCAACCAGGGTGATCTATGGGCTAGGCTAAGTTTTGGGACAAACAAATTTAAACGACTGTCGTGCCCGCGACATGGAGAAGAAGATGTAGAATTTGGGGTGGACACATGTACATACACGCAAATGTATGTAGAGAGTGCTCCAACTTTAAACAAAGTTTAAACTGTACTTAAAATCATCTTCGTCTTCGTAATTCTCACTGCTGAGGATCACCACCTCATATAAAGACGCGTCTCTAAGTTATTCGGTCTTCAGCAGTGTGAACCGCTTGGTACATGCTGCCCCCAACAGCCATTAAGCATGATATACGTGGGACACTCAGAAAGTTTTGCGAAACTAAAAAAAAATGTTCTATACGTACATATATTTTTATTAAATCTTTTCCAAGTACTTTCCACCAGCCTCTATACAAAGATTCATGCGCCTAAACCAGTTTTCAAAACACTTTTTCCAGTCCGCCGCAGACACCTCGTTTACAGCCTGCTCGAACGCAGCCAGCGCATCTTCCGGCGACGAAAATTGTATCCCTTTGAGCTGATTTTTTATTTTTGGGAATAAAAAGAAGTCACACGGTGCTAGATCAGGGCTGTAAGGAGGGTGACCCAGGAGTTTGACTGGCGTGCTGTCCAGGAAGTCCCTCGTTTTGAGTGCGGTGTGCGCAGGTGCATTGTCGTGGTGGAGCAGTAGCCCGCGGAGCCCTGTGTTTGGTCGCTTGTTGCTTATAACAGAGAAAACTTCTGGCAAACATTTGGTAGTATACCATTCGGCATTAATGCTTCTTTGATCCCGTAAGGGAATTGATACCAAGTGGCCAGTCAAATTAAAAAAGCTAGCGATCAAAATCTTACCCCCGCTTCTAGATCGCTTCACTTTGGTAGGCGTTGGCTCATTTTGAAACACCCAAACAGTCGACTGGCGCTTGGTTTCTGGGTCGTATTGATAAATCCAGGACTCATCACCTGTAACGATGTCGTAAACACGCCGAGACGAGCCTGCTTCAAATTTGTTAAGCATATCACGGCACCATTCCACCCGGGCCTGCTTCTGAGCATCGGTGAGGTTGTGCGGCACCCAGCGTGATACTATCCTCCTCACGCGAAGATGGCTGTGTAGAATCTCGTGAACGCTTCCCGATCCAATCTTCAATATGTGTTGAATCTCCTGATATGTAATTCGCCTATTGTCTTGGATTAAATTTTTCACTGCTAGCACGTTTTCTTCGGTAACAGCCGTCAAAGGGCGACCGCTTCTTTCGTCATCCCCCAAAGTTGGTCGACCGCGCTTGAATTCGTTATACCAACGATACACGGTTGCCTTGGAAGGGCCTTCATCCATGAATGCCATTTGAAGTCTATCGTACGATTCATCCGGTTTCAGGCGACACTTGAAATCGTATAAAATCATAGCTCTAAAATGTTCCCGGCGCAGATCCATATTTCAGTGAGACACAATACTTTGAATTAACTCGCAAAAAATGTGGAGGGAAATTTTGAAATTGGAACTTACTTATTTTTACTTATAAATAATCATATTTTCGAAAAACATTATAACTGGCCAGTCTCCCATATATAAAAACTTTTTTTCGCAATACTTTCTGAGGGGCCTGGTATGCCATGTATATTAAGAGCATTTTCGTGAAATCATCGTTGTTTGCAAAGTCTTAAAAGAACTTGGCAGATTTGGCAATAATTAGCTTTTTCGGTTTTTGATGCCGTCAAGCTAAACACTCAAAAGGTTAACTTTAACTTAGGATTAAAATGGTACTAATGGAAACCTACATGACAAAAACACTTTTCCTTTTAAGGCTCAACAATCATCAGCTCAGTAAAATACTTGTTATAGCTTCCAATGAATATTAATTACCACTCGTTTCAGTTAGTTGGACAAATGGCGATTATTCCAGCCACGTATAGCAATTAGTATGATAGGTCCATCAGGTCGTTAGTGTGAAGGTTGGCTCTGAGCTGAATGGAACAGTGGGCTGCTTGTCTCACCACACGGCAGAAGGTCAGGTGGAGGAAACCTGTTACATGATGTATGGGATTAAATATGATGGAGTTTTCATTTATTTATAGATACGAGTAACTTCATGGAAAGTAATAAAAATAATTATGTAGAAGCGGGATAAAAAGGGAGAGAGGAATAACTCATTGGGCAAATGCATATGAGTAAAAGTGTGTTTTGCATGCCTTCAGAAATTTACAAAAAAAATCCTAAAAGCTGGAAGCAGTTGAATGCTGTGCACTACACAAGTAATATCAAGCAAGAAAAAAGGTTAAAGTTTTCTTAGCAGATAAAGCGTATTATATACATGAGTTTTAAATGAAAAATATTAATATTTTTTTACTATTTTATATTTTTGACATTTTTAATAATTTAATGCTGGACTTTTTATTTTTATTTAATTTGTATTTTTTTTGTTGACATTTTTGATGTGATTTATAATTCTGACTTTCTAGAACGATAATCTTTAACTATATTTTTTTATTATTATTTTTCCTTTTTTTTTTAATAATTTGGCTAGATATGACAAACTTGTATATTCTATTTAAATTATGATTTGATTTAATATTTTGACATTTTGAATATTTCTATTTTGACATTCTAGAATGATAATTTTAACATTTAAACGACATTTTTAAATATTTTGAGCATATGACATGAAATTCTAGATTTTTTATTTTGATTTAATTTTAATATATTTTGATATGTATTCTTTTATTTATATTTGCATGCTATTATCTAAGGCAACATGACGCGCTGTAATTTTTATCATACCTTACATATTGACAATTATTTGTTGTGTGTATTGTACTCATGTTTGAGCAAATAAATGATATAAATATAAAAAAATAATGAAAAAAAACTTTTTTGCAAAAAATACCACCGACTTCCGAATGAAAAACTACAAAGTGAAAAATAACTTAATTTTTTAAGTCTGTGTCTTTCGTAGGTACCATTTTTTTGGGATATGTACACCAACTTAAAAAATTAAGTTATTTTTCACTTTGTAGTTTTTCATTTGGAAGTCGGTAGTATTTTTTTGCAAAAATGTTTTTTTATTTACCCTTTTTAATTTACCTTCCTAATAGGCAAGTTGTTTAGTAAGGTCCGTATAACGCCACAATAGATTACCCGAATAACATGAAACTTAAACATAACCGGTGAAATGAGAGATCTGCGTACCCCTTGAGAGCGTACTGGCGTGATGTTGTGTTATGAAATGGTATAAACAATAAACAGACGTGCGATTGCAGCAATCCCGAGAGTTTTGCCGTTATTTATTGAAGGGTTCTGCTGTATATCGCCGAAGTTCTTCATCAGACCTTCACCAAATTAAAATGGGTCAAATTTCGAAACATACTCTTTCAAACAAAAAAATAATTTTTAAAATCGGTCCACAATTGACGGAGATATCGGTGAACAAACACAAAAAAAAAAAACAAACATAAAGTCGAACATAGAACCTCCTCCTTTTTGGTAAGTCGTTTAAAAAAAGGCCAGCTCTTTGATCACGTAAAGGGTCGACTAAGTTCTAGTGTTTCCTTTGCAGTCAAAATTTTACGACTAATCCACTTCTCTTTTCTTTTTAAGCACACATTTACACTAGAAACTGGTAAGAAATTATCGTTTCTGTGGATTTAAGGCTGCCTTTTGTATGTCATGTTTTTATCCACCTATTTCTAAAAGCGCTAATTTGGAGTTTGGACCATAAATAACTAAATGTTTAATGAACTTTGGGTTTTATCTTTTAGTTTTTAAACCACATCTTGCCAGTCCGTTCATAAGGTCCTTAGTTTTCCTTTGTTTTTTTTTAAAATATATTTATAGGCTCGCGTTTGACCACTATCTCGCCTGATGGTAAGTGATTATTTGGTCGACGGTGAAGCACGCTTGCCTAGAAGTATCCTATTCACTCTTGACTTAAAGACCCCAAGGTTGTATCTATCAGGAAACAAAGACTCCGGCAGGGAATTCCACTCCTTAGCTGTGCGTACAATGAAAGTATTCGCAAAGGGTAAAAACTGGACCCTATTACTAAGACTCAGCGGTCCGTCTGTCTGTCTGTCTGTCCGTCTGTCACCAGGCTGTATCTCATAAACCGCGATAGCTAGACAGCTGAAATCTTCACAGATGATGTATTTCTGTTGCCACCATAACAAAAAATACTAAAAACAGAATAAAATAAATATTTAAGTGGGGCTCCCATATAACAAACGTGTTTTTTTGCCGTTTTTGCGATAATGGTACGGAACCCTTAGTGCGCGAGTCCAATTCGCACTTGTCCAGTTATTTAAAAGGGGTTTCAATCCTAGATTGGTTCGTACTCTATTTCATTACATCTATTATTTTCAGCAGTCGGTAATAAGTAATAAGGTAATAAGTATAAGTAATAGCACCTTGAACCATTGAGCTTGAAGTTAGTTCATTATAACTAACTATTTAACAGTTTTAGTAATACTTCATCACCATAAACTCAAACAATAGGTAATTGTAAATAAAATAAACCGAGAAACCACAAATATTACGTGATCTTTAAAACCGATCCTTGCGCCACTCAGTCGGATGGGTGGGCGATTATCAGAAAGGAGTGATGTCATCGTTTTAAACACTTCTTTGTGGGCTGCAGGCATTGAATCCATTTGGTGGCCTAGGCTTAAGGACATAGGCCTTTAACGAGTAAGAGCTACGCCTACTTTTATTTTATTTTTAGATCCAAAATAGTTTAATAGAGCCGTTAGAACCTTTGCCTTATCCTACTATTACAATTCATACTAATATTATAAAGGCGAAAGCTTGTGAGTGTGTTTTGTTACTTCTTCATGGTCAAACGGATGGACTGGATGAATGGATCTGGATGAAAGGCACAGAGACAGATTATAGTCAGGAATAGCACATACAGTACATTTAACCCGGGAATATGTTACCTCGGGATAATTTTCGACTTTCACGCAGGCGAAGCCGCTAGCAGAAACTAGTAATCTTCTTATATATCTATAAAAGCGAAAGGTGACTGACTGACTGACTGACTGACTGACTGACTGACTGACTGATCAATCAACGCACAGCCAAAACTGCTAAGCCTAGAAGCATGAAATTTGGCAGAAAGGTTCCTCAAGTGACGTAAGTGTGCACTAAGAATGGATTTTTGGAAATTTCACCCCTAAGGGGGTAAAAAGGGGGTTGAAAGTTTGTATGAAAAATCTAATTCCTTCGACCAAAATTCTTGAAACTTAGCACAAATAGTATTCTAATAAAAGTAATGTTACAAACGGGTCTTTATTGATAAATAATATATACAACTGAATATTTCTAATCTTATGACTAATAACAAAACAAAATTACATACAAAGGGGAGAAGGAAAAGGGCTCATTGCGCATCAAAAAATTCGTCCACATCGATGTCAATGGGAAACGTGCCCAGAACGCTGGCAGCATTGCCACGTTGAATGGCAATGCTGATCCTCTGGCTGAAGAAAAGGCCAGCCCTCTGGTCACGTGAACAGTCGACTAACCGTTTACTTATGTCTCGAAAAACTCGGTGAGCACTCGGACCCCATGGACCTAATGTCTCAACCCCAAACGGCTCAAACATATAATTGCCAATAAAGTTGTTATATTTGCGCCGTTTGAGGTTTTCTGCACCAGCAGCAGCCGCCCCAGCACAGCCCGCCGTGCTAAGAAGATGGGATGGCGCAAGGGTATCGACACATGTTGCATCCCACACCAAAGGCCTACCCAACTTCCAAGGCATTATGGTCATCCCGTCCGGTCTCTTCCCATCGTCGCGTGCTAAGCCATTGGGTTCTAAAACAGCTGGCACCCCGGCGGTAACAAGAGCTCGACGTATGATGTCATTAATGCTGGCGTGCCGTGCTATCCGACCAGCGCTCCTACTGCAGGATAGGCCATGGTGTCCGAGGCGGTCGACTGCTTCACCACATTGACAACGATGTGGAGCTCCGCTGGGAGAGCCTAGGCGCAGACATGTAGCGATCCGGAAAGTAGTGTCACTCAACATTGTACCTAAGTTGGGTGACGGTAAAGCCTGTAGCCAGAGGCCCGACTCCCATTCACCCACAGCCAGTAAGCGAGCACGCTCAGCAGTATTGGTGGACGTATTTATGAGTTTATTCCGTACCAATCTGCAGAGCGGCTCATCCCACTGTCTTTGGGAAGATGGGTTTTCGGGCAACGCCGTATTCGGGCAAGCCACTTTCCAGGCGCACACTGCGTCGGTCGAGCACGGCACTTCACAGTTAACCAGTGACAGGGATAAAATTTTAGTGGTTAACGTTTCAGTGCTGTGGACCGAAGACAGGAACGCCGGTAGGCTTATACTAGAAATTTTGCGGATGCCGAGCCCACCGAAGCGAATGGGTAGCGTGGCTTGCGTCCAGGCTCGGTCATCCAAGGCCACATTTAAGATAGATGACAGAGTGCATCGAATAATTTCGTCAATTTTTTCCAGGAGAAGTGGCTGCTTCCATAAAGGGGAAGAGCGGAGAAAATACATAAAATTTGGTCCAAAACAGCAATACCTAATGAGGGTAAAAGCCGAATGAAGGTTAATTTTTGATAGTCTATCCGAAATATCATTAAAATGGTTAATTTTGCCATCAATGAATGAAGAAAAACTGTCTGCCAAAATTGGGGAACCTAGGAGGTGCAGTGAACTTTTATCTAAAATTTTGATGTCCGGGGCTATTGCATGAAATTTCTGTAGGGTCGGTTGTCTGTCGGTACTGTCGCAAAGAAAAATTTCACATTTGGAGTAGTTCAGGTCTAGGCCGATGGATTTAAAGTGCTCTTTCAGGAATTGGAAATCTGCTAAAACGGTGTCTACGTCACCTCCTAGTGTTCCATCATCCAAATACCATACGTTAAATTTTGAATTTAGTTTTTGAATGATCGGATGAATAGCCAGACTGAAAATGACTGGCCCGAGAGGGTCACCTTGTTGGCAACCAACTGAAGATTCCAAAACATTGTCTTTGTATAATAATTTTGATGGGTGCCTATAGCACTGCCACAAAAAGCCGAAAATTTCTGGTAACTCTTTTTTTGCTTCAGCCAACAAAGTGTCCCTGTTGACGGAATTAAAGGCGTTTTTAACGTCAACCTTGAGGATGACCTCACCCTTACCGGAATTCAAAAAAGTGGAAAGGGCATGTACGGCAGCCTCACAACCGCCTCTGGAACCAAAGCCAAGCTGTAGGGGCTGGAATTTAGTAGTTAGAGTTTAAAGTATAGAGTATTCTAATTAAATGATAAAGATTGACATTATTAGTTTTTCGAAACTACCCCCAAATAATGATTAAGGGGTTGTTGAAATTTGTATGGAAAATCTGATTTCTTGGGTCAATAAACTTGAAACTTGCCACAAATACTAACCTAAATGAATAATAAAGGTCGCTATTATTATTTTTTGAAACTACCCCCAAAAGACGATTTAGGGGTGTTCAAGTTTTTCTGAAGAATCTTATTACTTCAGTTAATAAACTTGAAACTTGACATAAATACTAATCTAAATAAACAATAAAGACTTTCATTGTTAGTTTTTCGAAACTACCCCCAAAAGATGATTAAGGGGATGTTATTTTTTTTGCAGAATCTGATTTCTTGGGTAAATAAACATGAAACATGACATAAATACCATCTTAAATATACAATAAAGTTTGTGATTATTAGTTTTTTGCAACTACCTCCAAAAGACGATTTAGGAGGTATTAGTGTTTTTGAAAAATCTGATTTCTTTGGTTCAAAAACTTGAAACTTGCCACAAATACTAACCTAAATGAATAATAAAGGTCACTAATATTATTTTTGGAAACTACCCCCAAAAGAAGATTTAGGGGATGTTAGTTTTTTTGAAGAATCTGATTTCTGGGGTGAATAAACTTGAAACTTGGCATAAATACCATCCTAAATAAACAATAAAGGTTGTCATTATTAGTTTTTTGCAACTACCCCCAAAAGACGATTTAGGAGGTATTACAGTGTTTTTGAAAAATCTGGTTTCTTGGGTCAATAAACTTGCCACAAATACTAACCTAAATGAATAAAAAAGGTTGTTGTTATTATTTTTTGAAACTACCCCCAAAAGAGGATTTAGGGTATGTTAATTTTTTTGAAGAATCTTATTTCTTGGGTTAATAAACATGAAACTTGACATAAATACCATCCTAAATAAACAATAAAGGTTGTCATTATTAGTTTTTTGCAACTACCCCCAAAAGACGATTTAGGGGATGTTAAGTTTTTTGAAGAATGTGATTTCTTGGGTGAATAAACATGAGACTTGACATAAATACCATCCTAAATAAACAATAAAGTTTGACATCATTAGTTTTTTGCAACTTCCCCCCTTAAGACGATTTAGGAGGTATTACAGTGTTTTTGAAAATCTGATTTCTTGGGTCAATAAACTTGCCACTAATATACTAACCTAAATGAATAATAAAGGTTGCCCTTATTATTTTTTGAAACTACCCCCAAAAGACGACTTTGGGGATGTTTTTTTGAAGGATCTGATTTCTTGGGTGAATAAACATGAAACTTGACATAAATACCATCCTAAATAAACAATAAAGTTTGTGATTATTAGTTTTTTGCAACTACCCCCAAAAGACGATTTAGGAGGCATTACAGTGTTTTTGAAGAATCTTATTACTTCAGTTAATAAACTTGAAACTTGACACAAACACTAATCTAAATAAACAATAAAGACTTTCATTGTTAGTTTTTCGAAACTACCCCCAAAAGATGATTTAGGGGATGTTATTTTTTTTGAAGAATCTAATTTCATGGGTGAATAAACATGAAACTTGACATAAATACCAACCTAAATAAACAATAAAGGTTTTCAATAATTAGTTTATCGAAACTACCCTTAAAATACGACTTCGGGGTAGTAAAGATTTTTGATTACTTTTACTGCACATAGCTTCTTTTTATGTCGTTGGGGAGCACTTAGGAGGGGTTTTTGGAAATTCAACTTTTTAAAGGGTTAAAAGGGAGACATTTATTTGTATAAAAATCTTATTCCTTTGGCAAAATAATAAAGGATGGCATCATTAGTTTTTCGGATTTACCCCCAGAAGACAATTTAGGGGTGTCAAAGTTTCTTTGAAGAATCAAATGGCACTAGGATGGGAATATACCTACCGAACTGGACCGTTTGTCTCAGGTTTAATAGCAGCTTATTTTTGGTTGCCATCACACGAATGAAGTCGCGGGCGGAGTTAATATTAATGTGAAAGTGACTCTGTCTGTCTCTCTGTCCACCTTTTCACGCTTAAACCGTTGAACCGATTTAGATGCAATTTGGTTCGGCGATATTTTGAGACGCTGGGCAGGACATAGCATAGTTTTTATCTCGGAAATCTTACTTAAGGGGGTGGAAAGAGAGGTAGAAGTTTGTATGGAAAACCCACAATATTATGCTGCGATATAAAAAATAAGCTATTCGAATTACTAATGCTTCGCAGACGAAGTCGCGGGCAACAGCTAGTAAATACATAAATTAAAAAGTGGGAATGAACTGAAACGATTAAGATGACGTCTTTTTCATGAAATTGGGCCCGTAACTGTTTGTGGATGTTCCTAAGTCCAATCCCTATCTGCACGCTATGTTTACACTTGTTGTTGATACCAAACAACAATGATGAATGCAAAAACTCAAGATCCATTGCCATCATATCAGGCACAGGTTAGGTCACAACTCACAGTCTTAGGTAGATCCCTTTTAGAGTGACCTGCAATATGTTGCGGCTCGATTGATTTATTAACTCGTCGACTTTAACCATGTCTCACTATATCTAGCAAGCTGTGAGACTAATAAACACTTTTTCTCCAGGTCAGTATGGAAATCCATCTCCATAAACAATTTTACAAGGCGAACGAATTCCTTAAATTCAATCGGTCCAGTATGGCAGTTGTCAAGTAGCTTGTGGCCGTAGACCGTAATGTTGGTATTTTTATAGACCTTATCGAGGCCGTGCGACTCTTGGCTCGGCTTATGTAATATCTACTTTGTAACGCCCTGGAACTTGCACCTACAGGGATCAAAGGACGAAGATATTTAACAGATTCTTGCCAATACCCTGAATTCCTCTGATATTATCTCGCCGTTTGATGCATCTGTATTGATTTAAGCTTCATAAGGATATGTGGGAGTGAGCAATCGCCTCTCATTATAAGAAGGGCACGGAAAAGAGAACATAAAAATGAAACGAGACCCACAGTAAAAGACCCGTTACTCCGCAAAGGTTGACCTCGAGCCATCAATAACTGATAATCATCTGTGACAGTTTGTTCCTCTTCCATCCTTCGGAGTTACGTTCTGAAGACTTGGCAAGATATGATGACGTTTTGGCAAGATATCAGAAAAATAATGATAGGGACTCAATTTCTTTGCAATATTCAATTGTTTAGCCGGATCAGCGGTTTGTTCCGGTTTTCCAACAATGGCGCCGCGGAACGGCCTGTCATTGTCCAGTATCAATTCCATCGCAGCCACCGGCCATTCACGGCCATTGTGCCACCAAAACCACTTTTCGGTAAGTTATTGTCTTAAAGATCATCTCATGGAGCATTTATCTTTTCAAGATTATTGTCTCATGAATCATTACTTTCATCAGTAGTATCTTCTTGGAATAGTGGTATGGTATTGGTTGTATTCCAATAGGATTTCAAGGCGTTCCGATTAAATTCTAATCGGCATTTTTTGAGGTCAAAAAGTGACAAATAGTAAAACGATAGATAGACACAAAAATGTCGGTCACTACATGTAGCCGTAAACGCTGGCTGTCGAAGAACAGGCTTTTATCGTATCAAAATAAATAACGCACTTAGACTAATTAGAGTCGTATGTGTGTATTGTGGCATCGCTTTCTCGGAACGTGTTTCGATAAGTGTTTTATCTTTTAGGGCACGAAAGCCTGCGGGAGAGGGTTGAGGAGGGAGTAGGAGGTGCGCGCGCGCATCCCGCGGCCAGCGCGGTGCGGGTCACAGTCTCCGGCGCGCAGTGATCGCTCGGACGCCAACCGCGCCGCACGCCACGTCGACCCAAGCTCATACGCTCAAAGCTGCACCACGCGAAAAAACACAATAAAACCAATCGACCCCGAGTGACCCCAAAAGTGCATACCGAGCGGCCGACACGAACGAAACGACTTCGCGAATACACAATAAAAACAACTAACGCTTTGCAGTAACACGTGAGCTTTATTAACTGTTAATATAAGTTATAATTAACATAAAGGTGGAAATTAAACTGTGCACTGGAAGATATCAGAGTTTTGAGCGATTGTTTCAAATTTAAATGGTAACGGGCGAGCGGTGCTAGCGGGCAGTGGCTGTGCTCAACACAGGTAAGTTGGACTTAAGTTTTGACTTACGATCTCATGTCTCGCTCAGCTGAGTGCTGCAGATGACGGGGTATTTGACAGTTGTATTTTTTTAAACGTGTTTGCGCATAAATTAAGGAGTAGGCTCACGTATTCATTCAGAGGCAGCCACATTTCGTTCAAGTTTGATATGTTTATGTTGCGTTAGTAATATCGACGTTATGCCCAATGTTTGAAGTGCTGCTGATTGTTTGCTAACGCTGGTGTTTCCCGCCAGCGGAATGCACCGGCTTTGTCCCGTGTGTGTTGTGAACTGTTGTCATCATAACAAATATCTTCGCGTCTGGGTGTGCGCCCGCGCCGGCAGGCTCGGATGCTCTTGTTTGCACACCTGCTTTATGGATTCTTGTACCTACATTATAATCTTTGGCTTCTCATAAGTAACCCTTTATCTAAGCACGGTTTTCCTTAAGTTTGTCATCAGTAGCTATGTATGTTTGCCCGACACTTGATCGTTGTAGGTACCTAATCCTAAATAAACCCGTTGTGGTCTTTATCACCTATTTTGGTGGACAAAAACAATGCCCGTGTGTTTGCCTTTAGGAGCTAACTCTGAGTCATCGTCAAGTTATTTAATTTTTTTGTGGTTTCTCTTTACAATATTGTCTTTGTCTCCATATTTTGAACCTAGATCGAACGATATTCTAGATTAGTGCATTAGTCACAGTTGTTGTTCTTGGTTTAAAGCCACCCACATTTATTTTATAAATATGCAAAACAATAGCAGTTCTATGACATACCTATCTACATCCCGAGGAAAAAAAAACATTCTAATAAGACCCTTAGCCCGAACATGTCGTCAATTCAATGAAAAGACAAACATCCACGAGTTCATCTATCAATTTGAATCGCATAACCCGCGGTGTTTATGAATATAAATAAACAAACAATCAAGAATCAATGCAATGAGTCTCACTATACGTCACCAGCATCACCCAGGTAATAATATTTACAAGAATAATGATGACTCGTTTAGTGCTAAGGTATAAATCACGACTCCTGCGATATACCTAGCTATAGCTTAAAGTACTCAAATGAACTTTAGTATATATTTTCAACTAATATATCATCAATATTATCAAATCTCACTATACAATATGCCACAGAATTACATGAATAGATTATGATGATTTACACTGCCAAAATCATTTGTTAGTACAGTCAACTTCACCTTAAGGAACCCTTTGTTTTGCAAAATATAATTCGACCAAAATATAGTTTCGACTTGAAGTTGAATGAACCCTGGATTAAACTCGATTCCCTCATACTCTTAAGCAAAAATTGATAATGTTTCAAGGATCACAGAGGACCATATATCTACATGGTATAGTCTACCATATATACATAGGTTTATATAGCGTACCTGTGCGACGGGTTGCAATCAGGTTCTGGTTTCTCGAAATAATCTTACGCGATGTTGAATAACACCGTTCCCACGCAGCCATTATTAAACGAGTTAATAAAACAATTATTGAAAATAATAATAAAAGATGCCGTGTTATGAATGAAAGTGAATTTGATATGAGTGTTTTGGGATATAATAAATATTCGAATGGTAAACATAAAAAATCCATTGTTTCAAGTTGGAACGAACTACTTTTGGATCTGCGCAATATTAGAAGTCCTTCAGACCTAACCACTAACCACATGTTACGGCAACATTGCAATTGTTATAATATGTAATCAAAACGTTATGTTGATTCTATCGAAAGCCTTACTGAAAACAATGTTTAGAACTTTACTGCATTCTACAAAAATAAACATGTCCTCTGTAATAAAATAGACAGAAACAGAAGACCTTCCAATTTACGACTTGACGAGTTACATTCTATCCAAGAAAGCGATGCGATAGCGATTAGTAAAATTTAAAAATCTATGGGATTGCCAAGCGCTGTCGAAATGTCAAAATCCCTTAAATTTTGGCTTTGCGACCATCGCCAACGCTGATAGAATATAGAATGACGCTTTTGTCTAGAGCCTCTAGACTGGAAACCATAATCTCTCAATGGATATTATCATTTTTTGGAGAAGATAATAGAAGTAATTATGATAGATGATATGGCCACACCGGCTTTGGGAACGCAACTAGAATGAAGGCTAATAAAACAGCGTAGAAGAACCAACCCAGAATAAAATCAAATTAAAAGAGGAATATAATGATGAACCATTCGCCAAATTCTGCGAAATTATTCAACACAGTTGAAGGCTTCTTCTCTAATTAGTGGATCGTAAACCTCATCAACTTCCACCTACGCTTGAAACAATACCTGTTAAGCCTTATTAATAAAAGTAGTAATTATAATAATTGCACATGTGATGTGCAGGCCATACTCGATGCTCATGACATCATCTCTCTCAAATCCAAGGCTTCGCTTTTGTTAAAATATATCTGTTGTTTACTTTGAATGTTTAGAGCACTCACTCAAATGGAACCAATTCTGTTTCATGTGTGTTCTCCTTTGAGTGCGAAATGTAAGATTGTAGTAAACTGCTAAAACTTATGTCATTAAGTTCAACTTTGCTACACTTTCTAAGTTTCATGTTGCTGGATGTAGTACTAGCTCACAGTTATTTTCATTAATGAGAATAATATTACCGTAAGCTTTTGGTTCTTATATGATCATGATGTGGCTTCTTCTGTTTAATTAATTTTGCGTAAGCCTACTTACTACTATAGAACCTGAATTTCCTTTTGGAGATGGACTAGAATTATTCTAATCGTTGATTAGGGTCTCATCTCATTGTATGTATACCGTAGTGTAGTCTGTATCCATCGAAATCTATCTATTTTGATTATGATGTTTTCTTTAATCCTTTTAAAATCATAAATCTACATGAACACAGCCTTAAAAGTGTAGGTTTCGTTTTCAATAATATATTTGTCTGCGCCTGTCTGTGTGCGTATCGACTGTTACACGTTGACCGTGACATATTCCTTGCATACGGTGATTCAACCGTATTGTTGATTTTGCATTATATGAAGTAATTTCTTTTTATAACTGGCTACATTTTAAGACATCACAGATATTTATTATCAATTAAGAAGGTTTCACTGACGAACTTTACCGGTGAATCCTTTGACGATGTCAGGGGTTAAGTCTTATTTTTTCTAGCACTATCCCACTTTAGGTGGGGTCTGTACTCCTAATTTTATGGTGCCAGGACAATCTGACATTTCGGTGTTCAGTGCATGCATACGATTTAACTTTATTTGTAACGTTTCTTTTAATCCCTTTCGGCTGTCATATCTTTTATATCTAATTACCAGTTTGTGTAAAGGTCTTTTAAACTTAGGTAGCTTATTAAATGATCTTCGATTGATAAATTACCGTTACAAACTTCGATAAAATCAATTCGTTTTAGTGCTCTATCTTCGCAAAAGCCTCCTTCGAAAGATAGCGATAAGCCACAATCATATCACTTTCGTTTTGCACAATAGCCAATAGTCACATGTAACCTTTGCGGACAATGTTTATCTCATATAGGAGAAATATCGTAATATGTCTAACGCAATGGTTATCACTGCACGAGTGCGCGTGTCTTTTGGATAATTAACTTAGATTGTTGTTCACAATTTCACATCACGCATTCCAATTTGGGATTTTGGTCTCGCGGCTGTTTTGGTTGAAACTTCGGTTTTACCTGTACTCTGTACCATCGATTACTCTGCAATATGAGATATATTAAGTAGTTTTAGTCTAATATGAGTTCGTCTATTTATCTCATTATTTTAAAGTCTTGTTTTCTAAATATGCAGTTCGACTTCAAGCACTAATCATAAGGATTACGATTTTGCCTCGAAGAAATTCTTAAAAGATACGTATTTTGAATATTATATACTACCAACATAGTTATTATATTTGACCTAATTGGATCCTCTCCACAAAAAAAAGTCCCGATACAGGTCATATTAAACAGTACGCATCCTATTACTAGACTAACAACTATTTAGCTACAAATTGTACCTAATTGAACATTAGAATTAATTAGCACCGTATCATAATCGTGTCTAATTCGGTGCATGACATATCGAGTGTACTCGCTACTGATAGTGTAGAAGTGGGGGTTTATCTAGGGTTTCCCACTTTTTTAGAAGAAATCGAGCATAATTATCTGATTTTAGAAAGGGTAAATGGAGAGTAAAGACTAAGAAAGTATGCTTCAGTTTATTGTTTTACTTTTTGCGAAACCAACATATCTTTTTTATTTAATAATTGTATGATAACTGGACAATTTTAATGAAGCACATTTTCCTTATCCATTTTTCAATTATGACCGAAATGACGATGCTAAAATGGCAGGCATTAGTTGAGTTTAATTCATAGTCAGAGTAGAGTATTTCAGCGTAATCTATTGCTTTTGTAGATAGAGTCCACCAAAGCAAAATAGAGTACAATACTTTATATTAGTGTTAAGAGTACGGTTAGCAACCCTACGCTTACCTGATAGTGCGTAGGTCGCGTTTACCTAGCTATACGTGACCTTTGTCTATGTTTATTACTATGAGTCTTTTACTAATCACTATTGATATTAGCTGTCTCGGTGTGTTTACTTTGAATTAAAGTTGGGTAATCCAAATTTATAATACGGTAGCATGGTTTTCTTTTATGTATATTTGATGGCCTTCATAGTCCAGTCTATTTCTCTCTTACTTATTAGAATCTCTCTTCCATTGAAATTGCTTTGGTAAATCCAGACCTGTTTGGGTTTCCTTCAGGACTTTTTTCGAAAGTTGTTTTAATTATTACCTACCTAGAGCTACACACTCAAAAACGTCAATGATTTCAAGATTTCATCAAGCTAGTACAAATAAAATAAGTATAAGTATAGCTAAATCACAACAACAATCTTAATCAATTTGTCTAACAGACATCAAGTTGCGCCAACACGGAGAGAATCCCATAAAAACTTTCTAACAACATAATTAGTATACAATGAACCCCATGATCGAGGGAACCATGGCTAGAAGCTATGAGCCATGATGCATGGTGGCAGCCGTAAGAAATGCGCGCGCTGCCCGCCTCGCTGCGCAGGCGCATCACGAGCGATCCCATGCCGTAATGGGCCCATAAGTAAGCTGATGAGCTTAATTTAATAGTGAGGAGACGAAAAATGAGCAAGGAAATGAGCTGTGTACGTTTGATGTTTTAAGAGTTAGTTTTGCATTTGGAACGAGTTTATTGTAGTAGATGTGGTCTAGTTAAGTTTAAAACCAAGGCAACATCTCACAGAATGATATTGAAAGAAAAGAAAAAAGTTCGTTTACGCCAGGTATGTCGCATATGAATAGAAATATAATTTAATCATGTAAAAATAAATCGTGAATAATTGTGATGAAAAGCATTGTGTTTGCACCATGATGACAATCATGTCCGATGACGACACTCAAAAATTCAAAGAAGCCGGTAGTTATTCATTTAGTTGACCATAAATCGTTTGTTATTCTAAATACTAAAAGCAATAAACGTTTTGACTTTGACTACTTAAAAACATCACACCAGATTTTCCATCAAATAAAACTTAACTGCTTAGCTCTCTCTCCGCTCCGCTTCCGCCGCTCCCATCGCTCGTGGACAGGTGTACATGAAAGTACAGAGTACTACGAAAGTCCCACACACGGCGGCGTTCGTAGGTACACGACAGTCATTAGACGATACAAGAAGCGCATGTCTTGCATACTGCTGAGTCCAGCGCGAATACTTTCAATACATTTTGTGTAGATATTTACCTATTAGGATCAACATTTTTTATTGATTAGGCAAGTTCACTTCTGGACTAATATTATAATGAGGTAAAGTACCCAAAGGGTAAAAACGGGACCCTATTACTAAGACTCCGCGGTCCGTCTGTCTGTCTGTCTGGCTGGACAGTTGAAATTTTCACAGATGATGTATTTCTATTGCCGCTATAACAAATACTAAGATCATAATAAAATAAATATTTAAGTGGGGCTCCCATACAACAAACGTGATTTGTTTGACGTTTTTTGCGATAATGGTACGAAACCCTTCGTGCGCGAGTCCGACTCACACTTAGCCGGTTTTTTTTTATGAAGGAAGTTAGAAGTAGTTATTCTCTGGAAGTCCTGGCCAGATAACAAATAATCTGTCAGCGATAGAATGCTATACCATCGCTGTGTGTCATAGGCTACTTTTATGCCATTAGGCATTACTAGAATGGCATAACGCACAATAACAAATAACTGTGTCTAAGCGCAACACAGTGACACTGCAATGGATAAAGAGACAGCGGATCACTGGGTAACGATGCGGCTGACGAGCTTGATAGACGAGGATCCAGGACGGTGGTCTGTGGACCCCAGCCTGTCGTACCCACCCCCTTCAACCAAATACGTAGGTGGCTACAGGAATTCACCCAAACAGAGGCGGAGAACTGGTGGACCTCGACACCGGACTGCAAGCAGTCCAAAGAAGCTATGCCATCCTTGGATAGTAGGCTAACCAGACGTTTATTACGCCTGTACAGGAACGGCCTGCGCCTGGTGACGGGGACCATCACGCGATACTGCTCGCTAAATAAACATTTCCACCCAATAGGCACAACGGACAGCCCTCTGTGCAGGGCGTGCATGGAGGCTGGGGAAACATTTGCACACGTACTCTTTGAATGCACAAGCGTCATCTAGATTAGATCACAAACCCTCGGGTCCAGGAGCTTCGATTAACTTCTGGAGGGAGGTGGACTGTTTGTAATAATCACCGCCATGGCCCACGCACGATGGTCTATCTGAAGAACTATGTGCGGAAACCAAATCCTTAACATAGAACAACAACATGCCATTAGGCTATGGGAGTGAAGCTTCGGTAAAAGCTAGTCTATACCAATATTATAAAGAGGAAAGATTTTTTTGTTTGTGTGTTTGTTTGTAGCCTATTGGCTCCGAAACTACAGGTCCGATTTTAAGAATTCTTTCACCTATGGAAAGCTAGATTATTCCTGAGTAACATGGGTCAGCTAGTTTTGGATAAAGAAGGAAACTACTTTAAGTAAGATCTTTAAAGACTTGAGAAATGGCGAAACGAACTATCCCAATGAGCATTTCCATATTCTTGTCAACTCTATAAATCGTTTCCAACAAGACAATCTATCAGAAAGTTGCAAACTTCCAAGACTTGCTTTGGTATTCAGTCTAATGCTTTTAAATGCATAAACTGCATAATATGGTACAATTATCACAATCTTAAACATCAGTAGCTGACCACATAAAATATCCTGTTTCGACCCCTCCGTAGATCTAGATAGGAAAAAAGCTGCATATTTTAAACCACCCCATCAATATTTACCCTATGTCTAACGTAAATTTTCCGCTGCCTCAACCTTGGTCCTTCATTGCCGGTTAACCAGCACTGCTATCGCTTCCCATCGGCGGTGGCCGCGCAATCAATCACGCAATCAGACGAACATTACGCGTCGTCACCACCACACACCTCTCATGTGCTGCAACAGAGTAACTGATGCATTGTCATTATTGCGATTTAAATATTGGCGAGGATTGGTAGGGTTCTCTCTAGAGAAATAGGGAACATAGAGAAATGAAAATGCTAACTTGTAGAAAAGCATTTACGCGGATAATAACACTGCGAATTTTTGAGGTAAATATATAGGAAAATAACAAGTAAAATTTAAAAACCCCCGTTTTTATTTCATGCTACATAATTTATTTAGTAGTAGACACGTTTTGATCGACAATCTATTGAACAAGTAATTATGTCTCGATATCTTACGAAAACAGCCCGACTCAAATAATAAAACGCCCATAACTTTTGAACGACTGAACCGATTTTCAGCAAATATAGCTAAGAATGTTCTCGATAAAGTACACACCTTTAAAAAAACTAAATTAATAACGGTTCATCCGTTTAGGAGCCATGATGCCACAGACATATACACATGTCAAACTTATAACAACCTTCTTTTTCCTTCGGAGTTTAAAACTAGGCAATATTGTTCATAAATGGAAATTTGATATCTTTGTTTGTCATCAAACATTTGCTTGTTTGTACCTATTGGTATTATTTGGTTAGCGATTTTTTGATTGTTTTAGCTTCCCTATCCAATGAGGAAACTATTCATCGCTTGCGACCATATAATACAACCACGAGAATTGGTGACGCATTCATTTGTAAGTAAATTATACAAATTAAATTAATAATTATGAATGAAACTTAACTCATAGTCCAGTAAAAGTTTATTGATTATACAATAAGATACCAACTTAGGCGAAATAACAAAAAAAAATTTTTTTGGTTCAAGTGACAGCTGCTGTAATTATAATCAAAGTGACTGACTTCATCATAACTATTTGCTATCACTTATCACATAAGTGACATTATTATTTTTGGAAAGACTCGCGTTTGTCTATACTCACTACTACGTCACCTGACGTGAGGTAATTGTCTGAGACGTGCTAATGGACCAAGTTCATTTGGATTATCGATACCTTTCGTGACGACAAAAATCGCTGGAAAATAACCCTTACGTACATAAGTTACAAGTTTCCCAATAATTCATTATTAAGCTACGGCGTAGCATTTTCGTAGTCGCGTAGCCCCCGGAGCGCTACGAGATTCCCTGAACCACTCAAAAAATATAACAACACTATAAGTATTGTACTATTAGACGCCGCCATGACCAAACTTACGGGATTACTTGTTAAAACTACAAAATTGTTTTCTTAATTTATTTATACTTCATGTATTAAAAGTGGTAGATACAGATATTTCCTACCAATCGAAAAACATTACCCTCCTGTAGTTGGGTAAAAATAATAATAATTTTACTTAGTACTTGTGCAGGCCCTGTGTAAGGTGTCGCAGGCTCATCATCTCGCGGCAGGAGTGCGATGATTACTATCGAACTGTTGACGTCACTTGCGCACGCGTCGATCTAACCATTAGGTGGACCCGGCGTTGTTCGCATTGAGCGGTTGAACGAATGACACTATACGTTTCGTATGAATACGAGAAAGTAGAACTGCCTCTCTTGTTTAGTAGTCACAGTGTGGCGACGATTAGGGGAGGCCTATGTCCAGCAGTGGACGTGTTTTGGCTGAAATGATGATGATGAAATGGTACTGCTGAACATGACGTCCTGAGTTCGGTAAAAGTATCGTTGCGTTGTTACATCTGGAATTTCCGAAATTTCCCAAAGCATCCCGGAGTCTGAATTTCTGTCTGGTCTGGTTGATAACCATTGGTTCGTAACTGGCGATATTTGGGTGTACTGTAGGTACATCATTCATCCTGTAACCCTTCGGGGATGCAGCAGTGATGATAAGTTATGTTATTAATGTAACTTGACAACAAAATAAAATCGTTAAAAAAAATATTAAATACAGAGAGTGACGTGAAAACTGACTATCTATGTAAATAAGTCTTCGAATTAATGGCGCGAATTAATTATTTTTCAGCAAGTGCATGTTAATTTTCAGTCAATACCCCCATAAAACTGTTTGGCTGTCCTACATTGATAACAGTGTTTTTTTAAGAATATTAAATTCACTGTCATACAATTAATTAATGTTTCTTTTCTTTGTATAAAAATAGTTTATCATTCTCGATTATAATTTTTCGTCATCTTCCATCCCTTGTCCCATGTTACTTAGGCTCGGTCGGTGCAACAGATTTTCTTCTTCCATTCCTGTCAACCGGCCTTCTGTAATATTGTTTGTAATCATTGCCGACTCGCCTTTGCCCAGCTGTGGGACAGTATAGTATAGTAGAAAATGGAGACTCGCACGTGATAAATAATTGAATACATTCGATGATCATAATAACAATGTGTGTGTGTGTGTGTGTAGCTACGAAACATCATCATTTTAATTGACTTTGTTGGTTGACTATCATAAAACTATAAATAATAAATGTCTACGTGATTGCAAATAATATCAAAACATATTATTTTATTACCTTATTGCTTTGTTTATCAAAATATTTAAATACACTTCAACCTACACACAGTTTCTGAAGTTAGATTTTTTGTCCTCACGATGTCTATTGAATTATTAAGTTAATCACTACAGTAGGCGATGTCGTTCATTGAATCATAATGCAATGGCATGTGGTTTACCTGTTTATCTCATTCATCATTATTCTCTTGCCCTTATTCCATTTTTTTGGCTACTGAGCCGATGGCGACTATTCTGCCAGTGCCATGTTATTCTAATTTGTGGCCGACCACAACATATCTTCTCTTCTATCATTATCATCATCATTTTTTTGGTCCCGTCGTACCTGGGGTCGGTGCAACACGTTTTTATTTTCTTCCATTCCGTCTTGTTCCTGGCTCTTTACTTCTTAATCTTCTTCTTCTTCGTCGTGTCAATTGATTCCAAAAGTAAATACGTTTTAACAAGAATTCAGCCACGTCAACAGCGTTTTAAATACTTCTCTTTACGTTGTAATTTCAGTAGTCAACTCTATTCCAGCCATATAATCGTTCACAGTCCTTTCTTGTTTCTTTCCTCTTTCACATACTTCATCATGCCTTACATTACCTCCTATTTATTGTTACTATTATACTTTTTTTATTTTCTCAAAATCGGGTATATTATTTTAAACTTTCTCTGAAAAAAAACAGCCTAGCAAGTTCGTTTTCAAAAAATTGCAAAATATTTTGCAAATAAAAAAACCGCTACATCTGTGCTCAGACTTAGCGTGGGCGCCTGGTGCACAGATCGAGCGATTGTTTCATCTATCGCCCCCGCGGCCATTAGTGGCGACGCGCACTCTGTCGCTCGCCGGTCCAAGTGTCGCTCGTCTGCGCCCACCCTACCTAGCCTAGTGAACCTAGCCAGCCTCACAGTCTCCAGGATTCACCGACAGGAGACGGAGCCTCTGTTTTCGATTAGCATTGGTGAGTTCTAAAAATGTAATGCTTTAAAGTAAATGGTTTTTAAAAGGATCAGGATATGCGCAAGGATATCTATAAATAAAATGAGAAAACGGAGATGGAAAAGTTTATGATTAACTTATGTTTGGAATAGATCAAAGTGAAAATAGGTTTTTTGAAAGGAATACGCAAACATAAAATAATTATGGAAAATTCATTGGAAAAGCTCGTGACAAACTTCGATCATAATAATATTGTTGAGTAGCGATTGTGAAAAATGTGCGAATCGCATAACTTCAACAGTTTTTATCGATAAACAGAAATGGCGTGATCAACAATCACATGCGAGAATGTGGATTTCCGTCTATGTGATTGGTCGATTATTCATACTCTTTCATGGGGTCAAACCTTTTCCTTGCCGAACACTTAAAAAGGGTTATTAAAAATAAAATAAAAGTAAGTAAGTGGTTTTTTAGTGAGTGATTTGGACTCTCCCATCCTATTCCAAAGGGCCTCTAAGTTTTTAACTCATCTTCACATAAACCGTCCAAAAACACCGGCTAATCCTTGTGTAGGTTTTTAAACATATTGAGCAATAATAATGATAGGTTCAAAACGTGAAGTGACACGAATTATTTCTTCGTCTATTGTAAGGATCGTCTCACAAATTGAGAAAAAAACTGATTTAAAATCTGTGAGTGTGGGCTTGCCTGTGGGTTTAGCATTTATCTTGTCATCTGCTACATAAATATTGTTTTTATACATTAACACTTGAATTCTTTGGCGCGTTTTAGTTGACTTACCAAAACAGAATCCAGCATGCTTAAAATAACTTGTGTTTTAGGACATATCAAAGTGAGGTTTATATTTTAACATTTTGCAATTAACTAATCAATATTTATCAACATATTAAAAAATGTTGTTTAAAAGCACCACTTAGGTATTTAATTTGGTTGTGAATAAATCGACACCTGTTCAGTTCCTATCCTGTTCTGTTTTGTTCAGAACAAACATCTTTTATGATTTATACCTGTTTAAAATCGATTACTCCTGCACTCCTATTCTCATAGATGCAAAAGTTAACGTTTTGTGCCATATCAGGTTCATGTAGCTTAGCCTAATCTTAGTCTGTAACTGTGTGTACATTAATGTCTTCCTGTCCTTACTCCATATTACTTGGGGACGGTACAACACGTTTTCTTCTTCCGTTCTCCGCTGTCAACCGTCACGATGTTATTCAGTCCCTTCTCTTTCATGTTCACACATTCCATATTTTCAAATATCTGTTTGTTTATGTATTAAGCTATGAATAAACACTTTATAGGTTGATTTATCTCCAACTATCTCCCATAGATATGAGTTAAATCCTTCTCTTAATTTGCATTTGCCTCATTGGTAAACAATTGGATTAACTCAAACAAGAGATCATTAATTGCAGTTTTGATTACTACTTTGGCTTCTGCTGCCCTAATCGACCGATCATCAGTAAAATGAGTCATCAAATGATCTCGGTATCATATAACAGTACGTAGCATTTTCCTGTTAATCGCCGTTTGATCACGATTTCGCACAGAGGCTCTTTATCCAAGATGGCGTCGGAATAAGACATGACTTCATCTCCTCAATGTCAGATGTCCTCTGCAGCAATAAACATTCAACTTCATTCACTTGTTTATTTCCTTTGTCGTGATTATTAATATTTTCTTTAGTGAAGTCATTTTGTCTGTTGCTGATCATTAAGATTGGAGCTGGCTTACCGTCTTTTTACCCGACTGCCGAAGGAGGGTAATGTGTTTATCAGTCTATGTATGTATGTATGTTTGTTCCTATATGGCGTTCCAGAGACCAAACGCGTAGGACGATTTTGATGATTCATAAGTCAATCGATTCGTCTAAACCCTGCAAGTGTCATAGGCTACATTAAAATTGGACAAAAGAAAAATGGCGGATTTTGGGGGCCATATTATGGGGGCCCAAATTTTTTTCTCTTCCAAACCCTTCGTGTGGGGTATCAAAATAAAGGGTTTTAAGAGGTAATTTCAAAAATATATAACACTTATATGTTTAAATTATCTAATTCGAAAAAAAACGAACTAAAAAGTTATAAATAAAAAAACTTAATAAAAAAAATAAAAAAATCCGACTGCTTCAAAAGCGAAGCGCAGTCGGAGGATACATATTCGCGGGCTGGCTGACTAAAATCTGGTGTATCCTCCACCTGCACAGCATGATTTTTTCCTTGTTTACGACTTTTTTGTTATTTTTATTAGAGATAAGTAAAAAAGTTCATGGAGCAGTTTGACATTGACAAAAGTCTCTTCGGCAGTTAAGGAGGCTAAAATTATTTTTTTTATCCAAATCCTTTCGAAATATGAAATTAGATAATTTTATATGCCATGTTTGACTATGTAATTTTGGTACCTAATAAAATCTGCTTTATAAACCCAATTAATTTGCTACAGATTTCAATATTTGTCTTCTTCATTTAACAGGTAAATATAGTTAACAGTAATTAGACAAAATAAATCATTATATTTTTCCTCAATGTTTTATGGAACAACTTATTCACTTACAATGTTTCATTAAAAATACCAAGAAATACGTTCAGGCACAAATAAACACTGATTCGTAAAAATAGTTGGAATTAATTTTAGTCCTCGTTGCTTATCAAATACCCGCTATTTATCCTCTGAAGCAAATGCAGGTCAGTCTATATAATTATATCTAGTAAACAGTTTGTATTGTTTGTTTCTCTTTATTTAGATGAGTCATCCAAAGATTCCTAGTTAATTATAATTACGTACCTATATTAGTTTTGTATATTTTCCGCCTTTTTTGCCTACATCATAAAACTTGTACATATTTGTGCATCATATTATTTTGGGACGTTAGTTAATGTATGAGTTTTCTGGCTCTTAGATTTCAAAATGATTGTTAGTCAGTTCAGTTTTTTTTTTAATTATTGATAGGCTCGCGCTTGACCACTATAACCACCAAAGATTAGAAGAATAGCAATAAAAATATCGTAATGATAATTATCCAGGTTTGTTTCAAGGGCTTTAAAATCACGCTTTGATACAATTTTAAGTCTGCTTTATATTCAAGATCATCTATCATGGTTTTGTTATTCATTTTTGTCTCCGCGAACCTCCAAATCACCTTCACGTTGCATAGATGCATCTATATATACAGAATACAAATATAGGTGTACATTAAAACTGCAGAATTCATTGTCATCACAAAAAGGATTTTTAAGGCGACAACACGCCCCAGCGACCTTGAGCGATTGGGAGGAGCTTGCGCCGCACCCCCGCGACCCCGCAACTACACGCTCGTAATTTCGTAGGGTAACCATACGCTTCAGACGGCGAGGACTACTGACCGTTTTTGTTTTGATGTAGTGAGAAATAATAAGGTAGCATTCTGATAATAAATATTATTTTATTAGTGGTAAGATCCTACTAATATTAAAAATGCGAAAGTATGGATGAATGGATGGATATTTGTTCCTCAATCACACCTGGCACAGAGATTATAGTTCGGAATATATATTTATATATATATATATATATATATATATTGAATATGTTTAATTTAATTTAAATTTGTTTTATGTTATGATTGAAGATGTAATTTAGTTTAATTTAATTGTTTATTTAATTTAATCTTAGGTACCTGTTTACCATGTTTGATTTAATTTATAAACCTATATTTTCTTTTTTATTTGACTTATCTTGATTTAAATTTATTATAATTCTTTATTGATAAATAATATATACAACTGAATATTTCTAATCTTATGACTAATAACAAAACAAAATTACATACAACGGGGAGAAGGAAAGGGGCTCATTGCGCATCAAAAAATTCGTCCACATCGATGTCAATGGGATACGTGCCCAGAACGCTGGGCAATCAATCAATCAATTTATTATTGATTTTATTCAACGTTATGGTTGTTTTTTTTATTTTAATGCAATTTACTTTATTTTATTTTTATTTTGTTGTAATGATGATTTGATTTTAATTTATTTTTATTATGATTTAATTTTATGGTCGGTTAATTTTATTTTGATCTAGTTTTGATTTGATTTGTTTTAATTTATTTAATAGTAAGTGTAAGTGTATGTGCATGTAAGATTCACATTGAGTAGATGTCAATCAGATTTTTTGTGTAGTAATTAATTTTTTTGCACCTGTGATTGTACATCAGTTTTGTGAATTATAATAATAAAAAAATATATCACATTTATTTCATCCCGGTAAAATGTTCCCTTGGAGTAACAAAACACAACACGCGGGTGTAGCCGCTAGCAGAAGCTAGTGGTTTATATATTTACGTAAGTAATCCATGTGCTCATTCATATATAGGCAACTAGCTGTCCCCCGCGGCTTCGTTCCCGTCAACTAGCTGGGTAGGTACCTACCTCTCTCTCTACCCTCCCTACTTACCTACCTCTCTAACCGTACCTACCTACCTACTTACCCTACCCTACCTACTCTACCCAACTCTACCATACCCTACGTACCTACCATTAAAAACAATAAAATACTATAAATAGCCTATGTCCTTCCTCAGGATGCCATCTATCTCCTTGCCAAATTTCATTGTATGCCGCTTAGTGGTTTAGACGTGAAAAGGTAACAAGTAACGTAAAGGTAACAAGTGATAGGTAAATAGTGTAAAAATAATAACAAGTGATATAAACATAAAATAAAGACATGTGATTTGTGTGCATGGGCGGATTCAGGAGGGAGGGGGGGGGGGGGGGCAAGGGACACTGGAAATAAAATGATGTGAATTATTAACATTATTTTATTTTTAAAAGTTATAAAAACATAAAATTAAGAAATGTGAATTGTGTGCATGGGCGGATTCAGGAGGGAGGGGGGGGCACGGGACACTTGAAATAAAATGATGTGAATTATTAACATTATTTTATTTTTGACAAGTGATAAAAACATAAAACATAATTCGGTCACTTTGTGAAAGGATGATGGATCCCCCTCAGATATAGTTGTTTCAATTTCTGCAGAACTGAAATATAATTACAATGATAAATATACGGAAACAATCTATGCTATATCCGCTGGGGAAAAAAAATAAAAGATGAACAAACCATAATAAAGGTTTTAACAGTGTCTCCTTTGCTGACAGGCTGTCACTCAAACATCTAAAATAAAAACATCATGAGATGCTTATTTCATACAACAACCAAATACCAAACACTCATATGGCAAACATTTAAATTATTATTTTACTAACTATATTTTACAATAATATTAACATTTTAATGTTTAAAAAAAAAATGGTATTACTAAAACCAAAACCAATAGCCTACATGAAAACCATTTCCCCTGCCCAACTCCCGGTATCCGCGCCTGGTGGTGCCAAATTTAAAACTCTTTATAATGTCTAAAAACTATAAACAGTACTAATTGCGTAAGTGAATTCGGCAAGGCAAAGGGTTTGACCCCATGAAAGAACTTGAGCAATTAACCAATCACAAGCGAGATGAACGACGCGATGTGGATTTCCGTATATGTAATTGGTCGATTGTTCATACTCTTTCATGGGGTAAGACACTTTGCCTTTCCGAATTCACTTACGCAATTAGGCTGCTGAAATTATAATGCAAAATTTACTGATACCTACATTATAATGTTTAAATAATACTAAAGTCGGAATATTAAATTAGGTACCTATGCATTTACCTGTCGGTACTTATGTCCATATTTTCATGACCAATAAACGGAGTTGTCTTTTTAGGGTTCCGTAGCCAAATGGCAAAAACGGAACCCTTATAGATTCGTCATGTCTGTCTGTCGGTCTGTCTGTCTGTCGGTCTATCTGTCTGTCTGTCTGTCCGTCCGTATGTCACAGCCAATTTTTACCGAAACTATAAGAACTATGCTGTTGAAACTTGGTAAGTAGATGTATTCTGTGAACCGCATTAAGATTTTCACACAAAAATAGAAAAAGAACAAGAAATTTTGGGGGTTCCCATACATGAAACTGAAACAAAAAAACATTTTTTTTCATCAAACTTATACGTGTGGGGTATCTATGGATAGGTCTTCAAAAATGATAATGAGGTTTCTAATATCATTTTTTTCTAAACTGAATAGTTTGCGCGAGAGACACTCCCAAAGTGGTAAAATGTGTGTCCCCCTCCTGTAACTTCTAAAATAAGAGAATGATAAAACTAAATAAAATATATCATATACATTACCATGTAAACTTCCACCGAAAATTGGTTTGAACAAGATCTAGTAAGTAGTTTTTTTTTTAATACATCATAAATCGTAAACCGCAATTTACCAAGTATGGAACCCTTGGTGCGCGAGTCCGACTCGCACTTGGCCGGTTTTTTTCTCCTATTCTGTACAGCCGGAGCTACAATATAAATGTATGTTTGTAAGTATAGATAAACCATTATATTATATTATGCCAAATTAGTAAAGTATTTGTACATGACGCACTGCCACAAAACAGACCCAAAGAATTACATCTCCGCATCCGGAGATGTAATTGAGGTACAGCACGGTCAAAATAAATGTTAAACTCGCTGGATTGCGAACCCACTTCTGCCTACCCGCAAGGCGCCCTACGTTTGTCCCGAGCGAGTCGAAAGACAAGAGTGACGTGACAGCGCCGGGTGCACAGTTATTTTCCCCGAGCAGTACGTACTTGCAGTGGAGCACTATACTTACAACTATGCCAAATTGCTAATAATTACATTCGCATACTTTTTGAAACTGTTATCCGGACTGTCCCTACTAGGATGGTGGTATGGTTACATTGAATGCAATGGCAATACTCACATCGTCTCTGTATTTATATCTAGATAGTCTTTGTTATTTGGTATTTTTGTAAAACAGAAAAAACATAATTATTTTAATAAAATAAAAGTATGTTTATTACAAATTTACTTTATATTTATGTTATGTGTATTTTTTATTTAGTTACCTATACTAATTTAAACTTTAGGAATACATTAGTGATAATTAAAATATGCCACGTACCTAAGTAATCTATATCTTTTTTCATTATAAGCCATCTCTTTTTCAAAAAATTGAATTTACCGCCCATTTTAGCGCGACCCTTATAAACGAGCAAATAAAATAGTGTCCTTTTGCTCCGAGCGGGCGAGCGTCGGCGTCTACCCGTGACAGTGGTCAGCGATGCACTGCCGCCCGTCGCCCGGTGGGGCCCCCGCTTCAACGCGCAAGTTTAGTCGGCAAAACTAATAACATTTATTTACTAATCATAATTTAAAAAAAAGCCCTAGATTAAAATTTTGATAATTAAATTGCCTTTTAGATGGTGAAAGTTTCATAAAAATACACCCAATGGTTTTTGCGTGATTGTCGATTTTTGGTCCGCGTTAGACATTATTTTGCAAATTAATTAAGCTATGTTACACTAATATATTTTAAAATGTACTCAGATGAAATTATTGAGGAAACGCTCTAGTATAACATATATTTTTTCCAAAAAATTACGACAAGCCGTTTAGGCGTGATTCTCATTTTAAAATCAGCTACTCAAGGGAATCTGCGCCTTAAAACCATCGTAACTTTAAAAGCCCTCCTCTGGAGAAAAGGCTTCACCTCATGACGTCACTGCCACTAATCCTTGACACTAAAGCCTGAAACCTGTCCTTATGACTAATAAGTAGATATATTTACGCCAACATTAATAAACTACCCACTAGTGTGCGCTCGAGTTGCCAATGTGTGCGCGCATTGAACAAACATTGAACATTCTGTTGAAGAAAATTATGTAAAACGGTTGTTTAAGTGGTTTTTATTAAATAATAGTAATTTTGTCACATTTTGTAGTATTTCTGGTGATGTTTGTGAGAGATAAGAGTTAATTTGCAAGTGCACTGGATTGAGTACTAATGAGGGTTTGATGAAGACTATGGATGAAGACAATTATTGTGAATTAGAAATTGATTAGTGCTCTATTGATTATAAACACTTTGGTTTGGTATTATTTTTCAAGTAAGTAGGTTTTAATTTTTATATACTTTATTGTACATCATCATCATCATCTGCCTAGCCTTTTCCCAACTATGTTGGGGTCGGCTTCCAGTCTCACCGGATTTTAGCTGAGTACCAGTGTTTTACATGGAGCGACTGTCTATCTGACCTCCACAACCCAGTAACTGGGTAACACGGTACCCCTTGGCTAGACTGGTGTCAGATCTCAAGCGTCTGACTATTCGTAACGACTGTCAAAGATCTTCAAATGACAGCCGGGACCAACGGCTTAACGTGCTTTCCGAGGCACGGAGGAAACTCGGTATGTTGAAATGGTCACCCATCCACGGACCGACCTCGTCAAGCGTTGCTTAACCTTAAAGATCGACCCGTGCGGCTGTTATTATTTAGCCACGAGCTCCTCTTAGATACTTTATTGTACATCACATAAAAATTACAGGACAAACAATTATATAGGTAAATGTATAATGGGTGGTCTTATCGCACAGGGCAATCTCTTCTCTTCTCTCTCTCTTAATGCAATCATTATCTGAAGTATATACCTAGGTATACTGACCTAGGCCAGTTGATGATTTAATTCTGTTCGATTTATCATACTGATGTAATAGATGACTTGTCGTATGTGAGTTATTGCGGATTCTTAGAAAAATCAAAAAGAAATTTCTAAGAAGTGACTCATGCACGTCATGCATTTTCTACAATACTCGTACCTACAGTGTCTAAAACAATTATGCCACTTTCGTAGTTTGTCTTTGTTATGATAATAAAGTTGGTTTAATAATGTGTATCGACCTGCAGTAAACTAGCCCTGTAATTTCTGTCCGCTCACTGTCCATGTCAGAAGCGCAAAAAAGTACTTTTGAGCTATTCAATAACCAAAAGGCAAGATATTGGCGATCACAAGATATAAGACACCTCAACCATTGCCTTAAACTCGTGGTGAATTCATAAAGGATACCTAGTACTTTTTAAATGTCATACGAAACACCTTAAAACTCCTACTTTCAAAATTATCGTTCAACTCTCAAGAACCCGCCACTACTTAAACACAAGTTATCCCAGCAACCTACCTGCCTGCCCCACTTACGAGCACACACAATAGGCTCCTCGGAGCGTGCCCTGCGTAGCACTGGTCAGTGGTCAGCGCGCAGACCGGCTGCTGCGCGACGCGCCGTGAAGGCTGCGCGAGAGTGCGGACCGAGTGTGCAAAGTGTAGGGGAATGTAGGCTGCTTTAGCACGGTAATTTACCGTGGCTATAGTTTTGGTAGAGAAGAATGATGGGCAAGTCCAGTTCGTTCCATAAATGCTATGCAGGTTCCTATTCATATATCAGCCAGTTAGCCTATTAGTAACCTTATGTAACTACTCGTGGATTAGATCAAGGGAATACAATATTCCAAAGTGTATTTCAATTTTGAATTCGCGAAGTGTACCACTTTCGTCTTCTTCCACCTCGCGACTTCCCGTACTTGCGATACCGCTTTCAAATTAAAATTCCTATTAGATTTAAGATGTGACGGCACAAAAGTCCATCACACAGTTTCAGCAGCGTAAACAAATCCACACTGGAAAGTTGTAGATAAGTATTTACAACATATTCAATGTCTCCCAAAACGTAAATCATCACTTTGCACTAAAAAGCTATGTACAAGTATTATCTCATTCAAGTTATTAGAGACAATGGTTAAGTATCTAGTTGACTCGCAGGTTAATGTGGCAAGTGATGGTAGGATAGGCAGCAGGGATGGGCTACAACGACGTATTTATAGGATGGGCACTTAGCACAACGTGCCATGTCTTATGCAACAAAAAGTACCTACCATTTTTAAAGCTATAGGTACTATTAAGCCCTCACAGTTATCTAAATCGTAATATGGGCTTTTAACTTATCTTTCACGTTACTCATCTCTTCTACTTCCACTAGGCGTAATGTTATGTATGCAGCTACCATTAATTACAAAGCTTTTTCGGGCAAATAAATATTGTAATGTGATTTGATTTAAATATGGTACCTAAAATAAGATTTTTGAGAGTGCTTTGATAGAAAAAAAATTATTGACTACAACTAACTATAACTTACCTATGTTACTTATCTATGGAAATTCGTCTAAAATATATGACGATGGCCACGGTTCTGGTCGCGGTTTTTGAACAATACTAAATCAAAGTTGGGTTAAAAGGTGCCAAAATTACACTGTTACTTCAAGTTAGTTAAGAAAATGGTCAGCCTGATGCATTTAATACATTAGTCTTGTGTGAACTCTAACCCTCTTACAAATAAACGCAGACTAAAGTTATACCAGGTATAAACCTATGAAAATGTATGGGTATACCTTAGTTATACCTGGTATAACTTTATTCCGCGTTTATTTGTTAGACGGTAAGCGTACACCTTCCCAATCCCAATGCTAGTTGCCCAGTAGAAAGTCTAGCCGAGTCAGATATAGCGTCGTGTTGTGAGAAACAAGGTGCGCGCGCGCAGGCGTCGGGTTGCGTCCGCCGAAACATGCGCGAGCCAGGTTCTCAGAACACCTACGCAGAACACAGATGCTGTGGGTACAGATCTACTCTGAATCGTAATGTAATTCTGGATTACTAGGCCGTGTAAAGGTATTTTAAAATTTCGATGTTTGTTGTGGATGTTTACACAGTTTAATTATGATCTTGGAGTTGGACCTCATCATCATCATTTAAGCCGAAAGACGTCTTTTTTCTGTTTTTTTTTTTTCCGCAGGAGGGCTGCGGATTACCGCGGTCTTCACCAGGTTAATTGGGATTGGGAGGAGAAAATCTTCAAAATAGTAGTCCTTTACGTTATATCTAACATGTTTAATCTCGTCTAGTTTCGATACTGTTGTGGATAATTTATGCCAACGACAACATAAATTGCAGACAAGAATACAGGGCTACAGGGTACTTGTACAAAGAGTTTTATCAAGCAGAGTCACGTTTAGCCCTTTAACTGTACCAACTGCCCATGTCGTATAAATATTAAAATGACCACTGCATTCCTGGGATTGTATATAATTGTTAAATAACCTAACAGCATAACATCACATCTATGACCCTCATACCAGAGGTACGCTGCATTAATGCTTTAGCAAGTAACGATGCTTCGATGTGCATAAATATTGTGGTCTTTTTTAGGGTTCCGTAGCCAAATGGCAAAAAACGGAACCCTTATAGATTCATCATGTCTGTCTGTCTGTCCATCCGTATGTCACAGCCACTTTTTTACCGAAACTATAAGAACTATGCTATTGAAACTTGGTAAGTATATGAATTCTGTGAACCGCCGTTTCATTAAATCATATTTGTGTTGGATTATGTTCATCATCTTATGGCTGTTCAATTCTTGCACTTTCTGAATTTTCTCCTGGATCTTTATGGTGACTTAGTTGTTAGTGTGTTTCAAGGTTGTCGGACTTCTAATTACGACACTTGGCATAGTAACGTCTTTCAGTTGACCCCCAGCAGTGTCACGGTCTTGGTGCGGGTAAATTAACTCATAACTCCAAACTGCTAGTGGGCGGAACTAAACGCTTATAAGGCGTTTAGCCGCCATATTAGGAGACACACAAAATAAACTTTTATTTACCGATCCTCCGAATATCTTCGCTTCTAAAGGATACCTGCAATGTTAGAGGATGTTAGACTTTAAATGGCTGGTGTAAGGGTTAGTTTTGATCGGGGTCCAGTTTGAGATTTTTCACTGTCGGCGCCTGTTTTGGTAACTTGTTTGTAATCTAGTTCTGTTTTACGAAGTTAAGGATTAATTCTCATTGTATGTTTAAAAGCATATTCTTCGGTATCTTTCAAAAACCGAATTTCAAAATTGTGATACAAGATCGTAGAATTTTACCTTGCCGAATTTTTTCCACCTTTGGTAAAATTGCTCACGCAATTGCTTTTATATCTTTGTTATTTTCAAGATATTTTTTTTTTATTTTTCTTAAAAGCTTGATCGCCCCCTATTACATGAGGCTTAATTGGCGCAATGTGGGCGTACTATTAAGTGCATCTCAGCTTAACCCTTTGGGCAATACTGGTGTGCTGTTATGTTATGCGTAGGTAAGATTGCGGCATTCTATCACGCCAAATCGATGCCCCGTTTTTACGATTGGCAAAATACCCTCGACGATCGTGAAAAATCGTTCAAATCTTTTCTCCTTATTCGAAACAAAGCAAACATCTCATTACTGTAAGTGTAGAAGATTGTATAAGAAGCCGTATTATTGACATCTCAATGATATTTGACGCTCTCGCAGAGTGCTGCCACGAGTCACGACCGCGGTATGCACGCGACCGTTCTAATCATTATTATTATAAAACACACAACTATTGACAAGATAATAGCTTGCAATTACCAATTATTTCACATTTCTAATTTTTTACTTTCCCTATCTTCATGACTTTCTGCTACTGGGTAATTTTTACTTTAAGAATCATCAATCATTCATGATCTCCCAATTACCTATTCACATTCAAACTTACAAACATTTTCAGTTCTACATAAACCACATCATCAACAAGATCCTTCTACCTTCACAATAATTTATCTTTACCTACATACATAAATTCAAGTTCGTCAAACATTGGCACAAGCCTTCCTACCTACATTTCTTTCCCCAACATCCACGGTCAACATTGCCAAGATATTGGTCGCATCCCACGGTTAGGTAAACCAGTTTGGTGCAGAGCCTAGGCTTACTGGCCATATGAACATATAGAACCTACGTATAGCCGTATAAGATGCTTGTAGGTCTGTTTTATTATAGCAGGAGATAGTATGGTGCGCGAAGTTCTGTGTTTTCTGGGGAGTTAGTTACGCCACTTCTTCCCGGCTAAACCAATAGGAAGCTGTGACGGGTATCCGTTTTGGTAATGTCGTCGGTATGTAAAACTTTGACGTTCAATAAGTTCTGGCTATCAAACTTATTTGAAGTCATGTATTTAACATGACTTTACATTTTGGTTCTATAACTTTAATGTTTTTTTATCAAACCTTCTTTCCTTTAGTTAATGCTTTAGCTTTTATAGCATCCAAAAGAATATACGGTAGCCACCAAAGCTTGCCACGATTGGCATTATTGTCCAACACCAAAACAGCAGCTGTTAATTTCGCAAATCATTTTTCAATGTTTGCACTTGCCTACATACAGTTATTATAAGGACCTGTCCATTAGCACTCAAGCACAATTGATCATGAGTGACTGATCGATCACCGCCAGTCTGTTAGGCATCGTGGGCGGGTGATTCAACTAGAAGTGTTTGTTTGTTTCCTACATTACCGGTGGCAAGGTCACCGTAGGGACATTTGGTTGACACAATTTTAAAGTTCGATCTTTACAAAATTTGGAGGATCATTCTACGTGGAGCAATTGTCAGTTGAGCGTTGAGTTTTCTAATACTCTATTGCAAAAATCGTTCTAATAGGTACTTCATCAACACTCTAGTGAGTATAATAGATCTCAGTAGTAGCCCGGAGTCTGATTAGACCTGTTAATAGCCCTCGCCTCCTATTAAATGAAACTATGGGGCTATACTGTATGGGCTTATAAGAGTTATAGGTACACTTCTATATTGTTATCCTTGAGGTCTAACGACGCGTAATCAGGGAATCATTACCTACCACAGGCTAGCAATCAGTAAAATGATCCTCCTCGCATCAACCATTCCTTAATGTCATCGCCAAGAACAGCAATCTTGAACCACTTATTCAATCAGCTTACATACTTCGAGTCTACAATAAATACAGCCAAGGAAACGGAAACGATCCTAGCTAAGTTTGCACAGATAACGCTAAGTCTGATCTCATGTTCTCCACTGTGACGTCACTGGGCGGAAGCTTGTCACTTTTTTATTGCATGTTATTGTAGAGCTAACATAGTGGGTGGTGCATAAATTGAACGATTTAAGGAATTATTGTTTTTCGTGTTAAATTGCTGAATTGTAGTCGTTTGTGGGAATTGTGTAAATGCTAGATTTAGCCGTGACTATTTGTAGGCCCTGATTGCATGTATGTTCTGCTTCGTTCTTTATCCCAATGTTTACTGGTTAATATCAACCTGTTGTTACCTTGATCGAAAGAGGCCTTTGCGCAGCTGTGGGATGATACAGGTACTGGGCAAAGGCCTCTTTCGATCAAGGTAACAACACTAACAGTAGGTAACATTTTAAATTCGGTCTTCAGACAGAAATTCGCACCAAGATTACTATTTTTGTGGCAATTAACAAAATTTGGCACTAATTTGTAAACACATTCAACTGAGTACAGACCAATTTAATAGAATTGTTAGTTATGTGATCAATTAGAAAATATCTGTGTTCACAGACAAAAGGTAACCTACTTGAACCCTGGCGTATCAGCAAATTGTGCTAATCGAAATTTCAAGAAAGTTGACAACGCATGTGATCGTGTTTGTGTTGAATTTCTGCCTATCATAAGTGATTATAATAATCATGAGCATGATGTTATAAATTATTTCATTTAAGAAAACATGCATTATGCATTTCAAATCCAAACAAAATCTTAGTAAATCACAGTTCGGGTTACCTCGAGGACCTTCGGGCCAATACGGGGTGACGTCACCGTCGCAGCCGCATCCTCTGCACTGCCTGTTCCGACAAGGTCGAACTAATGCCAATATGAGCGATTTTATGTATGTCATCATTGTGTCTGTTTTGACTGGTTTGGTGTTAAATAAATTAATTTATTTGACGACTATTAAAAAGGTGTCATTCTCAATAGAGTTTTTAATTTGTATAAACTCGTTTGTTGATGATACTGATGATGCACTTCTATTTGTAGTGCGGAATCTGATTCTTCTGTCTGCACCCTATGACATTTTAAGTCAATCGAGAATTTTGCGTATCTTGTGTGAGCCTACTAAGTTAAAGCTCACTTTCAATGACCCTAAGCACTTGCTAAACTTATTTTATTTCTCTTGGTATAACTTAGTTAGTAGTTACGGATCAAACAAGATTAGGTTTATAGCCTTTACAAGTGGTGTTTTTTTTATTAACATACATTCATCAGCAAATTGCGCAACTTCCCCGTGGTTTACCACCTCTTACAAGCTCAGTCACATCATCATCACCATCTTCAACATTACCATTGAAAACACTAAACTTGTTTTATTAAATGGAAAAAGATCGTCTACAAGGGTGGCCCTTTATAACTAAAGGTCCTAATACCTAAGGCCTTGCAGGCAATTGTAAATGCACATAAACTATTGCCTGTAGAGTATTACAAACCACTTTGGTAAGCCTTTTGTATACAAATTGAGTGATATACACTACACCTTGGAGTGCGGCCAGCTCGGGCCATTGTGTGGACGCCATAATAAGTGGGGATAGAAAGAAACAGCCGTATTTGCTTATATCATTGTTTAATAATAGATTTCTGATATGGTCATAGTGTCTATTTATAACCTTAGAAATATCTAGAGAGTTACCTATTTTTATAAGAGTACCAGAAACCATGAAATTATTATTATTCGTGGCGTTTACGTTCACATAGAAATGTCTTCTCTAATTCTCATTTCGACTTATCTTCGTGTGGAAATTCTAGTAACCTTGCAAAAAATATTGTTTTGGAAAAAAAAACACTTTTTTTGCAAGTATGTCGCTGTACCTCGGCTATGTCGAACTTCTCTTCTCTTCTTTTCTTCTTCTTTTTCTACCAAAAGGTTGATAGATATTTTGAAGGGTGCCTGGTGCCTGTGACCGCCAGTTGATTCTGATTGTACTATCGTTAGTGATACAGATGATATCACAGACAAATATTTCCTGCTTTTACTACGTGCTAATTATTAATCTATCGGACCGCCTAGGTTATCAACTGGCGGCAAATTCAATAATAAACTTTCATGTATGTGTAAACAAACCGCTACCCTTTGAACAGTTTGAACTTTACCTACTGAGACATAAAGTTTAGATTAGATGCCATCTAAATTACGTACAGATAATATTACCTAAAATTTTTCAAACACTGTCAATAATATGCATGAAAAAATAGTTTGTTGTTTATCCAATTTTTTGATAAATGTACTTAAATAGAATATTAATAGTGAATACAGAATTAAACATGATCGGAAAACTCTCAACAACTTTAAAGCCTTATTATAGCTTCGTCTTCTTAGCAAATAAGTATTTAGGAAATAATAAAAATATTAGCATAATATTTCCCTATAGCATTTCTAGGAATGATCTAAGACCGACAGTTGCATTTAACACGTTTTCTGTGACATTTAAATAGTTAATTTAACACAGACAAAATAAACAATTAGTTGAAATGTCAATCTGAGTCCACTTAACCTTGAACTTCAAGTTATTCAAGAGTAAAGACACGTGAGTGACTTGAATAAGTTAAAATAACGTAACTTTCGCTTGGAATAGTTGGAAGTTTGCCCGTTTGTAAGGAAATTTACACTTTCTTCCGTAAAGAAAGCTAGATACATATATTTGACCATGTATGTGATAACGTTTTACAACTGCAATACTACTAGCAACACTGCTAGTTTAGCTGTAAACATTTTAACAAATGCCCTATACCTACGTTTTTAGTAGTACAAGACAAACTATATGTAAAACTTGATCTGTATCATTATTTTTTGTGTTCACTTTTTGTAAAGTTTATTTTATTTAGGTTAGATCTTTTATGCCAAAAGTATAGTCGCACGCCATGATGACGGGTCAGATGTGCTGGGAACGCTTTGTACTATGTCGGAATAAAACACCTTTTTTACCCGACTGCCGAAGGAGGGTAATGTGTTTATCAGTCTATGTATGTATGTATGTTTGTTCCTATATGGCGTTCTAGAGACCAAACGCGTTGGCCGATTTTGATTATTCTTACGTCAATCGATTCGTCTTAAACCTGCGAGTGTCACTGGTTCCATCAAAATTGGAAATGACAAAAATGGCGGACTTTGGGCGCCATTTTGAAGGGGATTAATAATTTTTTCTTCTAAACCCATCGTGTGGGGTATCAAAATAAATGTTTTTAAGAGGTGATTTCAAAAATATATCACGCTTATATATTTAAAAGTACCAAATTAGAAAATCATGTTGTGCAGTCGGAGGATACATCTGGTTTAGGTCAGCCAGCTCGCGAATATGTATCCTCCGACTGCACAACATGATTTTCTTCTTGCTTACGTCTTTTTAGTTCGATTTTAAATCAGTCGGGTTTTTAGATTTTTGAAATTAACTTCTTTTTTTTATATCGGGTGGAAACCTTTGCAAACGCAAATGAAATTTTGGAGTAAAGACCAGGGAGTTACCCTGGAACCCCCTCTATAATACAGATAATCTTACTGAATTTACTGCTCGCTTACTTCATTAGGCTTATATTGCTGTCTCATTCAAAGCCACTAGCCCAGATTACCACCATCAATATCCTGCTATACAAATGCTTTCACTCTCTTGCCCTCATCAATTCTGCCCACACCCACATTCACATTCAGGGCGCATATACACGCGTGTATCTGACAGTTCTGCGCAAAGCTCTGCCGGTACCGGATACGAAGAGAGTCGTGTATCAGGTGGCGTTCTCACGATGATGCGGATGACATAGTGATGAGGGGTTTCTCTAAAGAATTGGTCTTGTTTACCTGACTTGGGTTTTAAAAAGGCTTTTTCGCGATAGATAATAATGGATTGAAATATGAACTGATTGCACAGAAGTGTATATAAGTTTCTAAGCTGACATGGTCACAATCACAGATAAAAGAGAACCTCTTTTATCTGTTCTGTGGTCACAATCATTAGAATTAATATTTGTTTCGGAATATTTACCATGTATATTTTGATTTTGGTTGAGAGCTCGATATTTCGGCACCGTTAAACCGCCATGATCACCACTATCTAAATATACATGTTAAATATCCCGAAACAAATATTAATTCTAGTAGTGTATAGTTTACAATCTTGAGACAAGACTTGGTATAGGTACAGCTTGACATAATTATAGCGATCATTGACTATTTGCATTTTTAATTCAGACTCAAGCTCGACGATTAAAAAAAAAAACCGTTGTCATGACAAGTAAATCGAGTAGAATGGAGGAAGCTTCCTTCAAAAACACTTAAAATATAGGTGTTAGAAATTTAATTCTTGGTAGGTCCTTCAGCTTGCATCTTTAAACGACCCTTATTTTCTATGATACCTCTTAGAACGTAATAAGTTCTCTTATTCTGAACAAACTTGAAAAATTACAAAGTCCATGACTTGTAGCGAAATAAAGGCATTTTATGTCATTTAAAACTTTTATAAGGGGCAACCACTAATTGGTGCTTGTTTAGGGTTCCGTACCCAAAGAGTACAAACGGGACCCTATTACTAAGACTCCACTGTCCGTCTGTCTGACTGTCACCAGGCTGTATCTCATGAACCGTGATAGCTAGACAGTTGAAATATTCACAGATAATGCATTTCTGTTGCTGCTATAACAACGAATACTAAAAACAGAATAAAATAAATATTTAAATTTGGAGCTCCCATACAAAAACGTAATTTATTGCCGTTTTTCGCGATAATGGTACGGAACGCTTCGTGCGCGAGTCCGACTCGCACTTGGCCGGTTTTATTAGTTACTGGTTTATCTTGTCTAAGGTGACTTTGTACCGTAAATTTTTGACATTAATGACTTATTAACTTGTTATTCACATTTTTTACTCCATTTCGATGACAAAAAGTTTAATCCTCCTGTCCAATAGTCAGAATGTCCGAACATCAGCACTTGGGAACCTGTTCACGTATTAATATTCGTTTGTAAGTTAATGTCCTTGTCGCACATTATGTCACCGTGTTACACGTATGTGTGGTCATAGACCAGGCAGGCCGAAGAAGACAGTCCGCAGTGAAATGAAAAGAAAATTTATTAGATACCTACTTAATTTTGCTTTTTAAGAAGTGTTTTGTAAATAGGCGTGCTGTTGAAGCGTTGGTGACATAAACGGCAACTTATGCCGATAGACAGTTTTTTGAGTTTTTATCATCAGCATTATCCATAGACCGACCTGCCCCCGTACCATGACATGTCAAAACTATCATGGTGCGACTGGGATAAAGGGACAGATGTATTCAAGTCACATACATCTGTCCCTTACGCGCACTCGAAATAATCTTACTCTAAGAGCATATGATTAACTCCGTGGTCAACCGCGGGGCTTCTTTTCTTGTGCTAATTCCCACGCTCCTGCGCCAACCTCATCCGGTTCTTTCTGCGATGGCAACAATGTCGTCCGCGTCTCGCCCTTCAGTGTTTTACTGTATCATAAAGTCTTCCATACAAACCATATTCCATATTTAAATCCATAAAATCACAATAAAGTATTAACTTTAACCACCAAATAAAAACATGACAGAAGCGCATAATTAAACATCCCATTCAGACATCGAATGCGTTCGGCGTCCTCAGTGAGTTGGTCACCGGTTAGGCATTCTGCTTGTATTGATCTACGCAGCGCGCGTGAGTCACGGCCAAGCTGCGCGGGCGCCGCAGACCAGCCCTACCTGAGTCCTCTGACCTTAGGAGCGGCCCTTACGATCATTGTGGACGGGAGAAATGGACTTGATTTTATCAGTCCGCCAAAGTAAGGGTGTTAAAAGAGGCATTGAAATTCATAATTATGTGGGAGATTTCACGCCCTTATTTGAGTATGGTAGGATTGTATGGTATATGATCATCTTGGAAAGTTATGATTATTTTTCTTGATTGTTTTAAGAATAAGATATCTCTTGGAAAGTTATGATTATTTTTCTTGATTGTTTTAAGAATAAGATATCAGACAATCCGCGCAAAGAAAACACTATAAGGACTTCTTTACGATACAAGAAATTTCATAACATTGTACCAGACGGCTGCGAAATTTCTATATAACCTTAAGATATTTCTAACCCATCTTAGCTAATCCAATATTTGACCCCAAAAGTCCTTCACGAACTACTTCAACAATTTGTCACAATCACAAAGCCAACATAACTTCGCACCAACGGTTCACGTTCCCTTTCTCCTCCTCAATCGCATGATCTACACGCGTGAGTCACTAGCAGGTTCTAGCGGCCAGTTGAGTCCTGCCCCTACCACTACCTGCGCCCGGAGTCCTGTGACCTTTGGGCCGTGCCTTACTGCTCAACTATAGCGAAATTATTGCGGTTCACCTGCTTGTGTAGACAAACAGGGTCGTAATATGAAGATGCATCGGTCTTTTGATAAATGCTATATATTTTGCGAATTCATTACGAATATAATGGATGTCAATTTAAACTAGTAGATGAGGCCGATGTTTCCTAGCTGACTACTCTGAGAAGAAACACTCCTTTAAAGTCAAGTAATTGGTCAAATCTTAAGAGAGACATGTGAGTTTTAATTTATCAATTTCAACCAACAAAATATTATTTACCAACTGCAAAACAAAAATTGTGAGAGCAAGATTGAGGTCCTTAAAGACATCGTACTGTGTATTATAGTGTCGTTATTTCGTCAATACGAGTATGTACAACAAAGTTGTCGATGAGGCAATGGTCATTACTAATTAGGGCTAAAACGCCAGCCTTAGCTAACTAGAACGGACAAAATCTATCACTCTCCATCACCGAAGCCATTAATGTCCAGTAAAGTTTCAACACTTACTAGTCCAGCCCCACTGTCTGTTCATTTATCACTAGCCATTAGTTTGGGCCACTGGGCCATTCGCCGGTGACTGACGACCATTAGGTGACATCATGGCTTATTGAGACGCTAACTTTTGACTGTCAGGACAAAAACATTGTGGAATCTATCTATATGTAAATATAAAAGGCAAAACTGACTGAGTGATTAGCACATAAAAGCCGAAAACGCTAGAAGCTTAATATTTGCCATGAGGTTTTCATAGATGACGTAAGTAAGCACTAAGAATTAAGTTTTGTAAATTCATCCCCTAAAGGGGAAAAACAGTTTGCGAATGAAGGCAAAAACCAGTGTTCCATAAAACATGTAGGTGATGGATCTATCGAAACATGCAGAGCCTCTGGTCTCTGGCATTCGGAATTCCTTGTGCATGTTTGCAGCCGGTTCATTTAGTCATGCATTTCTCACAGCTGCCTCTTCATAATTTCACGGATGATATTAAAGTATGGATCATGTGGTACTGGCATTTCTTTGTAATTGCCTCGGGAATGGTTCTTGGTAATTATGTATTACGTTTGAAAAAATGCTATGCAAATTCGCATTTAGAGTATCCAAAACTACATTTCCAACGGTTACGAACAACGAGGAAAAGTATACTTATTTCTTTTAATTAAAGAGATTAAAAACAACTAAACGACCTCAGTATCTAGGACACGTAGTTCTAAAAATAAAATTAAAAAAAAACTTCAATACTACTTTATGCGTTTTTGCTCAGTCGTATCGAGATAAAAGTTATGTCTCCTTATAAGATACTGTAAGAGGGGCAAGGGCGACGGGGTAGCGTATGTGGACCGTATATGGCCAGACCTTTGGGCCACGAGCCATATGGCGCAAGGATCGAGGTTGAGCCACTTCGACAGATGGCTCACGACAACTGCTTTAGTGTTAGCGATTAGGAATGTATCAATGGACATGTGTTAATGTGATTTATATGCTGAGCTTAAACTAGGGTGTTTGTTTTATAAACAAGATGCCTTTTACATTGTATCTGTCAGCTAACTGGCAATCCAAAAAACTTGGCAATCTACATTGAAATGAATTGACTTGATAGTTTACAATTTTAATTCTAACAACTTTTTTGTTTTCAAATCTAGTCAACTTAGGCTCTTCTGTGCCACTGCTTGGCCTTCTTCTTCTTTTGCACTGTCTGAAAGTCTGCTCTTTGCCATTGCATTGTTTTTGGTAGGTAGGAGCCAAGTTCCTTCCTACATATTTGTCTTGTTCTGCCGCGATGCTGCCTAGCAATCAACCATTTATTTTTTTGCTTTATGATAATTTTGTACCAGAACGATATCTCCTACATGCATTGCCTGATACTGGCATGGCCAGCCGTAAATCTGGCAATGAGGAGCTGACGTGCCCCGACGACCACTAATTGTGTCGCCAAGGCCCGTCAATTGCACCGCGCATGCGTGACACGAGCGAGATTCATACAAGTCCATTTAGCGATCACTTGAGTGTTAATTGGCGGTGATATAGTCATCATAGCGGTGCTTATAAATAGCCCTATTTACTTGGGAAGTCTGTTGTGATTGCGCATGGGATGGTGATTGTATTTGGTCGTTATTGTATCGTTAAAGTTTACCTGATTACGTCACTAGTGCATTATATAATCATGCACTACTGACGTAATCTAAATGCAATAATAATGATTATAATTGCACTCTTTATCTTCACCAGGAGATGTCCTCTGATGGAAGTTGCAATAATAATTAACCACACTTTTGCTGTAAATATACTCAATACAAAAGCTTGTAAAGCTTTGATAGGTGGTTTTGGTTCCTTCTTATACAATTTCTTCTACGTTGATTTTGTCAGAGATATGCCGTGACTATAAAGATAGCACTTGTCACTACAAGTGCTATCTTTATAGTCACGGCATATCTCTGACGGCTATAAAGACGTCCATGCGTCCAAGCTAGACACGTCCATTAATTTATTAATTTATAGTATGCAACAATTACTTATTAAAATTACAAAATTGTTCTGCCTTGTGATTTGTTTGGTTTGATTCAATTAAATTCTCGTTGAATGAAATCTGAAAAGTAGCCACATTTGATTAGTGTCGCAGATCAACTCATCCACACACCAGTGCGGAACCGATTGCACGACGCGATTGTTTAATTAGTTGTCATTCGTATGAGTGTATTATATTTTTGTATATATGACAATATGGGTGACGACGGTATTGACCGTCGTTTGTTATTGAATAACACCCGGCTAACGTAATAACGAATTGCGACTGGGTTATGTTGTTTATTAGGAATCCTTTATTGATTGTGTAAGGTCTAAGATTTGGTGTAGTTTAGCTTATGGTGTAGCTATATATAAAACTTCTTCTTTCATATCGACACTATTAGAATTACTTATGAGATTTAGGCCCAATTGCCCGAAAAACTTAACTTGGAGTTAATTGCTAACACGCGGTTAAAAACAAGTTTAAGTATAGGTTTTAAGTATACCTACATACTGCATAATTATAATTATGCCGTATGTAGGTCATGATGTGGAAAATTATTTAGTTAGCAGGGGGCTGTTTGCCCAGGGTGCGACGGTCGTGCTTTCAAATGCCGCTACTCCTAAAGGCTATTTAGCTATGTCACCTATGTTCTACCTATTCTAACAAATGCTGAATGCTGAGTTCGTAACGCTTTCGGTCTGGGCACGTTCAGGGCAGTAACCATGTATTGTTTTTTTTTTACTGTTCTTCCCTCTTATTTTGTGATGGCTGCTGTTTTGGCTGTGTCTGTGGCTCTCTGTCGTGTATATATTTTTCTATTCTATTATGATATCCCTGTGTTTTGTACTGCGTACTTACGTGATTTCATTATAATGGGTTGACTTGCGCGTAGGATTGTCTGCAATTTATTTTCATCTATTAATTTAACCTTACCGTCTTTATTAGGATTCCTTGAATAGAATGTCATCATTACAATCATGAGCTAGTACCAGTTTTGGAACAAATATCAATAGGTTAGATCCAGGACCGATAGAACTCGGGCCTTGGGATTGGAGAATGGTTTACAAAGTGCGGGTATTTTGAAAACTTTGCAAATCTTTGGTTAAAACTATTGTTTCTAGGAACAAAACTACTTGTTTCATTTCGTAATAGGTAAAGTGTGTAGTTTATTTATTTGTTTGTTTGTCAAACTTTAAATTGCCTTCCTGCCTGTCGGTTTATATTGCTAAGTAACCGCATATCGTTTGTTTGCGCTATACGATTATCTGTAGAATGACAGTACTTGGTAAGATCATGCAGTCATCCTTTTCAGTGTTATTGTTGTGTTTAAAATAAAATACAGGTTGTCAAATTACCCAGGTCTGTTTAAACGTATTTTCTTCTTCCTTATTTCCTTCTTCTTTCCTATTGGTTTTAAATATAGAGCTTGAATAGTTAATTGCCCCAGTCCAAATTACAGCATAGATTTTTTTAATGTCTGTGTTGAAGAGTAGTAATAATTTTGATCAAGTGAAAAATGTATTAAATACAATTTTTGTTGTTTCCAGAATGTCTGAAGGCGACGTGTCGTTGATTCGCGACGAGGACTTACTGCGCCGCATGGTAAGTATATATTATAAGTTTTCTGAAAATCATATAGTATGTTGGACGTGGTTTCAGTATACCATTCGAATTAGAAACATTATCGTGCTTTGCCCGCATCGCTATAATGGGCAATGAAAAATCATTATTGTAGGCGCCGGATTGAAATCACGAGCAATGTTGTTACTCTTGCACTTGTGTTACAAAAGTGACAGGCGCTGATTTATAACAACCAAAATCATTTAACGACTTGATACGCAATGACAAATAAGTGTCAACTGTGACAGTATTTTGAAAAGACACAACCATGTCAGACCATTTAAAGCACAAACAAGTAAAATTTCAAAATTTAAAAAACTCCCGGGACATTTATCTTGCGAAAACACCCCGATTTAAACGGTAAAACGCCCATAACTTTTGAAAGGCTTAACCGATTTGTTTCAAACATAGCTAAGAACACTCTCGACAAAAACACCTTTCAAACAAAAAAAAACTAAATCAAAATCGGTTCATCCGTTTAGGCGCTATGATGCCACAGACAGACACACAGATACACAGCAACACACGTGAAACTTATAACACCCCTCTTTTTCTGGCGGGGGTAAAAATACCATAACTAACCTTATCATAACAGAAAAATCCAAAAATTATAACCATAATCAAATAACATGTCCTCCATATAATTCCAGTGGCAGCAGACGGAGGACTTCTCCCGTAAGAAAGAAATCCGCGCGCACATGTATCGGCTGCGTGAGGAGCGCCTGCGCAACCTGTACTCACCCGAACCCACAAGAGATGGGAAAGGTAACGCAACCTTCTATATTCAAGTGTCTTGAGTAGTGAGGGGTAGATGGGACAACTCTCGTAATCGTTTTAAGTAAAAGTGTCAATACTTTGTTTCTCATTTCGCCCAGCGAAATACTTAGGCAGAAATACTGTCACAGACATCTTATTAAATATATAATGCGAGGTTTGGTTTGGCCTATTTCCATTTCCATTAATGGACCAATTTAAAAGACATTCCATAAACTGAAAAATAAAGATATACACTGTTCCCTTATTTTTTCCTTTTTGATGATACATTATCTTTAGAAGCACTAGAACCCTCAGACGATGCTCAAAATTGCGCTGTCAACAGAGGCAATGAAAAAATAAAAACATAAAAGCACAACGTATATCTTTTTTGTTCAATTTATGGCTATATTATATATTTGTCCAATACTTGAGTAGGAAATAGGCGTGAGCCAAACCTCGAACTAAGACTTTTTACTGAGGAAATTCAGTCGGATATCTCTGTGTTGAGATTGAGGGGAAGTGGCAGCGATTTTTGCAAGCATATTCAGGGCGACAAGCTGATAGCTGAGCAGGCCGAATTTAGCAAGCCGTAATGGCTTGCTAAAAAACTCTGCCAGCTCCCCGTCTAAGAGAATGTCTTTCAACTTTTGTTTATAATGAATACGAGGGATTAGTTAGAATTTAGAATTGTAGATCAAGAAGGGCGAAAAAAGTAAACGTAGTTTTTGTAGATAGAAGAAAAAGCTTGAATGATTGTTGAAAGTTTTATTTTCATGTTTGGTAGTTACGCTTAAGGTATTAATTATGGACATAAAAGTTGAGTTATTGCTATTGCGTAATTAAGGTATTGCAATTATAAAAATGGTTGATGGATCTGCTTACTTTGTTGTGGTCGATTAAAGTTAGAAGGTCATAGAAAATTGAATTATCAACTTACGATTCAAGGAGCGAATGGTGAACCAGTTATCATTAAGTTTTTTTTATTTATAAGTATTTATATAAAACCATGTTTCGCCTTGTTCAAAATGACTGATGTTTTGTATTTCCACATATTTATTATCTACATTTCCCCCGCCTATATTGTGACAATGTAAAACTCTGTCTTCTCAAATACCAGAAGTTAGCGTAGTTGTGCCCGAATTCAACAGGTAGTGAGTTCAGTGCTGCGCAAGGCCACGTCAAGTCTTTCGCGGACCAGAGCTTCCAGTCGATGAAGAGCAAGGAGGTCCGCGACGCTGGCTCCCCGCCCAAGGAGTTCACGTACCGCGGCGAAGGTGCCTGCACGATACCCCTACCTTCCTAACAGAACTAACGCTTATTAACCGGTAACGGAGTCCACAGATCACGATCAGACGTTAATGCTCTCCACCACTCTCTTTGCAGATCTGAAGGCGCTGTCGAACGCTGGATGGAATGTGGAGTCGGAGAACAAGACCACAGACGACGGCCACACGCACGTCAAGTCTGTCCACGCCAACATCGAGGGCAGGTACGACGTGGACGGTGGCAAGGGACAATTCGCAGCCGTCGACCATCACAAGGAAGCGATTACCGAGTACCAAGATGACAACAGCAGCCTGAAGCGCAACGAAACGGCGTCGAACACGGCCGCGCGCGAGCACGTCGTCCGCAAGACTGACGATGGAACACAAATCTCGTCGACCACCAGTTCTTCGACGTCCTCGTCCAAGCTCCAGCAGATGTCTTCGACGAGACATGAACCAGTGCCATATTTGACCAACGATGACTATGACCTACGAAGTTATGATACTAACCGCAATGAGGACGCGTCTTCTGTAACAAGAAGGCAGATCACAAAAACTAATGACTACGAACAAAACTTGAGGAACAATGATAATGAAAAAATTTTAAGGAAGAATGACTACGAGCAAAATGTAAGAAAAAATGACTACGAGCAAAATGTGAGGAAGAATGAATACGAGCAAAGCGTAAGGAAGAATGAATATGAAAATATTATGCGGAAAAATGACTACGAACAAAATGTGAAAAGAAGTGATTACGAGACTGGAGAGCTCGTGTCTAGGAAGGTCGACTACCCTGACGACAACACCAGAGTGATCGTGGAGACGCGGTGCCTGCCTGACGGCACCCGAGTAACCAGCACCAAGAGGGAATTTCGGGCCCCAGTACAAAGCACTCGCTCTGAACAATCATACCAGACAAGGGAAAACAAGTCGTACTCCACCCAACAGCGGTCTGATGCCAAGGAATCCTCTAAGATCATCCGACACGTAGTTGACAACCGTGCTACCGATATTGTCGATTCTCAAAGACACGTTGATGACACTGACTTCAAAAGACAAATAGCAGAATATACGACGCAGGATAACGAAGATTATTTGGACAAGCACCGCCATGAAACAAAAGTAATCAGAAAAGTGATTGATCATTCTAAAGCTGATAATGATTATTCCCAAACAACTCGCCATGTGACACGTGTCAACAAAGTTATTGAATCCACTGACAAAGATGTGCAAAGTCAACAAACGCATCAGACCCATCACCGGCAGTATGACACCACCAACTTCCGCCGTGACCGTGACACAGTAACTCCGCGTGAAAGTCGCCCCGAAACATTTACACCGCGCAACGAACGCCCTGCGACTAAAACACCAAGTAATGATCGTCCAGAAACATATACACCACGCCATCAACACCCTGAAACAGTAACACCGGGTAGTGATCGTCCAGAAAGTTTTACTCCGCGTGAAAGTCGCCCTGAAACTTTTACGCCGCGTAACGAACGCCCTGAAGATTATACACCGCGCAGTGAACATCCTGACACATGCATTCCGCGCAATGAACGCCCTGGTTCAGATATACCGCTCAGTGAGCGCCCAGGCTCAAATACACCGCGCAATGAACGCCCTGGTTCAGAGATGCCGCGCAGTGAGCGCCCTGGCTCAGATACTCCGCGCAATGAGCGTCCTGGCTCGGATACACCGCGTGACGACCGCCCAGTTCAACCAAGGGATGACCGACTGCAGCAAACCAAGCATACCGAGGAGAGAGTCCATCACGTCACTCGAGACAAAAAAGTTGAAGAGACTGTAGAGAGGAAGACAAGTTCTGATCACTATCAAACGACATACCAAACAGACTTTAATCAAAAGAAGATCAGCAACGATTGGAGTCCCTCACATCAGGCATGGGCTAGCACGCTTCGTGCTGATACTCCCACTACTACTCGACCATCAACCCGGGCTTCATCTCCTGGCAGCAGAACTTTTAAGTCGAGCACCTCATCGCTAAGAAGTAGCGTAAGTCCTGATAAAATAGCGAGGAAACCAACAAGTCGTGGTGGTAGCCCCAACAAAATTGATCGATATTCGCCGACTCGCACAGTCTCTGACAGACATTCCACTACTTCTACGCATTCCGTTACTGAAGTTAAGACGCACAAGTATACAAGTCCTGATGATAAAAGACCACCAACCGGTCGTTCTCCAACTAGACCTGGCTATAGCCCTGAGAGGAAGCCTCAAGATCATCGTCAGAGACCGAGCGCAAGTCCGGAGAAAAGACCTCAAGACCTACCCTTCAGACCTAGTGCTAGCCCGGATCGGAAACCAACCCAGAGAGGTTCTCCAACGGACAGCTCTCCGACCCATCCTGTGGACCGCCGTGACTCACCAACTAGGCCACGAGCAAGCCCAGAACGAAAAATAACTGATCATATTACTCCCACTTCGGGTTTCCCAGGTACAACTCCGAATACATCAAGTCCCAACAGAAAAACTGATAGTTTCCCTAAGGATACTTCTAAGAAACCAAGTCAAAGCCCAGACAGGAAACCAGGATATCAAAAGCCTACTGACAGTCGTTCAAGTCCTACCTCAGAGTTCCCGCGGACCACCTCGCCTTCTCGGCCTTACCATTCTACGGACAGTATAAAAAAACCGAGCACAAGTCCTGATCGCAAGCCTAGTTATCAGCCTTCTAGTACTGGTACTGATAGAATCGACGAGCCAACTGAAAAGCATCCTCAAGAGGTTACTCCAAAGAGTGGCAGTGGTAGTCCTGATAGGAAACCGGGCTATATGAGACCAACGTCTGCGAACAAACCGTCTGATAACCTGAAGTCTCCTACAAAACCCTCGGAGAAAACATCACCCACAAAACATACCCCCTCACAAAGCCCCGAACGCAAACCTCAGGACTACACTAAAAGCACAACGAAAATACAAGCAGATCACTACAAGTTTATCGACGAGGAAACTAAAATGTACACTCGAACTGATAAAACTGATATATATCCGAAGCACGCACCATCTGGTCCTGAACACCCCTCTCCAAGAGACAAAGATTCTTCGCCTACAAGGAAGAGTCCTAGCAAAGATACTCCTGACTTCCCAAGAAAGAGGTCACCTTCGCCTAAAGAGCATGTTACATTCATTGACCAACGTGACCAGGTTGATACGACTCAATTCAAAACCACCGATTTCACCGAAAAAATAACAACAAATAAACGTACTCAAAAAGATAAAGGTTCTCCTACTGATAAAACTGGTCCTAGGGAACCATCGCCTTCGAAATATGGGACTTATGATAAGAAAAAGCCTCACGATCGTGACGTCACTGAGTTTACTACAACAACAACTACTAAAGATACTAAAGATGTCAAATATGATTCTTTAACGCGGCGCGAAAAATCACCCAAGAAAACAGCTGACCAGCCATCGTCTCCCACCAAGAATGCACCACGAGACAGCGTGTCGCCACTTAAATCTCCTTCAAAAGACAATAAATTCAAGCATACAACTGATTTTATATCTACTGAGAGAAATACTGAAGAGGTTAATAAGAAGACCACTAAAGAACGTCCGAGGCAATTGGTGACTCCGTCATCTAGTCCTACCAGAAAGCCCAAACATACTGATACTGAGCCATCGACTGGTCAAAGCTCTCCTACTACTTCAGTGAGTGGATTTGTTTACTATAGTTCTCCAAAAACTGAGAAGACTGTTGTCACTGACTTGGATGACCAGGAATATTACTCTGAAACACACTCAATCGATGAAACCACTACCACTTACAAGAGACCTGAAAGCCTCGATGTTGATAGATCTCAATCTCCTTCTAAGATTCCTTGCAGATCTCCATCTCCCGAGAAACGTGTCTCTCCATCTAAGGATAGTCTACCAAGAAAGAGCTCATTAAAGAAACCCACAACTGAGATAACTCAAGCGTCTCCGATTGAAAAACCACCTTCCAGTTTTCGCGTTTCCCCAACAGAGGAACCAAGAGACTTGCCTGATCATAAAGTGGTGAAAAAAGATCGCCCGGAACTGCCTGGGTTAGATGCTCCCGTTGGTAAACAAAAACCACCTCTAGAACGTAGAGAAACTTATGAAGACCGCTGCCGTAAGATCCTCGGCATGATGGATGATACCACTACGACCGAAACTCTCACAAAAACGTCTTATATGAAGGAACCAGAAACAAACTTGAGCTCACCTAGTCTCTCTCCTTGTCACAGTCCCGCTCCGAGAGAAACTCCATTCGAGTATCCAACAGTTAAGAAAACATCGGACACCAAAACTGATGTCACTGATTTCATAGGTCGTGAACAGCAAAATATCATCAAAACTACCACCACTCGTCGTGACGATACTCCCACTGACAAGAAACCCAAGACTCCGCAAGAGAGCTCTTCGACGAAGCTTCAAGACATTATAACAAAAGACAAGACTATATTAAAATACGATGTGACGACTAAAGATACAGAAGATATAAAGAAAACTGTCACGACCAAGTATCCTTCACCAAGTCAAAGCCCTGATAGAAAGCCGACATATCAGCCTTCGGAAGACGTGTCTCATAGAACCCATAAGGATGATTCTCCAAAAACCCACAAGAGTCCTGAACGAACTCCAAAAGATTCAGAGTCTCCACGTACTGCTCCATCTAAGCCTCGTCTGTCAGGTACATCGCCAAGATCAAGCTTAAGCCCTGAAAAAAAACCAGGATATGAACCAACTGAGAATAAGCCTGGAGATAAACATCCAGAGCAACCTACTCCAGTTACTGCGGGCTACATGAAAACTACATCAGCTGTAACATCTAAATATGATGAATCGGTTCAGGATATTAATGAAACAGTAACAACCAAAACTACGGAAAGAAAACCTTCACGACCCTCTGAATCTCCGACAAGAAAAACTCCTTCGGATAAACCATTGAGACCTGGTCAGCCATCAGACAAGAGTCCGCAGCGCAAGCCTAGTTTTGAAAAAAGTACGCCAACTAAAACAAGTCCGGTGAAAAAACCTACTGACGAATTTCCTCGAGAAACGTCTCCATCTAGACCTGGTTACACTAAAACCACAACATCCATGGTAGTTCAATACGACTCTTCGTCTTCTACTGATGATTTAGAGGACTCTACTACCAGAAAGACAACAAAAACTAGGCTGTCTGTCCGTCCTTCAGGGTCCCCTACATGTCAAGCGCCTAAACCAGCAGGTGGTGCTCCCACTGGACGCGCTTATCCTTCAGATAAAAGTCCGGAGAAGAAACCTACAGATACATCTCTATCAATGCCTGGCTACTTGAAGACTACTGCTTCTATGACGTCTAAGAATGAGACCACGTCTACTGAGGATTTACACGAGACTACCACTTCTGAGACAGTTCAAACCAGGCAGACGTCTCCGCGGCCTTCACATTCACCGACACGAAAAACTTCCAAACATTCGGATGACTCTCGGCCACGACCTACTTATCCAACTGATCAGAGCCCTGATCGGAAGCCAAACAGCCGCGAGCAGCCATCTCCTACAAGATCTAGCCCCGAGAAAAAGCCTGCTGACAAATATCCTCAAGATACGTCTCCAGCTAACGCAAAGCCTGACAAAATCCCTAATTATATGAAGACTACCTCGTCCGTTTCATCAAAATTTGATACTATTTCTACAACTGAGGATGTTGAAGAAACTACCTCTTTTAAAACTACAGAAAGACGTCCTTCTCAAAGTCCATCAGATTCACCAACACGAAAAGCTCCTGAAACTGAAGACTATCCTCGCACAACTTCGCCGTCTAGGACTGCCCAGCCAACACAAAGACAACAACACAAGAGTCCTCAACGTAAACCTAGAGACGAAACCACACCAAAAAGGGCTAGTCCTGAGAAACAACCCGTTGATAAATACACTAAGGAACCGTCTCCGACTAGGCAGAAACCTAGCACGGAGAAAACAACTGGATACATGAAGACGACTTCAACACATATCCTTAAACAAGACACAGTATCCGCAACTGAAGACTTTTTGAAAACATGCAGAACAGAAACTATTGAAAGGAAGCATTCTTCTCCTCGTCCCTCTGATTCACCTACTCGCAAACCCTCAAAGACAAGCGATAATGATGAGCCTGAATCTGACTATCCTCGAAATGTTTTACCGTCTAAGCCTCATCCATCGGACAGTATTAAATACAGGAAAAGTGTTAGTCCCGATCGCAAGCTGGGGCATCAGCAGCCGTCAGAGCCACATGTCAAAAAGCCTGCTGATAAGTACCCGAGAGAAAAATCTCCTTCCAAGCAAACTACAACACCAGAAACGCCTGGTTACATGAGAAATACCACCTCTGTCAGCACTAGAGAGGTCACTAGTAAAGTTTACGAAGACGACTCCTCTGTTGAGACAGTGCAAAGCAGGTATCCACACTCGCGCCCTTCGGAGTTGCCCGATAAGAAAATCCCGAAACAAGACACCGCTCCAAATAAACCTCTTTTGGACAGAAGTCCCGGCCGCACGCCACGATATGATGAAACTTCACCTCGAACCAGTCCCGACAGACAAACAAGTAATAGATATCCTAAAGAAACATCACCCACTGATGAGAAGGAGCCTATTCATTTGAAATCCACAAAATCGGTAAAGTCTACTTATGATTCAACCTTGGATGATATTCAAAGTATTCAGAAGACTACAAGGACCAAAATCACCGAGGATCAACCTTCACGACCATCAGGCACATCGCCTACAAGAAGGGTTCCTGAACTTATAGATGGTTCAAAGTCTTCTCCTGAACGCCCACGAACAGAATCACCTACCAAGCATCAGCCTGACGATTCTATGAAGAAACTATCCACGCCTAAAGATAGTCCAACCAAAAAGCCCGGACAAAAGAATCCGCAGGAATCATCTCCTACTCGGCTAAGCTCTAGTCCGGAAAGAAAACCAAGCTACATGAGGCCGACTGCTTCAGTTACATCTAAGTTTGAAACCAGTTCTACTACTGAAGAATATGAGACCACTGAAGATGTCGTAGGAAAGCATCCGTCACCAAGATCATCGGAATCACCGACTCGTCCTCATGAACCATCAACAACAAAGCCTGGCTACCTGCAGCAGCCAGACGAGCTAAGACAACTTCGCACTCCTTCTCCAATGAAGAAAACGACTAAAGTCACTGAAGTGAGCACGGACTTTCTCATGTCTGAGCGGGAACAGGAAATTTTGGACAGAGTGCAAAAATCTCTTAGAAAGTTGTCTCCCGAACGTAAGGAAAAGTCACCTAGTCGAGAGAGGAGTCCGGGCAAAACAACAACCAGCTTGCAGGATATTGATATAACCAGCCACACTGAAATAGATGATGAATCTTTAAATAAAGATTGCACCGAAATTACGGAGCAGTATAAGACCACCAAAATAACATCTCGGCCGGAAATACCAAAGGATGAAAAGCCAAAAGATCAGAAAATGCCTAGCAGGCTTTCCACCAGAACTATGTCCCCTACAAAGAAACCTTCAGGTATTGCTACGCCAAGTAAGCTAGACAAAAGTCCAGATTCACTGACGAAAACTAGAAGTATTTCACCAAAAAAACCTGTTTCACCGTCTGAGAGACCACAGTCTCCTCAGATATCAAAACCAAGCGGCATCAAACCTAAGGAACAGATACCTTCTCATATGACTAGGAAACCGACGCCTGCATCTTTGAATTCGACTAAATTAGAAAAGATAGCAACTGATGTGAAAAAGACTACTAATATAAGTTCTGTTACCAAGCAGAATAGTTTTACTCGAACTACAACAGGAAGAACTCCTATGAAGACTATTTCATCTCCGACTGGTCGTCCAAGCGAGCCCGAAACTAAGCGGACCCCGACTCCTAAAGGCATCAGAGAAAGCGTGATTTCTACAAAGAAAGAAAGTGACACAAAGGTCACGCGCACTGTTAGCGATATCACCATTAAGTCCAAGAAAACATCGCCACAAAGAATGAAGTCCAAACCAGAAATAACAGTAAGTGACGTGTCTACTAAAACAACGACTAAGACTACGAAGTCCACTTTAAAAGAACCGCATTCGAAATTACCAAGCAAACCCAAGTCTGCAACGACTTTGAACACTTCCACTGATGAAGATGATGTTATTATTGATGTGCAACAATCTAAATCATCCAGAGAGAACTCACCGGACCGAATCTGTCCAACTCCAGTTAACTTCGGAGAAGATGTCGGTACTCCTCGTTACCCTGACGAAGTAAGTGAACCTGATGATGAATTCAACAGACGAGCACATCACACCATCCTTGAGGCCGAGACTATCGTCGATGATATTGTTGAAATCTGCGAAGATGATGAGCTATTTGTCAGAAAAACTGATGTCGACTTCGTCACAGAGGATGATGAAAGTCTCCTTAGCGTAACCGATAAGGTATCCCGGTTCACGAAAGGTGTCGATACGGTGACCAAACCTAGAGATACTACTACAACGTTCAAAGACACTGAAAGAAGAGTTCATTCTGATTTTATCGATGATAAGTTGAAAGCCGATGAGTGCTTACTATCTGTATCTGAGAAAGTTAACAAGTTTGCTAAAGGACCCAGGGAAACGAGAGATAGCAAGAGTCCCGCGCGTAGAGTCACCGATGAGTACGACAAGAATACAGTTTATACAGATGACTACACAAAACTTAGTGTACACGACAAAGCTCACTTGTTTGTAGAAACTGCAGAAAACGTCAAGACACCTAAAGTTAAACCGACCCCACAAAGGGTTGAACGTCCTGACTTAACTAACGTTGATGACTCATTAAAGAGTGATGACTGTTTACTCAGCGTTTCCGATAAGGTACATAAGTTTGTTAAAACAGCCGAGCAATTCATGACGGAAACCCATGAGGTTGAGGAGAAAGAAAAGAAAATAAAGGAGCAACATGACAAGATAATGCAAAAGATAGTCGATGATGCTGATGATGAGGAATACGGGATTGAGACAACCACTTTTACGGAGGATGTAGAAATAACTAATTATAGAAAGACACCAGATCATGGAAACCGTGTAGATAAACCTTTAAAACCGAAGGAAACTACATCATCACTTCCTAAGGTTAAGGATTACAGCAGTCCTAAAACAAAGCCAGCGGAAAGAACGCCTATTGGTAAAATAACCACTCTCCGTAGCAGTGAGGCTGTGAAGAAAGCTAAGGCTTTATTTGAAAATATAGCAACAACTACTCAAAAAACAAAAGAAACCACTCACGCTAAGACTGCAAAGTTGACAGACATCGGTGTGATGAAGAAGTCTCCCAAGACTGACTCTACCACCGTTCTACATCCTTCTGTTGAAGATGGCTCTCCTAATGTAACTGACGTGGATAGCGAGGTGGATGCTGCTCCTCATACACCTAAAGATCGCCCGTCAAGTGACACGCTCACTCGGCCTCATTATCCTCGTTCCGATGATAAGCCCCGAAGCAGTCCATCTCGTTTGTCTGCCCAATCTCCTGAAGTACCAAGATCTAAGTCTCCCATGCATCAAACTGTGGAAACTACAACTACGACTAAAACTATTTTGTCAAGATATCCAGCTTCACAGAGAGCCGAATCTCCGAGACAGCGGCCTGAGAATGATAAACCTGATAAGGTGCCCGGATATCTTCGCCCCACAAAGACAAGCCAAATCAAAGAAGAGACAAAGGTGCTTGAAGAAACTGAAGTAAGCAGTCGTCGAGGAAGCGGCAAGTTTGGAATAGAGCTTCGAAGGACCAGCGTTGAGAGATCAACAGCGAGTAGCGAACGTCGGCGCAGCGTCGAACACCCCTGCATCGAAGACATCTTCGACCTGGACCTCCTGGAACAAATGGTCAGTAAACATAAGATTTGCATGTTTATAATTGTTATTTATGTTACCATATTATTTGTATACTTTTGCTGACTATATTATAATTTTCAGTTGGAAAAGGTCGTTGGTTACGAGCAGAGGCGACGCATCAGATCCCAAATTCGTGTTGCTAAGAAGAAGGAAAGTGATCACGTAGACTCTAACACTTACACTAAAACAACCAGACAGACTACGACTACTCAAAAGCTGCGGTCTCCTGAGCGCCACCAGACAAGATCACCAGACCATGCTCCTAAATCTTCACTCCACAAAACCACATCCCCTGATCGTCACACTAAAACACCTCAAAGATCGATTCCCGAACGCTCTCAACCTAGAGAGCATGTGCAACCAGTGCTGAACGGACACGCTAAGGAGCCGAGCAGAACAGTGGCTGACAGGCGCCCGAGACCGCACAGTCCTGAGAAACCCGCTCCTAAATCTACGCCCAAAACAAAGAGTCCAGTTCGTCATCCAAGTCCGGACAAGAAGACTCGAACTCAATCCCCCACCAAAACAGCTACTCCGAAACCTAAACCAAACCGTTTCAATGAGTATGCATCCGCTTACATGAAGAAAGTGGGCCTGAGTGAGGCTGACAAGATCAGATTCGCTGAAGCAAAATCTAAGAAGGCGGCAGAAGAAAAACAGAGGACAGTTAAACACACAGAAGAGCACAAACTCGTGGCAGAATATTCTACGGCTAAAACCTTTACTGAAAGGACTTCGTCTAAGGATGTTATAGAGGTCGTTCAGATGAATGGTACAAATAGAAGATCTCCATCACCAGAAAAGCGACAGAGTCCGGAAAGAAAGGCTCAAAGCCCAGAACGTAAGGTACATTACCCAGAGCGAAAGGCTCAAAGCCCAGATCGTAAGGTACATTACTCAGAGCGAAAGGCTCAAAGCCCAGACCGTAAGGCGCAACAACCGGAGCGAAAAGCCCAAAGCCCGGACCGTAAGGCCCATAGCCCCGAGCGAATTTACGACCGCACGCCAAGTACCGGTCAAAAGCAGCTGAGACCAGAACCTGCTAAGAAAGAGACCATCATAAAAACTGTATACGAAATTGAGAAGAAGATTCCACAAAAGCCAGTTCAAGAAGAAAAACCGTCGTGGGTGACGAACAGGAACCTTAAGAAGACAAGCTCGGAGACCAGGACGTTCAGCAGCAAGAAGATAGAGGAGAAGCCGAAGTACAGGGCGCCAAGTCCGTCCAAAGTGATCACGAAGCCTATAGACGTGATCACGTCGAGCTACGGGCCCGGGCCGGTGGACTCAGAGGGGAAGCCACTTTTCGGTATTAGGGCTTTGCGGAACGGCGCCTCGAACTACCAAGGTAAGCACTCCTTGCATAATTACTTTTGTTCTGATATATTGTGTATTTTGAAGAAAAAAAAATATAGTATGATTGGAATTAGTTAATTCAGTAGGTTATCGTATCCATATTATTGTCATGTGAGTGAATCACTTCCCTGTTTTCGTAACGTTTTAATAGGGTTAGATACACAGACGCGGTGTTTGTTTGTTAAATAAGTTGTTCTTCGTAACTAAACAATTTTGAAGAGATAACTGGCACTATCGCAGTCTTCTGCAACATGCAGCTATTTAACATAAGTCAGAAAGGGGAATGACCGACATAGGGGTGTACCTAACATGCAGACTTGTTGTTATTATAGAAATAAAAATAAAACGATATTTTTTCTTAAAAACAAAATTACTAATACCACTAGACAGAGTTTCAATTACTGCCCTGTAAAGATAATGATTAGAGTATATATAGTCTTAACTATTACACTTAGTCTTATACTAAACTATATAAGAGATTTAAATTATTCGGCAACAAAGTTAAGGAATCTCTCAAGCATTTGCAAAAAAATACTCGATCAAAAACCATTGAGTCAGGTTTCGTTCAGTACGAGTAATTGCTTTTATAACGTTATCGGGGCCATTCAATTGTATCGGGGTCAATGTTAAGAAGTTGACAACGGTAACACATGACGTCACAAACTTTCTAGTTTTCGCGTCGATTTTCAGTTCGGCTGAAAGTTGACGCGTCCTTAGAACTAAAGTCATACGAATTACTAAGCACTCCACATCTTTGAATCATGTAATTGTTCACTAAGCAAATATTAGCTCAGCTGAATGTGACTATTTCTGTCTGAAGTGTACAGTAGTTGTCTAATTGTGGGACCGTCTTGACTGGTTACTTGAAGTAGTGAGTTTAACTTATAGTTAACTTTGTTTTCAACGATGTCACGCTGTTATCCGTTAAGTTAGTTTCGGTATATGTTAGGTTAACAAATTTTGTATTCACGTTGAGTTGTAAAAGCGATGAAAGTGTGTCATCTATTGAAAATCTATATAGGTATTACTGTAGCGAAATATTTGTAGTGTAACAAAGATAGAAATCGCGAGACTACTCAAAATGATCCGGGTTCTTTCATTGTTGCCTTGTATGCTTTGCAGCGTATATATTGTTCACCTTCACAAAGGACGTAAAGTATTTTAAAATCTACATACCTAACTAATGTGGTATTTTCAGTAATTTTCCTATCTAATTTCTTTAATATTATCCTTCTACGACCGTTTAAGATGTTAAAGATATTAAACTATACAATCATTTGACCCACAATCGTCACACGGCTAGGTCGTCATCGGTAAAATCCCAAAAATCTTAGCCACTCTTCATAAGTCCAACAAAATATCTCTGTACCCAGTAAAAGGCACGGTGATCCGCTCAGAGTACCACTCCCGCAACGGGGGCGAGCCTGAAGGTTCGGTATCCGTGACCGCGTACTCCACTGAGCCTGAGGACCTGGAACGACTGCTGCAGGGTCAGGGGGAGCCCCCCGCCCGCATCCACGGTCTGGCTGCCATCACCACGACGAAGAAGTTTGGAGGTGATACGGGAACCACGCTGAAGGAAGCTCACGGGGTAAGCGCCTGCTGGATTTGTTATAGCTATGTGTTGTTTAGTAACGAGCTACTGATATTTTAACAAGTTGTCTATTAGGGTACATAATATCTGCCCGTACCTTTGGGAAATACCAGCGTCATGTTGAGTTTTTTTAATGAATTAATGCTTTATATAATTTCGAAATGGGTTGGGGTTTTGGGTATTTCGTGACTTTACTTGTATATCCCGTGAAGGTAGGTACTTCTAAAACTTCCTCGTTGGTCTAGTGGTCACAAGCGCTGGTGCTGAGCGCGGTCCTGGGTTCGATTCCCGGGCTGGCCTAAGTTTGATTGTGTTTTTCCATCTTAGTATCATCTGAGTGACTAGTTTTGACTGACTCATTGAAATAAAAGTAATACAAATAAAAATGCTACTCACAATCTAAAGAATGTCAACTATGTATTGTCTTCCGACTGATCGACTAATAATATCAACTTATCAAAAATCCAATCATACAAATATGCACCTTATCACCCATAGAGAGAAGATCGCGCCGCGATAGACCAGTTCACTCACAGCGACCGCCGAGTCTCCGACACCAAGATAGAAGACATCACAGAGAGGATCTTCGACAGCAGACGAGAGGAGGTTGTGGGAGAAACCAGACGCGTAGAGAGCAGAAGAGAAGAAACCGGTGGAGAAACTAGACGCATTGAAAGCAGGCGAGAGGAGATCGTAGGAGACAAAAGTAGACAGGCAAGGGAGGAGATTCTAGACAGTGCAAAAGACAGAAGAGAAGATAAAACAGAGAGAATGAGACGAGTGGAGAAGGTAGAGAAGAAAAGTGATAAGACGCAGGAGAGGAAAGAACGCATAGAGAGGACAGATGACAAGAAGACGGTCAGGCAGAGTTCAGTGAAGTCGCTCACGGAGAAATATATCAAGAGTGCAAGTGAGTATTATACATTAACCTTACATTCGTTTTATTTATAACAATAGGTGAATAAGCTAGAAAAAGCAACCACTATGCCGTCAAAAAATAAGTATTACAATTAAGTGATGACCAGCGCACATTAAGTACAGTTACTACAAAACAAAATTGACTTAGTCATAGCCCAATCATCATGGGAAAATATTCAGAAAACACACACACGTGAATAAACTCGCGCCATTTTTCCATGGGTTGGGCAGATACTGCAGGAATCTACAAGCTACGATCCTTACATAGTCTTTTTCTTCGTTTAAGTTCATTCATCAGATCATACACGCACGTTAGTGGTGAGCAAAATTAATTGCAGAGAAAATTCCAATAATCTAGCAGGTTACGTCTGTTCTGAAGTATTGAATCAGTCATTTCGAGGTGTACAGGAGTTCTTATACAAGCCCAATGAGGCAACAGAGTCGTTGGAATAAGCCTGCGCTTGCGTCGGTCTAATGAAGGGAATCGGAGCATACTTTTGTTACAAACAGTTGCACCACTGCTTAAATATCACGATTTTTTCTTTTCTTTTATTGTAAACGGATAGTGCAATACTATGGCAATGATAACGCAATAGAAAATAACACTATTGTGTTAAGTTTTTACAATAAGACAGGCGGTTTATTGAATTCGGTCAATTATTCTGTGATTCGGTTAATTAACAAAATAAACAATACCCACCTACCATATAGCAAAGAAAGCCAATTTTTTGAAGCTTTGTATTCAAAAAATTGGCTACTGACAAAACTTGGGTGAGAGAAAACTAGTCTCGCATTTCTTTATCATTTGATATTCTGCAAGTCTTAATTTTGGTATTGGTTAATGGCTCTGGCCTTGGGCCCTGGGTACAACTCCTGGGTCGGGCACTTAGTTAATTGGTTGGAAGATTCTCAGTTTAAACTACGATTCGGCATATATAAACTTGAGAGCAATAAAATCGCACACCTTGACTTTTTTTTGTTAAGGCAGTTTTTTTCATGAATCTGAATAAAAAAATCAGTATTAAAAACAAATTACAAGGGGTGTGCGATTTTATTGCTCTCAAGTATATTTATTTATTCAAACTTTATGCACAAGTACAAAGGCGGACTTAATGCCTTAGGCATTTTCTACCAGTCGACCTTAGGGTAGTGCAGAGATAAAACATGGAAGGTGCATCTAAATGGATTATCAAGTAAAAAAAATTCAATAAAAAGAAATTATATATACATACGTACATAAACAATGCCATTGAGAAACCGAATCTAACAAACTAATGATACTCAGATACTGCCTCACCTCCTATTACAAGTAGTGGGTATTAAAAAAACTTAATAAAAAAAATAAAAAAACCCGACTGCTTCAAAAGCGAACTAAAAATTCGTAAACAAGGAAAAAATCATGCTGTGCAGTCGGAGGATACCTATTCGCCGGCTGGCTGACCAAAATCTGGTGTATCCTCCGCCTGCACAGCATGATTTTTTCCTTGTTTACGAATTTTTAGTTCGCTTTTGAAGCAGTCGGGTTTTTTGTTTTTTTTTATTAAGTTTTTTTATTTATAACTTTTTAGTTAGTTTTTTCGAATTAGATACATTTAAACATATAAGTGTTATATATTTTTGAAATCACCTCTTAAAACCCTTTATTTTGATACCCCACACGATGGGTTTGGAAGAAAAAAAAAAATTGGGCCCCCACAATATGGCACCCAAAATCCGCCATTTTTCTATTATCCAATTTTAATGTAGCCTATGACACTCGCAGGGTTAAGACGCATCGATTGACGAACGAATCATCAAAATCGGCCAACGCGTTTGGTCTCTGGAACGCCACATAGGAACAAACATACATACATACATACATACTTACATACATACATACATACATACATACATAGACTGATAAACACATTACCCTCCTTCGGCAGTCGGGTAAAAACTGGCGAAATGTCAGTGTAATAAACCCCTCTGGCTACCCCATTTGAGCGTAATGCAGTCATATGAGTACGTTTATAATACAGTTCGCAAGTTATACTTATAACAAAAAATAATTAAAGATTTGCGATATAAAGCAAGGATGATGTACAGCGCAAAGTGCATCACACATGAAATATTTTCCCATCGAAATGTCTATGGAAATTAACGAACAGTTTCGTGATATCACATAATAATAACGTAACGTAAACGCACGCGAGCGCGTTAGCGTGCGGCTCTTTACGTAATAACTTTCATACTTTCATATTGCACTGGCTGCGTTTACGTTTTCAGTCGTCAACTGCCTCTCGGACTAACCCGACGGGGTTTTGTGAGCAGAACTTACTTGGTTCATATTTACATGTGCTTTTTGAGAATATTCAGTTAAAATGGATACCAACAAGGATTGTAGTTATAATTTTAAGTTGTTGCTAAGTATCTATCAGAGATTAGGTAAGTGGACTTTTGTCTGTTTTTAATAACCGTAAAAACAATGCGTTAACTATGTATTGTTGTGTTTTGAATATTAATTGTTTACTATGTTTAAGGCTTATTGTTTTTAGTAGTAAGTTACTGAGTGTCGTCATAAACCATGGGCAAAATAAAATTATTTACAAAATTTTATTGTGATCAGCACTTGATCAGCACGGCTTGTGTTACTTTTAAATTTATTTATTTCTTTACATAAAATAAGATCCTCGAAAATCCTATGAAAAACTATATGAGGCAGTGTCTCTTGGGGACTCGGACATGAGACACTTCCTAAATATGTGAATATTTGGAAAACATAATTTTTTCGTAGGCTGGGTAATTTGTACGTTTTTCCAAATGATCCTATAATAGTGTAAGGGTGATTAACGTCACTTTTTTTCATGCCCGGGTTTCGTTAGTAGGTACCAAAAGCTGAATTACAAAAAACATAATAGTAAGTATCTGCGACATGCAAACAGACAAACAGTTATGTTATAACAAAAACTAGAATTTGCTGAGTCAGTATTTTTTGCCAGCTGTACATAAACGGTAGTCACCATTCCAAAATAAAATAATGACAAAACAAATCATTATCAAGGAAGTTTACAATCATGTTTACATGTACTCAAATATTTCGGCACCCATGTTATCAGATTTCAACAGTTTACTCAAGTGTATGTCCGTGATATCTTATCGTCAATTCACACGGCTGCTTACTCATCTCGTTGTGTTGTGACCGCAGAGGTCAACTACCTATTCAAATGTCATTAGTATGCCTTGCCCCGTGGCGTTGCCCGCGTAAAGACATGATGACTTACAGGAAGTTGTCAAATACTTTAAAAGTAAATGCCTTTTGTGACGGTGTGTTTTGTAATTCGGTGTTGTGATAATTTTGGCGTTCATACAGGATGTTTGGTATTGTTGTGGCAGAGTTTCAGATCAATGACATAAACATTGCACACTACGTTTGAATTATTCATGATTTTGGAATAAAACAATATTTTATTTTGATTCTGATAACTTATAAACAAACACAATGTTGGAGTTGGCTTTCGACTTTATAAATAACCGGACTTTTTTTAAGGGTAAATCTAACGAACTACTTAAGAAAATCAGATCAAGTCAATTAAATTTGTTAGGGTTTTTAGGTGGATACCAAAGAAAATAACGGTTTCAATAATAACCTTTCAATCACCCTTATTGAATGTTACCAGTACTTTAACTACTTTTTTATGTATTCCCAAAATATAGGGTGTCTCAGTAAGAGTGCACTTTTTCATTTTAAAATAAAAACAAGTATTTTATGACAGAGTTCTGATATTTTTATTGTATTGTAAAGAATACATGTTCCGATTAAGTATAGAATAAAATATTCGGCAAATGACCCCCACGGCTCCGATGACAGGCCATTACTCTTTTCATGAAATTTTCTATGACTTTTGCACAGAGATGTGGCTGTATCTCATCGATGACGCGTTGGATTTCCGATTTGAGCTCAGGCATTGTTTCGGGTTTATTAGCATAAACCCGAGATTTCACAAATCCCCAAAGAAAAAAATCGCACGGCGTTAAATCGCACGATCTTGGTAGCCAGTTGACATCAGAATTTCGTGAGATAATGTGTTCTGGAAATCGTTGCTGCAGGTTGCGCCGTCCTGCTGAAACCACATGTTGTCCAGATTCACGCCGTCCAGTTGAGGCCACAAGAAGTCCGTTATCATATTCCTGTAACGAATTCCGTTCACGTTCAGTTTTCACAATTATAACGCGTTGTTCTTTCGAAAAGCGCTCCATTTTTAATGATCGGAATAAACAGAGGTGACAGCTGTCAAATTTCAGAGTTGCCACTTGCATGAAAAAAAAAAATCCAATTTTAAAAGTGCCTTCTTACAATATTATTGGGTGTCTCAACACCCAATAATATTGTATAATATAGGTTGAATCCGGGACCGCGGTCCCGGTGCCAAAAGCCGAACGACCCGACTTGATTTACCGAAAGGTGTGTTTCAGTAATATTACGTGAACAAAATTAGCTAGAGTAACCCAACAGACGGGTTCTATCGAAAACTAATGAAGTTAAAACACATTTTTGAGTTACCCTCGTATCTACTCATTCATACCTAAATAAAACTAATACGGAAACTACTGATTTTATAACCCTTCGCTGCGCTGTACTGGTAAAATCATTTGCAAATCTCAAGGGTTCCGATTATTCTAATTACCTTGTGTCTTCGTAGACGAAAGCGCCAAAACTGAGCGCACCACGTACCCGAAGGCGGGTCTGATCCTCCGCACCACCACCATGAAGGACAGCGTCTCCAGCGACTCTTCAGCGCACGCTGGTAAGCTGCCTGCTTCTTATCTTATACAACTTGATGCTCTTGAAGAATCTGAATGTGGTACAGTCCACTGGCTGAGCTAGTTAGTACACGGCAATACTATTATCTTTTAGGCTAGTTATTCAACCAATCAGCATAGCCTTTTCCTAACTGTTTTGGACCAGCTTCCAGTCTAACCGGATACAGTATTTACATGGAGAGACTGCCTATCTGACCTCCACAACCCAGTAACTGGGTAACACGATATCCTTTGGCAAGACTTTTGTCAGATTCGCGCCTTCAAAATTTCCGTAACGACTTTCAATCAAATATCTAAATATGACAGCTGGGGCCAGCAGTATAACGACTTATTATCTTTTAAGCTATTACCTATTCACTCACTTTTATTACGCGTTGTAACTTCATAAACTTATGGCACACTTACCTAAGAATAGACAATTCCTTACATCACCGTAAAGTGCGAGTAATATTGTTTAAAAGTACTTAGTTGTTGTAAGTGCAAGCGTAGTGTTTCTACTTTGTGGCGCGGTATGAAAGATGATCGTTTCCTTGCTTATACCAAATAACTTGGGAGTTTTTGTATAAAGGTATGTTTAATAGATCATCAATAAGAAAAAGCATAGGTACACTCATTTGTCCTGTTTATTCCAATTACCCTAATAAATAATGAACTGTGATCGAGTTGCAACACTTTTCCTTTCTTATTTTTTTTTTTTGCTCAAAACATTTTAACTACTGCACATCATCCTGATATAGTTCCTTAGTCACCTTATTCGTCATACTCATACGATACAATTGGGGCCTGACTTTTCCTCGTCTGAAGACCGAACCTTTACATCGTTACGCACAACCGTCAAAGGTAGTAATAATTAGCGAACAATTGTTATTCTATTGTGTCACACCTGATTCTGGATTCTCGATCATTGACGAGTTAAGCTTCGCTGCACTTGGAATGAAATTGTAGGAGTGATCAACTACTAGTGCGACCCACGGCCACGCTACGCACGAATGTGTGGTTACAAAGAGAAATGAACCACGCAGCTAATGTAGCATACCTCTCCATGCCCATCCAATATAGCAGTGGGCGGTTGGGTTTACCTACATGGTCATTTGTCATCTAATCTTGGCATAATATTCCTATTAGCTTAGCAGCAGCGGCGCCACCAACAGAATAACCCAATAAACCAGTATCTTCCTTAACCATATTTTCCACTCTTCCACCAAGAATCTCCCCTACTCAGCATAACTAACCTTCCTCCTTATCCAGGTCTAGCCCGCACAGACAGCGAGCACAGCCTGGGCTCTGTGGAGGATACAGTGGTCACCACGGAGCGCGTGGACGGCGGCGTCAGGACCGTCACCACCACTACCAGTCGCCATGGCACCACCACGCACCAGGGCGCCAGGCGCGAGGAGAAGTCCTTCCTGGATAGCAACACTAAGGTCACCGGAGTACAGGATATTCTGACCAGGATGAAGAATGCTGATATAGGTTAGTTACAACATTTATTTACGTGCTTAGTTCCATTTGCTAACAAACTGGTTAGATGATAGGTTATCCATTTGACGAACACCAAAAAGGGATTTACATTATAGGGACCTTTGGAGTAGATGACTGTGGAGGAACCTACAGCAAAGGTTCAAAACAAAAAAATAACGTATAAAAAGTATTCGCTTAGCCTAGATATATTTTCTATAATAAAAACACACTCGAGGGACGGCATTTTTTTATGTTTTTTTGCTTTCCTTTAAAATAAGTGTACATAATCAGTCTTATAAAATTTATAATAGTGGTTTTCTGAGCATTAAGTTATGCCGCTCGAAACCACACTTGGCAGCAGCATAGTTGATGGAAAGTCGACGAAACCTCACAGGTGGCCAACATCTAAGTAATTCTGTCTCTCTCTGCAGCCGTGATACCTGTGTCGTTAGTCATGCTTGGCAGATCGATTGATTTCCTATCAATAATAATAAGCACCTGTGTGTTACACCTGGCTTTGCAGTTTTATCATCTCGCCAAGGCTTCCTTACGGGGTGGTGGCGATGATTAGATATCTTGGAAACGTAACTTAGAAGTGGCTGTGATACTTTGCACTAGGGTAGGACATTTGGCATGTTTAAAAATAATAGAAGTTCAGTCTGGGATCAAAAGTGCATATCCCAGTCTACCAAAGCTAAAGTGGTTCACTACTGTTCTTTAATCTAAAGTTTAGATTAGACTTGTCATCATAAACCCTTTTTTTACAAAGAAATATTTGACATTAAAGCTAAAGCTTTGGTAGATTACGACTGCACTTTTGACCTCTTACTGTACTACATTACTCCTAGAATTCCACAGTGATTATAATTATTATCCTTTGACCTTTCTACAAGACCCTTTATTATTTTAAGAGGACATAATCTTGACCATATTGGTCAGTAGGCCAGTAATTAGCTCAATTTAAAATGCTAATTGTCTCACATGCTCGGCTGGGCGCGGTAATAAGCAGCTATCGCATTGATTTTTTATACACGGTCTTGTTAAAAATGGGCTAACACGCAATGTGCAATCATATTGTAAAGAGATGCATCATGCGCTCAAGGCAAGAAACTAGGCTTCCGTTTGCATATGAGCACACATTCGTTTCAGTGAAGGTTTCATTTCGATCTAAAATATAGAGAAAATTTAAAAACCATCTTTGAAAATTATCAGCACTATCATTCATAGGACCAACTAAAGTTCTGTTCAAAATCGTAATACCTTTAACACTTTTATTATTCAAAGGGTCTCGTGAATCACGACCACAAATCGTGATTTCTTTAGCCATTAAATGTGGTTAAATAAAAACAGTAGGGACGATTTCTACCAAAGGGGAGAAGAGCTGAGAGGTTTTGAACAAACAAAAAATGGTTTGATATCTTCCGCGACCCCGCGTCTCGGATGATCCACGTGCGATCCGTCTCCGGTCGTACGGGATTACCGTCCTGTCATAATCTATACTAATATTATAAAGAGGAAAGATTTGTATGTTTGTATGTAACGAATAAACTTAAAATCTACTAGACCGATTTCAAAAATTCTTTCACCGTTGGGAAGCTACACTATCCCTGGGTGACATAGGCTACTGTTTATCCCTGTATTCCCGCGGGAACGGAAACTACGCGGGTGAAGACGCAACGCGTCTGCTAGTATCTTATACAATATCTTCAACGCGATGTATAGATTTATTAGTTTCTCTTTTTGCTCGTCTTCTTTGGAGACCGAGTTTTAAACTAGTATGTTCATAAGTTAAGACATCTTTCGGCTGAAATAATGATGAAGATGATGATGTTCATAAGTTTTTCATCGTGCTAACACTCCCTCTTTCCCCCTCCAGTGATTCAGGAGGGAGACACGACAGAGGATGTCGAAGCACGCGCTCTGCTCAACAAGTTCCTGGGCGCCACCGTGCTGATGGCGGGCATGCAGGGCTACGTCACCGAGAAGCCCACCGGCAAGCTGGTGGTTAAGCAGGTATGTCGTAGATAAGGATAGCTAATTGATTTCAAGAGTAATCCCTAAGCTGCTGGGTTAAGTATTGCCACCCCAGCTGTTCTATAGTAGACCTCATGTATCACTACCATCAAGCAAGCCCATCAGGGTGTTTTAAAAATGTTTTCTCGCTTGATGTTGTTTTTTTTTCTAAGTATTTCATCCAGGATTCATTATATTTTCTGTAAACTTGTTTTCGTATTAATTTGAGCAAATACAATAGTATTGTTATTGTTGCCAATAGTATGGTGTAAATGACCTACTTACGACAGTTTTCGCGGAAGCGCCCTAATGAACAATACCAACCTATAGATACGTACAAACAAAACTTACATTGTCTTGATTCGAAACCACATTTGCCAGGAAATAAGTATTGCGTTACAATTTTGGGGAATTGATAGCTGTCTTTTTCTCAAAATAGAGGTTTGTTTTCGATTTTGAATACTGAATTTAAACCTACTTGTACTGTATATTCGTGGCTACTTGGTCCTCGCCGCACCCGGGAAAAGCGTTGAATATTCCTATTCTTAACATGTAACCCGGTAACCATACATCAAGCAGGTGTTAATCCAATACAATATTACGCTAAATACAACACTACAAGTGCATATATACAGAACCAAACAGCAGAAGTCCCACTTCTTACAATGTCCAAAATTCGCAACCGAATTATTTTGCTAGTAAAACATAACAAATATAAACCACCTGTAAGTTCTTTCCCGTGGCTTCGATCGCGTCTATATCACAGGCACCGAGCATTTTTGCAGGATATAAATCACTCGGCGAAACCTATAGCTTTATAAATGAGTGCAAAACATTTCCGTAATCATTCCGGTACTTCCAGAGTTATGAGAGAAATAAACAGACATGTAGAGGAGACACCTACAGCCTGCATGATCCGCATAATTTTCTTTCAGATTATCAAAGCACTGATTTTTGCTTCTTGTATGCGGTATGCGGATTTTGTCCACCTAAAGGATAGATGTCTACCTTCTGATGTTCCCATACATTGTGCCACAATTGCAGTATCGTGTGCAGAGCGGTTGGCACGAGATGCAACATGAATCACGCGCACATGCGCCTGTTTATTTATTTGAAGCACACTTTAATGGCGGCTAATGATCGCTTTTTAATACAATCGGCGCAGTAGCGGCGTATGACTGGCAGCTGATTTGTGGGGCAGTTCGATATGTGGGTATATTTACTTCGCACTTGCAATTAGGGGATGCACAAGCAAATAGGTCATAATTAATTTTATTTTGCTTTTTTACTTGAGAAGCAGTATCAGTATTATTGTGAGTATAACAACCCCTCACAATAAGACAGCTCTTCAGATGAAATCACCAAAACAAAACCCGCTCTCCCGGGGGGAAAAGCCTCATTGACCGCCTACTTTATAATCCGCTGTCTCTCTTTGTCTCTTTAACTTTAAAACCATCCAAAGGTTGACTTTAAAATACTGCTTCTTGCGATAAGATCGACTGTGTCATCTTATCTATCTTTTCTATAATGTATATGGTGTACATAATAAAGAGTAGTCTAATGTATCTACTTCCTAAATCACAAAATTTTTACAGAAATAACTGTCTCGCGACCGTTGTGATATTGTCGTTAACAATGATTTAACATCGAGCACTGCGGACTATGTATGATGACAACTGAAGGTGGCATACAAATTTAAATTGTTTCTTTTCTATTTTAATTTTTATTGTTAAATTTATATGTATATATATGACTATAGTGTATATAACATTATTTATTCGGTATAACATCGTCTTGGAATACTGTAAGATGTTGTACTTATGTGTGTAAATAAATAAATAAATAAATAAATAAATAAATAAACTGTGGGTCAAAAGTATTAGAGTTGAAGGTCAAAGTCATAAATCCAGTGTACAAAAATACAAGACGCATTATACTACCCAAAGCTATCATCTCAGATCAACACGTTAACCAATTGATCTACGGCGCAGCGTATATGCTATGCGTATCTAAGTGCTAACTTAGCTGTCGTTTCCAAACTATTATAGGGTCGGCTTCTAATCTGATGCAGCTGAGTCAGAAAAAATCCACATCCTAGAAACTGGGGAATACTGGGATACCCCCAACTAGGCACGGCATGATATGTGCTAACTTGGCCTAGTTTTTGGATCCGTAGTTAACTACGAAGGTCTTAGCTTCAAAGACATTTCTCAAAAATTGACATCCCTAGATATCTATCTAAAAATATGTAACAAAACTCCTTACATGGCGATGAATATGCCAGAGGAGGAAGCCCAAACGTGCGGATGATAAATAAGGGTGTCATAGTGCGCAGCGCGCGCGTAGATCCGCGCATGATTTGCGCACGCGTGTAGTTTGTTTATTTATCATATACTAGCTGACCCAGCAAACTTTGTTTTGCCATAAAAAGACCAAACATTTATCTACCCTACCTACCCGACCCTACACTACCCTACCCTACCCGACCCTACACTACCCTACCCTACCCTACACTACCCTACCCTACACTACCCTACCCGACCCTACACTACCCTACCCTACCCTACCCTACCCTACACTACCCTACCCTACTCTACCCTACCCTACCCTACACTACCCTACCCTACACTACCCTACCCTACACTACACTACCCTACACTACACTACCCTACACTACCCTACACTACCCTACCCTACCCTACCCTACCCTACCCTACCCTACCCTACCCTATGTCCTTCTCCTGGTTCTAAGCTACCTCCCTGCCAATTTTCAGCTAAATCGATTCAGCCGTTCTTGAGTTATAAGTGAAGTAACTAACACGACTTTCTTTTATATATATAGATTTGCTTTTAGCTGTGGCTTTGCTCATTACATACATAGTACATTTTAGTAGTAGTACATATTCCGGGATAGTGCGGCTTTCTATACATGATGGAATTTTTGAAATCGGTCTTCCAGAGATCTTACAAAACAAAAACTCAAATCATTTATTTCAAATTAACTACTTACATTCATGATCATGATAAAACCATTTACAGGCACTTTTAATTAGTCAATTAGGTGTATGTGCTCTAAATGTAAAGCCCAGGACCCAGGAACAATATCATCTGCAGCCTAATTGCGTAAGTGAGTCCGGCGCGGCAGGGCAAACGGAACAATTCCATGAAAGAGTTTATGACATGGTAGACATCCCTCCAATACGCACAAAGCGTTTTGCTAATACTTTCATTGTGCGCACAGCTAAGGAGTGGAATTCCCTTCCGGAGTCTTTGTGCCCTGATAGCTACAACCTTGGGGTCTTTAAGTCAAGAGTGAATAGATTTCTTCTAGGCAAGCGTGCTTCACCGTAGACCACATCATCGCTTACCATCAGGCGAGAGAGTGCTCAAACGCGAGCCTATAGATTATAAAAAAATATGACACAGTTTCCCTTTAAATGTTTTCGGTATTACGTTAATATAGAAAGGGTACGTCATCCACCCTATGAGTTGAATTCAGATATCCTTACCATGGCTTATCCCCTTTCGAGTTTATTACGCAATACTAAAGTCGTTATTTTAAAGTTGTCGTCACCTTACCTATACCTACGTGTTCTTTGCCTAATTCAATTAAGCAATTGCTGAGTGATACCTACACTGGAACATGAAAGCGATGTTCTTGGGCAAGCTAAGTCTGCTTAGAATGGTTAACCATAGAAATATGACGCCAAATGTACAAAAACATAATTGAAACATATACCTTACCCGTCCCTTTTTCTATAGGGGTAGGCAGAATCTATAATACTTAGCGTGTCGTAATTGAGATTTTTTGGGTAAAAATCAATTTCTCATTGTTCTCATTAATTACAAACAAAAGCTCCTCGATGTTTATAGTTGATCAGCTAACCAAGCCCAGTTAAATCTGGCCGTAAGGTTACTCCATGGTGCGTAACTGTGACCCACTTCAACTCATTACAGAAGAAGGTCAATGAAAAGTAAACAAACACTCTTCTGTTAATAATACAGCATATGGCAAGGATATTTTAAATCTGAAAACTATAATTTTCTTACAACATTAAACTTAATAGGCTTAACAGCTGTTATATGGGTGTTAAACATAAGTGGCGCTAAGTGGGTGTAATATATCTATAAAAAAAGTAAAAATAAAATTTAAAAAAAACATTTATTTCAGATAAAAAAAGACAAAAAGGCAAGGCATCTATACCTCTGCCTAACACTTCTGCCTACAGGCGTGATGTAATGTTTTACAGCATTTCTGAAAACCTACGTCAATCTCAATGAGCGCCAAGCTTTACAACGATAGATTTAAAGTTTTCCCACGCTTTACAATCTTTGTCACAGTCTGGGCCCACATGTGGTCCAAATATCGTGGCAACATTACCCCTGTAGCCCACATCCACATTACTACGAGCGCTCTTCTCGTAAACAAAAGCTGCCGAAGCAGATGCGCAAGCGCCGGCTTATTGCCGTTTAAAGCCACGCGTTCTAGCGCGGAAAGCGATGAAAATCCTATGCAAAAATAACACACCCGGCCCGACATTTCACCTCCATTTACTACTTAACGCCCTAACTCCAGTCACACACCAAGGGAATTTTTACTTTAAACGCTTTTGGATTGGGTTTTGTGGGGGTGAGAATAGCGTGCGGTGTATGGGGGCCTATATTTGGCTTGCTGACGTCACAGTGTGCGCCCGCGCAGTCCGTCTCCAGCTTCCGCGCACGCCACGCGTTGCGATGCCTCGGTAGCCGTCAAATAAACCATAATATTATGGTCTAAGTAATCAAATAATTAGTGCAGTAGTACCGCGTGTAATCAAACACCGGTGTAGACCCCATCAAAGTGTAATAGGATAGCTTCAGGATTTGCAACAGTTTCCAGCTCTACTTTTTGTGGTGAGTTCGCGCTTGACGATTTTTTTCATAAATTTATTTTTGCAATTTTTCTTCTAGTTTTTTTGTTTTTTAATATTATTCAATTTAATAACTTTTTTTTTTACTTTCACAATTCATTTTAAAGATCTGTTTTTAATTTCATGTGAAAATAAACTGCAAAATGCTGAAATATTTGATTTCATGGACCACTGACTGTGTTATATTTTTACCGATAGTCTTTTGTCGGCTTCAGTTAAAGTCCGCCGTTGACGTCACGTTACGCGAGCTTTCAGCGGACTTTGAACTTTAACACGCGAATAAATAATTATAATAGTGAATTATTATCACTACAAATAGGCATGGTAGGGAAAACTATTGAATATTTCACTATTCTATAACTTCTCCAATAACACACATATCCGCGAAAATTTTCCAGTCAAAATGCTTGGTGGCATTTTCCTGTTTCTCTTGCACTGAGAATACGAAAATTTTCTTTCTCTTTTCAATGGTCACCAAAGAAGTAATCGAAGTTAATATTATGTATAAAGTTTGTAAAATATGGCTAGTCTAGGTTAACAGTTCACCTATAAACACCAATCACGTCTCGCTTCCTGAAACTAAACAGCGGAACGTGGACTTCATTGTCAATATTAGGTTACTTACAAAATGCCTTTCCTAAATATGAATTAGGAAGTCACAGAAACTTTCCTGAAAACCTTTGAACAGTCGTAAAACTTTAAGTCCCAATTTAAGCAAAAATGTAAGTGATAAATTGTCAGACGCACATTAGTTTCTGTGATTGGTTGAATAGCAATTTCAACAGCCATTTGTAACACTGACAATTTCTATCTAGAAACCGGGTGTAAATAGTTTATTTACCTGAAAAATCTAAAACTGATCACCTACATTTCTTTTTCTACCTGTGACCTACACTACACACGGTCAGTTCACCTGTCAAACATGACATGACCGTGCATCTGTCAAGCGCCTGTCAGCCGAAGGTCGCTGATGGTTGCGACACACTGCCGCTAGAATTAAACAACAAATAAAAGTGTGGCATAGAAATGTTGGGCAATAGTCAAGGGCAGGTTTCTTTCGTGTGACTCTTAAAATATTTGATCTGTGGGTGAAAGAAACTGAAGACAAAATGTTTTTCAAGAGACTTACCAAAGTTACACAAAACATTTCAAAAACATGTGGTTGTATGTAAACCTTATTATTAATTTAAAAGTAAGAAAACTAAAAAATTCTATGATTTTACAAATCGTCATCATCTCCCTACCCTCGTCCTAAACTACTTGGGGTCAGCGGTACATTCTTCCATTCTGGGACTTCTGATCAAATAAAAAGTCAAGATGGAACGTTGTAAGCAACAAGATGATGATGCCGGTTAACACTACGCCTCGTCGTATACATAAACAATCACACGCACACACGTACAGCGAAACTATGCCTTAGCTGGTCAGTCGATCTCTCAGATCAAATAAAAAGCTCGACTGCAACGTTCCATCTTGACTTTTTATTTGTTCTGAGTCCAGGACGCAATGGTAGAATTTACTTTCCACTGATCAACCGTCATGCTATCACCGATTGTTCGCTTCAAATCTCATTTCAAAATGCTTCACAGTCTCACTCAATCAACCACTCTTTTCTTTGGTTTCCCTCTGCTATTTAAGTACCTACAATATTATACGTAATTTTATTAAAGAAAATAATATCATTCAACAATTTCACTTGCTCAACTACCCCCCACTGCAAATAATATAATAATTATTTAGTTTCTCCACAATTACAGCTTGTTGTCCGTAACAAGCCGCGAGACAGCTAGCCACGAGCAGCACAAACCACAGCTATTACTACAGCTTGCGAACAGCACAAGACAAATGATATACTTCCTATTTATTTAACTACATCATCTCAAGTTTGTTACCGAGGAGCCTAAGAGTGTTAAGAGGGCCTATATATAGCGATGTTTTAGCAGTGAAAACGACTGTCAAAAACCCTAAATATTTAAATGTCACATAGTCACTAACAAACATTTAGAATTTTGACAATTGTTATCGCTGGTAGAATGTCACTTTGTCCAGTGCAAACTTTAATTTATCACTACTGATACCCATCAATGGTAATTTAGAGCAATTTAATCTTATAAAAATTTATGAAAAAGTAAATATTGTTTTTTGCAATGCAAGTGCTTTGTTGGCAAAGAATTATTGAACGATAACAGAGCATATTTAAGATATTGGAAGGTACCTAGTTATGAACAATTTTGATTTTATCAAGGTAAGGACCACTTAAAACGCTGCGGAAAATTGTAAACCTGAAGTCTGTCTGTGTCCCCGGCGGACAGCACCGATTATGTTAAATTACATTGTTTTCACAATATTATTACACGGCTATTATCTTTCTCCGCTTACCCGCATCACAAGTAAGCGGCGATGTTTATCTAGGCAGCCGTAATGGCGACTCTATCCATTTCTTACGAGATAGTTGACGGTAAGGCAGATACATATCTGCAGGATTGATGGCTAATTGAGAAACTGCTCCCAAAAGACCTTTTAGAAAATAGCCGTACCTTTTAAGAACTTTTAGAGTTTCAACAAACTTATCTAGGTACTTCGTCTAATGGCAATATCTAACTATGAAACTACCAAACTATCAATTTATGACTTTCGTCATAATCCATCTGCACAAAACTCAATCAAACGCTTTCTCGCTCAAATCCTCGCAAAAGCCTTCAAAAATCTAGTCATCAAAGTAAACAGCGTAATGAATGATTTGCCAATGAACACCTTTCACTATATCACATGTGTCCTCACACGATGATCAGCAGTTTTGCCTGAGACAGGAAGTGATATATGCCTCATCATCATCATGATATAATACGTGTAAGCTTGACACTTACCAAAGCTCTTTCATATATCTTTCACTATTTATAGTTAATCTGCAGTAATGAAGAACATTCTTAGATAAGCCTTTATTTGCTTAATCATACCAAAAAGCTAAATATTTTCAACTGAAAGCTTTTAGATTCCATACTTCAGTTTTTTGTAGAACTGTACCCATTTTGGAGGTTCCATACTTTAAATAAATTATCTTTTTTTTAACAAGAGTCAAGTCCTATTTGGGGTATCGCAGGGTGCCGTCTTTAGACCCATATTATTTGATAAGGAAATCACTGAGAGAAAAAAGTCCATGTTTAAATATCGAACAACAAAACAATGTATACTAACAATAAACTGAAAGCACTAAATCAATGTCACTACAAACAATATGAAACTCCAAGACTGCATAAAGAGTACATTTTATGACAATATTTCGTGAAAAGCGTTGACTTTATCATTAATATTCCATGTTTAATCTCAGTTCTCATTACATTGTTTTGATTTTAATTTTAATGCGAAACTTTATGTGCCGGCGCATGCGTCAATCGTGCGACATTTACGTTTATCTCCAAATTATAATGTACAGAATTTACTGTTTCACATGTCTCCGTTTTTAATTTCTCTCAACGTTGATGTCTTTTGGCACTTTGTTAAAATTATATTAATAGCAAAACTTTTGGACGTAAATGAAATGTTTAGATCTTACACATTTGGGAGCATTAACCCGTTCGCTCGCTTCTGCCGATATTCTTCGCACATCACGGTCGGTTGATTTATGCAACGTGCATAATTATTTCCCATCTTATTTAATTAAACTTCTTGTATATAGTGGTATATAGACGGAATTCACTAGTAGATCTAGATCAGTTTTTACTGGCCGTTATTAATTTTTAGTTAAGTAACACTAATTCCTTTATCAGCAAACAATTTTGCCACGCTACGGCAACATTCACTAGTGCTCTTTCTTCGTCCATCAAAGATTGCTTTTATATCAATGGCAATAAGGACACAATATCTCTTAACCACTTTATTCTCTGTGAGATAATCACAACCGTCGTGACTTGGCATGTGATTGTTATAACACTTACTTCACCTGAAACAACGATGTTACACAACATAGTTTACAAATGGTGACAAGCATAAAATGGGTAATTAATTGGCTTTCAAAGAACCATCAATTAGGCGCTCGATTGAATGGATCGATGTGCTGTGACACTTGCCAAGTGAGTGTAGGGTAAGACATAGTGCTAGAGAGAGCGAGGACGAATGACGGGTAACTCTGACCATTCAGCTGTCTTCTACGACATGAGCTAACTTTTAAGGTTTAAATAAATTATCACATGTAGGTATATTGTAGATTTTAGTAGCAAAAAGGAATTGGAAGATTAAGATTAACATAAGATGCAGTTTAAATACACAAGTAGCCAGAGCAATGAACTTTGTGTGCAAAAGTGTCAGTTTAGTTTTCTCAACCGTTTGTGTCTCTGAATATAACCAACCGACTGTCTTAAAAGTGGCATAAAATCTACTTCTTAAATTGAATTTGAACCGATTGATTAGAACTATAATTATGTTCTCCCAATCTACTCCTCCCGTCAATTGTGTAAAAATTCGCAACCCCGAACGACAATCGACATTCAAATCTTCAAATGTCAGTTATCCGCTTCCGCATCTCAACATCGCGTCTCAGGTCACACCGCGCGGTTAGCGGTCGTTGACCGATGCGCCTGCGCCGATTATAATAGCACGCCAATCTCGCGCCAACACAACTGGGTCACCACGGTTATTAGGACTCCTGGGGAGTTGCAAAGGTTGGGTATAGATTGCCAATTGGTGTATTTTATTCCTCATGATTTGTTGTACCATCTTCTGGGTTTATTATCTCAATTTTGTCTATATCATCTTATTGCATTTGCATTGTAAAGCAATGTGAATCTGTATTCCTTATAATTGTTTCTGACTAATGATTGTGAAGACTGTAAGATCCAATATTTATTCTACCGTACACAGAATATTTCGGCGAAGTATCAGCGTCTTCAATATGAAAACAAAATATATCTCAAGTAAATACAGACTATTTGGAACAGATCACGAACGCGGTGCCTCTCCACGTACGTTGTACGCCGTACACATGCTCCTGGTCCGCAAGGGCTCTATTAATACCTCAAGTAGTGCAAGGTGAAGCGAGCGGTTCTACTCCACGTATTAATACGTTTAGTACTTGATAGAGAGGAAAGTGAAAATAAATCGATTGCTCTCCATTTCGGTTAGCAAAATCAATCGATATGCTATATATATACCTATGAAAAATTCGAGACTAGATGGTATCTCCTTCATCTAGAAATCTATTAAGTTTTCAAGTTGTTAAAACTCTATGGTCGAATAGGTGATGTCATAGAACCCCAGTTAATCACAATTCACGAAAAACACTATTTCAGGAAGTAAAAGCTAGGTCATTCAACAATGCAGTTGATCTACGCAATAGATCTTTGTAACAGGCACAATGCCCACTGCATTTCCTCCTAAAACACGGCACATATAATATATATAACGCCAAAAATTCACAAAAGGTACTTAGAATTTTCTTCAACCAGGAAGAACTGTCCCAAAACAAACAAAACCCTTTGTTTTCGCTGCATCACTCAAGGAACATCTTCGTCGTGGGAAAACGTCGTCATTTTTCAATCACTCCCTTTGTCCAAGACTGCCAGAAATACAGTCGTGACGTATGTGGCAAACTCCCTTGTCATTGGCACGTGGAGAGCGCGTGCGGTGACTTTACGGACATACGGACGTGCGAGATACGAGGAAAAGGGTTGCATTGTTTGTTTATGTGGACGTTTATGACTGAAATGGACGTGTGAATTTGATTGTCAGTGTTGGGAATATTTAGTCTGAATGACTTTGTTCGTGTTCGATTTGGGTGAACCGAATTGTTTAAGGTACAATGTTTTGGTATTTGGATTTGTCTGCAACAAAAGCTGTTTCTCTGTCTTTATTTTCCTCTTCGAATAGCTTTATGTTAAAGTTTATTTAGGACAATCTCATCCAGATTTTACAATTAGCGTTGACTACTTAACCAACTCGTTCGTATATCAATCAATCACCAGGATATTACGAGAAGGCCATCATCATTACCCATGACATAGTCCAATCCATTCTTACCTAAGACCGTCCTGTAGTTATTAATGATTCAATCTTCTCTATTTTCTTCTATAATTAGCCCTCCTTATCACCTATAGGGAATGAAACAATCCGCTACATCCACGCAACTGTTTGGCATCTGTCTGCTGTAGGTACATGTTGAACTCCTACGACATCGACAATGCCACATGTGCCACGTTCTGCTATCGCCTACCTACGTAAAACCGAACACATCATACCATGATCATAATCTCATAATAAAATCGATCATAAATTAGAAACTGCAAATCATAGTCCACGGATCGTCATCATTATTTCAACGTATTCTGAAAGATGGAGAAGTTCTTCCACTTGAGATCTCAGAAGTGTTTAAAAGTGAAAGCACATATAAGAGCACTTCCTCCTTTTCACATAGATGAGACTAGTCTTTGACATAATGCAAATATGCTGATTTGACGAAGACAGATGACAAAACCAGACGACAAAACGACAAACAATGTCTAAGAAAACACTCATTCTCAATTTTCCTAATTTAATTTCACGAAACCCGTCGGCCATCAGCCCTACGCTCGCGCCATTTCAGTTGGTCCCGTGCCAAACTGCGTACAAACACAAGCTAATGACCTTACGGCTCTGCTTCCCCTATTTCCACATATGGAGCGTGATAGTTCTCGACAAAAGGGCCAAGGTTTACAAAGAAAATTATGAGTAGACAAGCTTAAACGTTGTGGAATTTCTCGGGAGTTGTAATATGAGTTTATTATATTGTAACATGGCATTGACTCCTTTTGGCTTTTCCTGATTTCGTGTGCCAAGTTTTTGTTTAGAAATTCGCGAAATATTTATGGCTGTTGATATTATAATATTTGAAGACTATTAAACTGTGTGAGAATTATACGAATCTTTTGGAGCATGCAAGAATCAACTCTATCATCAACTGTAATGAGTTTTCTTATTTTTATTTTGGCTCTAGACATTTCCAAGCAAAGACTTCGTTCATGAGCTTGCTTACTGTGAAACTAGTGCCATTTTTCTCTCATAAATTAGAAAGCATGACATACATAACGTTTCCCCAGGATGTGTCTATAATGTACGTAACGTTCATTCGCACCTATCAATCAGAGGAAAGTCTAATAACTCATTACAGATTTACAACGTTGCCGCAATATAAACTTTACTGCTTTAGGAATAGAGTTCCATATCCCGTGGTCAATATTTTTGGGCGCACGGTTGGTGCAGTGGTTGAGCGATTGACTGCTGTGCTGCGTGTCGCGGGTTCGATTCCCGCACGGAACAAATATTTGTATGACCTACAGGTAGTTGTTCCGGCTCTGGGTGTTGTGTATGTGAGTTTATATGTTTGTAAACGCACCCACGATACAGGAAGAAATTCCTAGTGTGGGGCAACGTTTTTTTAAAGAACAAAAAAAAAAAAAAAAAAACAATATTACTCGTATAATTTTCTCCAGACGTTTTAGAAATTACTTGTAATTCCTATTAAATTACTCCTTTTATGCTAAAAGTTGATATAGTAATTGACTTAGAGTCCCTAATAGCAACGAAAACCTACCTAACCATTTTTCGAATGTTAGTCATCATTATCAGCCTTTAAATGTTCCCACTGCTGGGACACAGGCCTCCTCTCTGTGAGAGAGGGAATGTTAGTAATTATAATGAATTAAAACAAGCGAGCTTATTACAAAATAATTCATAAGCTTAGAATACAACGATTCTCATTAGTTAAACCGACCATAAACCCACGTAAAAAGATAACAACGTCAAGATAATGGCAGGTTCTTTTCTCTTAACAACAAAAATGGAAGTCAGCACCTTCTTACAGCTATAATTGTGTCAAAATGAATATTCAGTGCTGCTGCTACCGTTCTGAGACGACGCGGCGCGACGGTGTGAATGTGGGTGGAACCGCGGCACGGAGTCAGTCATGTATATGGATGTAATAATAACAATTGGCGTAATTGCTTATACCCATAATTATAAGCAAGTAATCGGTGCATGTCGTACTGCGAATGAGGTGCTCATGAATGCACATCAAAGATTTAAGAATGAAGAAATAACTTCGCAACTATGTCGGTACGAGACTTCTGTCTATCCCAATTAGAACAGTAGTGTAATAACTATAAATAGAAACAGTATATTAAACAAAAGGCGTGTATATGTTCGTGGGAACGGTCAGCGTTCCCAGCCAGAAACGAGACGTTTGGAAGACGATGCCAAGTTGTGGCTCTTATTATAGGCAGGAAGCCGATTTGGTGTTTAAAATAATGTGTGACAATGCAAATTGTATTACTGTTAACACTTACAACACACTAGATATTGATGGTTTTGAGAATACGTTTTAAATACCAGCAGATAAACCATTTACTGCCAAACACGATATTGACAATGATCGAGATATATCTAAAGACTATAGAGTTCAATCACTGTAGGCTGAGGCTAACTAAAGCTCACACAGCTTCAATAACGGAAACCAAAATCAATTTGCGAAACCTGCACGTATCACTATTATGAGGGAAATACAAAAACTGCGAATAAAACTAATGATATTAGTATGATTACCTGCCATTACGACTTTCACTGCCAATTATATCCCTATTAGATCAAAATTACGAGTTGCAGAAGTTCCAAGTAACTGCTATAATCTTCTGCCGAGTCTAAGAAGCCATGTGTACCTAATAGTAGCAAAATTCACATTATCAAAATCTTAGCACACCACTAACTTTAGCTCCTACCTGACCATAGGCTATTTTCTTGTTTTTGACATCTCGGAATGATCTCTGATCACATTTATCTCTCCTTTCTTACACTCTCGTGTTTTTCTGTTTCCTTTATTTATTCCTCTCTTCTCTATTACTCTCACACATCTTTGGATTTCTTATAACACATATCAATAGTATGTGCTAAGTCTTCTTGTTATGCAATTCTGACTTCAAATTCTTTGATTTGTCTGTAATGGTCCTTCTGTGTAGTATTCTGTGATATCTATCTGTTAGTTTTTGTCACAACACAATTTGCCAGTTTTTACTGTGATGTAATATTATATCACTTTGCCTAGCTATCCATTATATCTATCGTTGTTGCTAAACTGTTTTTTTTGCTTAGTTTTGATCATATATTGGTTTCAATATTCTACTCGTCTTATAAGACTATTAATCTGAAATAAATTTCAAATCTATTAGGTACTGAGTTTATCGTCGATGTTGTCTTTACACCAATTACATTTCCGTTTATTTATTTTCTATTCATCAGCATGAAGTAAGCCTGATTGGATACTGACTCCGGAAAACATTACCCACCTTTCATCTCCGCAGTCGGTAAAGGAAATGGCGTGAGTTTTCCGTCACGAGCTATCATTAACATTAGTTCTGCAGCCGGCCGATAGTTCCCGCTGTATAAAAATGTCCGTCAAACTTAAACGTGCTAATGCTAGTCGCGTGCGCATCTCCCTCCGCATGCGAATGTATCAGAGCAAGCGCTAGAACATAGCTATCATATCATAAGTATAGCCTGTCAATAACTTTTAGACATACAAAAGTGGTCTAATTGAATTAGTAAACGATTTGACTTCGAACTGTATTGAAGGATTGATGATTTCCAGTCTACTCATCGCAGAAATACTAGGGTCAAAAGATTTCATTACAAAAAATAAATTTGATTAAGTCTCAGCTATTTTAAGGAATCGATTTTTCTACTTTTAGTAAAAGAAGGATCAGAATTAAATGTCACAGCTTCTACATTTTGCATGATAATTACCAATTTAACTACTTCAAAGCTATTAAGTGCTTCAATATGTAAATAAACAAATCGCTTTATGTAATTATCTGCAAACATAGGTGTGTTAATTGTATGATTTGTTAAGTAGTTTGGTAGTTCTGAGAATGAAATTAAATATTACATGCACATGTGTACATTGTACATAACACTGCTTACTTATAGTAGGTAATTTAAATGATAATAGTCGAAGGTGAACCTCGTCGTGCCTATAAAGTATGTAGGTATGGCTGTAATAATGCCATCTGCTATTACTTTGCAAGGGCAACGGATCTCATCAGATGGCACATCAAATTCCATGATAAACATAAATGGACGGTATTTATCCGTAAAACGGTTCAGAAATTCAGACCACTTTTTTAAGATCTAAACGAATGCTAAATCGTTTCGAGCCAGAATTCGTAACTTGTTTTTAACAACTTAAATGTTACTAAAATCACGGTTCAAAGAGGTAACGTTCAAAATCTGTTGGATCTAGCTAGATTTGAGCTTTAATGCAAATATAGTTTGATTACTAAGTTTTGAGCATCATTTTCCACTGCCCAACTTCGCCCACTGGTGAGCTTATTACTCTCTTTTATTGTGCCAATGCCCACGTTTTTGTTCCAGCTTCAGTTATGATTATAAGTAAAACGTAATAGTATTTCGTAATTACGAACACATTAGTCGGAAATGCAATCTAGAATGTTGATGTTTTGCTCTGCATCTGAAACTCTAAATATAAATACTAAGATGATACATACGTTTGGTTTGGCAAATGATAATTTTCATTTATCAAACGTTTATAAATTGTATCTGATAAATTCACATCTAAGATTTAAAATATAATTTTACCAAGGAACAAAAAAAAGAGATTTGAAAAATATCGTTAGAGTAATGAAAGTAACTTTGAGAGTAATGCCAGTGTCAATGGTATCAAACTTAAACATTAAAACAACAAAATTTTCATTACCAAACATTCAATTATCAATTCTCCTTAAGTTAGCCCGTCTAATAGTAGATTTAATAACATTACTCATAGCATGATCTTAGAATCCTCTGAAAGGAGGTGTACTTTACATCACTGCTATAATAATATCAAAATCCAAGGACTCTATAGTAACGTCAACATTTAACATAATATCTGTATTACCCATCTTTATCATCATTTTTTCGAGTCGTTTTAACATAGTTTGGACCCCGTTGGTAGCCACGTTAATAGCAGCGTCGGTCGGTGGCATTCATTAGGTCCTCTAAGTACAGGTTTATAAGCACTTTACAATATATTTGTCAACATCATAAACAAATATAAAAGTATACCTACAACAACTATGCTACATGAAACTCCACTTTTCCGTGATTTACTTTTAACGAGCCATCATGTTACGACACTTTGTATGAGGAACACTTTCTTATAATTACGTTTATATTATTATCGTCCACTTTCGTCCATTTATTGGTTAAAACTGTTTATGACTACATATTAATTCAGATTAACAGTTTGTCAATAATTATATCCGGATTATGTGACTTTCGATAAAATGCTGGCGATGTATTGTAGAAAATAACGAAAAATTGCCTCTTGCTAATTAACATAAGTTTGTTTTCTTACTTATCAAAATATTTATGAAGACGTTCAATAAATACTTAATCCTTGACATATCTACTTAAATCCACCTTACTACGCATAAATAGTTACCGTAGCAAAAACATTATGTCACACGCGAACAAAACACAAACAAATGGATTTTCTAAAACACCGTATGCAATCCTGATGGAATACACTACCAAGTCACCAAGGGCTATTCATTGGTAATAGATTCGGATTATATCCAAATCAAAACAGCAACTTGAAGAGTGGGGGAAATACTTTGCCTCTTGTTAAGTCACGATTTCAGATTCAGGTCTTCTTCTTCCTAGCCGTTACCCACTTTAGGTAAATCAATGTCAAGGAATTTCTCCTTCTTGTGAAGCTTAGTCGTACTGTTCCACCTTGTCGAAGAAGATTGTCCTCGGCCACTTTTGCTTATAGTTAACACTAGTTCAATCATTATCGAAACTAGAAGATATTGATTTATTAAAAAAAAATCTTGCTGTACTAACAGTTTACACACAGCAACATTCACCATTCAGACCTTCGTCTGTTTTGTGCTTCAGTGATATTAGATCACTGAAGCACAAAACAGATGAAGGTCAAGAAATAGCAAGCATAATCCCACATTAGATCATGTTGATGTTCCATTGGTTAGTAAACAGCGTATCATCTTACGTCTTGCACAATTTATTTACAATCCAGCCACTTCCCGCTGTTGCGGATCTATTGGAAGCGGAGATGCGCGGGCGCAGTTTTATTTTTACTGCGAAGTTTCGGAGCGACCTGCCAAAAATGTGGCCCAGTGATCTTCTGAAATATAACGCGCCTATTATTATTATTATTATACGATCGGGATTGTGGATCAATTGCTGTGGAATAGGGTCAGGTTTTATTAATAATTTATTTAAAATTCAGACAATTTACAGTCCATTGAAGACTAGGTGGGTTTAGGAAGGTTTTGAGGAGGGGAGAAGAGAAAATTATCGGATCGTGATCGGAAAAAGAGATAAGCTAAGATGATATAAAAGCTGATATGCAAAATACGCGCATGATCGTGCAGTTGACACTAGTCCGATTTTGTCTTTAGTTTTAAATTGTTTGAATAGGTATAATAAAAATATGAAATATTATTATTATTATATACAATTTCAACCTAACTAAATTCGATGGCGCGAAGACAATTCTAGAGACAAAGTCATGTACGACTATAGATAACTAGAAACCCCAGAAACTCTTTAGTTACGTCAGAGACCATCTGCAACACAGCGCATTGTAACCGATCATCCGCAGATCATTCAAAGTTTCAAACATCTCAATCCCAGCAGCTGTAACAACTACTAAAGATGATTATCTCATTCTCTTTATTTTCTCAACTGAAGTATTCGCGAATAAAATAAAACGTGTGTAGAATATTCGCATTTCTAGACTCCCACGCAGCTTGTTCTGTAGGTAAATAAACTATCATAACATCAAGCTATCTTTGTAGACGTGAATATACAAACACATCACAATAAACACATTACAGGAGTTTGAAAAATATTTGAAGAGAATAAAAATGTCTACCTACCTACTTATATATAAACAAATTACCAAAAGTCATTGATATTGAAGGTGTAGAAAATAAAGGAAAAGGGTATTTTTTGGCAGAGAAGTATTTCGGCAATATCAAATAGAATTGCTGTTTTCTACTAAAGAAATTACTGGCAAGAGAGTTCTCAACATTGTCTCTAAAAGTTGCAGATGCTATAACCAACAGCTAGCATTTGCCAATCGATGACAAACAAAAAAGAAAAGAACATCGGGAACCACAATCAGACTACGCCAATTACCAAATACAACCAATAAAACAGTAGTTACTAGATCATCAATACGTGCAAACGATATGATAAGTTATTGTTCAACTAACTACTAGTTAACAGATGCGGCGCCGCATATACTAAACAAGGTCCCACATCAAAGGGCCCGCCTTCTTGGCACTCGCCTCGTAGATGATTGACAGACTGACTCATGTCGATATCGCTTATCACTGACGAGATGATGTCAACGAACGCCCACGTATGCGCTTCTTTGTTTTTTTTTACGCCTATCATTTGAGTGATATGAGTTAAATATAGTTGCAGTCATTTGGAAGAAAGATCTAGATAAATTAGTTACCGATTTGGTATTTGTCGTAAATGGCTTTTCTGCCCTCAGACTTCTTCAGAACGTCATTAGGTCTAAGTGACATTTGAAAAGTTGGCACTTCTACATCTACAAGCATGAAAAAGCACGTACCTAGAATAAATAATTTAGGCTTACATTAATTTATACCTCCTTAATTCACCAAGGCAAAGTTAACTCCCTGAAACTAAAATCTTCAGACCTAAAACTGTCCTCATCCTTAAAAACCTCTTTGTCCATTTCTAAATTGTCAAAATGCCTGTGCCCAACTGAAATAACTGCGACCAAAAATATTCAGAAGTGGTGCAAGCAAAGTATTAGTTCTTTGCATTCTTGTGCAAGGACACGAGACATTGTCCCTGCTGGAATTAGCCCGGGAGCAACCGAGCCAGGAATGCAACAAGACTTAGTCCTCGGGCATCCGGACCATTTGACCTGGTGACTCATGCGCTAAGTATAGCTCACTGACTGACAAGACGAAGCAATTGGTAAATAGCTGGGAGTCTGCGACAGACGTGCGGGAGACAACTGACGAGAATATTAACAGAAATTAGTTTAACTGACTTGAATGTGCTTGTGTCCTTACAAAGCCGTTTGTTTGGAAAGGCAACAGTCGGTTTATGATTTTGAGATTAGGCATCATTTTAACTTATATTATAAAAAGGTGAAATTCTGGGAATACTGACCCTGTTTCGAAAATTCCTTCACTGATAGCACAATATATCTGAGTGTCATAGCCTACTTTTATCGTTAAAATTTAGTGGGTCCTGTGTGTTGGGCCTTGGGAGCGAAGCTTTGGCCAGAAAGCTAGTTATAAGACCATCAACAATGTATTATAGTGATCCATTTCAAAACCGTCTGAATCGAATTTAAAACGCAACCGAGTCATTATAAAACTGGTAGGAAATAAAACATACAGAACGTTTGGTTTAGACTAGTTTTAGTATAAGTGCACTGAAATGCATTTACATGTACTAATGGACGCTGTCGCTATAAAACAGTCTAGAAAAAGTCTCGCCCATTTCCTTCCGTAATTTAAGGTAAGAAAATGACGACTGAGAATCTTATAGAAGTAATAACTCTTAAAAGCAAACAAATGGAAAATTTCCTGCTCGAATCAACTGTAACAACAGAGCACTCCATCAAACAGTCAGGCTAATTTATCATAACAGAGACATAAATGAGACAATTAAAGCTGGTAACGACTAATTGGCCGCACATGCAGCAGCTGACGCTAAGCATCTTCCTGGTGCACCCAGTACACACAACGGGCTATCCGGAGGCATGGGCACTGATATAGAGCGCGTCATAAGTGTAGTGGCGGCACGTAAAAGAGGCGAGTTCCGCGTTGGAGCGGAGCCCGCGCAGTATAAACACGCGGTATCCATCACCCTGTCATAAAGTTTATTCAAGAACATCTTGTGCTAGTTGTGGGTAACACGTGATAGAAGATGCGAAGTCTTAGGAAGTTGGTTTCATTGCTGAATTTCAAAGCAGTGAGCTAAAAGCTTGCTAAATCAATTTTGATGATCGCGTTTCAACTGCCAGCCATATCGATAAAGATTACATTGCATTTACACTTTCCTTAATGTAACTGAAAATCAGAACATCTACTTTTGCCTTTTATCGGCATATAAACACCAAATAGAAATATATTTGAGCCGTTTGGGGTTGAAACATTAGGTCCATTGGGTCCGAGAGCTCCGTTTGGGGTTGAAACATAGAAGAGCTCTCGAACCCAATGTACCTACCATTGGGTCTTTAAGCTCTTCGAGTTTTTCTAGATGTAAGCAAACGTTTAGTCGACTCGTCACGTGACTAGGGGATGGGCTTTTCTTCGGCCAGACAATCAGCGTGCCAGCGTTCTGGGCACTTTTCACGTTGACACTTTGACAGCGATGTGGATGAATGTTTTGACGCCCAATGACCCCTGCCCTTTTTATACGCGTTCGTAGTTTTTTATATATGTGTGTATATAGGTAGTTTTTATTAATTAAGTATTTTATACTATGTAAATTTGTTTGTGTGTAAATTAATAGCTTGTTTTAAAGGTCATTACATGAATGTTTCAAGTGTTTGTTTTGGCGATGTACATGAAAAACCGTTAATATTTATTACCAAGACAAGGTGCCCTTCGATGTCTAGTTATTAAAACTGAACTAAAGGCAAAAGAATCTTGGACAAAAAGGAATTTCACGGACTAACTACAAAGAATGCAATGTAATCTTAACTCACAAGCAGGTTAAAATACATTTTGTGTCTAATACGACAATTAAAGTTAAACATGCAACAAGCAAAAGCACAAAACTGCATAAAACTTACTACTGAGTTTCTCGTATCTTCACAATGATTTCTGTGGTAGTAATGGAAGAATCAGTCTAGAATCAATATACAAACTATACTTAGCAGAAATTACAGTCGATGAGTAAAAGTTACAAGTCTATGCAGATAAAATATATATTTGTTCCAAAACGCATGCCAAATAGCTGCATCATGGTTTTTTTAAACGTTCGATAAATCGTAAGTATACATTTATGCTATACAGGCTGCCGGCGCCGCGACTCATTACATAAAGTTTAGTTCTGTTTTATTTACGATGTTAGATGCATCTAGAAACACATTAGAATCATCTATGAGTATCACTGTTTAGATAGGATAAATTTGATTTTTCTCATCATCACCATCATCATCAGCAGTTTGACTTCATTCCTCTACTGGACCTCTATTTTATAGTGAATTTCATATAGTCCCAAATATCTAGGACTATTCGCACTAGTTTCTCCATTCCTACAGAAATTCCTATTTAAAAAGTATGTTTAGTATTTACTAGGTAACTCTGTACGTAGTGTAAACCTAGAATATTTCAGGATTCCTAAAATAACTCTGTGTTAGAGTACTACCACAACAAACTATTCAGTGATGTGGATTATCTAATGATCTGAAAAATGTGCTATCTTACCGTTGTGTGTGTATTGTTGCGCAAATCTCAGAAATAGACTACCGATACAACTATTCAAGCGTTACATTGAAATACTATTGTAGAATAATTAGGGTTGTCATTTTAGCACTAAGCAGTTAACAATTTTATTTTACATTGTTTCCGTCTTATTTCGTAATAATATAGGTACTTCTTCATCGTTCTACTATTCCCCTGTTTTAAGATAAACAACATTCATTTTCCTACGCTTATCTCAATTGAAATGAGGTTGTCGGAAAATGTCATCTTATTACACTGTTTTAAGGTACGGGGGTCTTCTTAATCCACGACCGTCTAGCTTCACAGACATAGTTTCCCATTCATATCTTTTCTAGACGTTTGCTACGCTAAAGTTCCTGCTCTTCCTGTTTTGAAAAGCTCTATTTACACAACTATCTTTCCTCAATAAAACATCTGCAAGTCATACGCATTGACGTCAATATCGACATAAACTTTATGAACCACGAACGGGCAGCCCTGTAGCCCCCGTACCAATCTATCGTTGCCAAGGTCACAGAACTAATGTATCTCTCTCGTAGCTCGACGGAATTAGCTGCAAGCTTTTACCACATCTCTCCGTATCAATGAATTTTTAAATTCTTTAACTTTTTAATTTATAACGACATGTTTCTTAACAGCTGGCTTTCTTGTGAAATATGTAAAAGACCGCAGACATCGTATTTCAGATTAAATTGAGATTGAAATGTGTATTTTGAAGATATACCTTGATGACATGATAGGCTGAAAATTAAAGAAGTATTTTTTTTATATTTCAATGTTACATGTCGAGTTGAACGGAAACATTTGATAAATTGTTAGTAAGAGCATAACCAATAGAAACAATTCTAAATCCAATTTTGATTAAATTATTTCATGAAGATTTCATACGATTTTCGAAAGACCACACAACTAGATACGAGTATAAACAGTTGAACATTCTGAACTGAAAGAGCATTAAGAAAGCACTCAAAATCCGCGGACAAACATGTCAAACATAAAAAGCTAATGATTCATTGACAGCATTTTAAATTACTGGCGCCTGCGCAGCGGCCTTTGACCAACTCTCTACAAGGTCAGGTCGAGATATTTGTGAAGTTGTCACTGTTATTGGGTGGAAATAGCTTCGTTTCGCAATAGTGGACATTGATCTAGTGTGACTCACTGTTAGAAGGTTGGGGATTTTAAAAATGTAACGGTAACCAACAGACTTTGAAGAGGCATCTTCAAAATCTGTTGATTACCGTGAGGACTTTTCGGACGTTTTCCATAAGAAACTAAAATAATAGTAGTTCGTATTATGTATCACACAGTTGTTAAATTTCATATAGGTATGCTACAGCAGTCGAAAGAATAATTAGTGTTTCGCGGGTCAGAAGATTAAATTAGTTGCAATTTTGTAAGTCTGCAAGCAAGACGAGCAGTCGACGTGGCTTTACTTAATCCGAAAGGTGCCTTTAAATAATTCAGATTTGGTAGGAAGACGCGTATGTTAATGCTGTTATTCATTTACGACCATACTCATGATCTTTCTTATCTTTGTCCCTCAGGAGACAGTTCGCACAAGCAGCAGCAGCGGCGGTGGCAAGGTCACCAGCTCGACCAGGAACCTTGAGGACTTCGACGTAGACCAGTGCTGGGACGAGCGTCTTCTTAGGCAACTTGTGAGTCAAATATGATATTACTACTTTTACTTGTATGATGAACGATGAATGAAAAATGATGGTGGCCCTCACATACCTACTATAGACTTTTTACCCGATATTATGTAGGTCTCGCAAGTAAACGCAAAAACATCCAGTTCTTTGCCTTTCACATCCAGAAAATATTCTATGGGCTGCAAAATCGTGATCGCTTTCCTAGGTGGAGCTCTATAGCTGAGTAAATTAAGCCATCGTCGTAGAAAACTTCCTTTCTACTAAACCTGATACTATTCATTAAAGTACATAAGAAGTGTGTTAATGCGACGAGTAAGCTTGATGCTTCATCATTCCATGCGTTAGAACTCAAAACAGGAGAGCTTTAAGAAAGCTGTTTGCGACACGTCTTTCAATAGCTTAGGGTTGTCTACGATGTCCACTTAGACTGTAAATAGACCAGCTATTCAAGCAATACATGATTCTGAGACAAAAAAAAACTGGATAGTGGAACTGGATTTTGATTGTCTTTATTCATTTCATTTAGATCGGAACTTAAAAGGGATGAACCATTTTCTGTGTGAGCAAGTTTAATTTTCTTTTACATTGTAAAGTACATAAAATTTACCCTTTCTAAGGTAGCAACATCGTCAAGACAAATAAGTTTCTTATCGAGCCTTGCTGCCCTTTCCCTTTAGCAAACCCCCATAACTCTATCAGAGTGAGTCACCTCTCAGATAAGTACCTACCGAGTGTTTCGACCGGTTTCGTCTCCATTCATACGCGACTTTCATTCATTAGCTGCTCGCTGACTCATTCCGGTCCTCCACCGGATAATCGCGTTTCAAAACAAATTAACGTTATCGCTTCGACTCTTGCGCATTGCCTTTAAACGGATTTCCAAGAAGCTATCTTGTATATGTATTAATCCTAATGGACAAATACTATAAGTTTGAATCAGGCCAACCAATCAGGCTTATGTCGAACTACAATCTTGATTTGATGGACTTCATAACGTATCATAAAATACATGGTTGTGGTTTAAATATCACGCCTGCATTCCTCGAAGAGTTAAGAACTGCTGAACGCCTATGAAACACCCACATTTCGCCAGAAAGGGACTAGCCTATTGCCATCAACCAGGCACAAATCCAGAATCAAGGCCTTTTCCAAATCAAAAATCTATAATCTTTACTAGAAAACTACCTTTCGAGTATACAGCTTTACAAAAAGTCTAACAGCACGCACAAATATAGTCAAGTCATCGCGAGGAAAGTATCGAGGAGGCTTTCACGGGCGACGACGATGTCCACTCACGCGCAGCGCCATGCGTGAAACTTGACGCGACCAATTGCGCGTGCGCCTGTCAGGCGTATGGTACAAGTTAAAAGCGAACCCGTTTTTGAAAATGTATAAATTCGATGCAATTATTTACATCTCTCGAATTAAATGCAAAGTATTTAATTTTCAGTAAGAACTCTATAATTATATCTTATGTTGTTGTATTTGGTACTATGCTGTATATTTTTCGACCTAAGAAAGTTACGAAAAGTCACACTCAATCCGTATCTGACTATTCTTTTTCTTAGTCTGTATTTCGTAAATTTCCAATTTCCATAGCCTCTTATATAACCCGAGTCTTCTGGAACCAGTTCTGGAACCTGTTATGCAAACAAGTCAAATATCTCACTTTATACTAGAAGTATTAAGCGTAAATCGCTGGCCGCTTATAGCATACAACTCACCCAGTAATCACTTTCGCTGACGCAGCACGGTAGCCTGGCAGCCTGGGAACCCGCGTGTTCTTGACACTGGACACGACTCGTACCTACCTTCTTATACAGTATTGTGAAACACCACCATGTCTTCACACTTCTCACGGTGTGACACAACTCAGTGTCTCACCGTGTTGAGACAATCGGCTGTTGACGGCAGCTGTATGGGGACAATTAGTGATTGTTTGTGTGGATGCTTTGTCAGAATACTGAGTATTTTTACATGGATTTTAATTCAATTATGGGTTAAGCTCGCCTTCGTACATTAGCTATCCTATTGTATCTGTTTTGTTTCGTGTGTGCAATAAAGAATACTAAATTTGATAATATTGTCTTAAATTAAAAGCTAAGCAACCTATGCGATATTTAAGTTAAGTAATTAAATATTAGTCATGAGAAAAGTCATTGAACAAGTTTAAAAAACCAAATGCACAATAGAAACTTTCACTGCGGTCAGTGAGCAAACTAACATCGCCTATAATTACCTCAAACAAATTAAAATCAAATAAACCTCGATCATCATAGCGACTCGTCATTGTGATGAGGAATGAGCACATATTGTCAAATCCTCGAGTCAGTAACAAAGCCGTGATTGAGGGCAGCCCTCACTTCCGGTTTCCGGCTGTGGGTACTTCCGGCCGGCACGACGCGGCACTCGAACCGGTTGCCGCCCGCAATACAAACGTCACTTATTGACAACTTGACCACTCGTGCAGAAAGCTCGCGTTAGTTAGGCACTGTTTATACTGGAGCATTGAGATTTGAGACTTGATATAATTTGCTATTTATGACTTTTGCATTAGCTTGTTCTTAGCCGTGGAACAATCCTACAGTAGCGATACCTTTCTTCCTACTAAAAAGACCAAACTGAATCATTGAACGACAGGTAATGAACCATTCTAGCCCGAAAAGTCCTCTGAATCCTGCCTTGGAACGATCTCTTTACTTAGTATGTGCTATGTACAGCTGGTACAAGAAATACTTGTCTTCCTTCTGAAAAGGCCAAGCTAAAATTATTAAAAGCTCAATTAGATTTGAGAATCATCTCAACCTTAACAGCAGAGGAATAAAGCTCACTATACAGCATCTCATTCCTCAGAGCCTCTTCCAAGATAGAGCATAATGACTGATATCACAAAACACCATACAACAATCATAATAGTATGGTTATAACAATAGAAGAAACAAGCGGATAACAGAAAATAATTCCATAGAAAAGGACAACTCATTATTTGTGAACCATTTTAAATTCTTCCAACTTTACTAATCAACAACAAGAAAGCATTCCGGTTTCGCTTCTCCAGCGCATACGCAGCCTTATCGGAGTAACCGCAGCGCAGTGCAAATAATACAGGCGCTGAATACACAGTTACTGTGGAGCGGTGTCTGTGGTAGCAGGCTCGACAAACATTTGAATAACATAGTTATTAGGTGTTTTTGTTTGTGTGTAAAACAAGGGTGTCGCGATGCTGAGAGGATTCCAAGAGTTACGTGTGAGTTAGTGTGACGAGTTAGTCTGTGTATAGTTGTAGTGTAGTGGATATGTCGGAAAATTGAGAAAGTATCTACTAACTTACTTAATTTTATAAAAATTTTAGATTCGATCAAATTCATACAGTGGTTTTCTAAGTGTTCATAAAATAAAAGTTCCTCTAATACCCCAGGAATTATCAATTCTGAAAACAGCTTATACAGTTTGGATACAACTATATTGTTACTAGTTAGATGATAGAACGGGCTTTTTTCAAGTAAATTAATAACCAAAAAACTCCATATGCCTATTAAAAGCGCTATTATATTAATAGATCTTCGACAATCGTTTCTCCTGAATGAATATTCAATGTTATCCTGGTTATCCATGTTGTAATTCCAGTTGGACGAGTGCAACGACTACGAGCAACGCCGACGACTGCGCGCGCGCATCCGAACTCTAATGGCTGAACAAGAAGGTAAACAACCACCACATCATTTCTATACCACTCTTATATAACCAGACGAACACCATGACACATGACATTACCACTTTCCAACCATTTAATTACGCCAGTAATCACACTTTCTGCGTTTAATAGTTATTTGTGCAACAAGAGAGCAAAGTTGGTAACTTAACGTGACTTTGGTCTCGTGTAACACATACAACTTTTTACCTCAGCAGCGAGAACATATTACCTAAAAGTAAAAAATACAACATGGTAAAAATTAAACCACATATTAAATTAAGTATATTTATAAAAATTAAAAGTAAAATTATTGCAGTTTTGCAAATTAGAAGTAGGTAACAGTTTTTTTTGGAACCGATATTGTTGTGGTAGCGACTTGAGTTTGTCGTTTTAATGTAGTGAGGTCGGCTCCTGAATCAGCCAAAAGCGTGGCCGAAGTTCGCCGAAAGCACTGTCCAGTGTAAACCTGAGGTTCCTGTAGATGCAAAAAAGTAACTAGGCGCTTCCAAATTTTTTTCATACTTTAGCGGCCGAATAAATTATGAACTTTTTGGATTTGTACTGACATTCTTTTCAAAAATGCTATTTTGGCATAGGTTTCAATGTGCACGTCATCTTTTGGCTTTCAACATTGAGTAAATACTGCACATTGTAGATGTTGCCTTGTTTGTGATAATTTTATAAAGAACGATAACAGTACAGTCTCCGAAAAAGTGTTTGCACCCTTTTTAAGTCTCCATTGCTTAAGAATATCATAAGCTTTTAGATATATTTCGCGAGATTTTTCATAATAATAAATATTTAATATTTTTTTCATATTCATAATAATGTGATTGTTTTAATAATATCCAACATGTATCCATCCGTGTATCAAACGTTGGAGCTAGCGTCACAGAAGAAGAACACAATAAAAAATTATCCCGCAATTTTTTAAAGTTGTTTAACTATTACTAAAATAATCTGTCGCAATAAAGATTGTTATAATTTTATATCATTATGTAGATACATGATAAAATTCGTATTTGTCTTCAACATCTCTTTATTTGATTATAAAAAAATATAATTCGATTATTAAGAAATATGTATAAAATAATTACATTTAAACCTTAACAGATGATTTGAAATTTTACTGTTATGATGTGTATCCGAACGTTTTGTTGTTGGTTTCTTTTTTGGGCCTAAGGCTTTGGCTATAAGGTATTTGAAAATCTAACTTCGAATCGACTCGTTTAGAAACGAGTTGATCTCTCGCTTTTTTCGTATCGAAGTGAAAGTGACAGAACAAAGTGAAGTTCAAATCTTTTGAATGTTGTGAGTAGACCTAATTGTGTAAGTGAATTCGGCAAATGAAACAATTTACTTACACAATTAGGCTGCTGTTCTCGACATTTTTTTTTCTTAATTTACTTTGTCTCACGCTCGCAGCAAAATCGAATTTTGCTCACTGTCTTTAAACAGCAAAACCTGCTTGTTTGAGGTGCTGAGGTGAAAAACAAATTTTTCGATCACAGGCAGGTACTGGACAGTCAATTAACAGACTGGTAATTAACTAACTAGAGTTGTTGTTAACAGTTAAGTTAAAACTTGTCTCAACTAAACAATAAACCAAGTAAGAACTGAGAGTAAAACCGTAAGCTACAATTCATTTAGTATTACGAACCACAAGTATTTGGAAATGTTTTTTTTTTGCTAATCTTTCTTTACAGAGTTTATTCACAAATGCGATCCTTCAAGGTAAAGATGATGCAATAGCATAAGGAAACTTTTTAATATTTACTCTTCGCACTTCAACTTTATATAAATTCGCACATCAAACTTACCTGTGCTATATTGGCAGCTTATTTGTTACATTAGTACCTAATAATTCTTGTTCTAAGCTTGTGTGTAATCCCGGCAGCATGCGCGAGCGCCGTGACGGAGGCGCTGGCGGCAGCAGGCGAGGCAGATGGAGCTGACGGTGACAGTCGCGGTGAGTCCCTCCTCCTCCCGCTGCTGCAGGGTCTGCTGGGCGGCGGCGGCGAGCGGCTGCTGGCCGGGCTGGGCGCAGCCCCGGCGGATGTGGTGGCCGACGTGCGCCGTTCGCTGGGCAGGCTGCGAGCCGCGCTGGCCCCACCCACCGAGCACCCGCAGGCGCGCGCACTGCTGTCGCTGGCCGACCGGCTCGAGGACGCGCTGGATGCCGCCGACCGCCTAGACGGCTGCCGCCGCAAGCCCCGGCGCCGCAGCCGCGCCGCGCGCCACACCGTCGGCGTCACGCACGAGGAGCTAGAAGAAGCGCGCCGTCTCGTGGACCGCGACCAGCTCGCCCTCGGCACTAAGGGCCCTCCATCCTCGGGCGCCACCTCTACAGCTTCCATGGCAACTAGCACAGATGAACCTTCCACTCCTGAACGCAAACAAAGTATTGACGAGAACGTTAGCTATCACGACGCGGTCGCGTTCCGACAGAAGGCCACCTCAGTAGCGAACTCCATCAGCTACGAAGCTCCAAAGCTGAATAAGGACGCGCACGTTGTCGTGGAGAAGCGCGCGCAGACCACTCGTAAACCCGACTTTTACCGGCACTCGGTCGCCGACGCGGGTGGCTCGCAGCGCTCCCAGCCCTACCAGCCGCAGCCTCTGCAACAACAGCCCCGCCAACAGGTGGCTCCGCCCCCGCAACCCGCGCCGCAGCCAGTGTTCCAGCCTCAGCCCGTGCAGGCGCCGCACTTGCTTTATCAGCCGCAACCGCTCCAGCAGTCTTACCAGCCACAACCGCGCATGGACCGCCGCCCCTCTGACACTAAGAGTAGCATAGCCGCCATCGCTAACAAGTTTGACACGCACGCTCAGAAGGAGAACATATCGCGACGCGCACCCGTAGAGCCCGCGCCTATACAACAAAAAGAATATAAACGCGAGGACCCTAAACGTGCCCCGCTATACATGCCACTCCCGCCCACATACAACTTTGCGGCACCACCTACCGCCACCCAGGATGACTCTAAACCATTCAGTAGATACGGCAATAGCAGTAACAAGCGGTTACGTATGAAACGTGCTAACACTATCGACATAGGCAGGCCGCTCGCCGGGTACCGCCTCGACAGCGACAACGATGACGAGACATCCCCCCGGGCTATCGTGCCCGAGTTCAGGCCTCAGACCGAGAACGATAGGAAGTTTGTAGCGTTCATGAAGAAGAATGAAGCGGCCGACCGCGAGGCTGCTGCCACCGGTCCCGCCAACTGGAGCAACAGATTCGGAAATATTAAGAACGCGTTCGAGAGTCGCGAGCGAGAGGACAACAGTATAACGAACAGCAGGTCGTCCAGTGCGTCATCCGCGCGACGCTTCTGGCGTACAGCTGACGAAACCACGGTGAACCCGGCTGCCGCGCGACCTAGAAAGTTCTTTAACGAGAATAACAATGACATCGTAAAACCCCCGTGGGTGAACGAACGCAGGGAGCCGATGCGCGTGCACATCCCGCGACAAGCGCAGCCACCACCGAGCGCGCCCGCCACTGCGCCCGCCTCCCTGCCCACGCACCGCCCCGCGCAGCTCCTTGCGCCCGCATCTCTACCCACGCACCGCCCAGCGCACATCACGGCGCCGTCGTCAGCGCCCATACTCCCGCCGGCGCCCGCGCCGCTTGCGCTCGCTGCACCGGCCGCGCCGCCATCACACCCGCCAGTCCCGCAGTCCCCCACAAAACTGATGGTCGTTAAACCATTCGTAGCGCGACCTATACCCGTCAATCAGTTCTCTCACGCGCCTATGTCTGCGTTTAAACCGCCAACCAAAGTAACATCACCGACAGCGGCACCCGCTTACATATGGAGTCCTCCGTCCGTCTTAAACGTGACCCCTACGGTTGACCATACACCCGCTTTCCCAGTGAATCCAGTGCCCATTGCCCCGAGCCCACCTGTCCCGAGCAAGCCTTGGGCCACAGACTCAGAGAAACCAAGGAGGGTACTTGGTATGGCTGCCGCCAAGTTCGAAAGCAACAAACCCGAGCCGGCACCTGCCCCCTACCGGGAGAGGCCGTCCGCGTTCCACTCGCCCGCACAGCCGGCTCAAACGTTCCCGCAAATACAAAACTATCCGGTGAAGAGCATACCTAGTCAGAATGACCTCTCCGCTCCGGAACTAGTGCGGAAAATTGATGATACCAAATTCCCAGCACAAGATGCTTATTTGCCCAAAGTAGATGCACAAAAACTACAAATTGAGTTTTATGAGAAACAAATTCGTGAAAAGAATCGGTGTGAGGCAGTCGTGAACGGCCACAGTGACTCCTCGGAACGGAAACCTCCCGCGCCACCAGCCTATACCATCACTGACTACACACCATCTGGCGGCATCTCCACATTTGTCCCACTGCAGCGCACGCCCGACATAGAGAAGGCTCGCGCCCACAAGGTGGACTACCTGCCAGACGTCGTCACCAACGACACAGACCGCCTCCGGAGCGGTGCCTCGCCTCTGCAGCCGCACGCGCCCACCAGCCCGTACTCACCGCGAGCCACCAACCCTATAGAGTCACCCCACGCCTATCAGAACGGTGACGTGCCTTACACTAACGGCGTAGAAGAAGGCGTCACGACGGAGCACAATAGTGTGGTGACTCGCGTGATGCGCGGCCCGGTGCGCGGCGCGGCAACCATCACAACCGGCGTGCGCACGCGCAACGACGAGGGTCGTCGAGGTTCGGCGGCCGACAGCTTGCGCGGCGCACTCGACAAGTTCTCGTCACCGAAAAACGATGTCATCGCGCAGATCGAACGGAAAAAACGCGAGACGGCGAGGTCGCAGGTACGGGCCCCTGTACATACCGGCCGCTCCCCACTGCTCGTGCCCGTCCCCCCGCACGCCCCCCAGTCCCCCGGCGCGCTCGCCGCGTCCCGCGAGTCCGTGCTCTCTAGCGAGTCCGCTGGCAGCCTCGGCTCCAACCCGCTGAGTAGGTCGGGCTCGTGGCACCAGATGGTCGCCAGCCCCAAGGCGGCCTCGCCGCGCCGAGTAGTCGCACGCGCCAAGTCCATGCACCTGCTAGCTGTGCCTAAGTTGTATGAGGGAGGGATCGCCCGCGAGGAAGTAACGGAAAAGAAGCGGACGGTGGAGGCGTATTTCTCTGGACAGCAGCACCAGCCCATGAGGCCAGCCCAGGGTGGCGGTTCAGCACGGCCGCGCGCGCTGCGGCAGTCGTACGCGCCGCCGCAGGCCTACTCACTGGGCCGCAGCCGCACCATGCCCACTGTGTCGGAGCTGCAGTTCCTGGACGAGAGCAACACCGAGGACGCATTCGAAGACCTGGTGTCGGCGCTCGCGTAGCGTAGCGTCGCAACATTCCACTAGTTAGGAGCGGGAGACGAGCGAGACGCGCGTGAGTCGTGTGTGTGTGGGATGTGCTTGCCGCCCCGCATGCCCCCCGGCCCCCCTGCCCCGCGCCCGCGCTATCACGTCGTTGTACATATGTGCTCGTAACCTCCGTACCATCTTCATCCGCGCCCTTGTAACCGTGTTATTTGACTAATAGCTTATAGGTTATCGTTGTACTGTCTTGCTGATTGTTTTCCAAGTGTTTCGAGTTAGTGTTAGATCTGTGTGTCCACGTGCCAGGAACGGTAACTAATGTTAACTCTCTCTTTGCAGAGGAAGAGGAAGTAACTGTGACATCGAGCGTGAGAAGGAACTCGTCAGAAAAAACTGTTAGCAGTAGCACTACTACCACTAAAACATCTAAAGGTTAGTTGTTTTACTTAGCCCTCATAATTAAAAATAAAAAGTAGATTGAATGAATTGTTGTAAAATGGATATTTTATATGTTTACAGTGATAGAGAGTATGACCAGGCCGGCGCCCAAGCCCGTCTCGCCATTTGCCAAGTTCCGGCAGCTCGAAAAACAAAACTCAACCAACAGTCCTAAGTAAGTCTCATCCTTCCTTCTCCTTAAGACCACGCACCAACTTCAATCCATATCGTACATGAAAGAAACAACCAATACATAAGACTCCTTACCATTCAAGTACTATATTCTATGTATAAGATCCTGTCGCTTCATACGTAATGTAATGCAATATATTTTATTTATTTTTGGCAGCCATATCTGTGGATACGAATAAGGATTAGATACAAGTAAATATACAAGTTAATAATATGCATATAACATGTATATTAGTCGCTTAATACGATAATCATTTTTTTACGAGAAGCATATAAGGCTAAGTACATACGAGGCCTCTGTCAATAATCGCACGTGTCTACTTACCCTGTCATGAGAACATAAAGTATCGTTCATAAACGAAGCCCGGCTGATAGCTTGACATCTAGTTGACATGAGATCAGCACGCGTTCTTGTAAATAACCTGCGACCCCCATTAATAGCACACGCGTTCCGTAGCACACGATGTGACACACGAACTAATAGTTTGACCGTCGACGACTAACCGGCGAAGTCGCAGTAGAGAGCCTCGGTGAATAACATGCGTGCTGGTTGCCGGTTGTAGCTCGCCCAAGACCCCGCAGAGCCCGGGCTCTCCGGCGCAGCCTTACTTCAAGTTCACGGACCCCGCGCTGCAAGCCAGCGCCGTCACTATTAAAGAACGATTGCTGCAGTGGTGTCGCGACAAGACCCGGGACTACGAGGTACACTCCACACCTCCCGCCCTCCTCTCCGTCCGCACGCAACACCCCCACTGCGTACACTATGACGTCATCTAGATAAACTTGGGTTACGTAGATGTACAGCACACCAAAAAAAGATTATCTGTGTTATTTTTAGATGTTCATGGGTTTTTAATATTAAAGTAGTGTAAATAAACGTATTGGGGAGGTTATAAATGCGGTTAGATTAGGCAAATGCATATTTTCGACAAAATTTCCAATTGGTGAAAAGCCGAATCGAACTCCATGTTTGAAAATCTGCATCTGCCTTAAAGTCAGGGCGTTCGGAATTAACGGATATAATCGCGTTATCGAGATGTAGCATGTTGATAGCGAACGCTGCGCACGCGCACCTAGTATTAACACACACGTCAATGACGTCACTACCACTCTGAATACTCCACGCTTCTCTTGTCGCTTCATTTTGGCTGCTACTTTCCTGTATATATTTTATACGTTGTGTTATTTTCACTAATTATTGTTTATTTATTCATCTGTTACTGAACGACCAAATTATATTGCTTTCGTTTCACAGTGTAATTATGTATTCACATGTATACATGAACAATGTATATTTTTAATAGCTGTTATGACACATTGGGACGAAATTGTATCTATAATTCAAATATGTGATTCTTGTGAATTCTATAACAAACCAACAAGGACTAAATTCATAATTATTTTTAATTTGAAATTAAAAATGCATGGGTTTATAATATAAATAAAAGGACGTCAACTGAAGTGTGAAATTGTGAATATGACTTTCCAGGGTTATGCATGATTTTGTGTTTTTAACTTTAGATAGAAATGTCCAATTACATTTGGCTATTATTACTTGTAAATAAATTGGGTGAATCTGAACACTCCCAAGTACTGCTCCACTGTGTAGATTCTTATATAAGCAATTCCCCAATTACCCCAATATAAGTAGCTTGTAACAATATTTTTTTATGAAATTATACTATTGGAAATTTTTTAACAAATATTTTACTGACAATCATTTTATTTATCTTTGACTTCTAAAGTGTTGGATATTTTGGCCATACATTTCCATTGTTTATTTCAGTTGGCTTACAAAATTTTGGTACCAGTGTCCGCTGTTAAAACAAATTCAAAAACTAACGAACTTTTTCGAACAAGTCAATTCTTCCTCATTCGCCAGCAAGTACAATGTTTCTCTAACTATTCCTCCAGAATGTGAAGCTGGAGAACTTCTCGACGAGCTGGGCGGACGGGCTGGCGTTCTGCGCGCTGGTGCACCACTTCCTGCCTGACGCCTTCGACTACTCACAGCTGTCGCCTGAGAAACGCCGACACAACTTCACGCTCGCCTTCAAAATTGCCGAGTAAGTACCGAAGTAGAGCATTTACCAAACGAAGAATAGTATCTGTTCTAAAGGGCGGGCCATTTAATTTTTTTTATGTGGAAAGATCAACATGAGCTTTGTTATTATAAAATAGGCTATATTATGTTCTTAAGATTGCACTCCATGGTAAGTCAACGTTTATGGCATTTAAAATGAAGTTATGAAGATGCTTATAAAGTTTTCTTCTATTTGTTTACAGTGAGATGGCGGGCATCTACCCCCTTCTAGATGTGGACGACATGGTGACGATGCGCAAGCCGGACTGGAAGTGCGTGTTCACGTACGTCCAGTCCATCTACCGCCGGTTCAAGGACCAGGACTGACCGTCACCAGTCGCCCAGCCAGGGAACGAGGACACCCTGTACTGTCGTACAAACAATTGAAGCCTCGAGGAGTAATTGATTAGACTTCCTTTACGTCTAAGTTGGCGATTATTTTTAGAAGGCTCCAATGGTTTAGTCATTAGATTTTCCATTCATAAATTAGTTGGTCCATCCTTTTAGAATGTTTTGTACTGACAGTGGACGGTGTTCTCGCTCGTGGGGAGTCAGGCGCCTGCGCCGAGTAGTTGAACGCTGTAGTCACAAATAGTTCGTACGAAGTGTGTTATAAATCCAAAGAGCGTATGTTGTTGATTTGTTCGTTTGTTATAAATGTTTATATGTCCGTGTCCGCCCAACTCGTATCTCCAAGCGCTGTCTCGATACAGTCCTCCTATTTATTATAATCTCAAGATGTGATTTTTTCTACGTTAGCTTGTAAGTTTTAACTAACATTTATACCTATATCGAGCGACTACTGTTAGGTCATAGTGTAGTACGCACTGCGAAGGATCGCTTGCACTTATATACCCACATAAGAGAGTAGAATCCTTTGTTTATCAGTGTACATACTGTTTCACGATTACAATTAACATATTATATGAATTTGACATTAATAATAACAGCGGCTTGATGTATTCGCTACTGATTTTTATGAAATTTGATATTATTATATGATTATTATGTTAATTTATATTGATAATGAAATAAATATTGATTAACAAAATATTGGTGTATTATTTACTATTTAATTTGTAATTTACATAGGCACTTTGTGAGCTACGCTTAAAACGCCTTGATACTTGAAACACTCATAATAGGAGCATAATTCTCAATGTCTGCAGCTGTTCCAAAATTAACAAAGAAAACGCAACATAAAATGGATAGAAATTTAATTTATTGCAGTATAATCTAAGTTACTCAAAATATAATCATGGAAAAGAAAAAGAAAGATGGCGTTGGTCGTGGCTCTATAAACGCTTCATTATCGTCCGTCTTGTGTTATCTTGTACCAAAGCCAATTTCTAAGCTCCTTCTATATATTGCGTGACATAAGGGCTGTCTCTGAAGAACTGTAGCGCTACCAAAGCCGATAAAAAGATGAAACCAATGACAGATGTCAGGACGAAGCATATAAACGTGAGCGAAACCATTGTAGGAGCAAAATTTACTTTTTCATTCGCAACGGTGCAAGACTTCTTTTCTTCTTTTTTATGGCCCAATTAATTTATACAAATTTACTTTTTTGCGATTTGATATGTCAAATAGCCGAGCATGATGAGTAGAATGTATTATCTGTGGAAAAAAACATTATTTATCTGAGTTCTTCGATATCAGGAATCTATTGACAAAGATAAGGAACATTGCCGATAGGCTCACTACATAATACGTTATAGGTAAGCCAAATTAGGGAATGATGGAGCAGCTTTGAATCTTGCTGATAAACATCGTCAGAGGCGGTCGTGAGTTGCATATTTTGCGTTGGTATGACGTATAGGTCTACGTCAGTTAATGATAAGTGTTACGATATAACTCATAAAATGGTAAACTTGAAACTTAAAGCTTGATCGTAACATAATTTCGATGCAAGCTCCTACCTGCATCTCACTCTGACAGCCAAGTCGGGTCAATAGATGAAAAATGTAAGATGCATAACTACAAAAATATTCCACAAACTTCTTATCCACCGCCATCTTCTCCAAATCAATCCTTAATCAATACATATAATAAATCTGTAGAAAAGTCGTTTTTGTACACCGAAAATAAAAAAAAAATAGCCAGGGTGTTAAAGGATAACCTTCAGAACCCATTTCCAGCATTTTTGAAATTTTTGTCTGTTTATCTTTTTGTCTGTTTATTTGTGCACGCATCACGTAAAATATACGAAACCAAAGTAGATAACTTTAACACATAAAAAATATGTGTAACTTGAAGTATAACTTAGTTTTTGTTTCATCGCAATCGGTTCACACTATCAAAAGTTAGATGAATTTTAAGTGTTCAAGAAGTAAAATATCACAACACACGCCATGTCTCTGAACTCTGACACACGCAATTCAGATACTAGGACAGTAGAACTCCGTATTCGATAATAATGAATAACGCCATCTGGCGTTGTGCGTTTGATGTCATTTTTTTGAATGGCGGTGATAACGTTCTCCGCGGCAGAATGACACTTGAAAAATATTGGTAGGAAGGAAGGGTTGGTGGTAGCAAATCAATTAGGGTAGGCAGATAGGCAGGGGGTGTCAACTCTATACTTTGTATCAACGACTTACCTTCGAGGGCTATTTTAGGTGTGGCTAGAGTAAAAATAATAATTCGGGGACCTAATGCACGAGACAAAAAAATACGTGTGTAGAATGTGGTTCCTAATTCTGCCGCCCAAGGTTCCGGGTTCGAATCCCAGCTATGGATAGGTATTTTTTGTTTTCGTTTCGGTGTAGTGTTCTGGAGTGCTACTAGATGGTATGCAGCAGAACTGTCTTTACTTTTTAAGGGTTCCGTACCCAAAGGGTAAAAACGGGATCCTATTACTAAGACTCCGCGGTCCGTCTGTCTGTCTGTTTGTCACCAGGCTGTATCTCATGAACCCTGATAGCTAGACAGTTGAAATTTTTACTGATGATGTATTTCTGCTGCGCTATAACAACAAATACTAAAAACAGAATAAAACAAATATATAAGTAAGGCTTCCATACAACAAACGTGTTTTTTTTGCCGTTTTTTTGCGATAATGGTACGGAACCCTTAGTGCGCGAGTCCGACTCGCACTTAGCCGGTTTTTTTTGTATGAAGTCGATATTCTTCTCTCTAGATTAAATAATATTCTGTGTGTGTAATATTCTATTAAGTAGGTAAGATGGGTAGTAAGGTAGGTAATGCGTAGGTTGGGTAAGTAGGGTAAGTAGGTAGGGTAGGTAAGGCGTAGGTTGGGTAAGTAGGGTAGGTAGGTAGGGTAGGTAAAGCGTAGGTTGGGTAAGTAGGATAGGTAGGTAAGGCGTAGGTAGTGTAGGTAAGGCGTAGGTAGGGTAGGTAAGGCGTAGGTAGGGTAGGTAAGACGAAGGTTGGGTAAGTAGGGTAGGTCAGTAGGGTAGGTAAGGCGTAGGTTTGGTAAGTAGGATAGGTAGGTAAGGCGTAGGTAGGTTAGATAAAGCGTAGGTTGGGTAAATAGGGTAGGTAGGTATGGTAGGTAAGGCTTAGGTTGGGTAGGTAGGGTAGGTAAGGCGTAGGTAGGGTAGGTAAGGCGTAGGTAGGTAGGTAAATAGGGTAGTCAGTAAACGGGTGCGAAGCCGCGGGCACAGCTAGTACTTAACTACTCTAAGAAACGGAAACGCGAATGGAAACGCCGGGAGGGGACGCCCTAGAAAGACATACATAGACCTTATAGGTGATGTTCTTCAGAAAGGCCAAGTGCTACCCATAACCGGCGTGTGTGTATGACTAGATGTATGAATGTGTGTGAAGCAAAAGAAGTATGTAAGGATCGTAGCAGGTGGCGTTCTGTAGTTTCTGCCTACCCCCATGGAAAAAAGGCGTGAGTTTATGTAAATGTACTCTAAGAAAAACAAAATGCAACCTCACGATTCAGGCAGATTATATGGAAGAGAAACCATAAAAGGGTCAGCAACATTGGTGCTCCTGTCAGCTGTGGCGTTGCCGTTCTCGTCCCCGACTACAGTGGCCTCCGACGTCTGCGGCGTCAGGGTCCTCTCCTCGTCCCCCAGCGTCACGTGCACGTGCAGCGTGCTGTCGCGCCACGCCTGCCACGACATCTGGTGCTCCTGGATCTTCAGCAGCATCCACGTGGTCAGCAGGCCGTTGAGCGCGCCTGGTGTGACCATGGAAAGCAGCTGTGAATATGGTGAATCTGAGACAATTAGCAATACGAATACCTGAGGCAATCGGCTGGATTTGGGGACTCAAATACAGAAAATTTATAAAAAGCTTGGAGAAAGAGTGTTCTGGTACTTTACCTTCTACAAAAACAATGGAGATGTCCAAGATTGCTCAAACTTTCGTATTACCTATTAAAACTCACATCACACTCACTCCCAGATCTTCAGGGTTGAAGAACTGGGAGCGATTCCTAAATAACTTGTAAGGAATACCAACAATTAGACATAATAATGCGACTCTGCAACCAGAACCATCAGCTTTATTTTAGGTATAGAAATTGACAATTTAATATTGAGTATGCAGTAAGCTTGATAAGTTTCTACTTGCGCTTCGCAAGATAAGAGTAGTGACCAGTAAAAAAAATGGATACGGACTCTCTCTCTCTCCACGTCTACTGAATTACCCACATTCAGTAGATGTGGAGAGAGCATTCATAGTGCAAAAATTATAAGAGAAATGAGTGAAGCAGAATATTTGGACCATTGCAGGCATTTAAGAAATTAAAAATTATTCCGCACCCATGTGACTGTATATTGAAGTTCACTACACGAAGGGTTCCGTACCATTATCGCAAGAAACGGCAAACAACACGTTTGTTGTATGGCCCCATACAACAAACGTGATTGGGAGCCCCATTTGAATATTTATTTTATTATGTTTTTAGTATTTGTTGTTATAGGGTAGTGGCAACAGTAATACATCATCTGTAAAAATTTCAACTGTCTAGCTATCACGGTTCATGAGATACAGCCTGGTGACAGACGGACAAAAGGACAGTGGAGTCCTTAGTAATAGGGTCCCGTTTTTAACCTTTGGGTACGAAACCCTAAAAAATACCCTCATTTATTTCCATTGAATGTTCAAGTCTCCAAAAGTCAACCAAAAAAAGCCGGGAGATTATACTAGTACCTGCTCAGAGATTGCAATCATACGATAGAATTGCCAGTTATATTGTAGAAATGTCATACACAATTAAAATTTATAATAAATTGCCACTTGCCCTGAGAATGTTACCAACGAATAAGTTTAAATGTTTGCTTTGGATACATGTGTTTTTAATTCGTCAAATATTTTTTTAATCATACGTTTTGTTATTGTAGTTAAGATCTTATTAATGACATTAGTACTTTGAAATTGCGAATTCTTTGACATTGTAACTTTTATTTGACCTTATCTGTAGGTACTAATTTATAGAGGTAAAGTTTGTGAGTTTAAGAGGTTGTAAGTGTAATCTCTGGATCTATTGAACCGATTTAGATGAAATTTGGCATGGAGATAGTTTGAGATCCTGGTAAGGACATAAGGTATTTTGTATTCTCTTGGGATTATAAAACACTTTATACGCGGGCGAAGCTGCAGGCAGAAGCCAGTTGACATAATGTTTTTTTTTGACATTATCATTTATATTTTTGATTTAACTAATATGTTGACATCCAAACCAGTCTATTCATTTGTCATTAAAATTATAAATCCACAAACTTAATATTAAAGGCGAATGGCAGGCTTGTATAGGAATTTCGTACCGCTAATAAAATTTCGTGTTTTGGGATATTTTTTGTTTTAATTGGTAGTTTATATGATAGATAATCTCTTTTTAAATTCTTACCCTCTTACTAATAAACACAGAATAAAGTTATAACTGGTATACCTATGTCCAGCAGCGGATTGCAAGAGTTTGATAATGATGAGTTTGATTATTTTAGTGTTATTTTTATTTCTAAATAATTAATTATCATTCCAATATTTGTGTTATTTTACACAAGACAACTTCTAAAACATAACTGCGTTTAATGTACGATTTTATTGCGTTTATTTATTAATTAATCCAAGTTCTAAAAACAGTTAACTTACATAAAAATAAATGGTTTAGTTGCCTTAATACGTGGTACAAATTCTATAACCAAACCACAAAAAAAGTATGCGGTACGAAATCTGCCGTTCACCTTTCATAACTATAAATAATATTCTTATAATGTAGAAGCCTAGTTTTAATTTTGTTTTAGTTTTAATATTTTTACACTAGCAATGGTAGTAGGTATGTGTGAAACAATGTTTAATGTAAGATCTCAATGAGAAATAAATAAATACCTACTTACTTACTAACCGCCAGTTTCCCAGCTCAAAATTATCGGAGAATTAATGTGACAAATTGTCAAGCGCGCGTTATCTGCTGTGATTGGCTGTTGAAAATTCATTCAACCAATCACAGCAGATAACGCGTGCTTGACAATTTGTCACATTAATTCGCCGATAATTTTGAGCTGGGAAACTGGGGGTAAGGCCCACTATTTTGATCGGTAGTTAAGGCGGTACCCCAAGCAAAACGCCGCGCTAGCCGTTTTTTGTGCTGTTTTTAGGAGCTAGCTACTCGTTATTTAAAAAGAAATATCAATTAATAAAAATACATTAAATTTCTACATAATATTGATTCTAAAATGGTAGATTTAGTTTTTTTTTTTAATGTTTCACTAATCTCCTTACAAAAAAACCATAAAAATTAGAAATAATTATTGGTTTATGCATCTCCTCGTAAAGTGTTCATTAATTATTTTTTGTACTAACACTAATGGATAGACAATTTAATAACGAACATTTTTGTAGTTTTTTTTTTCAAAATACCAAAATTCGATTTTATTAAGATTTTATTCTAAAATCTGGGCGTATTCACTACTGTAATTCATGCGCCACCAGTGCCGCTAGACCAATATGAATGCTCATATCTCATGCCGATTTTTTGGTCAGGGTACCGTCTTAACTCAACCAATGAGTAAATATACTAACCAATGGTTTAAAATAATGGAAAACGTGTTTATTGATCAATTGTCGGCATTACAAATGGTGAAGAGTTAATTATTTGACCATTTATTAAACAAAAAATTGATGCATAACGTGTTTTACCTCAATTTCAAACCATTGTAAAGCATATTTAACCATTGGTTGATTTCACTACCGATATAAAACTGGGCCTAAGTGAGCCCCTTAAAAAGATAATATCTCTCACAGAAAATCAGTTCGGTTTCACTGCGAGAAAGGGCACTACCCATGCCATTTATACCTAAAGGTATATATAAAAGCACGTGACGATAAGCAAAATCCCTGAATGGTCATCATAGATCTAGAAAAAGCCTTTGATCGAGTGCCGAGAACAATTGATGGCAAGCACTTAGGGCACAGAATGTGCCGGAGCTATATATAAATGTCATAAAGGACATGTACCATAACGTGCAGACATGTATGAGAAGTGCAGCCGGCATGTCAAAGAACTTCGAAATCAAAGCTGGAGTCCATCAGGAGAGCGCGCTAAGTCCATTGCTGTTCAACATCACCATGAACTACCTCACAGAGCAAATCCAGAAAACTACACCAATCCAATCTTCCATATGCAGACGATGTAGCCCTTATCTCAGACAGTGCACAGGAAATATAGAAAAGTTTGGAGCTGTGGAGGAGCGCTCTGGAACTTAATGGTCTGCACATCAGTCGAACAAAGACTGAATGTATGGTATGCAGATTCAACCCCGATATTAGCCTCACCGACGCCGAATTAAAACTTGACGGTCGAGCCTTACCTAGAGCACCATATAGTAAATAAATTAAAATAAGATGGATCGATATCGAATAACATCATTCATAGAATATCGGCATGAATTAAGTGGCGTACACTAACGGGAGCTCTGTGCGATCCCAAAATGCATAGCAACAAAAGGCAAGATCTAAAAAACAGCGGTAAGACCAGCAGCCTAATTGCGTAAGTGAACTCGACAAGTCAAAGGGTTTGACCGCCATCAATCGACCAATCGCATGCGAGATTAAAGACGCGATGTGGATATCTGTCTATGCGATTGGTCGTTTGATGGCGGTAAAATCGTTTGCCTTGCCTAATGACTTACGCAATTAGGCTGCAGTTTTACTCTAGACACGGTAGTGAAACCTGCAGCCTAATTGTGTAAGTGAGTTCGGCAGGGCAAAGGGTATGTATGCATGGTAAAGGCTCCATCAAAGAGATGACACATTGCCTTTAAATGTTTTCGGCATTGAGTAAATATTAGATAAGGTACGTCCTCCATCCTTCGCCTTGCATTCAAATACCTCTTCCATGACCTATCCCCTTTCGAGTGTATGTGCAATACGAAAGTCGTTATTTTAAAGTTGTCGTCACTCTTACCTATACGTGGTCATTGCCGACTTCACTTATGCGATTAGGCTGCTGGGCTACGATAAAGAGTGACCAGCAGAAACTGCACACAACGGAGATGTGAACGCTGAGCTAGGTAGCCGGAGTCACTCTCAAGGATAACATTCGGAACGAGTACGTATGGGGTAGTTTTAAGGTTACCCGATGACCACATCGTGAAATAAAAAAAGTTAGAAGGTTAGGTTTGGAAGAGAAAAAAAAATTGGGCCCCCACTATATGGCGCCCAAAATCCGCCATTTTACTATTGTCCAATTTTAATGTAGCCTATGACACTCGCAGGGTTAAGACGCATCGATTGACGTATGAATCATCAAAATCGGCCAACGCGTTTGGTCTCTGGAACGCCATATAGGAACAAACATACATACTTACATAGACTGATAAACACATTCCCCTTCTTCGGCAGTCGGGTAAAAAGTGCCTTAATATGACGACACAAAAGAGAGGCAGACATAGACAGCTGACATCTTGGATGACGAGTGTCCAGTAGGACATGAACAAGTGCGGTCTATCTATACTGACGATGCTTATCAGCGGCAAAAGTGGCCCCTCAGGACCAGGCCGACCCCGAGTATCGGGAAGTGGCGAGGCGGAAGAAGGAGAAGAAACTAAATCTGAAAAAAAATTATGAATGTAACTACCAACACTTGGTTTGGTTTATTATATTGTAAATCATGTGACAAAAAGACTAATGAATATAAATGTAGATGAAAGGAGAGTGAAACACTGGGCAAACATGTGTGGAGTGATGAGTTGTGTGAGGAATGTCATGAAGGAAAAGAGCGTGAATAAACGAGACTATTTACAGATGAAATTTAAAATAGAAAACGTGTTGCCCCACTCCAAGTATCATGGGACAAGGGCTGGATACCTACTACAATGTCTTAAATACGTCATGTTTTTCGATGTGAGAGAGACACAGAGCTATCCCTTTTTCACAACTAAAATAATGATGTCAATAATACGTCTTATTAAGGCCCAGGAAGATGGTTCACCATCCACTCACCGATAACTCCAATGAGTAGCGACGAGAAGAGATTGGCAGCGAGCGCGGCGCCACCACCCCTGCGCGCGCCGGCCTGCAGCACGGCATCACACGCGTGCAGTGCGCGCGCTGTGCCCAGCACGCTGGCCGTGCCCAGCGCCAGCGCGCGCCACACGTCTGCCGCCAGCGCGCGCCCGCGTCCTGACATCGCCCACTCTGCCATGGAGCGCATCCATGACCATCTGGACGAAAGCGCTTAAGTAATAGACTTTAGGACCTCACCGGGTCGATAAGTGAGGAAGGCACCCTAGTCAAGAGCTAGCTGATTGATGGCTATAGGCTCGCCCCCCATAATACCAAGATAATGGAAATTACAGGCGTAAGATATCAAATTATGTGACAATCACTCTACTCAACTCGGTCAAAATAACTGTAGGTACACCTGGCGCTGTCACGTCACTCTGAGGAGTCGACTCTCACTATCGAGGCAAAAGCGGGGCGCCGCGCGGGTTGGCGGGATTTGGGTTGAGGTGCACAATTATTTTACGCGTTTTACAATCTATGGTGTTCTTAGAACTACAAAGCGACCCACTTATGGCTCCTGGTGACGACGTAGTGATGCCTGCACAGCTCGCAGTAGGAGGTGGCGGCCTGCAGTAGCCAGCGCTCGAGGCAGGTGCGGTGCACCGCGGCGATGGTGCCCCTGCACGAGCACGGTCGCACCAGGCGCTCTGCAGACTCGCCGCCGAAGCAGATGCGGCAGATGTTGTCCGAGCGGATGCTGCCGGTGAAGCTAGACACCTCCTTCGGGGTGGGGTGTGCGCCCTAACGACGCAGGGCCTTACTTTACACTTGTTGAGATAAGTTTTTGTCCAAAGTAGTGCAGACAAGGTGGTTGCAGCTCATATTTAACATTTCTAAACAACGGCGTATCTCGCGTGGTGATCTGCTATCATTATTGTGGGACTAACTGGGAAAAACTTGTCTAAATTTGTGAACACAAATAGTCTGCCTCATAAGTATTTTCCTTTTATTTTCTTTCAGGCAAATAAGCTTAGAACCGCGACGATTGAACACTAACTATTAACATTAATAATAATGTAATATTGACAAAGTTTGAAACGAGTACGCTTAGATTGTTTGGTCATGTTGAGAGGATGAATGAAGAGCGACTATACAAGGCTTACGTGGATAGAAATGATTGTAGGTGTCGCAAGTGGCCTTCTGTATGTAGTTTCTGCCTACCCCCATGGAAAAATAGCGGGCTTTTATACAAATAGGTAAGTTGTCCAAACTTTTGTAGTGCAATAATTTATTGGTAATAGAAGAGGCCTCCTATCCAGCTGGGGACTATACTTTAGCCTAATGATTAAGGCGATACTGCCATGGTACCTGTTTGTTGAGCAGCAGCGCGCAGACGGAGCTGAGGATCGACATGGAGCGACCGGCTGGCTGCAGCAGCGACGACGCGGGCGAGGAGAACGTCAGCGAGTCCGCTATGCGCGCGCGCATCTGACGCTGCTCATCAGTTTCATTTGGATTCGCTGTTCAATTTTATTGGATTCTTTACATGTCTGCGTCGTAGTCCTGGGTTCGATTCCCAGATTTGGCAAGGTGTTATTGGAATTTTTCATTAGGAATTCTTCAGTAGCAGTAGTGTGAATTTGTTATTAGCAAAACTCACGGTCAACTGCCTTTAGGACGTGATCCCATCAAGAGATATTAGCTAGTTTACTCTTCTTCCAAGCTAGTGAACTATAATAATATATTGCCTAACCTATATCGAATTACAGTGTAGCTCTATTTGAATAAAAATACAAAAAAAAACAAAAAACCCGACTGCTTCAAAAGCGAACTAAAAATTCGTAAACAAGGAAAAAATCATGCTGTGCAATCGGAGGATACATATTCGCGGGCTGGCTGACCAAAATCTGGTGTATTTCGCTTTTGAAGCAGTCGGGTTTTTTTGATTTTTCGAATTAAGTTTTTTTATTTATAACTTTTTAGTTAGTTTTTTTCGAATTAGATACATTTAAACATATTAGTGTTTTTTTTTTAAATCACCTCTTAAAACCCTTTATTTTGATACCCCACACGATGGGTTTTGAAAAAAAAATTGGGCCCCCACATTAAGGCACCCAAAATCCGCCATTTTTCTATTATCGAATTTTAATGTAGCCTATGACACTCGTAGGGTTAAGACGCATCGATTGATGTATGAATCATCAAAATCGGCCACGCGTTTGGTCACTGGAACGCCATATAGGAACAAACATACATACATACCTACATACTTACATACATACATACATAGACTGATAAACACATCACCCTCCTTCGGCAGTCGGGTAAAAATATATCTGACGAAATGCCTGATGTTTTCGCATGTCTAAATAAAGGTCAGAAAAAATAAGTATTTACTTCTAAAAAGATATGGACTTCGAGAAACCACGTCTTTAGGTGTATCTACCATGTTAGTACTTACCTGTCTACCCCAGCGGTGTAAGTGCGTACCTGGTGAAGAGACTGCGGAATAACGGCAGCTGATCTCAGTTTGTTGTGCAGTGGAACGCAACTCCTTATCCTTATCACGCTGGGATTTTAGTGCAGTACTCACCTAAGTGACCAATTACAATTTAATTTAGTTCTAATCCCAGGAAAGAGATGAGTCAAATGCGAGATGAAAGACGCGATGTGGCTTGCCGTCTATGTGATTGATCGATCTTTCATACCCTGCCTTTTGCCTTGCCGAATTAATTACGCAATAAGTCTGCAGTCCTATGGTAAATTAGACACCTAGGTATCTCTACCTAGGTGGCTAATTTTAAAACCCTTAAGAGAGCTGGCTAGCTAGATAGCCCCCATGGGAGACTAGCTCACGCTAGTCTAAGCCTGTACATGGCCTATGCCATAACTAGCATTTGCTTAGAGGTGTGGCAAAAGTAAAGAAACTCGATAATTACTAAACTACAGAGGTGGACTAAGACTGTCGGTGACCCAGACCGGCTAAACCGACCAGGAAACAATTTGTTTCTTTTGCCGAATTTACTTACACAATTAGGCTGCAGTGCCCCTCGAACCTGCATGCAGAAGAGCAAGAGAGAATGTTAAATGAATTAGCCAGCGAAGCAAGCTCGAAATTTTTTGCACTCACCTGATAGTTTTATCTCTTGAACAGTACATTTTTAGTTATGTACGAGTCTGAAGGATGGGACAGGCTGCCTCATCTGTCCCACCGCGGCCATGAGCCTGTACCTATTGTCTCTCTGCAGAGACAATGCCTGTCTACCCTTTATTGCTTATCTAAGGTTTCTATGATACTATCATTCGCCTTGAGCCTGCCGCAGTGTTGTAGTTGTACCACTTCGCTACGTATCTGAAAGGCTCTTACCGGTATATGTAAGGAGGTGCAGCTATCGGTGGACATGCTTATAGTGGCCTTGCTGTCGGAGCGAGCTTGCTCGTAGCCCCAGAACATCAACAGGGTCTCACCCTCCCCAACATTACATTCCTGGATTAACATCGAGTTTGTTAAAACTTGAAAAGATTTTTATAATTTTGACGATTCTGTAGGTGTTTTAAGTAGTTTTAAGGCAAATTCTGAACCTAAAGGAATAGTTTTCTAATTATGCATGTAGGCTCTAATAAATGTTTAGCCCTTTACTTTTTCAACTTCTAATTTGAGTCACTTTTCTCCGAATCGAAACAAATTTCACTTTGCTCTAATATGAAGCAGAATAGATTTTACTTTACAAACTATTTACTAAGATAATAAATTATTACCCGTAATAAGCTCGAGTAACTGTAAGGCCTGTGATATCTGAAATTAATTCTTTGCAAAGCTTGTTGGATTTTCGGCCTGTATGCGATTGGAGAAATCACAACCTGCCTCGCGTTTTGAATAGCATCACTTTGGAATAGCTCCGGGTCATTGCAATCCACTAAACAATTCAGTATTACAAATTTACGCATCTTTCATCTTCATCGCGAATACATTTATTCATACTTTTAATTTTAAACAAAAATGAAATCGCAAAAATTAAATAATTTCATCCATTTTATTAACTTTTACTGGGGATGTCAAGTATTGGCAGAACTCATAGATTTTGTCACAATGATTTTATTTTTATTTTATTTATTTTTTACAAAATAGTTTGTGCAATGCAAAAACACACCACACTCCTTGAACGAATACTAACAAACATTTTGTTATCCCTGAACGCACTCATAAGTTATTTATATTTTACTGACGTGAACGCGTTCCGATCCTGATTTCCATATTTTCCGTAGCTTAGAGGGAGAAAGATAATATCATTAACATGCAAGAAAGGCTGAAACTCATTGTACAAAATATGTAGTACGAGTACTACGAGTTGTTACGGAACACACCAGCGAGATTCACGAACTGCGAATGTAGCTGTCAAATTGACGTTAATGTTCCTAACCCATTTGAACGAAGATCCCCGTGTTTTTCTTTTCTCCCCACGTGAAGCTTTATTGTTGTGAAATACTTTGTAATTACAAGTAAGTTTTGAATAATTCAAAATCATGGCAGTTCGCGTCCAATTCGAAAACAACAATGAGGTTGGAGTGTTTAGTAAGTTGACAAATTCTTATTGTCTCGTCGCAATCGGTGGATCGGAGAACTTCTACAGCGTGTTCGAGGCAGAGTTGTCAGAGACCATCCCCGTGGTGCACATGAGCGTCGCCGGGTGCCGGATCATCGGCCGCATGACGGTGGGCAACAAAAACGGACTTCTGGTTCCATCATCGACAACAGACACAGAGTTGCAACACATTAGAAACAGTCTTCCAGACACCATCAAAGTGCAGCGCGTTGAGGAGCGGCTCAGCGCGCTTGGAAACGTGATCGCCTGCAACGATTACGTAGCGCTCGTGCACCCCGACCTGGACCGCGACACAGAGGAGATCCTCGCAGACACGCTAGACGTGGAGGTGTTCAGACAGACGGTGGCGGGGAACGTCCTCGTCGGATCTTACGCCGCGCTCAGTAATCGCGGCGGGCTCGTGCATCCTAAAACCACAATCCAAGACCAGGATGAGCTGTCATCTCTCCTACAAGTGCCGCTGGTGGCGGGCACAGTAAACAGAGGCAGTGAAGTCATTGCCGCGGGGATGGTGGTCAACGACTGGTGCGCATTCTGTGGTCTGGACACTACGTCAACAGAAATCTCAGTTATTGAAAGTGTGTTCAAGTTGAATGATGCCAAGCCCACAGCAATCACATCCACAATGCGAGCATCGCTCATCGACAGCATGTCCTAACATCTAACTAGTTGTAGAGCAGACTGTTTGTGATATTATTTGTGTAAACATACACACTCAGTGCACAGAATAATTAAGAAAACTCTTCATCAGATTTCATACAAACCAATGAGCCTTGGAAATTGTCAAATAAGAAAACAAATTGTGAATATTATGAATCATTTGATTTTAAATTTCTAATTAAAAAACTTATTAATAAACAATATTCCTATGAGATGTGATATATTTTCTATTTTACCTGTATTTATTGCAGTTTTTGTATTACCACACAAGCTAAGCAAATGTAATCATATTTTCCACTAAGCCAATATAATTACCAAAAATGTAAGTTGATTTGGTTGAAGATAAGGGGTAATTGAGTAACAAACACATGCCACTTAAGATACATTTTATTTATAAACATTTGTTAGATTGAATCCATTCTATCTACAGTTGCCACAAGTGTTTCTCTGGAAGTTCAATCATCACCAACACAACAATATCTAAATTAATAAACTATGTATTATGCGAAGCAATTTCCTAAAGTTAAACATAAGTTTACGTAATTTCCTACAGTTTCCAACCAATCAAATGTAGTGTATCAGGTAACTAGGAAGGATGTAGACATTGATTTCCCTTTGATATAATACTTCCACACAAATTGATGTAGAATTTATTCATTATTTGTATTCATGCAGAAAAAAAGGTAATTATTGTTGTTCAGTACTGCATTCCCTGCCTGTCTTAGAGCCATTACGCACTGTCGACTGGTCGCCGGCGACTGTGACTTATTGGTGTCTACGCACTTGGTCGCCAGTTGTCGTTCTGTGTTTTGGTTGCCGAAACACCAACTCCGGCGACAAGTCGACAGTGCGTAATGGCTCTTATACACTACATTCCAAAAGCAAAAACACTAAATTTTATAAACTCTCAGCCATGAGTCATAAATTCATACAAAAGGTTCAATTTCAAATGTTGCATAATATTAAATTGTGCTATTATTGCATGCAAAGTGTAATTGATGCTAACAAATCAATTGGCAGCTTACATCAAATGTATTGTCATCGGTAATTACTGACAAATCAATGCAATTGCATTACAACAGATATCATTTAGGACATAAAAAAAAATCTTGCACAAGTCTTGTAATTTTTTTTCTGAATCAAAAGGCAAAACCAGTTTAGGATCTCCAAACAAACAACAATTATGCATTACATTTTGTATATTGTGAAATTTTTGCACAATATACTTGCAAAATATGGCTCATGCTGAGAGGGCTCCAACAGTTCTTCATTATGGCGGGCATTAAAACTATATTCTTCAAAAATAAATTGTTTCTATAAAGCAATCTTCATAAAACATTTTTTAAACAACAAACATAATTATGCAATTTTTTTCATTTTATTTTACTATTTTTTTAAATCATTCTCTTGCAACATATTTTACAACTAATATATAACCTAATATTCATCGAAAACTAAAATATTATACAGAAGTACAAATTATAGAATACATTATTTCTGCAAATTACAATAAAAATGGTGCTACGGAAACAGCAAACTTAAATTTTACAGTTTGTAAAATTCATTTTCCACGATTTCTGAGCACCTTCGCGTGAGACGAAGACCATAATTGTGTACAGCAAAAGCAAGATTCACACAAATAATCAACTCTATATTCCGTACCACTGAACCGCGTCAAAACATAATAAATAACGTCTAAGCTACATTTATGCGATAACGATATAAAATGGCAACACTGCTCAGTCATTTTCACAAATGGCCACAATTTAGGCACCAATCCCCCCCCCCCTCCCTGCCCTATACTTTAGCCTCCAAAACCGTTTAATTTTATAAAACGAACTATGTAATTGGAAAATTTGATTTTCAAGACAATCATTACAATAATAATTAATTATTATATACAGGAAGGACACAAGTGGACAAGTCAATTGTATAAAATAAATGCGTACTTGCTAATTGGGTGTATGTAGGTCACAAGTATAGCTAACATTATCAAGGGCTACATTTGCTGCATACATAAAGTAAGTAGGTAGTATATTTTTCGCACACGGGAAGATAGAAAATACGACCAAACCTTAATAAAATGTTACAACTCTACCATACTTACTCTTTTCTAGCAAACTGCAGCAGAGCGAATACTTATAAATATTTTAGTGAGGTCTAAAATGCAATATCAGTATCCATGTTCAGAAAAAGAGACAGTTTACCCATAAACATCGTTTTTTTTTCGAATACCTATATCAAGATATCGGTACTGTGACCTACCGCCTAAAGACAAAATGCACAGTAATAATAAGGTCTATCCGTACATCGACAAAAGATTGGACGAAAAACACAGTCCTTTATAGGTAGTTACAATAAATTCATTAAGTTATAGACAATAGTATTTATAATAATAGACTTTGGATCGGCTACCAATACATCTTAATTTGGTTACATTCGGGTTTATTACACCTACAATAAGATCTATCTCACCTATCCTTCTTATAGAACCGCACAAACTCGAATTGTGAAGAAGAGACTATTGAAAAAATTCGAAACCTTAAAAATCGACTTAACCAGTACAAAAATAAGGTCCAAAATGCCTGTTACTTTTTTGAGACATACTGTCGTCTCTGATTAAAATAATTTTCGTCCTTATTTCAAAGCAGGCAAAGTTGATATTTATCTACCATTCAAATATAGTGTCAAGTTTGCGCCAGCGAGCCGGCAGACAAATATATATTGTACATATTTTGCTACATTTCAAGTAAGTCATGGCACACAATTTTCGAGAAAAAACAATACAGTACCCAGGTATATACAGGTTGGCCAAAAAGTCGTGGATCAAACGCAACTAGGGGTTAGATGGGGCCATCAGCTGCACAAAATTGTTCTTCGGGAGGTCCATAAGGTCAACCCCTGCAGAGCTATATTTTATTTTGTGTTTTTATGAGAAAATGGTCTTTTTTACTAATTCTTATTAAAATTCGAAAAAACCTACATGTATCTTTTTTATAATTTTCACTGGATTGGTACTGTTCAGTCCTTGCGTTAGACATGCTATTTTTGGTTGTTCAAATTGGGTGTGTTGAAGAAAATATTAAGTTTTACGAGAAAAAAAAGGTCAAATCATACATTTTTATTTACTTCGGACCCCACTGTGAAAAAAATATACTCTACCGAAAAGTGACCCTGTATTACAAGTTTTGGTGCATTTAATAGGGGTTCTCAAAAGATATTACACGTGGCTATGCGTGGCTTTGATGTCTTTCGAGGACGATCATTCGTAGCAAGGCCAGAGTTAACCCAACCATAAAACTCGGTTAGGCTTATTTAAAAATAAACTCTGCAGGGGTTGACCTCAAGGACCTCCCGTAGAACAGTTTTTTGCAGCTGACGACCCTATCTAAACCCTAGTTGCGTTTGATCCACGACTTTTTGGCCATCCTGTATATGACACATCGAACTTGAGAAGGAGACGATATACTGGTATGCATGTCAGACACGCTGTCAAATATCCCTATTCTCCAACTCAGTGTATCATTAACAATTACTGCGTACTGTTAAAATTCAACACAAGTTTGTTTTAATGTACAAATTTTTTATTACTGTGATAGCGAAGTAGAAGGAAATGCAGTGGTGTCAGTAGCAGCCAGCATGTGACAAAAACAAAAAGTACTACTATGGCAAGATATTCAGTGCAAAGCATGCCAGATCTGAGAAAATGCACAAGCGATTGTCCACCACAACCTTTGTTTGACAAGTATTAAACTCAAGATGCTACTTATTTGAAATAGTTTTTCATACACCAGCATATTATGACAATTTTTATTTGCAAGCTCCTAGATTCCACCAGGGATTCAATTGTTTATTTAAAAGGAAGAAAGTGTACACTGAAAGTATCGGGCGAGTGGAAAAATAGACTCTTCCTAAATATTAGGGTTTCTACCTAGGAAACGCAGCGTGCCGGGGTCTACATACACACTAGGGAACTAACGAGTATCATTGATGCTACACACAGAGAATGATAATATAATGAAAAGTGCGCGTCAGATAGGTGAGTAAGTTATCCGAGGTAGTAGGTATTTCACTAAACTGACGGGAAGACACTGCTAAACAAAAAGGCGAAGAAGTAGACCTACCTTTGTGTGTGGTAACCCGACAGATGGTCGAGTGTTTGACAGAGTATGGTGCAAAACTGAAGCTTAGGACACAAATTAGAGAAGTTACTAAGTAACAGATATTTCACTCTTCGAGATGAAGTACCCACACAATTTTGAGCTCTATATCCGTGACAGTTGGGTTGCTTCGTGATGGCTCGTTTCTTGCGAGGCTACGCACTACCCTTGCATGCGTGTGCTGTGACAACCGACTGGTGAAGCGGTGCCGGGACCGCGCGAAAGTGTAGACACTCATCGCAGTAAGTACAGTCGAGTGAAGAAGGCCTGCTTAGTTGTAGATGTGATATAAGAGTTAGATAGGTATCCCGCAGCAATGAGGCTCATTCCCTCACACCACAACCAACAAAAGAAGCGTTTTTATCTGTATAAGAATTCCGAACATTTTTTTTCCGTTGTGACGCACACTCATCATTTCTGTCGAGACGGCTATGTAATATCTTAGTGTAATTGTCATGAAAATAACTACGGTCTACATAAATAGGAACCACCCCAGCACACTACGCTTTAGTCAAAGCGATAAGAAACCATTACACAAAGCTACATCACTGCTCAGGATATGTGTTTGATAATGAGAGAGAAAATCGATCGAATACAAGAGTTTAGTGAAAGTTTTTAAACATTGTACACTGGCATTACTTTGTCATTTAAAAGCAGTAGACATTTTAGAGGTAAATGTAAAATTTTAGACTTTTTAGCAAATTTTGTGGAGGCGTTTTTTGACCCTGAATTAATTTCATACTCCAGCTGCATGATAACCATGCTTGCTAGGGTTGAACATGTTCTTATATATTCAAGAAATTAAAAGAAAAGGTGAGCTATTCTCGCCAGTGTACTCACATTTATTATGCCAAAAACAGACTTAAAAGTAATACTGATATTATTAAAAATGAGCGTTAGTAAGTATAACGTGAGTGAATTGGCTATTTGACAGATATTGCAATAAAATATGTAATGTGTTGGAAATGTTAGCTTGTAGGTAAATAATAAATGTACAATTGTTTTTTCGTCAATATATATAATGTTAATATTTTATTTTTGGAAAACAAATTTGCCTTTTTTTATCTATGGAACAAATGATCCAAAACGGGAGCGGCCATGATTGATGCATCGTGTGACGTCACATTTTAAACAACAAACAAAGAGTTGTACTGTGTTTACTATTTGCTTGCTTTATCTAAAAATAAACTATTTTCTAAGAATTTTAATTTATTCTTCTGAGAAGTTGGACATAATGGAGCAAGGATTCATAAAAGCCGATAGTGCGAATCTACCCAGAGTCGATTCATTTATGGTCGCAAATTTCTTTGCCTGTAATCCTAACTTTTGCTGTGCCGAGTTTCGGAATGTAAAAACTTCTGTGTAAGTATATTTTATTTATAAAAACAATCGATATAAATAACTCTGAGAAAATTAAAATATATATATAAAAATAAAGTTACTTATAAATTACTTATAGAGGTTATGTTTCTAATTTCAGATCTTCGCGACAGTCGTATGGTGATGACGCTATAGGGTATGTTCAGCTGAAGAGGGAGGCAAGTTTGTGTACCATCAAATGCAAAATTTGCCCTGAACACAAGGTTCGTCAACAACCATACTCGACATCCATGATTATCGATGAAAAGGAAGGAGTAGTACAAAATGTTCAATGTCATGACTGCCCTGCTTCCCAAGGTTGCTGCAAACATGCCGTTGCTTTTTTGATGTGGACTCATAGACGTAGTGAGGAGCCATCTTGCACTGCCACTGAATGTTACTGGAAGAAATCAAAACTTTCTAAAGTAGGCAGCACTCTGAAGTTCATAAAAATTAAAGAAATGGTTAAAAGAAATAGTTCCTATATCCAACGAGATGAAGGCGTACTATGCGACTTTTTAGAATTAAGCAGGAAAAGGAAACTTCAAAACTGCCAAATTTTACAACATCAACCCGTTTATGAAGAAGAGATAGTTCAACTGCTTTCATTGCACTATTTGAGTCACAGATTTAATACTGAAAATGACTGTGATAAATTTATAAACAAAATATGTCCAGTTTTTACAGAAAAGAATATCAGTGATGTGGAAAAGCTAACAAGTGAGCAGCATAAAAGTTCAGCATGGTACGAACTACGATATGCAAGAATAACAGCGTCAAAAGCCTTTGATGTGACTCGCTGTAAAACATCAGATGGTTCATTAATTGCAATATTAATGGGTGCAAAAGTTCCTGACACAATTCCCATGAAAAGAGGTCGAAGGTTAGAAGATCTGGTAAAAATAAAATTAAAAAAGAAACTCGGTGAAATCTCTCAATGTGGACTATTCATATGTCAAGAGTATTCTATGTTAGCTGCATCACCTGATGGGATTTTAAATGGTGATACTGTGATAGAAATAAAGTGTCCCATTAATGAAAAAACATCCAAAAATTATGTTTCCAATAATCAGATCACTGCCAAGTATTATGCACAAGTGCAATTGCAGATGCATGTAACTAAATTGAAAAAGTCTTTGTTCTGTGTGGCATCATGGGACTTTGAAAATAATAATGAGGTCAATATTGTGCCTGTAAAATATAATGCTGATTATATAAAAGACTTACTGTGTCAGTTAGTGACTTTTTGGAAAAAAGAAATCTATCCATTGTTGTATAATAGTACAAAATAAAACAATTTAATCTTAGTAAATCATGTATTTTTAATTATACCACCCTGCAGGTTAATGAGTGCACATGCAATAACAACACAGTCATCTAAATGTTTTAACAATTTCATATTAACTACAGCATGAGGTTTTAACATGGAGAATTCTCTCAAACGTCTTATTACTCTCTCAATATGTATTCTTAAACTAGCTATCTGTTTTGTTTTGATTACATCCCGTCTAGATAATTTTGAGTTAGATGAAACACTTGGAGGCCTTACTAATATAATTCCTTTTTGCAGTAAAAGTTCTTCTATATGTTTAAATCCTCTGTCTGCAAGTATAGACACACCTGGTTCTAAACAATCTAAAAAATTGCAGTCCTGTACTAACTGTACATCAGTGATTCTGCCACTATATCCGGGTGAAATGTAGTTTATGATACCATCAGGTGTACTACTGATTAAGTATTTGGCAGTGTTTGCTTTTTTATAATCTGACCATGTTAACGCCTGCTCTACAGATTTTGATGGTTTTTGTATTTCTATTTCAAGGCAATCTATGATACAATAGATATTATGGTACTTATGTCTGAATGCCATAGGCAGGTTTCGCTTTACTGCTCTTTTATTTGATTTGATGATAAATGGATGGAGAACACTTGCTATAAGAGGTACCGATGTCATAAAAATTTTACTGGCATAAGACAGAGACATGCCAATTGATCTCCAAGCTCAGAAAATGGTGTATTTAATCTAATTTTTTTTAAACATAATACTATGTGTTCTTTGGACAGCTTTAAATGTTTTTGTATAATATCAATTAAAACATAACAATCCTTTGAAATACCAATATAGTATCTAGGATTATTCATGATTAAACATAGAGTAGTTTCAAGTGACTTTTGATAGAGAGCTTCTGCTTCAATTTTCCTTTTTATTTCAGACAATTCAGATTGAGTTTCTTGGTTACTGCTAGTTGATGTGATTGTAAGTAAGGACTGGACTGACGGTGATGTGTCAGTATTTAACTGTGAATGCTTAGATGGTGATGAACTATTTGAAGATGACGCTTTTATCTCACTACTGAACAATAATTTTCTCTTGCTTTTAATGTTCCCAAACCTCGCTGATTCAACTTCAGACTTTGTGATTTTCAAAGGTGATGTTGCAGTACATGTAGTATTAGTCTTCATAGGAGAAGTATGTTTATCCTTTGCTTGACTAGTAGTTTGTACAGCTTTGCTCCTAATCTTCGATATTATGCATACTTGAACCAATTTATTAGTTACTTCAGGGCATGCTTGTGTCGCTTTATGTTGTAAATTAGTAGACCAGTCATCCTTTTCAGTAGTGGACTGAAAATCTGTAACAATCAAAATATATTATTTATAATATTGCTATGTAAGTACTTACACTTAATGTTAGTACTACAGACCAAAACTATTGAACCATTTGTACTGAAAAGGTTTTACTCACCGCTATTACTTGTCATGCCTGATGTTGCTGGTATTTCAGTTTCCTTAGCAAATATGTCCTGTAATATATCCATACGTCGCCTTTTGCTTATGGCTGATCGAGGATGTGGAAGACCGGTACGTTTTATTCTGTCTGGTTGACACTCAAATATCGATGGCAAACAGTCAGGCTTCATTCTTATTTTGCCAACAGAACCCATTATGCTATATTCTGTGTAATTTTCCATGTCATTAGGCAGCTGTAAAGTGACACAAATAATATTTTTAATAAGAGTATAAAGCACAAAATGTTAAGTAGGTTCAATAAATTATGAAGGATCGGCGGTTGCTGATTTCTTACTTACATCAAAGTGATCTTGACAAAAGAAAATCACAGATTTATCAGAAGTAAACTTTGGATCTCGGCGTGCTAACTGTAACCATTGCTTTCGACGATTAGGACATTTAGGAACGTGTATAAACAATTTGTCAGGATATTTAATGGTTGTATTTCCACACATTGGCACGGCACACGTCCTGTAGGTTGACATTTTCACAATTTCCAATGAAGAACCTTTAGAAATTTTAGAGTATTCTCTCGAATAGTGTGTACAGCGTCGTAGTTCGCGTCTGTTTATTAAAATATGACGTCATAACCCGAAATGTCACGTGATCGACTATTTTCGCGCGCTTTTCAAATTATTAAGAAAAAAAAATATTTTTTCTAAATAATAACGCTTTTTTTTAGGAAAAAAATATTTGTAAGAGGTATAAAATAAAATTTACAATTTTTTACAATACTTTTCTGAAATCAGTCAAATAGCCAATTCTGTACAATTGATAGGACACAGCCAAACTTTATAATTTTAAACTTTTTATTCAATAGTTAGATTTTTGGTGATTTCAGTTCTAGTGTGGTTTGTCAATTCTGTGAAAATATAGTTTCAAATAATGAATGGGTAACCATGGTACATAGCAATTTTCTTAGTAGTCTAGTAAAACTAAGCCGGACAAAAAGGGGTTTGGTTAAACCCCGTACCCTTGTTCTATTTTCATATTTGCCCTTCCCTACCCTATCGTAAATCTAAATTAGATACAAATCCGCGCAGTTTTTGAGACTTAACAAAACAGTCTGTTCTATTAAAAAATTATACCAGTATAATTATACTGTTTTCATTACCTTGAAACTATATTTTCTCGTAAGTGAAAACCGTTAAAAAAGTTAGTTGTTGTCCGAACGTATCCGGCTGCTGAAAGTTGATTATCCCCCGGTTGAAACGGACGTGATGTCCGGCCACTTAACTCTTTGATCAAGTATACACTAGATTTCCGATAAGCACTTTAAGCTCCACAGCACTTCTGGTCTTATTTGTCATCATTATGTTTTTAACCTTATTGCTTAAAAGTTAAGTATTATTTTAGAAGAAACATATTTTTGTCTTACTTTTTTTGCAACTTGATGACTGAACTTAAACTTTATATTCAAGCATTAAGGTATATAATAAAGTTAAGTTGTTGATGCTTTTAACCTGATTTTAACATTAAATAGTGACAAATATTTGTATGTGTGCAAGCGTAGATACATTTGCGTCCTATTCTTGTTCTTGTGGGCTTCAGACTTAGTACAAATTTTAATTTACGGTAACGTGATCAAGTACGGTAAAATCACGCACTTAGGCCTCTGATCCTTATTCTAGTGTATTCTTGATCGAAGGCTAAACTGGATATTTTCTAGTGTCCTGATAGACCCTGGTGTCCGGCCAAGCTCCGTGTCCGGCGGTGTCCGGGGTTGTCTAGAAGTGGTACGTGTTGGTGGAGGCCGTCATGGCTTCGGAGCGCACTCGCTCGTAGAACAGCATGTACGCTGAACAGCGCAGGACCTCCTGGAGGGACACCTCGTGCACTAGTGTGTCTGACGTGTACCACCATCTGGGGAAGACGGTTCACTTATTGTTTTAGGCTCTACCTATACAGTTGATATAAGGTTTGTTTTTGGATATTAAAAGTATCTGTTTTATTCCAACAATTTTAGATTATGACAAATAACAAAGTTTTTTTTATCATTTTGTCTGTTTATTATATGTGTGTCCATTAATTCATAAATAAATGTTGCATTCCGAAGAAAAGTGTCATCTGGTACCTTCTAGCCTCGAAGCCGTTCCCCCGGCGGTAGGTGGCGAAGTGCCCCGAGCGCGGCCCGCCCACGTGCACCACGACGCCCGTCAGCCGGTACAGCGCCGCACCAGCCTCGCCCGCGCCTGACTCGGCGTTCAGCGCCGACAGCCCGCAGCGCAGCCGGCCCTCACCCACCAGCGACACCAGGTCGATCTGCTGGGGGTTGACAAAGGCATTTGTTTTCAAAAAATCGGGCATCGCCCCTCTGATGCTCAGTTGTGTTGACGATCTTGACATCAAAGTTTAAATGAGTAATGTGTTGTAATTCGCCACGCTTGATGAGCACGCCACCCAGTCACGCCTCACGCCCAATATATAGGCATAGGCAGTAGGGCAACTGGAACTAATAGCATGATGAGCAGTACCTTGGGCTGCTGCACGGCGGAGTAGGGCGCCATGGAGAGCGTCTCAGGGAAGGCCACGAACTCGCCGCGCTTGTTGAGCGCGCCGCCCAGCCACTCCACGCGACCGATGTGCAGGCACAAGCAGTACGGCAACTAGAACCAAAACCTTATGTTAAAAAAGTAAAAAAAAAAAAACATGTTCTTCGCATTTCTTTCATCAATCGCATTCATTCGATTTGTATGTGCTTGGTGAAGGCGGCGCGGGCTGCGATAGCGGCTCGGCGGACTCGGGACAGCCCTTGTTGCATCTTCACCATCTCCTGAGGAGGACCTACCTTCCCGAAGCTGACGGTGCGGATGTGTTTGGTGTAGGCGGCAGGCGGCGCCGGCTTCGGGAGTGGCTCGGCGGGCTCGGGGCAGCACTTGTTGCAGCGCACGCCCTTCACCATCTCAGGGGCGGTGAAGGCACGGAGGAGGCCTGGGGGAAAAAGGCATGCTTTAGTTATTGGGCGCTTATCATTATTGACGTATGGCAAGAGGCCGCGGGATCGCACCTCGATCAGGTGGTCTAGCCAAATCCGTCCAACGCTCAACACCAAACTGCACGATGCACTCCACACCAAGCACAAGCACAGACGGAGGAACATCATAAAAGAAAAGCTGATCTCCCGTCAGGGGAATCACGACCCTAAGTAAAGAAGAACACAACGCGTGGAGGAGGAGGATAATTGTCGTAGCTGTCAACACATAAGGAAGTAAGACCGTACGATACCACCGTTATAGTATATACTGGACAATACCCTTTTCAAATTGATCACTCTGTAGAAAAAAGACAATGGGACTGGGCGGCCAACATCTGTCTCTTTCCTGTAAGTCATAGTTACGAAAGTGCGGTGCCGTGGCCTCATCAGAAATCTAGAAAAAGAGAACTACTGGCCCGAACGTTAGATCTCTCTATTCTGCCCGTATTCTGACTGCTGAGCATGAGGACCAGCAGCAGCCGTAAGTGAATTCGGCAAAGCAAAGAGTATACCAATATATTATAATTGGAGATTAATCGACCAATCACATAGACGGAAATCCACATCGCGTCTTTCATCTCGCATGTGATTGGTCTATTCTTCATACTCATTGCGCTTTGCCTTGCCGAAGTCACTTACGCAATTAGGCAGCTGGGTTCGATTCCCGGGTCGGGCAAATGTGTTGTTGGGAGTCGGGATCTGAAGTTGTGGCCGGTGATGGCAATAGGCTCGCTCCATATTACATGGGACGTAAACATAACTGATGCTATGTGGTTGTACTAATGCATCTCTGGCCAAATTCTGCCAGCGGTTTCGCCTGCGTGAATGTCGAAAATTATCTTATGTCATGCCTATGCCTATGCCTGACTATAATCTATCTCTGCGCCAAATTTCATCCAGATCCGTCCAGCCGTTCGAGCGTGAAGAATTAACAAACATACAAATACACACACACTCACAAAGTTTCGCTTTTCGATCTATCTTTCATCCATCGTCTCACAAAACCGGAAACATTCACGGCACACATCTATCCAGTACTCTCATACGGGTTCCAGATCATTGCTGCTGATTCGAGTTTACACCTGATCCTGACTGAGGCCATCTATAAGCTTATATGCCGCTTTCACAAAACACGTAAAACTCCGGTGCCTGTGGTAGTTAATGAGTACCAGTACTACAGTTAGCAGGTAACCAGGATATAAATTATCCTTGAAAGTGTAGCCTTTTACCAGTGAAAGATTTCTCGCAATCTGTATAGTCCCCGGCATGTAACTTGGCATAGTGGGGGTACAACCGCGCGCTCGGAAGTCCCTTTTCACGCGCTCCGGTTCCCGGGTAGCCGGTGCCGGGTAACCGGTGGTGAAGTGTATAGCCACGTACGTCATTAGACATCGGGTAACCGGCACCGGCTACCAGACAACCGCAGCGTGTGAATAGGCGCGAACGGTGCTAATCGTTTCCCGCGTTTCGCTTGGTACCAAAGAGACCTAAAAAACGACTTGTGCCCATCAAACGACTCTTGCCAAGTTTCGTGCCGACAACTATACTGTACTTCCAGAAAACCTCCGATCAACACAATTTAACCTCTTGAAAACATTAGTAAAGTCGGGATAAAAAGTCAAACATTATTGAAAACGTTTAACTTGTCAAAAATAATCGCATAAGTCTGTTTATTGTTAAAATGGCATTGACGACGATCGCATACCTATAGCAGCTCGGTAACCAAACCATAGCGACTTCTAATTTGGCCCGTATCGCCATCTATCGAGCGAGGTGGTAAACCTTTGTGACGAGTGTGAAGAAATATTCCTACCAGCCTGTAATTTTACTGTTGTCAACTTAAAAACATATCATTTAGTGATGTCCTAATGTGTCACCGATTCGATTTCTGACAACAATCGACTTTATTGACGAAGACATTTTAAACGATTTACCACGTAAGTATTTTATTTTGCTCAATATTTCGTATTGTTTTATAGACATACCCAGGCGTTTAAATGACTATTATTTATGTATTAAAATTAATTGATACATTTTGTATGACTTTTATCTATGTAAATGTATATTCTAGGTATCTTATCTTATCTTGTGGAGGGGCCGAGATATAATTCGGACACTTCGACCCATTGGGATCTATTGTGGTCCCCTAGATAACTTACTCCTCCCCAATCTCTTTGAAAACTCTTTTCATGAGTTGTACAACGAGACTAGGAGATACGAGCCTATAGTCTTCTGGTTTTGCCAGCCAGTGCTTCGCATGTGCACAGAAGGTGATCCATGCGTTCCGTATGTTCCCCACACAACCTGCACATGAGTGTCGCGGTTAGACGCATCTTCATGAGCATGTCGTTGGTTCCAAAGTGCCCAGAAAAGGCCCCAAGCAGGTAGCGGATTTGCCCCCTGCTCATATTCAAAATGCATTCCCGGGCTTTGAACGTAGAGCCTAGAAATTGCTTTGACAAGACCCCAAATGTGGCTTTGACAAGAAACGTAGAAATGCCTATACTTGATTCTGGACCCACAAAATCATTTTCTGAGCCCTCTCTTGCCAATTCATCTACCACTTCGTTACCATGGATTCCTTTGTGCCCAGGAACCCACATCGGTCTTACCCCATTATGCTTCTCAAGCCTGTTTAGGGTTTGGATAGCATCCAGAATAAGTCAGGAGTCCACTTAGTAGGATGCCATGGCTTTGATTGCAGCCTGACTGTCACTAAGAATATATATGGATTTACCTCTGGTTCCTCTATCTATATTCTCTTGAGCACAGGTTATTATGGCATATGTTTCTACTTTGTATGGTTAGGCTTTGGCTTAGAGGCAGCCCATAGTCCAGCAACAGCAAGACGATGTAATGCCTTCCTTGCCTCGAATTCAACCACCATATGCAGAGGTGGGATTTTGATGTATCTCTCAATCGCTGTCGTAGGTGTTGTCCTGAAAGCACCCGTGATGCCGAGACACACTGTTCTTTGTAACCTGGTGAGTGGCGCTTTGCACGAGGCAAGCTTTGTTCTTGGCCACCACACTATGCTGCCGTATGTGATAATATGTATTATCATTGCCCGGTACAGCCATCGTATCACTTTGGGCTTTAGCCCCCAAGTTTTACCGTAGGTGGAACGACACATGCCGAACACTCGTGGGGCCTTTGTCGTAATATTTTCCACCTGAGTTCTTTATCAAGCGTTACACCCAGATATTTAACTTCGGTGGACCAGGGCAGCTTTATCCCATTGAGGACAGGCTCTCCTAGGTTTCCTAGTTGTCTCTTCCTCGTGAATGGAATAATGACTGCTTTGCTTGGATTGATAGAGAGGTGGTTTTTTGTACACCATTCCTCTGTCATCCTCTATGCCTGTTGTAATAATCCAGAGACTATGTTCGGGAATTTACCATTAACCATTATAGCTAGGTCATCTGCATAGGCTACTGAGTAGAATGGGTCCGGTATTGTGTTTGTTAAGTAGCGAGTCTCCTACCAAGCACCACAGTAATGGTGACAGCACTCCGCAATATTCTAGGTATACTTATATTAGATGGAAGGCGACTATTTCTCTCTTGGTTTGGATAGCAACACGACTATAAAATCAACGTTGGTTGCTTTGTTATGATGTTTTATACGTTCACATAATAACGCACATCGTTGGCCTAAAGAAGGTTGCCAGTGTGCAGTAAAATGTACGGTGATGAGACCGCACAATCTTATTAGTAATTAGATTATTATGTTTTATGATAATAAAATGAAAATATTTATTTTTTTCTGCTTTAAAAATTCATAAATGAATCATTCATTTATGAATTTTAAATCATCGGCATATCGAGGTTAAAGAGCAGCAGCCTAATTGTGTAAGTAAATTCGGCAAAGGAAACAATCAGTTTCTTTCCCAAAAACACACACATACACTCTGAAAACGAAAGAAGTTGAATAAAGATTCAACTTCTTTGTGTTTGAATTTACTTACACAATTAGGCTGCAGGTCGTTTACCTATTGTAAGCGTCCATGATTGATTGCATGTTATTGTTTATGGATGTTTGTTAATAATGGAACTTCTTAGGCATGCTTTTGTCAAATGTATAACTATAGGCTGGATGGAGAGTAATAAGTTGACTATAGTTAAATATAAGTCTAAAATCGCCAAACCGCATGCGGCAACCGCGGTGATTAATTTCGATGAGTTTTCAAAAAAAAAAACTTTTTTACAACCTAGTTCTGAAAATTTCAAACACAATAAAAATGGAACTGACGAATCGGTCCAGCTATTTTCGAGTTTATGCACGATTAAGGTACAGCAATTGATTTTTATTTATACGAGTATATACATAACATGCAGGTTGTAAAAGGTAGTTGTGTAAGGTTACAAAGCTTCATGAATCATGCTAAAAAGAAAATTTAAATCAAAAGAAAAACCGGGTCAAAGCGCTATGTTTATTTTACGTGTTGTTATTCAAAGATTTTTGCTTCAGTCAATATTGTAACAAAACTGTGTTACTATGCCTCAAGAATATTTATGAAAATGTTAATGAGTTTTTTGACCGTCGGTACGCCGACATAATATATTGAGTTACTTTCAAAACATAGTTATTATAGATTAACCTAAACTGATTGCTACTTATCGCTTCGATAGCGGCGATACTATGTTATTACTTACTTGCGTGAGTCGCAATACTCGGCTTTAAGCATGTTTACATGGTTGACCTACACTACACATAATAAACAGACCGTGACTAGGGTCTTAAAGCTCTGGCCAAGCCATAGATATAAAGAATGGACTGAGCATTCTAGTATAATGTGAATACGGGCAGAAAAACGAGAGAGATAATGCGGTTGTGCGGCTGGTAGCTGAATTTATAGAATTCATCACAGGCTTGATGATGCGGATGAGTTCTGCATACATAATGCTAGCATTGTTGATGAACATACCAAAATTGCTATATGTATGCCTACTATATTTGAGGTTCCATCGATTTCGCCAGGATCCCATCATCAGATCCCAACTTGATAACTATGGGACCACCTGGGAAGTATACCCTTTCAAACAAAAGAAGATTTTTCCAAATCAGTCCAGGCGTCTTTAAGTAGGTAACCAGGGAACATACATAAAAAAAGATTCTGATGAATTGAGAACCTCCTCCTTTTTTTTGAAGTTAGTTAAATATTAAGAGCCAGAAACTGACCACACAGTCGATTTGTCTCTTTCTACAGAGGGTTCAATGTTGTGAGTTCAGTCCATTCTCTTTGTCTATGGGTCAAGTTAAGGCCTGTCAAGCGAGACTTTCAATTGCTTTTGCTTTTTGCTTATTTTGTTAACTAGTTTTCTTTCTTTTCTTTCTTTAAGTCACGTGACTTTTCGCGTCAGTGAACCACTCAATAATGCCAGACAATCTAGTTAATGGTATCGACGTGAGCGAATTTCTTCACCTGATTGTCTAATGTTGAAAAACAAAGAAATAATACAAAAAATAGTAAGTAGCTCACCCGCGAGACTGAAGGCGCCGGTGAGTCCGACGCTGGCGCTGGTCATCGACAGGGAGATGCTGTCGAACTTGTCGTACCGGATCGGACTCTGTGGAAACATTGACATTTATAAAGTTGCACTTATCGGGCACATAACATGTGGGACAAAACTTCAGGCCGAACGAAGAATAAATCAACATTCGGGCTAAGCATGACAAGGCAATTTACGGAACCATGAGGTTAAAGTCCGTCAACGAAGTTACGGGCCCGTCCGAAAGTACGCCGGAACTTCGAAGTGAACCCTACTCCGCATTGATTAAATTTTTTGGACATGTTAAATCTCATCGGGAGTAGGTAAAACTGTCAAATTGTGTTGACATTCATTAATAGTTCGGGCCCCGAACGAATCATTATGCGTCCGTAGGTGTTAGGGAGTAGGAAACGCCCGTAACGAAGGCCGAAACTACGGACTTCGTGCTTAGGGAGTAGACGCCCAGACGAGAGAGTTTTCTTGCGTACTTACTCAGAGGAAACAAAAAATTACACACATTGATAAAAGTATTCCTTTTATAGCGGGATTCTGAACAAAATGTTGACCAATATTATAAAAAGAAAGCTGATTTTTGTATCTTTCACCATTTGAAAGGTACTAGTACTAAAGGTATAATGTACATTATGCCAGATGTTTATAGGCTATATCACACTTAGGAGTGTATATTTGTAACTTCTTCACGCTCAAACGGCTGGACGGATCTGGATGAAATTTGGTACAGTGCAGCCGTTTAGTCTATAAAGTATGGAATAGCATATTGGATACCTTTTACCCCGGCAATATGTCCGCTTGGGATACACTACCCTACACTACACTACCCTACCCTACCCTAACCGACCCTACACTACCCTACACTACCCTACACTACCATACCCAACCCTACCCTACCCTACCTATAAACCTCACGGAGCCCGAGACCTTTCCAACGAATGCAAAACCATGGAAATCGGTTCGTGCGTTCTGGAGTTGTAGCGTCAGGGAGGAAAACCCGACTTATTTTTATATATTAGATAGGGAGAAATACTATATACCTAGGCTATAAATTATTAAGACCCAGGCCACTAGTATCCTATACAATTTACAAAAATTCACGCATTGACATGCAGGAACACTGGACTAAAGTATTCCATGTACCTTATGTGAGCACACGGTGCACTGCAGCCGGGAGGCCAGGGTCCCGCGGAAGGGCGGCGCTGGCGGCGGGCGCGCGGCCGTCGGCGTGATCCAGCGCCGCCCCACCGAGCTCAGGTGGCACAGGGACCGGGAGACTCCCTTCGTGAGGCGGGGGGCTTCCATCATTGGTTCTGGAGGACAAACTATATTTCAGGTACCAGTTGGCTATATCAGAGGTATCAGAGTCAGTGTGGTTAGCAAGAGGTTATTATTTATTTATGCGTTTATCCTCGCACTGGAACGCCTTGCAGTAGTTACACTAATGGAGCACAAACTTATAACTAAAAACTAACTATAAAACAACCAAAACTGACTGCGAGTATATTTCCCAGGTTCAATCAATAGACTGCGGCGCGTCGCCAGAAAAAGTTTTTTAAATAAATATTGTTTTTGCTTTTCTCCTTTTCGTTTTGATGGTATTAATTGGGCCAGTAGCTGGCCACGTTTTTTGCAGCGTCAGAGGGATTGTACATGTACAGCAGCCTTATTGCGTAATTAATTCGGAAAGAGCAAAGGTCAAAGAGTATGAAAAATCAACCAATCACTTAGACGGAAAGTCACATCGCGTCTTTCATCTTGCATGTGATTGGTCGATTTTCACACCCTTTGCCTTTTGCTCATTCTGAATTCATAACGCAATTAGGCTGCTGGTCATCTACGATGTCAATGAACTCCAGCAAGTTGAACTGTGGGACATGATATAGTCCGCAAAGGAGCATCACAATCGTTTTCCCTCAGTAAGTAGTGTAACTGTATTATTATTAAGGTAGTTTTACACCGGCGGCGTGGCGTGGATGGGATGGGCGAGAATTGAAATTATCTTTTACACCGAAAGATGTCCATCGCTATACCTCGGGTCCTCGATGGCCGGTGCGATATTTTTATATCCGTTTTACAATGTAAATAAATACTTTATACTTACAGCAATAAAGTTCAATATTGTACTAATAATATTTCAATTCTCGCCTCGCACATTCTTGCGCATCTAGACTTTTAAATAAATACTCTATTCGTAGAGCAACGCCTCCCACATCTAGATCTTTTACACCAAAGATGGACAGGGCGTGGATATACATTTTGCCCTACAAATTTCAATTCCCGCCCATCCCATCCACGCCTCACCTCGCCGGTGTAAAACTACCTTTAAGGTCTACCCCTCTTACTAATAAATGCAGAATAAAGTTATACCAGGTATAAACCTATGAAAATGTATGTTTATACCTTTGTTGTGTTTATTAGTTAGAGGGTAACAATTCAGTATTACCTTGTTCCACAAGATCAGGTTCATCAGTCGGGGCGGCAGAGGCCGGTCTCATGGACAGGCCGGAGGGCGTAGGCGGGGTGGAGTCGGCGCGCAGCGGGTGCGGCGCGGAGGGCGGGGACGCGGGCGAAGCCAGTGCCGACCACGCGCGGCTGCCGCCCAGCCCCAGCGCGTCGGAGAGGCAGCCCGGCTAGGTGGGATCAAAGACATTGTTTATTAGGGCGTTTAACACTGTGTTGGATCTGCATTGCTCTTGCAACAGCAACCTAAACCTAAGCTATTAACTAAATAGACAATTTGGCAGACCGGCTATGCTGTTAATGTCCCATGTTTATGCTCTTGCATATTGCCAAACACAGCCATTATGAGAATATTCCATCGCACCACCTAATAAGATGTTTGAAAATATTTTACAATCAACAATCATAATACTTGAAAACCTGCCTTCACGTACGCAAAATACGCGCTTGGTCGTTGAGTTGCGGAAACCAGCCCGTTTTAACCTAACCTAAACCTGCCTTCTTAGACATGCTAGTGGTCTCCTCCTCAATACATGACCTTAACACATGGAGCAGCTCGTGAGCATCTTACTGGTCTGTGGGCACCACCCACCCAACCTCACAATCAGTAAATAAAGAACTCTATTAGTCCTACCTTCTTGGATATGTTCGTGGTCTCCTCCTCGATACAAGACAGTAACACATGGAGCAGCTCGTGAGCATCTTACTGGTCTGTGGGCACCACCCACCCAACCTCACAATCAGTAAATAAAGAACTCTATTAGTCCTACCTTCTTGGATATGTTCGTGGTCTCCTCCTCGATACAAGACAGTAACACATGGAGCAGCTCGTGAGCATCTTACTGGTCTGTGGGCACCACCCACCCAACCTCACAATCAGTAAATAAAGAACTCTATTAGTCCTACCTTCTTGGATATGTTCGTGGTCTCCTCCTCGATACAAGACAGTAACACATGGAGCAGCTCGTGAGCATCTTAGTGGTCTGTGGGCACCACCCACCCAACCTCACAATCAGTAAATAAAGAACTCTATTAGTCCTACCTTCTTGGATATGTTCGTGGTCTCCTCCTCGATACAAGACAGTAACACATGGAGCAGCTCGTGAGCATCTTACTGGTCTGTGGGCACCACCCACCCAACCTCACAATCAGTAAATAAAGAACTCTATTAGTCCTACCTTCTTGGATATGTTCGTGGTCTCCTCCTCGATACAAGACAGTAACACAAGGAGAAGTTCGTGAGCATCTTACTGGTCTGTGGGCACCACCCACCCAACCTCACAATCAGTAAATAAAGAACTCTATTAGTCCTACCTTCTTAGACATGCTCGTTGTCTCCTCCTCGATACAAGACAGTAACACATGGAGCAGCTCGTGAGCATCTTACTGGTCTGTGGGCACCACCCACCCAACCTCACAATCAGTAAATAAAGAAATCTATTAGTCCTACCTTCTTGGATATGTTCGTGGTCTCCTCCTCGATACAAGACAGTAACACATGGAGCAGCTCGTGAGCATCTTACTGGTCTGTGGGCACCACCCACCCAACCTCACAATCAGTAAATAAAGAACTCTATTAGTCCTACCTTCTTGGATATGTTCGTGGTCTCCTCCTCGATACAAGACAGTAACACATGGAGAAGTTCGTGAGCATCTTACTGGTCTGTGGGCACCACCCACCCAACCTCACAATCAGTAAATAAAGAACTCTATTAGGCCTACCTTCTTAGACATGCTCGTTGTCTCCTCCTCGATACAAGACAGTAAAACATGGAGAAGTTCGTGAGCATCTTGCTGGTCTGCAGGCACCACCCACCCAGCTGCGCGGAGTGACTGCAGCACGCCAAGTGGACAGACTGGCGTGCCGCGTGCTGATTCGTGGGTACCGTTGACAACTGTACGGAATAAGAAGAAGACTTCTTATTATTCACAGCAAAGAGATTTAGGTATCTGGACACCCTCCTGCTTTATATGGAGGGAAGTGGCAATTCGTTCCTACGTTATTTTTTTCTGCCGGTCATCTGTCCACCAGACCGAATCGGATTAGAACAATGGTAATTTCTATTGTGTCTGGAAATGGACAGTTGAAGGTTTATTTTATTTTATATAGGCTCGCTCTTTACCACTATCTCACCTGATGGTAAGCAATGATGTGGTCGACGGTGAAGCACGTTTTCCTAGAAGTAACCACTCTTGACTTAAAGACACCTAGATTGTAGCTATCGGGAAACACAGACTCCGGCAGGGAATTCCACTCCTTAGCTGTACGCATAATAAAAAAAGTATTCTAAAACGTTTAGTGTGTATGGATGGGATATCAACCATGTACCGATAGCGCATCGCCGTACTTCTGGTAGTCCGATGAAGAAACGGGCGGGGCGGAATCAGATCATGCTATTCCATCGCACACTCCCCGAAATGTAACCGATAAAAACTGGAGACGATATTCAAGGCTTTGGAGCTTTGACTTAACCAGTGCCTCATCGGCGATAAGCTTCTTGGCCCGCTTTTCGATCGACTCTAGTGAATCCAGCTGGTATTTGGCAGATCCGTCCCAGAGATGAGAACAGTACTCAATGCATGATCGAACTTGCACTTGATACAAACTGAGCAGCTGTTTTGGTGTGAAGTACCTTCTCACCTTTGCAAGGATCCCCAGCTTTTTGGCAGCCAGCTGAGCCTTTGCCTCAATGTATGGGCCAAAATTGAGAGTCGATGTCAACGTAACGCCGAAAAGGAAAGCTCAAGATGGTCAGTTATTGGCACGGACATATCTCAGAAAGTTGGAGCCGGGTGAAATTGGCTCCTTTTATCGGAAAAAAGACACGCCTGGGTTGTAGTAGCATTAAACCTGACCAGATTGGCATCGCCCTATTCGGAGACTGCCTGCAAGGTCAGGTTCGAGCGCTCCAACATGGCCTCCCGGCGAGACCGGATCAGAGAATCCGTTGGACAAGTCGTCAATGTGCAGCAAGAAATGAAAAATGTGTGCTGAAAGTACCGACCCCTGAGGGACCCCGGCATTAATATCTAATTGGTCCGACGACCAGCCATCGATAACCACCATCGATGACTGGTCGTCCGAATGGACCGATCTGACAGAAAGTCTGCAATCTAGACCGAGTGAAGGAAGGCTATTAAGGCTTCGAGATGACGAGGGAGACGGCAAGCGTTTCCCCGTGCCTCTCGATGGCCTCATTTCAGATGTGAATGGCGTACGCTAGATCCGCAATAGACCGATTTCGGCGGAAGCCGTATTGGCCGTCACTATGGATATTGTTTGCTTCTAGGTATGCTAGGAGCTTCATATTGAGTACGTAACTAACACTGTACGTATACTCTGTAAGAGTATGGAGGTTACAGATATGGGCCTGATTAATTTAATTATGGGATCCAATACAGTTAAATTCATTCTCCAGGACTTTGTCAAGCTTCATTAACCATTCATCTCGGAGCTTTTCTGGTGGTTACCACTGTTGATTCTGGCTTTCAGGAGTTGCAGTGGTTTGGGAATAGTGCCGTGGGATTGTCCCTCTCAAAGAGAGGATGCCTAAGTCCCTAGCAGTGGAAATACTTAACACTATGCTTATGTAATTTACTTACATAATAAATAAAAAGTCTAGAGTTGGCATGGACTGGACTTTTAGTTTAAAATAACAATATCATCATTACCATCTTTCATAAGACATAAGTCATTTATTTTGGAACATCATACATTGTGTAGCAATTTTGTAAAATTAAAAAGTTTGTAAAATCTCTATGACACAGGTTTGCTGTAAGAGAACCCAATTATGGGTTAAGCTCACCTTTGTACATAAGCTGTCCTACCGTATTTGTATATGTTTGTTTTGTGTACAATAAAGAATAAGAATAAGTACCATTTAAACATACCAATTGATTAAAAAGAATTAAAAAACTGTGATCTTTTATTTTTCCCTACCAATTTTTGAGTACATCCCTGCTCAACCCTTTGGGGAATATAGTCAGCATCAGCTATAAGAGTCCACATCTAGATATAAAAGACTTCAACATTTGAACTTTGAACATAGAAGTTATGTTGCCTGGGAGATGTGGCACATAATATGTGCCACATCCCATAACCCATAACTTCACCTCCAGATTTTCCTATGTTCTCCTTTTCTACGTATTCCTCTCTCATTATTGTGATTGATAGTGTAAGGTATTTATCACCTATTGACATTTTCATAGGTATGTTGTAAACATCTATTATTGCATCACTCATGCTACATCACAAAGATAAGTAATATTTTTGTAAAAAAATGTTTTACACAATGTCAATTGAAGTGAATTATGAAAATATAAAATTCTGTAACATAACATTCAGAAGAGGATGCATAACTTGAGTATGAGTTTACCGTTAACATAGCTTAAATAAAATATTCTTAAATAAACAATTTGAAATGGAGTTTGAAGTTTGAAATTCAAGTTCGAGTCAGAATCAGACAAAGGGTTCCATACCATTATCGCAAAAGCAGCAAAAAAATCACTTTAGTTTTAGTATTTGTTGTTATAGCAGCAACAGAAATACATCATCTGTGAAAATTTCAAATGTCTAGCTTCATGAGATGAACCATGATAGCTAGACATTTGAAATTTACAGCTTGGTGACAGACAGACAGATGGAAAGTGGAGTCTTACCGCCAGTTTCCCAGCTCAAAATTATCGGAGAATTAATGTGACAAATTGTCAAGCACGCGTTATCTACTGTGATTGGCTGTTGAAAATTCATTCAACCAATCACAGCAGATAACGCATGCTTGACAAATTGTCACATTAATTCTTCGATAATTTTAAGCTGGGAAACTGGCGGTTAGTAATTGGGTCCCGTTTTTACCCTTTGTGTATGGAACCCTAAAAACAGTAAAATTTTGGCATTTAAGTAGGGTTTGATACATTCTTAAATCAGAATTCTGAATTTAGAATGCCAGCCCTAACTTCACACACTGGCATTGCATTTGCAAAATTACTGTATTGTCTACTTTATTTCTTGAGTTAGGTTGATACTATAAATATTTAATCTTGGCCTTGTTACAATAGCTATGTTTTTAAAATACAAGTTAGCTGAACCAAGAAATTATATAATAAAATGGATGTTTTTGTGACTTGTTAAAGAAACATTAAGTCAACAGGTAGCTCATTCTTTAAATTGAATTTGAATAAAAGTTTGATTGTTTCAGGTTTTTAAACTATTAAAGAGCACAATGTTGTTCAGTTACTTCGTAAATTAAGAATGTGTGTGCTTCTCTTTCAGTTAACTGGAGATTTTTCGATGCTGTTTAGTACTTAGTGTTCTGAAATATTTTGGGTAGTTCAGTTTTTTTTAAACACATTTTTTTTTAATAATGGTACTAATTCTTATTGATATTAAATACACTTGATATTAAGGAATATTTCAAGTTATTCAAAATTTTATGCTGTTACCATGCTTCCTTAGATTAAATTATACAGACAACATACCTTCAATAACTGTATACAATGTTGTGATCATACTGTTGTGGCCGTCAGCTTTAGCATACTTTTTGAGCCAGTCGATGAAAGTGGGACAGGCTGCGAGCGCCTGCAGTAGGGTGTTGAGGAAGCAGGTCCTGCCCAAGTTCTGGAGGCCGGCGATCTGGCCGCGCCTCTTGCGCACCTTCGGAGCCCCGCCGGGACCCCACAGCACGAAGGCTCCGACCACCACAGCCGCCGTCAGCCCCGCAGCCACTAAAATCCTGTCTCCACTATCCATCGTCCCGAATGTATGAATGAAGCTGGCACTATATTTCACATACTGTTTTTGTGTTCGAAATAATATAGCAATTCATTACGCGACCCATACGCTGTTAATGCGTTTTTTCGAAAAATCCATGAAAAAAGAAAACCTGCGTTTGACATCTGCGTTCTGACATTTTGATTTTTTAAGTGGCGCTGATTACCGTAGAAGTCAGTGCTGATTACGCAGATTCAAAACGTTGTTATCAGAACGATTGTTTTGATTTATTACAATAACATCAAACTTTAAACAAAATGATAACGAATTTAATATCTTTGCTTTATATGCTCGATGCACATCAATGTTCAAAATAAACTGAAAAGCACTGTTGGTTTTGAGAAAATGTTTGGTCTTTTTTGTACTGTTACTAAATAAAATTACGTGGAACGCTCCGCAACTGCCAGTGTCAAATGACCAAATGACAAGTTGACTGACAAGCAACCTCAAAATAGACAAAATCAGAAAAAAACTCCAAATAAACAAGCCATTTGTAATGTTGTAAAACTTTTAATGGAAAACTAATTATATATTAAATAAGTTATATTTCGTCCACAGTAACAAACAAGGTTTCATCCTGTGAGTGTGATGGTGGCTGAAAAGCGTTGTGCGGTTGTGTCGATTTATCATGTGACGATTTGTTGTGTTTATTAATTTTATTGTTTTGGTAAAGTAAATTTATTGATAATGATACCGTCGAACACGATATGCGTGTCCCAGGAGGGACCAGCAAACGCTTTGGCTCTAAATAAAGACTGTTCACAAGTAGTGATAGCTGGGCGCAATGGTAAACGAAATAAAATTAAAATTATTTTTAATTTGCATAAAATGACTTGCTATGATGTTATGATAAATGATCATTTTTGTTACAGTGTTCAAAGTGTTTTCGATTGGTGAAAATGAATTTTCGGAAGTTTGTAACTTGAGAGTTGGGAAGAACTTGAATCTGAATTTTTCTTCTATTGATGTTGCTTGGAGTACTATCGAAGGTAATGGACTGTTTCAATTTTTAAAACAATAAATCTTTAATATATTATACATATATTTTTCTTAAACAAATGAACAGATTACTTTAGAGGAGGCTTCGTTTTTAAAATTGTCTTTTGTTATTAATTATGAAATCCATTAGCAGTGGATTAGCAAATGATACATTACCCACAAAATTATATTTTTTTAAGTCATAGTAGGGAATTCAGTCACTAACAGTTATCAAAAATTGTTATAAGAAATTTAATGAACTTTTGATCACTCTGAAGTTTTTGCTTTTATGATATGTCTTAAAATAACAATCTTATTAGAATCTTATCAGATTATATTAAGCAGATGACAATAAGATACTTACTAACAAAATGATCATTTTTCCTCAAAAAATACAGTTATTTTAATTCTTTTTTTGCAGAAAACACCCTAGCCACAGCAGCTACCAATGGCGCAGTGGTGGTGTGGAATCTGGGCCGGTCCGGCCGGTCCAAGCAGGAGCATGTGTTCTCTGACCACAAGAGAACTGTTAACAAGGTAAAACATCATCACCCTCCTGCTCATATCCCAAATTGACGACGCGGTTGGTGCAGTGGTTGAGCGATTGTCCGTTCTTGTGGAGTTTCTTGTCCGTTCTTCTCCATAACAAGCTACATTTCATTAATTATTATTACTTTTAATTTTTTTTATGATGTTCAAAAGTGCCGCTTAACCCATTTACAACGACCGATCGTCATAAAGATCAAAAAAAGATATGGGCTTTACCCTCAATAAAAAAATTAAAACAAGCATATATCTTTTGCTTATTGTTTACCAATCGCCGCAGTGATAGTTAGACAGTGTTTCGGTACATTGATAATTATCTTATGATCATAATTTTGACGTGCTTTTGTATTTTAATTCGTATTAGCGTAATTAATTTTCACTATGTCTTCAAAACGGTATTTTTTTACAAATTAGCTTATTACTGAAATTTATTTTATGCACATTTTTTAAATATTTTTAACATATCTAACAAAACTGTGAAATAAAATTTGATATTTTCATATCCTTTATATAAAACAAATGATATTATATTTGATGATCGTTTAAACGATCAGTAGTAATTTGGGGAAGTATTTTGACTTCCAGACCCAGGAATACCAATAAACCAAAGTTTGCAAAGTCGAGACCGCTTTTCGATATCATCAAAGAAATATTCCTGAATATGGCTTCTTTAGAAGAAATGGACAGCATTGACGAGGCTATGGTACTTTATTATGGAGGACACAGCTGTAAACAATTTATACGTGGAAAACTGATTGGGAATGGGCGATGTGGACATAAGCTCTGAGTTGGAGTGAATAGATTGGGATACGTACTATGGTTTGATCCGTACCAAGGCCATAGGTATGGGAGCTGGTGTGATTTTGCGTTTTGCTGATCATTTAGGTACAATTTCGTCACCCAGGTGTGCTTTGTCACTAATCCTTTGACCATTTCTATTCCACTCTTCAACGAATTGAGTAACAGAAGGCTCAAAGCCACTGGAACAATTCGAGAGGACCGTACAAAAATGTTTCCATTGCCGTCCAATAAAGTATTCAAGAAGACAGAAAGAGGTACATTCAACTACATGTCTAGCCAACCAGAGCATATTTTAGTTTGCAAGTGGAATGATGATAGTGTGGTTTCAGTAGTATCCAATTCAGAAAACATTGAACCCTTACGTATAGCTAAACGGGTCTAGCAACAGCAGAAAAAATAAGAATACATCGATCAACCTGCAATTATAAAAAGCTACAAAACATGGGGGGAGTCGATAGGTCAAAACATTGGTCTTTTTCGTACTTCTATCCGTGGCAAGAAAAGGTTTTTCTCATTCTTTTGTCACTGCTTGAAGATGGCGACTCGCAATGCTTGGCAACTTTCAAAAATAATGAAGGAGAGTACCCTCATCTCACATTCCAGAGAACTATCGCTAGAGATATCTTGGAATCAAATAAAAAAAATGAGAAACGCGGTCATGTTGGGACAAGCATATATCTTTTCTCATTTTATCAGGAAGTGGGCTCCTATAACTTACAGGGAAACTTCATGCTACGATAGAGTTGATCATCTTGTAGAGTACAATGACCCTTAGCTTCGATGTTCGCTTTACAATAAAAATACGAATTTCACTATTCAAAAAAGGGAAATCCATTTGCACCCTAAAACGTGTTTTGTTACTTACCATACTCCTATAAATAATAATAATATACTTGTTTGCCTCCTCCTATATATACTTGTTTGTTAATTAACGTTTATCATTAAGATAATAAAGCCTCTTTCATAGAAATAACTGTGTTTCTTCAATTTAAAATAGGATACAATCGATAAAGTGGTACTTGGCGTTAACCTACCTGCCTATTACTACTGATCGTTAAAACGATCCGCATTTGCCGAGCTTTCCTGAAAACTCCGATTTTTTTTGGTATTTTTCTATGTTTACTATATGCATCAAGGTGGCAATACTAAAAAAATACTGTGATACGAGATACAAAAAAGTTTCAGTAACAACTGGGTTAATGCCCTAATTGAATAAAGAAATTTTGATTTTGATTGGCTGCTGCGCTGCATATTTACGAATTCGATTCCCTCACGGACCAAATATTATTATGGTCTACAGATAGTTCTTCTGGATATTATGGGTGTTTGAGTATATAAGTTATTTTTTTACAATCTTTGACACTAGGAATTTCTGTATCATGGGTGCATTTATATAAACAAATAAACTCACATACCAATAAATTATCTGTAGGCCATACAAATATTTGTTCCATGTGGGAATCGAACCCGCAATAAGCAGCGCAGCAGCCGATTGCTCAACCACTGGGCCAACTGTGTCGTCACAATGGTATGTAAACACGCCCATGATACAGAATAAAATTCCTAGTGGGGGCAATGTTTTTCATAAAGAAAAGGAGTTGTAGAGAATGACTTCTTCTTTCATATTTCAAATCATCTTACAAAGTCCATTCAATCATTCTATGGCACGTTAACAAGGTAAACGAGGTTAATACTGATAAGCATGCAGAATTTATTTGTAATTAACAGTTGATAATAAAATCTGTATTTGGCACAATGACCTGTGATGACCCCAAATAGGTTAAAGTTTAATACTTATTTGATATTCAAATTCAAATTCAAATTGTTTATTTGCAAGAAAATACACAGTTTACAAGGGAAGATCTTACAGCCTTAACGTCATTGTATTCTGCCTGCAAGCAAGCGTGCAAATTATTTATGTTTAAATGGCATTATTATGCAGAAATATTATTAGTACATTATTATCACATTATTATCATATTATTATCACATTATTATCACATTATTATCACATTATTATCACATTATTATCACACATTATTATTACATACAAATGTCATCAATTTATTTACAATACATTAATAATCAGAACAAATATTATAATAAGCAATAATATTAACATCACTAAGTGATAAGAATATTTAGGTATCATTGTTGGTCTCTGGATCACCCAATGTTCTTAAGTCATTCAAATGCAGTTTTGGCATAAATATTATTGATTCATCATAATTAATTTGATGATTTGTCATTGCTTGTTGATAATTTAATCAATCATTAACTACACTTTAAGCAGGCTTAATAATTTATTAGCTTTTGTGTTAATTTTCGTTCTAGAAAATGCTAAAAGATGAATAAAAAAATGGAACAAACTTTTATTATCCAATATCCAAAGTTACAATTTTAATTGTAACACTCCTAAGTCTAATGCCTAGGTATATGTTTTACTTAAATGCAGGTTAGCTTCCACCTGACAGAGCCAGCACTGCTCATCTCTGGCTCTCAAGATGGCATGATGAAGTGCTTTGACCTGCGCATGAAGGAAGTGGCCAGGACATTCATAAGGTGACATAATAAGTAGCAAAAATGCTAAAATTTCATTAATTTCAGAATTTAGCACTTATAGCTTATTTAAGAAAAATATGTTAAAATAGCAGTAGTGGCCCAGTGGTAACGGCCCTGACTTACGTGTTGTAGGTCATGAGTTCGAACCCAGGCAGGCGCCTTACTTTGTGTAAATTATTACATCACCACTGCTCTTAATACGGTGAAGGAAAACATCGTGAGGAAATTGGCATGTATTTTTTTTGTGTGGGAAATCATCCAATGACTTCACCCGCTCTGGGTGAAGCGGGGGGGCGTGTTTTACTGACTAAAACCCACCCGTGTTCCTTCAGTTGCTTGTGACGGGGACGCGGTAACTCTCTTTCAAATTTATTCACGACCCAGACAGGCATCGGCCCTAGCGGGCCCCGCTAGGGCGGCGCTTCAAATTCATAGAAATGTGACATCCACCAACCCGCACTGGGCCCGCGTGGTGGATTAAGTGCCATTACCTCTCTTACAGAGAGGATGCTTGTGTCCCAACAGTGGGAACATTATAAGGCTGATGATGTTGATGTTTAATTAAATAGGGACTGCAACACCAAACGCCAGCAAAAAAAAACCTTTCTTTTTTAGGAATCAAATTCAGAGGACAAGGTATTCAAAATTACAAAAAAAGGTCTTGATATAGCCAAAAGTCGATAACAAACAGTTGTCCCTGTTCGTCCCGCATCCAGCATAATCAAGTGATCTTCGAAGGCCACTGCTTCGCGTCATACTCGTGACTTGCTCAAAACCTTTACTACATCCTGTCGCCACTGGCGTGCTGTATTTATCCGTGACTTGTTCTTGTAGCATCAGCTGTAAGACTTTATGTAAGCTTCCTTATGCAAACCATCTTTAGTTATATCAATTTCATTCTGCAACAGCAACACGGAATCGATCCGCGACGTGCAGTTCAGCCCGCACCAGGCGCACACGTTCGCCGCCGTCTCCGAGAACGGCAACGTGCAGCTGTGGGACGTGCGGCGCCATGAGCGCTGCCTGCTGCAGTTTACCGCGCACTCCGGGCCCGTGTTCGCCTGCGACTGGCACCCTGAAATGCCCTGGCTAGCCACCGCCTCTAGAGACAAGACCATCAAGGTAACGTATAGAACACGACGTGCAGCTGTGGGTCCTGCGGCGCCATGAGCGCTGCCTGCTGCAGTTTACCGCGCACTCCGGGCCCGGGTTCGCCTGCGACTGGCACCCTGAAATGCCCTGGCTGGCCACCGCCTCTAGAGACAAGACTATCAAGGTAACGTATAGAACACGACGTGCAGCTGTGGGTCGTGCGGCGCTGCGTGCTGCAGTTCACCGCGCACGGCGGGCTGATGTTCTGTATCTGAAAAAGAGTGTTCACAAATGGAAATGTCAACTTCGTCCGATAGAACTAAACAATGCAAAAATGGAGCGAGAATTTTGTAAGGCCTTGTTTAGTAATTTTCATCTTTAAAAGTGCTGAAAAGTATTCTGCATAATTTGAATAAACTATTGTTATAGCGAGCGGCAACAGGCAACCCAGAATGTTTACCCGGACGCCGGTAGAAGGGCGTCCGCGGTATAGTAGAGTAACGGAGATTTTGGCACTCTGTGACATGTAAGCTAGCCGTGAGGGAGCTAATGTTCGCGCCTTTTTAAAATAAGACCTGTGAAACTATAATGTGATTTGGAAAACGTTGTATCTGTGTGATTAATGCAATTATAGTGTGATTCCCAAGCACCTGCGTTTCACTTACATCCGTTTCCCGACTACAAGTGACACCCAACGTGTAAATTAAAAGAAAAATGCTGAGGCTATATAGTATAGTATCTGAGGCCCAGCAGGATTCGGGCTTTACATTTGGCGCGAACGGAAATTTCGCCGGGGAACGGGTGTAAGTGAAACGCAGGTGCTTGGGCATCACACTATAATCGGATTAATCACACAGATACAACGTTTTCCAAATCACATTGTAGTGTCACACAGGTCTTATGTTAAAAAGGCGCGAACATTAGCTCCCTCACGGCTAGCTTACATGTCACAGAGTGCCAAAATCTCCGTTACTCTACTATACCGCGGACGCCCTTCTACCGGCGGCCGGGTAACCATTCTGGGTTGTTTATAATCTGCCGCATGCTATATTGTTAATTTTGAATGGTGCCACCTGCCCGTGGTCGATCTACGTTAACCAGTCGATATTGATCGTCTTAAAATACGTAATCGATGGTCGATCGATGATTAATCCGCTACCATACTTGAAACTGGATCAATCTCTGACCAACGATATCTTACGAGCCTGCAAAAGTATGTTCGGAATGACAAGCAGCCTAAAACTAAAAAATCTCAAGAATTTTGAACTAACTCATTTAAATATCTAGCAGGTGAATAGCATTGAACAAGGGCTGACGCGCGAGTTATCATCGACTGCTAGATAAACAACTGGGTCACCGATAGTTCGCGCCTATTGGCTACACGCCGATATTGTTATAATATTAAGTTCATATTACGTGCTAATTGCAATGTTATCTCCTAGAGCAGTAATTGTCCTGTTGCGCAAGTGTTTCATTATTAAGTAATGATAAGGGTTACATTAAGGTTGAACTAGTTGACGGCACGAACTATTTTGTGCGCAGGGTTAAAATGCATGCTATCTTATCCGACAACACGAGCGAATGAAATAGATGCTGTTATGAGCAGTAAGAACCTAGTTCGCGTACGAAATAGCACTTTTGCAAATTTGTATTGAAATGGATGATGATTTAGGACGAAAACGAGCGCGAAATTTTTATAAATAGACCTTTGGGAGTCTAGATATCATGAAAGAACAACTAAATGTATATTCATAAAATTACATTATTTGCTTTGTTGAATTACTAATCTATCCCTGTATGGAGGCCGTTTTGCAAATTTCCTTCTTCTTATGGTATTTATTTCCGCCCAAAGATGCGTTAAAATTTGTGTTGAAATATGGAACTTTCGACGCTCATAACTTACAAATATATTTTTTTCCATTTTTGTTTCCTTAAAGGACTAGATAATGATGAGACAAATTGATATCATTTTTTATTTTGAACGTGCATCGTCAAACAGTGGAGTAATCTGCAGACTACGTTTGTAGGGAAGAATTTTCGACTAGTGTAACCTTAAGACCCAATCTTCTCCGTTAAATTATTATGTTTTATCGCACGAGGTAAACATTTTCTGGTATCGATTTCTATCAGGCCGTAAACACACTGTCTGGTGATTTACTTAGCGTAGCGTCTAGTTAGTAGTGGCGTAGTTAGTCGCCTGGCGAGTAACCAAGTAGAACCAACGTTCTAACATGTTCCTAAACTGCGCGCTTTGCGTCTATCGCTAGGTGAGTCGCAAGGCCCTAAACGCTAACCAAGCCGCCTTGCAGTCCTTGTTCAGCCTTATGGAATTTATAATATTTTGAATTTAATATCGTTTAACGAATTTTGTCGAGCGAATTCATTTCAAAATATACAAGTTAGAATATTCTGGACTTTATCTACAAAGTCTTACAAGAAAATTGCGAGCCCTTCTGAAAGCCGAGCCGATTATTATCAGCCTATAGCTGTCTGCAATATTACACGTGGATGCGTATGATAAAAATAGATAAATCTTCACTTTCACAGTTGACTCAAGGGATCAATTTACATAATAATACACCCATTTTCCTTATCACTAGGTGCTCACAATCATGTCATTCATGGTGACAGTTAATTAAGTAATTATTGTTTCTAGTCGTTATCAGCGCGGCGCGTGCAATTGAATACAATGCTAGGATATTTTTGTCTGAGAAGACCGGAGTAAAGTATGTAGAATTGTAGAGGACAAACTTGTTTGAGATCGTCGAGTTTCCTGATATATCTACTAATTATTGTCTTATGCATCTGGATATGCTAGAGATAAATATTGACTTTTATGGCGGAGGATTTCTCTGTTTATTTTGCATACTTTCATTTTAGTTAAGTAAGAGTAACCAGAATGAATTTCAAAAAAATTGTTTTTCGCCACAACTGTGATGATTTCCGAATACTCATCTTTGTGGTGACAAATTTGTCTATGTATTAGGTATTATTAAGCTTCTTCTTCACCTTGCGACGACCCGTTACTCGGGGTAGGCTTATTAAGGTACCTGAAGTTATCAAGCAAGAACGGCTGCACGGATCTGAATGAAATATGTCACAGTGATAGATTATAGTCTGGAATAGAAAATAGACTACTTTCATCCCGGTTTAATATTCCCTTGGAATAAAAAAACACTTTTCACGCGGGCGAATCCGCAGGCAGAAGCTAGTATATCATATCATACCTATTCTGTTAAGCCCTAAACAGTAGACCGATTAGGTACCAGGTTTCTCAGAAACAATAAACGTTTATTTTATTCCAGGTTTGGGACATCTTTGGCAAGCCTAATTTAGAGCACACGATATACACCATAGCTTCCGTCGGACACGTCAAATGGAGACCGCAGAAAAAGTACGTTTTTTTATCGTTTATGTGCTTACGCTTGACCACTATCTCACCTGATGGTAAGCGGTGATGTGGCCGACGGTGAGGCACGCTTGCCTAGAAAAAACAAATTCACTCTTGACTAAAATACTCCTTAGCAATCGAGAAACACAGACTCCGGCAGGGAATTCCACTCCTTAGCTGTACGCATAATAAAAGTCTCCCCAAAACGTTTTGTGCGTATGGATGGGATATCCACCATGTACAGACAGTTGCAGATAAACTTCACCCCCTAGAAGTGTTTAGATTCACTTCTATAGGGTGAAGATTCTCTGCAGCTGTCTTTACCACGTACATCTTTTACCGCCTTATTTCAAAACACCCTCTTTTTCTATTCATCTGTTTAATTTAAGCCTACCAGAGAATGGACACAGATTGATTTTGTAGAATATTGTTACGAGCTGAGGTTCAGAGGTATATTATTCATACCTTTAATTATCTACTTCTCACACGAATCAAGTCTCCCCTACTCGCCAAAAGATGGCGCTGCAAATATCCTCCAGGCGCCAAGAGATAGCGCTGCAAGTCTCTGCAACTTGCCAAGATATGTCAAAGTCAAATCATTTATTTCAATTAGGCCACTGCGTAGCACTTTTGAATGTTAACATGGGGATGGCGCTGCATGTCTCATCCACCCGCCAAGAGATGGCGCTACGTTGTCTTGTAACAATATCTATGTATTGTTAACGCCCAGGTACCAGGTAGCATCCTGCGCGCTCGTGCTGGACTGCGCTGTCCACGTGTGGGACGTGCGCCGCCCACACGTGCCGCTGGCGACATTCGCGGAGCATCGCGACGTCACCACCGCAATCGCCTGGCTAGCGGAGCCGCACACCTTCCTGTCCACCAGCCGGGTAAGTAGGGGTTAGATTTTGGACCCGCTGTACCAATAATTTGGCAGCATGGTACTCCATTCGGCCCCATTCGTATGGGTGGAGGATTCCTACTTCACCCATCCCAAACATAGTGCCAGTGTGTCTCACAGAATACGCGTCAACTCATTTCCTACCCAGCACGCACAATCAGCTGCTTCTTCTAGGATTTCAACGAATCCATTGTGGAATATAAGGCAATGGATATTGGCGATCAAAAGCTGTCATAATTATTACATCGTATGCGGGACCTGCTCGTGATAAAATATCGGATGATACACTGCGAGTTCTCTGGGAGGATCATCTCCCTTCAACCGTAAGGGCAGTTTTTGTCGCGAGAGGTTTTAGATAATTTGGCTTCCATAGCCGATAACATCACAGAGGCCACGAGGTTCAGTCAAGTTTCGGAAGTAGTACTAAATAAAACTGAGACAAAAGACACTGAGTCTGACGATATCCGTGCGGAGTTATCCAAGCTGAGCATTCGTCTGGAGAACATCGAGCTTCGCCGCCCCAGGGAGATTCGCAGTAGAAGTCATTTCAGGTTTTCATCGAGATCTGCATCACGATGACGTACTCCAGAAAAACCTGGTTGGCTTTGCTTTTACCATTTTAAGTTTCTTCACAACGCGCGTCCAAAGGAAGACAGTTTTAGCAGCAATGAGAGATCGTTTAACCATAGGTCGGAAAACTAATTAATAAGGTACAGTCGTTTGCGGTAGTTTTTTGCACCGTGACTCCCTGTAGCCGCTTATCAGTAACTCCGGACTTTCGTTTTTAGGGTTCCGTACCCAAAGGGTAAAAACGGGACCCTATTACTAAGACTCCGCGGTCCGTCGGTCTGTCTGTCTGTCTGTCACCAGGCTGTATCTCATGAACCGTGACAGCTGAAATTTTCACAGATGATGTATTTCTGTTGCCGCTATAACAACAAATACTAAAAACAGAATAAAATTAATATTTGAGAGGGGCTCCCATACAACAAACCTGATTTTTTTGCCGTTTTTTGCGATAATGGTACGGAACCCTTCGTGCGCGAGTCCGACTCGCACTTGGCCGGTTTTTTAGTTTATACGGGCGCCAATGGGTCTGTTTTACCCGCTACGTGAAGAACTAAAGGTGCCCATTATACTCGTACTAGTTTTATATACCGCTAACGGCACTGAAATAGCAACTTAAGTTGAACAATCATAGGTATTAAATTTAAGATTACATAGACTGTAATCAAAAACCGTTGAATTTTATTTTTTTATCCTAAATACCGCTGCATCGAGAAATACAGGCGTGACGTGTTATGTATTCGTTGTCCAGGATTGCAGCCTTTACCGCCACCGGTTCAGCGAGGCGGCCCATCCGGTGCTGTGGGCCAACCCGCAGGGCGTGTGTGTGTCCGCCCGGGGCGAGATAGCGCACGCGGTGCCCGAGCGGCCCCTGCCCGCGCTGCCTTCTCTGCCCGCCGTGCCCGACCGTCATGTGCCGGGACTGGGGTAGGTCATGACAGGAAAGGACCCAATATTGAACCTTGTGATACCCCCATTTTGACTTTTAAACCCCGTGTATTGACATCATTTCTTTAAACTTGCTGCTATCTGCCATTTGAATAAGACATTTCATTTAACTGAACGCAAGTAATGTTCTAGTTTACAGACTAAGTTTCTTGATTTGGGGGTCATTTACGCAAAAAAATGCCTTAGAAAAGTCACAAAACCTCTCCAACGCATTTGATATATTAAATCCTATGGCAACTCTGGCCCCTTCCCAAGCTGTAAATATGTGTTTTATTAAGGTTACATCAGGGTTAATTGTACAATGTCCTTTGGTGAAATCATACTGTTGATCATGTAACGTTTCCTAAAATCATTTTATCAGGTTAACTTTCTCGTCGAACTGTATAATAAATTTTCTTTTGGACTGCTAATTTACTGAGTCTGTCTGTCCCGCAGTCGCAAGCAGCCAACAGCTGGCTCCTTATCCCCAAGCGCCCAGGCAGCCCTAGAGCGAGCCTTCCCTGGCGGAGCGTCGTCCACACTGTCCCGGCACGCGGCGCCAGCCAGCGCGCGCACAGTCGCGCTCGTGCAGTGCGCGCGCGCCTACCGCATGCGAGGCGCGAGTCCGCACGACCTCGCACAGCATAACGGGGATGTTGCTAGAGCTCATGGTAGACCCATGGTGAGTTACATACGTCCTCCACGCTGTTGTTGGCGCCATCATGGATTTTCATTAGAAACCCACCCGAAAAAAATGCCAATTTTGGATTTGGAATATTAATTTCGACCTTATTGTCGATTTTAGCAAACATGGAAACCATGACAGTTACAATTATTATTAAAACATTTGTCATATATCTTCATACTGACTTGGATCTTGACTTCGAGCCCATTTTCGTTATTAGCGACCCCAAAAATCACGAAAATTATGACGAAAACATTGTTGAAATTATATTACTATTGCCATATAGAATCTGTTTGACGTCATGTCGAATTTGTAGTTCGTATGTGCAGGAATAGATGTCGCCACTTCATAGTGTGTATGTTTCTAGGTTTCGCACATGTGGGAAGTGGTGCGCTGCGTGTACAGTGCGCGCCTGGCGGCGGGGCGCGGCCCCCCCGCCCCCCTGGCGCCGCAGGACCGCGAGCTGCCCCGGCCCGAGCCTCTGCCCGTGCCGCCCTACACGCACACTTATCAGAAGTCAGTCTTACGGACATGCCAAGTATTTAAACCTATACAAGGTGTATGGAACATCGACACATAATTAATTATCATGTATTAAGTACATTTATCTGTAGACCCGCGTGTTACAGATTAAAAAAAAAAATCGTATACACATGTTGGGCGTCGGTGAATCTTCCACGCAGTATACGTACACACAGTATACAATAAATATAAAACTAAATATAATGCAACATAATTATGTTATACTTAGTAGTATAGTATACCGCCCGCAATAATTACGTACCGCTGGGCCTTTAATTTATCGAATCAATAAGCTACATATTTATACGAGTAATTCTGCCTCCTCTCAGTAAGACCCAAAGGAAACATTAAATATTGATTCCCAGCAATGCAGTAGAAGAGGAACCGCTAGAAGAAGTAGAAGACTGGGCGGAGACACAGTTCCATAATAGTGGAGTACTGGGTAAACCCACGCTGAGCATTTACATACCACCAGCCAAGCAGCCCAAGCATGTTAGAACTGATGGTAAGTGCACAGATGTAGATTTGTTCATCTGTTTATTTTTGTGTTAGATTGTTTTAACAGTTACAGTCTTTTTTCGAATTTCTGTAATGTTCTGTACATTTCAATCTATTCGTATCAGTATTGGCGGTCACTAAAGATTTCGGTTGAAACGAAACAAATGCATGTTCACCTATAGCATTTACAAGCAACTTATTTTTTTTTCACTTTATTATATCTCATTTCAAAAGTCTCCTAATATATTTAAATATTTTTGTATATTTCACCTTGTCACCCCAAACTTGTGTACAGATACGGCAGGCTGGGTGTCAGCAGCATCAGCTCACTACGTGGACACAGAGGCGGCGGACTGGACGCTGCCCGAGGAGGCCTTCCCTCTGAGGAGTGCGCCCCCTCCCCCTCCGCCGCCCGCGCCGCCACACCCGCACCCCGCCTCGCCGCACCACGTGCGACATGACGACAAGGAGCATAATGGTCAGTGCTCGAATAGAAGTATTGTTACAAGATATATGTCATACTTTAGGACACATGGGAAGTTGTTAAAATCATGAAGGATCTCAATATTATCGATATCTACCAAGATGGCAAGCTTGGAATGTCAAGATGGTTGTTGGTTATTTACTGTGTATACTGTGTTCCTATTTATATGGTATGAAAGAGAAGAAAGACTAGGTTTTAATTTTAATTAGGCTTGTCAATTCATTCATATTGAGAAGGCTCAGAGAGCTTACCTCCCAATCGCTAAACTAGTTCTCGTGGAGAAAAAGAGCAAGAAACTCCACGGAAGCTCTTATATAGTATTTATAGATATATTTTACATTCATATAAAGATCGTTTTTCACAATAACTGTATAACTGTATCTGCCTGAATATTTTATGTTGAATAGCTTTCGACTTACTGGCACGTCTAGCCTATAGACATTCGATGGATAGGACTATCGTTGCAATGGCTTTTCGGAGAAACGGACGCTCGATCTAATGGCTATTCGATATTGTGCTACATCGATGCTATGAAATTTCGCCAATTCGGATGTGCGATCTGATGACTTCGGAGAATTAGCCATCGGGCATATGCCATTCGAAATCAAGCAGTAAACCCAAAAAAACTTGAAATAAAAATCGCTGCGTATGAACTATGTATGCTCAAATTCTAATCAGCTGAATTTCTTTGCCGGATTTGACATTTTGTAGTTTTAAATGTTTGCGCGCAACAGCGAGCGAAGGCAGACGCATAGACTACCTTACCTACTAATAATACACAAAAGTTCAAAAATTCAAGCGCCATGTCCATCAAAAATAACCACCATATTGATTTTCGTCCTTGTCATCTTTTCACCTACTGTGTTTCTAAAACTACCCACTAGTTGTTGTAAGTGTTATTTCTGCACTATTATTGTAATTTTATTGATGTTATAATTTTGCTTTTGCATGCTGTGTCTATCGCATCATATTGTACATATTGTTTTTATTATTAGGATAAACAATGTAATAATTGTAGATAGGCGAGTAAATAATCAATATAGCGTATTTTATTGCTCTGTGACACTTCAGGTCCGATTACCGAGTGTCCATCACACGTAGCATCCCACCGCGGCAGCGGGGGAGGTGGTACATCTCCCGGAGGCAGTTCATCCCCCGGCAGTGGCTCCAGTGGCTCCAGTGGCTCCGCGTGCACAGCTCCACCCAACTTAGACCACTCCGGGTACCATCACAACAATATGCATGTGAGTTTACGTCTCTATTTGTTGATTATGTTTTTTGTTGAGTTTTTACCCGACTGCAAGGAAAGGGTTATGCTTTTCGCGCGTATCTTGTATGTATGTAATATTCTTTATTACTTCGTATCTTTCAAACCAGGAGGGACATGTCTTGACCGCCCAAGTGTTCTTAGATAAGTGACGTTAATAAAAACGAACTGGGCGGATTTTGGGCGCCATAATGTGGCGGTCCCAATTTTGTTTTTCTGCCTAACCCTAATTGCCTGCCGGCAGTTTGTAACTGCCTTCAAGGACAGGTTCAAACGCTCCACCCTGGCCTCACAGCAATCCAATCACACAGACCACCGGGCAGACCGAATGAAGCTTACCAAAAAGGCTTTCGTGCCAGACCCTCTCAAAAGCCTTCGAAAGAAAAAAAAAAGAAATAAAACACATTTATTTGACACAAGCCATAGCACACTACATAAAAAAATAAAAAACTTAGGCTAAACAACTATTACATAAAAAAAAAAGAAAATAATATATTTGTAACATTGTTGTCGAGATATCAAGGCATCACTCGAGATGTGAAAGGCATACGTTAGAAGATCTCCAGTTGACCGATTTCGGCGGAAGCCGTATTAGCGATCACTAAGGATGTCGTTAGCTTGCTTCCAAGCATTCGGTACTTTTCCAGTCTGATACGAAAGGCGAAACAGGCGTGTCATGATCGCACAGGCGCTAAGAACAATTTCTGGTATGCCGTCGGGGCCGCTAACCTTATTCACGACAAGGTTGCACAGCAACCTAGGTACACGTCCTCTTGATGGATGCGAATGTCCGACATACTAGTCTCGCGAAGATGCCGCAAAAAGAGAGGCAAATGAGTTTGCTTTCTCCTCAGCGGAGTACGAGTACGCCAGCGACCCGTCGGGTTTCAGCAGTGATGGTAGTGAGGGACGGCAGAAGTTTAATACACATTTTGATATGCCTGCAATATTTTGGTGCATTATGTATAGATGTTTAATCATGAAAAAAATGGTCATTCAAATTGTAATTCATATCAACGTTTTTCATAATGCCACTAACTAAGTCCAGTAAATCCTTAAATATAGTACTTACTCCAAGTTTATTTATTTTGCCAGGTTATTAAACGTGCTGTAGTCGTATTTCAATATCAGGCTTCTGTTCAAAAGAGAAGTCGTTCATCGTATAATTTATGATCTTTGTCTCCAGACCGCTTAGAAGATGTTTTGTATTTCCATGCGATTTTAAATAACCCACATCGTCTCCTCAGAAATCTTTAACAATCTTTCTGCTACTATTTCCTCTCACCGAAAACATAAGATACCTCATAAATAATACCCATACTTTTTATATTTAATTATCATTTAATTTGCAAACAAGGCTTAACTATAGTTTACCAAACGATTGTTTCACCTGAAATTGATTATTATGTTTGGGGCTTGTACCACTGCTCTGAATTGGATTTTCTTGTATTTTCGCAGTTTGTTTACATTAATATCTCCCGCTTTCCTAGATGTTCAACGATTTCAACGGACAAACAAACGGGTCGACGAGCAACAGCTTTTGCCCGCTTCCATCGAAAAAAAAAGGCCTCATGGATTTCACTCTCGAACACATTTTCGGCACCAGCATCCTCGAAAACCTTGTAATATACCATGACACTACTTACTGCACGTGACTTCTCTCGCAAAACGCCGCACCGCATCCTCCGCTATTGATATGGCTTTGATGACACTAAATTCCGTCCGTTCCGTTTTTTGGCAGATTTGAATAATGTGGTGAATGCAGCAAAACGTGCATGTTGCTTATCGATTCGATTATTGACATTTTAATTGATATGAAATATCGATTATCCTGTACCTCTTTTTATTTTTATTAAATACCACTAGTTGCATCGGTCATAAAACCCGTCGGACGGAATATAAAAGTTACATTACAGTGTGGTTTTAGACTATCATGTATTTTTTTAATATAATACTTCATATCTTATCAGATGGACGAAAGTGAGGGATCAGGCCTGGCCATTAGGGTGGGAGAAGCCAAGAGTCCCCAGCTAGAAGTGGCGCCACTCCTGGCTTCGGCGCTGAAGTTGCATGCTGAGCTGGGAGACGTGCAGACTGCAGCCGTGGTCATGTTGGTGCTGCAGGAACACAGGTGAGGATATAACACTAGAAACCCTATGGCTGACAGACGAACTGTAACGACAACTAACAAATTCTAAATCATTGTAAAAAACTACGGCCGTAAAATACTCGTGGAACTCCAAATACTCAATTTCTAAATAGGTTCTTAGTCCGTAAAAATAAATGTATTAGTCCCCTATGATCTTATTGGTGGGTTCTGGGCAAAATTCCCAGGGTCATTGCCCTATACCACCCACCGCGTCGCGGGTTGCGGATAGCGAAACGCCACCAGATATGGTGGCTAGCTGCTTTAGCAGTCGCGGACAACAGGGCGGTTCGTCTTTAGGTGTGCTGGGAAATACTCTTGGCGAGAATTTTTCTATAAAAAGGCACGAAACCCAATGATGGAGGAACGACGTGGCGAGTAGGAGCCGCCACTTAAATCAAAGCTCGGACCCGCGGAGACCTAAAATGGAGCTCCACAACGCCAAAAAGAGGAAAAAAGGATTTCTCGCCGTCTCCAGAGAGAATTATGATCGCAAACCGATTCAGCACTGTTCCAGAAACCTAACTCGACATTATTTGCAACTCTACAACAAAGCCCTAACAACAAAGCGGTAAAGAACCTCAAATACATAAACCACCAATCAATCACCATAGAAGAACCACGTAAACGGAACTCAATCGTTCAATGCCAAAAATGCCGGCAATATGGCCATTCTAAAAACTACTGCTTGCGACCGTACCGCTGCGTGAAATGTGCTAAAGGACACAGCAACAGCAGACTGTCCTAAGGCGGACCGAAATACCCCAGTAAAATGTGCTCTGTGCTTTGGTGCACATCCGGCTAACTATAAGGGATGCGAAGTATGTAAGTAAATACTGTCGAGGAAATCAAATAACCAAGAACACTTAAGGAATAGGGTAAAGACAACACAACCTGCAGCCAACAATGCAAATCAGATGGATAGTCAGTCACCAACACTACCTCAACAAATAGGTAATAATGAAGAAAAAGTGAACCCATGGGTCAAGAAGAGATCAAGTTACGCCGATATACTGAGAGGAAATCAAAACAAGAAGAACGTCGAAACAACTACACCAAATAACATAGAAGAAATGCTTCTCAAACAAGCAGAAAAATTTGATATCATCATACAACAAATGAGCACTTTAATTAACCTCATAACAACCTTAGTAGCTAAAATATCGTAATTGCTTCCCTAAAGATAGCAACGTGGAACCCAGACGGGCTATCCCCCAACGTAGAAGAAGTGGAAGTCCTTTTAAATTCACACAACATAGACATTTTACTGGTGTCTGAATCTCACCTAACTGATAACAACAGCATTCGTATACGCAACTACGATATTTATAATACAAAGCATCCAGACGTTACGGCACATGCGGGAGCAGCCGTCATCATAAAGTCAAAAATTAATCATCACGAACAACCACAATTCAAAAAACCTCATATAGCAACGGTCGCTGTAGACGATCGAAACGGAACATTTAATGTGTGTTCGATATACTGTCCTCTAAAGTATACAATAAAAGAAGAGCATTATGATGAGCTGTTTAACACACTGGGACTACGCTTTATAGTCGGAGGTGACTGGAATGCCAAACATGTGTACCATTACCACCAGCACCAGAGGAAGAGAGCTCAGGAAGTCGACAGTTAAAAACGACCTCACTACGATCGCAACTACTGAACCTACCAATTGGCCGACTGACCCAAACCGCTTCCCGACGTCTTACCCTCAGTTTCCCAGCTCAAAATTATCGGAGAATTAATGTGACAAATTGTCAAGCACGCGTTATCTGCTGTGATTGGCTGTTGAAAATTAATTTAACCAATCAGAGCAGATAACGCGTATTTGACAATTTGTCACATTAATTCTCCGATAATTTTGAGCTGGGAAACTGAGGGTTAGACTTTTTCATTGTTAAGGGCCTGTCCAGACTGCCTCATCATATTGAAACTTGCTTGGACTCTAACACCAATCACGTTCCGGTCATTCTGACACTTGGCACTACTGTTTTGAACACGAAGCCTAACACAAAACTCTACAACAAGCTTACTGACTGGAACTCTTTCCGGGAGTTGGTCCATGAGAGACTGGAAATGAGAGTAGGTCTAAAATCCGAGTCGGACATTGACATAGCCGTACGCAACTTAACGTCAGTATTCAAGAAAGTTGCTGGCTGTCCACTCCTGAAGTCAATGAATGTCGCCCTCAAAGTAAAATATACTCTCACTCCATACGACAGATGATACTCGAAAAAAGGAGGCTACGTCGAGTATGGCATAGTAGCAGACACTCAAATGACAAAAGAGAATTAAACAAAGCCACTCGAGACCTGAAAACTCTTATCAAACACGCTAAAGACACTGCCTTGAACCTGGAAGGTTTGTCAGCGACAGAAGCTACCAATTACTCGCTATACCAAAAACCACCACTACGTAATACGTACACGTGATGGCCAGTGGATTAGAACCACCTCTCTTGACAAAGCGGAAGCCTTCGCCAAGCATCTCAGCCAAGTATTCACTCCAAACGAGGCACCACTGAATGGGAACGAAACTGATATTGACTTGATTCTAAACCAAGATCTTCTACTGGACGTACCTCTAAAACTGGTGACTCCCAGAGAAATGTACAGGAACCTTATGTCGCTTAAGCGTAATATAAAGCGCCAGGATAAGAGCTAATTGACAAAAAAGTTCACGAAGAATCACCTCGTAAAGTAGCTGTGAACCTAACAATTATATTCAACGCAATACTGAGAATTGGATACTTCCCAGACCTATGGAAAGTATCGAATATTCTAGTCTCAGTAGTCTTCTGCCTATAATGTCAAAGGTTTTTCGAGAAGTCACTGCTACACAGAATGATGAAATTCATAAAAGAAAGGTCAATAATCTCGGAATACCAATTCGGTTTTTGAAGGGAACGCGCTACTACTGAGCAAGTACATAGAGTGTGCAGAGAGATCAGAGCATCGTTAGAAAGGCAAGAATATTGTTCATCAGTTTTTCTGGATATTCAGCAGACCGTCGACAGGGTTTGGCACAAAGGATTATTGTTTAAAATTAAATCAATATTACCTCATACCTTCTATGAAATCCTGAAATCATACCTATCAGATAGGATCTTGCAGATGAGAGAAAACGACTGCTCCTCCAACTTTTGCGAAATTATAGCTGGAGTGCCACAGGGCTCTGTGCTGGGAACTGCCCTGTACACGCTGTACACATATGATCTACCTCAAAGTCCAGGAGTTACCGGGGCAACCTTCGCTGATGACACAGCCTTTAAACTCGAACAAATGTCCGGCTAAGGCCTCTCAGGTCCTACAAAACTGTCTGAATGACATCCAGAATTGGCTAGCCCGATGGAGGATTGCCGTTAGTGTGTCCAAATCAGTACACATAACTTTCACCCTCAGAAAAGAAGATTGTCCTCCGATCAGTTTGAATGGCATTCAATTACCGCACCAACATACAGTAAGGTACTTGGGAATGCACTTGGACCGTAGACTTACGTGGAGAAAGCATGTTGAAACAAAACGAGACGAAATTAGCTTAAAATACAAGGGTCTCTATTGTCAGTTGGGACGTAACTCAAAACTGTTTTTGGATTTCAAGCTGCTAATATATAAAACCATATTGAATCCATTTGATATATATGGCATACAGCTATGGGGGTCTGCTAGCACCTCCAACATAATGATAATACAGAGAGTACAAAACTACATCTTAAAACAAATATTCAATGCACCGTGGTTTAGTAAACTAGCTGAAGTGCATGAAATTTTGAATATGCCTATGGTAAGGGCAGAAATAGACACGTATGCAGCTAGATATAAATCAAGACTGTCAAAGCACCCGAAACCATACGTCGGCTTAAAACACTCACCTCATATGTTTATAGTCTGAATATGCATCGCAAGATAAAAAAACACAAAAAAAGTCCCCCATGATCGTTGCCCGTAACTTGTATTATTCCGTAGTGACAGGATAATAAATAATAATAATATAGACACAGCGATCATTGTACCGATAGTCGTGTCAGCCAATGGCTTAATAGCCACGAGCCTCGACCAACACCTTAGGAGGCTCTCGTTAGGCGGCTGGGTCAAGGGCCTGATCCAGAAAGCAGTATTGCTGGACACGGCTCGTATTGTTAGGAGGTTCCTCTCTCTGGAGCCCTGACCGCCGGTAGCTTGGACCCTGTTCCCGATACCGGTGGGCCTCTATTTTTAATATTTGTAAAAGTTTTTTTTTTGTATGTTTTATAAAAATATTTAAAAATGTAGATAATAAGAAATAATTTGAATAAAGGACATAAAAATAATATATTTATCTCCCACAAAGTACAATTTTGTTTCTATATAATGTTACAAATATTGGAGTACAACACGTAAACGTAGTGACAGGATGTTACGACATACCCCTGGCTACCGGCTGTTGAAAATTCATTCAACCAATCACAGAAGATAACGCGTGCTTGACAATTTGTCACATTAATTCTCCGATAATTTTGAGCTGGGAAACTGAGGGTTAGTAACACAAACAATTAAATAACTATGCAGGCGCAGGCCTTTAGTCGTTCAGTCTGCGAGATGTAATGTCATCGAATTATATTTTTCTTTTCGCAGGAGTGACTTGTTCCCGTACATCGACGAGAGCTTACAAGAGCACTGGCTTCTGGGCTACATCGACCTGTTGCACAGGCATAAACTATGGAATGTCGCTTCTGAGGTAATGTTACCATCGGCTAAAGTTTCCTTCATAAAATGTTTTCTTAAACACTTGCGAAATATGCAAAATTCACTTGAAAATTGCTTGAAATACTGATTATTTTTCGTCAAACTTGTATTAAAACGTCCCTCTCTCATCTAGGTCGTTCACTGTTCCTGGCTGAACAGCGTGTGGGTGACGTCCCAGCAGTCGACCAGCGTGGCGGTGTGCTGCGGACGCTGCGGGCGCCGCACCCGGCCGCATGCGGCCTGCGAGTCCTGCCACCCGCAGCTGCGCCATCTGCCGGACTTGTGTGCCGTGTGCCATCAGGTATGTCACACTACCAAGTTGACAGATATGGTTGCAGCACATAAGGTTCAAATTCGCTTGACTCTTCATGTTCCTCAAATATTGAGCACCTGCTTTTTTGTTTGCAGGTGGTACGGGGCATGTTCGCCTGGTGCCAGGGCTGCTCTCATGGCGGACACCTGCACCACATGCGTACCTGGCTGGACAGTCACCAGCTGTGCCCTGCCGGCTGCGGACACCAGTGCCAACTGGGGTGAGGGAGGCTGATGGACTTAGGATATAGCCTTCTGGGAGGACCTGCTGCCGGGGGATAAGCATCTGGCAGTCTCCTAGCGTGACTTCCTTAAAGCACCCAAATGAACCCTTTGGATCAACTCACACCGAGACGCGACGCTTCGCCCACAAATTATTAATACATTTATTTTAGATATTACATCCATACACGGTCATTACAAAACGCAACATAAATTAATTATAACATTAAACTCCACAATCACTAAATGCGAGTATCTTCGTCTCACATCTCGGTGAGAGCGAACCCTCCATAAGATACGCCTAGTCGGTTCCTAGTCTTTAAGTCATAAAGACACCAAATCCAACTGTTGCAATATCTGAGACTCAAGCCAGAGTATGAACTGAAACGTTATTTACGACTCAAACCAGAGTAGAATCTTAAACGTTAAAATTGTTAATGTCTTTTGTTACAGCGATTATGTTATGTTTTTATATAATTCTTTATACGACTATCCCTTCTATTTATTGGTAACTATACTTTTATCTTCCGGTCCTTGTCCCATGTCTTACTCGGGGACAGCGCAACTCGTTTTTTCCCATTCCGTCCTGTCACACTATCGCTGCCTTCCTTTTCTTTCTTAACACTCCTCATTCAATCTACCTATTTTTCCTTAGTGCGTGTGCGTATACACGTAGTTCGCGGGTTGCCGGCGCCGATCTGCCAGCGCTGGTCCGCGCAGGTAGTCTCTGTCTCTGTCTCTGTGTGGCGAACCAGCGCCGACAAGCTCCGAACGTCGCCGACAAGTTCCGATCAGCGCTGCACGCTGGTAGGCATTGGAGCTGTTACCTGCACGGAACAGTACGGATAAGGGCTGGTAGATCGACGCTGGATACCTGCTTCCTTTATGTTGTGGAGGGTAGAATAAAGGAGAACTATCTCTGTGTATGAAAAAGTGACCGCCGAAATGTACTAAATAAGGGTGGCGCTACAGTAGCAGCCGGGTAAATTTTGCAATCTCAACAAATATTTTTACGTGTTGAATACAAAAAACTCAAAAAAAAAAGTAAATATTATTATACATACTGTTGGCTGGAAATAAGACGGAGACTGAGGTGAATCATTTTATTTATTTATCAATTTACGCCCACTTGGACAATATTTGACCACGCAAATTTTCCCCATTATTGTTCAAATGTTTTGAAAAGTCAACTGTTATTCATACCATACCCTTTCCGACGCTAGCGCCATTTTGGAACTATTATTCTGGACACTTTTGAACTTTCGCGCCATATGAAATCGTTCTCCTTTACTCTACCCTCCATTCTTTATATATATACCCTTAGTAACTATATCTCTTTCCTTAGTAACCGTATGTTTTTGGTAACTATTAGTATCTAAACAAAAGATTTTGGTATTTGATATGATAAAGTGTGTTCTTAATTATATATGTCGTCGTGATATGATGAAAACAGGGAATTGATCAAATCTCTAAGCGATTTGATCAAATCACGGAGGATGTTAAAATAATAACACGTTTTTATCATTTCCCTAAACAAATCTGGTGATTTGACAAATCCCAATAAAAATCTAGTGATTTGAACAAACCCCTAAATTGATTCAGTGAAAAGATAATAAAACATGTAACAAAGTCGACGTAGCCCCGCTGCGCGGGGCTCCTATTTCTGTCTGCAGGGTCAAAAGTAACCTAACACGAACGAGATGACGGGAGCTGCGTTCGCTCGCTTTGCTCGCTCACTTCAGCTCCCGTCATCTCGTTCGAACCTAACCTGTCCGTGTCGGGGTGCCCTAAGTTCCCGAGCTCGCTTCGCTCGCTCTTGGACTGATTCTTTGACCATATAACATAACGCAGCCGATTACCTCGGAAAGCAAAGTACAAAATAAACCTTTAAATTACTACAGAAAAGTTATTTTTGTCATTTCACTGAACCAATTTTGAGATTTGTTCAAATCACTAGATTTCTTTATTGGGATTTGTCAAATCACCAGATTTGTTTAGGGAAATGATAAAAACGTGTTATTATTTTAACATCCTCCGTGATTTGATCAAATCGCTTAGAGATTTGATCAATTCCCTGTTTTCATCATGTCCCTGCGACATATAAACTAAGAATAATGAAGAAGCTAAGTAATGTTATGTGTGAATATTATTTTGTGCAATAATATATTTTAACGATAAGAGCACTCAAAGTGTAAATAACGCAATGTAAATAGTAATATAAGAATAATTGTGTATTCATAGACTGAATTAAGGGTACATTTTATAACAGATATTTTTAATATAAATAAAAAAGCACAAATATAATACAATTGTTTTATTTTAATAATATTTACAGAAATATTCGTATTAATAGAGTAACTAGATAGTAGCTGGTTTTGGCAAGATAGCCAATAACATCGCTAGAGCAAAAGTGGCCTAACCGAGGTTTTTTATATTTGTGTAACCCTGTCATTTAGGCCACTTTTGCTGTAACAAACTCAATAAAGGAGTTTTTAATTGGCACAAGCAGGGCTTATGAGATTGAGCGAGCATTATAGATAATGCTATTCACGAGCGATTTATGCGCGCGTTTTGTGACCTATGTCATTGTAATAAAGTATAAATTGGAATGATTCACGAGAGTAAATGAAATGAAACATCGGTAGTATTATAATATCACACCTTTCAAAATATCTACTTTCACCTGAGGATGAAAGGTAAACAGATAATATAAATAACAGATGGCGCCACTATAGTATGCAATTTTTATAATCAGTCCTTGTTCGGAATGTGAGAAAATTAAGTAACATTTTGCATCGGTTAGTGAGATGAGATTACTTACATACAATTTTATCATATTTAGGCCTGGTTTTCGTAATACCTTTATCTGAGGATTATTTTACCTTACAAAAAAGCCAGTTTTATGCCACGTAAAAGATATCTTGTTTAAAAATCAACCCTTAATATACATTAGACCAGTTAAATAAATTACTATTACTCTTAGATCAAACAGTCAGATATCATCAGAAAATTGTGTATGGCACATTTCATGATAACTGACATTTCCAAGATTTGTATATTATAGAAAACCTGGCAGTGCTAATTTGTTAGACATGTGAACGTAGCCAACGCTTATTAGGTAAGATCTTAGCACAGATGTCAGTTGTACTCATGGACGTATCTAGAATTAGCTTAGGGGTGAGGCAAAAGTAGTAATAGAGATTTCAGTGCCGAAATAAGGCTGGCGGGAGCCCGGGGTTGCAAAACCTAACAAGGCCCCACCCTGGGCCTGGCAGGCAGAAAAGCTGAAAGAAGAATGTTAGATTGAGCGAAGCGACCTCGATGATTCTCGGTCCCCGACTGGGGAATTTAAGGATTTAGGGACTTATGCAGAAAAACAAGGATGCAGTAGCAAAACAAGCAAAGATGCATCCAGTATCCTACTGGACCGAACTCGGTTTTTTTTTCAATTGTCTCTGATTGAGTATTTTTTTGAACACATAACTTAGTCAGAAAAGATTAGAATTAAAAGAATATAGGTTTGAAAAAGCGAGCGGGTCACAAGGATTTAAGACCCCTTCGTCTACAATTTTATTGGTAAGGGCTTTTAGCTTCAAAACTGCGCTTTGCTAACATAATTGGCAAAAATAAGAAATTTAGCATCGAGTCAGGATAGAGGATGGGGCGTGGGGGCCCCATCCTCTATCCTGCCCCACCGTGGGTACGCCCATGGTTGTAAACTAAACCTCGTTAACTTAGTGCTTGCTATGAGGTAGCTGCGGTTGACATTTCCAGATGCAGGGTCAGTAATTTTCATTGACAAGCTTGGCGATAGGGCCGGACTGAAACCTATTTACAGCAGTGTTTTGCGGTTAGTTTTTTTATATGGCAACTTTGACATAGTAGCCCGCGCTTCACCCCTTACATTTAACGTCTACGTACATACTAAGAGTCACAGTGTAACTACTACAGTGGATCAACGGGAGCAGTGTCTGGACGAGCCACTGTGTAGTTATACTGTGGCAGGTGGCAGTGATCAGTCGAGTATCGCGTAGCTAGCACACGACGCAGCAGGGGCCTCTCTTCTTGACCTCTTCCTCTTCTTCCTCGGCGGCCAGCCCCTTCTTGATGCGGGACATCTGTCGGATCAGCGTCAGGAACGCCTGTAGGGTTCATATTTACCAAATAAGATTTACATAGGTACCATACGTCGCCATACGATACCAAAGAAACGTAAAAACCTAACTTACACAGTAAAGTCAACTTTGAAACAAGTGAAGTAGGTTGATTTCAAAATTACAGATACTGTTAATAAAATATTATATATTTTACCATGTATTGTAATTCTTATTTCAGTGGAACTAAGTATCATTTCCAATGGATATGTGCCGATACAATCTTCGGGAACATGCTTTACCATGCATGTTTAGAATGTTTAATAAATATTTATTATGATTACCTCAGTGTTATTTAGTGCTGGATTATAAAGTATTGGTTATTTTGAATACTTACCTAAAAAGAGAAGTATAATGCCGGAATTTATTATCGTAACTTTTGTCTCCATTTAATCTAGTTTTGGTAAAATAATACACATCATTTTGCAAATCTGTATATTTCCTGCTTTATATCAATCATTTTGTTCCTGTGACTTCGATATACATACATACACGTAGGTACATAATCCATACATTTGTGAACTAAAATAACTATAGCCTATAGAAAATTACAAGTACATTTAGGAATATAAGTTTGAAAACCGCCATCTGTCGACAGTAACTGTGAAACACGATAATTATAAAAGTTTAAGCCTATTCTTGACAATTTCTATCGACATGTGACGCGTTTTAGAGGAGAGATACTATAGAATAGATATCCTATTGGAGGATCGCTATTTTTGCGAATGGACTTATAAAATTACTTCGTCTTGGCAGTTGGGGACCATCTAAAGATATACACATCTGGCCCCGATAACAGTATATTATGCTAACATGTTATTGCTACGCGTGCATAGCACTATGTGACAAATATATCGTAATGGCATTACAGAGTAACGTCAACGTTCGTTGACTGATCATCATGTAGCTTACTTACTCTCTATAATGTAGAAACAAGTCTTCGTTCAACGCAAAGTAAATGAACTGCTCGAAAACTGACCATCTCAGCTTTTACTATTTAAAATGTTTGAGCAGGACATGCCTGCTTCTCCCAGTAACCACTATAAAAGTTCTAGCATAAGTATGTTCTAAGTGATTCCGAGGTGAGTCTCTCATAGTGAACGAGTAATTTGAAAGTGAGGCAAACAGCCCAAAATGGCGGATCAACGGCCAAATACAAAAAGTAAATCGTGAAGATTTAAAAATATCAGACTTTATTGCATACAAAACTTAGAATTACATTTATATATTTATGGTTTATTTTTTTACTGCCAGTGCGCACAAAAAAAATGAATAAATAAACTTATATTCATTACACTGGAAATGCTATACTGCAAGAAATATTCAATCAAAATGTTTGAGCAGTGGCAGTGAAAATGTAAACCGTATTACATACAAGACATGACAACTATCGGCTACTCCGTGAAGCGAACCTATACATTCCGGTGCACACATCACATACTAAATGCTCACGGAAATAGTATTCGAATATCCACTTTCTTATAAAAAAAACTGAATGGGAAAAAAACTACCCAATATTATTTCGTTCCAAAATCTTTACCCCGATTTCTGAATTAAGTGTTAAGTAGAGTACTTGTCAAACTTTACTGTAGCCAGTAAACTGTAAAATTTTGTCATTAAAGTAGGTTTTGACACGTTCTCAACTCAATTCAGCAACCCCCTTAATATCCAAGAGATTCCTTTACCGTGAGATTTTGATCAAATAACTAATAATTGTCGAGACATCAAGACAGACTAGCCCTTACATTGCGTCGTCGGAATAAATACTATTTCAGCAAACACATATAAACGTACCCCGCTCATCACAATACACATACATTTAGCACTTATTACATACAAAATAAATACAAAACTTACGCTACCGACCATGCGTGTGAGAGTGTGTGACTGACTACTGTATTGTTCATATTATACGTACTTTTCTCCTTCCTACAATAGCATGTATTTTATTTAAAAAAAAAGATGTAATGTAATGTCCCTAAATTCACACTGCATCATTTGTGACATATGTCACAACCCTTAACAAAGAAAAAACTTAAATTAGGCCAGTTTTAATGTGACCCCCTTTAATGTGAGTGAAGTCTAAGGGTATAAAGTAAAAATCTAGGCGTGTTTTAGTCTATTGCAAGAAATAGATTATGCTATCCGTCTTTATAGCTACATCTCTATCTCCCACAGGAACAATCACGGTGTCAAAACAACATAAAACGTCTTCAAGGCGTCTATTTATTTTATTTGAATGTTGTCAAAATAAAAGTGTAAAGTTATTTACATTTTTATTCTATCTTAGTGGAGTGTGCCAAAAGCCTTGTACCCAGATATATAATATGAACAATACGTAACCATGGACTTATTGTCAGTGTGGGGCTACACTTAGCGGCGACACTGCGAGTGACGCCAGCTCGCTAGCCCGCGAGGACACGCACAAAACGCGAAGCACTAAGCCTTGATACAATAATAATATTAATTAATCCATAACAAAAACTTATGGAATTCTGTTTGTAATGAGTTCGGTCAAAATACTTCTTGATGAGGTAATTTTTACACGTGTTTCGTGTATTTTTACATGTAGATTGAGCCTAAGATTGGTTTACAGAAATTAAGTAAAGCCAATGGAAAATTACCATAATTCTTAAATACAAAAAACATTTTATGAGCTTTTTTATGGTTAAAATAGTTGTTTGTAGGTAAAGACACAGTCAGAATAGAGCTTTTAAATCAGTGAGGAACAATATTTTATTGGAGTTTTGCAAATTAGTTTCGACTGCATCATTACAAACAGTATTCAATAAATGCAAGCACCAAAGTGGGCGAAATATATTAAAATTTACAATAGCCTGCTTACACCTAGTACATGTGAGCGTGCTAGTGACACCTGACACGCGATTGTCGACCTTAACATCAACGTCACAGAGTCCACAATACAATAGACTAATTTACAAAATGTGTTTTTTGAGTAGTGAAGTTGAATGTATGTGATAATTGTTATGCTATGAAATTTTATGAAAATAAATAATTGTTAAAACAGTTTACTGCATTGCACTATACATTTATTTGATTGTATTCTGGACAGGACAAGCATCACATACACAGCTGTGTAACGAGGCACGCACACACAGTAGAACTGTACGGTTGAGACGATATCACTGACAGACAAGCCGAGCGCACGCGGACGCTCCGCGCAGACGTTCCTGCCGCGCGGACGCCGCGCGGTTCGTACACTGGAGGCAACCGGACACTTACTAACATTCTACTGACATATTTACACCCTCAGCATCAATACAAGAAGCCCCATAGACGCGGCGTCTATCCTCAAATCATGTGAGATCGCGTGTCGTCAGTCCGAGTGTCGTGTCTACAAGATGGCGCACTTGATTTTCCTCCGCTTCTTGCCCTTGACGTCACCGTTGGTCGCGCGGCTGTCGTCCGACTTGCGCGACCGGATCTCCCGCATGAGGTCAAAGAACACCTGCGGACGAGCCACTATCACACACCGGACATACCACACACAAGCCCCTTCCCTTCCCACCACCCACATTGACCTACATGGTTTAAGGAAGTATTACACACTAATACTCCTTTAAGCCACTCGAAGTACTGAAATACCAGAAAGACCAGTTTTACATTGACAATTTAGTAGCAAGACTTAATAAGGCCAATAGTCGATTGGTCCCTAATTCAACTAATTAACAAACTTTTAATTGGTCCCAAGATTTTGCGTTTTTGACATATTTTGTATGACAAAGGAATCTGGTAAAGGATGTAAGGATTATAGTAGATGGCGTTCTGTAATTTCTGCCTTCCAGAATGGGCAAAATGAGTGAGTTGATGTTTTGTAAATCTGTCAAAAATACACCGTCGAGAGAACACTAAAATATTGGTAAATTAGTAAGGGCCCTGATAGTCGACTAAGCTTTGCTCTGATATGCGACCAAGACGCAAATGTAAAACTAGTCCATGCTTTTAAACTTACAACCATTGCCGAACGTTTAAGAAAATGTATGAGAATAATAGGTTTTTGAGAGAACATGGATAAGAGTTGCACCGCGCACTGCCTGAAACCTAACGCTTTTAAAATGACATGAAAAACCACACGATTACTATATTAGGTAATTTGCCTGAAAACACTGTCATCAAAAACGTGTGTAGTGTGTGTCTGTAAGTGTAGGTGAAGTAATAGAAAAGCATCAGGCGAGGCGATGCGCAGGCGCAACTCTACCAAGCCAGCCGGAGCCGCGGGCGCAGTCGACAGTCAACTTAGTCAGAAGCGTGCAAAGCTCAGGCCTGGCTCGGGTGGGAGGTAAGTAGAACAAGAAATACTTATATACTAGACTAGGTAGGCGTAAGGAGGTGGGGAGAGGCTCATAAATGTCTATGACTACTTTTTTTTCCCCATAACATATTTAGCCCCTCTCCCCACCTCCCACTCATATATGCTCAACTACCCACCCTGTCCATAATTATATTGGTATTCACCAAGGTCTAACTTGTTGTCCACCAGCAAGACATGTCCTCCTTACCTTGTCTTTTTTGTCCCTGGTCTTAGCCGCTAGGCCCAACTTTCTCTTCATTAGCAAAGAGGAATGTCCTCGTCTAACCTTGTCTTATATAATCTCTGGTTTTGACCCACCCCCTCATTTATTTTTGGCCACCAGCAGAACAGAATGAGCTTGTGTTACCTTGTCCACGTTGTCCCTGGTCTTGGCCGAGGTCTCCACGTAGGGCACCTGCCAGTGCTGCGCGCGCTCGCGGCACGTGTCCAGCGGAACACGTCTCTTTTCCGCCAGGTCCGACTTGTTGCCGACCAGCAGGAACGGAATGTTCTCGTCGTTTTTGACGCGGAGGATTTGTTCTCTGAAAAATTTACAATAAAACGTTTAATTATATCAAAATCAGAGAACAGCTAAATGAAATAGTTTTCTAAAAGGTGATTAAAATCCAAGTTCTTGGTCGAAAAGACTTACAGGTGTGTCTATTGGAAGTAGGTAAGTACTGCCCATGGATACCAGCACTTGCAAGGGATTGGTGCTGTAGACAAGCCTACACTGTACTTATTTAGAGACATTTTGATGTTTCAAATGTCTCATAATAAGCTATTTATCAGCGACACCTATAACTTTCTAATATAGTGTCAAATTGGTTTCCTCGGCTTTGCTCTAACGGCTAAGGCCTCTTACTAGAAAGGAAGTTTCCAATAATAAGGTAATGCTGTTTGGCAAACCTGAACTCCTGTGTAGCATCGAAGCTCTCGGGCTCGGTGATGGAGAAAACGCAGAGGAAGCCCTCGCCGGAGCGGAAGTAGTTATCGCGGATGGCGGCGTAGTCCTCCTGGCCCGCCGTGTCCAGGATGTCGATCTGCACCTCCTCGCCGTCTAGTACCACCTGCAAACATCAAGGTAAAGTTTTAGCACCTCTGAACTAAACTATAGGGCAGTAATATATACGAGTAATAAATCTGCAACTGTACTGAACCTATTATCAATTCGAGATTTCTGGACATCTGATTGGGCACAAGCAAACAGGTCTTGTATGCAGATATTAAGTTCTTATGGGACAGGAACTAAAGTTTAAGCTTCCGGTTAAGCTCACATTCGGCTAAACTATTGCTAACCCAACAATAAAGATGTTTTATGTGCATAAGAAAACGATGTATTTCCGATAAGTATAATATTAAACAATCTTAATTTGTGATAGTGTTTCCACTTGCAAGCAACTCGCAAATTATACTGCAAGACACACACACACAATAGAGCATTGGCATAATACCTCAGCAGCTTGCAATGTAATGCAACTTGCATGCGAGCTAGTTACAGTTGAAAACGTGGTCTCATATCCTAAAGACAGGAGGCCTGTATCCCAGCGGTGGGAACGTTAAATGGCTGATAATGATGATGCACACCATTCGGTTATAATACAGATTATCTGCTATTATTTGTAACACCGTTTTTATACTGTACCTAATATGCAAATCAATCATATGATTTGATTTGATCAAGATTTTACACATTTGGAAGGTCCGATAACTGTTGCTATCAGCTTTTACAATGAGACTAGCAGACTGTAAGTAATTCTACCTATTAAACAAGGGTTCACAGTTTGTTTTATTGAGATAAATCAACTTGCAAATCATTATTATTCCCACTGGAATTTATTAAACCTTGAAATAAATGTACGATCGTCTCGTTTAGTTGCATCGCATTGTAAGATCTTTGTACTAATGGCACTAAGATTTGGTTCGTGAGCTCGAATCTTAATTGATTGCAGTCAGTTATAAAGCTGTATGAATGAATGGTCACGTATCTTGTATTAAGCTGAAAGATTTATGTCAAAGAACGCATGAAATGAATACATAATGAACTATATCGTGTGCCTACTGACTATTGTGCGTATAAGTAAATGCACGTGCAATAGGCCATAAATGTGAAGTTCTTTAAAAATCTATTGTTTGTATTATATGTTTGATGTTTGAACGTTTTCTGTGACAAAAACATAATATCTTAAATTGCCACGTTAAATGTAAACTTGTCATATAGCGATCTTTGCCTCCAAATATATCAGACAAGGCGGGACTTAAGGGCACGATTTTTTTTTTTTTCGTTCGCTTATCTTCGCCCAATTATATTAACGCTCACAACTCTGGGGAAAAGTCTCTACTGGCCGCTTTACCTCAAGAAAAGCAAAACAGTCAAAACCATCCAATCCCTAGAACACAAAATAACAAGAAAAATAAAACAACCCTTTTGGAGTCTCCGCCCCCACCGTTTTCTAATCGAACTGAAGAAGAATAGTGAAGCCGGGCCATTCCAGTATTATTGTGTGCCGCAACTTTGAAGAAAAGTCAAAATGGCGAGATATGACTTTGCCCTTGTTCTTGGTGTCGTAGTTCTCTAACAGCAATTAACTTACAAAACCATTAAAATTGTAAACAGCTGATTACACTACGTTTATCATTCAAACATTAGAAACTTCTCAATGAGCTAGAAGTGCTGATTCCCACGACAATCTCATCGGTACAGTTGGTAGATTGAGGACTAATGCCTTATCTCCCATTTTCTCTCTAATCGTGAGAACAGATCTTTGTGCATATCAAGTAGAAACTGAGCACGGAAACTGTGCTACGTACGATCAGATATTGAGAGTTACTTTGAGTTATACCAACAATGGATAATAAACCGTTAGTCATTCCCGCAAACAGAAATCTGAGGGTGCGCCAAAGTTCACCTAAATTTTGAACTCCGATAATTGGAAATCCGAAAATGTTCTTCCTCACATATTTCATCCTAACAATCACAATTCCTAACTACTCTGTCTCTAATGTGCATTATTCCGAAGCATTCAACTTCATAATGTCAGTAGCAATAAACATTTATTATACTTTTATTTGTTTTCCTATATTTTCTCAACATAACCATCTTTTACACTATTATTCAAAGTCATATCTTTTTTGTTTAGATTTCTTTTTATTCATAATAATCAGTATTATAAACATTAATTTTGCGTAACTTTATTTTCACTTAACATGGCTTTAATTTTCACAAAACTCTAATTTTATTTATAGCGGTGTGTACCTGCAAAGATATCCATAGGTTAGGTTATGTTAGAACTGTGACCAACTACGCGCGAGCCGAGCGAGCGGAGCGAGCGGTGCCGCGGCAGCGGCCGGCGAGCGCTACCTCGAAATTAATCGCGAAATTTTTCTAAGTATTTTTTTCATAGTACCCCAAGACGACACTCTGGCCTAAATTTCATTCATTTAAGACAAAAATCAGTAATTCTAAACAGTTGGTTTTTTAGACATAATTACCCACATATATATTTTTTATTACACTTCGTAAATGTTTCTTTCTAAATATGAGTGAAAATATTATGGTAATTATGTTTAGGGATAAAAGCGTTATGATAAAAAACAGTAGGAGTTTAAATATATTTACATTAATGATATTATTAATTACAATTTTCGGAAACATAAGTGTTATGAACATCGCCGGTAGCACTACAAATAGTATGAATGAAAACTTTAGGATGTAAAATTTTAGGTAGAGTGATCATTCGGATTAAAAATCGTTAGGAAGAACAATTTCGGGTAAAGAACTTTAGGTGAGCCAATATGGACCCGAAATCTGACGTAGTAATTCGTATTATCTAAGAAAATTCACTAAGCGCGGACGGTAAGAATTTATTTAAGGGTTCTATCAGACAGAGAGCGGTCACGCAGTCAATTGGTCAAGCGTTCGTTGTGTTGTATGACGTTACATAGATATACCCACACAGGAGGCATTTTGATCGCGTCGGTCAACTAGAACGCACGCGTTCGCGCGTTCACTGTTTTTTCAGTGACCAAATTGGAAGGAAAATGGAGACTGAAAAGCTAATTATGTTAGTACGTGAAAGGCGTCTTTCATCCGATTACGATTATAAAAAAGCGAAGAAAAGTAGCAGAAGCATGGTTGGAAATTCTTCACAGAATATAATAGAAAAAAAGTCTATCAAATTCTCCATCTTTTTTTTCTATCCTTATTTACTGAGCGTACCCAGTATTTCCTTTTCCGTCTTGATGCTGATAATGACAACAAAATTAATTATTCGTCTTCCGATGAAGAACTATCGTCAAAAAACATGGTGTCAAAAAACAGTGGTACCGCATATACCGTTCTACAACGGGGTTTGTGAGCACGCTCGAACGCAAAACTGCCCTCTTGAACGCTTGACCGCGTGACCGCTCTCTGTGTGATAATTACCTTAAAGGTCGACAAAGCCGCAACAGTTTCACTCTTTAACCTTTCGGAAATCCATACTTCGCTTATTTCGTTGACCATGTTATTAGAAGAGTTAGGGATAGGTCTTCTTAAACCGGTAATTCCATATTACTTAATACTCATGTAGTCACCAGACTTATTGTCAGTAGCAATAAAACAGTGTTCCGCTTAGGAAGATATTCTATCTGGAACAGTTCTCACCTTCTTTCTGTAGCTATCAGCCTTGGTGGGCTCATAGTCCTCGACAAACTCGTCGTACATGAACTGCAGCGTGAGCGCGGACTTGCCCACGCCGCCGGAGCCCACCATGATCACCTTGTGCAGCGTCGGCTGCGCGGCCGGCTTCTTCGACATGCTGCGGGGCTTCGCTCGCGGCTCTAGGCACGAACACTGGAATAAGGAGAAAAATACTATAAATTTTAGTTGCCAATACATTAAGATTGTATATTTTTACACTACCTAGCAGTCGGAGTCATTCGTAATATCAATCTGGCCTGATTAAAAGTGACAGATGAGGACTACTGTGGTGTCATGAGCGTTCCAGAAGATGGCTGTTCACACTTTCATTGAAGAAAAAATAAAACTATTTGACTCTTGCCCAAAAGCTCCAAGATCGGAACACAACGGAGTTTGACACTTTATACAGCGTGGAAAGTTGAAACGGGACTGGAACGGAAGTATTTACCTTAAATATTGACGATTATGTAGTTTGCCTGGACCATAATGACCGAAAAAGAATACCTTTAGTTTTGGGCACCTATCGATAGGGTCAATCATTAGGATTAGATAAACAATATCTATGCTGTTCTGTATTTAAATCTGAATTAAGCGAAGCAAATCTTGCAATATGCAGAATCCACAAATACTTAGTTATTTTAAGAACCAAGACTGTGTCGCATGATGTCTCAATCCACTTGGTGGAATTTCTCAAATCCGGAATGACAATAAAACTGTCTAAATAAGCCATACAATTCATTACGTGGGTGCTAGGCCTAGAAACTATTTGGCGACATTTTTGGTCCTGCTATACATAAAAATATTTAGATTAGGTGGCCGCGTATGGCGATGAAGACATTGAACTTGACTCGATATGTTAAGCACCAGCAAAACCTTGAACGTGGTTATGACACATGTTAGTCGATTGCCAAAACTTATTAAAACGTTTAGAATCTGTCCGTTTTGTGGTAAACTTGGATATTGCGGATGGAAAGATTATGAAGGCCTATTTCGGCCTGTTATAGCTGTTGCGTTTTAGCATGGCAATAGCGGTCATTATCCTACCTATATATTGATTTAGCATCTCTCTTGACCCTCATATTTTTGTTATAGTTTAGTTTAGGTACCGGTTCCTACGAAGGGATATCAGAAAAAGGCAATGGTCACTAGTGCCATGATAAAACGTAACAACTGTAGGATCAATTTATTCAGATTAATATTCTTTTCACAATTTCGACATTCATTTCGCTTTCCCTTTGGCGAATGGCCCTGTTTTTTCCTGTATCTGATAACGAAGGACTCCCGAGGGGCTGCAGTGAAATATGAATATTGGTAGACTCTGCTCAAATCTGATTTACATACAGATGATAGTCGGGATACGATTCGGAATTACTGGCTGGATGTTTTTACTTTTTCCTGTTTTTTAGGTTAGATAATTGCGGTAGGTAACGATTTCTTAAAGAAAAAATTGAGTGAAAAAACTATACCTTTTAGGAGCACGTTACCGGCAACATAATACATACGTTCGATAGAGAAAATAATATCGCCTAGCCTATCGGTCAGCAATGTTACTCGATGACAACAACACATGTAAACCCGCGATATCCTAATCAAAATCGGTCAACAGTCATTACGGATTCATTGGAAGTGATTACGTATAGGTACAATTTCTAATTTGTGCAGTATTGTCAGTTTTGACTGATAGTCATATTACTATATTCAGTGCTTCACGTAATGCGATACTTAGCGTTAATTTTCTTCTCAGATAAGCATGAGGTATTGTCTAATCGCTTTAAAAAAAGTTTGTAAGATTAGCGTCTGGAATCTTGTACCTTTCATTAAAAAAAGATTCATATTAAAATTAAAATAAATAAATAAATTGTTTATTGGAACTAAATTTGTACAATCAAACACTTATGAACAACATGACGCATAAATAACAAATTCACAACAACGAGTAACAATGTATGTTAGTAGTATTAAAAATAAAAAAGTGCATGTCGGACTTCGCCCATTTAGGGTTCCGTACCAAAGATAAAACCAGATTTATATATTTGTATTTGTTAGTAAAGTATACGTAATAATAAACATTATAACCAAATTTCAAGTTCGTAGGTCAATGGGAAGTTAAATATCTTCGGAACAAAATTGTGTGGCAGATGACGGACAGACAGACAGAAAGACACGTGAGTGACAGCAATAGGGCTCCATTTGGACCCTTCGGGTACGGAACCTTAAAAAACAAGCTTTTCTATCGAAGTTTGCATTGTCACAATCACAAGAAGCAAACTTTTGTGCAAAATGTCAGCTCAATCGAATAATGAAGCTTGCAAGCTTTGATTCCATACACACAGACACCGGGACAGGTGACCATCACATAAAAACTAGTTGAAAGTCTCAAAGCTGTTGAGCGACCTATTAGCAGAAGTTTTATTGAAGTTTTCTAAAGAGAATTAGAATTTAGAACCTTCCAAGGAGTTGCTGGAGATTGGAGCGAGGTGAAGCATGAAGCTTACAACCGGTCGCGATGGAGGACTACTGTAAGCGTCCTCTGACGGACAGGATCTTAAAGGACAGTAAAGGAATCAATCGCGATACAGCTCAGAGATTTTTATAGATAAGGCCTAGTATTTACAATAATGATAGCTATCTAATCTTCAAACCGGTGCGGTATTAAAACAATTAATGCAAATTAGCTTTTCTTGTAATCATAAAACTGTCGTTAGATCTACATTGGAATCTAATCTCACTGACATAAAACTGGTGCTAACAGCCGTAGACGATGACGTCATAGTTCACGATAAGGGCGGGCACACATCACCGCGTCCTTCAAACGCCAAGTTTTGGTGGCAGTTAAACAGAAGGATCGATTGCGTTTAATTGACGGACAAAGAATAACGTGGATAGAATAACTTTGTAAACAATAGTGACAGATTACCTTGAAACGTGGGACAGAGCGGCGCCTGTATTTAAGTTAAGCTAAAACCTAACAGTAAAAAATGGTTCCATAACCCGTACGGCGTATATGGCAGCTGCGATGTCAGGTACATGTACCCATGAGCCTAGTGTAGGTTTGACCTTCAAAATGTTTGGTTCGGCAGTGAAACTGCTAATTCCTGCAGCGTAATTGCATAAGGCTTTATCGACATAGCCCGAAGAACGAAACTTAAGTGGCAGTGGGCAGGGCACATTGCTCGCAGAACTGATGGCCGATGGGGCAGAATAGCTCTGGAATGGCGACCGCGAGCCGGAAGACCTGTGAAGATGTGGAGGAGGCTGTGGACGTCTTTCGGCTGATATGATGATGATGAATTGCATAAGTGAATTCGGCAGGGTACAATTTTTGACTCCATGAAAGAGACATGACAAATTCTCTTTAAACAATTAGGTAAATAATGAATGCCAAAAATTATTGGACTATTTGGAAAAGAGTATCTTCACCAATGAAAGCGCTTACGCAACAAGGCTGCTAGTCTTTCTTTTCTGCAGAATAAGAAGTCTGTGTTTTCCTGACAGCTAAAACTTGTGAGTTAGTTTACTATAAATAAAGTAAGTAGTAGTCGGAACGTAAGCACACGACCATATTTAATACGCAAAGTACAGCATGAATGTGCGTAGTAATTCATAGTTAATTGAATGTGAACAAAAGATTGATGATTTAATGCGAGCTGGCAGACGGATCGTGAGACAAGCGTAGACGTGAATAGAATTGATAATGATGCAGTACTATTGTGACGATTTGCCTGTCATTTGGGAGTTTTGTGGCAACCTTTTCAATTATTATTATATTTGAAGCCAGCGTAAATTCATTACTTCTGTAGTAGTTGTCAATATATCACCCCCTTTCTAGGTATATTACATTTTATTTCTTTGGTCTTCCTCTTCTTTTATAGCTACCCACATTCATACTTAAAACTTTCGCCCCGACATTTTACCTTGACGCTTAACTGGGCTCTAATTTTATGCTCCTATAACATTATGGCCCTTTCCAATATGGGCTCTGGACGTGGTAAATTTATCGTCCAGTGTGTGCAAATCAAGTTCAAGCAAAGAATTAAGCTAAATAAAGTGGTTTTAACTGAAAATAGACGAACAGATGTGTTTATCTTAGTTAATCATGAGAAGTATAAGTAGAAACATGACTCATGATATGTGACTGAAATCAAAAGTCTCGGCTTATTGAAAACGAAAGTGAAGCTTCAGAAAACCCAAGTTCAAACAAGCAATTCGATACCGAATTCAATCTCACATACAAAGCACCCCTACACCCGGGTAAGGTTTAGAAGTGGTGTCAACAACTTCCTCAAACAAAATCTATATTCCGGCAAATATTTCACTGAAAGCCGCAACTCTTCCGACAGTCAACAAACAATGGAGCTTCGTGACACACATACTGATCCGCAGATCATTGGCAAGCGGCGCACGTATCGGCGAGTTCAGTTATCAGACAATACTGTTCGATTTCCTGCTCGATAGCAACGGGATCCCATCACCTGGGCTTACGGTGTTTTGCGTAGGCCCTGTTTGACAGAAGACCAATAGAACCAATATAAAGGGCGAAAATAACGAAGACTTTCGACATGATTCTGAAAACTCAAAATAAGTGACAAGTTTTTGATGTATGAGGACTACCAAGCGATCTGACATCTCCAAACAGACATGACCCTTTTAGCGACCTTGTCCAATATCGATCTATTATGGTGTCTCTTTCTTCTATTATTGTAATGGTCATGCCTCTTTACAATCTTTACTATCACGGACTGTGTTTGACCCAGACCAGAGATTTTTATATACCTATTTTGCTCGTCTCTTGGATATCTATCTATACATTGATAAGGCATTTGTTTCGCACCGCTCATTCGCTACCAATCTTGAATAGAAGAAGATTAGACAAAATTACTTATCTCCCTCGATCAGAGACCGTCGCTAGACTGGTTCAGCGTCTCGGCGCCTACGCAGACTAAAATAACTAATTTCCTTTAATTAAACTTCAGATCTGGCCCGGATACGTCAGCGGTTTATGTTCATCTTTCATCTTTACGTCTTTCAGCTCCTTCGAAGATTGGAAGCTATTTCTGTCTGCTATTTATAAGTGAATCATTCAGTGTATATTGGGAAATAAGGCAAGGATATAGTCATCCTCAATTTTATGACGTTTTACTATTGTTTCTGAATGAAGAGCTCGTGTATTGAGCCATTGAGTCATCGTTCAAGTAGTTGTCAAAACGTGATATGGATGACATCAAGTGGATAGGTGTGACAGTACTTAGGTATATTGCCACCTAAAAGTAAATAGGTGAGGAAAACAAGATATACAGATGCTGATAAGGATAGATAAAAGATCTCTCTTTGCTTCAGGTTGTTCAGTCATGACAAGACTGCTATTACTACATGATACGGATTGTGTGAGGAGTAAAATAATAAAAAAAGTTAAATCTAAAATCAAAAAACCCGACTGCTTCAAAAGCGAACTAAAAAGACGTAAACAAGGAAAAAATCATGCTGTGCAGTCGGAGGATACATATTCGCGGGCTGGCTGACCAAAATCTGGTGTATCCTCCGCCTGCACAGCATGATTTTTTCCTTGTTTACGTCTTTTTAGTTCGCTTTTGAAGCAGTCGGGTTTTTTGATTTTAGATTTAACTTTTTTTATTTATAAGTTTTTAGTTAAGTTTTTTTCGAATTAGATACATTTAAACATGTAAGTGTTATATATTTTTGAAATCACCTCTTAAAACCCTTTATTTTGATACCCCACACACTGGGTTTGGAATGAAAAAAAAAAATTGGGAACCCACAATATGGCGCTCAAAATCCGCCACTTTTCTATTGTCCAATTTTAACGTAGCCTATGACACTCGCAGGGTTAAGACGAATCGATTGACGTATGAATCATTAAAATCGGTCAACGCGTTTGGTCTCTGGAACGCCACATAGGAACAAACATACATATATACATACATACATACATACATACATAGACTGATAAACACATTACCCTCCTTCGGCAGTCGGGTGAAAAGAGTCAGTGATAGCAAGACAGATAACAAGCTGGTTGGAAGAAGAAAACTAGTTGCGCCGACCCCAAATAACAAACGATACAACATGAATTAGGGCCATTCGTTTACTTGCACGACAGACAAGACACAAGTACTACAGCTAATTGCAGTCACGTTTTAATATTCTACTTGCTTGCAACTAGGCGCCGAGATCCGAAGCCCTACTACCCAGTTAATAGGATTCAATGACAGCCTCGCTCCAACTCCAGTGAAATTGAGATAAACACAAACAATAGACGACCTTGAGCGCTTGAATCATAAATATGACTCATTACACGATTAGATGTGAATCGGCAAGTACTTACACGAAACAAACGAGGCATCGCGCAGATTTTTATATAACTATTTATTCCGAACCAGCGCAGAAGAACTCACTAATTAAGCACACACGACTGCACGCGGCAGAATCCAGAACAAAAATAAACTTTTCGTTTGGTTTCCCCCACCATGACTGAATGTGTCAAAGGGCAACCATGATGACATGAATGATGTTTATTGAGTAATTAATTGTAATTGTAACGAGTGTGGCTTCCACCGAATGTGGAAGTTCTCTGACACAAAATAACATAACACCACGCCTGTATGCCTGCTAAAGGGTTTAGGCAGAGATGCACCCACATATATTACACCGATATTGTCCCAGTAATGTTAAGTCCCATGCAATAGAGGGCGAGTCTACATATTGCCATCAATCATCCACAAGTCTAAACTCCAGGCTGCTACTGTGAAAGATGGAAGTCCCAATAACTCCTCGACCTGGTAATTGAACTCAAGACCTCATTTTCAGCAATAGATAGAGTTTGTGACCACTAAACCAACGGGACAGTTCGCACACAAGTGCTTGATGATTGAAATTCCTGCCAAAAAATCAGCCAAATCATAATAAATTGTGAGCAATACACGCAGGAAGGCTCACTCCTTATCACATGGGATGATTCAATGCCATCATTCACAAGCTAAAAATACTGCAGACAAACTGCCTAACCATAGCAAATCATACGCATTACGTTTTGATAACGTGGGTAAACCTTTTATAGAATTATAGATACAGTAGCACTCCGCCCGGCCGTCCGAGAAATAAGATTCTTTGTTTATTTACTTTAGTATTTGTGTCAAGTTTCTAACCTAAGAAATACGATTCTTTCATACAAACTTCAACTCCCCGTAAATCGTATTTTAGGGGTAGTTTCGAAAAACTAATAATGTCAACCGTTATCATTCACTTAGATTACTATTTGTGCCAAGTTTCAAGAATATTAGCCGAAGGATTTAAAACTTTTCATACAAACTTTCCACCCCACTGCCGAAGGAGGGTAATGTGTTTATCAGTCTATGTATGAATACTATGTATGTATGTAAGTATGTATGTATGTATATAAGTAAGTATGTATGTAAGTATATATGTATGTATATTTGTTCCTATGAGGCGTTCCAGAGACCAAACGCGTTGGCCGATTTTGATGATTCATACGTCAATCGATGCGTCTTAACCCTGCGAGTGTCATAGGCTACATTAAAATTGGACAATAGAAAAATGGCGGATTTTGGGTGCCATATTGTGGGGGCCCAAATTTTTTTTTTCTTCCAAACCCATCGTGTGGGGTATCAAAATAAAGGGTTTTAAGAGGTGATTTCAAAAATATATAACACTTATATGTTTAAATGTATCTAATTCGAAAATAAAACTAACTAAAAACTTATAAATAAAAAACTTAATTAAAAAAATCAAAAAACCCGACTGTTTCAAAAGCGAACTAAAAAGTCGTAAACAAGGAAAAAAATCATGCTGTGCAGGCGGAGGATACACCAGTTTGGTCAGCCAGCCCGCAAATATGTATCCTCCGACTGCACAGCATGATTTTTTCCTTGTTTACGACTTTTTAGTTCGCATTTGAAACAGTCGGGTTTTTTGATTTTTTTAATTAAGTTTTTTTACCCACTGGAGTCTGGAGTTCCTTAGGGGTGGAATTCCAAAAATACTTTCTTATTGCTCACTAACGTTACTTGAGAAACCTTTCTGCCAAATTTAATATATATACGTTAAGCGGTTTTCGTGATGAGTGAGTGAGTGACCTCTTACTTTTATTTAATTTGATTCAAAATTATTTTGCTAACTTCGTAAGGGGTGTCCACCGATGCGTTACCTATAGACCAGTAAAATAACGAAATGATTAATAAATAAAACAGCGAAAATTAATTACGTCTATCAACGTTAGCGTGATAAATGCAAGACATGTAACATTTCATTTTTATTTAGCTGTGCATAATCAATTTTGATGTAAGAACATGTAATGAGAAAGCGTGCATCACGAGGCCTTTCATCCTCCTCGCTTGGTAGACCGAACGGTAGAATGATGGGTTGATCTAGCTTGTCCGGCTAAATAACGAGCAAGGGCCGACTCTAGGATCCACTACTGTGGTACAACTATTTTTGGATAACCATACGACAAAGACGGATGAGATCAGAACAAAAACAACCACACAGTGGGACCCGTAGACATCATGATGAATCCCAAATAGCAGCAATTGACATCGTGCAAGCTGAGATGGTGGGATTAACTGGACTCATAGTTCATACCAGCTGGACTAGTCTTAGATGGCGATCCAGATGGTCTGACAGACAGAGGATGTCCTGGATAAGAACATAGGATACTTTTTATCCCGACAGTATGTGTATCCCTTGGGATAATTTTCGTATTTCCAGGGGGCGAAGCCGCTTGCAGAAGCTAGTAATTAATAAGACATGTGCACAGTAACTTCACAACGGTACGCCATCACTAATGATATAAAGAATGCCAAGTACTTTTAATTGCCTACAACCAGACCCCTTCAGATATGCAATTCGCAGGAGCGCGGCGATCTAATATCTCTAATTAGTACGTTTGTCTATCTCAGTTTGGGGCAACGACCCGCTAGACAGTATTGATTTACGTGAAACTGAGCTAAGCAGACAAGTTGGTATGTTTCGGGGCAATAAAGACAACCATTTCGCCATTTTGTATCCTACAGTGCCAAATGAAAAGATAGAAACTACTACTTTAAAAAAATAAAATAAAATTTATAACATCAGAGCTAAATTTGTACAATAAAACTATTTAGAGAAAACTGTTCTTCAAGATACGGGATTTTCCTAATTTGAAGGACAGGGATCTTAATTAAGTGTAAGCCGGGTCCATTTTTGTAATGCAAACACTGATCCTACTAACTTATTATTACTTACTTTGTCTGGATTTAATATTAAATATAGAAGAGGGGGATTTGCATTTTTTTTTAAATGAAGAATGCTTTTTTTATAATTAATAATTGATTTAAAGACATGTAAAAATAAACGGTTTTTGTAATTTGTATGAGGTTCAATATCTCGTAGCAGGAAAGTGTTTCAGATGAATGCAGAAGTGGCCACAGAACTTGGTGTTACATCACGCCTGTAGTCCCTCAAGTGTTAGGCAGAGGTAGACCCACATTTCGCCAGTTGTGTTCAAGTTCCTTGTATTAGGGGGTGAGCATATTGCCATCAACCGGCCACTAGTCCAGTCTTCTACTGAGAAATTCTGTATGGTAAAACCCAATAAAACTCTGCCCGACCCGGGAATAGAATCCAGGACCTCATACTCATGAGTAGCGTTTGCAACCACGAGACCAACGAGGCACTTCGTGTATTAACTTGAAATAGACTTTAATCAAGCAATAGGGTAGTTAACTGAAAATTGGTTGTTTGTCCGTCAGGTAGATTAATAAAAAATATTGGACACGTATTTTTTATTTTGACACGTAAACTTAAAGTGACGACGATATAATGCGTTGAAATATCGTGTGACGTCACGCCGCTAGTACACTTTATACTGCCTTAGTGACGTCACAAGCCCCCACTCCTGAACTTTGATGCGCTTTAACTTTGTCATATATTTTTTTTTTTATTTATCTATAGGCTCGCGTTTGACCACTATCTCGCCTGATGGTAAGTGATGATGTGGTCGACGGTGAAGCACGCTTGCCTAGAAGTAACCTATTCACTCTTGACTTAAAGACCCCAAGGTTGTAGCTATCAGGAAACAAAGACTCCGGCAGGGAATTCCACTCCTTAGCTGTGCGTACAATGTCATATTTAGGGTTCTGTACCCAAAGGGTAAAAACGAGAACCTATTACTAAGACTCCGCGGTCCGTCCGTCTGTCTGTCTGTCAGTCACCACTCACCAGGCTGTATCTCATGAAGCATGATAGCTATAGGCATTTGAAATTTTCACAGATGATGTATTTCTGTTGCCGCTATAACAACAAATACTAAATATATATATATACAACAGAATAAAATAAATATTTAGGTTTTTTTACGTTTTTTGCGATAATGGTTAGGAATTCTTCCTGCGCGAGTCCGACTCGCACTTGACCGGTTTTTTATTGATTTGGTAAAGCAAATAATACGAGTCCAGTATTATATGATAATCTCACTGACGGACTAAATGGAATTATCATTTTCTACCCAGGAAACATCCCAATTATACGCGATTGGCTGGCTAAACAAATAAAAAATACGAAACAAGATAACACTAAAACCCAATAAACCGGCAAGTGAAAGCGATTCTTCCATTACATAGACAGAGTTAGCGATTAACCAGCTATGATGTGCAACAAGCGGGCAGCATGCGCAGGCGCAGGCTCGCGTTCGTCACAGTACTCACAGTTGCCAGTGTTGCCACAGATGCGATAACGATCTATTATCGCTGTGTTTGTACTTGGAAATTGCTGTGACGAATTTAATAACCTCTTTTAACCACAATACGTAACATAGCTAAATGACGTCATTGTCTGGTTTTGTAGGAGTTTTAGCAAAGTTTTATGTTATGAATTTAGGGCAGTATTAGGTAGTTGTTTTCACAACAGGGAGAGAAAAGAGGGAGGATTTTTTTCTTTTTGCAAGTATGTATTTGTATTAAGGCACTTGTTGTAATTTTATATTTATTATGTTTGTATTAGTTTAATTTTATTACCTTTCATTGTATTTTATACAGATTGTGTCTATATTTCTTATCTAATCTACTCCTGTCGTAGGTCTGCTGGAAGAAATTTATTTGTGTGTACATAATAAATAAATAAAGCAAAACTCTGTTGTTGTATTTTCTCTTCGATTTAATTTTGGCTATGATGAATCCACAAATCGAAGCTGTCTTTACCACGTTCATTTCAAACCCTTACTTATAAGAAAATTTCAGTGCAAATCCAATTGCATAGCATTGAATCCATGTGAACGTACTTGCAATTTCGCTTCGTAAAAATAGCTTGTCGGCGTGATATACAATACCTACAACGAATAGCGTCGAACTATTAGGAAGGTCGCTTAGTCTTTCAGACTTAGTATGCTGAGTGCGTTACCTCAATCATTATAAAATAATGGCATATAATATACTAGCATTAGTCGCCATAAAGAAATCAAAGTTGAAAAGTTCCAGTCGGAAAGCTATAAATTTATTATCACCATTACAGTTTCAGCGATAAATAAGTACCTAACGGAACGGTACCAGGCAGCTCGTGGTACGGCTGCAACTCTACTCACAACGATACACAAACGAAGATTCATTGGGAAACAACACGAGTGCTTTCTTTTGGAGATGACAAAGTTTTCAGATGTAAAATTATGCAAAAAAAACACAGATGATAACGAAATATGGAAAACCGCACCTACATCCATCCGGGGCTAACGCATCGTAGCCAATATTCAGAACTTTGGAAATCAAGATGGCGTTTCCAACAAGAATTGAAAATATATATACATATAATCAGTTTCAGAGTCCATTCAGATTCAGCTGCATCATTAATCTATACTATGAAGCTGAACAATATTATGAAGCTGAAGAGTTTCTTTGTTTGTTTGAACGCGCTAATCTCAGTACTACTGGTTAGAATTGAAAAAATATTTTTGTGTTTGTAGTCCATTTATCGAGGAAGGTTATATGCTATATAACATCACGCTAAGACCAATAGGAGCGGAGCATCAATGAAAAATGTTCTAAAAACGGGGATCACCTATTTATTATTTTTGAGAGCTTCCGTTGCGTGCGCTGCATAAACGGTTAAAGTTACGCAACAATCATGTGCAGGGTAGGTAGGGTAGATGGGTAGGTAGCCAGTTGACGGGAGCGAAGCTGCGTGGAACAGCTAGTCCTTTAATATCTGCCTAGCTTCCTCGATCATCCCATTTCTACCAATCGTACTGTATCCAAATTCAAAACACATATCCAGGGGGATGACCATAAGCTAATACAAGTCATATACATCTGTCACTTACACACACTCAAAATAACCTTACTCTTAAGAGCTTGTCGTCCCCTCCCTGATCAGCATCCACTCTAATAAGATGTTAAATGCTCTCAATATCACGAGGTATTTTACGCAATTCAGTCGCGGTCTGACCTCCACACCACAGCCCGATTATAAAGCTAAGTATATCGATATCCGAAACTTCAGCTTCCTACTTTTTAAGAGCAATAGTTATTCTCAGACGGCGTGTTATACAAGCACAAAGAGATTGTTTGATTATTACTAAACCAAAATAGTAAAGAAACAATTTAAAACTGATTCGCTCCTGACTTCAATTTCGCGCAACGATCGAAATGAAAAATCAATTCAGTAAATACGTACATGGAAGGTTTACAATCAATGAACTTATTAAATATCAAAGACAAATTGATGTCAAAGCGAGATTGATTGACAACGCGCTACAGCGCACGCCACACAAATCTGCATCAATCATAATTATGTACTATAATGATCACGCGTCTGCCGTGACAGCGTGACAGGTGCATCTCTTGCGAGTGACTTGTAAAAAATGTGCGTTTTATCCTTGACTCATACGTCCTGCTACTTTTATGGTAAGTTGGTCATTTGTAAACACCTGCCTTACTTGCATAATGTAAGTGGCGCAGTTGGAAGCAGATTGACGAAAATGTATTCAACAGATTGCTTCCAAACTACCAAACAAGATTCGATTGTCGTTTTGTACAAGAATTTGTGGATCGTGTTCTTGTACGAGTATATGTGTAACTACATTTATTGCTAGTTCCATAACAAATGCAAAAACAATTGAATGCAGTCAATAACTCTATACATATGGAACAGCTGCATTCACAACAAACAAAGCTAAATGGCAAATGCGTGAACAGTCTATCTGAAGACTATTATCGCTTTAATTACCCGCAAACATCCAATCAACGTCTTTAACCATTCATCAATTACGATCATCTGAATGATGTAAGAGATTTCCCTTAGAGATCGCGTGCGACATGTACCCACTGCACCAATACATAATAGCTGGTAATTTTGTAAAAACTTCACGTCAGCAGCATTCGTGCGGAAAAAGTTCGTCGCTTTCCAGACGGGTTAGCGCGAAATAGAAACTTGTGTGACAATGCACTGTGTGGTTGAGTGCAGTGAGACAACTCACCACAAGAGCCGTATAGGGGACAATGACGACTGGGATTCCCTAAGTCCTAGGTCAATGTTGAAAATACTTATTCTGGAAACAAATCGTTTAACCGATACATAAATGGGTATAAAAGGAGACTTACGGTTAACCAATATTGGTATCAGTCTGCCCCATAAAGAGACACAATACTAGTGACGCAAATATACTAGGTTTATAAGTGCAAATAGCGAGAATAAAATGACTATAAAAACATTGAATGCCAATATACGGCATAAAAATGTTTCAAAGGCCGGGTTATCGCGAATATGCAAATCAACGGAGTGAAACATTCAGCGTCGAATACATAAAAAGATAAAATGTAATCATTGAGCGAATGACTCATATATACGTCACTGCTTCACTGAAATATAAGTAGGTACTACATCACTAGCCGGAAGACAATCAACAATGGCATTATGAAGTAATCCAAATGATAATTCTGGGAACAAAAAATCTGATCGAAAAGTGTTTTGCAATATCTGTCAATACCGACTGTATAAAAAAAAATGGAACAGCTCGCTTGAAACTGAACGCAGTGGTGGTGCAATACTTTTTCGATCTGTAATTCTTCATACTGTATCGTCGAGAAATAGTAGGTAAGTATTATAGCGGTTTATTGAAAGTCAATGGTTACGCGAATCGCGATTCGAAAGAAGCCATTATAAAATCAATATATCAAAGTTGAATAGAGCACATTTATAACTTTTTAATAGATCCACTATCGCGGAATCTGACGTTTCACATTTGGCCGCTTTCTAGCTAAAAATATGAACATTTTGGTCTCATTCATTACTTTTCGCATACCGACAAACTTTAGTCAAAAGCTTTCAACGCAGGAGAGATAAGATCTACTAAAAGTACACTTAGTATGTTTACATTTACAGACAGGTTGCAGATTTTACAGTCTAGACTTTTGGCCGACAGGAAACAAATAATTAACGTGCATTTTCCCCAGACATAGAATCAAATCATAAGGGAAGGAAGCCGCGATTCCTCAGGGATCTCAAAATTAGTCTCGCCACCAGCAAGGTAATGTAATCCCCCCAGAGTGCCACGTTCGAAACGTTAGAAAGAAATAAAGGATCAATGTGTTTATGAGATAATATGTCGTTGTGGGGGGTCAGACACGTTTAGTAGATAAGAGGACTGAACCGATGTCCGATGTCTATAGCTAAGCGGACGACTCCACATTGTGAACAATCGCTATAACTGCAGTTCAGAAAATTACTCCCTAACTTCAATCTGATGAAGTGTTGTGATGAATGTTCAAAAACAGGACAGGTCAGGTTTCAGGTCTCTCTGGACATCGTAAAAAACGACTTGAAGACAGACAATTTAGATGTCTCGATGACCCAGCTCAAACAGGACTGGCGAAAAATAACAAGGGGAGCCGACCCCAAATAATGCTATACGGCTAGCCAAGGGGAGAATGAGTTTTAGGTAACTATGAGTGGCTGAGCATGTATTACTGAAGCAACCTCCGCCCCTCGAGCAAAGATAAAAACTGGAGAAACACCATATGTTTTTAGTCAGTAAAGTTCTGGCAGACTCCTGCGTGAAGATGTAGGTATTCAAAAGGACCTTAATACACGATAAACCAATTTCTTTGACACGACATTCAACACGAAATGACGCACATACTTTATCACATGTTTAACTATTCACCAGACTAGACCAACGACCGAAAGTTAATGTAATTAGCAGCTAGGTCACATTACAGACATGGCACATGGATGATATGGTGTCACCGTTAGTCATGGACGACTGACCGACATGGTTCGCGTGTGTGGCTTAATGTGAGCTATTGTTGCTTATTTACAGTTACCATGGAGGGCTGTTTAGATAGAGGTGATAAGTAATTGAATAAACCCGTGAGAGCGTATACGCACTATTGAAAGTATGATACAAGGTCAAACAAGGCATCATCATTAGCTTTTCTGCAGGTAGCTTCCGGACTATCCATTTAGCCCGTGTTGAGGATGATCATTCGGTCCGTAGTGCCAGTGGTATGTTAGCCAGAACCCCATAGCCAGCCTGGCTCCGCCCAAAAGCACAGAATCTTCCTAGTAGCTTCACAGGCTTCGCGAATCGACCTCCCTGTTCCGAGGATTTCTTCGCGTTGAGAAGCCATAGCCTCGCATTCCAGGATGACGTGGGCGGCGAATTCCTCGGCGTCAAGGCAGCCACTGCAAAGCGGACTGAAGGTGGCGCCTATATTAAAAAGATGTTTGTTAAGGGGGATATGGCCCGTAATTACTCCTATGATTATTCTAAGGTTATATCAAAGCCATTTTTGACTGTCTACAACCTGTTGACCAACCGTGACCATCTGTTATTATGAAGTTCAGTCGATCTCTGGCGAATCCACGCACGAATTTGTGAAAAAGGCAGGGGGAGAAGTGTGCATAGGCCTAGCACTATTATATCGGACCCTGTCTTCGCAAATTCATTAGCGACATCATTGCCAAAGGATCCACTATGACTTTTGATCCATTGGAGGGTAATACGATTGGACGTAGATATACTCTGCAAGGTTTAGCCCGTGTTTACAGAGGAACTAATGCAAATTCCGTACCAATTATTTGGGTAATGGGGAAAATCAATGTCCTCAGTATACACGGGTTGTCTGTCTGACTTTCAAGCTTCTGGTTAACGACTTTGAAAGCTCCGTATGTCGAAACTCATGCATAAACAACATGAATCATTAATCATACTGTTCAGTAATTTCAAAGCATTTTAGAGGGTAGGCCGTCTATTTTCGTACACCCACAGTTCATCAATGGCTGCTCATATTTATCTCAAGCGGAAGGTCATGAACATACCACGGTTAGAAAAACCTTGGCTTGTCTTACTGCTTCGCGGCGGTGCTGTGGCGTGCTAATACATTGATCATTGAATACTGATCACCGTGTGCAATAGAAACCACTTATTGTTTAAAAGTATATAACGTGGAGTATGTACCTACTGTGCTCTGTGCTCTAAACTGCTTTCTCGTATTAACATTTACACAAAACGTGATTTTCTATGGTTTCACCCAGCGGCATGTGCCGCTATGGGAGAAAGTATTTCTGCTGTTAAAAAGCAATGAGGGCTCAGAGTTTACGTCATGAACTATGCTCATTGTACTCATATCTAACAGACTTCAAAAAAAGGAGGTTATAAAATACACAAAAAAATAAGAAACAAATCCAGAAACAGGAATGGCCGACTGCCGAAATTAAATTATGTTGTACTTTGTAGTTTGCTTGCTTGCTTAGCTTTGCAAGTTGGTTTATTTTTTTGTGAAGAAGATTTTATTCATAGGAAATCAGGAGAATCAACTTTGGTTTAGTTATTTGCGAGTTTCCACAAAACAAACGGTATCGGTTATCACGCGAGACAATCTTATCAAGATTACTATCACAATAACTATAAGTGCTACTAACTATGACATTCCTGGCCGCCATACCTGTCGTTGATAAAGTTAATGGAGGCATGAGGCATCCGTGGTTTCGACCATAACGCAGTTCGTAATTTAAACTGTTTCATACCAAGTAAATTACGAACTCTAAATCTCGCTTTTTGGAAATTAAAACCAAACGGATGACACGCACGGGCCACGAGAATCACAGACACAGAAATAAACAATCTATAAGTTTATCGTATTGTATGACGTTATGGCGCAGCGTAATATATAAAAATCAACTCGATATATAGTTCCAGGATAGAACAAACTATAGTAAAGATACCCAAAGTTTTTTTAAAAGCAGATCCCATTAATATATCAAATAGCAGCTGTTCTATCAGATTGTTTTGATAGTCTGAATATCTTATCACAATATTGTAATTTTCTTCATAAGATTACAGTACAGTTCACAAGATAAACAACAAAAGATACATTTGATGACCAATCTAATACTGATAATTATAACAAGATATATTGAATCCAACCGATTATTAAAAGCTATTAAGTGTGTGATAAAGTAAAATAGATTATAAGATAATCAATGAAATATCGTAAATATCATAAAAAGATAAAAGCGATAAGTAAATCCTCTTTAAAACAGTGATGACTTCATTTAATCAATATGCAAATAAGTAATAGCATAACATCAAGCCAGTATTCCTAGAAGGGAAGTGCAGAACTGCACCTTAAGTAACTACACCCACATTTAGCCAGTTATGTTTCATCATCATCATCATATCAGCCGAAAGACGTCCACTGCTGGACATGGGAGTTACGTCCCATGTAATAGGGGGGCGGAATATAGACCAGTGGTGGCCCACAATGACTTACAAGTTGTAGGTTATGGGCTCGAACCCAGGCAGGCGCTTTACTCTATGTAAATTATTTCATCAACACTGCTCTCAAAACGGTGAAGAAAATATCGTGAGGAAACCGGCGGATGTCTTAGAAATGAACATTCTGAGACATGTGACATCCACCAAACCGCAATGGGCCCGCGTGGTGGATTACGGCACATTCACTCTCACAGAGAGGAGGACTGCACGCACAACGAACCAAATGGGAGTCTTAAGTGCGGAAAAGGGGTACCAACTATCCTATCCTAGGGGGCGGAATTTCTAAGACTGAGAAATTCAAATTGGAAAATTACAATAACACTTTGACCAACCCAGGAATCAAACACACGACCTCTTGCTCAGAAGTATAGCTTGTCACCACTAGAGCACCTATGCTCACAATGCAGTCAGAAATATGAATCCAATCAGAATGAAGCAACAGAATATTTGTCTGTTAAAGTTGAAAATACATTGGAAAGATTTAACCTCACCTTGAACTATCAATGTAAGGTCAATCTCAGAACAATCACTTTCAGTGACTTCAGTGAAAGGATTTACAAATAAACCCTGATGCTATATATAGATTCCCTACTAATAATAACAGACTGTCATGAGTATTTTGAATGGAAAAGAGATTTGAGAAACAAGTTTGAATGTGGAAAGAGGCCCAATACAAAAGTGATGGGTAGATTGTGTAAAAGATGAAATTGCTAGCATAGAAGTGAAAACTCGGGGCTATCCCAGAGTGAAATGAAGCAATGTGCCAATCCTAAATAAATTAGGTAAAATACAGGAGGATGACAATGATGACTCTCTCAAAAGAAATGTTACAAAAGTTTAGTAAAAAAAATGTGTGTAACACCTTCAACGCCACTCAGGTCACCAGTGACCTCCAACAATACATTTTCTACTGTGTCTCATGAGTGGCATACAAGGTGTTAATATTATCTATACCAATGTTATAAAGAGAAAAGATTTTTTTGTTTGTTTTGTTTGTACCGAATAGGCTCCGAAACTACTGGACCGATTTAAAAAATTCTTTCACCAATATGAAGCTACATTATTCCTGAGTGACATAGGCTCCCGAAAACGGGTCCCGTGGGGTGTCCCACGGGAGCGAAGCCGCGGGGAACAGCTAGTTTTGTATAACTTATCAATTTATTAAAATAACCATAAAGACCACAGAAAGTACCTTCCCATCAATCATCCACAACTAGTTAATAAAACTAGTTCTTACATCATAGGTGTAATTAAAAACAAATTTTATCTAGTTTTAACTGAGTAGCTTATACAAATAACCACACATACCAGATTTAAATCAGTAGGATGTTTTAGTGACAAAGTCGTTACAAACACATTAGCTGTTACCATTAAATCTACGCGGTCATTACTGTTGTACAAGGAACAGATGATTAGTGGAATCCTATTGGAATTATGTCACTACTGAGGTCTTTTTTAAATTTAATAAACACCAGCAAGGTTCATAGTAGGTGGCATTTTGTAGTTTCAGTTTACCCCATGATAGAAAGTCGTGAGTATATGTAAGTTGTAAATTTATTAGAAAATAGGTAAAGGTGGGTACTTATTTATTTCAGTTAATTATCAAAAAATGGCAATCAATTTAACATAGAATAGAGATAATCAGCATGAAGTTTGCATGAAATATAAACTATGTTTGTATAGTTATCTACTATCCTGCAATATCCATAGAAAAGAAATATCATCATCTATGAATGAGGCGCTAATCATTATTTAAAACAATTGACTATTGACAGGTTTACGGTATCAACTAATAAACATCAAGATCACAGAGAAATCCATTCTGTAAATGTGTGAAAGTCATGCAAATAATATGGTGCTATTATACTATGCCACAGTAAATGTTGTTGGATAAGGCAGACGTAAGAACATAAAGGTATTTAGAATAAATTAAATATAGGGTTTTGCACAAACAGTTGCTTAGAAATACTTATGGCAGTACAAAATTCTTTTTTTATGGTCATCAAATGAGAATTTGTATTGATTGACCTTTGTTTGTCTCAGTAAAATGATATCTTATGTTAAAAATTTACTCTCACCTTTTGCTCTTCCAGGAACTTAGTAGATAACTGGTAGGCTAGGGCTGAGAACATCACTAGGGGCTCAGCACAGTCTCCTTAACGCGGGAGACGGGAGAGAGGGCCCCAACAATACCATGATACACACACACTGCGCCCGACACGCTCGTAAACGATTAAAGGCTAATTATCAGCGGCTAATTCCGAGGAAAATCCGCGGAAAATCAATCACAAACCGAGCGAGTGAATCATAAACGTCTGCTGCGACGCCTTATGGAAACTTGTACAAACACTTAACTGTAGCATACACAACCGACGGCATTACAATAGTATTCGGTCAGCTAAGCGGGTCGGGAAAAGTGCATTAACACGTGAGAACCGTAAGACAATGCGCGTGAAACTGTGGGAGAAGTCGAGGCGTTGCCATTGTAGTAAACATTCATCACGTCATTGACCTACACAGCTCCGCCGCCGAGCCGCCCGCCGCTACACTTTCTGAACGGCAGTTTGCGTAAATTCTAGAACTTACCTGAATTAATAAGACTCCGACGGTTTATCCTCCTTTTTAGTGTTTCGGTGTAAATTGATTTCACTTATTTCGTCAGTGGTCACTCACTTTACGCGACTGTCAAAAAGGGTTGATGATCGGTGTCGACTGTCGATGTCGTAGGTAGCGACCTCTTTAGGGCGGTTCTCCAAATTGAAATAAACATTTCCTTTTATGTAGGGAGATTTTGTTTACATTATGATCAGTTTCGACTTAGGGATAAAAATAGTATTGTCATCATAGTTTATAAGTTCAGCCAGATATTATGAAATAGACATAAAGTTGACAAAACACATGTTTTTTTATTGTATTCACGCCTTTTCTCTAACTTGATAGGATAAGCAGCAGAACTGTAGAACAGTTGATTGGTCAAGTCACTGACTCTCCTCACTCTCCAGACTAAGGAATGGGTTCAGTAGCAAATCACCATTTATTTTTGTAGACATCTGATACTAGCTCATATTTACCTAATAATGACGAAAATTGTTCTCAGTTCCCTTCCATACAAAAATGTAGTATAAATATTCCATGCCAAAAATCCTAGTATTTCGCAATTTTTCAAATGAGCAACTTTGCTTGCTGTGTACGATTTCTCAAAGGCATTGTGTATTTTCTTATTTTTTATACCACTATACTACAGTCTGTGATATGGTGATTGCGCAAAAAAGTGGATAATATTAGTTTTATAGTGGCAGCACCAAATTCAAGTGACTTTCAAGTACACGTTCAAAAATGGTATAAAATTAATAACGTTTAGTTAATGCATTGAAACCTAGTTTCTCCTTTGTTAAAATAGTTATTATTTTTGTAAGAACAAAACGTTTCGATCTGGATAACCGATGAAAGATTGAAAGTCTAAAGTTAGTTACAGTTAGTTATCTGTGGTCAAACAAAAGTCAAAACATTCATGGAAGTTGCGTATTTATTTACTTCATTACTTGCGAAACAAACATGAATAATAATTGATTCTTTCAGAAAGTGTACTAAAAAAATAAAATGATGTCAGGTGTTAAATTGGAAGTCCTTTGGTCACCAATACACAACGACAAATTTATATTATGGGGCCCAGACATAACCTTATACGAAGTTTCTAGGATAAAGGAAATCGAGAAAAAAACAACATGTACGTACGAAATTACTTGTTTATTCAGTATTATGGTATATTTACCACCTAAAGTAAAATTGGGAAATTTCATAATCTCCATAATTATTGTTAAAAAAAATTAACAGCTTAATTCCATAAAAATTATATTTCGGCTACCCCACGGTTTAGTTTTTTTTAGTAACGTTGCGTTATTATTTTAATATAGGTTTGAAAAATAAGACGCACATCGTGCCTTTTTTTCTGGCGTAATAAATTCAATTTCCCCTTTGCCATATTTTTTTTTAAAATCTTGTTATCATTATTTGATCCAAGGTTAATTTGTTATGTATATTTAACACATAACATGCATGAGCACTAATGATAGTGTACTTCTCAATCTATTATATATTAGTCTATGAGTGGACTAATGAAAATGTTATACTACATTCAGTACATAAAAATGAGTATTCTATCTATGAGGGTATTTTAAGAAAACTGTAATTATAGTTTTTATTTTAGTGTGTTGTATAAAGGTGAACGCGCACCTAGACGCACCGCACTCGCCGCACGCGCCGCAGTCATCGCATTTTATAAATCTTTATATGAAATCGTATGCAGCCTCGCGCACCTATCCGCGCCGCACTACCCGCATTTCAGCAAAATGCTGTAGGTATACGGATGCCACCATCGCGTGCGGATGACGTCATCAGACTCGGCGGGCGATGCGGGCGGCGCGGCAACATGATCCGTATCCGTATGAAAATATAGTTCAAGATGTTCAAACGTGGATACAATGCGTGCGGCGCGTTCGGCGCGGATAGCGCGGGGCCAAGAGAAAATGCGATGACTGCGGCGCGTGCGGAGCGTCTAGGTTCGCGTTCACCTTTAATATACTAGCTTCTGCCAGCTGTTTCGCCCGCGATTATTATTCATATAAATGTTCCTCTTGAATCACTCTATCTATTAAAAAAGACCGCATCAAAATCCGTTGCATAGTTTTAAAGATCTAAGCATACATAAGGACAGACACACAGCGGGAAGCAACTTTGTTTTATACTATGTAAGGATTTGTAATATGGTAGAAAAACTTAATTAATTTTGTAATCATAAATGTATTTAAGTTTATTACACCTAACCCGAAGGGGCGGCAAGTAGGTATAATATGAATAGAAATAAATGAAAAATATTGATGTAAAAACGGATTGATATAATATTATTATTTACTGTGGAAAATGTGCCATAACATTATTGTTCCCAACTATTGTAATATAGGAGCAGTGGTGGCCCAGTGGTATCGGTTGTAACTTACAAGTTGTAGGTCGTGGGTTTGAGCCCAGGCAGGCGCTTTACTTTTTGTAAATTATTTCTTCACCACTGCTCTCAAAACGGTGAAGGAAAACATTAACAACAGGGAATGGGCCATAATCTACCACGCGGGCCCAGTGCGGGTTGGTGGATGTCACATGTATTCAAATTTTTAGTTCTAGGACCAAAAATTTGAATTTGAATACATATGACATCCACCAACCCGCACTGGGCCCGCGTGGTAGATTATGGCCCATTCCCTCTCACAGAGGGGAGGCCTGTGTCCCAGCAGTGGGAATATTAATAGGCTGATGATGTGATGTGATTGTAATATAAGTATTACCCATCTATGTATCCGACTCAAAGACTTGTACCTATGGATGTGAATAAAAAATATTAAAGCCAATTTATAGGTTTGTTGATAGAGTGCAGTCCTATGTTTATAAATTGGAGCATTTCTAATTCAAAACTATAAAAATTAATGTAATTGGAAGTACTGATAACATTGCAACTAAGGAGTATCTTCTTAGAACTGTTACACTGTGAAATGTCATATTATAATAAAGTTTAATGCAATATTAAATTTTCCCTCCAGTTACTCCAATATCCTCAACCCGTGGAGCAACAGTCCTCGCATCTCAAAGCGCCAGTGGTGTCCGCTGCGTGGACATCAGTTCCATCCCAGAGCAGCCAGAGCCACTGCTAGCCCTTGGCTATGCTAGCGGGCGAGTTGCTCTAACTACACTGAAGCAGACTTACGATCCATTGGGACTTGTTGGGAGAGAATTCAGTAAGTACAATCAATTTATGGAAAGAACTTGACAAAGATTTTCTGATGGTTCTTTATAAGATCACTTTCAGCTAAGCCTACCACAGTCCACTGTTTAACATAGGCCCATGCTATTTGACAAATGCCCTTTCTAGATTATAAACAGTTTTTGGTCTTCCGGTTGTTATTTTAATTTTTTTGTAGGTACTATTTCCCTGGCGCGAATGTCGACTATACTTTCTGCTTCCTTATCTACAAACTCAATTTATTTTGGCTGTCTTTCCCCCAGCTCCCCGCTACCCTCGTCTCTGCAACTCTGTGTCATGGAGCCCCTCAGAGACCAACATGCTGGCGGTGGCAATGGAGAAGCACCGCAGCGACCACTGCATCCTCCTGTGGGATGTGTACCGGGGATCCATGATGTCTGACGAGGCCAAACGTAAGGCAACTTTATTATTACCTGTAATATCAAAAATATTCTAAAAACTGTTTAGAAGAGTAATATCTATCATAGAAAAATAAAAAATATCTTTAGTGAAAATGGTCGTATCATACTCCGCAAAGTTATAGGGTTATCAGTATCACGCGAGTCTGAACATGTACAAACTAAACTTCGTGAAACCAGACAGAATTGTATGCTCTATATGCACTTTATACTTTTAGGGCAAACTTGAAAGTACCCCAAAACTTCTGAGTTATGAATTTTTTTTATTTTTATTTATTCGTTTGACCACTATCTCACCTGATGGTAAGCGATGATGTGGTCGACGATGGAGCACCCTTGCCTAGAAGTAACCTATTCACTCTTGACTTAAAGACCCCAGGTTGTAGCTATCGGGCAATACAGACTCCGGCAGGGAATTCCACTCTTTTGCTGTTCGCATAATAAAAGTATTCCCAAAACGTTTGGTGCGTATGGGTGGGATAAGCCTCTTGGAGGTCAACCGTCGAATCCGACTCGGCTGGGTAGCGTTCGGGAAATTGCGCGGTGTCTTCTCGTCCAACTTACCACAGTATCTCAAGACGAAGGTCTATGACCAGTGTGTGTTGCCAGTGATGACCTATGGCTCTGAGACGTGGTCGCTCACAATGGGCCTCGTCAGAAAGCTTACAGTCACGCAAAGGGCAATGGAGAGGGCTATGCTCGGAGTATCCTTGCGTGATCGAATCAGAAATGTAGAGATCCGCAAGAGAACCAGGGTTACCGACATAGCCCGAAGAATTGCCAAACTTAAGTGGCAGTGGGCAGGGCACATTGCTCGCAAAACGGATGGCCGATGGGGCAGAAAAGTTCTGGAGTGGCGACCGCGAACCGGAAGACGATGCGTTGGAAGGCCTCCCACCAGGTGGACCGATGACCTGGTGAAGGTTGCGGGGATTCGCTGGATGCGGGACGCACGGGACCGGTCAATGTGGCGACACTTGGGGGAGGCCTATGTCCAGCAGTGGACGTCTTTCGGCTGATATGATGATGATGATGATGATGAAGCCTCTTGGCCCGCTTTTCGATCGACTCGAGTGCATCCAGCTGGTGTTTGGCAGATCCGTCCCAGAGATGAGAACAGTACTCCATGCATGATCTAACTTGCGCTTGATACAAGTTAAGCAACTGCTCTGGGGTGAAGTACCGTCTCTCCTTCGCAAGATTCCCCAACTTTTTGGCAGCCAGGTGAGCTTTTGCCTCAATGAATGAACCAAAATTGAGGGTCGATGTTAAGGTAACGCCAAGAAGTTCAAGTCGGTCCGTTATCGGCACGGTCACATCTCGGCAACAAGGAGCCGGGTGGAACTGGCTCCTTTTAGCGGAAAAAGACACGCCTGGGTCTTAGCAGCATTGAACTTGACCAGATTGGCATCGCCCCATTCGGAGACTGCCTTCAAGGACAGATTCAAGCACCCAACCATGGCCTCTCGCAGAGACCGGACGTGAAGCCCAGTAGCGCGCGCGTCGGCGACGTATCTCTCAGCAGCAGTGCTGTCGTCCGCATACCCAAAGGTGCCGGGTTTTAGCAGATCGTTTATGTGAAGCAAGAACAATGTTGCTGAGAGCACCGAGCCTTGAGGAACCCCGGCATTAATATCCAGTTGGTCAGACGAGCGGCCATCAATAACTACTCGGATGGACCGGCGGTCCCTCAGGCAGTCTGCAATCCAATCGCACATACCACCGGGCAGACCGAATGAAGGAAGCTTACCAATAAGGCTTTCATGCCAGATCCTGTCAAAAGCCTTCGAGATGTCCAGGGACACGGCAAGCGCTTTCCCGTGCCTCTCGATGGCCTCACTCCATGTGAATGGCATACGCTAGAAGATCCCCAGTTGATCGATTTTGGCGGAAGCCATATTGGCGGTCACTGAGGATGTCATTAGCTTCTAGTTATGCCAGGAGTTAAGAGTTGACTACCCGTTCCATACTCTTGCAAAGGATGGACGTTATCGAAATGGGTCTGTAGTTGGCCGGGTCAGCTCGACTGCCCTTTTTGGCCACAGGCTGAACGTTAGCATTCTTCCAAGCATTCGGCACTTTTTCAGTCTCATACGAAAGGCGAACAATTGCTGGAATCCCGTCGGGGCCACTAGCTTTGTTCACGTCGAGGTTGCGCAGTACCCTACGAACGTCCTTCTGATGGATGCGAATGTCCAATATACTCGTTTCGCATCCATTAGGAGAAGGAGGGGCCCGCGCGTCACCAGAAACCAGACGTGAAGATTCCACAAAAAGAGAGGCAAACAAGTTTGCTTTCTCCTCAGCGGTGTGGACTAGTGACCCGTCGGGTCTCAGCAGTGGTGGTAGTGAGGGACGGCAGAAGTTCGATTCAACGGACTTAGCCAGGGACCATAACGCTTTACTACCAGCAGGGTATGAGGCAAGTTTGGTCCCAATACAGCTTATGTGGTCAAACCAGGCCCTTCGCATCACCTTCTTGCAGGACTTGGCAGCCCTATTGAAGGCTCTCTTCAGCTGACTCACGTCGCTTGCTTTGCGCGTCCGAGCAATTTAAAGCAAGCGCAAGCTTTCTCATCTCCCGCCCAGCATGATCAGTGCTCTGGTACGGGAAGAGCCACTCCTGGCGGTGGGCGTTGAAGTCCCCCAGTAACACCAATTGGGCGAAAGGATACCGTTGCTGCGCTGTATCAAACGCCTCACTTAGGTACTCTGTGAGCCTGGTTGTCTCCTGATCACCGCTGTGCGAACGGTAGACACAGGCGTAGATAATTTTATCGTGGCCTGTGTCCACCAATGCCCACAGCACAGAAAACCTAGAGTTCTCAAGGTTTCGGAGACGCCGATGACAGATGTCGTCTCGGGCGTACATGCATACACCAGCGCGAATCTTAAAATTGTGCTCCAGGGTAAACCCTGGGTATGTAAGGTACAATATGTCTGACGGACATCTGATCTGCGTCTCCGAAAGGAAAAAGAGAGCCGGCTTATCAGTCTCGAGATGATGATGGACTGCTACGAGATTGGAGTGCAGACTTCTGATATTTGTGAGGTGCACTTTGAATGGGAGGGGGTGCAGCCGCTGTTGAACTCTAGTATGCTTTTTCCTTGTCATGTATGTATAAGAGTGAAGGGTGAGGTGAGGAGAAGGAAGTGGGACGAGGTTCCACGCTGTTAACCTATAGACACGCACTGAAAGGACGCCATCATTGGGTGTGGTTTTAAGTACGTTTATTATCCCGTTTAATTGTATGATATTGTGTTTATTTCTTTTTGTAAATAATCTTTTACATAATAAATGGAACATTAACTAGATATTTCGCAACTCCTGTTTCTCCAACAGCTACAGACTCGGCCTCGTCATCATCAGCGACGGAGTCCCCACCTCCCCTGGCCGAGATGGGGCTCTCGGAGACTGCACACTGCGTCACGTGGGCCAACTTCTCCAACAGGACGCTCATCGCCTCCATGAACCTCAAGTACATAAAGATATTTGATCTGAGAGGTAGGAAGTGTTAATAATTATTGAATACAATTGTAATATTGAAAGCCTGCTGCATGCGAAGTCATCATCTTCCTGCCTTTATACAGCCTGCGAAGTGCTCGTGATTAACATCAATTCGTTGATCAAAGAGTAAAATAAACAGTTTAGCGTCATACCATAGTTATACCATAGTTGTCTGTATGACGTTAAACTACAAAAAATGCGTTTACGTATATGCGTAAAAAATGTTATTGGAACTGTCACCCGCACCATGCTACAGCGCAAAAAGAGTATAGTCGAAATAACTGTCCTGGCGGCGGGCGGTCAGTTTCGCGATAATGCGGGACGCACTGTACAGATTCTAAGATAGAACATACCTTAACATTTTTAAAAGGTTTCAAAATATGTTCTTAGTTAGGTTGGTTAGGTTTCATATTAAAAATACACATACGCAGATACGCAAATTTATGGGGCATTCAAGTTACGATTTCAAAATATTTCCTTAGTTAATTATGCATTATTTGGATGTATCCTCAAGGTTGACCACGACAATTTTATTGCGGTCTTGTCATAGACCGCAATAAAATTATTGTTGCAGTGACCCATTATACTTCGGGTGACACAAAGTCTAGACGATGACGAATAACCGACTCATGAATGACGTCCGCATTATTACGTCTACAATTTTGGTTTAGAATTCTTAGAATACCACAGGATTTGTCAGAATTCTCAGAAAGCACTTACTAATGGGCAAGCTGTGGAGTTTTCCATAATGTTAGGTTTCTAATAAGGTAAATTGGTACTTCTTTTTGCCAATTTACTTTGTGAGGTCATGTTTATAGTCCAGTCCATTATTTCTAGGCTGATGCTTACTACAAGCCTGTCCCGCAGCCGAATTGCGTAAGTGAATCGATGCATATCGCGCAATCTAGTGACATTTATTTGAACCAAATTTTCCTTGTCAGCGCTGGGACCCCGTGGCTATAAGTATACTTTCTGTTACAGATTTATCTAACAAAGCAGTAAATATGACGACGACGCGCTACTGCTACGGCGTGGTGGCGGAGCCCTGCGGCGGCTACCAGATAGCGTCGCGCGCAGAGAACGTCTCATGTGTGTGGGACGCGCGTGCGCTGCAGAGGCCGCTGCTCAGCATGCAGCATCCCAAGCCGCTGGCGCAGCTGCAGTGGTGTCCCACGAGGTACAAGTATTAGTGTTACCGTCGCGTGGGGAAAGAAGAAGAAGCCCTTTCCTCTCTAAATGTGTCTCCTTCTGTGATTGCATTGTTTAATTCTTCGGGGCCGCTCGCAGTCGGTTCGCTTAGAGAAGGCTTCCTCTGACTGGTGCGATCTCGCAGCGGGTGTTCCTCAGGGTGGCGTCCTTTCGCCTCTTCTTTTTCGGTTTTTATAAACGCCATCACGAAGGTCTTATCTTCACACTTTCATGTGAATTTCACTCTATGCAGACGACCTGCAGCTTTATCGCCACTTTAAAATCGAAGAGCTCACTGAAACTATCGATGCCATCAATAATGATCTTGGAAACATCGTCGTGAAAAACGTCAATGGGCTAAAAGTTTTGGACTCCTAGTCAACCCAACAAAATCACAAGCTCTTATTATTGGTGGCAGATACTTCATCAATCTTTTGAGTAGCCAGTCTCTCCCAATTTAGGGGTTTTTCTTGACTGCCACTTATCTTGGAATGTTCACATTGCAGAAGTAAGCAGGAGGCTATTTTGCTCGTTTCGGTCTCTGAAGCGCCTCCAGAAGTTCCTGCCTTTTCCGACAAAAGTTACTCTTGCTCAGTCTCTCCTTCTTCCTCTTCTTGACTATGCTGATGTCTGCTTTCTTGACGCGACTGAGGAACTTCTTGATAAGCTCGAAAGTCTGCAGAATTTGTGCATCCGTTTCATATTTGGCCTCCGAAAATACGACCAATGTGTCGCAATTTCGGAAGCGCTTGAAATGGCTGCCTATTCGACAGCGCCGAGATGCCTACACTCTTTCATTACTCTTTTCTGTACTTCATAATCGTAAGTCTCCTCTGTTTCTTTGAGAACGCTTTGAGTATCTTGTTCCGAGAGGAAAACCTTGTCGTCTGTCATCATCTCTTCTCCTTCGTTGTCCTTCCCACTCTTCAAGTCGTTACGGTGGATCCTTCACTGTTCGCGCTGAGTGCCTCTGGAATACTCTTCCACACTCTATACAAGATAGCCCTTCATTGGAGGTTTTCAGGAGAAGAATTAGGGAATATTTTCTGTCAACATGACTCATTAATTTATGTATTTACAATTGTAATATTTTAGTTTTATATTATATATTTGTTGTAGTATAGTATTTGTTTAGTTTATTTAGTGAGTAAGTATTTAAAAATTGTTAAGAGTTTTTAATAAACTTTTGTTGTGCACATGGTTGTACTATCCTCAAATGTCATATTTCTCTACGCAACTGAGGTTTGCTGTAAGAGAACCCAACTATGGGTTAAGCTCGCCTTTGTACATAAACTGTCATATTGTATTTGTATGTTTTTATGTTTTGTGTACAATAAAGAATAAGAAGACCCGGTGGCCTTAGAGAAATGATTTGTGAATTCGTATAATAGTCTCTTTTCACAAGCCCTCCATGCAACATTTATTTTTTTAAATAAAACTTTGTTAAAGTTAATTTCTATAAATCAAAAGTCTTTGTTGTTTCTTTTCCCAGACGTAACTTGCTGGTCTCGCTGCAGAGAGATTCAAGCACTCTTCGCATCCACGATATACAACAGGCCAACGGTGACAACAAAGTCAATATGTCTGAATCCATGGTAAGTTCAATGAATAATCTATTGTTAAGTTTTATTTTCTTTATCGTCTTTCAAGGAGAAGTGGATCTGTTCAAGGCAGGAGAAAGGGATTTAGCAAGTAGTGTTGGTCCCAAAATGTGCATTTCATTTGGAATTGACGGCTTATCATTAAATAAATGATTGTATACTTATGCTATTTTTTTCAATGTATGGTGTTGTTTTAAGACGAAATTAATCAATCAATATTTAGTCAATAATATAAGGTCTTTTTTTTAAATTCGGTGTTAGTAAGGAATGTTATATTAATCAAACGCTTTACAATCATTCAAATTCAATAAATCATTATTTCGTTTGATAACAGTCCATTTTGTACTTTGATATCACGTGTACCGCAGATGGCCGCCCCAGCAGTGGAAGCTGAGCTTGAGGAGCAGTACTCTCGCGGGCCCAGCGTTATAGAGAGAGATGTGAGTGTTGGCAGCGCGCCTGCCTCGCCCATCGTCGCCTTCACGTGGCATCCCTCTCACGAGGGTCGGCTGCTGGCCGTTAATGCTACAGGTAAGCAACACTTCAGTACACTGATACATTTGGCGGATGACACCCACTGGTCTATATAGGTCTCCCCCAAGTATCGCCACCGTATACTATTATATTTTTTATTTTTTTGGTCTAAAATCTTTGCGTTATTGCCTTTCTAATGAAACCGGTTTGTGACACATCGGTTGGATGGTTTCACAGTCTATAACGGACATAGGTAGAAACATTTGTTGTGTTTTATATAAAACTAGCTGACCCCCGCGGCTTCGCTCCCGTCAACTAAATTGCCTAACCTGCCAACCCTGCCTATCCTGCATACCCTGCCTACCTAACCCTACTTACCTACCTAATATTTTTTATCTATCATTAATAGTTTTCTCAGCGCACGCCAAAGAATGAATTTTATAAGCAACATTTTGCTACCTTGGGTCACATTATTGCAATTTTCATAAGGACCTCTATTTTTTTTTATATATTGTAGCCTATGACACTCAGGAATAATGTAGCTTTCTACAGGTGAAAGAATTTTCAAAATCGGTTCAATAGATCCAGAGATTACCCCCTACAACGTCACAAACTTTACCTCTTTATAATATTAGTATAGATAGATTATTATTTACAGTCTGGTATTGTTATTTACTATTATTATTTATAGGCTGGTATTATTATGAAGTAAGATAAAAATACTTCTTCATTTAATAACAAGAGAAAAACAACACACACAATACACTAGAGCATTTTCGCGAGCAATACAATATAATGTAACGTTCTTACGAATGGTACACTACAGACAAATGCTCAGTTTCTTAAAGCATTTCCATGTAATGTAACGTTTTTGCGAATGTTCGACGCTGTGTTCGACGTAATACTTACGGCGAGCAAGCATTTACCTGTAACATTTCTTTGTACCTTGCGTTCATTATTGACCTCACACCACGCCACCCGCGCTCGTGCCTTTGCTCGATAAAATGTCACATCAAAACGCTCGTTGGTTTTTAAAATCAGGTTGTAACTAAACATATATACACGCATAGAGCGTCATGTTCGAAGTGTGGTTCGAGAAAATTAAAACAGCGAATGCTCGATGTTCAGTTACAAGTAAATGCTCTAGTCTTTACTCACCTTATGGTTTCACCGTACTATTAGGACGTGTGATATTCGATTTAATTTTAATCAACATGTTTAATCTCATTGACAATTCTATTCTGCCCTCAGGAGCCCTAGTAGACTACACGGTATGCGAGCGAGTGACAGTGTCGTGGGGCGGCGGCAACGGCTCCGTCGTGTGGACCGGCGGGGGCGGAGCCCTACGCATGATGAACGACGACTTCTACGCCGAACTCAAAGACATCTCCTTCGTCATGAAGAAGAGAGCGCAGACTGACTATGGACTTAAGGTTGGTATCACTGGGTGTCACAAGTTTAACGTGTTTTTATTATTGATAGGCTCGTGTTTCACCACTATCTCACCTAATGTTCACATAATTATGAAACGGTTGGTCTAATTTGCAAACGTGAACATTATCAGTCTTATTACAAAAAACTCAATAAACCTTGGTTTAAACCTGGCCTATCAAGTCCAGGCTTATCTGCAAAACCATGGTCTAAATTTGTCCGTATTACAAAACTTAAAAAAACCCTGGTCTTCTTAGTACCGTCATTTGAACCATTGTCAATATATCAACCACAGATTAAAACAAATATCATTCGTTCACCATAATATCATTCAAATGCAACGTTCCGTATGCCCAGAAAAGAAAACTTTTTAATAATACGATAAGGATTAAATGATGTTTAGGAGTGTTAAAATATTGACACTTTGTTATTTTGCTTGTATATAAACATTAGTTATTTTATCGATTGCAGTTTTGTTTAGGTTTAAGCACATTACTTAAATTCGTATTAATTACTAATAATACATCTTCGTACGTGTAACGAAACGTAACATTCTCGCGCGTTACATGAAACCATATCAATAAACAAAACCATCGCTCGTTGAATAAAGTTCATTAGGCTTTGGATTTTTAAGTTCTCCAAGTCTCTATTATAACAATTGCCTCTTTGTTAATAATGTGTTAGTAGGTTTATTAAGTGTTGTGTGATGGACCAACAAAAAAAAACATCTGAGAATTGGAGTAACGAAAAAGTAATATCCTCAATATCAAATAAATCCACCATGTTAATATCCATTTTCGGGTAAAAACAACACAACACATTGAAAATGATTCTATAACCTAAAAGAAAAACTTTGACATATACGACTTAGACCATCGTTAAACTAGGGGCCGCCGAGGTTTAGCGTTAGACCATGTTATGGTCCATGGTTTATCGCTAAACCATTATTTGTAATATCATTTTTGTTTAAACCGTGGTTTATAGAGATTTAAACCTGGGTTTTTAGTTAAACCGCTTTTTGTAATAAGACAGTATGTCTATAAGTACTCGAATGAAGTATCGTATTACTTTACTTAGCAAAGCAAAGTCAGTTTAGGCTGAATCTTCCTATAAGATCCCTATAATGTTAATAAAATACTTAAGGACGCTATTACATTTTTCTACAAATAACAGTACTTTTGAGGTACCATTTTAATGTATAAGCAATCACCGATGTGAAGATATCATGGTCTTAATTTAAAGATAATATATTCAGCTCCAGTTATGCATCAGAAAAATTGTATGATATCCAATGATATTCAAATAAACAGATATGTTATAAGCGCGCGCATTGTGAAGACTCGAATAGTAGACAATTGTATGATTTAGTCTTTAGTCTATGTCACGCATGGCGAAGAGCGATACGCTTTGTTGAATAAAAACAAAATTAAAAAAATGCCATCGTGTGTATTTAGAAAGTGTACCAATTATAATACCAAATTACATAAAACAGAAGGGATCTCATACCATATGTAAATACGCAATACACCTCAATTTACTAATTTATTTCAATTTTTTTTCCTAATTTTCTGATATTTGGAGGTTACAAAAAGAAAAAACATTGGTTGTCAGAATAATGTTTGTTTACATTCACACGCAAGTGACAAACACTAGCTGTCTCTTTTTTTCTTGTTTGTTTTATCAAGCCATCCCTTTCGACATTGTAGTGAAATGTCAGATGAATGAAAAGTGTGTATGTGTGCTGCCGCTGCTGCGCGGAACACTTTTTTCAATTGTTTTGTGAGTGTATAACGTATCTGTTTATTTGAATATCATTGATGATATCATACAAAATTTTCGCACAAATACGTTTTGCCCATCACAATAATCGCAAAAAATTAAAAAAAGTAGGGTCCGAATAGGTTCCAGTTTAGGTAAATTTACATCATATTTTATCTTCAAAATTATAAAAAAGTGCGGTATATATAGTCCTTTACAGGTTCAGCTAATTATTTTTCACCTAAATAATTATATTTTTTAATTATTAGCTAAAATAAAATCACTTGCCGACGTCTTCATACATTTTGTACCCGCCGCTCATCATTCCGCGCTCAGAAGCGCTCGTGGAAGGACGGGCGTATCGTTTTCTCGCAGGAAATAAATACGATAAAAGCAATAGAAAGATTGTAGTGTGCATGCGTGTGAGTACCGTCCTCGTCGTGATCGAAAGGAGTTGATATTTTGTCGGACGTATGCCGTATTTTTGAGTTTCCTTTTATTATTAGAATGTGATTTAGAAATTATTTTGGGTAAGATCGGGATTTGAATAGTTGGTGTTAAGCAGTTGTTGACAAGGTTGAGAAATGGATGGGTGGGTTTAAACAGCTCTGAGTAAGTTTAGGATTTGGATGGGTAAGGTTAAGCTGCCGACGGGGAAGTTTAGAACTGAATGGGTGGGAGGAGATTTATGATTTTATACGGGGCCAAAACCAAAATACAAAATGGCGCCGACGAAAATTTGGCCGCTTTTCGACATGAGTGTCATTTTCATGGTTATTGGGGTCGCTTTTATCGATTACGGGGTCAAAACCAAAATACAAGATGGCGCCGACTAAAATTTGACATCTTTTCGACATCGGTGACATTGTCATGGTTTTTGGGTTCGCTTATATCGAATATGGAGTCAAAACCAAAATACAAGATGGCGCCGACGTAAATTTTGCCTTTTCGACATGGGTGTCATTTTCATGGTTTTTGGGGTCGCTTGTATCGAATATGGTATCAAAACCAAAATACAAGATGGGGCCGACTAAAATTTGACATCTTTTCGACATCGGTGACATTGTCATGGTTTTTGGGTTCGCTTATATCGAATATGGAGTCAAAACCAAAATACAAGATGGCGCCGACGTAAATTTTGCCTTCTTTTCGACATGGGTGTCATTTTCATGGTTTTTGGGTTCGCTTTTATCGATTACGGGGTCAAAACCAAAACACAAGATGGCGCCGACTAAAATTTGCCTGCTTTTCGACATGGGTGTCATTTTCATGGTTTTTGGGGTCGCTTATATCGTATATGGGGTCAAAACCAAAATACAAGATGGCGCCGGCTAAAATTTGTCATCTTTTCGTCATGGGTGTCATTGTCATAGTTTTTGGGGTCGCTTATATCGAATATGGGGTCAAAACCAAAATACAAGATGGCACCGAAAAAAATTAGACAAATTTTCGTCATGGATGTAATTTTTATGGATTTTGGGGATGCTTATATCGAATACGGGGTCAAAACCAAAATACAAGTTGGCGCCGACGAAAATTTGACATCTTTTCGTCATGGGTGTCATTGTCATGGTTTTTGGGTAGTATGTCATTAGCTTGACTTACAAGTTGTAGGTCGTGGGTTCGAGCCCAGGCAGGCGCTTTACTTTGTGTAAATTATTTCTTCACCACTGCTCACAAAACGGTGAAGGAAAACATCGTGAGGAAACCGGCATGTCCTAGAACCAAAAGTTCGAAGACATGTGACATCGACCAACCCGCACTGGGCCCGCGTGGTGGATTACGGCCCTTTCCCTCTCACAGAGAGGAGGCCTGTGTCCCAGCAGTGGGAACATTAATAGGCTGATGATGTGTGTGATGTGATATAATGAAAAATGTTCAAGTCATTTTTAAATCCTTGTGACCGGAAATTAATTCGTTTTAGGTATCTACTTATTTCACGTAGCGTTTTTTTTTTTTTAATACCTACTTACTACAACAAAGTGAAAAATAAAATTCTTTTCGGAAGTCGGTGCGGTACCTATTGTTTTTCGACACAGGAAAGCTATTATTTTTCTCTTTTAAATTTTTGTAGGTACCCCATATTGGGTATACTAAATACATCTGTTTACCCCCTAAAACCGTACAAGCGTGATGATATATTATGGTATGGTTAAAACAAAACATAAACATACGATTACAGTAATCGCAGGTCATTTGCTGTTTGTTATTAAAGAGTTCCATTGTGTATCTCCGAAGATCTTTATCAGATCCTAAAATATTATACAATAAAACCTTCCCTGAAAATACCACCACATACATTTATCGATGAAAACCCGATAAGTATCGGATAAGTAGTTTGGCCGAATAGATAGAGCATCTCCTTTTTTTGAAGTCCGTTGAAAATAATAATCTACTTTTTACGACGACGGTTTGTAACAGTTATCAAATGCATTTTCAAAGTGCCAACTAACCTTCCTGAATCAACTTCAATAAAATTAAAAAATAATATCAAGGACCAAGATTATTTCCGTGATGTATAAAATCGAGCGCTCAGTAGTTTCAATGTGTGCGTACGCGTAATGTTGCTGTGTGCGACTAGATACCTAAATTTGAGTTCGTCGAAAATGTAACAGCGTCCTTAAGATTCTTTTTTCTTACATTTTGACCATTGTTTTTTTGCTGTTTTTTAACTGTAATGAAAAATCAGAAGATCTGTGTGACCTTCATTTCGAAGCAAGTGCAACTCCACAACTCTAGGGTGAACGCGCACCTATCCGCGCCGCGCTACCCGCATTTCAGCAAAATGCTGTAGGTATAGTTGTTCTATCTCCCCATGACAAGTTACGTGACTTTTATGACGCCGAAATAAGATTCATTTTGCTGCGATTCACACGTCATCGTGAGATAGAACAACTATATAGGATTCCACCAGCTCGTGCGGATGACGTCATCAGATTTGGTGCAATGGATGCTTGCGGCGAGTGCGGTGCGGGCGGCTGTCCGCGCCGCCCGCACCGCACTCGCCGTCATTCGTATCCGTATACAAAATATTGATATAATAAGATGTACAGTGTGCTTATTCCGAGTTTTTTAACGTACTCACTCGTGACAACGTAAACGATCTCTTATGTCTAAAAGAAATACATAAAAAGAGGTTTCTCCTTACCATCCCCAGACGGCGCTTATCCAACTTCAATACAAATTGATGTTTACGTTATCGTGACTAAAAACTCGCACTAAAGCCTCTGAAGTGGATACCATGCGTGCGGCGCGTGCGGCTCCTACGGTGCGACTAGGTACACGTTCACCTTAAAGATGCTTGTGCTACTGTGTGATTGCAGCCAGATCTATGGCAGAACGCAGACTTAGCAGAGGACGACTCACTCAGCGCTCTGTGGCATTTCTTAGCACTCAGTAAATCACTAGTCGAAGATGGTAAGATTTTATTTTTTTATCGAAAAATTATTAAATTATAGATTGATGCAATATTTTACTAAATTCAACATATTGTCCCACTCGCAATTCGGATTCAGACAAAAATTATCCACTGAGGATGCAGTTACTGCTTTGAGTTCTTTAGTAACCAAGGAACTTGACTGTGGAAAAAAATGCTTAACTGTATTCTTAGACCTCAAGAAGGCATTTGACACCGTCTCTGTCCCTGTCCTAGTGAGAAAACTGGAAAAGGCTGGAATATGGGCAACGGCGCTCAACTTATTAAAAGATTATCTCTCGCAGAGAATACAGAAAGTTAGGGTTGGAGATGTTACCAGTGATCAAGCGGATGTATCATTTGGCGTTCCACAGGGCAGCGTACTAGGCCCAACACTCTTCCTGGTATACGTCAATGACCTTTGTAATATGAACATCCATAACGCAAAGGTCTTCTCATACGCTGATGATACTGCGATAGTTTTCTCAGGGAACTCCTGGAACGATGTGAAACAAAAAGCAGAGTCGGGCATGGCTCAAGTAGCTAACTGGTTAAATAATAACTTACTCACACTTAATACATCTAAAACGAACTATATATGTTTTAGTATTAGCAAAGGTACACAACCGACAAACGACTTTAACATAAAAGTTCATGTTTGCGGTGACATTAATAATAGACATTGTGCCTGTTCGCTCATTAAACAGGTCGCACAGACAAAGTACCTAGGAGTGATACTAGATCAACGTTTATCCTGGTATCCTCACCTTGATCAAGTCGCGAATAGACTTAGAAGATTAAGCTGGATATTCAAGACTCTCAGGCATATCGCACCAAAGAAAATAAATACGAATAGTGCGCGAAATCCGTCTAGAAATATTTTAAGTGAGATCTACATAGCTCTGGTCCAGTCGGTCCTAATATATTGCATCCCCATTTGGGGTGGAGCTGCAAAAACTAATTTTATCAAGGTCGAACGAGCCCAACGGGCCCTAATTAAGATTATGTATTTTAAAAAGTTAAGACACCCTACTGAAAACCTCTATCAGATTAGTGATTTACTTTCTGTTCGTAAATTATATGTAATCCAAACCATTTTAAAAATACATAAATCCTTAAAATATAACTCAAGTATAAATGCTCAAAGAAGAAAGGACCTAATTGCACAAATTCCCCATACAAAAACTGTATTCGCTGGGAGACAATACAATAAGCGATCAGCAATACTTTATAACAAAATTAACAGGAAAATATACATATACCCAAAAAAATTCTTACATACATACTCATTCAATTCATCATCTGAGTACTCGCTTTCGAGCGTTTTATTTGCGTGAACATTCGAATGCGAGTTGTGCCCGCGAAAATCGTTGCGACGTCTACACCGGCCGAAGTTCGCGCTTGCGTGTAAGCTTTGTAACGCTCGGCTCAACGTCCACACCACTCGAATATTCGACGTCAAATGATCATTACAAGTAAATGCTCTCAGTGAGGACGCACCTTAATGAAAATCTGTAATGCCTTTTAAAAGTTATGCGTATTTTTTCTGGCCATTGCCTTGCAGACATGCCCGGCATGACAGTCTTGTTTTATTTTTACTATGCGTTATTTACGTCTGCCTTTTTCATCAGCTCGTTGTAATATAAAATAATGTCCACACGGTATCCTCCAGGTTGTATCCGCAACAGTCCGTGGAAGCACCCCGGGGTGCGCACCGTGCTGCGCTCGGTGGGGGACGGCGGCTACCGCTCCGAGATCGTGCCGTCGCTGTTGCCGGACCTGCCCAACAGACGGGTCACTATCTACAGGTAAGTGACGCCGACTGATCGTGTTTGCCACTTCGTTAGCTGGATTATTTTACAAGGTGCGGTGGTGAGAAGATTTGGTGAAGGTCATTCGTATGGCAATGCTTTGGGGTATGAGAAGCATATCTTCGAATGCGGAAGTCTCTTTACTGGAATGATCATCATGTTGATCGGTTATGTTTAGCAGCGGTAGTAACTTGCTTGACTTTGATGTTTTCATGATCTTGATCCTTATGTCAGTATGTATCTTGTGGTGCAGGAGTGCGGAGCGCACCCGCGCGCTGCAGCTGTGCGGCTGGGGCTGGGGCTGGGAGAACGCGCTGGCTGGAGTGGAGAGGGCGGAGGCCGAGGGCACGCCCTGCCGCGCCGCCGCCCTGGCCGCCTTCCAGCTGCGCGTGCGCGCCGCCCTCGACGTGCTGGCGCGCGCGCACGAGCCCATGCTGCGGGTCGTAGCACTCGCACTCGCAGGTACACCCCTCCCCTACCCCTGGCCGTCCTTTCTTTCAGAAAATGACGCGCAGTCGCGGAAAAACCTTTTTTATACCTCCACATAAGCTTTCGACTCAAAACACTCCGATCTCAACAACAGCGAGAGTCGCACCTTTGGATTTAGATAAGCTATACGTCTCCCAAATGTTTCACTTTGATGCCTTAGGCCTGTCAGACGAGCGGCTGTGGCGCGAGGCGCTGACGGGCGCGGCGGCGGCGCTGCCGGACCCGTACCTGCGCGCACTGCTGCGCTTCCTGGCGGCGTCGGCGCCTGCGCATCCTCACCACCACCCGCCGCCCGCGCACCACCCCGATCTGGAGGCTGTACTTGTGAGTATGCGCGGATGTATGGAAGTTAAAATGTACCTGTCTCTACAAAGTTGAGAAAAGTTATATATCTCTTCTGCAAGTCACAGATAAATATATTTTACTTTCTTTCTTAGAGAAAATCTTTTGTTCAACATTGGTCAAGGTTCTATCTCTCGAGTAGCACGGACAGTTGTTTGTAAAAGTTTGTCCCGGTTACATGGAAAGCTTCTTCTAAAACAGCTTGCCTATCAGATTTATTTTTCTTAATGCTTAACAAAACACACGTCAAGTCATTAGAACTTTGTATTGTGTGGTGTTAAAACTAGCCAAAAAATCTTCCATGACGACATTGATGACGTTTGAGAACCTTTATTTTCTATAAAGGTAAACAGCACCATTTTTTTTTTCATATTCTCATTAAAGGCAAAAAAAATAATTATTAGTTTGTAGATTGTTTAAATAGCGTGTTTGTAGGCTTTCTTAGTCATAGTCATAGTCATAGTCATTTATTCATGAACAATCATTTGTATCTGAATTTACACATTTCAAAATAATATTAATAATAAAAAATATAGAACACAAAAAAAAAGAAAACGTTAAACGAGATAAATAAATGATTCAATCATTCAGAAAACTGAGACTGAAAATATCTTAAAAACAAAAACAACAAAACATATTTAAAAACAAACACAAATTTCAATAAATAAAATTACATTTAAGATGTCAAGAAATAAAAAATTACTTAATAAAAATATAAAAAATTACATGTCATCGAATAAAAAAATAAAAAATAATAATAATAATCCAATTTTAAATAATAAACAAAATGTCTTTAAACCCAATAAACAAAATTTACAATTACAATTAAATAGAATTAGCATGTCAAAAAAATAAATAAAAATAAGAAACAATACAATACATCTAAAACAAAAATACATTTAGACAAATAATAAGACATGTCAATATTATAATTCTTCTACAGCATATAGACACTTACTCAATAGGAAATTCTTTAATTTTATTTTAAAAGAGCTATTATAAACTAAACTTTTTATGTCTAAAGGCAACTTGTTGAATAATTTTACAGATTGGTAACGTGGACAATGCTTCACAATTCTGAGGTTATGATTGGTCATGTTATTTTTTAAATCCAGTCTACGGGTGGCTTCCCTTATCAACCGCTCCTCCCCTGTTTCATATTCATGCATGTTTTTGGCCATATTACTTAGAAGTACATGAACATATATACCTGGTACTGTAAGTATGCCCAAGTTTACAAAATGTGGACGGCAACTTTCTCTTTGAGAAATGCGGATCATAGTACGAATTGCGCGTTTTTGTAGTATGAAAGCCCTTTTGCAATTATAATCGTAGCTGTTACCCCAAAGAAGTATGCTATATCTAATTCTGGACTCCACTAATGCAAAATATACCATTTTCAGCTGTTCTAAACTAATTTCATTCCTCAGCGCTCTCAGGGCGTAACACGCAGAAGATATCGATGCATCAATTGCCTTTAGCTCTGGTTTCCAATTTAAGAGTTGGTCTATAAGAATACCTAAAAATTTAACCTCGCTAGCGACTTCAATTTTGTCTTCATTCAAGCATACATTCAAAACATCATTGTTCCGTGATGTTGTTCTAAATAGCATTACTTGAGTTTTTTTACTATTTATTAATAATTTATTTGCTGTGAACCACGTATGAAAAGCTTGTAATGCAGCATTTACTATTTTAGTTAATTCAACCATGTCATTAGCAGCTACTATAGCATTTGTGTCATCCGCGAAAATTACAATTCCAATGTCCGGTAAAATAAAATTTAAATAATTGATTAAGTCATTAATGAATAATAAAAATAAAATAGGTCCCAAAATAGATCCCTGTGGAACGCCCGTAGATATGCTAACAATTTTAGATTTAAAGATTTTTTTGTAAGTTTTCTGTGTCTTGCCCATCTCAACAAACATCTTCCTGTTTTTTAAATATGACGAAAAAAGCTGGAGACTTTTACCTCTTACTCCGTAATGACTCATTTTAGTAAGAAGTAACTCATGGTCAATGGTGTCAAAAGCTGAGCTCAAGTCTAGGAAAATCCCTGCAACTCTCATTTTTTTGTTAATCTTAGTTATTACGTCATCCAGTAAAGTATATATGGCGTCAGAAGTGCCAACACCCTTTTGATACCCAAACTGTCTCTTATTTAATACATTATTTATTCGCAAGTGAACTAGGAGTCGTTTTTTAAGGATATTTTCAAATATTTTAGACAGCACTGGTAATAGAGAGATAGGTCTATAATTTTTAGGATCGATCCTACTGCCCTTCTTATAGATTGGTATTACTTTTGCAATTTTTAATTGTTCCGGGAAAATAGCTTCGTCTATACATTTATTAAAGAAATCGGATAGCGGTTCAGCCAGTATTGAAATATGGTCCTTGATCAGACAAATAGGAATTTCGTCATTTCCACAAGACTGTTTGCTTTCCATGCTCTTAACAAGATTAAATACCTCATTTGGAGTAGTAGGAGAAATGCACATTGTACTACTTACCTCTTCAGTATACTGGTTAAGAAAACCCACAGCAAGGTCTCCATCCTTAACCGTAGAAATACTTTTATGATCAAATTGTTGAACTAATATGTCACATATCTCCTCGGGATCCACTATAATTCTTTCATTGACTTTGAGTTTTAGTTCCGGTTGAAAGATTTTGTCCCTATTAGTGCATTTATTCACCACTTTCCAAATTTCCTTACTTATGTTTTTAGAACCATTTATTTGTGTCATTATAGCTTGCTTTTTAGCTTTGGAAACAATTTTTCTGTATAGCCTTATATACATCTTTTTATATTTTAGAACACTGGGCTCAAGGTCATTACCATTACGTGCACATAAAAAACGTTTCATTTTGCTAGATGTACGTATTCCTTTAGTGATCCACTTTAATTGGGATTTATTTGTTATATTAATTTTGCACTCTCTCTTCTTATAGCTATTACGAAACACTTTATTGATATTTTTGAGAAAAGAATTTATTCCCATACTAGTCCAAGCTTCATTTGAAATACCCTGAGCGAATGTTTGGGCATTTTTGCTGTTAAAAACTCTTCTATTTATGACAATAAAGGGATTATTATTTGAGGTGACTCGACTTTTTAACAGAAGGTCAGCAAAAATACCAGCATGCCCGTCCGCCAAACCATTATGATCTATCTCACATCCTACAACATATGAATCAGGCAGATTAGTTAAGATATTGTCGATACAAGACTTACTATTATTACAGATGAAAGTAGCGGAAGAGATTAGATGCCTGAAATTGTAACACTTTAGCAAACTAAGAAATTCCCTTTGTTGTTTACTGTCAACAAGCAGATTAATATTAAAATCACCGCAAATTATGCATTTCCTATTGAATAAGTAATCCAACAATTTTTCCAATCTTTCCAGGAACTGTTCAAAATTCTTATCAACAGGATTTCGATAGCAACAACATATATATAGACCAGTATTTATATCTTTAGCACCACATATTTCAAAACATTCCATTTTATACAATTTATTTACAGGCTCACAAATTTCCATCTGTCTATCTACATGTCCTAAAATTAAACTTCCACCTCTTAATTTCTTCTGTCTAGTATTGTAAGACACAAGTTTATAGCCATTTAGACTAAATACTTTAGCAGAACTTTCATTCAAAAAATGCTCAGTTATACAAATGTAGTCTAGATTTTTATCTTCCACGTAAACTTCTAGTTCATTTCTCTTATTCATCACACCACACAAGTTTTGCTGATAAATATAAAGAGAGACACATTCACCATGATCAGGTACATCCGTCGGGTCACACGAATTTGATGAATTAGGAACGAAAAAGCATGTTTTTTTCATCATCACTATTTGTCTGTGTTCCAATGCTAACTGTAACTGGTTTGAAATGCTCTGATGGAGTCTCATTCTGTGTCTGCGAATATGCGTTTTTAAAAGACTTTTGTTCAAAAGATTTAACTCTAATATAATTTGAATAGTCAATCTTGTACTTTAAATGAAGTATTTCCCTATGAATAAGTCTACTTGCTTGTATTTTATAAGCATATTTTGAAGTCAGTTTAGTATCTGTGTGATTGCAATCAAGGGGTAAAAATGTTACATTATTTAAATTATTACATATCAATTTCAGTGTATTATTTAACATGTTGACATTCAGATATTTATTGTTATACAATTTACCCACTAAGATGTTCGTATTTTTCACTAGGTCCAAAGTGTAATACAAGATAGACTGAAAACACAAAGGATTTGAATCATTAGATCCCCCTAAAATTAATATAAAGTCTGAGCAGGTGAAATCCCTACATGATTCCACACAAGAACTTATTACTTCAGCCATGGGGGCTCCTGGTTTCACTATGGATGTAACTTGAAAAGAATTTCCTAGAAGCTCCTGTAGCATACTCCGCAAGTTAAGTCCTGATTGGTCCGCAAAAATTTTCACCTGATGTTTTCTTACCGTTGATTTACTTTTTCCTGTATTGATTTTTATATTATCGTATGAATATGACGGTTTCCTCATATGTTCCGATATATTTATAGACAGAGTTCCAACTGTTTCTGTGTCGACGATTGTCCCCATTTCAATGTTAATCCTCTCTACTATATGCCGATATGATGGCTCGTGGTTTATTACAGTGTTTTGTAAATCACGTTCTGGTGTTAGGGGTTGCTCAAAAAAGTAGCTTAAATTGTTGCTATTATTACGTTTTTGACCCACAGCGTCCAAATCTATTTCTTTAGAGGATGTTCTAGTTAAGCCTTTAATTAAGCCATACGACCTATATCGTTTTCGGTACTGTGGAGAATAAAACTTAAGTGGCGAAGCCAGACTTTTATTTTTCATAATTAGTTCTGACGCGCCTACCGATTTGAACATATCAATTTTATGTTGTGCTACTGACAACTCATTTTTCAAGGCGCTATTCTCAATATTTAAAGTTTCTATCTCAGTGTTTGCGATTTGTAGTTCTAAATTTAATTTTTCGAGTTTATCTTTGAATTCTGCTGTCACTTCTTCCCGATTATTATTAATGTTGTTTGGCAAACTTTGATGAGAAATGTCTATTTCATACTCACTATTATGCAAATCCAAACTTCGCCGACGATATCTACTCTGCGTGTTAACATATTGCATGTCATCCATACTTTAATTATATGTTGATATATCAGAAACAGTTTTTATAAACATTCAAAAAGTATTTCCTTTACCCGGTCTCGAACTCACGACGTCGACTGAACGCCACCAATGTAGGCCGTTATTTTACCACGCCAACTTGACAATTAAGTATCAGTGTGAATATTAGGTTCCTTATTTAGCAGTAACTGTTTGACCGACTCTTTAATTGTTATTGGTAAAATTAGATGGCGTTAGTTGTCACAACATTGTAGCTGAGTAATATTTGAATAAAAAACGGAATTTTGACATATCGTTTCTAGTTTTCTTCAGTTAAAACTTGTTTTTCTAAATAAGTCTTACAGTTAGATATCTTATATAGTCTGAGAAATGCACTGTCCACTATGTTTACACTTGGATTTATAGTTATTAATGTTAAATTCAGCACTTTTCCGTAACACATGAACAAATGTTTAGAATTATGTTATCTTCTAGATTTCTCTCCTTATAACACTATCACTCGTCTATTGTCCCAAACAGATTAGATTATTACAACTCACTAGATAAATAAAGTCCTCGTTATATTTTTAAAAAATATTCAAACACGGAGCTAATGTATACGTCATGGCAGCGCCATCTACAATGAAAACAATCTTTATTCTGAGTTCATGGCAAAAGCAAGACAACTCAGTTGTACGAGTATTAATATTGTTTTATAGAACGAGACTGAAATGCGTCTAGAAGACCGAGTAGCGTTCGCGTGCATCTTCTTGTCAGACGCGAAACTGCACGACTACATCCGACAGACGTGCGACTCGCTCATGGAGCAGGGGGACTTGTCCGGGATACTACTCACTGGTAAGCTAAAGGACACACACACCATCTCATCATCACATTTTGCTTTAGCCCGAACTATTTATGCAGAGAGTAAATTCGTCAATATAAATTTACAAATTAAAAGCGCATCAAAGTGCAGAAGTGAGGGCTTGTGATGTCACGCGAAAATTCAACACACTGTATCATCGTTATTTTTCGTTAACGTAACAAGATAAAAATATGTGACTAATATTTTTTTTAAATCTATCTGACGGACCAGGAAATATTTTTAGTCGTCATTCCTGTTGCAAAATGTTGTAGGTTTGTCGTTCAATCAACCACATATCAACGGAGCAAAGCATCGACGCGGCGTGAATTTTACAGTGTTTATCGGTTGGAGAGCGACATAGCATAGTAAAATTTTGTTGTGCTAGCTGTTTTACAAGACCATGTCTTTTCTAGGTGCTAGCACAGAAGGAGTAGCGCTGCTGCAGCGCTGGGTGGAGAATACGGGCGACGTGCAGTCTGTGGCGCTGGTGGCCGCGCGCTGCTTCACCGCCGAGCTGCTGCGCGAGCCGCGCACCAAGAACTGGCTGGACAGGTACGTCTTATTAGAAAGAAACAAGTCTGTGTCGAAAAACAAAAAACAATAGGTACCAAAGACACCAACTTCCGAAAAGATAATTATTTTTCACTTTGTAGTATGTATTTAATTGCTTTAGAAGACGGTATTTTTTTTGCTACAAAGTTTTTTGCTGAAAACATTTCGATAGATTAGCCTGAATTTTGTTGACATGGAAGACATCCGTAACTTTTCGACTAATTAAAAAAAAAATGGGAAGTTTCATGATAAGTTAGCCATCATGTAATTTATAGATTTTATTTAGTATTTAGTATGTAAGAAAAATCATTAATATAAACTAGTAAAAGGAAAGGTCCAACAGTTGAACCTTGAGGTACGCCCATCTTAACTAGAGACCTGAAGACGCCGCACCTTTAACGATTACTTTTTGTTGCCTGATTGATAAATAAGTAAGAACAAGATCAGCAACTTGTCCACGAATTCCGTAGTGTTATTATTTACAGTTCAGTGCATTGTGTGTGGTCAACACATTCAAATGCTTTTGAGAGGTCACAAAAATACCAATTTTATTGGAAGACTTCTTCCAGGATTCCAAAATATGATTGTTGAGTTTTACTCCTGCGTTAGGTGTCGATCTTTTTTTCATGAAACCAAACTGACGACATGTCGAATATTTTTCGCAGTATTTTTCGTCAAACAAAAACATCGAAGGGAAGCAAATATAGGATGATAAATGATAAATTCAGATATCTTTTCAATGGGTAGCGTGGCCGAGCGGTCTAAGGCGCTGGTTTAAGGCACCAGTCTCTTCGGAGGCGTGGGTTCGAATCCCACCGCTGCCAGATATTCTTTTTAAAAATACAAGTAATTAGTAAATTGGGATAACGATATTCTCTTATCTCGAAAATATTATTGGCATACTGCATCTGTGTTATCTTAATTAGTGGTATTATTTAATAGTGATGATGAACAAATTAGTAAGTCAATAACCGTGTATCACTAGCGGGGTGCCAACTGAAAATCAGCGCTGCCGCTGGGTGTCTGACGCCCAGCAAATGCTGAGTTGGTAACCCTTTCGGTATGGGCACGCTCGGCGCAATCACTGTTAAACCTTGTTTGTACTTTTATTTTTTACTATTTTTCTGTTACTTTGTGATTGTTGTTGTTGTGTTGTTTCTATGTCAAATAATTGTTTTCTATTCTTTCTATTCTTCTTTCTTTACATTCTTTACAAATATACGAATCTGATTCTGAAAGTGCATCATTAGCTGACTGCGACAAAATTAGGATAATTATAAACACGATATTACTGATTTATGGCTTACCTCTCTTATTTATAATAACCTGGAAACTGATTAGCGATTGGTTAGCGCCTAAATATTACAATTTTCTAAAGCGAATTTGAATAAAGTCTGCTAATCAGATTTTAAACAGTTCAGAGACTGTTATAAATAAGGCCCACAATACATATTTATAGGCCTTCTCTGTTATATCATGAGGATTCGTTTAGCTCTATACATTTTTTTTTAACTACATCAACAACATCCATATAACTTGAACGATTGCCAAGATTGTCAATATTAAACATTTTTCCTAATTATTCGTCACGCTGTGTGCTATTCAAAAACAAATTCTTTCACTACAATCCTAGCGAGCTGCTAAATGGAGCATACGATCAACGGGTAGCGTGGCCGAGCGGTCTAAGGCGCTGGTTTAAGGCACCAGTCTCTTCGGAGGCGTGGGTTCGAATCCCACCGCTGCCAGATATTCTTTTTGCTTTTTTTTCTAATTTTATTATGCATTTTTTTGTCGAAGAAGTTCTTTCATATCTATTTGCGCATTTTTTTGTATTGCGAAAACATTACGTCCTCATTTGATTACAAGACAGGCAGGACACACATGTATATTTAGAAACAGGGGAACATATTCATGGGGACAAATCTTGGGTTAATTTTTTACATAGCTCTATAGGTAGTTTATACCCAATGCCCGATCTCGGCTGCCGTCTTATCCTTTTGTGTTTCGTCGCCCATCATTATGAGGGTTTTTGGAACCAGATTTTTGAGCTTCTGTCCGTTTTATGGGTTCTTATTTATGTAAAACCCTTAAAGCGGACAGAAGCCTAAAAATCTGGCAACCAGTCTTACCAAGGGGTATCATTTCACCTAATAACTAGGTTGCTCCACATTATAACAAGTATTCAGATGCATCGGGTAAGACTAGAAGCCGATCCCAACATAGTTGGATAAAGGGAAGGCAGATGATATTTTTAAGCACTTCATGCTCTAAGTTTGAAATCGCCAACCCGCATTGAGCAAGCCTGGTGATCGCCTTCTCTGTTTGAGTAGAGGCCTTTGCCCTCTAATAGGGCAGTAACAGGCTGGTATTATTTATAGCTGCATCCGGTAAGACGAGAAGCCGATTCTAACATATTTGCACAAAGGCTAGACTGATGATAGTTTTAAGCACTCCATGCTGTATGTTGCCAGCTACCGCACAATCCTGGACAGCTGGAAGTTCTGGTGGCCGCGCTGCGCACTGGACACGTGGGTGAACACGGGCGAGGGCGGCGCCGAGTGGGGCGGCGCGGGGGCGGGCGGCGCGGGGGGCGGGGTGCCGCGCCACGTGTGCGTGGCCTGCACCTACTGCGGCAAGTCCGTGGCCGCGCCGCCCGGACACAACCGGCCCAGGGTCGCCTTCCAGAGACTGCCGCCGCCCGCTGCTAAGATGAAGGTAGGTGGACTGATATTATCTAGTCATTTATTCTGTCTGTAAATAGGATCGAAATCACTATTACACGTCGAAGCTAAATTTGTCTCCAGAATTCGAGCAACAAAATGTATCATACAAAAATAAAAACAAATTACATTGCAACCTAAACATTTCATTACATCGTCGTTTTGTTACACCGCATAGTGGAAGTTTCTATTTTTGAAATTGAATGGATTAAAATTATCATAAATTAAAAATTCAAGCATTAATGCAGTCAAACTCAAACTTAGAGTCACTCTTTTAAAGTCCAGGCATTAAATATTAAAAAATAATTTAACATAATATCTACTCATCTTCAATCAATGTTTAACACTGTTTGTAGTGTAGAACATTGAACAGCCATATTTATTATCAAATCATTTCTGGGTCTTTCCTCAAAAGGTCAGTCCGGGCACTATTTTTAATTTAGTCACCAAATCTTTCATCCCAGCGGCTAAATGAAGCATGGCATCTGTGGGTAGCGTGGCCGAGCGGTCTAAGGCGCTGGTTTAAGGCACCAGTCTTTTCGGAGGGGTGGGTTCGAATCCCACCGCTGCCAGATGCTCTTTTTGCTGATTCTATACTAGAATATGGCTTAGCGATTCACGAGTATCGAGTAATACCTCGAAATTACTAAAAGAAAGAACTGTCTCACGAATTAATTCTCCTATACTCAAGCTATTTAGTGATAAGGATATTTTTAACATTATTAGTAGGTTCATCTGACCATGTGTCTCTTTTTTAGGGTTCCGTAGCCAAATGGCAAAAAACGGAACCCTTATAGATTCGTCATGTCTGTCTGTCTGTCCGTCCATATGTCACAGCCACTTTTTTCCGAAACTATAAGAACTACGATGTTGAAACTTGGTAAGTAGATCTATTCTGTGAACCGCATTAAGATTTTCACTCTAAAATAGAAAAAAAAACAATAAATTTTGGGGATCCCCATAATTGAAACTGAAACTAAAATATTTTTTTCCATCAAACCCATACGTGTGGGGTATCTATGGATAGGTCTTCAAAAATGATATTGAGGTTTCGAATATATTTTTTTCTTAACTGAATAGTTTGCGCGAGAGACACTTCCAAAGTGGTTAAATGTGTCCCCCCCCCCCTCCCCGTAACTTCTAAAATAAGAGAATGATAAAACTAAAAAAAATATATGATGTACATTACCATGTAAACTACCACCGAAAATTGGTTTGAACGAGATCTAGTAAGTAGTTTTTATTTAATACGTCATGAATCATAAACCGCAATTTACCAAGTACGGAACCCTTCGTGCGCGAGTCCGACTCGCACTTGTTTTTATAAGTAACAATATTTAGGAATGGTTTTTGTTAAAATTATTTGCCGAACATGTTTCATTCGTTGGTCGAAATAAATAAAAATGACTTAGTTTGTTATGTTTCCGTCACTTCCTTGTATTCGTAGTTTGCCAGTTGTGCGAAAGTGACAAGAATAAGGGTGCAAAATACACAAAATGCCTGTAATATGCATAAAAGTGTGCAAGCCATTGTGCCATGACAACTACTGATTGCTGAATGTCACGTCAGTGGCATGCATATGCTATTTAGTGCACGTCAGTGGCACACTTTAATGGAAGTTACAAGTATTTCCCCCTTCTATGCTTTAGCCAAACAACGTGCAAAGTAACGTTTATCAATCTTGGCCATAACATTTGTTCCAGCAAATCTCTTCGTGTCCGAACTGCCGCAAGCCTCTGCCGCGCTGCGGGGTGTGCCTGCTGCACCTGGGCACGGCGGCCGGGGGCGGCGCGGGGGGCGCGGCCGGGGGCGCGGGGGGCGCGCCCTTCTCCACGTGGTTCAGCTGGTGCGTGGCCTGCCGACACGGCGGACACGCGCAGCATATGATCGACTGGTTCAAGTAAGTGCTTAGGTTCTACACAACATAGAGCTGTCTTATGTGACCGTTTCTTGCTTTTTTGACTGTTGTTTTGAGGCTCGTCTTCGATCACAGCTAGTTCAGCTCGTGTGGAAATTAGCAGAAAGACGGTCGTGTAATTCGCGTCGCTTACGCTTTCCAGTCAAACCACGCGTAACGCGCGAACGCGTAATCTAATAAGTGATGCTTAAGCTGTAATCAACCATGCGGGCCAGATTAGATTGGTGGATTAGGGCTTATTACTTCACATAAAACGGATGCCTGTGCCACCGAATTGAGACCGTTACAGGCTTATTATGCTTTTAACGAACTTTTAAATATTTTTTTTGGCTGGACAAACAAAACGCAACAAGGATATGCAATCTATTAATTCTGTAGCGCCTTTTAAACCATTAAAAACGACAATCTGATGGCATTTTGAACCGGTTTTAGGTGTTCTAGAAGCATATTATACAATCAACCTCTTTGTCTTTTAGGACTTTGTTACTTCTTCTTTTCGAGTTGAAAACTCTTTATATATTTTGGGCCCACTATGTAGCCACACCGATTGTAGCGTCAGTGGCGATCATAGTCTTCCAAAATGCAGGCATATGAGCACTTGGAGCACTCCAGCATGTGTGCCATATTCTGCAAAAGGGCACCGCACGCTCACTGGGAATTAAACGGGTCTATGAAACCCTATTTTGTCAAATTGTGTTTGTTACTGTGTTGTTAATTCGCTTATTTACTTTGTTACTTGAAAATACCAATTTCTTTTACAGGGAGCATACAGAGTGTCCAGTCAGTTCTTGTAACTGTCTTTGCGCAACACTCGATCCGCCCGAAAGACACTAGCCGAACTTAGCCGAGTTCAGCCGACCTTAGCCGAGTTCAGAAGAACAGTCGCTCAACTACTCTGTAACTGCTCAGGTCAAGCTGTTGCATTTAACGAAGCTGAATATATATTTAAAATTAAACTTTATGTTCATGCAATAAGTTATAAACGAAAGCTTCGTGGAATGGAAGGACTGTATTAATGTTTAAGCTATTTTTATTATGAATTTATAAAGTTTCCTATAGGTTAAATTTTTTAATAGAATATTGAGTTGCTAGAAAATTACTTATAGGGACCTGAACTGTAGCCACATGAAGTACTTGTTAATTGTGAATATATTACATTATCCCTCTCACTCTCTCATCATACATTCACAAAGAAATTCCATCTTCTTTTTCCACTTTTATATGGCTACAGGTTTGGTTCCCATTAATTAACGCAAAATGAAATTGAATAAAACCATTCTAGTCTGTTTGCATCATCGAGACTATATAGAGGGCGCCACTTTGAGGTAACTTAGGAACAAAAAACTAGTACCTCATTGTTGAAGCTATTTTGCATCATCATACTTATACTTCACCTAAGAAAGACAGCTATCATATGGGTGTTCATCCACATTGTTAACTTCTATGCAACTTTGTAATTGTCTATAGATTTTCGCTTTCCATCAGATTTGACTTTCTATATTTTCAAAAGATAAATACGATTATTAGAATAATTTCGGTTTTAACTAGGCGTCGACCAAATAAATCGTAAAATTTATACGATTTAATACAATAAAATCAGTTACTTAGAAAGTGCAGAAAAACTATTCACCCACCAAAAGACGAAATGACACAGATTTTTCTATGTGTAATGCTAAGACAACAATCAGGTTGCCTAGCAAAAGTTTTTTTTACAATATAGACAGTTACTGAACTTAATACCACAGACCGAGTGGCAAAAAAGTAGATTTAGTCCTTATTGATTGTCTATGCTCTTAGAATGGTGACTAGTAGTGCTTTTGGTAGGTCTCTACAGGTAGAACGAGAGTGGTAGCGTTGCAAACTATTACGTTAGGCATCACCTAAGACATTTGTTTTGCTAGGCTCTTCGGCTCTTTTCTAGTGAATACAAGCACAAGACTTGGTTAATATTACGGGTCAGATAATTATGTAATATCTCTAAGACTAACTTTGTAACAGTGAACAAATAAAGTTATATTTATTCTTAGCTCACACCGCGAAAAATCGTGACGCTTCGCGCACTTTGAAAATGGCAATACATTATTGAACTTTATGTACTACACAAAAAGGTTCACATTTCTGTCCTTAATCCTTCTATGTTCTTAATTTATATGTGCTTCGACCAGTAGCTACTCAGACTCGACAGCCTTTATTTTCTGTGAGAGAATTCGATACGCAGCGTCGCGTCTCGGTGTGAGCTGACCCTAATAGCACATAATATTTTAATTCTAAAACCTGCTGCGTCTAGCTAACTATGTATATGTTTAAGTACTTGTGTTCATAGCGTAAGGAATGTGTCGCGTATATTTTTATATTTAGCTGTAAGAGATGGGTTATTTTTCTACAAGCTTAAATATTCTTCCTGTGATTATGTTATTTATACAATAAGCAATCATATTAATCACGTCAATTTGTTGTTGTATTTTTATGTTTATCAAAATATAAACAACTTTTGATATAGTCTTAGTTTTATTTGGTTATCACCCAGACATTCCCTTTTGGAGTACTTGATAACTTCGGGTAGACTAAAAAGTCGCAAGAACTTCCTACGAACTACATAGGTTGTCAAGGACAGACCATCTAAGCAGAGGAGCAAACTGTGAGGAGGAAGAAGTATGTTATATTCATATATAACATAAACCATCCCAAGAGAATACAAACTGGGTGTCAATCACTATCTCCGGTCCAAATTTCATCTAAATCGGTTCAGTAGATCCAGAGATTACCCCCTACAACCTCACAAACTTTACCTCTTTATAATATTAGAATAGATTATTTTTGTTACATGTCAACCTGCTGAGTGTTGTGTAAAATTCTTATGATTATCCTGGTTGTTCTGTAAACTATCAGCATCTAGCAGTATAATCGAATTGAAAACGGAAAGGGCGATATGCATCTAATTCAGTATTTGGAGGTACAGATGTTCTACCTCACGAAGTCTGCTTAGCCTCGGTTGTAGTAGTGACGTGTCCCGATATGCGTATTGTGCGTGAACCTAGGCAGCGTTAGCAAGAAAATGTTACATGTTTATAAAAAAATATTATTATTATAAAGAGTAAAATAATAAGAAAGTAGGGCAATAAATAAACCAAAAATGTAATGGCCACCTAAAATTGATTCAATATTATCCAAATGTTTCTAATGATACTGACTGAAATTAATTAAAGTAGGTAGGTAATTGTAGACAAAATATAACCAAAATGCATTGATGTATTAAAAGTAGGTAGATACGGGAATGCCCGCAGCGAGTACTCAGTCGCTCACGGCACATGGTTGATCCCACAGCTCAATAATTTCAGTGTTTTTATATTTTTTTGCAATAAATACGCATCAAAATGACTTCTTGTGTAGCTAAACAGTGTTTAAATAATACCAGAAAGAAAAATAAGTCACACGGGATCACCTACCACTCGTAAGTACAGTCAAAAACTGTTAATTTGTTGAAAATTACAATAATATTTAATGTTTGTTTCGCCATATTTGTGAGAGCGAGATAGATATTACAAAAATGCGTGAGAGACACGATACGCACATATTGCAATGTAATTTCATTCATTTAGCATTCGGACAACATTCGGCGGCTAACGCGATTTCGCTCGCACTACAGCACCGTCTCCTATCTCTGTCCTTGTCTATCGGTAACTATAGGTTTGGACTTTGGACTGGTGACATAGATGTGTGAGTTTCGATGCATGTAGTCGTGCGCCGAGCCCAGGTTTTCTGATCACGAAGTTAGCGCGTAACGTATCTTCCTACTTTTAATACATCAATGCCAAAATGTGTTTATTTTTCAATCATTTCATTTAAAAAAAGAGAAACGAAGCATTTTTGGGATATTCAAAGTTTCATAAATCATCCAGAGGTTTCAAAAACAATGTTTTCAAGGTTACAAGGATTCTCTCTACGTAATTTTGTGGTGGATATAGTAGTTAGTATAGTACCCTCATTATAAATTACGAGCTCAGTTTTGCGTCGTAAAGTTATACCGCCCAAGACCATAATATTGGGTCCACCAAAACGATCTGTTTCATGAATGTAGAGATCACCATTCTCCAGATATTCTCCATACTCTAAAACGTCGATCATCATTCGAAAATGCAATCTAGCACTCATCGATAAATCGTGGTAAAATCTCGACTTTAAATGAAATGATGTTTAAATTTGCTTCGCTTTTGTACGGAGTTTTCAAATCATTATACAACTTCAACGTAATTATTTTTCATTTTGGCAGCCAAGTACAAGTGAAGCAATTTGCAATTTAAAGAAAAAAGCACGTAACTGAATAGGCTACTGTTGGTAGACGCATTCTGTCGCTACGCCCGCGCTTTTTCCATCGCCCCATCCGACAAAATGATACTGAACCTGTTACTTCTCGAAAAACGCGCGTTGATTGTGTGTGTTCATCTGTGTGGTTTTTAGTCTAACCGTTTCTAATAAATTGGTGTTGGAATTTATTTGCATTTAATTAAGTAAGCTCATCAGGTAGTCGAAAAAGAATCGTTCGTGTCTCGCATAAAAAGGCTTTATTTTAACCCTCGCATGTAGCTTTTGACGTTCGCCTCTTCGACTTTTTATGCTCGACACGAAATTTACTAATTCGTTCTTCAGAAAATGTCCACGAAAATGTGACCCTGTAACAATTGTCTATATTATTTAATTGTTAATCAAATAATATAAAGAAAGAAAAGTGGTTTAGTTAGAACAGACAAAAACGCACATTAATAATTAAAGTGCTTTGTAAAAGTAGTCTAACAACCGGCCAAGTGCGAGTCGGACTCGCGCACGAAGGGTTCCGTACCATTATCGCAAAAAACGGCAACAAAATCACGTTTTGTTGTATGCGAGCTTCACTTAAATATTTATTTTATTCTGTTTTTAACCGACTTACCAAAAAAGAGGAGGTTATCAATTCGACTGTATTTTTTTTATTTTTTATGTTTGTTACCTCAGAACTTTTTACTGGGTGAACAGATTTCGATGATTCTTTTTTTATTTGAAAGCTGGTGCTTGTTATGTGGTCCCATTTAAATTTCATCAAGATCTGATGCAGAACTTTGGAGATATACATCGGAACTCTTCAATAAATGACTGCAAATCACTCGGGATAGCTGCAATCGCATGTCTGTTTATTGTTTTTACCATTTCATAACATAACATCACACTAGTACGCTCTAAAGAGGGTACGCAGGTGTGAACAGTTAACCCTGGTATACTCTCATTCCACCGGTTTTGTTTAAGTTTCATGTTAATGGGATAATCAATTCTGGCTTCACTTTGGACAACCTAACCTATAGAACTGGTCCATTATGTACCACAACTACTATGAAAGTGAAAAATAAATTCAATTTCGGCAGTCGGTGTCAAAAAACGAAAATAGGAACACCGACTTCCGAAATTGAATTTATTTTTCACTTTGTAGTGTTTTTATTTAGAAGTCGGTTGTATTTTTTGTAAAAAGTTTTTTTTTAGTATTTGTTGTTATAGCGGCAAGAGATATATCATCTGTAAAAATTTCAAATGCCTAGCTGTCATAGTTCAAGAGATACAGCCTAGTGACAGACAGGCGGACCGCAGAGACTTAGTAATAGTGTCCCGTTTTTACCCTTTGGGTAAGGAACCCTAAAAAGTAATACAAAAAATATTGTCTGTTGATGTATGTCATCTTACCTCACTATGAAAAGTCTTCGCTTGGTTTCCATGCTGACGGTACTCGGTATAAACTTTTGAGGTGAACACAATAAGCACTAGTGACACGACTGTGCGCTCCTGAGCTTACGCACACTAAACAATGTGCGCATGCAAATAGTCAAACGGACTTCGTGAAATAGAATATCTGTAACCTACCTATTAAGACAGAGGGGAATTAATAGAAATAAAAATTCGTTTATATTTCCAAATATATATATAATATATATACATTTATTAAATAATCATTTCATCTTTATTCCAATTTAACAATAAAATTCTCAAAGACACAACATTTGTTTAACTCTGTTTATCGTACAAGGATCCCATCCCGTAGGTACGTTGTATACTATACACACAGACAGCCGTCATACAAAAATATATAATTAGAGGATGCGACGAGCGCAGGACAAGGAGTCGGCTATAGTCAACAAGTTCCACCAGAAACATCTCATATTCTGCTAGTTAAATATATCTCCTCATATAAACATTTACATCTGACTTTACATAAAGCTAACTCTTAAAAGTTTGCATCGCCTCGCGGACGATAGAAAATCCTTCAGGATTCGATCACATAGTGAAATATTAAATCAACACAGATACACAAAGTTCTCCTCCCCGCACGTCCATGTGTGCGGAGGTAATATTATAGAAATTCATTGTTTCAATAGTTTCTTTTAGACATTTTGTCCAAAAATCTAATTCGTTTCATATTAAGTTATCACACGTTACAAAAAGTGGGAGCAGCGTCCAACAGCGACGTAAAAGTACATTGTACTACAAACAAGTGTCCACTTGTACAAGACATCTGAACAAGCCGCGCAGCGCGGGACAATAAATACGAGAGTTACAACACGAGCGACACGACACGACACGACTCGAGCTACAGTTACTGTACGGGCTCGGCGTCGCACGTGCACGGGGGACACAGATATACAAATATTTTATATCCACCATAAAAATTTAGTTTAATTTACAACAATAGATTTGCACAATTTCCATTATATACACATTGAATAAATACTTTTTGTAACATCAGAATTTGAAACAATCTTTGGTATAGTAGGTGTCGCCGGGCGCCAGGCGTGTTCGTGTTCGTGCGCGGACTGTCACTGGTCACTGGTCACTGGTCACTGCGCCGAGCGTCTCTACGTACACTACACGTTAAAGCTTTGCTGAAGATACACAACACGAGACACGAGACACGCGACACGCGGCCACGCGCACAGATTCGAGTACGTCACTCCACGCTACTAACGGCTAACTACCGAACCGGAATGTTGAAGTGTGGCAGGCGGCGCCGGGGGGCGAGCCACTCACTTGCCTTCGTCCTGCTCCATGGGCTCCTCGGACGCCGAGCGGGAGCTGTCCTCGGACCTGCGGGAGAGCATACAGTCAGTACCGGCACCAGGCACCAGGGAGACACACGAGCCATCAGCAGCGCAGCATACAGACCTGTGCGCGGGCTCGGGCTGCGCCTGCTGGTGCATGCTGAGCGTGGCCATGGCCTGGCACGTGTCGGCGGCGTCGCGCTCCGTCTGCAGCCGGCCCAGGCGCAGGGCGGCCACCGCCGGCGCCGCGTCCAGGGCGGACATGGCCAGCAGCTCGGCGCCGCGCTTGAGGCCGCGCCAGTGCGCGCTGTGCACCGCGATGGTGGTGCGCAGCGCGTCCTGCGCACGCGCATGCGGCAGGCGCGCCAGCTCGCTCAGCGCCGGCGCGGCGGGCCGGTCGCCCAGCAGCGCTCGCACGCACTCCTGCGCACAGTCGCACATGGCGGGCAGGTCGTAGCCGCCCTCCAGCGCCAGCACCAGCTTGCCGCCCGCCAGCTGCGACAGCTCGCGCGTCATGTGCGCGAAGCAGGCGGCCGACACGTGGTAGCCGCCCAGGGGCGCCGGGTGGCCCGCCGCCGCGTCGAACCCGCACGATACTAGCACTATCTCGGGGTCGTATTCCTGAATACAACAAATATAATAATATAATATAATATAATAATATCGTTTATTTATAACATAAGGCACATTTTACAATAAAATATCTTAAACATATAAAAGAAGACAGTTTCTTATTTGCCTGAACTAGGTTGAACCTGTGTTTCAGGGTTTAAAGTGCTTAAAACTTATAATAAATAATAATAAATTAACAATAGGTATGGTATATGAATACTTAAATTAAAGACACAGCAAAATTATTATTTTGTTACAGCCAGGAGATCTTCTGTATCTCCGTAAGAGATTCCAAGTAGATGTTCAAGGATAGTCTTTTTACAGCAAAAATAATTTAATTTATACATACTTAATTTTCTATTTAATCTATTGTACAGAAATGGACCTAAGAAAGTAAAGAATCTATTTACAAAGACATATTTTGAGGATGCATTAGAATCGCAGACAATGTCATTTCGTCTCTTATTATTTATGTATTCGGCGTTATAGGAAAGCATGGTGTGTTGTTTTAATACTAAGTGCATAATGAAAAGCTGCCGAACAGTCAGCACGTTGCAGGATTTGTAAAGCAGATCAGTGGGGTAGAGAAAAGGGTGGAAATTGGCTACTTTTAAAATTGCTCTCTGAGCCCTTTCAAGAGGCAGTAGATGCGTTTTTAGTGCGCCACCCCATGAGGTGATACAGTATTGGATTACAGATTGACCTAGGGCCAAATAGACTTGTTTGATCAATTTTGTATCTGCAATCGTTCTCAACTTTTTTAAAACATAAATTAGTTTGCGCACTCTATTAACTAGGCTATCTATATGAGGTCTAAAGGAGAGTGTTTCATCTATAATAACCCCGAGATATTTTATGTTGCCTGTTTTGAGGATGAAAGGACAATTACACATGCTGACTGGGTGGAAACCACATTTATGGGCATACAGATGAGAGTTAGTAATGTTAACTTGAGGCTTGCGCATGGAGAACTGAATATATTTTGTCTTGTCAGTATTTAGTGTTAGTAAATTGCTTTGTAGCCAATTAGTCACAGTATTGAAACCTTGTTGAGCGAATTCATACAATTCATTACTGGTTTTCGCGGTAAAGATTAACGCCGTGTCGTCGGCATATGATATGAGTTTGCCTTGTTTAATATCTAAATTACACAGATCGTTAATGTAAATCAGGAATAGGGTTGGGCCCAGTATGCTTCCCTGAGGAACACCATAACCAGGACTCTTTTGCTCATCGCTAGTAATATCGTCTATTTTAACATATTGAGATCGATCGTCTAAGTAGTCAGCAAAAAGTTTCAGCGGAGTTCCCCTAATTCCTAAAGCCTCTAATTTTTTTAGAAGCATAGGAACAGACACCGTATCAAAGGCTTTGGCTAGATCAAGGAAAACTCCCAGGGTCTGGTTTCCTTTGCCAAGTTCTTCTGCGGTATAATCTGTCAGACTATGCACCGCATCGGCTGTGGATAATTTGGCTCTGAACCCAAATTGCGCAGATGATAATAGATTGTTTTTTTCTAGATAATTCACTAGTCTATTGTTTACAATTTTCTCTAGTATTTTAGATATTGAAGGGAGTAAAGATATCGGTCTATAATTATTTACTAAGTTTTTGTTTCCGGTTTTAAAGATAGGGATTACAACTGCTTTTTTCAGATATCCAGGGAAAATACCTTCAGATAAACAAATACGAAATATATGCGTTAAGGGAGGTACTAGGATATGCTTAAAGGTTTTAAGGATCTTATTGCTTATATTGTCCCATCCAACTGCACAGTCATCTTTTAGACCAGATATGATTCGGGTTATTTCGTCTTCGTCAGTATCCAGCAAGCCAAAAGATTTTAAAGCACATCTATTATTTTGGGAACATGGAGGAACACAGTAATGTTTTGGAATCTGTTCGGCAAGAGTTTTCCCGACATTTACAAAAAAGTTATTTACGTGGTTGGCTGACAAGAGAGGTGATGGATTAGAAAGCAGCAAGCTCGAATTTGATTCACGCTGTTTTGTCCTGTAGGTGACGTTCTTAATATGTTTCCAAAGTTGCTTACTATTGTTTCCTGCTCTATTTAATTCATTTCTATCGTAATTAATTTTTAAGTTCTTTAGGAGGTTGTTGCAAAAATTTCTGTATCTCTTATAGGTTATTTTAATGATTAGATTATCAGGGTTACTCCTAGATCTCTGATGAAGTTTATCTCTGTGTCTTATACACCGAATTAGGCCAGGAGTCATCCAAGGCTTGATGTTACGAAGTTTTTTGTTTACTATAATAGAAGTCGTATTACGTAATATTGCTAATTGAACATGTTTTATTAAGTACGATAAAGCAAAATTAGCGTCAGCAGTATTGTAAACTGGGTTAAAGTCAAGATTGCATAAATCATATTCGAGTTTGTTTGTGTTTAATTGCGTTTTCGTCTGGGGACGATTTAGCTTAGGCAGCGTTAATTTAAGGGTTAGTAGAACAGCGTGATGATCTGTAATAGTTGAGTTAGTAACAAGCGTAAAATATGAAAAGTTGGATTTGATCATCATATGATCCAGACAGGAACCGCTCTGATGAGTAGGCAAAGTGTGTGCGGGGAGAAAACCATGGTATGAGCAGATATTAAGGTAATCTTGGGTCCCAAGATCGCGGTTTTCAGAGTTAATGTTTATATTTATATCACCTGTTAATATAACATTCTTAAACGAGCTTAGTGCTCCAAAAATCTGGTTTAAGGATGCGTGAAAAGAGTCTAAGTTTCTAGCAGAAGGGGACCTATATATAGTGATTATTGCTGTACTTGTACCAATTTTGATAACCAAACAATTACCCACACAGTCTTGAAGTATTGGTTCTTCGATTGTGACTATTAATGATTCTTTACAATAAACAACCACACCATCGTTTTGATTGTTGTTTACTGTTGTATACAATAAGTTGTATTCCGGCATTTTTGGGAGGTGTTCCTGGCGATTAGATAGCCAGCACTCGGTTAGTACCATTATGTCACAATCAAAGTTAAGTCTATGGAGAAAAACGTTAAAGCTATCTATGTTCTTATAAATACTGCGAATGTTTTGAGTCAGTATGGTTAGTGAGTTTTGATATTCAGAAAGATATTGCCTGCAGTCCTCAACCTCACATGACTTTGCATCGGTACGAAAAGTATTATCTATATCGTTAAATAAGGTATTATCCATAGTATAAGAGAAAAATAAACAATAAAATTAAGTCTTAAATATATTCGAATATGTGGCGCTCTTAGGCGCCTTCATAATCAATCGAGTTAATGTACCTGTTTTCGGCAGATTTTTTTGCAGGACACTCTTGATCGCCCGTTTTATGGCTGGCTGGTTTTTTGAAGCGCAGACATGTTGCACATTTTGGCGCTTCGGTTTTCTTTGTGCAGTCGTGGATAGTGTGTCCTTCTTCACCGCAATGTCCACAAGTGGGGGCAGCAACTTTGCATGTCTTGGCCGCATGACCGTACTGCTGACAGTTGTAACATCTTGTTACCAGTGTGAAGTCTCGTACCGGACAGGAAGTCCAATTTATGAACAATCTGTCTTGAGTGATGAGAGCCTTGCGAATGATCGCAGGAACTTCTAAGATGTAGTTGCAGTTTTCACCATCTTTCCTACCAGATTTGTGGCTCAGTTTGATTAAGGTCAAAAAGGTATCTCTTGATATAGATGGCAGTTTGTCGGCTAAGTTTTGATCGTAAATGGCTTTATAAACCTCATTTTCCGCCATTGATGCTGGAACTCCAATCACTATTATACGGGGGTTGCGCCTTTTCGGTTCATTGACGGTAAGCCCTGACGAAGCAGTTTGAACTGATTGCCTCAGCTTATCTAGGTCCTCTTTTGTCTCCGTGCTGATTATGAGTCCCCCTTTCCCTATCTTGCGTACGCCTCTCACCTTCAGCTTCATTTCACCAGGGCATAACATTTTCTGGACTATGTTCTTGGTTTCATCGCTGGTCTTTGAACTGTCGGTGGGATAAATCGCCACGGAGCTAAACGTATTAGGACGAACGAAGTTGTTAGACCCCTTCTTCACCATGTCTGCAAAAGATGATGCAGCTGTTTCCTGCTGCTTTGCACAGGATTCCTTAAAAGTCCGGTTCATCTCCATTACACACTCCTTTAGGTCCGTTACGCAGTCTCTTTCTTCGGTCAATATTTTTAGGGAGTTATGGGTCCTAAGGGCATTTTGTTTAAGCGACTGGTATTGAACAGCCAGTTGCGAGACTCCATATCCAACCTTACGGCACAAATTGGTTATTTTTAGCTTCTGATCTGAGTTAAGTTTTCCTTCAGACGCAATAGCACACACCTCACCCAAGTGCTGTTCAATGGAACCCATCCAGTTCTGTATCTCCGCAGTTGAAACTACGTCAATTTCTTCCTTGGCTTGAAGACGTCTGGGTTGTTGGGGCTGGGTCGGTGTAGGTGTTGAAGGAGGGCTGCGCCGCATCAACCCACTCCGATTAAAGGGGCTTCCTTACATCTTTCAGATTATAATAATATATAATCCAGTCAGTCCATTATTCACTTATTTGCAATTTCAAAGAATGTCAATATTACACGTCAATATACTAAAACTAGGTCACGATTTATGCTAAAACGTTAATTAAAATTATTTTTACAATGCATGTCCTCGAAAAGAGCGGTTTTCCAAGTAGCCAAACTGTGCGGAAAGTGTAACTTTTTTTCACTAGTGCTTTTTACTTTCCTGTACTTTTTTAATTTTTAACTCCAACGTCAGCCCGACGCATAGAGTTTTTATTATTTGAGAAAAGTTTTAAAAATTAGTTATGTACAGATTATCATTCATATAAAAGGTAAAATAAAACTAATACTTTATTTTAGGCGTTTTTAATTATTCTAGATTTAGATTTTGATCAATAAATTAATTTTAAATATTAATTAAATATGTTTGGCAGAACGTATATTTTGCTCGTGCCTTATTGCGTTACGATGTGACAGCTATTCGCACATGCGCAGTAGGTATGCCCGAGGAACTATTAGTTAATCTGTGGATATGCTGAACGCGCTTGAATAAGCCCGCCATTTTAGTAATTTCATTTTATTATTTTTATTATTTCCTCGCACAATGCATAGTAAAATATTGTATGATACACGTACGTAAGATGATTTCCGACTCGTGTCGATTTATCCACTCACTCGCTTCGCTCGCTCGTGAATAAAAATGCCACTCATCGGAAATCACCTACCTTCCGCACTTGTAGCATAAATAACTATTACTGCATTGATGAGCACGTCTGTATGCGACGAGTGCGCGAAAATCAATCCCAACTCATTAGTAATCATTTCACTAATAAGACTGATGAAAAAGATCTAAAATATTAACTCTATTTAAAATATTGAATGCTGAGGAACTGGGTTCACTTTTAAAATTATCTTATATCATTGACACATGTCCTGCCGCCTAAACCAGTATGTTCGCCGTCCCTATATCTAGCTCACCTTAGCAATAGGCATGATGACGGAGCGGAAGGCAGCCAGGTACTCGGCGTCGGCCAGGGGCGGGTTGGTCCCCCCGCACCAGGCCACGTTGACGGTGTAGCCCAGGCCGGGCCCGGCGCCGGCCTCGGTGGCGGCGCCGGTGCCGGGGAAGAAGTTGCCGTCGTCGTGCCGGTGGATGCTCATGTACAGCACGTTCGGGTCCGAGTAGAAGATCTGCTGCGTGCCGTTGCCGTGGTGCACGTCCTGTGGATATGAGGGTGTTTGTTAGCATGGTCATTTAAAAAAAAAACTAAGAAAGGATAATTTCTGGCAGACTGATTTATTTTATTGATAGAAAGCCGAGCTATCACTAAGTGCCTGAGTGTAAAATAATAGAAGAGAGCGAAGCGTTTTAAATTGGATGAATTCATCCAAAAACTCAACAGAATTAAAGTATCCTTGATGGCCTAATCACAAGCACAACTATAATACTCAACGGATCTTTGTGTCTCTAATTGGCTGCAAGAGGCTGCGCAGTAGCTATTTTGTGTCAATATTGAAAGTGAAAATAGCATTTTGTAACTGTCTCTTTCACTCGCATACGTTTGTCGCATCATCCTATCTCGCTTACTCTATGCAGTTAATCTGTTTCGTGCGCAATAGTTGGCAGAGCCAACTTCAGACACACAAAGATCCGTTGTGAGTATTATACTAAGCTTGTGGTTCTGGGTTCGTTTTTTGGTCGAACAAGTGTTATTGGGTTTTGAATTTCTTAGCAGCCTCGATTTCTGCTCGGTTGATGGCAATAGTTTCGCCTCAATGTCTGTAAGTATAACTGGCGAAATTATTCTGCCAACTCTTTGGGGTAAAAAAACTTTTTGGCAAAAAAAAAAATAACCGACTTTCAAAAAATAATAACACACAGCGATAAATAACTTTCTGTTCCGAAGTCAGTGTCTTTTGTACCTATTGTTTTTCGTTTTTCGACACCAGGATGCGCGCCCATCCCATCTCCTGGTTGGTATACAGTACAGGTGTAATGCTATATGATGTAGTGGTACATACCCAGTCCACGATGAGTATCCTCTGCAGGCGGTGGCGAGTGTGCAGGATGCGCGCCGCCACGGCCACGGAGTTGAAGAAGCAGAAGCCCATCGCCTGGTTGGGCTCCGCGTGGTGGCCTGGGGGACGGACTACTGCGAACCTAGGCGGAGGAGAGCTGGTTACAACACTGCAGCAGGCTTTTGATTTATGGACAAGTTGGTTGATGGATAAATTGAAGTCAAGATTTGTTTTACAATTACAATAGCAACACAACTGAGAAATAAGGCTGAAGTGATATCGAAAGAACATTATAGTATTTTTAGGGTTCCGTACCCAAAGGGTAAAAACGGAACCCTATTACTGAGACTCCGCGGTCCGTCTGTCTGTCTGTCTGTCTGTCTGTCTGTCTGTCTGTCACCAGGCTGTATCTCATGAACCGTGATAGCTAGACAGTTGAAATTTTCACAGATGATGTATTCCTGTTGCCGCTATAACAACAAATACTAAAAACAGAATAAAATAAATATTTAAGTGGGGCTCCCATACAAAAAACGTGATTTTTTCGCCGTTTTTTTACGATAATGGTACGGAACCCTTCGTGCGCGAGTCCGACTCGCACTTGCCCAGTTTTTTTATAAAAGTGGTTTGTTTCGGCCTAAAAATCTAGTTTTGGCCTATGTTTCGGAATCTTTCGGCCGCACCGAAACGAAACTGAGTGTTAGTGAATTGTCGTGCACCGTTCGGTTAACTCGTGGTCGCAACAAACTCAGAAAATTTGACAGTAACCGTCAATTCCAAGTTAGCCTCTAAGTGGTGGCGAGTTCAAAAGAATGGACTACCTCAAGGTAGTGTGCTGGCTTTTTTATCAGTGGCCAACCGGCTAACCCTAACACAGCCCGCTTCCCGTATGCAGACGACAAGGCATTAACCTGCCAAGCCACTGATTTTGAGGAGAGTCAGTTCAAGTTATCCACCGCCCTTTCCGATCTCAGTCTTTTTTAAGCTGAGAACGCTCTCAAACCTAAAAAAATTAAAGAGCCCATATCCTTCAAAAACGCAATCGAACGCCTTTCACCTTCGTAACCGATAAGCGAACCGAATACTCAACATCTGATGGCGGAGGGTGCCAATTATTCACAGCCCCCATCCAAAATATCAGACCATGGGCCACCTTACGTACTGTATCTCATGCCCTGTAACCTGTAGATGGCCTTATGGCTGCGTCGGCGAGGGGTGTTGCCGTGGCTGAATACGAAGACAAACATAACATTTGAAAATTGTATTTGCCATCGATACGTTAAGAAGGTGAAGACTATATTTCAGTATACAATATCTATTTTTCAATATGTAAGTACGTTTCGGTTTTGAAAGTTCAGCATTCACTCGTATGGCAAACTAGATGGCGTTTACAACCCGACAGAGGATGCTTGCCGGTTTTTAACCCCCGACGGAAAGAGGGGTGTTATGAGTTTGACGTGTGTTGCTGTGTATCTGTCTGTGGCATCATAGCTCCTAAACGGATGAACCTATTTGGATTTAATTTTTTTTTTGTTTGATAGGTGACTTTGTCGAGAGTGTTTTTAGCTGTTTGAATAAAATCGCTTTAGCCGTTCAAAAGTAATTGGCATTTTACTCTTTGAATCTGGGTCTTTTCGCAAGATATCGTGTCATTATTACTTGTTTCGATATATTGTCAATTGAAGCCTGTCTACTACTAGGTATATGTACTATAAAAAGCATGAAATAAAATAAAATTACAAACTTAAAAAAGCACCGAATTTTTATGTTTACTATATAAATAACAGCGATGATCGCTTGTTATTAGGACGGCGTGTAAGTCTTATTCTGTGAAAACTTGTTAGATGTCAAAAGTTTTGTTGGTATGTAATACAACTCACCCATTCCTCAGATCCCCCTTGGCGGTCCGCACGGCCAGGTCGAGCACGGCCCCGGCAGCCGCCCGGGCGGCGCTGGGCGTGTGCGCGTCGGACCAGGCGGTGTCGGAGTCCACGCCCAGGCCGCCGCACGCCAGGCGCACGAGCTGGCGCACGCCGCCGCGCCCGCCGAACACCGCCACGTGCGACTCTGTGTGCACCGACTGCGGGAGATACTACTTTGTAAACGAGCCGGACGTTTTAAAACAATTTACAAAATTCAAATGCAGTCATGCATGGTTTTCGGGGTCACTAATAACAAAAAAGAACTCGAAAGTCAAATCCAAGATAACGCCGACGAAAATGTCCAAATTTTTCGACAGTTAAATCCAAGATGGCGCCAACTAAATGTAAAAAAGTATACAAGGACATATAATTTTGTCGAAAATACTATAAAATATTATGTACATACCTGTAACTCCTCAAACGTGGCCTTCCTAGGCCTCGTCCTCTCGGCCCGGGCCACGAGCCCGGTCTCACACAGACGCGCCCACACGGACTGCAGGCGCCCGCCGTGCTCGGGGTGCGTGGGGGCGTGTGCGCCACACGCGCACCTACAAACAAACCTCAACGTTATTAACATTACAACTAATGGAGAAGTCGGACAGAATTAAAATTAAAATAAGTCTTGCGCGTTTGATTGCTGTTTGTTTGTAAAAGCTAATCTCTGGATATTATATTAAAGAAAGCTACATTATTTCAGCGTCAAAGTAGAATTTTCTTTGCAGTGGAAACCAAGGGACACAATTTGTAGAAGATATTAATTTGAACTTTTTATCAGAGCAGGACTACTAAATGTATCTATAGCAGCAACCTAGGCAGAAAGCTACTACCTTACAGATCATGAAAACATCGGCAACAGTGGAAATCAATGGGACAGGCCCAGTAGTGGGGCAAAATAGGTTGAATAAAAAAAAACAGCGGCAGAAGAAGTTACAGAATCATATTAGTTGTTCGACTTACCCATGTTTAAGCATAAGCGCGTCGTACGCTAGTCCAGTAGCAGGAGTGCGCGCACCCACCAGGGGCGAGCTGAGTGCGCGAGCCAGCGGGGCCGGCTCGCAGGGGGGCGCCGGCGCCGGAGGGGGGGCCACCGTGCTGCTGCAGGGGCCCGGGGCGCCCGGGGCGGCCGGGGCCCTTCGGGACGTGAGGTCGATGACCTCGCCTTCTTCTTCGCGGAGCTGCGCCGCGGCCGCGTCGTGCGCGCGCGTTAGAACCTACAGGTGGAAAGAGAAGTTTAAAAATTGGACTTCAGTCTGGAACTCGTTATGTCAGGCTGTCTGTTTCTAAACAATGTATATTTTTACGTAAAGCCGAAGAAAGTAAAGATTAATAAAATATGCCCGACATTGTTACAGCAACATTTATTTATGTTGTTGAAATATTTCACACGGAAATTATAAGATGTATTCCTGCAGCAACATGTTGCGGTAACAATGTTTAGTTTTTCTTTAGACTATAAATATTTAAATATTTATGTTTTTTATAAATGTGATTGATTTTACGTCTTTACTTTTTGTTAGTTATGGAAATAAATGATTCAGCATGTACTCACAGTTTTCCTTATCTGGTCGCGCAGGTAGTGGTGAGCGGTGGGCGGCGTGAGCGCGGGGTCGCCCAGCGGCAGGGGGGCCGAGTGCGTGCGGCCCAGGGGCCGCTTGCAAAGCCGCGCGCTGCCCAGGGCCGACCAGCCTTCCGCCTCCGACACTGGCGGGAGAGATGATACCACCTGTGGGGAGAGGGAGGGCATGAAGTGACAAGGATATTTTTGGTAAAAGTTTGAACAACCTAGAGGTGGCTTCAACAGGAGTTTTTGAAGTGAGGCTTGATTCAGTTGATACTCTTCAAGTTGCCAGAAAATCTCATACTTATTTTTTATTGAAACTAAAAACCTCATACTGCAAGTGAAATTTATGTTGATTCTTTTAAATATGTATCCAAAACGTAGGAAGCGTTGTTAAATCACGACTGTTTTGTTTTTTAAAGCTAAGTTGATGAACATACCGGGGGATGCGGATGCGGCTGTGGCGGCTGCGGCGGCGGAGGGTGGTGGCGCGGCGGCGGCTGGTGCGGGCGGCCCAGGCTGATGTTGGGCATGGACGGCGACGAGAACAGCAGCTCCTGTGCGCGCCCGCAGCCCTCCTCCTCCTCGCGGATGGGCGCCTGGGCCCCCGCCCCCGAGCCCGCGCCCCCGGGCGGCGAGCCGCGCGGCGAACTGCCGTCGCAGTCTACGGGGAACACAACACCCTTCAAATACGCCCGAACAACACTCACTGTAGTGATCAGTTCTGTGACGGCTCACGTCAACGCCGCTTCTTTGCAGCGACAAGCTCTTTAGTGTAGTGGTCAATATTTCGATCACTTCAGTTTTCTGTGTTGGATCTGAGTGTTTGTAAAATATAGACGTTTAATTTACTGATAAATGCAATTAAATGATTTAATAAAACAACTCCAGTTAACTGGCCATGGTATCCCATTTCGATTTTGGACCAGAAATGTCGAAAAATTAAGGGAGATATAAAATATTTTATATCTTTATGAAAGATCTTTTCCAAAAAAATAAAGATTAGGCAAAAAAAACAACATCATCAAAATGCAACAACAAGTAAGTCCACAACATTCGCTACTCACTGCGATGCTTGCCGCGCAGCTTGCAGGGGCGGCGCGCCAGCGGCGAGGCGCGGCGCTCGATGACGCGCGCCTTCAGCCGCACCTTCAGCATGTTGGGCTCCGACGCTGCGGTTAGTGCACGCGCATGCTACGTTAGACGTACGACAACTCACCACAACTATGTTAACTTATACTAGGGCCTTGAACGCCATGCTTTAAATGGCTGCTTTACAACTCAGGTAAAAATTCAGTGACTGTAGTTCAAGCCATCGCCGTTTCAATTCGAAAGGAAGATAAAGCTATACAAGACAAATTAGCATCATCTCTTTTACACAACATAGCGGTAGTTAACGTTTTCTACCACGTCCTCTTTACATTTTGCTATTTGGATCGCGCGTTCACACGCGTTTATCGATCTAATATGCAACAGTCTTTACACAGTATTCCTATTTTAATATTATTCTCAATCACTGTACATCACTCTTAGGCTACAGCCACACAACACGGATGCACACACACTGGCGGGTACGTACCGGTCTTGCGGAGCGGGTAGTCCGGGCTCGGCTGCGGCGGCGCAGCGTTGAGGGCGAGCGGCAAGGGCGCCGCCAGCCGGTAGGGGTGCGTCGCCGTCGCACCCGTCGACGTTATCGACTCGCCAGATGATGACTTTACTATACCCCTGAGAAGAGTGCGGATGCTGTTAATACTGGAGCCGAATTTAGAAAGCAATAGAGAAGAAGTTTGCAGTTATAACCCTGTAGGAGAAATGGGTGGTGTCAGGACTGGTGGCAAATATGGGAGATTGAAATCATTCTTATTCTTTATTGTACAAAAAAACATAAAAAATACAAATACAATAGGACAATTTATGTACAAAGGCGAGCTTAACCCATAGTTAAAACCCATACTTAAATCATAAAGGAATTTGAAGGTTAGAGTACTTACCAATTTCTGTAGGATGAACCAGGTACTGTTCCATTTGCACTCGCTTGTTTCTTTTTTAAGAATTGCTGGCAAGAAAGAAAACATGGCTTTAAAATAATGAACAAGGAATTTAAATTGGGACCGACAGCTACACTTAGTCGGCTACTAGCTGTAGGTGTCGGAATATGGCTTCGAAATCAAATAAAATAATCTTTGCAAAACGTAATTCTATCCTAGGTATTATTAGGTAAGTATTTTAACTTAGGTACCTAATAATACCAAGCAATCAGCATCTGTATCGACGTCTACCTTAGAAATTGTCCTTCTCGAAGTAACATCAAAAACTTTTAAATCCAACAATATCTTGCAGATAACGAAATAATTCAATATGAAGTCATTGTATTCCTTACCTGCAGCTTCTGCTTGACCTCGGTGCTGGCGTTGGCGCTGTGCTCGTGCTTGTCCTTCTTGCGCAGCAGCTCCACGCGGTCGCGCTCGTGCCTCTCGCGGGCCTCGCGCGCCTCCAGGGCCTCGCGAGCCTCGCGCCGCGCCGCCTCCTCCATGGCCTTCTGCTGTTCCCACAACTGGAACGTTAGTCATGCCGTTATTCTTGCTAACAGGCCCTCTGAAGGAGGGACCATTTTTATTTAACCGGCGATTTGTTTCGCAGTCAATTTTAATAGAGATCCAAGAGTTATGTTCTTGATAGCCTTATCACTTTCAAGTGTGAAGGCACCTTTATGTAGGTAGGATTCTATCTATCATCCAAATATTCTAAATCTGGATAGCAATCTGAATTGATTGTGTAACTATCACCTTTGTATTTCATTGATGTAATTTAGAATCCAGAGGGACATTGAATTTTGAATTGGGTTGGATTCTCTTTCGTGCGATTTCCCTTTACAATGTACAGTACTTTAACGTTAAATGAAATTTATTTATGTGCAAGAATATAGGTAATTTCATAATAACATGATAAAATAATTTCAGTCTCACTATATTCGACTTAAACAGATTTTTATCCGTTCCGGTCTCTCTGATTCGTTTCAAACATAAGATTAACAAATCATAACAAGTCCTTAATACAAGTTTTGCGAATCTTCAAACATACTTTAAAAGTGCATCGTTTATCTTCAATTACTTGAATGCGTATGTGATTGTATTATTATGTGCTGAATCCCGGTGACTATGTAGATGTTAAAATAATCATAATCATAATAATCAACCAAATTGGTACCGCGTTGTACGTACGGTAGGCACCGAACTGAAAACGCACCGGCATCATTTTTAGACGACGTTCTTGTAAGGAGAATTGCTTATATATATATGGAGAATGAGTAATAATGATTAATTTTGTATTTTATTTCAAATTTTTTATTACTTTTTCATAACATTCCCCTTGCACAATATTCTTTTTAAAACAGTTATCTAGACAATCCCACTTGTTATCAAAAGCAACATAACTCTGTGAGTATTCTTATATATAAAGGTTTATATAAACATAAGTTTTGTTACTGTACAAAGAACTTAACGTCGGTACCGAAGCTGAAAAAAAAGTGGTTGATCTCCTTTATTTATTTCTTTATCATACTGGCAGTTTATGAATGCATGTTTGCCGATGTTGTTATTCACGGGATATAATACCTTATTTTTTGTTTCGATAAAATATTTGTACCTGTCAGCCTTATATTGGGTTAGAGTAACCAGGCGCCGCGAGTACCCCGAGGTGACGTAGGTTTATAAACAACTGATTGGCTTGCATGCCTTACCTAAATATCAGGTGCAACGCTATAAGAATAATAATAATAATATAAGAATAATAAAAAATAGTGTGTCATCGCTACTTTGAAGCAAAAATATTCGAGAGTGCAAATGCAATGCATGCAATCGACCAAACCATGAAACTTCACAAGCGTGGAGTACAGAAAACAGTCATCTACATATTATTATGAGATAACCCAAACAAAAATAATCAAAACAGCAACTATCAAGGAACGCACATTATTTACTTCGCTCCATAACCTCATAGTTTCGTTGTGAGTCACAGGACCTCGCTCTGTCCAACTAGTTAACGGTACTAGCACAAACATTCAGCGCATGATTCGCGGCTGAGTAAGAGGTGCGTCACGGATGCCATTCCCCTTAAAAATCATCAAAAATCATCAAAAATCATTAAAAATCATTGGGCGCCCGCGCATTTCTTCCAAAATAACAGTGTTTACATCGTTTGCCAATGTCATCATCTTTATTTACTGTAATTTTTATTGTGAAAGTATTTCTGAGCTTGTTTTTCTTGAGTAAATTTGTCTTTAGACCGGAATTCTATAAACGATATTATATTCTTCGAAATTAAAATCTAAAATAATTTATTCAAACTAGGCCGAGTACTAGCACTTTGTAGAGATCAAAAATTAAAAACAGTCCCTCAAAACGCCCGCCCTTTACCTTAATGTTTTACGGGCTTTCCAACAGTTTAGTGCCGTAAAACGGTTACTTTCTAAACCATATCATCTCCTTAGAAACGGCTAGGTTAAAAGGTATGAAAAAAAAAACATTTACATATTCGTGAAACATTGTTTTTTCGTGAAACGAATAGTTTTGCTTTAAAAAAAAAATTAAGAACGAGATATATTTTCGCTACTTTTGGATACTCGAACAAATGTTTTTTATACAGAAAAATGTGTGGCTAGAATTTCTTCACAACTGAAATAGCATAATATGTAAATCAAAGAATATTTTGCAAACAAAACTATCCAATATTGATATTCTGGCTCCGGGCGCACGGCCAGTACTGCGTTAACATTGGGGAATATATGCCCCTTAACTGGGAAGAAGAAACAAAGAAATGACGGAACGAACGCCTCATTATTCGCTTATAACATCGTCTTCAAGTTCAACCAAGTTTTACATTTCCTGAATTTTCCACAAATTATCAGTTCACAATGAATGGACATTCTATTTATAACATTGATATTAATACTTTTAGTGCATATTAATCGATTTTGTTCGATTAATCGCAGCTTTATCAATAATTGATGTCATATCTTCACTTATCGTATCTATTTGGTTCTATGACTTAATCCAAACTTGTTTATCGGTGCATTTAATATTATCTATAATGAGTGGAAAACTACATAGTTAAAGTTGTGAATAGTTTTTAATAGTTATGTCTGCCGTTGAAGGTGACCAACCTTTGTTGAGGCATAATTTATTAGCGTATGAATATATTAATTGTTAGTTGGTACTTCATAATTAAAGTCTCTAAAATAAACGTTGTTGAATGTCTATACCGGTTCTATGAAAATCAAATCGAATCCAAAAAGGTTATTATATTCATGGCTATACCAAGTCTTCTCTTTTCCGCACAAGTTTGTTTGAAAGTATTAGTCCGTTAATACCGATACAATAAAAATAAATCTTATATATATTAAAAAAATACCTAATGTTATGTCCTACAGCTAGGCAAGGGCCACCCCACATATCCATCTATCTTAAAACTATTGCCATTCAAAACATGACCGACATATTGCATTGGCATTCCACAACACTACAGAATCACGAAGCTTAAAGCACAAACCACATATACAAAATACTTTAGACTAGTACCTATACTACCAACAAAGGCCCACAAACGACGACGAACTATATCGCCTCGTCACCTGCAGCGTCCTACCCAAGGGAGCGGCAGAGCGAAGGCGCAGTTAACACAATTACCGCGAGCACATAGTAAGTATGAATGATGCAATTACTACTAGTTGTGCAGTCCATTCATGACTATTAATACGACGCTGTCGAGCTGTGCGCCACATTCCAGCCAGGAGTAATGTTCGACGGCTTGTTTTTATAGATTTATGGGAAATGGTACTGCGAATTGAGGTTATTTCAGTTGTAAATGCATTGCGTTTGCCAATGGTACCTACAGTGTCCTATGCAGAATAAATCGTTTCCCTTAGTCTGTAATATGTACTGAAAAGAAGAGAATGACGGTCGCTGAAAGTTTGCTTTCAGTGATTTAGAAAAAAAGGATGACATTAGCTGTGGGTAATATGAGGAAATAAAGAAATTTAGCGTAACTAACATCACTAACAATAAAGCAAGCATAGTGATCTATGAATAAAAAGCATTGATAGAGGCCATTGCTTTATAGTGGTGGGCAAATTTTCTACCTCCTTCTTTCCTTTATTGAATAGACTAATCTCAATCTATTCAATCAGTCCAAGATCACGAGCTCCCCGGTAACCCCAACCGCGTGATCTGACACAACAATCACGGCCGTTCATCGGCTCTGGACGAAATTAGGTAATTACATTCACTCACGATTCGGCGACCGGTCACATGACACTGGTATGACGGGTTCTTAACGTGAGCTTAAAAAAACTTTATTACTTGTTTTGTTGATTACTATTTTTAAACATGATGTTTGGTTGTTCAATTAAAGGCGAATAAAACTGCGTGTTTCACACCAAAACATGTTTCTTTTACAAAAGGAAAACCCAATAACAGTATATCGGAAACTTATCCCTAGTCATCCGAAAGTACTGCTCACGAAAGAGAAATCGCACAAAGCAAAAAAAAGAAACTAAAATTAACTATGATCTAATAAATAAAGTGTTCGATTTGTATTTACCTGCAGCATATTTACCTTCAAATGGTGCATCAGCTGCTGCTCATGCTCTTGCGCCAGCTGTTGCCGCTGCTGCTGGAAGTGCTGCAGAAGGATCTCTTGCTGCAGCTGTTGCTGTTTCTTCAACTGTAACAGTTAACCGAGCAATTAGTATTGGGGTCCTCCAGGGATCTCTCTTTGGTTAGTTTAGTACTGGGTGAGGCGTTTGACACATTCGATCATTATTGACGATCGGCAATATTATGAGTGGAGATTTTGATGATTTCTATTTAATTTTTAATAGAATTTTTGCTGTTAGTCAATAAAATAGTTTAGCTGAGGATTAGAATTTGATTAGAAAGCTAATCTCCTCTCACAATAGCGGTGGTTTTCCTTATTATGAAAACCCAACATTTGGGGTTTTCTAAATAGGAGACGGAAAAAGTTTTAGGCTAGGCAAGATATAGCAATTTTACAGTAATTTGCATAAAAACTGTTACGAGTTTATCGACAGTACGAGTATTCACACTGATTGTATTAATTTAAACACCCTTTTACCTCTACCAGTTAATATTGTTTTTGTATTAGGCAAAACCTCTGTGTCATATTCAACTACTTCGTCATTACAGTTTGATTCACTATTCATAAGTATGTTAATAGATATTACACCATATTGATCATCATGCCCAAATGTTTGTCTTAATTGTGATATTATTTGTGGATTACGAAGTTTGTTTGTGAAATTGTTTTGCTTGTTAGGAGATGACAGGCGTATGGCTTCGCTGAATTAATTATTAACGCTGACATAGAAATGCCTCGAAAAATGGCATTTTATGATTTAATGATAAAATGAGATATATGACTCAGACTGATGATCCAGAATTTATGGCATGAAAGTTTGGCATGATCTCAAGTATGTTTGGACAACATTTGGACATGTTCATTGAATGCGACACACGGAACACTGTTGACTGTACATTATTATTGTAATTTAAACTCACTTGCATCAGGAAACTATTCTCTAATGTCTGTTTCGCCCGCTCAGCAATATGGTTCTGTCTTGGGTTCTGATTCTGACAACGAGAGATGAAATACATGTAGGATAGCAGTCGACCACGACCGTGGGGGGCGCTATTAGTTCTAGGGGGAGAATCAAACCAGGAGCACTAATACGCCGTGTTTATTTGACATGGTTGAATAAACTAAATTGTGTAGGAACGACAACAAAAAAATAAGGCGTATTAGTGCAGCTTAGTTAGCGAATTTTTTCTAAATTTCTGTTCAATACATGCCTGAACAGTTGACTAATATGCCTTTCACATCCAAAGCATATGTATAACCACCTATTGACCAGACAATGCAACCTTGCACCGCAGGTCGGAAGCGTCCCATTTACAAAGAATACATCAAAAGGCACGCCGAGGTGCGCGTGCGCGTATTTCTGGCGACGGGCGCATTATTTTCGTTCGATGGGGAAAAATGGCGGGTGGTAGGAATGCGCTGCGAATAGATCGCGCGAACGGATGTTTTGCGCGGGCGCGTGGGTGGGGCAATACTGTCGTGGTTCAGGAGAGCCCAGGGCTTCGGCACAGACCACGTAAGAACGACGTGGTCAGGAAACTATGACAGATGCCGCAGTTATGAATGACTTGTGATTCGGGCCTTACATTTATTCAAACGATTGGGTCAGGGGATAACATCTGAGGGCTGACGAATGATTGCAGAATTGCCCTATTCCAGGTGAATAGGCTTTTTTAATTATACCGCTGCATTTTATAGAGTTCTCTAACCCTTCTTCACAAAGTGAGTCTTACTCAAAAATTTACATCAATTCGAAACACCTAGAATTCTAGAAACCTTGTAGGGAACCTGTTTAATCCATTGACGTCAATCTACTTAGGTAACTCGTTTTTATCTTAAGTGCTAATTAAAACAAAAACCATATGCATTCCTAGATAGGTAGGTTGTAATAGATGCAAAAACATTATCTTCGAATGGATGCAACACAGCCCAGACCAGTGTGCTTATGCCGAGTTTTTAACGCACTCACTTGTGATAACGTAAACGATCCGTCACCAGACGGCACTTATCCAGTTTCAATACAAATTGACGTTTACGTTAACGGATTCAGCGTGAGACAAAACTCGCACTAAGCCCTCTGAACTACTTTGACAAGTGAAACACTGCATTTTCTATTCAATTAAATAGCAACAGAGCTACAGGCAATTTACAAAAAGCACGCAGAAAGGGGCCGCGAATAATTTCATATCTAAATTTAATCCGTATAATACGCATTATAATCATAACATATGCAGACGCCACACATACACACAACGAACGTATACACGGTATTAATAGTGCGCGCGCGGCGGTGGGTATAAATATCGCGTAAAAATAATATGTATGCGGCGAGCGTTCGCTATATTTTGGGAAAAGGTCACGGTAATCTGCGGACTTCGCTCCTTCACCTGCATCTGTTATCTGAGGTTTTGCACAGGTTTCTTATTTTAATGACGACGAGTGTGATTCAGGTATGGATTTAAATAGAAATTGAAGTATTTCTTAAGCTGAGGTTGAAGTTTGAAGAGTGAATAGATGCTAAGGATATAAGTGAACTGGAAACGAGAACAAAGGATAAAGCCAGTTCATTTCTATATAATACCGCTAAGATTATATTAAAGTGACCAGTATTTTTCTGTCACTGAAGCCTACATTAGCTTTTGAAGACAAACTGTCTGTTGGAAATATATATAGCAAAAGCGCTACATTTCATAAAAACTTTTGGCTATCATCACTTTCTATCTTTATCTTTCGCGGAATGAGTATTTTATATCTCCATATATCGGCAGGAGATAGGACGCTCCAAGAAATAAACAAGCTATATATAGAACTGACATGAATAAATACATCAACTACAAATCTGTCAGCAAATCTGTTATTTCTGTCAGCTAAATATAAAACTCCGCCGCTCTGTCGAATTATATTTTTAATCTATTCATGAATATTGTTGGCTTTGTCTGCGATGCTATTACTAGATAGTAGAACTTCATCAACTTTTCAACGCCAAGTTTATTAACACACGTTTCAGCGATATCATCTATATAGATATGAATTTCTAGGAAAATACTATTTTAACAGCCATTAAATTGACTAGCTATTTATAGCTACCATAATCAGATATATAAATCGTTATCTAAACTAGGTACTTTACCAAGAGTACCAATAATTGAGCTATTTGTATTGACAAAGTAGTAAAGACTTGTAGTACGTATGAGATGTAATCGGGCCTTCCGCCCACTCTCATCAGTGCTGTGTTTACAAACACTACATTATGTAATAAAAGAATGAGCTATGTAATAGCTGGGGAACCTTGTTTGTTCAATTTGTGAGTCATTATATTGTGACTGAAACTTATGGCGTTTGTAATGAAGAAACTCGAAATTTTACAGATGTAGAATGATCGTTTCGATATGAGAGACGTAAAAAACGAAATAAAGATCAGCTTTTGAATTGCTGAAAAGCGACAAGTACTGCAACCAAAACTACTAGAAAATGGAAAAGGAGAAAACGAGGAATACGAAACAGAATAACCTAAATAAAGAAACACACCAAGACAAAATATTCAAAGAGATAAAAGATAACATAGAAGTCTAAAAGATAATAAAAAGACGAGAGATAAATTAGGATTAAAATCATAGAGAAGTCTTTAACAGAGGGTAACTTGAATACAGATGAAGATGCTAACCTGCATGATCTGCTGATGGAAGCTGGTGTCAGCGAGGGGCAGTCGCGGCGCGTGCGGGGGGGAGGGGGTGTGCTGCGGGGAGCCGTCGGCACCCCCGCCGCTCTCGTGCGCCATCTCTGCTGCAAATAAGAGAAGAGACTGTTAATATTGGAGATATAAGCGAGGAAGATGGTGGCGAAGATAGTGTTAATGGAGATGATAACATAGATAGTTATGATGGAGTTGATGAAACGTAGTGGGAACAGTGCAGTGCAGAGCAGTGGTGGCCTAATGGTAACGGCCGCGACTTACAAGTTATATGTCGTAGGTCCAAACTCCAAACAAGGCACATTACTTTCTGTAAATAATTGCATCACCAATGCTTCTCAAAACGGTGAAGGAAAACATCGCGAGGTTACCGGCATGTCCTAGAACCAAACATTCGAAGACATGTGACATCCACCAAAACGCACTGGGCCCGCGTAGTTTATTCCGGCCCATTCTCTCTCACAGAGAGAAGACCTGTGTCTCAGCAGTGGGCACATTAAAAGGTTTATGATGATGACACGTAATGATGATGAAGATAGTAATGATGGTACGATCACTAAAGAAGAGACAGGACGTGTCGAGAATTACGCGTCAAGCGAATGTAGGCTACTAATACTTTAAGACTTTGTGATACAATAGCATAGTCATTGAAGTGTAACTGAATTTACAACAGTAATTTCAAGGTTCGAAAGATCACATAACACACTCGTTCTCTAACGTGTAACCTACCTACAACTAAAGATCAGTCTCAGACTGGATCCTTACTCCCACACAGACAGGGAAAAGACTAATAGTGGCTGTCAAAATCATAAAACCAGCATTAAAGCTGCACCCAAAATACCGCATATAATAAATCATAAGTATTATGATTTAAAAAACTCGTAAAACAACCAGTTTTATAGACAATCACTTGAGGATAATCTGAATGTTTTGCAACTAACGGCAGGAGTTGAGAAAGTCGTCCCCGTAAACATTTCCGACCGGCACAATGCCGTTGCTATTGGAAGTAGAACACGCCGTGTTATCGTTAATACGAGAATAAATCTTGTAACGAACAGAAATGCTTTGATCCTAAATAATTGCCGCACAATTTGCCCGCACGATAAAACATAAAAAAATTGTCATTATCAAAAATAACAAAACACAATCGATTAGAATCATAGATCAGGATAATGAGACACGAAACTAGTAAGGAACGTCATTGCAGGCACCGCACACGTCTGAACGCCGCCGCACCGGCGTGTGTACGCGACCTTACACCTGTGACCTAAATAACCTAGCCTAGGTGGAACGGGGTACCTGATCTACCCCAGTACCTACTTACTACTTGAAAAATAGTTCTGTTGCTCTTTGTCGGTTCAATTGTTTGAGACTTCAAGTGGTGTCCTCAAAACACGCGAGTGTTTACGTTTGTGTACTTGTAAAGACTGCTTTTAGGAGGTGGTGGGGGTGGGAAGGGACCTTAAAGATTCTCGCAACCTTTATTATTTTCCTCCTCGTGTTTGCTGTTACTGATTTTCTGAAGTGTTTTCGCAGGGCTTCTTCGTTTGTGCTGGTGCTATTTTTGGAATTTAACGTTTTATTTCCTTATTGGCGTTTGGTTAATTATTTCCTTGGAGCATTCCTAAGACATTTATAACGTAAGATATCCGTCTTTGGAATCGCAAAGCTTATACTTTCTGCCAAGAAGCGAAGAAGTAAACCCTAGTCTCTCAAAAAGCTGCAGCAAGCCAGCACTCACGCTAATCGTATTGACCTGCATTTTCAGGACTGCATAAGCTATGTTGTGGGTCCCGACTGCATAAGCGATGTTGTGGGTCCCGATGCGAACTGCTTCACTCGTTTTAATGTAGGTCGTCGGGGGATTGCGGCGAAACCTGCGGGCGTCCCCCAAGGGATGGAGGCCGAGGGTGGGTGGCAAGGGGGGAGCGACAGTTATTTTTGGCTCCGAGTATATTTAGAAGAGCTGGCCGCCGGGCGCCCGGGACCGAAGACTTGGGGTCCGAGCTGGAGGTCACGGAGGCTTAATTCTAGCTCAGTGAAGATGGGCGTAAAAGGTTCATACTTATTTTTAGCCTGCCTTGAGAGCTTTGATTTGGGGATACACGTTTATCTGTTTTTTTTCTGAGACCAAAAATGAGATATTTTTGTCGATTGCGTGTTATCAAAATGCTGGGTTTTTTGCGTATCTTGAGAAATATACTGATATATAATATATTTATTTTGATAATTTAAAATAAATATTGAAATACTGATTCGTAACAGAACGATAATTATCCAAATCCAATAAAAATGTGTCACCTTACAGACCACACATTCTTTTCTATTAAAGGAAGATATTTCTACACTAAGCCGGTTTGATGGGATTTACCGGATCGTGCAACAAACCGGATTGCGCATCTTGCAGACAGACAAACATGAGAATCGTAAAAAAAGGTATATTAACATGTCTAAATATTTAAACAGCGAGTATATGTCACGGGTGTGTTACATGACCTTAGTCAAACTATTTTAAATTATTAGCTTTGTACCTATTCGCATACGTAATCAATACGTTAACTACTTACATAAATTAATACTTATTTTCTTATATAAAACTAGTTTACCACCCTTTCCCTACTTTTAATTTAAAACTATTATCTATACAAAATCGTTTTCTTTATTTTTCGAACGGTTCCAATAAAATATTCATATCTAGAACAAGATATCCCAAAATACTCTTTTCCCACTTGTCACCCTAGTTCTAATTAGGAGACCTAATTTGATAGCGAGTGACCTAATACAGCCTAGCTCTTAATTATTCAGCCCCGCCCCACTTTCAGACGAGACCCGTAGACTTGGACTAGTGTTACTGGGTTAAGTAGACGAAATTGGGCAACGGTAATTGGTCTATTTTGGTTGGACGCTGATTTTAAACGGCTTTAGGAATAGTCCCTTGGGGAAGTTTTGTGGAACGACTGTTGAATTAATAATGGTTATTTGAGAATAAAGAACTATTTGAGAAGTTTTTGAATGCATAAATCATCATCTGCCTAGCCTTTTCCTAACTATGTTGGGGTCGGCTTCCAGTCTAACCGGATTCAGCTGAGTACCAGTGTTTGACATGGAGCGACTGCCTATCTGACCTCCACAACCCAGTAAATGGGTAACACGGTACCCCTTGGCTGAATGCATAAATAATAAAAGATATTAAACTTAGTCCTACTAAAGTAATTTCACGGACAGTCTTAGATTTAGAACCCAAAAATGCAATGACCAAAGTATCTCGTAGCTTGCTACGAATAGATCTACGGGAGATGGTAGCGTGCTACGAGCGGGATGCGCTACGCCGTAGCACTTTCTACGCTACTTTCGGCTACGCGGCCTAGCGTAGCGTAGTGTTACTTTTTAACCCCACGAGCCCGACATAATATAGGATGTTCTTATTTTTGTTACTTCTTGGTTTTTTTTTTTTTATATAGTTTTAGAGATTGAATAAAAATGTCTATGTCTATCATATCATGGAAGTTAAAATACATTAAAAACAATATAAATAAGCGGCCAATGATTTTTATAAATATATCTACTTGATCAGGTCCGAAGCACGTGCACTAAGTTTGTGCTCGTAATATTTTTATATCCACAAGTATCAATACTAAAATAGAAACAGTTACTTACAGCCAGTCAACCGTAAGGATTCCTTACTACCTGTAATTCAATTATCTTCTACAAGACTCTCTGTTCCCCGATCAGTACATAAATATGTGTGTAAATAAGAGGAAGTTGCACGAGGATTATTTACGACAAAGAAATTCTTGAAATTCATAATTATAGAGTTACATGGAAATATGTTTCGCTCGTCACCAAAATATAAAGTAATGTGTGTCCTCCAGAAATATACTTACTTTGAGGTTGTTCAACCGAACGCACGCTTTTGAATGTAAATACATTTGAAGTTGTATTTTTTGTACTTTTCTTACCCACTTGAATTTAGCTTAAATAATGCTTCGTTACTTTAATTTGTAATCATTAGAGGTTATGATGTGTTTTGCAAGACACTGTGTATCCGGCTCGTGAGTAGATCGCAACTTAGGCCGGACCTTGCCCAGCATCATAAGTCATTAAAAAAAAAACAAGTATTATAATGGCAGAAGTACAACAAAGCTAGATCAACAAAGCCGTCGGCCGCCGCCCGCGCACCTCACCCTCCCCCTCGTTTTATATTTAGAACAGCCGGCAACGCGCCGCGCGACAAGTGAAGGACGCGCCCCGCCCGCGCCTCTCTCTCTCCCACCCGCTCGCACACACCAGCACAATGCTCGAGGAAACGAGAAGAAGCACAATACAGAGCGAAATTATTGAGTTTTAAAAATAGAACATACACGCGAGCTACGAAACGTGACACAGTCGAATTATTTGATAAATTTGCGGCAATCGGCTTATACGAGTAGTGGTGTGACACGCGACTCCGTCTGCAATGCATCACAACACGTAACTGTTGTTGTGTTGTCGCATGTCGCCGCGTCAGCCTCATGTAACTACTGTTTTTAAACAGAAAACCAAGATAGACATTGTTTTTTTTGCTAGTTTGCATATTTTCCTTTTTGCTGTTCGACAATTAATTGTAAAATGATAATGATACACATTTTACTGTTAAGAAATAGTCGGTTAGTTTGTACAGCCTGAAAGGCTTATTTTTAATAAGTACCAAACGAAACTGTATTAAGGAAAACGAGTTGCAAAATTAATTTCGTTTAACATTTGTGCAAATATTTAATTTTAATTTGTTTGTATAAATGTAAAAATATTCGTTTTGCATATAGATATTCTGATGCCAGTGACAAATTACTGACCGAGTTACCGCGCCTTCGAACTGATATCTTATAATTATCATACACTTAAAACGCACTAAACACTACGCACTAAACCCCATATTGTGTCCAGGCTGTCACTTTCCATTCTTGGTTGCCTGGAAGAGATCGCGAATCGCGATAAGGCCGCATGTTGTATGTTTGTTTTAGATATAAGATGTCTTTTTGAATATTTTTCTTGGTGTACAATAAAGTGTAAATAAATAAATAAACAAAGTAAAAACTACATTAACATTACCTATTTATTTATGGTTCTGTTATGCCCAAATGTTTACATATTAGTATCACTCTGTTTTTTCTCAAATAAGGGCTATTTTTTTTTTCTGAGCCTTGAGCCAGGTACCTCAAAGCGTTTTCCGTATCAGTCAATTAAACTTGAAAATAACACATAAAACAAATGATATTTTTATATATTTTTTGCCTTCCTTTACGTTACGTTACCATTGAAGCCAAAAAAACGATGTCTTCAGAGTTTTAGTTAAAAATGGAAAAACAATAAATTAACACCGTTTTGAGAAACGTGAGACCCTTGTCGAGTTGTGGGGTACTGGGGTATAATGGAGATGTTTCTTTAGCTTCTGTAAACGTGACCCTTTCCTTCGAAAATAGATTGTTTTTAATCCAATGCAGTGCAGGTACAAAATATTAATTTTAAGTACATAATATTGTAAACGATGATTGGATAACGTATTAAAAAACTTGATTACGATGTGGGCTGATCGGGTTTGTATAACATATAAAGCTAGTCTCTTTCATAATACAAATGGCTAAATACGCGTAGCTGGCAGGGACAAAGTTACTACGGACCATTAATAGTTGATGTAGGTACACATGTAAGCCGAAAAACTACTAAATAATGACCGCGGCTAAAGAACTATTTGTTTGCGCTTGGATTGTATGATTTACTACATTAGCGTCTTTTTAGTACAAATTAACTATCTGTTTTTAAAAGTAGATTCTATGAAAAAGAAATTGTTCACTTTCATTGTGCGTACATACAGCTAAGGAGTGGAAATCCCTGCCGGAGTAGGTATTTCCTGATAACTATAACCTGGGGTCTCCATGTCAAGAGTGGATAGGTTACTTCTAGACAAGTGTGATTCATCGTCGACCACATCATCACTTAACAATAGGCGTAAAAACTATTAAAAAATACTTTTGGAAAGTTCAGTTGTATACCTGAATGCAAATCTACTACACAAAATTGACTACCAAGTGGTGGAGGAATCGCGTTTTAGTAGCACCAACACGCGACGCATTCACCAACTACGAGTACACACTTCGCACTACCGCATCCTACCCACAGTTCCTATCTCCTAACCCGACGAGTTCCACCAAAAATAGCTGTCCATAAAAGCCAAGTGCTCACCCGTTCCACATCCAGAAGAGAACTGGTGCTATTTCGGTCGTGTAAACAGTTTGTTAGAGTAAGCTCCGCGCTCGGACCGTTGCTATTTTCAAACAGCTAAATGCAGCAGCCACCGGAAAGATTACAAATGGATTTTGGTATGGTGTCTTTATTGATGTACAGTTTCGGTTTTATAGTTGAACTGTGCCAAGAATTAGGTATTATGGCGTAGTCATACTGGGCATTCTGTTGGGTGTATACTATGGCCTGTCTTAATTGAATGGCAGATTGGAAAATGGAAAACTTCATAGTTTTTCGTCACGTGTAGACATTTGATATAATCATACAAGCGGTTCCTGAAAACCTACAGTTAATCTGTATGGTCATACCTCATGCACTGCAGCTGTATTGATCAAATGCAGGGAATCCGGCTTTTAAACTGGATGTAGTATTGTTAGTGCACGAGTTGCATTCCAAGCCTATTGGTTAAATTATACCTGTTATTTAAATTGTTAGCACACGATAAGTCTTTGCCACCCATTACTATAACGTATATACTACTAAAACACTTGCTGGTGATATCAAAATGATTTAGTGTGCCTTATATTATACAATGTGCACATTACAATGAAATATTTGTACAACATCTTACAATGTGCAGTACGTAGCTGGCTCGGAGACTGGCCTACATTTACCAGTTTATTTTCAAATAAACTTAGTACATAAAACGAAACGAATTTGCATTGAGGCAGAAAATCAAATTACCAACTTCAAAATAATTGTTTATCAAACAATTATAAATTGAAATTAAGTTATTACCTAAGCACTAAGTACATGCAATGACGCCAAAACATTAGAACGGAATTACATAATTTATTTAAAGTACCTAATTTGCATAAAGAATGTCCAAACTACTTCCAAAATGGTGTCCGCGCCCAAAACATACAGCCTAAAAATATATGAAGAAGTAAAAATAACGTAACAGCATCGTTTGGGACGCGAGTACTCACGGTGTGCGCGCGCGCTGCGATTCATTGATCTTGTAGAGGTTATGGCGCAGGTAATGTGTTTTATGATGTGCTACGGTTTTTGTTTTGTTGCTGTTTGAGCATTAGACTAATGGTTCTGGTAGGCGGAGGGCAAATGGCCAATTTACATGTTTTTGTTGGAATCGTCCATTCATAAGAGAAATAATGACTTGAGCGAACACGGCACACCTTTTCCACATTCCTCAGAAATCAAACAGTCATTGACATAACTCCGTATTTATACTGCAACTAATACCATATCCAAGTAAATAAAGCCATATAATAGAAACAATTAATTATGAAATATGCAAGCCTCGACCTGAGGATTCGTGTTTACCGCTGAAAGAAACCTTGAGGTAAAAATAGAAAAGTACCGTCGATCGTTTCATTGGAAACATGAATTATTGAGTTTCTAAGAAGGCTTCGAGGGCAATTTAACTTGATCATGTCCTTTAGCGCTTAGCTTCGTTGTTTTGACACCAGCTGCTTGTAATATTATTTTTCTTATTTATTAATTATTGATAAGCTCGCGTTTGACCACTATCTCACCGATGGTAAGCGATGATGGGGTCGACAGTGAAGTACACATGCCTAGTAGTAACCCATTCACACTTGATTTTTAGACCCCCAGGTTGTAGCTATTAGGAAACACAGGCTCCGGCAGGGAATTTCACCCCTTTGCTGCACGCACCATGTAAGTATTCCCAAAATGTTTATCGCGTATAGGTGGTCACCATGTACCGATGACGTTAAAGGCCCTCCGTCACTTCGAGCATCGCGCCCTTCCATTTTAGACAGAACGTATCTAGTTGAAGCCGTCGTAAAAAAATTACGCACACTTAACACGTAGCATCGTTGTGTCCACATTCTCATATATCAGAAAATATATTTAAAACAGTAAACAAACACCATAACAATTTTCATGTATATGTAAGTTTTACACGCAAATAACTCAGGCAAATAATTGCAACGGAAAAATATCATACAAATATTTGGGCATCGATCATAACACGATGTAGGCTTCGAAAAAGAAATATGAATCGATCTGACGAAGGTTTTCATTCTTGTATTTAGTGAGTATTTCTAACTATTATCCACCTGCTAGGGTCCAAACTGTCTAAGGGTTAAATCGAAAAGAAGAAGAACTAGTATCTTGATGGATAAATCGATTGGCAAGTAGATTTGTAATCGCAGTTTCAAAAGAGAATAATGCCCACACTTGTCTTCATTTTAAAAAGCCAAAAGGAGCTTGGTTATCCATGACATTTTCTTACCAGCCAGCGTTTAGTCTCACAATAATTTCACATGTATGCCGATGCTGTATTGAGTTATTTACTCTCGTTTCTGTGAACCGACGCCATACGCGAGCGTCCGGCTCCACTTTTATAATAACACCTCGATGTACGAATATATTAAACACATAAATAGAATATACTATATTTCACGTACGTATGCACGGCACGCGATGGACGCGTGGCGCGATGCAAATACTGAACCGAATCCAACACGGATTGATCAGCAGAACATCGCTCTATTTGTATATCGAATGTTCATTTTCTTAAATCTTTTTCCAAAAGATAAATTAGCTTGTTATTTTTTTCCGTGGCTATAGTACCTAATTTACACCATCATCGTTACAGAAAATTTCATTGTACTAGTTATAGTAAACATGCTTTCATTTATTTCTAATTGTAATTTCTTCTACACTGTCACATTGCGTAACAGTAATGATAACTGTATGCATGTTTGAAATAATTATATGGACTGTTATGGAAACAATAGAAGTAAAGAAGATTTTATTATTATATAGTTCTCCATATTTAATATATTTATTTAAAAGAAAGCATTTGCCAACAAAATATAAAATAAAAAGAAACAAGACTATTTGTTTGGGCTACAAGGCTACAATTAGCAATATCATTATCACAAGTACTACAGAACGCCCACCAGTGAGTGTTGCAAACATACGCTCATCTGGTCTGTGACGTAGGCACCATCACTTATAGAATAAGACGAAACGAATCGGAGTGTTTACGTCTCGGTACAGACAGCATACAACGAGCTTCGACTGTTGATACCAATAGGAAAACTTTCAAAGAAATATTGCTCTTGAACATGGAGTAAGTGATTTCGATTAATATTCCGCCAAAGAAAGAAACCGAATTGAATATAACATCACAGTATCAAATCTCTCATTTTTATTCTAGACTTAATTAACATTACCTGCATTAAAAAAATACCAAGTTATAATGGTGAGCTAAATAAACTAGAAATGTTAAAACTAGTTTGACTATGATAGACGACTATCGATTTTTAATGAGGTTTTAACAGGCTTTCTTGAGTAATCAAAATCGGTTATATAAGTAAAGCGGATTAACATATGTAATTAACTTTTTAAGAAGTTGATAATCTTAAGTACCGTGAAAAATTGAGCATACACAAGACTATTAATTTTATGAACATCATAAGAACGATGATAATAAGAACGTAAATGATGAATTAGAAAAGTTTTATGAAACTAACACACAATTAAACAAAGCTACAGAATCTCCAGCATTATGTGCACAATCCATCATTACAAATAATTTCCCTAAACACGAACAGAACCAAATATCCAATCTATTTACGGACAAAACAGACCTAAACTCATTTGACACATGTGTAAAAAAATAGGCCATGTAGGCACATGCAGGCAATAATTCACGCCTATTAACTCAACATAGTGGGCAGGAGTGAATCACGTTTATATATAGCTGGTGTATAATTAGTACGCCATACAAAGGCTAGTCACATTAAGGATCTGATTGAGTCATGTGTTAATACTCTTTGTTTGGGATCAACGTATGGGACGGTTTGTGATGTTACGAAACTTGCGAGAGAAGTGGAATTTAAAAGTGAAGCAATAACTCCTTTTAGAGAAGGCTAAGAAGCTATGTGGACAGAACACCGCTGTGATAGGCTTGTTCTTGATGATAAATTGAACGGGTTGCCATAAACGCAATCAAAACCAAAATAAGGCGAAAAGTGAGAGGACACCATCTATTCATAATAGGACAGATAAAACTGTAATGTGTCTTAAGCAACCTTTGATAAATGTCAGAGGATAAACATTCACCATTAACCTGCATGCTGCACCGTCACGGACGATTATATCACTTGTAGATGTGGATCACAGCTCGTTCCGCACAATTCACCCCTCACTACGCACCACCCCTGACACACTTCACTTGTTGTAACCCTCTCATTCACTTGTCATGTCACTGAACAAGTTAATTTTTTTGTCAACCTGTCGGGACCGACCTGTCCCCCATGCACACAAATAGACTAGTAAATCTCCCCCGCTTGCTCTATAAACAGATGGGCGCATTCCGTCCTATTTTTAGTTGTACTAATTCGGGAATCACCGACTCTTGGTGTGTTTTTTTAACATCAAGTTTTTATAGATGAGCGTTATGACTGAGTTCCATTTAGGATGGAGGGAAATAGTTTTCTGTTAGTGTTGCTTTCATCTGTTCGGATTAGACGGTGGAATTGGCAAACCATGATCTAAATAAAAGGCTTGAAGAAGTTTGTAGTTCGTAAACTAAAATAGCCTAGTGGGACCGATGAACCTTGGATTATACAAATTTTAACCAATCGAGAGGAATAACTCAACACACCATATCTATTCCAAGATTTATGTTCTTCACACGATTACCATATTTATATTAATAGCAACATCGTTTGCATATCTTATTTGTTCGTTTTGACACCCAATGTACCTTTAAACCTTACTAAGCATATAAAAGCTAATTTTAGCTCATGAATCATTCCCAAGCAACATTCAAGTTACGCCTCATCCGTGATGCAGACAATCAAATGCCTCACTAAAGTCGGTATATCGAAACCGGACTGCAACCAAAAATAAGTACAGAGTAAACTCTCCAGCCATGGCGGGCAGAGGCGGGGTTGCATGGTTATTTTGAACCAACAAAGAGTGGAACAAGTTGGCTCGCAGTCACTAATAATAACCCGGTCGATACTTTCCCACTACGTTTATTCCCAGGCTTGGTTATACAAGGAGCTATTTTGGGACCCGTATTGTTGGAGTTAGATGAAGCAACAAATACGAAGTTTTTGTGTTCGTTTGCTTCAGACGATTGTGATGGAAATTTCTCAATAATTTTGCTTAAATATCCAGTTGATGTAACCGTGGATGGACTCGTTAACATTTTTGATAAATGTTGAGGTGTTGACTTTTGAAGTCATGTTTTAAGCAGACACTGGCTAAACTGCATGGATTGTTTATACTTGAGTTGCGAGTCAGCAGTATCAAGACATGTGACGATTTATAAATAAAGCCAACTCAGTCGCCTTTTGACACGGTTTATAATTAGTAAATTATTCTCCGGCCGGAAGTAACTTATTAAACCCATATTGAACCACATGAGGTTTATTGTAAAACATCGTACTAAGCAGGTCATGTGCACGTGGCGACAGACCATTAGCTTGCAAACACCATAGCGACCCATTTCCCAGAAACATTTGACCGTGGGAAATGGGTTACGGTCTCCTCGACATTTACTACAAGTATAGTTAGGAAATTATTCATCTTTTTTAGGGTTCCGTACCCAAAGGGTAATAACGGGACCCTATTACTAAGACTCCGCGGTCCGTCTGTCTGTCACCAGGCTGTATCTCATGAACCGTAACAGCTCGACTGTTGAAATTTTCACAGATTATGTATTTCTGTTGCCGCTATAACAACAAATACTAATAACAGAATAAATTAAATATTTAAGTGAGGCTCCCATACAAAAATCGAGATTTTTTTGCCGTTTTTTTTCGGTAATGGTACGGAACCCTTCGTGCGGGAGTCCGACTCGCACTTGGCCGGTTTTTTTATCGTATATTCGATAAGACATTCGAAAAATATTTTTTGTAATCTTACTTTTAATCAGCATATGATTCTTGGGCCATAATAATATTAACTTGATGGAACTATGTTATACGTATTCCAAAAGTAACAGGTGACTTAAGGTCACCTGTTACTTGTGGACCTAAACATAAATAAAACTAGGAAAACCTGATCAAACAGCAGACCACTTTGTTTCCACACACACACGCACACACACACTTATTATTTGCACAACCGTCTATATGTTGCATTGTCTATATATTCAACTGTGCCTTTTATACATCGTTTTATTTCTACATGTATATTAAGTTTGAGTATGTACGTAAATAATAGGTTCGTTAACCATAACCCACAATTAACTCTATTGCCTTAAAACACGCTCGTCAAACCATTTTGAACTTTTCCAGTAAACTTAATGTTAGATAACCGAGTTAAATTGGGCGTGATCACGTAACTGTAACTGTTTAGTCAAGAAATCTTTTCACAGAAATTGAATTTATGAGTAAATGAGATAACTTTTATTTTAAAGGTAGAGCTTTTACTGTAAGCAAAATAAGTAATATAAAGATATATATTTATTTATTTATTTATTATATACTTTATTGTACACCACAAAAAAAAAACACACAGGACAAAAGTTCACTTATACAAGTGTACAATGGGCGGTAAAAAAATATGGTATGGTATGGTGGTGGGTGTAAATTAGTCTCTCTTAGCTTTGATTTTTCTCAATTGCGATTACGTGGGGTTCGAAGGGAATGGGGGTTTGTTATTTATTTATTTTAGTACATGGAGGACTTACAGCTAATAAATATAGATAAAAAGAACACCATAGTCAACAGAAAGCCAATCACAAATCCTCACGTATCCTTATCGTCTCCTTTTCATCCCCAAGTATACTATCTAATACTCTAGATCCACACCTAGACAAAACTCCTTTTCACAACGCAATCATTGTACATCATCATCAATTTACACATCAACGTCATAACAATGCTTGCCAGATTATTGTGTGATATTTAAATACAAGATAACTGTACTTGTCACTCCTAATTCTTCTCTGTCACTTGGAGCTCTGCCTCTCCCGTTCCCAATAGCAACCGCAAAGGTTATCACGATTGAAATATCAAAGAAAACAAAAAGTAGTCCGTGTATATATATATAGGCTATATATAAAGTTGCACGAGTTCGGTGGGTGATTGAAGCCGTGGGCTATAAATAGCCGACGAGTTATAGGCGTTGTAGCCGACGCCGACGTATCGACGAGTGCGAGGGCGAGCCAAACAAACAATCAAATGCTTTTGATTGAAAAAACGTAGCTTTGTTTTTTTATCAATTGCGATTATTAGTTCGAAGGCAATGGGGGTTTTATAAATCGCATCTTTTTCATCCCGGACCTCTCGATAATCCAGTATTTTTAGAATTACTTTCGCGGTACTGGTTTCGGGTAGATTCCTATGGAAATTAACCTCAATGCTTGCTCTTCTTATTATGTTGTTGTTCTTAGATAATAGTATTCTCAGTTTCATTGTTTTTATGACAAAGACAACCATTCTCTTGTGTGTTAATCTCATCGGTTAGTTTTTATTACCATGTCATGTATACATAAGATTATTGTAAACCAATGGAAATCAATGACTATAACGGCTATTTCTGTAAATTCCTCCGCCACACACAATAATGCGGATGCATGATTGAATAAATAAAGAGCTTAATTAAATGAATAATAGGAAAATAACCGTTTAATAATAGATGTCAATGGATGTTAACTGCATGTTGAAAGGGAGTCGTTTTTATGTGCACGCGATTTTGTTCATCAACACATGGATGATGACAGGTGTTTGTATTTGTAGTATTAATCATAAGTTATATAATAGTGGGTGGAATATTAATACAACAAATTCTTCTTCTTAGCGAGTCGTCCGAAGAGCAGGTGTATGAAATCCCATTTTGCCAAGATGTCTTTGCAGCGGCCTACCTGGGTATGCAATCGATTGAGTGCTTTCCATGTAAGCCACTTCACATCCAGCTACAAGAGCTAAAGGTCGAGATGGTGAAAATAAATCGCATTGCATTCAAGATTTGCTTCAAACAGGGATTGCTTTGATTGGATTAGTTCTAGTGTAAGTAATACATAGAGTTGGTTTATCTATTGTACTCGTTGTTAAAGGACAACGATAAAAGAATGAAGATGCAGAAAATTTGAACTAAGAGTAAAATACAGTTGCAAATTTATCTTAAAACAAGAGCTTTACCTTTCAACCGCTTGTCATTTCCCACAAGTTACGACTGTAAGGAAATTGAGTTATTATGGCAGTAGTAGCCAATCTATATTTATGTTCAATTGTAAAGATTTTAGTGTGCCACGTGCATTTTATGGCGACGGCCATTGACTGAGGCGACGCACTAAATCGCCGTTTGGCTACCAAGCGGGCAAGCCAACAAAAAGGCTTAAATTATGGTTTTCTATTTCCATTACTTTTATTATTCACTCTAGTTTAAGCCATTTCTTGCTTATTATTTTTGAAAAGCTTGCGTTTGACCTCCTCACCTGACGGAAAGCGATGATGTGGTCGACGTTGAAGAAGGGTTGGAAGGCTTAACGTGACCTATACACTCTTGAAGAGTTATAGCTATCAGGGAATACGGACTCAGACTTACTTTTCGTAATGTGAGTTTGCAAGCATTAAATTTTAACAATGCTGGTCAAATCATCCAGGTGCGTGTTTGTTGAATTGAAGCACTGGAATGTTTTGTTGGTGAAGTACTGAGGTTACATACAACGGATTACAATGTGTTTATTATGTTTTCGCTTTCAATTTATAATGATATATAATTGGTCCGTTTATTTATAGCAAAATAAATAATAAATAAAAATTTACCCTCTTACTAAAATCAATGAAAACAAATAATAAATGAATATTTGCTACAATTTAATTATGAAGTAATGGAGTTATCACCCATATTCCACATAAATCACCTACTAGTCCACACACACCGAAAACACTTCACTCACGTATAGATCACTTATTATATTAAAAGCAATAAAATCTTAAATAATGTAACATTGAAGTTATTTAAAAGTCATTCAAAATATATTAGTAGTATAACCAAACATATTTGCGTTGTTGGCATTAACTGTTAAAAAATCGAGGAAAAAGGCACTGAAAACCCAAATTCAGGCATTGCCTAGTTCGGTTGCAGATCACATCCATTTACTAGAAATTAATAATGCCAAACTATTTTCTGTAAAATATTACTATGTTTTTTTTTGAGAAATAAATTTAGTATAATATTTTATTATATAATTGTGACTTCAGCGTGGTCGACAGCGACACAATCTCTGTTAAATATGACGTAAGATTGAGTAAACTTTTGGTTTATGTAAATGTTAGTTTTTGAGTTATTTTAATAGCTATTTTATGTATTAATTCTAATGTGTGCATCATATATGGATATCTAACAATCTCATACAATATTATCTTTATTATTTAAGATCTTGTTTGGAACTGGTTCAGTAGAAATAAATCAGCGGGCCAAGCTTGCATATTCAACCATTTAGTTATTTTTGTTTATTTTATGCTGAAGAAGGAAGTAAAGTGGAAAACGTGCTAAATCATACCAACGTCGCAAAACAAGAATAGAGTTACAAAAATAGACATTATTTTATGTGCTTCAATAAATAAAAATGTGCTGAATCAGCGATCGGGAAACCGTACATACGAGCTATTTATAAACAAGCCGGAACTCAGCGATATTATCAAAAGTAACGTGAACCTTTGAAGGCAGACCTTTGTACACAAACCTTTTAACTTCCTTCTCAACTGCTATATTATTTTATTGGTATCATTAAATGGCTTTTAAATAATAAAGTAAAGTGTAAGTAGTAATAATAAGTAATAAAGTAAAATCAGGACATATTAATTCAAGTTTCTGTAGCTGTATCTCTCTATCTTAATCGTTGCTGTCTGCAAATGGGTTATTCCCAAAGTACTCCAAAAAGTGTTCCCAAAATACTCAGGGAGCAGTTTGAGAATTGATAACGAAAAATCAGTGGGGTACTTTGAGAATAATGCCAGATACCTATGGAGTAGAATAATACGTATTTTTAAATAAAAATAATGCCTTGGAATAATTCCTTGAGAACAAAAGAATGAAGTACTTTGGGCAAAATTACCCCTGCAAATTTTATAAAAAAATATAATTTCTTCAAACGCTCGTTTGATAGTTCCTGCTCTGTGTCATCTAGCATCAAATATCCCATAAGAAAAACCAATAAACATGCAAGAAATCCTTAGAAGATATAAAATTAATTCACATTCTTACCTATTTCAAGTCCTATAACTCTCCTCACTACGTATGAGACGTAATTACCTACTAGCTACGTATATATATAACGTGGCACTTTATATACAGCTCAACAAAGCGATAGTCGCCAACTAGCACATAAAGCTCGCACTAAAGACTATTTATATCGCGAATATAATCCAAACAATGCCGGCTATTTTTACACAACATATTACGGACACTTTTCCTGTCAATGTGTTATATTTATAGCGGCCGCCACGGTTGCTATTTCTGTTTTTATCATCGAACAACAACTCTGTTATATGAATCAAGAGAATTTACATTTTTAGATGGGATTCAACTTAAATAAAGGTACACACAGACAGGGGCGATGCTACAATGCTACAACAGGAAAGTCTTTAAGTCAAGAGTGAATACTTCTAGACAGGCGTGCTTTATCGTCGACCATATCATCGTTTACCATTAGGTGAGATAGTGGTCAAGCGCGAGCCTATCAATAATAATAAAAAAAATGTTCTACGGATAGTACACCCGATGACCAATTTTTATTATGCCAATTTTTGCCTGTCTGCAGCAGCGTTAAAGTTGTATTGTCCTATGGGGAAGTCAATGGAAAACAGTGGAAAAGTTACGTATATTATTGGTCATAGCTAATGTGTCACAATATCAGCTCTTTGAATGACCATAAAAGGTGTTTTCCAGGTGGATTTACAGCTAAAACTGTAGAAGGATTTTGAGGTTAAGTGGGTACATCCAAAAGCCATTAGTAGCATAAGTAACCCAGGCTGGGTTCTGATTGAAAAAACTAGGAATAAATACGAGAGGGAGAACACAATTTCATTCTATCAGCATAGGCAATGGTCGAAACCACACACAGTACATTTATGCCTTTTTTCCAATCACAAACGCGACGCTTACGTAGATAGAATGTAAATTTACTTAAGCCTAAGGTGTCTTCATCGATACCTACACAGTGGTAAACATTATTCGTATAATCATGTTACTCAACAAAGGAACCACACCATATACAGAAACACACCATATCACTTCCGTATACAGAAATAGCTCAGTAAAACCGTGGTATAATCAGTCAGGCCGATAAGGCTATTTATACCATTCAAATAGCCCGGCGTGACAGTGTTTATACAACCAACGAGGAAAAATTCATAAATTTACCGTACTGTACCAATTATGGTACAAATAAAACAACATAATAAATTAAATGGTTCTTTGTCATTTTCCTTGAAGAGTGAAGGAACTTTAGGGTACTACCTACATGCATACATTTCATTCACGCATTGTTTTAATTCAGTTTCACTAAAAACTCAAATGTTATATATGTACATTAATTTTTTGATATGGCTATAGGGTAACCTCGCGTTTAAAGTTTGTGTTTTTTTGGATTGAAAAGTAGCCTATATTCTTCCCAAAACACAACTATTAATAAAGAGTATTACTTTCACATTTCGTTTAACAATGAGTATATTAAAACCACATACCTTGTTTTCTGATCCTTACCTTAGAAAAAGTATATCTACAAACCTACATTGCCTATAGAACTAACGCCGTGCAGTACAAATTGCTCGTAATTGTGAAACAATAATGACGGCACAGTATATAAAACTACATATTTTGCCTCGATGATCTTCACGTTTGTTTGTCGAGCTCTATTTGCTATGTGAGGAATGTTAATAACATGCTTGCAAACATTCCTGAGCTACCACTCCCTACTACAAAAGCTAAATGTGCTTATTGCTACAAAACATATTATATATTCCTAAGATAGCCGATAAACTGGCTTGAAAGTTAACAACTAAAGGACCTTCTAGATGTCACTGCAATTTAAATTGCGTCGATAGTCGATGTCGTACAGGTATATTCTAAGAAACAACTTGCATCGGTGTAAATCGGTCGACTTGCATCGCATTGCGTCAATGTGTACGTAGGTACATGCAATTTTGCTTAATAAATTCGATATAAATCGTCAGGCAGGTCACTAACTTCATTTGCAAAAGAGTGCTACAAAACTCATATCTACTATATTAAAACAAGGCTCTAGCGCTAACGTGCTTTTTCAAAGAACAATGCAAGCCATCTGTCTCCACCTAACCTATCTACTTATTAACAACAACTACAGCTCATAATAAGTACATAAATAAAGCAGCTAGCAATTCGTTCGTGCAGGGGGTGCGGGGGACGCTCGCGACTATAATAGACAATAATTTTAATATAATATTATGTGCATATTTAATTATCTCTTGAATATGTTCGTAAACATGTTATTACGTGCAGTTGGTATTACGAATCTGTTTGCAAGCATTGCTTCGTATCAGACTCAATTTATAGTTCTGTTGTATTGATATTGATAACAAATACTCAGAAATTACAAATTAGTTTTGAATACAACTTTATGCAGACTGAGTGCCGACTCAACCACAAGCAAATGGGAAAACCCAGAGACAAGATGTCATAATGAACATCGCACCATTCTTAACAACGCTACCTACATATGCAACAAGATTTAAGTCTGGCGGTCAAACAACAGAGACGCCTACATACAAACTAAACTTAGGAGCACTAACTACCAGTCTAATAGCTAAGCCATCACACATACCGACACAAATCTTAATATATGCAGGCAAACAGACCTTACACTTAAAATAGCACAGACTTATACCTCGCGTCATGTGGCCTGTGGCCTGTCCTTCTAGTACAAAAACTTGGTTAGTGAATAATCAAAGTTCTATTATTAGGATATCATTAATATGTATTATCTTGTGGCAGTCAGGGGTCGTCTCAAAGTTACTGGTGGACAGTTTTTGTGTAGGTATTGACACGTCATTTGTGGGTATTGTGTTGTTGCCAGCTTGCTTTGTTTCTCCACTAGTTTAGGTATTTGATTAAGTTGGATTCAACTATACCAGGCCCCTCAGAAAGTATTGCGAAAAAAAGTTTTTATATATGGGAGACTGGCCAGTTATAATGTTTTTCGAAAATATGATTATTTATAAGTAAAAATAAGTAAGTTCCAATTTCAAAATTTCCCTCCACATTTTTTGCGAGTTAATTCAAAGTATTGTGTCTCACTGAAATATGGATCTGCGCCGGGAACATTTTAGAGCTATGATTTTATACGATTTCAAGTGTCGCCTGAAACCGGATGAATCGTACGATAGACTTCAAATGGCATTCATGGATGAAGGCCCTTCCAAGGCAACCGTGTATCGTTGGTATAACGAATTCAAGCGCGGTCGACCAACTTTGGGGGATGACGAAAGAAGCGGTCGCCCTTTGACGGCTGTTACCGAAGAAAACGTGCTAGCAGTGAAAAATTTAATCCAAGACAATAGGCGAATTACATATCAGGAGATTCAACACATATTGAAGATTGGATCGGGAAGCGTTCACGAGATTCTACACAGCCATCTTCGCGTGAGGAGGATAGTATCACGCTGGGTGCCGCACAACCTCACCGATGCTCAGAAGCAGGCCCGGGTAAATGGTGCCGTGATATGCTTAACAAATTTGAAGCAGGCTCGTCTCGGCGTGTTTACGACATCGTTACAGGTGATGAGTCCTGGATTTATCAATACGACCCAGAAACCAAGCGCCAGTCGACTGTTTGGGTGTTTCAAAATGAGCCAACGCCTACCAAAGTGAAGCGATCTAGAAGCGGGGGTAAGATTTTGATCGCTAGCTTTTTTAATTTGACTGGCCACTTGGTATCAATTCCCTTACGGGATCAAAGAAGCATTAATGCCGAATGGTATACTACCAAATGTTTGCCAGAAGTTTTCTCTGTTATGAGCAACAAGCGACCAAACAAAGGGCTCCGCGGGCTACTGCTCCACCACGACAATGCACCTGCGCACACCGCACTCAAAACGAGGGACTTCCTGGACAGCACGCCAGTCAAACTCCTGGGTCACCCTCCTTACAGCCCTGATCTAGCACCGTGTGACTTCTTTTTATTCCCAAAAATAAAAAATCAGCTCAAAGGGATACAATTTTCGTCGCCGGAAGATGCGCTGGCTGCGTTCGAGCAGGCTGTAAACGAGGTGTCTGCGGCGGACTGGAAAAAGTGTTTTGAAAACTGGTTTAGGCGCATGAATCTTTGTATAGAGGCTGGTGGAAAGTACTTTGAAAAGATTTAATAAAAATATATGTACGTATAGAACATTTTTTTTTAGTTTCGCAAAACTTTCTGAGTGTCCCACGTAATGTTGTAGTGGTTCGTTACATTCGGACAACTTAGTGACCTTCCTGATGGTTCGACGCGACTCGATATATATCACACCGATAAGCAATTTTTATGAATTGGAATTGCAAGTTAGTTCACATGGACGCAATGTGATACAATTCGACCGAATTGCACTTGAATTCTTTTGCGATTTGTCCTACAGATAGTTGTTCCAGCTCTGGGTGTTTGTGAGTTTATATATTTGTAATCTTAAAGGCTGAAATTCAATATATGGGCACAGATTAAAAAATATTTAAAAAAAATGTTACAAAATACTTGTACGATATCGCCTACTGACGGAATTTATATTCTAAGAGAAATAAGTCTGTTTTACAACCTTTCTACCTGTTAGGGTTACAGGGCGGATACCAAAGAAACACCGGTATAACAATTTTAATAATAACAATTTATTACCCTTTACCGGAGGGTCTGTTATACTAATATAAAATGAGACGTGTTATCCCAAGCAAGGCTCATGGAACAGCCCAAACACTTGGAACAGTGACTGTGACCAGTTGGAATTTTTAGTCAAGTGGATGACACAAGGCTCGGGTCTTTAAATACAATATTTAGGTATGGTTGGACAAACAAAGACTATAGTGCTGCAGTACGATAGATTCGTTTTTGATAAATCCAACACTAGCAATACTTACTAGAGTTGCCGCGAATACTCGCTATTATTCGGTATTCGGCATTACTCGTCATTTTTTTGATATTCGTCGAATACCGAATAATAGCTAGTATTATTCGGAATTCGGCGAATAGTCGTCGAAAATAAACTTTTAACGAACAAAAGAACTAATGAGTTAAAAATAATCATTTTTTTAAATATTTTCCTTAATAAAACAATACAAAATATCAATTATTATCTGTAATATGTGCCTGTGCCTATAATATTCATGAAATTAAAATCCAACAGAGGCAGATTGTGGTGCAAAAAAACATTTTTTTCTGCACGTTCTGGAGCAAGTCGGTTTCGTTTTTTTTTTTTAAAATGGAAAATTAAATTTACTACATATATGTAGGTATGTATAACATGAAACAGATTTCTTTAACTTTATTGTTTTCTTTTCTCAAAACCTTAGAAGAAATTAGAAATATTTTAATGTGTTTAATGTTTTTTTTATGTCGAATAGTAATGCCGAGTTATTCGACTATTCGCCCAAGTGAATGGCGATTAATCGGTATTCGACTATTCGCTATAAACACTATTCGCGGCAACTCTAATACTTACCCTTACCCGTAAAGGTGTTTTCAAACTAGATAAGGAAGTTTAAAAATAAAGAGTTTCCTTGTATTTCCCCCGGTACAACTACGGTCACCGTCAGGTAACTTTGTTTCTATTTTCCTCAAGTTATAAACTCCAATCATTGTTTTTAATTGTCCCTTACAATTTCTGTTAACTTACAAACTAAAATGGATATTAGTTTGTTGACGTGTTTACACCATAATAAGTACTTTAGTTGACTCTAATTTGTTCAAGTTGTTTATTGTTTTATACGGAAATAGTTTACCCAATTATGAACGAAAACATATCGAGTATTACTCGTATCGAGTAGGTATTACTTTGCGTCAAACTGTCTGTAAATATTAAATATTGTATTTAGAAGAAAACATACGCAAGTATTTCCAAAAATGTAATGTATACATAGACAAGCAGGTAAAATCTCATAAGCAATTAGATTTTACAGAGGCCTTAGTGCGATTTTTACTCACGCTCAATCGCGTTAACATAAACGTCAATTTGTATTGAAATTGGATAAGCGCCGTCTGGGGACGGTAAGGAGAAACCTCTTTTTAGGGTTCCGTATCCAAAGGGTAAAAACGGAACCCTATTACTGAGACTCCGCGGTCCGTCCGTCTGTCTGTCTGTCTGTCACCAGGCTGTATCTCATGAACCGTGATAGCTAGACAGTTAAAATTTTCACAGATGGTGTATTTCTGTTGCCGCTATAACAACAAATACTAAAAACTGAATAAAATAAATATTTAAGTGCGGCTCCCATACAACAAACGTGATTTTTTTGTAATTTTTTGCGATAATGGTACGGAACCCTTCGTGCGCGAGTCCGACTCGCACTTGCCCGGTTTTTTTGTATACATTTTGACATAAGAAATCGTTTACGTTATCACGAGTGAGTACGTTAAAAAACTCGGAATAAGCACACAGAGCAGTAAAATCTCATTGCTTATGAGATTTAACCAATAGAGACGTCAAAAGAAAAACCTATAAAGAAATAAAATATGAAGTTCTAAGTTCCATAGGTCCATTAGGTCATAACTTAGAACTTTATTTCAATCGCTGAGTAAGTTTAAATATCACACACATTTAAATAGGACCCCGTTGTCCGAAAGAGATAAATAAACATACTGTTGAAATGTACGTTCGTGTCGCGGCAAGACGCAAGACGGACTGAGTTCACTCAAGCTGGTCAGCTTGTGTTTGTACTGCCGCGCAGACGTCGGTAAAACCTTAGTATATATATAACATCATTGCAGCTAAGGGGCGGCATTCCCTGCCGGAGCCTGTGTTTCCTGATAGCAACAACCTGCGGGTCTTTAAGTCAAGAGTGAATGGGTTTGCTTCTAGGTAGGCGTATTTCATTGTTGACCACAATATCGCTTACCATCGGGTGAGATATTGGTCAAACTCAAGTCTCGCACGAGTCTTTACAATTTTTAGTTGCCATATTACAAAAAACCGGCCAAGTGCGAGTCGGACTCGCGCACGAAGGGTTCCGTACTTGGTAAATTGCGGTTTACGATTTATGACGTATTAAAAAAAAACTACTTACTAGATCTCGTTCAAACCAATTTTCGGTGGTAGTTTACATGGCAATGTACATCATATATTTTTTTTAGTTTTATCATTCTCTTATTTTAGAAGTTACGGGGGGGGACACATTTTACCACTTTGGAAGTGTCTCTCGCGCAAACTATTCAGTTTAGAAAAAAATGATATGAGAAACCTCAATATCATTTTTGAAGACCTATCCATAGATACCCCACACGAATGGGTTTGATGGGAAAAAAAAAATAGTTTCAGTTTCAAGTATGGGGACCCCAAAAATTTATTGTTTTTTTTCTATTTTAGAGTGAAAATCTTCATGCGGTTCACAGAATACATCTACTTACCCATTTTCAACAACATAGTTCTTATAGTTTCGGAAAAAAGTGGCTGTGACATACGGACGGACAGACAGACAGACAGACAGACAGACAGACAGACATGACGAATCTATAAGGGTTCCGTTTTTTGCCATTTGGCTACGAAACCCTAAAAATGAACGCAGCACCACCTGACATAATTTTACATCAACACATGTTTAAAACATCTAAACTAAACGCCCATAAGCTCCATAACAAGAATCGCGAAACGTTTCCATAACCGAACCCAAACGGGTCACTATACCGCCATGTTGTGACGTCACCGGCGACGTTTTAAATATAGAACACTAAAACAATATAGGTACTTGTAATCAGCGTAACATGGCGGCCATGTTTATCGTTGCATACACCGCGAATGGTAAACGTTCTATATCTATAAATAGCACAATTTAATATGTGTCGAAATCATTAGCTGTTATGCCGATTTTATGAGACAACTGTATTTCGGTTCGTTTTTGTGTGGGTTGTTGCTATTGAATAGCTGGTTCCATTTTGTATAAATGTGATTTTATAACATTTGAAGTTGTTTAGAAGTTGTTTGTGTTTTTAGGCAGACGTGAATGGAAACGCCGGGAGGGGACGCCGTAGAAAGACATACATAGACCTTATAGGTGATGTTCTACAGAAAGGCCAAGTGCGCAGTACCCATAACCGGCGTGTGTGTATGACTAGATGTATGAATGTGTGTGAAGCAAAAGAAGTATGTAAGGATCGTAGCAGGTGGCGTTCTGTAGTTTCTGCCTACCCCCATGGGAAAAAGGCGTGAGTTTATGTATGTATGTATGTATGTTGAAGTTGTTTATACAGCTTTGATTTTCCAATTTCGTTTAACAATCATATAGATTTATTTGCAGTCTTGCTGACGCGTGCGAGAGTGAGTTTTAGTATTTAATTTTACCTAGGTCTATACTAAGAGCAGGAAATGGTGTAGTTTTCGAAGCTTACTCAGTTAATTTATTTATGAAAACGCCTCTTCTTTGAGAACTTCGGTATTTCATTCTTTTAATCGATAATAATAATATTCGTTAATTTTGGTATTCGATAATTGATTATTAATAGTGTACTAAAAATAAACGATTTAATCACCAATCTAAATATATGTTGAACACAACCTTGAAATCTGTACAGAACAAGGCGAACATTTCCAAAACAGTCCATATTATTAGCTGCAAATGTTATGGTTCCGCAACTGCGCGGGTAGTATGGAAATAGCCACGTTACATTACACGTTACACACGGAATAATTAAGTAATTAGTGGCTAATCACGCAGTTACAGACAATGCGATAACTGCAGCATATGGAGCTAATTATAGTGATTGGAGAACGATTTTCCGCTTCATTTGTTATATCAGAGTGTTATGGGTCCGTCATTATTTTATCCGATTATCGAAATGGACATTATACAATGGATTTGATTTCCTAATAATCATCATAGAGCTTTTAAACACCAATAAATACTCAATAGTGTCTGCCTTGAATATCATTAGCTGTCCAACGATGTAATATTTACATAAATTTCAACACTGGCAAGTCAAGCAGTCTGTGTAGCATGTTTTCCTCTTACTTGTGCTGATACAGATACACTTTCGACCTCTGACAGCTTACACCTCCGCTCACAATTAAGTAAATAATATGAAATTAATCACGTTATATGCAAGCTTATCTGCTGCTAAATATAGATGGAAATGTGTGTGCTTACGATACCTATCGAATGAGCGATCACTTCAGTTTCCTCGATGTGACTCAGTCTTACCTGGAAAATAAAGATTAGGTAGGTTTAGACAAGTGGTAGTGATATACAATTCACAAAATACAATAAAAAGATAAAGTGTTGTTAATATTTCGACTGAGCAAACCATCTGGCTCGACGCGATTCGATTCACATTAAACCGATAAGCAATTTTTACAAAGTGAAATTGCATGTACGGTCACATAGATACAATGCGGCGACTGAAAATACGTGCATGATATCGCCTATTGTCGCAATTAAATTGAGTCGCCATCAGGAAGGTCAGTTACTAAGAAAAGGTATTTCAATATGTTCTAGTGTCAAATCAGAAGTCTAAGAACTAAATTAAGAATCTCCACTAGGCAATTAAATAGCCGTTCCGTCGTGGCCCGCTCGATATAGCCGGCGATAAAATGTCTATTTAGGAAGAGTATTCACATAGTGCAAGTGTTAACTGGTTTCCCGTCGCCGCCGAGCGACATCGCTCGCGTTCCGCGCTCGTTGTCACAAACTTCTATTTTCACGACGCGGCTATAATACAAATAGGATTTCCGCGAGCGACTTTTTATTTTACATACATTCTATTTGTGACTGGTGTTGCCTCACAGCTACGTTGTCGCTGTCGCTAGGGTTGATTGCGAACATTTTACGATCTCTATCGCTTCTAAAATTAACTGATAATGTGTTTGCTACAATATTGCAAAGCTACTTTATTTTTAAATCTTGAGCTTTATTCTTTAATTTAGATCTCAAAGCGAGTTTATTATGTAGCTGAAATGCGAGTTCATTTCCAGGGTCAAGCTGATTGTGAAAATTATAAAACTGAAATACAGCGTCTAGACGCCAAACGTTTTAAACACAAGCGTTCTTTTCTTGGCAAGTAAACACGTTGTAATAAATCATTGTATTTGTGAATGATGTCTGTATGAACGTCACAAGACGGAATAGATTTGTAAGAAGTCGGTGTAATATATTCATTGATTGACACGCCCCTCGTTATAACATCAAACAGACCAATATTTATCACAAATAATCATGTCAGATATATTTTTCTTGGTAACCCTACAGTTCCTCTAAAATAAGCGTTCGAGATTCGAATGTTTGTGTGATGCGTGTGAGTGCTACGTCGGCCGTGTCGTGGTATTGCCGTGGCCGTGCGTGGCCCTGAACTTGGGCCATCACCCACCTGCCATGGCACACAATGGCGATCGATGCCACACAACACGAGCAATACCATAAGTTCGAGGGCCGCCGCCATGAGGCAGCAATTTGAATGGAATATGAGCTCTATATTGGACTTGACTGATATTGATATATTAACGTCTCTAAAGGGTTCATCGGAAAGACGGATTGGTTATCAAAATAATAAGTATTGATTTGAAGCAACTCTGTTTGGAAAGTTGCATCAATTTGAGAGTCCGAATGCAAGATAATGATAATTCAGTTGATAATAATGATTCGTGTAAGTGCGTAGATAGGTAAGTTAAGTACATTGTTTCTAAAAAATTAAAATAAATCATCGCTGTTAATTAATTTTTAAGTTTTAGCAAATAAATAATGCACATAATATTACACAATCGCTCAAAATAATAGCTTTTAGCTGCATTTGTTTGAATAATGTTGTAAATAATTTACAATTATGTACATAATTAAAATTATTTCCTTCGAGAATTGCATTTTAATTTTGGAAAATTAACCTTATTTTTCTGTTAAAACAAAAATAGTTGCCAATATAAAGTATTCAGTAGGTACCTAATGAATATAAATCGAATGAATAAGGCCACTTAAAATTCTGTGCAAGTTATTGTTAAACATGTACACAAACAGGACATAAAAGCTACGTAGTCATGTTTACTGAGAACCCGAACGTGGGCCGAAGCCAATCACGCAACTACCTCCATTCTGAGAACTTTTCTAAAAACACCCTTATCGATCTGCTGAACTTGTCGATGTGTCATTGTTTTAACTGGATTGTTACTAGACTGGCACCAGACTGATGAAATAATACAAAAACAAGGTGATAACATGAAGTCGCCATATCAGAACTCCATAGGAGCGCAAGTGGAACACAAACTAGCTGGACTGAATGACCTGGTTAAATTAGCAGGCATGGATGATTGGATACGGGACTCCCGGGACTGAGTAAAATGGCGTGCAATAAAGAAGACCTACAGCGTATTGGGTGGATACGAGACGGGTCGAAGAAGAGAGACCTTACAAACTATCTCTCATATTACAAATATGAAGTCTAAATTTTTGATACAACTGTAAATAAGATTGAAAAGTGATGCAGCCAATATATCCCGTCCTCCAGATACGATATCTTCGAACTGTATCTCTCAGGTCATACACAACACAGTACACATATAGGACACAAACATCCTCGTCGTGGGACAGACACTCTAGTCCTTGATAAGTGTGGTACCGAGAAGTGGGTGTGGGATGAGTAGCGTGGTGTATCCAGCTGATAAGGCTTCCGGCGAGGTCGTCGCCCTTCCGCTGATAACGGTCAGCTGGCTCCCACTGACATTGCGGGAACACTTTCTCATAAATGAAATACACTTGTTAAGAAATTACTTGTGATGATTCCTCAGTTAAATTGGCAAATCATTTCACTATTTGACAAGTAAAACAAGTGGTGCTGTGCCTTCAAACCTTTTTTGTTATATAATTGACTCGAGTTTGACCACTATCTCACCTGACGGAAAGCGATGTTGTGGTCTATAGTAAAGCACCCTTGCCTAGAAGTAACCCATTCACTCCTGACTTAAAGATCCCCAAATCGCCGGGCGTGGCGCACAGGACATCCAGAATCAGAAAATGAAGAATATATATTTGCCCAAGTCTAAATTATGTGTTTGTCTGTCATTTAAAGTTTAAATTCAAATGCATGCTCAAACCGATTTCTAGAACTAAATATATTAGAAGTCCTTTATATTTGCGTAGAAGGTAATAAATTGCAGGATCTATTACGTTAAATCTATCAATATCAGTTATTGAAAGTAGGAGGCATTCATTAGATAGAACTTCAGTAATTTCATATTTCTATTGAATAGGAAATGTGGGAGGAAAATCAATTCAAGATTCTAGATTGCATTCAGTAAATATATGTAGTTTATTCTTGGAACTCTATTAAAGCTATTCAATAACTCATCTACTTGATTTGAGATGGAAAATTGTTGATGCATTGTATAGAAGATATTATATTAAAAAAGGAAAACATAGCAATCATATTATATTTAGCAACCTATGGCTCGTCGCCTATCGCCATCAGGAAGATCCCTTAACCGGAGAATAACAGAATGTAGAAAAGCAGGAGAACGAGGAGATCTATACTCATCAGTGGGGTGATTCCGGGTTAAAATGACGATGATATCATACGATCATTCTACACAAGAATAATAAATCTAAATGAAAACACAAAATATTTTCATTGTCCAGCCAAAGGTGAAAAACCTTCATGATCACATGTCATTAGTCCTCCAATGCCCCGCTAACAATGGAAACTTCACAGGCTTGCCGGGTGCGCGCGCGCCGGTGATTTTCCTACAATTAATGCACTCACCGCGCACCGCGCACCGATACGATAGCACGGGAGTTTCCTTTGACACACTTGCTGCTTGAGTCGCAACCTCGGGAGGCCTTCCATTCATTGACAGTAAGCATGTGTTCTGCTGTCGGTAAATAGGATAAGTAGATATGTATCTGACCGTTTAACTGAATTTCTTCATGTTTTCTTTTGTTTTTTATTCGTTTGAGAGTGTATTGCCAAAACCACTGTGCTTGGCAATCAAATGCATTAAATACAATATCACGCCTCTATTCTCCGAAGAATATGCAGAGGTGCATCTATATCCCATATTTTCGCAGTTATGTTTAAAGACTCATTTAATAGAGGGGAAGGGACCCTATTACATCAATCGTGCACAAATCGCCTCGATATATGCTCGAAGTTTCCTTGCGTGATCGAATCAGAATCAAAGACATCAGCAAGAGAACCAAGTTTACCGACATAGCCCCAAGAATTCCCAAACTTAAGAGGCAGTGGGCAGGGCACATTGCACGCTGAACGGATGGTCGTTTGGCCAAAAGTTCTGGAGTGGCGACCGCGTACCGGAAGACGTAGCGTTGGTCAAGACTGCGGGAGTCCGGTGGATGCGAATCGCACGGGACCGATCAGTGTGGCGACGTTTTGGGGAAGGCCTGTGTCCAGTAGTGGACGTCTTTCAGCTGAAATGATGAAGAGTGATCATCATTCGGGCAGAAAACATGACTCCGGCTTGGCTTAGGGCTGCTGTTGAGAAATTCCAGATGGCGAAACCCAACAATACTTTTCCCAACGCGGGCATCGAACCCAGGTCCTCAGCAGTAGAGCTTGCGACCGCTAGACCAACGAGGCAGCCAAGTGAGGCAGTGACTGATGATAATTAAATATAAGTGATCTGAAAACAGAAAGCACTGTGTAATTAGCACAGTAAACAATACGTCTGTCTATTTTTAATTTTCCTTAATGTCTCTGAACTGATATTATTGTTTACTTTCGCAGTGATCTAACGCTCGTAACTCGGCGGCATCTGACCTGTGACGTAACAGCGGAGGTATTAACCCCCCCCCCCCTGCTATCAACGCGTTTACGTTTATCTCGCTCAAACACTCGCTGTGTATGCCCCTGTGTTTTCTCTATTTATTAAATAGAAAGTTTTGTTCATGTCCCTTCCAATTAATTAACTACAACTATCACATTCGTTGATGCTAAAGTGTAGATCATTTAAGTACATAAATAACGGATGCAATAATTATTCTGATTAAGTTGTTCATTAATTAAGTATAATTGTTTGTATTGTTGAACTCCACGGAAAGTAAATGTGATGTGTGCGTGTGTGAGTCTAAAGTTCACTTAACAAGCAAATAAGTATGTCACCTCTAATTAGATCATCGTACTAACACGTTGTAGGTAGAGAGGTCAAGTATTTTCCACGTGACTATACCCTTTGCACCTACAAAAAATAAATACCTATCTATGCAAGTATGCATCTGTATTTTCCAATGAGACTTTGTTTTCCATTGCCTTAGCTTGCGGCATAGTACCTACCAATAACAACTGATATGAACTACAGATATTATGCAACAACAACCAATAAGTACTTCAAAAAACAAATAAAACAACTAAGATCTTAACACTCTCACTTGTAAGAGTGTGACATTCTCATTCATGTTCTTTGACCCGTCCCAAATTCTGCGGCGTCGACCCGGTCCGAATCCCGCTTCCCTGCCAGTTGCAGGCCAGTTGGCGCCTTCACCTCATCCATCACGCAGGTGATTGGCAAGCGTGCCACTTATATCACAACTCTGCCACGCCGTGATAAGACTGCTGATGGAATTGGCAAATAGCTTGCGGAAAACGGAAGGCGGATTGTGTGTAAGAATGTAATTATCTGAATATGGCTTTGAGATTATGAGTAAAGAGTGTAGATAAGTAACGGATTTGGAATAACAAATTAGTTGAACATTCTAAAAGATGACTGCAAAACACTGTTTCAAGAACGGGTACTACAGCAAGATATTTAACGAAAGAAAATTACCTACTTACAAACACGGATGCATCATCTTCCTTGTTTAATTTCTAAGGTTAATGGTTGTTCCTTCCTAGCCAAGATCGAGATCCAAACTCCACGATTCTATTAGCAGATTGCAGATCGCTACAATTTTCACAAACACCTTTTTTGAGTGTGACAGTGTCAAATATCAGCCCTCAATCACCTGACTATGGCTGTCCCTATAACTCCTCGGTACATCTATATTACCCGAATTGGGTCACAACGCGGACCAGCTGAGCGGTGAGTTCTGCGACTAGTGACCAGCTGTTAATTCGGTGGGACCTTGGCCCGGCAGGGTGCGTTGCACAACGAACTATTCTGATGCATCACCTTGCCCGTGTTACAACACTGCAGGGGAGGGATAGGGGAGCGCTCTATATGGACCGGAGTATTGGGGCTTAGAGCTAATATGAGTGACGAATTTTGAGGGATTTTTTTCCCTTTTTTGACGTGTAAGAATCTTTTTTATGTTACTGCATTTTGTCCAATTTGGCAATATATAGCAACAAAATCAATAAAAATTCGTTCTATTACATTTTAAAATGTCTATAAATAGGTTATTCCAATTAGGAAGTTACCACGTAGTTCTGTGGCCCAAATATCGAACCAGGTAAATAACACCAGGATACTAAATCTAATTATATACGCTAAATTAATAGGCAATGACCGCAATAAGAGCAACCGCAAATAGAACTGTGGAGTGTGGATATATTATATTATAAACTTTAATTATAGCGGTCTAAATACGGACTCAGTTATCGTTTGTAACACAAATATCCGTTAACGGGTAAATATTAACAGGATAAAACATCAAACTACCCATTTTAGTTACAAATTGTACAGGAGTATTTGCTATAATTCCCTACAGTCGATCGCCCAATTTATAGTCCTCAGAAATTGTGTAAGGAATGATATGAAAGACAAGGGAGTGAACGATTGACAGGCGAGAACGTAAGAAGAAAACTTTTTGCATCGACCCCAGGTAACATGGAACAAGAGGGCTTAAACTAACCGACATTATATACGCTATAACAACTGTCAAAATGTCCAAAATATGCTCACTCCCAAAGGTACGACAAGAAAAGATTTGGTTAAGAATTTTCCATATCTCACTAATCTGGAACCGAACCCATCGCTTCGCGGTGAGTTGCGCGCGCGCAGGTCGTAGCGCATGCGTGCGGCGACCCACAGTCTGCCGCATCGCGGTCAAGGCGACTGCACCGCCAGCGCCACGTACATACACTCATCACACTTTGGAACTGACATGTTAACTTTGACGTCTTGCCGTTGCCACTTCCCAATGAGCCAATGTGAAGTTGAAAAATGGACGTCGCCGTCGTGGAAAAAAAATTCTCGGTCAATAAGTTGGTAGAGCAGTATTGTTTATGTAACAGCCATACGCTTGTTAGATCATTTGAGAGATGTCCAAAAACAATCAAAAGATATTTCGTTAATCAATACAATTTTGAATTTCATCAGCTCATTAAATTGAAGAGTGAAAGTTCTTGTCAAAAAATCTATGCCAAAATCAAATATCTATAAACACCACATGATTTTTCCAAATCTTTAAAATAAATCTCAAACAAAAACGTTTAATACTCTCGAGTGCGCCCACGCAAACCATACGACATAAATCACAAAGGTTAGTCGCAGCAAACGGCCGATTAACATGCCCACCGTACATACTTAATTATAATTATTTTAAATTTACTCGTCGCGTCACGCCTAGCGCCTAATTATAGAGCTAGGTGTTAACTACACTTTCGTGCAACCGACCGACGCGAGCCGAAGCTAAAGTAAATGTTATAAACAAACTTACGTGAAATATTTCTTTGTATATTTTAGCTCGGTTTCACATCTCACTTTTCAAATGTTTTGAACAAGAATGTGACTGATATCGTGTGTTTTAAAAGCATTTCTGGTGTGGTGTTTGTAGGTACTGAAATAACTCTTCGGGATGTATTCAATCATTTATTCTATTCTTAGTGACAGCTGACAGAACCGTAGCGATTACATGCCTGAAATCTAACGATTCCATTTCATATTGGTCCCGAAATCCCAACGAATATATCTGTAAACGTACGACGGCTCTTCTATCATGTCACACATCAGAGAGAGATCAGCAGTGATATACTGAGTGCCAAACATTCATCAATGATGACACTAGGTTCGACCGCGTGAGTTATGTGGGTAAAGGAATTATCTTCCCTTCGGAACTTTGTAAAACATTTAATTGAGATAAGCTTCCAAGAATAGTATGTCCAATTACCACAAAATTAAGAGATATATGAAGTGCCAAGCTGCTCATCTACTCCACACCTTCTGCGAGGATAAATCACGGTCGCCCGGCCTGCCAAACGTACGGAGTTCGGCCGCTCTACAATATGATATAATTGTTTTAGATTGGACAATGATTCAGTAATGTTAAGAGCCAATTCACTTTAGATACTGTTTGTAAATAGTCATATGTTTTGGTCACGCTTTTTTGACTCGTGATGGGGTTAAAGATCTATATATTACTTTGAATTAGATCAAAACAAGAGAGCAACCGTCAACTACACTGACACAAATGTCTAGTACACTATTTATCTGTACCACACACGTATGAAAACAAAGGCTCATGAGACATGACGAAGCGCCTCATAACCCAGTTAGCATGTAACATGCAGTTTCCCCGACCCGGAGCTGAGATCTGCTATGATCCGTTGGCATCCGGGGCGACCTCGCGGCGTTCCTCGGACGCCAACTAAAACAAAATCCGATGACACGACACGCCTCCCGCATAAATATAACGTGTAGTAGGAGTAGGAGTAACGAGTAGGACATCCATTATGTGGCGAGCTGGTGAAGGTTTCTTACTGACCTGGTTTGGCATGAGAAATGTTGCTCAAAACGAAGATCGAGATTCGGCTAATTTTCTTGAAGTTTCTGGTGTAGGACCGGCTTTAGATGGTAGGGAGACGATACTGCGTTCATCAATACTAACAAAACAATACAAAAGTAAAGGTTTAACGATCACATGAAAGAACGGTTAGATAATCCTACTCAGCTTTCGATGAGTCAATTGAAACTTGGACAGAAACGATTAGTCGCTGTCATAAAAACAAAGCTTGGCTTATCCACTTTCTTAACCGCACCTTACAATCAATAAATAAAAATGATTAAGAAACCAATTTCTACAGTCTTCTTTTTCTTAGATTTATCACTACGACCGCAAATAAATGAAATTCTACAAATCGAATACGCATTAAACGAGATTAACTGGCAGACGGGAACGAGGGAAATTTCCCGTGATGCTATTACTGTGCCAATGCCAGACTGAGATTGTTAACCAAGTTCTTGTTACAGAATCAGACTAACACGATTATTTACAACGATAGTAAAAACATTCACCAGACTAACTAACATTTAGGTGATTTTAGAGATCAATTGCAACAAATTTCATCAATATGTAGCTATTCGATTCATGTTCTTCCTCACGGAAGAAATCAATCAATGAGCCAATATAATCTCTGGCATAACCACCTAGAAGAATCCCAAGCAGCCAGACTTCACTCGCACTTGACCAGTACCATTATAGTCATAGTTGACACTCGAGTCCTGAGCGAACATAACGAGGTCTATATCTGGCCAGCATCCAATCAGGTGCGAAGCGTTATGTTCGGGAGTCGCGCGGCCAACGCTAATAATACTCAGTCGAAGCGGCGCCATTTATAGCCTAACCAGAATAGCCAGCCAAACATATAGACGTTGCGATAGATATGTCCGATGTCGAGACAGATTTAGACGGCGATGGGAACGCCATTTACGGAATACTTATAATAGAAACGCCTTTCAGTCGAAGTTAATCGGTGCTTGAATAAGGATCAAAGGCCGAAGCGAAAGGCGTGTGCGTTAGTGTTGTAAGAGCGGATGAGGCATCCGTTCAGCCGGAATTGATAAGCTGTGGTTTCCAATCGCATTCCGTATTTGTTAAGCGGGCATTGAAAATTGTTCAAGAATTAACTTAAGATGCGCCATTTAAACACATTGCTAAGGCAAGCAACACAGCAGCAAAAATCAAACGAAAGATTCTGATAAACGTGGAGCAGTACAGTCCAAAAAGCCTTCCCCGAATGATATCTTAAAGTGTTTCAGAAAATCACACCACGTTTCTGCATGAAATACGGTTTCTGGCACATCCGAATCTATAAAGTTTTCAGTGGGAGCGCCATTCAGCGGCGTATGTACGAGAGCATTAACGAGCCAAAAACACTGGCAGCCAACTCTGGCATCGCTGCCCGCGCGTCATTTCCGGTGCAGCATTATTTAGAGTCAGAACCCTTTTAGATTTCCGGTAGGCCCGCCTTTTTGTGTACAGTTGATACCTACTAAAGTTATATTTAGGTTTCGGAACTATTCATTTGATCGAAGAAAATTGTAAAGCTAATTTGAAATATTTCTGTCTCTAATTTTGTTTTCTCTCTTCTCGCTTTCGTTGCTAAAACATGATCTTGTACGCGGAATGGTTCACATCATCAATTACCCAACATGTGCGAGACAGTGAAGAGTGATCATGAAGATATATTTAGACGTTACCGCATAAGCCCAAGTTTGTGTTCACCACTAATTGATATCGCCTAGCCAATAGACATTGTTGAACAGGCCGATGCCACTGCTTTTTTAAAACTACACATATTTTGGTTCCGAACAAGAACAATTTGATTCAAAACAAAATTCTAAAAAGATATATGTATGACAACACGTGTAACACATATTTCCTGGTTCAATAAATCCGAGAGCCGTCAACATACACAAAGATATACGAAATAATTCGGAGCTCATCCTTGACCGCCGACCCGACTTCAGTGACGTACCTACTCAAAACGGTTATTTGTTATGTCACTGTATACATAAATATTTCTTTCACAATCTTATGTAAACAATTTGGCAAACATTTAAACGGAAGACCCTGACTCCACAGTCAGTCATTCACGACCACTGTTTACTTTCTTCATTCATTAACGTTACATTTTAAATCAATAATGAATACATGGACCTGTTGAATAGAACTCCTGATTTGAATGTCACTGATTTATTGGCAGCTGAGCAATCGGAAAATCACGAGATTCACAATGTCATCAACATTTCAGACATTAGCATTTAGATACCGTTAGAGTGATGGCACGTGGAGCTTCTGTAGAAGACTTAGCAACAAACAAATATGCAATGGCTGAATTTATTGGAGCACTAGTTAATGTTGAAGTTAAAGATAAAATGAATGTATTAAACGATGAAGATAAAGTACCATCATCACCTGTTGCCGTGTTTACAGTCGGAGTCGGGACCTAGACCTTGCGTCGCTTCCCGGCGTCGCGCATCGCGTGCGGTAGGTCGCGGAGACCCAGCGGAAGTTGACAGCTTGCTAACAACCAGGCGGCGAGGCTTGGTGATGCCCGTTGTCATAGGAATTCTTGTTACGAATATTTTATTACAAAAAGTGTTTATAGATTCCTGAATGGAATATTGACATAGGTACATGAATGACCACGAATCAGCGTTGTCCGGATTTTGCGAAAATAGATAAATATAAGACTACGATTGAAACATAAAATCAAAGAACAGAAACAGATTGCACCAGCAATCTCGTCTAATCTTGAACTATAAAGATAAATGGATATAGACAATTTGGCAGAAGTGCCACCGGAAACTTCCTACATTTGTGCATTTGATGCGCAAACTATACATACTGCACTTATCACACAAGAGTGCGATGTGTTTGTGAATCAAACCACGTACACTAAAGTATTTAATGGATGGGGTTGATATCCACGACATGTTTACTGGTCGTAACGAGAATAATGGCAGAGGAATTTATTGATTGGTGAATGAAGCTTTTTTTTTCTCAATAAAGAATAAATTAGAACTTAAGATATAAATAAATCATGTAACGGAAGCCGTGGTTACTCACTATACGAATAATCTTACTTATAAAAAAGTTTTACGATTGTGAGAAAAACTAAAAAAGAGCAATCAAACTAACCATTAGAATCTTAGAAGATGCTTGTTAATTTGTAGAACGAGAAGTTCATTGAACTGTGCTGAGTGTAGAGTATATACCTTCTCAACTGAATGCCAATGGGGTCATCTCGGACATAAGTTTTGTTCCAAGCATGAAGGAGACTATAAGGTAACTTGAACAATTAAATAAATCTTTAAATATAAACATATTTACTTCACATCACACACACACACGCACAGACTTATTGTGCTTGAAATTAGTTCTGCGTCACGGTTTAAAACAAAATACAATTAGAATAATTCACGCACAAAATACTACAAACGCTTAATTTTCTTTAAACAATACTCTAACGAATGCAGTAGCCTAGTCAACATGAATGAAAACTAACACATAGTCATGTCAACAGTTTTATTCAATGACCCGACCTCCAAGCTATGTGTATTACGAGAATATTATCCAATGAAGGTTACTAGTCGCCTCTAGTACTCTCTGGTACAAACATACACACGCAGTTCCAGAGGACATACGACACCAATACGCCACCACGTTCTTAACGAGAATATATTTGAGCCAACGCTGGCGCTTACCGGCAGGTGGTGGTCTACTCCAGTTAATTTCGGAGTTTGATCCGCTGACACTGGGTTATTGCCGCTTCCTGCCCACGACTGGAATGAGACCAATTGTCGTGAACCTTTGTGTCTATAAATGTAACCACTTAATTCCTTGTGATCTAGAATGCAAATAGTGCTCAAGATATGATGATTTAAGAATGTGATAAAAGGATTATTTACACGGCAAATAACACTAATAAAATAATAAAAACATCGTTTTTACGTAATAGACTACACATAACAATACCTAATGCTATTGCAAACAAAAACAGAATTTATGAACAAGGAAAATATTAGAAAGGCACAAACCGCTTAACTAAAGCTGATTCAAGAAACGTTTAACTAATTTGAAACCAATTTCCTATAAATTTATAACTATAATATAACCTTTGAAACTTGAAACGATGTCTGAAATTAAAACAAAACAACAGACGCAGACTTTAGAGACGAATATTGTAAAATTAATAGAGCTAAATTGGGCAACAACAGGAGCAGTGGGCTTTGTAGAATTTATGACGTCTGGTCAGCGTTCATTGTCTCCAATACGCTTGCGATGATCGATGAAAGTATCTAAACTAACGAAAATACAAATGATATATCGAATGAAATTAAGTTCACAGTGGACATACATGATTGTCAATATCCTGTTACAAATTCTTCATTGCAGTTGATACGACGCGCGACGCCATAATTTCAAATGTATCATTATTCTTATTTCTCAGAGTGAATCATGCGCTTATTTTGCGCGTGAGACTTAATTGAAAGAAACGAGTCGCATAGTGTTCGTGATACTGGAGTTTTGCTCTTATGGTCATGTGAACAAAATATGAGCAGACAACTTGAAATGTCATTAACCGCAACTATGATGTAAATGTCAAAGGTATTGCAGTGTTTGCAATAAAATTGCAGCATCATCAATCAAAATCTTGATGAAAAGGATGAAACGATGTATTCAATTAAAAATTAATACCGTGTTTAACCGCAACTATGATGCATATTGAACAAAGCTATTGCAATTTTTGCAATAAAATTGCAGCGCCAACAATCAAAATGTTGATGAAAATAATAAAACGATATATAATAAAACGATATGTTCAATCAAAAATTAATACCGCGCCTAGTTGGGAAAGTACAACTTGGCATTTTAATATTGCAAAACACATGTCTGAATTCAGCCACCAAAACATTTTGAGTGTTGCGTCACTTTTTGAAAAGAGGTCTGCATATGATACTTTCACTTTTTAACATGAGGAAACAAAAAATGGTTACGCGTCTTTAGTATTTTCAAAATTGAAAGGCTGTGCTGGTAAAAAGTTATATCTATATGATTTAAAGTAGTGTTATTTATAAAATAATACATATCGCAGTTGTTTTTGTAAATAACCTACTGTTTATTGGAGGTTTAGATTAATATGACATCATTTTAGCATACCTTCTACAATAAGCAGATTGTAGAACATACTGACTTTAAAATTCTATTATAACTGTTATATATCACTAATTACTCTACATTAATATTCGATAACACAAACTTCGATGGGAACCTGCCAAGGCTGGCAGGTGTGTAGTGTAGTGGTGATGGCTACTCCAGTATGAATGGGGTGTAGTTACGGAGTAACGGAGACATAACGAGCCGATAGTCATAGCCATGAAAACGAACCGTTTTCTAGAAGGGCATGGTAGGGAATTTGTACTAAAGATAGTTAATCATAACATATTAATGGTCCACGATGGTTTTAAAGAAAGCTAGATCGTTAACGGAGAAAATGACACGAAAGCATAGGATGAAAGTCATATTTTAAACCTAGACATGTAAGACAGACAGGCCGTAGAAATAACAATTTACAGAAGAAATAATTAAAATAGCAGACACAGCCCAAGACAGACACAATTTCATGACGACAATGAAAATAAATGTTAATTTGTTAAACATTCATACTGCCCACATTTAGTTCACCCAAAAAGATAACGTTTCAATTCATGAAATGTTATGTGAACATAGTGAATGAAAAGACAACCAGACGACACAAGAGAAAATAAATCACTTTTGAAGACTATAAATAACTAAAATTCTTTCTGCTCAAGTGAATAAAACCTGTAAAATTCAAGTTGAAGCAGTATAATATTATCTCGAGTCTAGACATATTAAACAAGTTGAGTTTCGCATATCTAAAAATAACATACCTACTTTACCGACACAAGAACATGATGTCATGTTTTTTTTAAGCCTCTTTGAGGTGGGTGACAAATGATGTAGCTAATTGCAAGGCGGCCAAAGAGCGGATTTATCTTAATTGCAGCGACGTCAATGGTGTCCTGGATGTAAACAAACGTAGCCACGACGTTTTTCAATCATTTATTTCTTAAATAATTTAGTTGAATACAAGTTATTATGGTGTATACATTGTTTTGTTATATATCAGCTTTTTCGATGAAATAGCCCTGACTTTTGCCGAAATTTTCAGCAATTATCATCACATTTCAACCAATTTACACAAAACCCTAACAATTTATACACCTAAACCTTCCTCATAAATCACTCTGTCTATTGATGTAAACACGTGAAAACCCATTCAGTAGTTTTTGAGTTTATAGCGAACAGACAGACAGACGCGGCGGGGACGTTGTTTCATAATATGTAGTGATCATTATCTTATTATAATATTATAAAGTAATATATAAATGCGAAAGTTTGGATGGATGTGTGTTACTGAATGAATGTTTGTTACATCACGCTAAAGCAGCTGAACGGATCGTAGTGCAATTTGGCACAGAGATTGATTATAGTCTGGAATACAATACAAAACATTTTCATCCCGGTATTAAGGGATCATGGGATAAGAAAACACTTTAACGCGGGCGAAGTCGCTGGCAGAAACTAGTCATTTTATACGCGCAGCGATCACAACATTTGTCAGAATCGTCTGAAAAATATTTAAATAATAAAGCCGAAACAATTAGATAAGTCGGTTTTGTTCTTTTGATAACGTTGGCATAAACATCAGAGAAACCTTGAAACAAACATCTGCCTTAAACGAAATCGACCGCTAATGTTGCTCAAGTGTAACAGAACTTATGTCCCATGAGTAAGTATTGGCAGAAGCTAATCGAGCAGACTAAGGTCTTCTACAGTTTTCACTTACTTATCAATAAATAAACAAACTGATTTTACCATAAATGATACAATTTTCTGTGAACATTATTCGGGGAAATGTGTTGTTAGGTAAACAAGCGGCCCACGCCGTACGCTAAAGGTCAAGGAGTAATGTCAGCACCTACACACGGCTCCGAATCAAATGAACGATATTCTCTTTGGATTACATTATCTTAGAGCCCACGCAAGAGTGGGTGTTGCTATTTGAAAATATTTCTGAAAATGCTCTTGTTCCGTGAAAAAATTAACAAATTTTCAGCACTCGGTTTGCTGAACTTGATATTAAATGTAAGACCTTTACGAGCCCAATGCTAGCGCTGTCGACGTGGCTGAATTCTGGAACATTCATTTTTTTAGTTAGAATCCCCAATACGAAGAAGAAGAAAGGAAAGTAAACAGAACCAGTATACCTAAATATTGCTAAGTAAGGCCCTGCAATTATCTTAAAATGTTTACCGCTAGGCGATCCCCTGAGGCCTAGACCGATCAATCGATATTATTTTTATTGGCCCGGTTCAAATCACAATCATGGTCAAAACCCACTAAATATAATATAAATCAACGTCCAACTTCCTAGTCTAATGGTTTTGTTACGGAAGCCTATTTTTGATGGAGAAAAAACTATTGATTCGATTTTACGGTTGGCTGGAGCGAAATTGACTACCATTTAATCCTAGACGACTTCCTCGGAAGAGTGCAAACAATCAGTATTTAATAATGTAACGACAAGCACAAACTACCATACAAATTTAACTCGAGGCACCATACCATTATTCTCTTCACATTTTTTATATGCCTCTTTGTCACTTTGTAAACTTAATTTGTTTCAGATAACTACTCCAGGTACTAAACAACAGGAATCAAGGAAAATGTGGGCAAAGCAAAAATAAGAACAAAATAATACGCAATAGTGGCTTATTGATCAAATTAAAATATAAAAAGAGTTCCTACATGAAGAATACGTCATCAGCAATAACAAATTCATCAGTTCCAGGTATCCTCTGACGTAGTTTGTTTACGCTTCGGTAAAATATATTTAGCCAAATAAACATAATCTGCACAAGTTCACAAAAAGAACATATTTCTGAAAAGTTATACAATCTTGTTCTTAATTGTAACTGTTTTTAACTGTACATGCGGAAAACGAAAACACGGAAACCTGAAGGTTTACAAGTAACTAACACAAAAGTTTTCAAGGCTCGAAGTTTTTGTACGCAGGAGTCACGGTCCATCGGCGTGATGGCAACAAGAACCACGCAAATAGACGCAGCCATGCATTGACGAACGCACTATAAGTGCTAACACCAACAAATAACGGTTAACAGTAAACAAATAAGGAAGAAGCCCGCAAATATCCAACAATTCACCAAAATACTACAACAACAACTCCAACAATCACTCGATTGGAACAGTAAATAATTTATTCACAACGCGATAAAAGCTTTCCTAAAAGTGGGACGAATTCATGGAACAGAATATTATTAAAGAATAGGGTAAACACAATGTTCCACAAAGGTCGAACTATTTTCTTAGAAGACTTGTAACCTTTAAAGGTAATTTTGCGAAACACGATATAATCAAACAATTCTATGATTCTACAATCATCGAGCTATATTCAAATTTCCCAAAACGTTGGGGATCCTTGCAAAGTTGAGACGGTACTTCACGTCAGAACAGTTGCTCAACTTGTATCAGGAGCAAGTAAGATCTTGCATGGAGTACTGCTCTCAACTCTGGGAAGGATCTGCCTAGTACTAACTGGATGCACTTGAGTCCATCGATAAACGGGCCAAGAGGCTCATGAGCAATAAGATAGTGATCGAGTCTAGGCTCCAGAGCCGTAAACATATCCGCCGAGTTACCAGCCTGTTGGTATTTTATCGGTTACATGCCAGGGAGTGTGCGATGGAATTGCATGAACTGATTCCTCCTCCTAGCCCGTTCCATCATCGGACTACAAGGTGTACGGCGATGCCTCATCGGTACATGGTGGACATCCCAACCATACGCACCAAACGTTTTGGGAATACTAATCTTATGCGTACAGGTAAAGAGTGGCATTCCCTGCCAACCTGTTATTCCTGAAAGCTACGACCTGGGAGTCTTTAAATCATGAGTAAATGGGTTTCTTCTAGGCAAGCGCTCTTCATAGTCGACCACATCATCGTTTACCATTAGGTGAGATAGTGGTCAAGCGCAAGCCTATCAATAATTTAAAAAATATGTTACCAAAATTAAGAAATGTCTTGCATACTGAAACTTGACAAATTCTGATGAAGTCTATAATTAATACTTATTGCTTTAACTTATAAAAGACTGCGGACTAACGGTATATTTTCCACTAAGTATTCCTTTTGACTCCTAGTACCACCAGTGAATCATCAAGATAAACTAAAACGTTACATCGTCGCCCGCAGTGTATTTTCCTGCTAACCGACAACATTTGATGATGTTGTCCATTCACGAAACCCGAATGACCTCCTTAAGCCCCAACAATAGTAATTAGGCCAGTTAAGTTCGATTACAAGCAGTTTTATCTGTCAACTTCAAACTGGCAAAATCCATATCTTAAATCCACAGAACCGGAAATTCTTATAAAACTAGTAAAATGCATTTCAATACATTTTTGTTTACCCACGAGTGGCCACGAGTACTACCAAGTAGTTGACGTCAATGCGGTTGAAAGCCTTAGCCTTTATTTTACAAAGTTTAGGCTTGGATTGAGGATACCTGTGCATAAGGCACAATGTATTCATGTAATTCGGCTCTACAACAATTTTGAAGTGAATGTCTTTTCTATTTGACCTTCTTTTAGTTTTCGCGTTGCTCTTATTGGAAGCCTGGAACTGGTTTCAACTTTGTATTTTAAGCTTACACAAAAGATTATTTACAACGATATGGAACTACATAGTTATATTTCGTTTTTATTTACTTGCTTTGGCGTTTGTGACTCCATTGAGGATCGATGACGTTTAACCACAAACACATAACAGGATAACAGTAAAATACATAAACAACAATCGAAAGCAAACGAATGGGAATTACTGCTATGAGTCAGGCAGGATATTTTGTAAAAAAACATCAACTATCTGTACATACAGCTTTTTATGTTATAAAGGTATGAGTTTCAGCGATTAGCATAAAATACTGTATCTTTATTGGGTTCTTGAGAAGTTTATAGATTTACAATAGATAATTGTCGATCATGAAACGTTTGAAAATAAAAGCATGATTTTCAGTGTGCTCCATCGCACGCAGTTCGTCTAGACAGGAGTTCCGTAATTATTTCTGTCGCGAATCCAAGACGTGTGCGTCATTAGCTTTGACGCAATGAACCGAAAAAAAAACGAATCGTTTGTCGCTCCGAAATGCACAATCAATAAAATATCAATATTTATGACTACATATCAACAAAAGAACAATGAAATTTAATCAGTCACTTAGCGGAAACCCATTGTCAGTAAGAGAAATCGTATAGACAAACAATGAGAATTGAACAAATACTACACCTCATTATATAGAAGCAATATAGATGCATGTAGATAAATTAAAAACCTAATCAAAATATTAACTAAAACGTAAGCAAATAATTCTTAGAACTGCAAAACTTATCTTTGAATCAAGACATGTCAAGGTTTTGCACACAGAAATATGATTGCCGATTAATTTAAATCTTCATATATACGTTGTGAAGATACATCATTTAATGCTTACACGATGACGCTATTCCAAAGATAGCCCCTGTTATCAGGGTAGGTAATTAAGGTTATTTATAGAACTGATAAGATTTTTACGCGAAGCTAATGGTACTCCAAACGTCGAGTTGTCACTCATTATGGAGGTCGATATGAAAATCAACAATAGTATGTACTTGATATATATTGCGTCAAAGCATTTGTAGCAGTCATCCAAGAGCACTTTAGATATTCTTGAATAACTTACTCGTAGTCTAGAAATAACTGTACTTTTATGATAAGTTAAGGTAGCTCTGCTAAAAGCAGCAGATTTTTTGCGAATATGTGGTAGTATCCGGTTGGAGGTCAGTGGCCAGCGACGCAGCGCGCGCCCGTGCGTCTGCTGCGCCGGCCCTTAGACAGGTTCCGCGTAACGGGAGCCGGGACCGTGTCAATCACGACAATTATTTAGCCCTCGCCTTCGAGAGATCGCGAATACTTCAAGCTTGCGGTGGCTTTTTGCTATGTTAGCATTTTAGTAACATGTACGTATATGTAGTACTGTCGTCAATTATTTTGTAATTGTGCTTGTGAGGACTGCATTGCTGAATGCTGTTTATGCATCTTATAAATTAAAACCTATTTATAAATAACATTATTTAAATGATTGTATGTTTCGGGTTTATATGTACCATACAATAAAACTTAGAAGACAATAAAGGAATAGTATTAACTAATGTGAATAATAAACTAAAACACTACAAACAATATAATCTAAACAGAACTGAGAAAAGCTTTTGACTAAGTGAACCATAGGTCCATTTTGATATAATTGTGCGAATTCCCCTCGCAGAACCCAACGGGATTCAACGCCCGTGCCTCCAGGTAGCGTGCAGCTTTCTACTCGAGCACCAACAACTGATGACAGGTGATAACACTGAGCAATTAACAGCACTTATAGCTGATAACCATCGACACTGCAGACAACCGTGACATCAGTGAGGGTCGACGACTTGATTATTTTATTGTGCAATTATTATATTAAATTATGCGGGGTTTTCTCTGAACGTATAAACTTAAGTGGTAGGCATGATACTACTGTTATTCTATGATACTTAAACAGGCACTAGAGAGAAAATCTATAATTGGCTTTATAATATTGCAAAATTTTACAAAAGCACATCATAAAGTTATCTGGATAAACAATAAGCTAAGCAAGAAAGTATGGCATATAAAACTGATAAACTTAGTTTACAGTTCTGACCGAGTTAGGTGGTCACATGGATACAGAAAAGTGGGTAAAGATAGACACATGACTAGATGACCGATTTAGATAATTATTTGGAGTCAAGGAGAAGAAATATCACCAACAGCGGACTGCAAAAGCGAATCCAAAAATAGACCGAACGGTAGTTTTATTACGACTGACTAAATCGATAATAATTTTAAATTTGTGTACAAAATTGCAAGTGATGATTTGATAATTTTTTGACGTCATAGTTTGTAAACTATGACGTCAAAAAATTTAAAATGCAAAAGCATAGTTTCAACAAGGGCTTGGCGACAGATTAACACTATTCTGAAATTGATGTCCATTCTAAAGAAAATAAATACCCTAGAATATTCGTATCTCTGTATCTTTTCGTGTCATCCGATAAAGTACACGCGCTGTGGGAGATAAATAGGCAGCGTCACGTCACATACCACCACTAGTGTTAGTGTACTATTATGCAATGCCTTGTACTCTGATCGGATAGCAAGAGGTAGATAAGATTGAGTATTATAAACAAACTTGTTGGTTTTATCATCAGCTTTGTTATAATCACTCAAGAGTTCTTTTTTATCCGAATGCGCGACGCAAAGGAGGGTAATGTGTTTAGCAGTCTATGTGTGTATGTATGTCCCTATGTGGCGTTCATCATAATGAAAGGATTTAAGAGATGATAACAAAAATATATAACTTACATGTTTACAAGTAATTCAAAAAAAAAAATATAACTAAAAACTTAAACTTAAAAATCAGGCAATCTGACTGCTTGTGAAGCGAACTAAAATGAGTTAAACAAGAAGAAAATCATGCTGTACCGTCGTCTAACTGACCAAAACCATTTATGTCTACTCCGACTGCACAACTTTTTAAAATCTTATTTTGGCTCTTTACTTTGTGTTTTCATCAGATCTTGCTCGTTTAACAGGTCGTTTTCATATTGTTAGATATCTTCTGTAAAATATGTTGCTAGATCTACTCGTATTTTGAGTTTAAATCGCAAAAGTGCATCATTATCATCGTAATATTATAAAACTGCTTGATCTCAAGGACATACATATCAGAAATCAAAATATATGGGGCTACGCCGTCTAATTTAAATATGAAGCGAAATTCGCATAGTGGTACCTTGATGATAGGGCGGCTTAACTAATTAAACAAACTTTATTTCGTCGATAACTGTATTAATTATTTTAACTACTCATGCTACGGCAACATGTTTTTCAAGAACGTAGGTTATGGTAAGTATTTTATATTTATTAGTAATTGAGTAAATTATATCTAAAGTCTGCACGTTTTATAATATTTTATTATTATATTAACATATTTGTTTGTGATTGTGCTACTAAAGCAAAGGCATAAGGTGTAGCAATGAAAATAAATTAATATAATAAATTGCGTTAATAATAAGCACCTAATTTGCATGACAACAGTTCTATCAACAAAATACAATCGCGAAAAACAACTTTATTATTAAAATGTATTATTATTGTAGCTGCTCTAGAAACAAGTATCGATAAACTAGAAGAAAATATGGCGACTGTATTGTTTCATAAGACAAACATTTCTTGCTTTAGTAATAATAAATAGATGTAAATAACATATTGTTTAACAATGACTTTATATGTTGCTAGGTTGCACCTGCAGTAGTGGAGGAAAATCCATGTACCTATAACCGTTAAAGTACGCAAACATGAATGAGCATTATATGAGAATTATATATGTTAAGGATATTTACTTTGTTTTCCTACTGTAGACTTGTTTTTGTCTTTACATTCGGTAGAAAACACACTTGTGCACATGAATAATATATATATAAACCTGCGTCATATTAACGTCGTATCCAATTCAGTTTGATTTAAATTTAATATCATAAACGAAGACATCACGTAATTCGCAACAATATCAAGCGAGGAGAATGATAACAGGCCGAACGCGGATACGCCGTCCACACGCACACTACCGCACGCCGACACACACGCACACACACACGCAAACGAGACGAAAATAGCATCGCCGATAGCGCAAACACACCAACACACGCCCACACGTTGTACGTGAACTGTAATAAAAACATACATAGACACGCACAGTGCGCTATGAATAAGACACAAATTGAAATGGAATCGTACGAGCGAGCTGATTATGAGCCTCTCCAGCACCACGACCTCCTTCAGGACGCGTTTGCACCACAGCCGCCAGCGAGCGGGGATCAAAAACACGATCAGAGTGAAAGCCGATTTCGAGAACCGACCTCGAATTTATTTGCATACCACGATAAAAACTAGGCTCAAACGGCAATAAGACCGGGACCTCTTTACCACCAAGTACCGGTCTAGTCTAGTTCCAATTATAGGAGCGCACCACAATTCTATGTCATGCAACATATCGAGGAATGTGGATCTGCGACGTCGCCGTAAGTCGAAGCGGACTCACCTAAATTTATGACATACATGGCCTGGGAGCGCTCGAGCCTCCGCGCATGCTCCACGGCCTGATACAGTCCGCCGGAATCCACTTTGAAACACTAAAAAACTTTAACACAAACAGAAACCACTGCGTCAAGCGCAAGCATCTTATGGTGGCACTAGCACTTGCCGTCGAACGGCACGGAACGGGTTAGCGCGACACTCGATGGAGCGACAGGTGAGCTCGGGTCGCGATCGAACACTGACTGAGCGCCGAGCGCGGGGCGGGCGGCGGCGCGCTGACACAGCGGCGCGCGCGCAGCGCTTCAGCGTTTGCAGCGCTCGCCGCCCAGCGCCCTGCAGCGCTACAGCCGCTGATAACTGACGCATCAACGTTTTCGTTAAAACGACTTAAATCTTGGCAATAGTTTCTATACAAAAAACACGGTAGACTGTAGGATGCAGTTTCTAAGAATTAATTCTCACTTCAGATTACCGAGAATTTTTCCAGAGAAACGTAGAGCGCTGACATGATGGATGGTAATGTTATTATTTACATATTTCCAAGTCTAAAATTAAGTAATCGGTAATTTGCGCAAGTCATTGCTCGACATAATGATACTTGGCACGCAATTAAAGCACTGCTTATTAACGAGATCATCATCTACAATCTGACCAGGAGGCTGAACAAAAACTGCCCAAATGACCGACACGTGAGTTCAAAATTGGCAATGACGCAATATGTGCTAACTTATATTTACAAAGGTTACAGACGAATTTACAACACGCTAAGATCGAACAAACAAGTAGCTAAATACTTAACAAGAAGAATAGTAGAATTATATTTGATTATAAACTTGGAAGAACCAAAACAAAAACAAGTACGGACAAAGCTAATTTGTGAGTATGGTGACAGCAAGCAAAAGATCAAGAGTGAGAATTGGAGGTAAACACAAGTTAATTCTGGAAGCAAACAAACTTTCACCTGTTGACAAACAAAACAATGTTTGAACACAATCTGGCAAAGCGGTCGACGTGACAACTGTAGCGGGTAGCGGTTAGCGTTTGTTGTGCAAGACAAATATTACGCGAACAATACAGGAAAATGTTGATCAAAACATGCACGACGGCGACGGTGACGCGCTCAACCGGGTTTGGAAACCAATTTGTTTTTTTGCGTATTTCTACGTAGAACCAATAAAATGAAGAAACTTGAATAGAATAATGTCAAAGGACTTTTGTAAGCAAGGCTACAACGAATTCGGTTATATGCGACGTGAATTTAAGAGCATTTAAATTGATCCAAGCGAATAAATTGCATGAGCTTGCTTGAAGAGTTGAAAGTAAATGTCCGATGTCCCCCATTATTTCATACGAGAAATTAAAGGATCTTTTTACCCGACTGCCTAAGGAGGGTAATGTGTTTATTATACATTTTCAGACATGCGACAATGTTTTTGATCACCAAAGATTTTCTAGTTAAATATGATTATATAGCACTGGGTTATATATTTTGCACTTCGGCATATCGTTTTTTGAACTCATCAAAATATCTGATCTGTATAGATCAGACAGGCGGGTTCATCATACAAGCTGGTCGGGCAGCTGTCAGCGAGCTCGCGCCGCGCCGGCTATAGGTCAACCGCGGCATATTTAGGGCTCCCCGTGACGTCGACTGATTGCAGCGCTGATTAGGCGCGCGTCCTCGCTGCTAGTTTATGAGAATATCGCCTGCACGCACTATCTGACGACACACTTAGTTATTGAACTTATTTGTATAAAAATGTTGTTTCATATTCGAGTAATTTGTAGGCCAAGGGACCCGAAGTAAATGTTTTGAATGCCACTGCAATTATAAATCATCCTATTCATCATTATCTTCTACTTGCCCATATTCCATGTCACCGTTATACTCTCTTTCATAATCAGTCCATCTTTTATTTGACCCTCCTCTGACGTACTTTACCGCAGTTTTCAATATCGTCTTTCTATATATCTTCTATACAGAAAAGTCTCGACTCATAAACGCCCAGAATAAATTCTAAAAAGAATAAGAAATAATATTACTAAATTCAACACCTCCTTAGAGTGTACGCACTGTATCCGATCCGTATACGAATTTAAGTGCCGAGTTTTATCCGAATTGGAAATGTTCTGAATTCGGACGGACTGAGTTCGGTTCCATTGCGTAAACCCTCCTACAATTTTTTCTTCGGACCGACATTCTCGGATTTGGATCGGATGCAGTACGTACAATGGTTAAAGTTTGTATGGAATATTTTTATTTCTAGTAATTTTACTTAAAACTTGGTCTTGATTATTTATTAATCGAAAACCGATTCCGGTATTTTCTAAAATTAAACCCTTTAAATTATTTTGTTTGTGGTCATATCTCAACAGCTAAACGGATTTGGATAAAATTAGGAACACGGATGGATCATTCTCTGAATTAGAACATAAGATACTTTTAATTCAGGTAGCATATTCCCTTGACATTAAACACATTCCACGCGGGCGAAGCCGCACGCTGATAAAGATCGACTAAAAAAAGTAGTCATCATCTGCCTAGCCTTTTCCCAATTGTTGTTGGATTCAGCTGAGTACTAGTGTTTTACATAGAGCGACTGCCTATCTGACCTCCACAACCCAATAACTGGGTAACACGATTGGCAAGACTGGTGTCAGATCTCAAGCTTCTGACTACTCGTAACGACTGTCAAACATCTTCAAATGACAGCCGGGACCAACGGCTTAACGTGCTTGCCGAGGCACGGAGGATACTCGGTATATAGAAATGGTCACCCATCCACGGACCGACCTCGGCAAGTGTTGCTTAACCTTGATGATCGACCAGTGCGGCTGTTATTATTTAGTCACGAGATCCTACGACTAAAAAAAAGTAATATTTGTTTTAAATGGATAAAAAGGATAGAACATTATGAAAAAAGTAAAGTTTACTTAGAAAAGAAGCATCTCTTAAGTAGTGCAAACTCTTTGAACGGAGAGGCCGTTGTCAAGGTAATAATTAACCCCTCGGCAAAAAGGATGACGTAGAAAGGACAAGTAATTTCTGACGCTCTTTTCCTGTTCATTTTCCTAAGATAAATCTCTTGATTTTTGTAGCTTATCTGAGCATGGTATATTTATGGAGAATTCTTTTTCTTTAAGTGCCCAGACAAAGTAAAGACATACGTTTTTTTATGAGATGAACTGAAGTAAAACTTATGTGTTCGTCTTTGGCGAAAGACCCGCAGATTCAACTATAAACAATAATATTTGAAAACTCAATTTTTGTCAATTCAAAGGAATCAATAAATATGATATCTTATCTTAAACAATATAGAGTTTTTGCAGCTATATCATAATAATAACAATAAAAGACGACCTTGTATACCTATTTAAATATATAGTTAAAATTAAAACAGTTAATAAGAATCTAACATATTATTAACATAATAAGCATATTATTATGCAGTTAACAGGTTAGAAATGACTTTGAACTTTTGGCGTTAACTGCACGAATAAAACATAAGAACAGATTCGAGAATATGCAGTCATTTAAACTAGACAACATTTTGGGAGGAACCGGTCTGTAGCCGGAACAAATAGACTGTAAGACTGACAGTAGCCGCATACCTAGATCACTTAGTATTTGGATATTTATTTTAATTATTCAAAAATGGTATGAACAACCTGGTGGTTAATATGCATAAAATGATCCAAAAAAGCGATCTAAACAATCCCACCGCACTATTCCCAAACCACTGCAACACCTGAAAGCCAGAATCAACAGTGGCGACAATTTCAAATTTCTACTTCCCTCCATATCAAGCAGGAGACAGAACAAACAAGGTCAATAGGCACAAAGGGTCGTTTACAACTGTGATAAGCCCAGTTGCCTAGCACCACGGATAAAAATTAGCATTAATATTAATGGGTCCTAACATTGTGAGCTGCTATATTTGTTTCCAATAATAGGCGACCTATACACTCAGAAAACCTAGAACTGCTATGACAGTTCATGTACATCTGCGCCAGATACTGTATCTGGCGCAGATGTACAAGGAGACTTGCCCCCTGTTAAATTGGGAAGAAACCCTCTGCCCAGTTTAGCTGGGGCAAAGAAGAAGAAGTTGAATTCAGGACGGAGAGGCAGAAGTTTCAATGAGATGTTATATCAACTCCATTAATTATCACTTCGATACAAATAGTACGAAATAGATAGCTACTCGTATTAGAGTAACACTAATATTATTGGAAATTACAAAATACACTAAATTACTGTAGTCGGACTAGACAGTTTATCAATAATTTAAAATTACGGTCTTGATATTCAACTAGATACCTTACCTATTTGCAATATAATTAAGAATTAGTCATGGTAGGTACTACGTATACCTGCCTAAGCCACCGAAAGACACTTGGTGAAATAATTTAAATCCAACTAAGCAAAGGTGACGTACGTCAGTCTTTGATATCGGAAGAAAATTAAATCAATATTTAATTTTCAATATTAAATATTTATGTAGGACACTTGGGAATGCGCGGTGATGATAGGTAAAGAAGAAAGTAGCTTAAGCGTCCAAGAATTGATAGAAGTGTTGGTCTTCCGACGACGTGATGGGCAGATGACATTGTTGCAGTCACGAATAGAACCTAGATATGTTTGGCATAGGAGAATAGGGATTGGCACAAGAAAAGAAAGGCCTAAGAGCAGCAGCGGGCAGTCTTTGAATGATGAACCTACGGTTAAAGTAAATTAAGTATATACTAAATTCCTTCCAAATATAAACTAAACCACATGTTTACGACTCTGAAAACTGGTAAAAAAAAAAAAAACAAGAAATGGTAACATTAAGTAGGTACAATTTAAGTGCACGGGCGTTGATCGAACAACCAAGTCCAATTAGGACACTTAGCACCTCAAGAATTTTAGGAAGATTCTGACTGCCCCATGAAGGCCGTGAACTTTACAACACTACAGTACTCTTACCTCTATTGCAAGATGACTTGATAGATAATTTTAGTTTGATGAGCATCATCGAGAGAGGCTTGTCATTGATCATTATTATACACCAGACCTTGCGGCAGCGCAGCCCATGACCTTTGCATTCACTAGCAAAATATTAATTCTAACAAAACGACTAACACTTCGTAGTCAACATGTGACTAAGAATTTATTTCAGTTTAGGAAGTAATAAAAATTAAATAAGAGATAATATTACTATATGTTATGTCTGAAACTACTTTGTTTTTCACATAAATCATGATGATTTGCATAAAAAAGACGTAATGCAACTGCAAAGCAGAAAGTGTCAAAATTAAACACGCTTCAAGCACACTAGATATGAGATAGGTATTCATAATAACAAGAGGACAGATCCCACAGTAAATAAATATTTTTAAAGAATTATAAATGATAAATAAATAAATTTATTTTAAATTCAGACAATTTTGGAGTCCATTCTTTGTTTTTACACAACCTTATAATTAATGTTAGTAATCAGTATACGACACAAAAACAATTTAATGAATTTATAATAATTACAGGGATCCAAGTATAAATTAAATAGGAAAGACACAATTTTAAATTACAATTTAAGTTGTGAAAAAGTAAAAATGTCACAGAATTAAAATATCAAAAAATTACATTAGGATTTATAAAACTATTATAGAATGACATAAAATTAAAATGTCAGTTTTTAAAATTAAAATGTACAATTATAAAATTTCATGAAACTAAAACTACACAATATTTAAATGTCAGAAAATTTAAAAACCAACTATATAAAAAAATAAGTAGTGGTTAGGGCCCCGAATAACGATTCGTCGATCCGACCCCAGCCAGCAGCTTTACAGGAAAACATCGTAAGGCATGTCCTAAAACGTTTATTTGGAAGACGAAAACCCTGAGCTCCAGCAGTGGGCAAATCGTAATCTGACTATGTTATGTAAACAGTAGTATGAACTCTTGACTAATTACATTTTACACGAGCTCACCCACGCACTACCTTGATGAACAGCCGAACTGAAAACTCTGACACATTAGTCAAGCCGTAACATAGTAACCCTGACATTGACGAACCCCGCAACTTAACTGACAGTTGACACACCAGGCAATAAAGAGGAGCCAACTAAAAATACAATGAATAGGGATGTCGGAAATGCATGCAATTATATACTGTATCGATGCATCGGGATGATTTCAAACAGAATATTGTCGCTATGAAAATGAGTATATTTCTAGCCTACTAAACTGCATCAATTATTACTAAGTTAGTACCAATCCAAAGACATAATTTATTAAAAATCAAGTAAAAATAATCTTAAATCAAGAAATAAAAGAATATTGAATTGCTTCCTCGGAAGGCAAAGGTAACTAACGGATTCGACCATAAACAAACAACCAAAAAAATGTAATTTGTTACTAAAATGTAAGTAAAAAATACAAATTTGTTTGTTTATCTGCTTGATAAATTATATACAAATTTAATACCTTTTCGACAGTTGGAATTTTATATCGATAAATCAAAACATTAAATATCGCCCAAAAATATCGATAATCAAACAAATAAAATCGATATTTTGCCGACAAGCCTAACAATAAACATTATATCACACTCACAGTATCAAATAACACAACAGAGACCGCCCAGTTTGAATCACTAACTTCTTGATTTAAACTCTCCGTGCGCGTCATTCGGTGAAACATACAACCTTGTGTCCTCACTTGCCAAAATACAGTTAATTCTGTAACTCACTTTGTCTACGTTTTTGTTATTAAGATGACAAGTTTTGTCTGTAGAAAGAATATTAAATTAATTCTCTGTTATGTGGTGTCCGGATATTATGATATCATTGTGCAATTTGCGGCATATACAGCTTCATTTTAAAATAGTGGGGTCCTGGCTGGGTTTTTGACAAACCATGTAGGTGCGGCTTGCTTAGAAAACACCGAGAATATATATGAATAGTTACAGATAGAAGCCCTTTGGTCAGGGCTCAACTTTCAATAAGACACGTGCCGTTCATTTTCTGACATTCTGATTTAGAAAATCTAAAACCTTAGACTGAAGATTTTTCATAGTCATCTGATTTAGGGAAAATCCCCTAGGTTCGCTCGTGATTCGTGATTTCAATCAACCGTGGCAAGCGCCATCTCGAATCATTACAGCGCTTAGAAAAGCGCCACTAAAATAAGTAAGAATTATTCGTAGCGACTCTTTCAGGCGTCTTCAATACGGTTAAAGTAGCTTCTTAAGCCACTTCATTTTGGAAACAATTGTTGTCTTAGTAACCTGAAGGATTACAAACGCCAGGAAATAATCCACTATAATTTCAGCGAAGTAATACTAATAAAGCGCCAAGACTGCCACGCTTGGGAGCGCAGGCGCCGGGCGCGACGTGGGTGATCAACCTTGTCTAGACTAACTTGACTAATCCGTGTTTACGTAACTGCTTCATTATTACTCATAGTTTACAGTTTTCAGGCACACTTCGCACGTTTTGAGGAAAGAACAAGGAAAGCAAAAGAGGCAAAAATCGTACTCCTGCGCAGTAATTTCATAAACGTAGAAAGATACGTTGAAGACGTGATACAAGCAGTATTTGATGATGTAGCAAAAGTGGTCATAAACAATTGGGGCACAGAACTGCACATTGTTGCAGGAGGTTTTTTTTATATCTGTTTCATGAAAATGGTATAGCACTGAGTAACAAAGATAATGTTCTGTTTGCGTCTTAGGTGAAGCAAACTCTTGCCTTGTCTCTAAACTATGAAATAGTCAGGATAATCCTAGGCATTTCATAGTAGAAATCCTCTATAGTTTAGGGAACGCCATAATTTTCAAACAATCAAATTGATACATAAATAAATCTTTAGTCCGTTTTTAATGGCCTTCTTAGCCATAGCTCATGACGAGTTATGGCTGTGTGTGGCCTTAATAAAACCATTACAGCATTGCTTAATTAAATGGGACTTTCTAAATCCACACGCAGTAACCAAAATAGGGTTTTTAAAAATGTTTTTTCTTTTTGAGAACGTTGTCTTCTTTTGCGGTTGTAATTCTGTAGTTTAGATAAAAGATCTCGTCGTGTGACATTTTAATATTTCTTTTCATTTATGTCATTCCGTGTCTTCCGACCTTGAATCGCGGCTCGTTTCCTTCGCACGTCTGGAGCACGCTTCCTGGTTTCAAACTGTTGACATCTAAATAAAAAATATTTGGCTTTAGTAATGAAATATTGTTATGGATTTAAACAAACTTATCAGATCTGCTGAATTGCGTATTGGTATTCAATGGAAGCTGACTATCAGGACTGGATAGCATTACTTATTGGATGCCGTTTAAATAATGTTTTAAACTCTACTCATCAACCACGTTGTTAAGAAACAGATCCCTCTTCTTCAGACTGCTATGACCTGCAGAAAAGTCAGAATCAATTCATAATTCTAATAATCACTTCCGAGAAGAACAGTTACTAAACTAATAGACTTAATAAACGTGTCACACACAACTGACACCTGTCTACGATAACTCCAAAAGTTTAGCATCTAGCCAAATCGTAGCTCTCAAACTAGGTATTACTCAACAAACCGCCTCATCTCCACATCAGCAACTCATCGGTTATATTTAACGTCGCCGTCGACGAGTCGTCGCCGTGCCGGCCGCCGTCCGTCGGTCGCCGGACCGTCACCGCCGACTCACGGTTACTAACATAAACGGTTATAGCCGGCGCCATGTCAAAATATCCGTCACGGTGATATAAGTGTTATAGTATTTATGTCATAGTCGATCTAATAGCTGAGTTACGCATTCACTAGGCGACGGATTATGAACAGAGAGATGTGAACGTGGAAATCGATGATTCAAATGTCGAAGAAGGATGAGTGAGATGTTTTCCGCAAGAAGCATCCCGGTGATAATTTCCCGTATGGAAAAACATTTTCTATGGCTACGGATATTTGGATAGAACGAGAGAGAGTGTATGTATATCGGCAACACCAATATGCACCAACAAATTGAAGTATCGCACCGAACAAACACTGCGTTGTATGAACATTTTACGATTAATCGTCCATCAAAATTTTGTGATGTTTCAGGACCTGCATTCGATCAGTATTACACTATCTGTCGTCTATTCAATACACGGATTTAGGTGAATCATCGCCCCTTTCTTCCGGGAACCCGCGAAACGTAGATACAAGGTTGAACTATTTCTGGGAGCCCACTTGAAACTAAATCGTTTTCGGTTAGCGAGAATACTAGTGAGGCAATCGTATTGTTACAAAAAGGAGCAGGCGTGTGATATAACTGCGATTGAATCATTATATTATATGTATACAGTTTAAGGCAAAAAGGGAATGGAGAGGGCTATACTCGGAGTTTCCGTTCGTGGTCGAATCAGAAATGAAGATATCCTCAGGAGAACCAGAAATTCTAGACAACTGATGTTCTGTCAACTGTCAATAGCGATTGGGAAAATGTCAATAATGTATGGGATTGTCGAGTGCTATTGAAAAATCACGTGACCAATCCCTTGCATTTTGACATTTCGATCATCGCCAGGGATGTTCGATAGCGACCCCTTGGGGTCGAAATAAACAAAAACTGATTTTAGGGGTCGACGAGGTTTAAAAATCGACCTCTATTAATTAACACAAGTTCTTAGGTATATGAAACTTTCAATATACTGTATAAGTTGTATTACGTGTACCATCTTGATATAAGAATGGCTAATATTTTAGTAGGAAGTATCATTGTTGTACTTTTAAAAACACTAAACAAGTCGATAAGCGTGCTCAAGTTCGTACAAGATTTAAAAAATCTCGGCAATGCAATAAGCGGATTTTCAAAGTAATTTGGCTATGGGGGTTTGAGCCTCTGAGGTATCAGTTCATTTTGGAAAAGGGGTCTCTTGCCCAAAATAGTATGGGAATCCCTGGTCTAGAGCCACAGGGTTACCGACATAGTCCGAAATTTATCATTGTTAAGTAGCAATGAGCCGATGGAGCCGAAAAGTTCCGGTGAGGTGACCACGAACCGGCGCAACGTTGGAAGGCCTCCCTGTAGGTGGACCGATGACCTGGCCAAGCCTGCGGGAAGCCGCTGGATACGAGACATATAGGATCTATCGATGTGGTGGCAATTGGGGTAGGTCTATATCCAGCAGTGCACATCTTTCGACTGAAATGATGATAAAGATGATGCAGTTTGATGCGAAAACACAGAAGTGATCGTTGTCACAATGTTTCATGTAGACCTATATCCAGCAGTTTGATCACGATTAGTTTATATGCCGTCGTGTCCCATCGGCCATGTAGCCAAATACTATTGAAGCACTTTGAAGTAGTTGACATAAATGGCACAAGTTGCCCGCCCATTGCTTGTTTACTAGTGCGAAGGGAATCAGTCTACGTAAATAGTTAGAAGTTGACAAATTAAGCTCACTTTTGTGGCGACTATAACGACTCTTTGAAATATGGTGACATTCGAAAGAGAATGCATGTGTATATGTAATTGATGTGCGGGAGAATTATGGCTCTACCTATTGTGCTGATGATCAATCAATACAAGCTGAGTACAAGCATTTTACATGGAGCAACTGCCTATTTAGGCTCCACAACCCAGTAACTGAGTAATACGACACCCCTTTGACAACCCTGGTGGCAGATACGTAACGATTGTCAAACATGTACAAATGCGGGACCAACGGCTTAACGTGCTTTCCGAGGCATAGAGGAATCTCGGTATGTTAAGATATACCCATCCACGGATCAACCTCGGCAAGCGTAGCTTAACCTTGAATATCGACCCGTGTGGCTGTTATTATTTAGTCACGAGTTAGGATAATATCTTTTTCTATTTTTTTAAACAATCTTTTTAGCATTGTCATCCAAACCAAAAGTGTATGCAAAATTTCATCTTAATCGGTTGAGGATAACTGCTTTTAAATTCAGTTGCAAGATTTGACCTGAACACACTTACATATATACATACATTGCAAGTTAAATAAAAGCTTGTAACAAGTAAAATTTCAAAATTTAAAAACCCCCGACACATTTATCTTGCGAAAACACCCCGATTCAAACAGTAAAACGCCCATAACTTTTGAACGGCTGAACCGATTTTATTCAAACATAGCTAAGAACACTCTCGACAAAATCACCTTTCAAACAAAAACAAACTAAATTAAAATCGGTTCATCCGTTTACGCGCTATGATGCCACAGACAGACACACAGATACACAGCAACACACGTCAAACTTATAACACCCCTCTTTTTCCGGCGGGGGTTAAAAACCCCGTGCGAGACCAAAAAGGCTCCTATCTAGCATGTGCAGCGATATCCAAAAAGGTAATAACGCTGCGCTGATATTCTGATAGGGCCCACTGTTGATGCCACGGACACACTTACGGAAACGGAACTTATATAATAAAATAAAATAGAAGAATATATAAATAACAAACAAAATAGAATAAACCACTGAAGGTGGGTCAAAGTATGTGTAAGTATAATATAAATATATAAATAACACTTATTAAATGTCTCTGGATCTACAGAACCGATTCAGATGAAATTTGTCATGGATATAGTTTGAGACCCTGGGAAGGGAATACAAACTATCCTATGTGGATAGTTTGTATTCCCTCGGCATAACAAAAACATTTCACGCGGGCGAAGCCGCGGGCAGAGGCTAGTGTTAAATAGAATAGCTTCAATAGGTACCGTTTAAGAAGAAGTAAATAAATTAATAAAAACAAAAGTGGATTTTATTATTCCATAAAATGAATGCAAAGACAGCACAATGAACGTTATAAATAGCGAGGCAAGTGGTTCTCCAAAAAACGACACTGACTATATTCATGAGAGTGCGCAAGTAAAAGCAATACTATTATGGTCAAACTTAACAAGAGAATACCGGAATAACTGGTACGGCTCTATGTTGTGAAACTAGTGGCAACTAATGCCAGAAATAACTGCAGTCAAAAATCAATAATTTTTGAACACTCTATCGTATTTGGTTGAGGAGTTCCTATGATGACTTTCCGACTGCATCATCAGAGCAGCTCCACCGTACCATATTATTGCATATCTCTAAAGTTATACACCAAGTTCAAGCTGAATAGATGACAAGAAGTGCCGGGAAACTGGATTACTAAAAGTAGTGATCATGTTGGTAGTAACATGCCTCAATAGTGGGTCTTCCCCAGCAAGAAGGAACGATGACTTATAACTCGGTTAGTGAAGATGCAGAAGATCCAAATGATGTTGAATCAGAAGACTATTTAACAGATCTTCTATAAATTCCATTGCCAATTATGGGTAGTGGGAATGGTGGCAAAGGGACAGCTTTCTTCACTACCTATTGAACGGATGTTATTACATATTCTAATACATATAAAACCAATGATTTTGTCTACGATATAAATGTTCACCTATTAGCCAGTTCCACAACAGAAAATGTGTCATACATAGAAACGGATATGTCTTCGCGATGCCAATTGACCGATTAAATTGTATTGCAATTGGATCAACGCCAAAGAAAAAAAACTTCTGTATAAAATACGCTCCTAAGTGTTCGACACATAAAACAATGACAACATTATTGCTGTCATCAATGTTGAAGAGATTGGAAAAGAGGAATTAACTGAGATCCTTATTTTGCCAGAATTGATGGGTAATTCGGATAAAGTATGATTTGGGGGCTATCTTTTGTAACTTTTGTAATCCAAAATTTTTTGATTTTCAGCCTAATTTGAATAAATAAATTTTGTATTCGAAAAAACGTTCAAACACTAATTAGCCAATCAAAATGCGCATATTTATTAATACGAAAATGACGCACAATAGATATAAATCTGCAAAAGTCGCCAAGTTTTCACAATCTGAGCCAAACTTTCCAAGCGGATGTTGTGTCTTCAATGAATTAACTTCCAAAACGATCGGAACAGCTGATCCGCACACAGACACATGTAGCAACATGGACGACACGCGTGTGCGCAGCATTACGATACTATTTCGACAGGTGACATTAGTTGTGAATCATTCCTTTGGGAAATCCCGACACTTAATAGGGGTGACAGTTTTTTTTACGACCAAATTGTAATTTATAGCTTGAATGTGTTAGAACGGTATTTTATCTGCAAACCAGATCACTCAAGCACAAAAGCGCTTTGTTCGATTCGAAGCTAGTTCATATTATCAAACAGTGCCCGTCCCAGTTTTGAGCCAGACTAACAATTAATATAAACACAAGCCAACGAAGCGATTCAAATCTAGGGTACCTAGATCTATCGAAAATACTATTTCGGCAGTTGACATTACCGCTGTGAGTCAGTCCTTTGGGAAATCCCGGTAGTAAACAGGGTTGCCGGTTATGTAACACGTAACCAACATTTACAACTCATTTACAGCCTAATAGCTTTTACATTGAGGCAAGTTTCAGCTCCCTAGCAAAGGAAATGAGACTAATATTGGATTTAGTGTTGAAGTTAATGATGCTTGAAAGATTTGTGACTGAATTTGGAAATGTTGCGGCCAGCAATGTCATAGATGACTTCGAATACCTTGGATGCGGCACTTTTGAGCAGACACCTGTCTTAAAATCGCTATATATATAAAATGTCTTCTTACTATCCACAGGTACTCAACTCGAAATACATGAAGCCACAAATATAAGTAAAACCAAAAGGTATTTCAGAGGCGAATAAAAAGTATAAAGCGAATCCTATTCCAGCTTGAAACATGTTGAAAACACTACTGCATATACGCTCAATTGGCTAAAACTTAAGCACACTACAACTGAAAATAACATTCGGAACGCTCGTTTCAATATAATGTGACATTTAACTAGTAAATGTGTCAGCCCTGCGCCGGCAGACGGTAATTGCGCGCATTGTGCGTCAATGCCCTAAATAAACGAAAACATCGCGGTTAACAAGCGAAGCTTTTCCGTATTTTATGAACCATCGGCTTCTCATTACTATACCACTAACTTCTGCAAATGACCCTTGACTTGGGACTTTACATTCTACAGAACTATGCAAATCATGATCGTTAGAAAAATTGATCTTCGTTAATAAACAAGTCAAATTTCAAAATTTAAAAACCCCCGACACATTTATCTTGCGAAAACACGCCGATTCAAACAGTAAAACGCCCATAACTTTCGAACGGCTGAACCGATTTTATTCAAACATTGACAAAAAAATAAACAAGAACACTCTCGACAAAATCACTTTTCAAACAAAAAAACAAAATCAAAATCGGTTCATCGGTTTAGGCGCTATGATGCCACAGACAGACACACAGATACGCAGATACATAGCAACGCACGTAATAGTACATTGTTCACCGAGAGGAGAAAGTGACCGATTACCGTCGAGGGTGTCGTTTGAAGCCCGAGCCGTAGGCGAGGGCTTTAAAACACCCGAGATCGGGAATCGCACTTTCTCTCGAGTGATACATAGTGATTTATACTACACCTACGAGGAAAATAAAAAACTAAATCTTTACTAATTGAAATTTATATTGAAATTGAAAATGGCGCCAATGGCGTCTGCAATTTTCACATGTTCTTTTTTCAAATTGTTTGACACCATCCAACACACAACTAGTGGCCAGTGTCATTTTGCGAACTTGGAGATAAAAACTCACTGTAAAAACTTTTTGGCTTTTGATATTTAGGTTACCAGCGCATAGTCTTACCCAAAATTAAAAAAGAAAACCACGTAAGAAATGGATTTTCATACACTTTTCTCTCCCGCTCAGATGCGTTTTCTCGCCGCATATTTGTTCGATATGCAATGACGTACTTTCTACCGTAAATTTGATAAAGTATCAAGGTACTTTCCGAGCAGGTGTAGTATAAAACTTATAACACCCCTCTTTTTCCGGCGGGGGTTAAATATAAAACCATACCATGCCATTTTGAGGAACATATTTTTATTTCACTGGATGTGGAAAGCACAGAACCAGTACTGCGATGCATGGGAAGACTTGAAATTACCATGGTGAGTTGATGACAGACGGAAAACAAAAAAAACTAAACATATAAATTATAATGTTCTCTGTTTACAACTGCGCATTACGACGTTGGCATCCCTGGGGCATCAGCCAGTCATCACGTCGTGCGTCAATGTCCTAAATACACGATCAGTTGGCGGTTAACTAGAGTGGACCCGATTCTGTTCCGTGTTATGAACTCGCTTTCTTATTAATCAACTATATTCCATTCCAATAAGTGGACTGCAATGAATAAGCTTTCAGAACTATTGCTCATTGGGTCATTGTGCTTTACATTGACAAACCGCAAATAGCTGGAGGTTCCCGCCGCTAAAAATGGAAAATTGGGTTTTTACTATTCAATTGTTTCTGCTAAGTCTTTGGTTGTAGGTAATAACATTGTTTTAGTTAATTTATTGTGCATGTGGTTTATTTTGTGGTTGATTGCTCGAAGGACAGTTCATAAAAAAGTTACTAGAATCCCTACTTCCTTGAAACGACCTTAAACTTGACAGTTTGAAGTCGTGTAAAGAATTACAAATTGCCAACGAGCAGCGCTTCTATGTAAGTAGTAGCGAGTTTTTATAAAAATAACATTAAAATCGCAAAACTTATTGTAGTTCTTCTTTTTGGTATGTTGTATGGAGCAGTTAATCCAAATTTGCTACTTCGAAGGACTTGTGCTAGCTGCGCAGCACGTGAAAAACTGTGAAATTTTGGGGCATTTTTCCCTTTTTAACCGACTGCCCAAAACGTAGGAGGTTTTCAATTCGGCTGTATTATATATTTTGTTTTGTATGTTCGGGCATAACTCCGACATAATCATAACTATATAGACGGATTTGCAAAATTATTTTTTGTTCGAAAGAAGTTTATTCCTAAATGGCCCCATTTTTTGGTAAAAGTCTGATGACGAACTAAAAATAAATCATCATCTGTCTAGCCTTTTCCCAACTATGTTGGGGTCGGCTTTAAGTCTAACCGGATTCAGCTGAGTACCAGTGTTTTACATGGAGCGACTGCCTATCTGACCTCCACAACCCAGTAACTGGGTAACACGGTACCCCTTGGCTAGACTGGTGTCAGATCTCAAGCGTCTGACTATTCGTAACGACTGTCAAAGATCTTCAAATGACAGCCGGGACCAACGGCTTAACGTGCTTTCCGAGGCACGAAGGAAACTCGGTATGTTGAAATGGTCACCCAACAACAGACCGACCTCGGCAAGCGTTGCTTAACCTTAAAGATCGAGCCGTGCGGCATATGAAAATATTTTTTATTGACACAAAGAAAAATACTTATACATTTCCATTTGCAACCCTGACTCTTGTGCTAGGTGAGACTTTCGGAGACATACAACAGAATTCTTCAATAAATGACGGCAAATCGCTCGGAATTGCTGGAATCGCATGTCTGTTTATTGTTTACACTATTTCATAACATAACATCACGCCAGTATGCTCTAAACGGGTATGCAGATGTGTAAAGTTCACCCTGGTACACTCTCATTCCACTGGTTATGTTCAAGTTACATGTTATTCAGGTAATCTATTCTGGCATCACTATAGGCATTATAGGTACCTTACTATAGAACTTGTCGATTATGTACCAAAAAGACTCTTTTTAGTTTTGGTACCTTATATTACCATCATAATCATTTATAGCCAAAGGGCTTCTCATGACAAATCTAACAAGCCTAAACACGATTGAGATACATAGTTTTTTTACGGAGACCGGTGTTTATCTTTCTCCTTCATCACCAGATCACTTCGATGGTACCATTTTTATTAGAACCATTTTAAATTTGCTTCATCAAGTCATTTAACTTTTCGAGATATCTTATACCCAAAACATACTTCGGATTGAGAAGTTCCAGTGGCCTTCTGTGGTCTTCCTCATCAGTACTACTTCACCAAATGATACTTTCAAAATTTAAATGCTTGCCATGATGACAAAAATACCAAAATCGCTTTAATATATGCTTATAAAATTTGAGAAGTGCCCTCGATTTCCATGGGATCAGGATCTGAGTTTTTGACAATGGGACAACCTCGACAGCCCTTTCCAACAAAAAAAGAATTATCAAAATCGGTTCACAATTGACGGAGAAATCGGTTACCATAAACAACAAAAAAGAAAAACAAACTTAAAATCGAACATAGCACCTCCTCCTCTTTGGAAAGCCGGTTAAAACGAGTATCCATAGTCATCCAAAAGTGCATTTATGGTTAAATTGAAATAAATGCTTTGAGTTTGAATTATCATTGGCGAAACTATATCTACACGCATAGCAACGATTAGACCTAGATTTCACTCCTCTTATCGTGACGCTAACCTCGTCACAACATGACCACGTTATCTTCAAAACAACAAATATATTCGCATTTTTCCACCATGACGTATGCTCCATTGAGTATCGTACCAGATCCAATATGGCGGCGAGTTCTCTATGGTAGGTGGCACGCGAGCCTGGTCACGCACCGAGTGCGTTATTGACGTCAGAGGCACTATGGTCAGTAGCCATTATGGTCTTAGTATAGTGAATGACTCTGGTGTGCGAAATATGGACTTTGACCTTAAAAGCGGAGTTGTGTTAAGTCAAGTCCTTTCTGTGAAATTTAAATCCTTCTTTCTGCGTCATAGGAAGAGGAATAGAAATGATGGAATTTTGATGGCAGTATGTTATTGCGTTTTCTTCGTATTGTTTTTAACTAGCCATATAAATTGACCAAAGCTGGCGAATTTAGATCTATTACTACAATAATAATTTATTACATTTTAACTAAAACGCATAAATTAGCACACAATGTTTAACCTTTTCCGTCCCTATGATTCAAGCGTATCACAATAATATCCATTATTTAGGTCAGTAAGCACGAACTTTATTAATGAGAGTGACGTATAGTGTCCGTCGACGTTGATGACGTCATCACAATACGTGTACCTACCGTGTAGGGAAAATGTCACGTCATTAATATTTCAGTCACGCTCATTTTCGTATTTTCCAGTTTTAGAGGTGATCCTGACATTTGGAACAAAGCTAGTAATTATTCACAGGTATTCATATTCATGCGTCAACGAAGAGAAGCCTTTAATGAGAGATACTGTTTCGTATCGCAATTAGATACGTTTGAGCATAAAATTCTGTATTGAATTTAAGTTAAAAATATTCTATTTAAATATGAGGTCATGGCTTAATAATAACACCCGCACGGGACAATCTTCAAGGTTAAGCAACGCTTGCCGAGATCGGTCCCTGGATGAATGACTATCTTTAGATAGCGTGAATTGTCCGTGTCTGAAAAGCACGTTAAGCTGTAGGTCCCGGCTGACATTTGTAGATCTTTACGGATAATCAGGAGCCAGGCAATTTGATACCGGTCTTGCCAGGGGTATCATGTTAGACAGTTACTAGGTTGTGGAGGTCAGATATACTGGTACTCAGCTACATACGGTTAGACTAGAAGCCGACCCCTATACAGTTGTACAGCAAGACTGGACAGATTGATTGAATATTTTATTTAACTTTAAGAAAAACATAAATTGTGTAGGTCCTTCGAGCCGGATTATTAACCATTATTCCCATTTAATATAAACCTAACGACTTGTGTTTATCTTAAGGAGTTCAAGCAACCGACTTAAGAAGTTATCAAAGAGCGATATTTCAATATTTTCTATTGCTTCCCCGGCGCAGCGAAGGAGAAAGTTTTTATAAAGGAAGCCGAATCAACTGTTGCGCAAGAATTGAGTAGTTCATTTTATAAAAGGGTGCCGACTGTTGTTATGGAACATTCGCCACTCTTTGAAATCGCTTAGGGAGTTAAATAAACCTACTCGAATGTCGTACAGTGCAGCAATCTATTCTGAATTCGGGGCAGTATATTTAAAGAGTATACTGATCGAACATAGTATGTATTCAATATTTTGCACTGGCAGGAGTTTGCCTTTCACCCAAAGCAGTAGATTAAACTCCAAAGATATTATAGTTTATTAGCACTTATAACAGATCAGAAATCGTTTCACACAAAGAAACCTTAAATTGGGCGTTTTACGGTTCCGTACCTCAAAAGGTATAAAAAGGAAACCTTATAAGATCACTCTCTTGTCCGTCTGTACGTGTGTCACCACCGATTTTCTCAGGAACGGGTGGACCTAGCAAGTTGAAATTTATACCACATGCTGAGGTCTATAGTCCCTATTAGGTGTATTAAAATCAAATATCAATCGGTCCTGAGTCAACACGATAAAAAATAGGTATGGGCAAATTTAGATTTACGCGAAAACTTGTAAATACCAAAATTTACTTTAATATTCAACTTTTTTTATTTTTTCCAATTTTATTATGGCGGTATAATGGGTAGGTACGGAACCCTCGGCGCACGAGTTCGACTCGCACTTGTTTTAAGACAATTTTAAGTGCAAATTGGTCAAACTGCACAGCATTGCGTCCTTGTACTTGCAATTTCGCTTAGTAAATTCGCTTAGCAATAATCGGAATGCTATTACAATAATCCAATAAATTCGAGTCATCAAGAAGGTCGCTTAATTTTGGGCTATCATAAGTATCAACCTTGGAGAAAAGGTGACGTACCAAAAATGCACTAACAATGTACTAAATTCAATCACTCGATATCTGTTCTGTTGCCTAATCAGTTAAGTAACAGCGAATCATTTAGATGTACTGAATCAATCGACACAGATAAAAAGAAATAAATAATAATAAGTACGCAATACTTTGATAATTATATTCGTAAATTGAATGAAAATATAATCATAGACTTTTACCAGCTAAGGTCTCCGCCAGATAACATTTTATTTTTGATATTTTTTTTCTCAAATGAAAGGTATAGGCATAGAACCATTTTATCCGTTTAAATCATGTAAATCGGTCCAGGCATTTATGAGATATTAACTTATTACTGAATGCCAAGGGACAGGGTCACGGACGCCCCTTACCGTGATACATTTGTTTTGATCCAATTTTTTTTTTTTAAAAGAGTAAGTATGGAGTTTCTTGTGCGTTCTTCTCCATAAAAATCTACTTTCCGAATGCACGGTAGAATCATTTTTTTTTTTTTTTTTTTTTTCTTTTTTTTTTTTTATTACTTTTAATTTTTTTATTTAATTTATGTGACGTTCAAAAGTGCCGTTTATTGGCCTAATTGAATAAATATATTTGACTTTGACTTTTGACTTTGACTTTGATCGTGTTAGCGCAAGACTGATGTCAGAATGTATGGGTTTTGATTACCGTAGCTATGAAGTATATACGCTATAGCTATGTAATAAAAAAGGAGCTCGTGGCTAAATAATAACAGCCGCACAGGTCGATCTTCAAGGTTAAGCAACGCTTGCCGAGGTCGGTCCGTGGATGGGTGACCATTTCAACATACCGAGTTTCCTCCGTGCCTCGGAAAGCACGTTAAGCCGTTGGTCCCGGCTGTCATTTGAAGATCTTTGACAGTCGTTACGGGTAGTCAAAAGCCTGAGATCTGACACCAGTCTTGCCAAGAGGTACCGTGTTGCCCAGTTACTGGGTTGTGGAGATCAGATAGGCTGTCGCTCCGGGTACTCAGCTGAATCCGGTAAGACTGGAAGCCGACCCCAACAACAATTGGGAAAGGGCTAGGCAGATGATGAGCTATGTAGTATATAAGCAACTGTTTATTGGAAAAGTCTATTATGAAATCAATCAAAACAACAAGTAACGTATAACCGCTGATAATAATTATGATCATCCAGTAAATACAATCCTATTTTCGAGAACTGATTATGATGCTTAAGTTGTGAAGCGGTAGCAATCTTTTGTGTCATTTATATTTATTAGTCTGGCTTTTATCTATCCTTGTCACGATAAAAGCTTAAATTGTACATACATCTAAGTTATTTAGAAGAATAATACATTAGGTGGTACGATTGTACATATTAATCAGTTTTCGTCTGGTCAAAATACAATAACCTCGCTATCAACTTTTTAACCGACTTTCCAAAAAGGAGGAGGTTCTATTGTATATGTTCAACTCTATGTTGTTTTTATTTTATTTTGTATGTTCACCGATTTCTCCGTCAATTGTGAACCGATTCCGAAAAAAATTTTTTTTTGTTTAAAAGACTATGTTCCTAAATAGGTCCCATTTATTATTAACCCCCGCCGGAAAAAAGGGGTGTTATAAGTTTCACGTGTGTTGCTGTGTATCTGTGTGTCTGTCTGTGGCATCATAGCGCCTAAACGGATGAACCGATTTCAATTTAGTTTTTTTTGTTTGAAAGGTAATTTTGTCGAGAGTGTTCTTAGCTATGTTTGAATAAAATCGGTTCAGCCTTTCAAAAGTTATGGGCATTTTACTGTTTGAATTGGGGTGTTTTCGCAAGACAAATGTGTCGGGGGTTTTTTAAATTGTGAAATTTTACTTGTATCTGGTAAAAATCTGATGAAGAAGTTAGGATATATATATACGTACAACAGAACTCTTCATTATATGATAGCAGTCTCTCGGGATTGCTGCAAAAGCATATCTGTTTATTGTTTATACAATTTTAACATCACGCCAGTTCGCTCTAAACGAGTACGCAGATGTGTATCCTGGTATATTCTCATTCCACCGGTTATGTTCAAGTTACATATTATTCGGGTAATCTATTCTGGCATCACTGTGGACATTATAGGTACGAGTACCTAACTATATAACGTGTTCATTATGTACCACTAAAAAGTGAAAAATAAAAAACTTTTTACTTAAGTATATAACCGAATTACAAATATAAAAACACTACAAAGTGAAAAATAACTTCAATTTCAGAACTCGGTTTCAAAAAACGAAGAAATGAAAACAGGAACACCGATTGCCGAAATTGAATTTATTTTCACTTTGTAGTGTTTTTTTTTTATTTGGAAGTCGTTGGTATTTTTTGTAAAGTCTATTATGAAATCTATCACCACAACGTCCACAACAAGAAACGTATAACGGCTGACAATAAATAATTATCATCATGCAGAGATCCAAAATGTCCTATTTTTCTTGAGAATTGATTATGTTGCTAAGTTGTGAAGCGGAAGTAATCTTTTGCGTTATTCATATTTATTAGTTTAGTTTTTATCTATCTTTCTCACAATTAAATCACTAGACTGTTTAAATTATACATAATGCTAACTTATTTCATACTCGTACATTTTAATCGGTTTTCGTCTGGTCAAAATACAATAACCTTAGAATCAACTTTTTACTGCATAAGGAAGTATACGTATTGCTGGATTGACCAATCTGCAACAGCTCAGTACCAGTATTTTACACGGAGCGACTGTCTATCTGACCTCCACAACTCAGTAACTGGGTAACACGTCATCCCTTGGCAAGAACTGAAGAAAGAAGAAGAAAACTGGTGTCAGATTTCAAGCTTCCGACTACCCGTAACGTCTGCTAAAGATCTTCAAATGGCAGCCGGGACCAACAGCTTAACGCATTTTCCGAGGCACGAAGGAGTCTCGGTATGTTCTTAACGAATGATCACACATCCAAGGACCGACTTCGGCATCCGTTGCTTAACCTTGAATATCGACCCGTGCAGCTGGTTTTACTTAGCCACGCCAGACAACCCAATATTTATAAATGGCTATTTGGAAATAATCAAAGCGCATATTAATTTGGCTTAGTTACCAAACTGGAACCTTGTCTACGTACGACAGAATCATTAGCATGATAACGCACTAGGCAACTACTAGGTACAACATTATTCAACAGTATTTGGTCCAACATTTTGTCCTGTCAGCTTATGTCACAAACCGCCGAAAACAAGAAAGATCTAGATTTTCCTACTAAAGCTTCCGATTAGAAGATACCTAACTGATAAGTTACCACGCAAAACGTTCTGCATACTAACGCCGATTGCCACATAACACACATAGATATGATATTAAAGGAATCAATTTTCACCGATTGCAATGAATCATGGAATGGAAAGTTACAAATATGGTGAGCAATGAGTTTTTTTTTAATGATGAATGTCCATTCCGTATCGCGAATTTCTTTGGCAAGTTCCAATGATAAAGAGATAGACATTATAAAGATAAACAAAATACCGCTGACTCGGCAAGAGGTTGCAGTTTGAAAGTCAATGTCGACGTAAATGTATTATGATTTGATTATGAGTTACGAATCACATAAATGTAAGCAAACAAATGTCGAGTGAACGGAGGGATTCCCATAACATTCCTGAACAGGCAATGGGTTGGAATCCCCAAGGGAAAAAAGCGTAGCCATCCCCGTCAAACCTGGCGACGCACAGTGTTGGTAGAAGCGATGAGCATTGAAATGACGTGGACGGAGGTGAAGCATGAAGCACAAGACCGGTCGCAATGAAGGAATACTGTGGATGCTCTGTGCCCCAGTTAGGGGACATAGGATCTTAAGTCAAGTAAATCAAGCAAACAAAAAGTACACATAACAAATTAACAATGTCTAAAACAATCTTCTTAGGTAAACTATGATTACCTAATGGTACGGGAGGTTATGATCCCAAAGGTTTTACCAAATGATAAATCATTACATAAATGTGCCAATTAAGTATTACTCTTTAGAAACACACAGGAACAAATATAAGGTGAATAAACAGACACGCTAATAACATTTTTAGCAAGTCATCTAAGCACACTGCGTGTTATTATTTTATGTTTAAAGTCTATGTAGACGACACCATCATTTACTCGTATTATTACAGCTGACCGTCACGTCGCTAACCGAATAGTTAAGTGTTCTACTTAGAAACGATATGCTGTTAGTAAGAATGGATACAATTATTCATATTTTAACAGAGTTTATTTTTTAAATCTTAAAACTTTCACTGCCAAAACAATTTAATAGTTCAGTTATAATTAAATTACTTATTAGTCTATAATATATAATGCTAGATTATAATAAGATTAGGGTGCTGCATACTTTTGATCAACTGTAGGACAAGCGAAAAAAAAAGCCGTCAACACGCTCAAAATTTCTCCGCTAGCCGAAACGGACCTGGCGCTTTGGAAATATTTCTGTAATCACATAATGAAAATTGGAGAGGCTGTGAAAGACACACTGACACACATAGTTCTGATAACCAGAAAGAAACCACTGATACAGAAGAGAAAACTTCAGGTGTGATCACAAACATGGAGCAAACAGTAAAAGAAGCAACCCTGTTTAAAACTGGCGCAATTAACTCATTTGTGGCACAAGCAGCGTGTCAACCTTGTTACGACGAAAACATTCGTAACTACTCGCACATTGTAGCTGCACTTGCTGAATACAACATAACATCACGCTTATATTAAGAGTTGGACAGACAGAGATACACCTACAGTGCACTTACATTTCGCCATATGTGAGCCTATTTCCATCAACCGGGCACCTGAGTTACTCCATATGGATAAACCCAATAACACTTTGCTGAATGTAATGATGTGCAAAGTAGTGGAGTTTGAAGTTCTTGGCTCAATGTGAAGGCACATGATGCTTATCGAAAATGTCGAAGAAACAGCATCATTATCACCCGTCTGCGGTAGGTTAATGTTTTCGAGCGTATGTATGTATGTCAGTATGTCCATTTCTATGGCACGCTCTACAGCCCAAACGGCTTGACGGATTAAAACATAATTATGAGGTGTCATTGGATTCCTTTCAACTGTGGGAGTAATATACGCGATATAATTTAAAAAAATAGCGTCCTCCCCCCCTAAAAAAGGGGGGGGGATACATTTTGTTTTTCTATATTGATACCCATATTGCTTAGGCAATATGGTTATCAAATAAAAGCTACTAACTACTAATTAGGCCATTCCAAATATATATGTCGGGTTTAGTCAATAGTACGGACGACAAAACAAATTGCAAGCAGTAGAGAGTGTAGTTGAGTACTGACAGCCTTAGAGCTAACACGTCGAAGAATCAGTGTCGATCCATAATATTAGTAAGCAAGATTGTAACTGTGAATATTTTAATAAACCCAGTGTATCGAATAATTTATGTGATTTCATTTGCACGATTGTACCCACCGACCTGCCCACACACGATGTCTTAAGGGAATACATCCTGACTTCCCGATGGTTCACATCTATCGGCCAGCCTTGATGCGACATTATATATATGTTGTAACACTTTTATGTTCCTATTTTGGCACAAATTCAAGATAAGCGTAACTTTGATAGCAGAATAGCCACATAACTTATTTGGAGAACTCGTTCATTACTTAAAACTAAAAAGTCTAAAACAAAAAACCCGACTGCTCAAAATGAATTAACTGAAAAGAAAAAAAACAAGTACTAGTTATAATTTATACATTAAATATTATGAGGTGATGCGGGCAAAAACACAAAAAAAAACGACAAAAGATTCGTTTGTCAACATCAGTTTAGCACTTTGGACAGTTGTATTATACAGAATTTCCAGAGTAGAAATTGTGCCCTGTTTAATATAACAGACAATGCAAGATATCTGACAAAATTGACACATTTTTACGACAAGTGCTTTTTAATCAAATCGACAGATATCAATGTAAATGGCCACAGGTAAATGGCTGCCTTTTTACTTGTTTTACTTGATATAGGTACATATAGAAATAATAAACAAAAATTTATTGATAAGTGATGCAAAGGCGCGTCCAAAATCGGAATTCTGGCAAAAGATGTCAGAATAGAAATATATTAATATACCATGTTCATTTTTAAGATTTATTATATTTTTGTTATTCAAGCATTATCACCAAATTTGCATTTTAGCAAAGTTATTTTAAAGAAAGAAGAAAGAAAGAAAGAAAAACTTTATTTGTCAAACATGCGTTTACATGACTAATCAGACATGCATGGTATTGAGTTAATAAATCTTGTGAGCGTCCATGTTTTGCCAATAATGGCGTACAAAATTTGTAGGTATATTAGTTTACATTTAACTAATTTTAATCCTTAAGGTTAGTTACCGAACACAAATGTTTTCGTTAATTATTTTAAATTTATATGCAGTCAAAATTAACATAAACCACACCCGTTTTTGTAACTACAGACGTGTCGAGTTTTATTTAATCACATTTTTGGTATTTTTGTTGCGTTTAAAAGAAATAAACTTTTGAAACAAAAATAACAAGAATGTTTAAGTAAATATGGCTTAAAATATAAACATATGAACATATTTTTGAAGACACACCTTGCATGTACAGAATAAATAACTGACCTGAAATAAAAGATATCTGCACAATTGTCAAGACGACAGAACATATTGAAATGTATAGCGTAGATATACACGCTCCCAAAACATATATTGAGGAAGACAGCCGCGTCAAAGTAAACCGGCATCAATAAACAATACACAAACAGTATTGATTACTACGATTGTAAATAACGATAGCGGAACCTTTGAACTTCGGAGCGACCCGCCCTTCGGTGGGCAGCCCAAGTTCTAGGTCAAGCTTGCCGGAACTGGACCGAAAGACTGAACGTGAACCACGACGAAAACAAACTAGACGCAGACGCCCGTGTTGTTTTAAAAATACCTCTTAGCAATGGACAGGGGGTTACACCCTTTAATTCAGGTGTCTGGGGTCGGGCCAGCCGTATTAATTGGGTACCCAACACGTATTCAAAGAGGTCGGTCATAAATTAATGTAACTGACCCGCAATCCCTTCGGTCGACAGACCCAGTAAAATTCAACATTCATGCATTATCTGCAACGTCAGTCAGTCTTGACAAATTTTAACACGCATACCTACATTTTTGATTACAAGTGGAGATTATTGGTTTCTACGAAAGATACTTAATTATACTTGATCAAACTAAATTAATATACAAACATACATACACTTCAATTCCACAGCCGAGAGAAACTGTCTATTTCATCTATTAGTTCAAGAGCAATCGGGATTATCTCTGCAAGTTGTGTTTTCAACTTTGGAAGTAATTGCTATAGTAAAACGATCAGGCTGTCTCGTGTGAAAATGGAAAACATTGACGACAACTACTGTTATGTTTTTAACTTTACCTTTAGCGACAGCGGTAGGATTGTCCGACATTTTATATAGCTGTCCTTCAAAAACACTTAAAAAATCAACTACACTATCACGTTAATTTCACTTCTACATGGCTATTACAGATACCAGCACAAAATTAGTATTATAGCAAACAATTATTTACATGATGATTTAGTTTTATAGTTCGTTGATATTGGGCGCCACTGCAAATTGTGGGACACTATTTGTTTTAAAATTATCGCATCATCAGTAGATATTACCGGTATATAGACCCGATAAATCATGCATGGATTATTTAATGATGAGGCAAAAATGCTCGTAATACATTCCAGGTGAGGTGAGCGCGTCGTGCCGCGGACGTTCGTTCGCCGCGGGCAGCCGACTTCGACTGGAGTGCTGGAGGACGGAGGTCCGCCTCACGCAGGGTGGGGAGCACGCGGGGTGGGGATGCGCCCAGGAAGCACAGCCTCCGACCAATTATAATTATGTAAGTAAGGGTTGTTGCTATTTTTAGAGCCAAGCCGCATACGTAACCAGTTTTTATGGCAAAGCATATTATGCTATCGGCTTAGTATAAATAACTGGAGTGCAGTACAGTAGGCGTTATGTTCGCAACGTTTCTATTTGCGGAACGCTTAATGCTGTTTCTCTAGTTTCGCAAGTTTAATGTCCGTTTTGTACGTAGTTATGGCAGGCTGTATAAACTAGATCGCAATTCGGTAGCACTTGGCGGTTTTCTTGTATCCATCCAAGTAATTAAAGTTCGGAAAGCTTTTAGCGAGCGTCGGTGAAAGGTATTTGTTTTCAGGTTGAATAATGGTTTTTTGTGACGAAGATAGATGGTTCTCAATTTCTCGGGTGACTGGTTATCAAACACTGTCAGTGTTGTTCAGGTTTAGTGTTGCATTAAGGAACATTATGTCTTGAAACATGCTGTAGTTCCATTAAAAACTTTAATAGTGAAAGTTGTTAACTAAGTTATAACGGAGTGATCCGTCATTTAATTAATTTAATAACGCTGCAGCACCCCCGCGTCCTCACCCCCTCCTGCCCCTCACTGCACCCTGCAGCCGCATCCGCACGGCACGGCTGGAGCCCCCCTCCACCACCCCTTACGTAACACTGACACACTTCCGGAACCACTATGTTATTTATGTTGTTTACTACCGCCAAATCGCCACATTTAATATTGAAGTGGAAAGTTGGAAATGGTTTTGACCGACAGGATGAGTAATTTTCCTGTTACGAAACTCAGTTAACAGACTGTAGTAAAATTAACAAACAGTAGGTATTGCTGTTTGTTAATTCCAACATACCGTTACTGAAACAAAAAGAAGTCTGTCATGGGATTAATACACTCACTCTATTGTAGAACGGATGTATGGTGATGCTGCGGTAAATGGAGATAGTCAGGACACATCAAAAGGTTGAAACCACAACTATGGGCCCAGATCATAACAAACTGCACTCCCAGATCTGTTAAAAGGAGAAGAGGTCAAACCTGTGAAAAACTTTGTCCAGGACAGCTAGACTTCGCGACACTTGGAAGCATTTCCAAATGCTTTCTAATGCTCCTAGCTGAGATAGAGACGGACAATGTAAATACTTACACAACACTAAGATATATTAAGTTAAGATTATTATTAACATTTTACTAACATAATTTAAACCGATGTTATCTAAAAAATCACACCTATGTAAGGCATTAATAAAAGCTTTTTAATATTTCACACATATCTTGTTTTAAATCAAATTGTACTAACATTTTCATGGAGAACTGTGTGCTTCGCCTTACGCGAAATTCTCAATCGCATAATTTCTCAATATAAAAAAATGCTGATCCTCAGCTTAATGTGACAAATTTTGACTTGATTTTTTTTCTACTCGCTCTCAAACACTCTTCATAATGTCCATCTTCTTGCTAAGGTTATCCCAATAGAAAAGTTAATGGTTTGGTATTAACAAAGTTTTCCTGATCCACTGTTGCCGGGTGGTTACTAAGTGTACTCCCCCTTCCCCCCTAATCCCAGGGGTGTTCAAGCGGAGGGATTATATCATCCTGATGGACAGCGCCGTCCAACCGATCGCTGATAACGTCGCATTGCGAAATCCGTTTGCCAAGTCTTGTCTCTTAGCGGTTGCGAAATTAATGTAGAGTTGCCACACTTCAAGGAGGAAAATGGAAATCAATCCCGACGGTCGAAGGAAAGAGGTCTATGCAGATAATCAGATAATAGTGTGGTGTTCACCTGTGCTAAGGATGCCAAAAAAGAATCGATACTTTGTGGAATCGAGTAAATATATATCTATACTTTGCATCCGATACTTTAACTCAATGAGTACTTTTTGCCAGGTATCGTATCGAATAAGAAATTAAGTTTTAAATAGGTAATCTTAGAAATAACCCATTAAAAACTTGCAACCTTTCGGTTTATGTTATGGCAACGCCATATAGTTCACTCGTTCTAGACCTTCTAGAACTTTACATCGATATTTGCTCGAAATCGTTCCTACCGTTCACAGTTAAATGCCTAACCTTTCGTTCATTCATTTACTACACCAATCAATCACTCATTCACTAACTCGTTTATTTATTTATTTATTTATTTATTTAATACTTCATGCACACACAAGTACAGAGGCGGACTTAATGCCTTAGGCATTTTCTACCAGTCAACCTTTGGGTGCTCGTTCACCGTGGTCATTCAATTTGTGTACCATTACCATTTTTTTTCATGTCCTGCCCTGCCCTACTGAAGTTGAACTGACGTTATTTACTGACTGATATTGACCTATACTCTATGCACATTAGGAGCCCTAAGAAAAGTCCTCGATACCTTGAAGTATCGATACTTTTATGAGTATAATTTTTTTTTTCGATACTACTCATGAGTACATTATCGATACTTTCTATTCGATACCGTGTCATCATCATCATCATCATCATATCAGCCGAAAGACGTCCACTGCTGGACATAGGCCTCCCCCAAGCGTCGCCACATTGATACCGTGTCATTTCATTTTTATTATGTCGTCATTATGAACTGGAGTGGCCTGTCTGGTTTTTTGCCCTGTTTATTACAATAGGTTCCCCCCTATTATTAAATGGTACTTACATAACTAGTGTAATGTGGGTGTACCTACTATAGGTCTACTATACTTCTGTAGGTACCCTTCAGCGACAATAGGCGTGATGTTATGTAACGTGTTATAAACTAACATGACTAATAGTTTTGAGGAAAACAACAACGTCGTATACATTAACTAAAATACAGGTTTCTATCAACTGGCATTGAATGAAAAAACATTGAACGAAAAACTTCACGCTGCAATGCATTACAGGATACGAGTCAACGAACTTAGAGAGCTGATAATTATTAGTAATTAACATAAACACGGCTACGTGCATCTACTCACACATGACTTGCTCAAGTTGGAAAATAACCTATTTTTTTACCTTTTTCGGTAATTTATTTGAATGGAAAAAAAACACAAAATTGCGGTTGGCTGTCTCATTGTCTGAATTTCACAAGTATTGCTAAATTAAAAGTAGTTTATTTAACACTAGCTGTTGCCCGCGATTTCGTCTGCATAGCGTATATAATAATATTGTAGGTACGCGTGGGCCGCCTTACTTCAGTTTTTTTTTAGTTCACACCCATTTCTACCCCCTTAAGGATGATTTTCGGGACAAAAACTATCCTACAACCTTCCCAAGAACACAAACTATCTACATACCAAATTTCATCTAAATCGGTTCAGCGGTTTAAGCGTGAAAAGGTAACAGACAGACAGACAGAGTTATCTTCGCATTTATAATATTAGTATGGATTTAACTACCTCTACCTACCTACCTACCTAGGTCCTGGGTTCGATTCCTAGGTCGGGCAAAGTGTTATTGGGTTTTCCCATCGGTAGTACTGTGCCCGGTTGACGGCAATTGGATCGCCCTCACATATAACTGGCGAAATATAAATATATACTTATAGAGGCAACTCTGTCGTACCCTTAGGAGATTCAGGCGTGATGTGAAGTATGTCATCGTCTGTTGTTTAAGATACAAATTAAAAAAAAAAAAAAAAAAAATTCTACGTAATAAAAAAACTTTTTTGCAAAAAAATACTACCGACTTCCAAATAAAAAACTACAAAGTGAAAAATAACTTTATTTTTGGAAGTCGGTGTCCATATCGCAAAAAAATGGGAAAAAAGAAAGACACCGACTTCCAAAAATAAAGTTATTTTTCACTTTGTAGTTTTTTATTTGGAAGTCGGTAGTATTTTTTTGCAAAAAAGTTTTTTTATTTTTCCCTTTTTAGTTGTACTTGAATAAAATAGGCAAGTTGTTTAGTAAGGTACCTATAACGCCAGAATAGATTAGCCGAATAACATGAAACTTGAACATAACCGGTGAAATGAGAGATCTGCGTACCCCTTTATAGTGTACTGGCGTGATGTTATGTAATGAAATGGTATAAACAATAAACAGACATGCGATTGCAGCAATCCCGAGAGTGTTGCCGTTATTTATTGAAGAGTTCTGTTGTATATCTCCGAAGTTCTTCATCAGATCTTCACCAAATTAAAATGGGACCAATTTCGAAACATACTCTATCAAATAGAAAAAGAATTTTCAAAATCAGTCCACAATTGACGGAGATATCGGTGAACATACATAAAAAAAAAAAAACATACAAGAAGTCGAACATAGAACCTCCTCCTTTTTGGTAAGTCGGTTAAAAAAGGAGGAGTTTCTCAATTCGACATGTATATTTTTATGTATGACCACGCATAACTTTTTATAGAGTGGTCCGATTTCTAAAATTCCACCCGTAAAGGTAGAATAAAAGGATGTATTGATAATTTGTCCACTCAATTTTCAATTGTGAACCGATTCTGTGGTTGAAATTAAGTAAACTAAAAAGCGAAACCTATTTAACAAACAAAAATTATCGACGAAATAACGAACTGAAAAGCAAAACATAAAAAATCTTTTTGTCCAACATTTTGAGGCGGTGCCAAACAAACTATCAACAAAGATACTCAATACTTGTTCCGTGCAATACTCAATACATTTATTGCTTCCACATGTGAACTTAGATGGTAGGTTACAAATTTAGACCATTGTGGACCCTGTCGGGCACTGCAAAAGTAGGAGACAGGAAGAGGGCTTTTATTTGATTAAGTATTTTTTACTCGACTTCCGAAGGAGGGTAATGTGTTTATCAGTCTATGTATGTATGTTTGCTCCTATACGGCGTGTCAGAGACCATTTGCGTTGCCGATTTTGATAATTCATACGTCAATGGATTCGTCTTAACGCTGCGAGTGTCACTGACTACATTAAAATTGGACAATAGAAATATGGCGGATTTTGGGTGCCATATTATTTTTTTTCTTCCTAACCCATCGTGTGGGGTATCAAAATAAAGGGTTTTAAGAGGTGATTTCAAAAATATATAATAATTATATGTTTAATTGTACCTAATTCGAAAAAAACTATCTAAAAAGTAATAAATAAAAAAAATCAATAAAAAAACCCGACTGCTTCAAAAGCGAACTAAAAAGACGTAAACAAGAAGAAAATCATGCTGTGCAGGCGGAGGAAACACCAGATTTTGGTCAGCCAGCCCGCGAATGTGTATCCTCCGCCTGCACAGCATGATTTTCGCCTTGTTTACGTCTTTTTAGTTCGCTTTTTAAGCAGTCGGGTTTTTGTTTTTTTTATTTAACTTTTTTATCAACCAACAACCAAACCAGAACAACCTAGCCACAGTCGTTCTACGCTTTAGATAATTAATTTGCATGTTTGTTTGCTAGGCGTCAACTCAAAATGATACACTAAAAGATTATTTAGCTTTTCAGTTCGTTATTTCGTCGGTTTTTTTTACAGTTTTTATTTAGTGTAAACCCAAACCGTTATCGAGAATTTCAGCAGATATTAGTACTAAACGGTATCTTGGTCGGTGTGTGTAGTCACCGGTCCCTCTGTCGTTAGCGTTACATACGAAGTGTCTGCTGTATCATATAAAAGTTTTCTAAGGGAATAAGCCTCTTGTGCTTCTAAACGGTTGGCCTATTATTTATCATAACCCAACATTATCATTTTGTAAATAGTTTTTCTAATAAGTTTTCATAAGAATAATGTTCGCACCGGCAAATTCAAATAAAATTAAAAGACGCTGAGTTGAATATCTGGACACAAACATATTTACCCTAGCCCGTAAACGAATACCATTAAAGAACTTCCTCTCAGAGAACGTTTTAAAAGGAAATTGATAAAACTACTAGTGAGCACAAGTATTTTTCCATTAGAAAATTCTCAGTACTTAGTAAGAAATACTGCAGTGTAGGTTATTCTTATAAGTAGTAATGAGAATTTTCTAATAGAAAAAATATACACAACTGCCCGAACAGCGATTGAACCTGACACATTGAGCTCAGCAGTCAAATTCAAATTCAAATTCAAATATATTTATTGCTCAACACAGTACATATTCAAACATTTCCAGATGTCAAGTGAATGCGCAGTCCACTGTGTTGCACCAATTTAGGCATGCAAAATTATCATTAAAATTACACATGCTCATAAATTCAAATTAATACCTTACAAAATCCCATAAATTAATACCCTATAGAATGTCATAAATTCAAATTAATACTTTAAACAATGTCATAATGTCAAAATAATACCCTATTAAATGTCATAAATTTAAGTTAATACGTTATACAATGTCATAAATTCAAAACTATTAAGTTATACAATGTCATAAATTCAAAACTAATAAGTTATAAAATTTCATAAAAACAAAACTAAAAAGTTATTAAAATGTCATAAATTCAAAACTAATAAGTTATACAATGTCACAAAATCAAATTCATAAGTAAGCAATGTCAAATGAAGAATACAGAAATAACAAAATAAAAATAAAATAATTTAATAAAACAAATCGGACCCAAGTATTCACCCTAACAATATGTATTATTATTATACACACACATTTCTATCTGACAGGTAGTCACTTATTGTGTAGTATGTCTTTTGCATCAGAAAATTGTTAAGTTGCTTTTTAAATTTATTTATATCGTTAAGATTTAATAAAGATCTAGGTAGTTTGTTATAAATCTGCGGTGCCATTCCGAGAAAGTTTTTATGGTATACTGCTTTTTTGTGCTGTCTACCGCTTATCATATTTTTATGTCGCGTGCTGTGTAATGTTTGAAACAAGTGCAAGTTTGTTTTTACGAATAGAGCCACCTCGTATATGTACAGGCAGGGTACTGTTAATATTCGTAAATATGGAAAAAATGGTTTACAACTTTCCGTGCTCTGAATACCACATATTGCCCTAACAGAGGTGTTTAGAGCGCAAAAGAGGTGCTTTTGCGCTCTAAACACCGTCTCCATGTTCGTGGAGTTACCCCAATAGATAATACCGTAGCGCAGCGTTGATGTAACATAAGCATGATACGCCGTAACCAAAACTTTTTGGTGTACCTCCTTTGCGAGATTCCGTAAAGCATATGAATGCTGACTCAGGCGTTTACATACACTTTCAGTGTGAGTTTTCCATGACATGTCCCTATCCAGTTCCAGACCCAAAAATTTTGTGGTTGTCGTTTCTGATATTACTTTGTCATCATATTTTACGTTAGGTTTTTTGTGATTTGTCCGTTGCTCAAAAGTCATTATTTTAGTTTTGTCAATATTTATTTTTAAATTATTCCCGGTCATCCATTTTATTAAAACTTGGAGACAGTGGTTTATCTCTCCCTCAAGTGTCGTCGCATCATTATTGTCACTAAAAACGACCGTGCTATCATCAGCAAACAAAACCATCGGGTGATGTATTTCTTTTGGCATGTCATTAATGTAAATTATAAATAATAAAGAGCCTACAATACTTCCTTGGGGTACACCGTAGTTATTAGGCCTCTGACTGGAAATATAAGTACGTTCGGTTTTTGAAGGAATACAGACCTCATCTATTTTCGTAACTTGTTTTCTGTCGGACAAGTCTCTCTTACAACCACTCGATTTACGAGGCAGCCATGGCAATCTTCTCCGACGTCGTGTCCACGATTCCAATAAAAATCTTACTAGATAATTAATATTATATTATATATAAATGCGAAAGTTTGGATGTATGTTTGTTACTTCACGCCAGAACGGCTGAACGATCTGGATGAAAGGAGATGTATCATTTTCAGCCATGAGATGTTCATTTATAAAAAAAGTGGAAAAATCCCAAGAATTGAGGCAAATTATTCTTTCGTGAATTTAAGCCAGATTTCTTGCGTACAAAAAGTAATAGTTTTTTAATTATTGCCATAATCTATTTAACATCTCTCATAGTTTGCATTTTGATTTCGTTCTGAAATCATGTCACATCAAAGCATAAATAACGTAGACGTTAAATAGTGTTCTTGTGCTGGTAAAAATTACTATATAATCTCAACATTTTTACGACTAATATAAAATCAAGTGGGACGATTTCATCGTTAAAAAAATATTAATTTTACTCTTCGGAAGTGCACTTCTGAACGAATAATTCAAAATGACATTTTATTTGAGTAGCTGAGTGTCAAGCAAAGACCTTATACGTATTTCTTACTACTAGACTGTGTACCAAAAATTTTTGTATAGCTAAAATGAAATCTATTACCATACATCTAGGTTAGCTATTCCCATAAAAGCGGTAGCTAACCAAAAGCGGTCCTGAGCGAGAGGGTGCCCGCTGGTAGTGTGTCCTTGTCTGACATCATGCCAGCTCAACTAATGATTGGGTTTGGTAGAAATGGTGGAAAATTTTATATTTTCTTTTTTATGTAATACTAAAACGAACGAATTAAAATATATATTTAAATACGTTTCAAAGTCTATGAAACTTTGAAGCGTATTTAATATTTTTACAGTTCCTTTAATTAATCAATTCATTGTATTTAAAAAATAATTCATTAATACTGAGTAAGAGTAGTACTTTTAAATGTTTTGGCCTGGTAATACTAAATGTAGGACCACCAGGTTTGTGGAGTTTTTGGCGGGTTTTGTTCGAGCAAATTGATTGCTAGTGGAATAAAATTGGTGAAGTTGAGTTTCTCAACTGTCTACGCAACTGGACAATATGTGAAATAATTGAGATACTTTGGGGTATTTCAAAGCATCGTCTGAAGACTGCAGGATCATCTCATGCCTCTCCTTCATGAGCTTGGGAGTAAGATCAGAGAGCTTTTTGTTCCTATCTATACGATGGGTCTTGAAGAACAAGACTTATCCAGACTTGGGATTTGAGGGTTATCGAGTCCCCCCCCCTCTCTTCGAACTTCAGATAACCCTATAATACTCCATCGTAAACTGCTCAATTCCTCTTCAAGTTCGGTGATCTTATCGTCGGTCCGGAGTCCGGAGTGTGCGTGTGTTGTACGTTGCCAGGTCCTGTCGTCGGTATTTGTTGGGGTAGCCGGATCTCGTCCGGGATTCTTTGCACCCCTTGCCATACCTTAACCTAGATCGCTACCGTAGTCGAGGGTAGGCAGGCTGCCGGGCACTAGGGGCTATGTTTTATTTGTGCTATTCATGGGGAGTGCTTTGCAGGTGGGTTGGCGATCCCAGTATGGTTGTTACAAATGCACAGAGAACGCTGCTGCCCATTCTCTGGTTTGTCCCTTAGTTGCCTCTTATGACACCAATGAAAAAACATGGGATGTTGAAATTCTTTACGCCCGACACCATACGGTAAGTGTACCGTATGGTGTCGGGCGTAAAAAAAACGTGTGTATTTTTTGGAATCGACATCACTATGTAGATTCCAAAAAATATACACACGTTTTTTTTTTTCCTTGAATTTGGTAGGTTTAGGTAGCGTAGTTAGGTAGCATATATACATATATCGGGATACTTACACTATTGTTTTTACAATCAATTTGTCCCTTGTTATGTTTGGTCATGGTCACCTCATTAGAAAGAGACACACTACCAACGGGACCCCTCTCGCTCGGACCGTTTTTTGCGTCATAGTGCACAGTCTAGTAGTAAGAAGTATAAGGTCTTTGGTGTCAAGTCACTATAGAGGTTACGTAAACGTCAAAAATAAAACCTCTCATTAAGCCTCTCATGGCTGTCACGTAACTGTCACGATAAACGTCAAACATGTAAAAAACATTTGATATTTTGGAAAAACGTTACTTTATTCTATTCAGGGGTTAGTTTCCCAGCTTTCCAAAAAGGTTACGGTCGGAGTTCCATATAAAAATGAAACATCTCCTTTGGCACAGAGATAGATTATAGTTTAGAAATTTGTCAATGGAGCACCGATGAATAGAACATATGCTATTTTTCATCCCGGTATAATGTTCGCTTGGGATGTTAAAACAATTTTCACGCAGGCGAAGCCGCTAGCGGAAGCTAGTAATTCAATATTTGTGGCCCAGAATTCACAGAATTGAATGAATTCTGGGCAATGACAATAATATTTACTAATCTACCCTGATTCTGATACGGGTCGCTGATACAGGTTTTTATCTGCGTATTTTCCCATATTATATGTAAACTAGTGATATCCTAATCATTTTTATGTACTGCTATCTCGACGTAACGATTGATACCGTTTAAATGTAACACATTTAATTCGTGTCGTCATTTTCGTGCACACATTCAAGGTTTCAGGTGTGACTCAAACTGAGTAACTATGCGAAATGATTATTGTATTTTTTTTATTTGACTAGGTAGCTCGTGTATTGTGTGAGTGTGTGCTGCTAGTGTGTGTGTGTGTGCACTGTTCTCAATTTGATAGCAAACGAGCACTAAAAGAGCTTAAAACAAGTGGCAACACGACGCCCTATAAACACTGGACTATTTGACCAGTGACCACCCTTAACGACTGGTCAATCTTCTCATCTCGGCATGAAGCTCTTGCTGATACGAGAGAAGAAAAATGCCAATGCAGCAAACTAGCCTGACGATTCTAGACCATTAATTATTACTAGAATGAGTAGCACTCGTGGCAGACTAGTGATCAAATCAGGGGACAAATTTAGTTATGTTATGGAGTAGAGCAGCGGTTAGGTTTTTTTATCATCTTCCTGCCCTGGTCCCATGTTACTTGGGTTCGGTTTCTTCTTCTATACCGTCTTGTCAACCACCACGCTATCGCTGACTCTCTTTTCTTTCATATCAGTGCAGCAGTTAGGTAACTGATGTGTTTTAATGAATATCGATGCAATCAAGGCTTACCTAGGTCTTATTTTACGTAATTGACACAGGTGTTGTTATAATTGCCAACCTACTCTCTCATAATTTATCGTCGTTCATCAGCCGGTAACAACAAATTGGGATTATAATTTGTAGATACCATTAATCACAGTGTTCACATCCGATATTCGATAGTACTGACTGACTTTCTGCTTTTCTTATTTATCTTTTTACTTTGAAACTCTTTCTATTCTCGTTTACCTTTCCTCACAACTTCGTTAGCTAAAATAAGACAGAAGAACTAAATCAACGGTACACACACAACAACTTCAGGAGCAAACAGATCAATCTGGTTATATTTAGCCCCACAATGGGCGGCGGGTACCCTTTCGGCAACAATCGGACTGCCAATCAAGTTACATGTTCGCGCCCAACTTTCTATTTACTTGCTATTTCTGAATCGATACCAACCCAATACGATTTTATCATAACCCGCTGTTGCCAAATACAGCAAATTTTATTCATTTCGGTTCGCCATTGTTGTTTATTTTTAAACTTCGGTTATAACTCTTTATATAATTGTTATGTGGATGGTTGCGAAATGTATTTACGTGTTTTTTTTTGTGGACGGGGGCGTTATTTTGTAGTTATGATTAAGGTCCACCGCGTCACGGTTGCGATCTAAGGAAGCTGCTGTGGACCAGGTGCGTCATGAAATGGTTATGAGGTAGAGGGCGAAGTAGCAACTTTGGAGAGGCTTCAGCCGAATGGCTTTAGAGAAAGTGGCTCTTCTTCTTGTAAAGAAAAACTGCTTATCATGCGATACAAGTTATTTATTCGATAAACCAAATAACCAAATGCTAAGACATGAATCAAAGATATAGTAGGTGGCTACATACAGGATAGGAAAGATTCGCAACGGCAAGCGAAACCAAATAATAAACAGTAGTAGGTACAATAAGCGGTCTTATCACCAAAAGATTATTGAATGAAATCATTGAATGGAATCGATAATAACATAACGTGACGCCTGTATGAGGAATACGGCCGTGAGTTATCTAATGTGTTATAAACTGATATTTTTATTTTTGTTTGTGGGACATCATCTAATGACTTCGCCCGCTCTGGGTGGAGCGGGGGATGTCAGACTTTTACTGACTCTCTTTCATATTCATCCGCGACCCAGACAGGCATACGCCCTAGCGGACCCCGTCAGTTTCTGCTGACATCTCTATGAGCGGGCGTGGGAAACTCGCCGTCGCCTCGGGCCTGGTCCTTGTCGGACTGCGAGCTACCCATTACTCGCCGTTGTTGCTTATTTAAGCAACAAACTCGACGCCCGACGGGTATTGTATATCGGATATCGTACTTACCTATACTACATTAAAACCAATGTCAACCATAAAATAATTAAAAATAAAACTTATCATTATCACCCGGTCCAATAAATGATGGGCATTATTCAGAAAGCCCGGTCAATTTAATTATCTCAATAGGGTTTATCATATTACCTCCTCATATTGGGCATTTGTCAAATGTAGAATCTGTGAAAGATTAATAGATCGTATGTAGAAACTGTCAAAAGTAGACTATGATGTCAAAAGTAGAATCTGTCAAATGTAGACTAAACGACTAGACGTATTTGGAGTTAAGAACCTTTCAAGTCCTACTTGAATGCCAAATTTTTACATACTATCAGGCAGAATTTGGGGGTTCAAGAAAATTTCCCCAAACAATGTACCTACTAACATGACAGATCATACCAAAATAACGAATAATACGATAGTTGTTGAACTTTTCTATAAGACAGGAGACAAAATCAAAATGAACTCAAAACAACCGGTTTGCTCGACACAGTAGGTTTTCTAGAGAATGTGGAGGATGGATTGGCATTATAGGTATCGAACAAACTTGTTTACCTATCCATCTCGCTGAGAAACGATCTCCATAGCCTTGCTGCGGCATTCGAGCATACATCACGTGAAATTGACTATGGATGGTTTACATCTAGACATTCTAGAATCTAGACAAACTGGGTGTGGCTATGGAAGCTTCCATACATTTTAAACAATTTGATTTTAGTTAGCTAGTGCACGGGCTATTTTATAAGACACTAGAGAATACCTTTATGAAACTGTGCAATGTGGTCGCTCACGACGCACGCGGAGAATACTAATCACTTACCTTAATCAACAAAACATTTATACATAGGTGTGCATGCGTGTTAGAGAAGATATACATAGTTCTAACAATACTCTAATATGTATGGTAAATAGGTTAGAATCCACATTGATTGAGGCAATATCTTCCGAGCCTTATTTCAACATGTAGCAAACAGCATAACCAAGCTGCAGAATAAATTCGACCCATGTAACAAAAAGACCGGTAGACAGATGGGCAGACGACATTTTAGCGATAAAGGTGCAGGGCCTGCAGTCTCGACATAGCTAACGATCGTTACGCTAGCTAACATTCGTTAACTCTTACCACAAAATAGTAAGTATACAGAAGGGCCACTCCCGCCGTTTGGAAAATTGACAGCTAAACTTGACAGATTCACTAGGGTTGCTACTATATTGATTCCGAATTTAAAAAAAAGGGTAGGTTGCCCAAGTTACAAACATAAATACATAGATTCGTCTAAACATACATCATATAGTTGCTTACATGCCTTAGAGGGTAGACAGGGCATCAAATATCCATTTAATATCACGAACACTACAACCCTAGTGAATCTGTCAAGTTTAGCTGTCAATTTTCCAAAAGGCCCTGGTTAAATGTGGCACAAGAGCGTGGGGATTAACAAAGAAAAAGAGAGGGCTATGCAGCAGTGCGTGAAGTCAGGCTGCGGATGATGACGATGATGAAGTAACAAAAATAAAACATGCACGCATTGATCTCAAGCTATTGCTGCTAAGTCATACGTAAGCGATTGTAAGAGAAGAAACTAAACTTTTTCAAACACCGCTATTACGAATGCTTACTGTTAATTATACTTAGGTGCGGGTGCGTCACAAAAGTTTCGTGAAATCATTCTGGAAAGGAGGAAATAACTCGGCATAAAACTGATGCAATATTTTTTTATTATTCGTAAGACCAAGAGTCATATATTCATATTCTTTATTGTACACAAAATAAACATTTAAAAATACAAAAGGAAAACTTATGTACAAAGGCGAGCTTAACCCATAATTGGGTTCTCTGACAGCAAACCTCAGTGCTAAAGAGAAATTTACAAAATTAGGACAGTTAACAAAAGTGCACAACAAATACTAAAAAACATTTGAATGAGTCAGTAGTTTCTTAGTGTCGGACATTTCGTGCGTCTACGATACCGGTAGTATCTATTAGTGACGTAATGACATTCCTGACGGCTCGAGGCGATTGGATTTATATCACACATTCACACTGCACGATAGGCGACTTAAATTTGCAAGTATGTTCACATTCACATAGGCGCAATGCGATATAATCGGACCGACTCGCACTTGAAATATTCTTAGAAAATACGTGTACGCGATATGCGACCGACAAATTGCGTCGATAGGCGATAGCACCACCTGGAATGTCCCTAATGTAAGGGACATTTTTGCTTAACGTCTCTTAAGTTAGTTGATACTTATTGAATCGTCCAATTACAGCAACTAGGCATGCATTATTCCTTTTCTTCATCTCAGCTAATACACTAGGAACTGGTGAAGAGTGGGCGTTTTGGAGGAACATCTTATGTGATATCTGACGTTCACAAAACTGCAAATTTTGAATCTAATTTGAATAAACGATCTTTCATTTTGATTACATATTGCATCTTGCCATAACAGCGGTATATAAAAGCTTTTATATATACCCGTAGCTATATGTAACCTCTAAGTTACACGTTAGATTATTATGTAGTTTTCACCAAAACATTTTGACTATAATTTCTTTGAATTCAGGGACCATTGTGATTTATCTACAATTCTCTATTGTGTCGGTATTTCGGTCTAATTGAAGTAGCAGAATATGTGTGCGGTGATATTACTTGAGACCGGAGGGGGCGAGATCGTTAAAATGATTAAACAGTGTCTGTTCAACCTGAATTTTATGAAAACTTGTACATTGGAGTAACTTCAAACTACTGTATTAATGCGAGATGCGATTTAATACAACAAAGTATAAGTTCGATCGTTATCATCAGATTCTCTCAAAACAAAACAACCCATCCCTGATGCTGCACAGTACACCACGTATCCCCATCATTTAAATAGCAGCTCACATTACGCCCGTACCGCGCCGGGGCACGACGTTATAGCAGCGATCCATCATCCACTAAAACACTCCGCTTTCCAGGAACGTATTAGCAAAATTTGCCCCCAAGTTCCGAGAAGAACCGAGATAGGGGGTGCGCCCCCTCTCGGGCTTCGGCCCGGGATCCCCCCCGGCCACGCTGCGTAGGCGTGTGTTGACAAACGTTGCTGTGTCTATTTTTGGCTCAAGCTCAGCCACGCCCATCGTACCCTCCCCCTCCCCCTCCGCTCGCTCCTACCCCCTGCCCAAATGTGCCCTTGACCTTGGTAACCAAACAACCACAGTCACAACAAGGGATGGATGATAATTTGTTTTTCTGATACAGATTTGTTTTGAGGGGATGGCTCCGGTGTGGGCCGGGGTCCCTAGCGACAGGCAGGTACCGGGTCCGGGTCGCGGCTTATAAATAAACCCTCAGTTATTGTAACGTTACCGATCTCCGGGAGACTTGTGGGTTTTATGTGCAGTTCATTTCAAAAAAGTTTTTGCTATGAGATTTTCGAGCTAACGTAAAACAAAGCTATTGCCAAGGCAGTGTAACTTAAGAAGGTTTTATCAAGTACTGCCAAGTACCTACTTTTTGCCCACAGATGGCGCCACCGGTTGCTTTTCTTGTGATACTCTGAGAACATCACTTTTTAGTGGATATAATTAAAGGCTGGTCTTGGTCAATTTTTCACCCAAAATCCAACTTCTAATTACCTTACCGGGACAAATCTAAGACTTTTAGACTTTATTTTCACATGATTCTGAAACTAAAACTGATTGAATTAATTACATTTACAAGGCGGTAACTAATCCGCGAAGTAACAGACGGGTGTGGGAACATTAGGAGGCAGAAGTTTCCCGACATATCAGGTAAGTGTATTAGTAGGTAACTTAAGTAACGCAGTTAGTTCGTATATTATAGGTATCTGAAGGAGACGGAGAAAAAGAGATCACATAACACACACGTACGGGGCTCAAAAACATCCAGAGAAACTAGACATACATCACTTCTCTGGCTAGCCCCTTTATAAAAATACAGGCGTGATTTTATGTTGAATTTTATGTTAAATAAAGTGAAATTTATAATTATGTACATTTCAGCTTTTGCTTGATGAATATACGGGACAGTGGGTACATATGGGCAGTTCGTAGGCGTTGCTACGGCCTACGGGCTACGGCGTAGCGGCCTACGAAAGCTATTCGCGTCATCTTCACGGCTTTGATGTTAAAACCTTTTTGTTATAAATATTTTTGTACTGAGAATAAGGCCTTAGAAGATGGGTCTGCTAAGATTTCAAATGATCCACACCAATAAGTTTGATTAAAGAGAAAGTGAGCTTTTAGATATTTTTGCAGAGTGTGACCTATAAAGCGAATTTAGAAAAACCAAGAGGATTTTTATTACCTACCTGCTACATTATAATTAATATAGCCGTAGGCGACACGAGTCAAAATATCTACTAGTGATTTATTGATTTAATATGTAAATTATAAAATTAAGATATTCACCCTGATATTTAAAATAAAAACTTTCCGTTGTACAATGCACCATGATGACGCAATCATAATGATTGATCATCAGTTCTGCATTTTTTGCCATGAATAGTAGGAATTTTTATAACCAAAACAACAATTAAATCAGTATTTATTTTCGTCATAAAGCATATATAGTTATTCTATATTATTTCCTGACCAATTTATTACGAAGCAAACAAGTGCGGGTAGGCAAACACTTGGGGGATTTACTCGAACGAAACAAACTCGACTTGAACTTGTACCGAAGGTTTCTGTCAATGTCAAGAGCATAGGCGGCCGCGGTCTCTTGTTTACAACAATGACTTGCTTATTCTCGCGGTTTCGCTCTCAATCCAACACGAGCTTAGCATTTATTCGGGATAAAACGCATATGGCGCTTACCGATGGTTAGCTTTCTTTCAGTGAAAGATTTTTTACAGACATTTCAATATATTAAATTAAAATTATATTTTTTTTCAAAGTAAGTATGCAACTTTAACTTTCTACAATATTAGTTTAAATTATATAATTGAGACATTCCTCAGAAAATAGTATGGTCGAATTTCATTAAAATATATTATTGAATATACGTGTTGAGCGTCATTGCAGCTGTGGTTGTTTACGCCTGGATTACGATCATAATAACTATAATATTATCAATTTATCAGCCACACAAATAACCAGGTCATCGTTGATAAGTCAGCGATTACGTGACGTCAGCAGCCTACGTGGCGATAACGTCAATATCTGACGGTTTGGCAATGTATGATTGATTCACCTATGATCGGCGCACGCGCAGCCGATGTGGGGACAAGCGATTGACGACGTGTTGGAGTGAGGCCAGCTGACGAACCTATGAGCTAATGAGATCATTCGATTGAATTGTTAACTCACGATTAGTAGTAAATTAATGTTTTTTTTTATTGTACTAAGATATGTGACGTTAGGAAAGTTTTGAGTATGAATGGATCGAAGATAAGGGGAAGGCCAAAGAAACAATGGACGGAATGTGTGGAAGCTCATATTACTAGAAAGAGGTCTGACTAGAAACTATCGAGATGACGGCTATTGTATGGAAGGATAAGACAATGACATGTTGCGCCGACTCCAAATCTTGTTCTTCTTCCTGCCCTGCTCGCAATTTATTTGGGGTCGGGTCTCTTTGTGCATTTACGCCAGAATGATATATCATGGGTTGTCGACGGTGGTATATTTTCCTCCTCCAGGTTTCTCTCGACATTGGTTCACCAAGAAGCTGATGGTCTGCCCCTTGTTCGTTGCTTGGCGTTGATTTTGAACATTGTTTTCAGTGCCCTGTCCACCTACAGTAATTTAAGTTGGGCAAAATAATGATGTACATGCATGTAATTGAATGAAATTAGACAGAATCCGTTTTATTATTTCAATTTGATAAGGAACCACCCCACATAAACGCCCACTTAGTTCTTCGACGCCTACAGCTTTACTATACGCTATGTTTCCAAGAACTATACACAATATTACTGCTCAACTAGCACTACAAGTCATTATACTGTTAAATTGTGAATTGTATGTAAATGCTGGTCCAATATTGACATGTCCTGGCGGGCTGCCCAGTAATGCGGTCAGGTAACCTACATAGTGCTGTCAATTGATTGCAAGTATTTGCTGGAGATTAAGCAGAACGCTGTTTAGTGGCAAACGTTTTAGAGCTGATAAATATTCGCTCTGGTTACATTAAGTCTCCGACTGCTTAAGATGATAATCTGCACCTGAAGTGTCGTGGCCACCGACGCCCCTACAGAGTTTCAGTTCATCCCAGAAATAAGGCTGAAATGTTGTGTGTGTACCAGCAAAATTCTTTGGCGACAGAAAAGGGCATGGTATTTGATAGTTCCGAACTACAAAACAACGTGGGCGTGCTACGTCACCTACTATTATAAAAAAAACTTAGCAACAACTAAGCTGCTAACAAGCGAGACTTATAAAACTCAACTGTGGTCTACTATATGTAACTAAGTTGATTGTTTAATTAATTACTATAATAAAGATCTTTAACCGAAGTATGATTAAGTAGGTACATCGCTGACGGTTTTAAGAAAAAAATCACGTAAACAACACCAAGAATGTTGTAATGGTTGTGAGCTACGACTTATTTACTTTCAGTTACAAACCACCCACAGAAAAGATCAAAAACTAAGTGCTTTGCCCCCACCTAGGGTGGCGGGCACAAGTCGTGGGTGGTGTAACCGTGAAACGCGGCGCGGCGCGAGCCACGAGCGACTGACTACCACAGCTCCGCGCTTTCAGCAGCTTCGCGCGCAAACAACGCTGCACTCCTTACGAAACGCTTAGGTTTGAAACGGGTGCTCAAACTAAAAATCATTTGGTTTATTCGTCCTCAAGAACGGCATACAATGTTGTTGTTAGCGTTTTGATGCAGTAGTCTTTCATTTACAGCCGTAGGGCGAAATACTTAGACACTTTATAAGTTCGATTGTCAACTTTCAGACCCCAAAAAATGCTATCGCAAACGGGAAGTTTCCATCCCACACAAAAGATGACAAGAACTACGCTCTATAGAGTTTTCTAGGTAATTTCGGGTTCGATGAAGAGACTCCGTATCAAATTGTCCTATTCGCAAAACGTCCTATAAGCAAATCGTGCTATTAGCAGAATGTCCTACTGTCAAAGTACAGTTATACTGGAAAAATACGATTGATTTAATTTAATCAAAGTATTATTGCATTATGGCAATATGGCGAGTCAACCGTCTCATGATGGTGTTAAAAATACTTCCAGTCTGATGAAGGGTTCGATGGAACAGAAAGCTGGAATGTGGGCTCACATCAGATCATCACAGATCTTTGAGAAAGTAATTTATAATGATATCTATAATTACTTTGAAAAACATAAGCTTTTTTGCAAGGAACAAATGGGTTTCAGGAAGACGAAAAACATTAATATGGCCATATACAATTTTTTGGAAAAAATTCATCACAATTTGGACAATAGGAAACCAGTAATGGCAATGTATATGGATATGACCAGGGCATTTGACTATGTGGACCATAAAGTACTGTTAAATAAGCTAAATAGATATGGCATCAGAGGTAACGTGCTTAGTCTCATACAATCTTATTTGGAGGATAGAAAGCAAATTACTCAGGTTAGTCAAGTGGATATTAAGTCCAAAACTGAAATAGTATACTCATCTAGATCTAGAGTTCTATGTTACGGTGTTCCGCAGGGTTCTGTGCTGGGACCCTTGCTGTTCATTTGCTACATTAATGACTTTCCACAAGTAATCATGCACCAAATGTCCTTATTTGCTGATAACAGCACAGTTATATACAATACTGGTAGTAATAAAGAAATAGAAGATGACATTAACACTAGTCTTGTTACCATTGTTGACTGGCTGAACTCCAATAATCTTAAAATGAACCTAACCAAAACTAAAATTATGAACTTTAAATTAAGACAAAAATCTCTGTCACATTCACGCCAGATAAACTACAAAGGTGATCAAATACTTGAAAATAATGTTACAAAATTTCTTGGACTGCATATTGATAACGACATGTCATGGAGGACTCAAATCGATCATGTATGTGGAAAGCTCAGTAAGTTTTCCTATGCTCTGTATATGCTAGGCAAAATTGTGAATAAGACAGCGCTCCTAGCAGCTTATCATGGTTATGTCGCCTCTACTTTGCGATACGGCCTTATATTTTGGGGTAATGCGACAAAAGTTGAGCAGGTTTTAATAGCACAGAAAAAATGTATTCGAGCCATATGTAAAATAAAACGAACGGATTCATGCAAACCACATTTCCAAACCTTAAAAATATTGACTGTACCATCACTTTATGTCTATGAAGCCTGTATGTTTGTAAAAACAACATGTTTTTGTATAAATCTGTCGAAAGTCAGCGGCGCTCAAAAAAGTTGCACCCATTAAGCACTAAAACCAAATTTATGTACACTAGTATTTATGCAATGGCTCCAAAAATTTATAACAAATTACCTGATGAAATTGTGTCAAGCAGTAACATGAATGAGTTTAAACGTAAGCTTTTTGAATTATTGAATGACAAGGCGTATTATTCTGTTAATGAATATCTTAATGATACATTAAAATAATATTATATTTAAGTGTTTGATATATGTCTGAATAATAATATGTTACTACCATATGATAATGGTATTCTGACTTGACATTTTTAACTCAATTTTATTGTATTACGAAATTGTGACTAGTTACTATCTATTTGTTTATGTGCCGTCTTAATTTATTGAATTATTATTATTAATTATTATTTTTTGACATGAAATTGTGACATCTATTGACTTTATTTTTTTTGATTTTAATTTGTTAATGTGACATTCGATTACCTATACCAGGCCCCTCAGAAAGTATTGCGAAAAAAAGTTTTTATATATGGGAGACTGGCCAGTTATAATGTTTTTCGAAAATATGATTATTTATAAGTAAAAATAAGTAAGTTCCAATTTCAAAATTTCCCTCCACATTTTTTGCGAGTTAATTCAAAGTATTGTGTCTCACTGAAATATGGATCTGCGCCGGGAACATTTTAGAGCTATGATTTTATACGATTTCAAGTGTCGCCTGAAACCGGATGAATCGTACGATAGACTTCAAATGGCATTCATGGATGAAGGCCCTTCCAAGGCAACCGTGTATCGTTGGTATAACGAATTCAAGCGCGGTCGACCAACTTTGGGGGATGACGAAAGAAGCGGTCGCCCTTTGACGGCTGTTACCGAAGAAAACGTGCTAGCAGTGAAAAATTTAATCCAAGACAATAGGCGAATTACATATCAGGAGATTCAACACATATTGAAGATTGGATCGGGAAGCGTTCACGAGATTCTACACAGCCATCTTCGCGTGAGGAGGATAGTATCACGCTGGGTGCCGCACAACCTCACCGATGCTCAGAAGCAGGCCCGGGTGGAATGGTGCCGTGATATGCTTAACAAATTTGAAGCAGGCTCGTCTCGGCGTGTTTACGACATCGTTACAGGTGATGAGTCCTGGATTTATCAATACGACCCAGAAACCAAGCGCCAGTCGACTGTTTGGGTGTTTCAAAATGAGCCAACGCCTACCAAAGTGAAGCGATCTAGAAGCGGGGGTAAGATTTTGATCGCTAGCTTTTTTAATTTGACTGGCCACTTGGTATCAATTCCCTTACGGGATCAAAGAAGCATTAATGCCGAATGGTATACTACCAAATGTTTGCCAGAAGTTTTCTCTGTTATAAGCAACAAGCGACCAAACACAGGGCTCCGCGGGCTACTGCTCCACCACGACAATGCACCTGCGCACACCGCACTCAAAACGAGGGACTTCCTGGACAGCACGCCAGTCAAACGCCTGGGTCACCCTCCTTACAGCCCTGATCTAGCACCGTGTGACTTCTTTTTATTCCCAAAAATAAAAAATCAGCTCAAAGGGATACAATTTTCGTCGCCGGAAGATGCGCTGGCTGCGTTCGAGCAGGCTGTAAACGAGGTGTCTGCGGCGGACTGGAAAAAGTGTTTTGAAAACTGGTTTAGGCGCATGAATCTTTGTATAGAGGCTGGTGGAAAGTACTTTGAAAAGATTTAATAAAAATATATGTACGTATAGAAAATTTTTTTTTAGTTTCGCAAAACTTTCTGAGTGTCCCACGTATATGCCGAATATTTGTATGCCTTCTGGCGGGACATAGTATGGACCAACATTTTTTATTTATAACACCTGTAATTTTACCCTATGTTCACAAAATTAATAAATGAATTTGAATTTGAACATTCGAGAGTGGAGGCCACGCAGCCTGGACGAATCCCTAGCCTAGTTGTGTGCAGATCCGTGAACTCGTCGCGTAGTTCGGTGTTCTCTTCCGGCCGTGGTCCAATCCGTGGTCGGAAGTGACAGTGCGTGGGACGCCGTCTCGCCCCTACTTCGAGGATGTGATGGTCGCAAAGGAAGCGGCAAAAAGGGAGCGAGAGGACACAATATCCGTCCCTATCCGTAGCAGACGCACCGGGCACCGAAAATCGCGACGTGATGGACACGATGGGTGACAAACTTGGAGAGTTTGGTGCAACAACTGACCGTGCAGTGTTCCGCGCTTACCTCCCCAGAGGAACATCGACCGTTTACGGCCGCAGAGGGTGACCCCGTCACCCGCATCAGGTCATGCGGGCCAATACCTGGCCGGGGCAGTGTGATAAAATGTACAACACTCCAGCGCACAGGTCAAAGGTATGAATCTGATAGACCCCTCCGTTTTTATTTTAAAGTTAAGTCTCAAGAAAGTGTTGAATAAAAGTTTAACAACCTCATAAAAACGTTACCTCACACTAGGAATTTCTTCCTGTATCGTGGGTGAATTTACAAACATATAAACTCACATACACAAGACACCCAGATCCGGAACAACTATCTGTAGGCCATACAAATATTTGTTCCGTGCGGGAATTGAACCCGCGACACTCCGCGCAGCAGCCGATCGCTCAACCACTACGCCAACCGTGTGTGTATTTGTGTGCTATGTTATGTATGACTGTACCATTCTCATTCTTTTGTTTCTAGGACATTTTGCTACTACATTTTGAGAATAGGACGGTCTGCTCATAATTCTGTAGTTTTGCGAATAGGACAAGTTGATACGGAGTCGATGAAGATACGGTGTCTAAAGGTCAACAAAAGAGTTTTTCGCAAAACTCCGATGACTAAAACCAGACAAGCGGATCAAGGTATTTCATTGGCTAAAAAGATTTGAAGATTTAATGATAGAGCTTATTATAATGTATCTTTATTCATTTTCGATAACATACCTGCCTAAACATTCTATATTTTCATGTTTTTAGAGCATATTACTATCTGTTGGTTTTTGAAAACTGCGAACTCGAATCCGTAATTAGCACAATTTCCCATATTGATCGTTCAAGGGAAGCCCACTTCCAGCAATGGGCAGTAACGGGCTGACATTTATGTGTCATCTGACCCCGGTAACCCAAATAATAGAATATGTCGGCGCTAAGGTCAAATGGGAACGACATGGAATGGACGCCATCAGGCGACGCCCACTCGATTCTGTCACAATGGCATGATGGCTAGCTCATATTGGTTTATTAGTATTCTGGATTTTATCGAGGTAGGTCAGAAAGGCTAAAATGTTATGACATGAAATGCAAATCTTCGCTAATAAGACAAAGACAACTAAAGAATTACCCTAACGAAACATTCGTCATAGAATATCCCGTTAGAGTTATGGAAATTTCGAATTACAATTTTTAATTTTTAAGAATTGAGGAGGGGCGGTCCTTGAGCGAAAAAATGTCCTCTCAGCATGAATTTCGAAAGGAGAAGTTAAACCCATAGATAACCACTACACGCCTCCAGAATAGAGTTACGCTGAAGCAAAAAGTGTGCTCTCAGCATGAATTCCGAAAGGAGAAGTCAAACACATAGATAACCAACACACGCCTCCAGAATAGAGTGACGCTGAAGCAAAAAGTGTGCTCGCAGCATGATTTTCGGCAAGAAAAGTAATAAAAAAACATAGATAAACACGTACACGCCTTCGAAATATTTAGCGAATCATCTTTACAATTCTTAAATCGTCATTTTTGACGTAACTAAGACCTAACAAACGTTTATTTAATCAAATAATGATTGAGTTGTCATGCCAAAATTAATTATTTTCTTTCAGCGGTTGGACAAGCCCGCAATCCTGAAAAAGAGGGACGGGTGATGCTCGGGGGTGAAGATTTACTCGTACTCCATCAATCGAATGTGGACTTCCCTAAGATGATCTACTATACTACGACCATAACCTAACTCTAGGTGGCAGGTGAGCTGTTAGTTCGCAATGTTACCTATTAGTAGCACAGCTACGCAGCTGGTCTCCACTGCCTATTTTCTTGATTGTGACCTAATCCCTGACCCATACGAGTAGGTACATTACATTACAACACACAGGTTTAGAAAGGGCCTTAACTGTTCTAGCCACTTCCAGGTAACGTAATATCAAGCTAGTATTCCCCGAAAGGTTAGGCAGAGCAGCGGTGCACGAAAGTCACACGTTACAGCTCGGCCTCTGTTGACATCAAATCAACCAGATACCAAACTGAACTCCGGCCTGCTAGGTAAGTCATTCTCAATCTCTGCCGATCCGCGAAACATCAGCAGGGGTAAAGTTTCAATATTCAAGCGACGTGCTCACGTGACGGGCTCTAATAGCGTATCCTAGCAACCAACCTATCCAATATTCTGCGTACAATGAGTAATGATTCACTTTCCAAGAATTCGAAGGAGCAATACAGCTTCGATGGGCCATATTGTGCCCAATAGACTTTATTGTATTCTAAGAGATCTGAAAAAAAATATAGATGTCTTGAAGAAAAAGGGACGCCTTGCAAATAAAAAGTTTCATGTGTATTGCGTGAAAAATCACGCGCCTGTAGTAGGTACGCTTGGATCATTGGAGTACATAATTAGTTTCTATTATTTGTACGACTTTTTGATGGAGTACATACAACAAAAATTAACAACCTGATAATATGGAATTATTAGAAGATATGCTGACAACATAATAAAAAATCGGCCAAGTGCGAGTCTGATCCGCGCACAGGGTTCCGCATAAACAGCTACATTCACCAAAATAAGTAGGTATAATATTACTAACGTTCATAAACAATGAAAGCACCGAACATTGCTCTAACGAATGGATAAAATTAACTTGGCCATTCCAAAACTGTTATCCCTATACATCAATAAACAAAATGTTTACTTTTCCAAGTACATTTTATAAGTTTGTAGTTTCATTATATTACTTGTAAGCCTTCTTAGCTGTGATAGTTTTCCTTTTAATTTCGTTATATATACCACTGCCAAGATTTATTCACATATCCAAAAGCAACCATTTAGCTAGCAGGGGGACATTTGACCCTAACAAAAAATTGCCATTTAAAGCTTATTTTTACGCAAACGGATCGCTGAATCGAAAAATGGTTCTCACAGATCCGTAATATTTTTGAATTGCCTATACAACGATACCCCAAACAATGGGATAGAGGAGAGAAAAAAAAACATCCCCTCTTTACGTGTACAAGGAGGTATATAGGTTATATTTTTAATGGTTTTATTTTACCACTTTGTCGGCGTCAATCCATGCCAAATTATAGCTTTCGAGTACCAAGAGTCTCTGAGCAAAGCTGCGGACGGACAGACGAACATGGCGAATTTACAAGGGTTCCTTGTTGACTATGGAACCCTAAAAACCGTAAACAATATTTTCCCCGTTACAAATAGCAATCACGGAACAACTTTTTGAACTACCCTCAAAAGCAATTAAAACGAATCAACAATACACGTGGAACGCAAGGACGGGCATCGAACCTGCTGCTCCCGGATCCCGGGGAGTGACAGAGCGCATAGGGCGCGGGGTGGAGGGGCTGCTGCTATTTATATAAAATCGATACGCGCCCATGGCCTTGGCGCCATCGACCGCGCACAGATGGGTGTGTGTGTGGACGAGCCCCCGAGCTGCTACTACTACGCAGCGTGGCAAATTATACGCCAAGGAAATCTAACTGAAAAGTGTTTTGATTTCAAGATAAAAGCTTATAGAATCTTACATTTTATTATTAGGAAAGGTATGGACGAGGACGTAATCATGCCTTATAACAATCATGGAATTTGAAATTCAGAACAATTTTCAACGAAACCTTTGATATACTTTATTATTACTGAACACAATGTTTTTGTGTTAAACAAAATGTTAACGTAGAAACCAAAGGCGGACCCTAGCAACTGAGATTTATCAAATTATTACTCACACCATGGCGTAATATTTGTGAAGTCCGATTCACCCCCGGTCTTTCCACCCACTGTCCCCCGCGCTGTGATTGGCTGAAGCGGCCGAATGATAGAATTCTACAGATTCTTTTACGTAGAAGATGCACCAGGCAAGAGTTCTCGGAACCGTGTGCTTTAGAGCAGGAAATAGGCAATGTGTACCCGATGACATTGTCAACAATGGTAGATGTGACAACGTTAAATTTATAAAGATGCGTCGTTGGGGACTTTGTTTGGCTACTTCTTCCCAGATAAAAACACAGGCAAGTGGTAGGTATTGTACCTACGATAAAAATGGTGTACAGCCGGCGTGAAAGGCATAAAATTCTAAATTCTTAGAAAAATATCTAGACAGTTTTGCAATGATATAAATATTTATCCAAGTATCTACTCGCTACATGCCTGCGATTGGGCGCTCCTTGTGGGGCTCCACATCGCTGTCAATGCGGTGAAGCAGTCGACTGCCTCGGACACCATGGCCTATCTTGTAGTAAGAGTGCAGGTCGGATTGCGCGGCACGCTAGCATTAATGATCTCATCCGTCGTGCTCTTGCTACCGCCGGGGTGCCAGCTGTCTTAGAACCCAATGGCCTGGCACGCGTCGATGGGAAGAGACCAGATGGTATGACCATAATGCCATGGAAGTTGGGTAGGTCTTTGGTATAGGATGCAACTTGCGTCGACACCCTTGCACCATCCCATCTTCCTAGCACGGTGGGCTGCGCTGGGGCGGCTGCTGCAGGTGCTGAAAACCTCAAACGGCGCAAATACAACAATTGAATTGGTAATTATGTGTTTGAGCCGTTTGGGGTTGAAACACTAGGGCCATGGGGTCCGAGTGCTCACATATTATTTCGGGATATCGCCAAACGGTTGGTCGACTCTTCTCGAGACCAGAGGGCTGGCCTTTTTTTTGGCCAAAGAATCAGCATTGCCATCCAACGTGGCAATGCTGCCAGCCTTCTGAGCACTTTGCCCGTTGACAGCGATGTGGACGAATTTTTTGACGCCCCGTAAATGTACATATTTTTATTCTTATTTTATTTCTAATATTAGTTTATAAATAATACTGTACTTATGTATTATATAAATTATTCTGGTTGTAGTATCTACTATTTATTACATTGCCGAAATATCTATATAAATCTAATGTACGTCATTAGAGCGAAGGTAATTATTGAAATGAGTACTGAAAATACCTAGCCAGCTGCACTTATTAATAATTCATTGGTTTTTATTTTAATGTATTTAAACTTACCAATTAAAGCAGCTATCTGTTTTTAGAATTAAATTGAATAAATACAGCATGCTATTAAATTGATATACCTAAATGGATGAAAATTATAGATAAATGGATTGATATAAATTGAATACTTCACTTAAAAGTTTGAATTACTCAACTTTATTTACTTTTAATACCTGGGCGACCAAGCTCTGCTCGTGTGAAAATAGAAAAACTGGCCAAGTGCGAGTCGGACTCGCGCACGAAGGGTTCCGTACCATTATCGCAAAAACGGCAAAAAAACACGTTTGTTGTATGGGAGCCCCACTTAAATATTTATTTTATTCGGTTTTTAGTATTTGTTGTTATAGCGGCAACAGAAATACATCATCTTTGAAAATTTCGACTGTCGAGCTATCACGGTTCATGAGATACAGCCTGGTGACAGACAGACGGACCGCGGAGTCTTATTAATAGGGTCCCGTTTTTACCCTTTGGGTACGGAACCCTAAAAAACGACGTTTTCTAAAAATTTAAGAGAGATCTAGATCGATTTATCGCCCCCGAAACCCCCTGCATACAAAATTTCATGAAAATCGTTGGAGCCGTTTCTGAGATTCAGATTATACTATATACATACATACCAGGCCCCTCAGAAAGTATTGCGAAAAAAAGTTTTTATATATGGGAGACTGGCCAGTTATAATGTTTTTCGAAAATATGATTATTTATAAGTAAAAATAAGTAAGTTCCAATTTCAAAATTTCCCTCCACATTTTTTGCGAGTTAATTCAAAGTATTGTGTCTCACTGAAATATGGATCTGCGCCGGGAACATTTTAGAGCTATGATTTTATACGATTTCAAGTGTCGCCTGAAACCGGATGAATCGTACGATAGACTTCAAATGGCATTCATGGATGAAGGCCCTTCCAAGGCAACCGTGTATCGTTGGTATAACGAATTCAAGCGCGGTCGACCAACTTTGGGGGATGACGAAAGAAGCGGTCGCCCTTTGACGGCTGTTACCGAAGAAAACGTGCTAGCAGTGAAAAATTTAATCCAAGACAATAGGCGAATTACATATCAGGAGATTCAACACATATTGAAGATTGGATCGGGAAGCGTTCACGAGATTCTACACAGCCATCTTCGCGTGAGGAGGATAGTATCACGCTGGGTGCCGCACAACCTCACCGATGCTCAGAAGCAGGCCCGGGTGGAATGGTGCCGTGATATGCTTAACAAATTTGAAGCAGGCTCGTCTCGGCGTGTTTACGACATCGTTACAGGTGATGAGTCCTGGATTTATCAATACGACCCAGAAACCAAGCGCCAGTCGACTGTTTGGGTGTTTCAAAATGAGCCAACGCCTACCAAAGTGAAGCGATCTAGAAGCGGGGGTAAGATTTTGATCGCTAGCTTTTTTAATTTGACTGGCCACTTGGTATCAATTCCCTTACGGGATCAAAGAAGCATTAATGCCGAATGGTATACTACCAAATGTTTGCCAGAAGTTTTCTCTGTTATAAGCAACAAGCGACCAAACACAGGGCTCCGCGGGCTACTGCTCCACCACGACAATGCACCTGCGCACACCGCACTCAAAACGAGGGACTTCCTGGACAGCACGCCAGTCAAACTCCTGGGTCACCCTCCTTACAGCCCTGATCTAGCACCGTGTGACTTCTTTTTATTCCCAAAAATAAAAAATCAGCTCAAAGGGATACAATTTTCGTCGCCGGAAGATGCGCTGGCTGCGTTCGAGCAGGCTGTAAACGAGGTGTCTGCGGCGGACTGGAAAAAGTGTTTTGAAAACTGGTTTAGGCGCATGAATCTTTGTATAGAGGCTGGTGGAAAGTACTTTGAAAAGATTTAATAAAAATATATGTACGTATAGAACAATTTTTTTTAGTTTCGCAAAACTTTCTGAGTGTCCCACGTATATACAAGAATTGCTTGTTTAAAGTTTTTAGATATACCTAATTTATTCACTTCAGTACTTTCATTCTTCTTAATTATTTACCATTAGCTGAGAAAGTTAGAAAAGAGACATTTAAATTTGTATAAATTTTGAATTCATGCACTGAGAGGCATTAAATTGCCTTGACCATTAAAAAAAAAAAAAAAATTATCTAGAGTTCCTTATACAACGAAAGAGATCCAAAGGAAGGGCTTTTGAAATATGTTTCCTATTGGGGTGAAGTCTAAATAAATAATAAAATAAAAATGGTTCTGAAAGTTTGTCATTCTGGCAGTTGGGAACTCACATCGGGCACTTGTACTAAAATATTTGCATTACTGTTTATGGAAGCTCCTTACAAAACATCAATCCAGGATTGCCCGAAAGGTTGAGCAGCGGTGCTCCTATATCACACCCACTATAATTTATTAAATAATTGCAATATCTCTGCGCAGTTATAGGTGCACTATGAAAGCCATTTATTTAAACAGTTAGAGTCTAAAGGTGTGTGATCTCATCAAATAAAAAAAATAATATGTATGATGTGTCTGGTCTACCTACATTCATGTTGAGGTTGTCAAGGTAAGGTTGACTGTTGTCCAAGCTACTACCTATATAATATTATTATTTACTTATAATAATATTCAATAACATTAAATGTTGTAGTAAATTAAGCTTTTGTGAAAATATTGTTCATCATAATGGTTAGAAGATTGCCTTATAATTTGGGATCATGAAACTGAAAACCGCTACTTCTACATGATTTTTTATGTTGTGGATAAATGGAAATTTCATAATATTGGTACTTAAAGTGTTATTATCTGGCACATACCTGAGTTGTTTGAAGAGCGGCCAGGTTCATCAGCCATTTCTCCAGTTTCCTGCAGGTAGCAAACAAAAAACATAAAATAATAATAGAGGTTATATTAATTTTACTACTATCTCACATGATGGTAAGCGATGGTGACGTTTAAAAAAAATCTCATATAATTTTTTTCCTAAATGAACCAGGATAAAGGTAAAGTATTAATTTAGGTACCTATTTTACCTGTTGTTATGCTTTAATCAGAGCTACTTTATGAAAAGTATTTTTTTATATTTTACCAACAAACAAGATTTATTTATTTTAAGGAATATCTGCATAGTTAATAATATTTTGTGAGCGAAGATAAAGTATACAATGTTTAGTACAATTTCAACAGCAAACACACGGCTATATGAAAATAAATTCACAGAAAAGTTAATACTAATAGAATGTATTTATTGAACACAATGTACCTAGCCAAAAGCATTTAATTGTTTTATGGAACATCAGCATGTATCTGTATTACTATACAGATTCCAGTTTGAAAGCAAAACAAGCACAGTGACAACAACTCGTAAGTATATCACGTTATCTCTCTAATATTATATTTTAATTGCAATATATACGAGTATATGACAGTTTACTAGTGCGATGTGGAACATACAATAACAACAAGGTGAAGCTTTCAATAACAAACACTACATCATAAACAGATTAAATTACCTCCATTATATTGAAATAACTTATTAGGGTACATAAATACATGAAACAAGCACACTACACCAACTATTAGTACCTTGCTTACACCAGCTGGGGTACCAAACACTCGTTCTTATAAATGTCCAAATAACTCACAATCTCACAGTTTTACATACTAAATTGTACCATTTTAACGTCACTATGGACACAAAAAACAACATTTTAATATCGAATTCATCTCAAAGTATTAAAGTTCACATAATATCGCTTCAAAACAAGCCAAAAATCTATGTTTTGACCAGATTTTGACGTAATACTTACGTCGAATGATCAGTTCGTTCGCCTTCGCATTTTCTTCATACCACCAATAGGCAATTTTCTAGTTTTTACTTTTTCATTGGCCAACAAGATTCTTATAAGAAAATTTGATAATATACCACCAATCAGGAAGACGTTTTGTGGAAACAACATTTTAGATTTTAATCTTATGGTTTGTGGTAAAACCGGTGTTTCCTAAAGTCCGGTTTTTGCGCTTGACACAGCTCTAAGGGCCGCACTGCAAATTTCTCAATTCTGCGACGTCTGCGACAGTGTGACAACGGAAAGTCGGCAATAATTGATATTGTACGAAGCCTCATGAAGCTGCACGCACGTGCGAAAAAAAAACGGGAAAAAATTACTCCGTTTCGAATCTGTGTTTTGCCATAGAATTCACTGCGCCGCTGGCCGCGGCGCGATATAAATTCACGCGAATGTTTTTGCACCATGGAGGACAGTTTCCATATCTGGCTAAAAACCACGTGAATAAAATTTGAGGTGTGGCTTTACCCCATTAATTATTTATATTTATCCAAGAATCAAGTAAAGATTGTGAAAAAATCATTTCCTTTAGTTAAATCCAGCATTCCTCAAAAGTTTAGGCAGAGTTGTACACCCACGATTTACCTATCCATGCAATAGGGGGCGAGTCTACTCATCTGCAGGCTGACATCAATCTAGCACAAATTATTTATTTTTTTACTTGTAATTTACCCGAAACGCCACAGAATTTCACGACCGAGGGTCCTGGGGCAGTACCTCAAATAGACATAACGTTATCAACGTCAATTTAATCAAAAGCTGTCAAATCGATGACAGCGAGCTGACACAGTGGTGCAACAAAATAATAAAAAAGGTTCATACAATATCAATTATTTCCATATGTCGCACTGTCGCAGAATGCCTATTGGCGGTATGAAGAAAATGCGTTAATTGAAATTATATTAATAACCCTTTTTTTATTTAACAATAATGGGGATGTCAACGCAAAACTGAGCGCAGATGTCGCTGGCAGCGCAATGGCTGCTGTCAAATCATTTTTGCTTTGTTTACATAGTTTTTTTGTGTTTAATCAGGTCTAACATCACTATTGACAATACGCTGATGAAGCTTAATAGAGAAATAGTTTTCGCATCAATAGTAATTACGAATTAAAACAAAGTATCAAATTATTAGCGTCATACTACTTAAGAAATCTAACACCACACGTAAACAACCTTGTTTTTGTTTGAATTCGGCGTCTTTCCCTTGTTGTTTTTCTTTAAATTCAGACATCATGCGAAACAACATCTCCCGTAATCCTCTTTTAATTGTTTTATTCATTTTTCACTGAATAAACGTTATTATCAAGTCCACAACAAACCAAAACAACACGCCATCTTGTTTTGGAAAACTGAGGTTGACATCAGTATAGCATTGCCATATAAAAAGTTTGCAAATAATTCGAGTGTCTACTTTCTTTTGCCAGACTCTACCAGGATGTACCAGCCCTGGCGTTCATTTATTACCCAAAGAAACAACGCTAAAAAATCTGGAAAAGGCTACAGCAGGACTTTGACTTCCGAAAATAAAATAAAACTTCTAACCTAACACGTTAAGAATACGAACACATTAATGTTCTCTCATTTTTGTAAATTTCCCTACCATGAGTCAAGTAAGAAATAACTCGTTACAACTAAAAAAAGAGCCGAATCTAGAACAATAAAATCTGTTTTCTTCCCAGTTATTCTTGCTCCTCATTTCTTTAGTTCATCTTTCAATTCCATAAGATTCATCAGCGTATTGTCAATAGTGATGTTAGACAGGATTAAACACAAAAAAAAACAAAAAAAATATGTAAACAAAGCAAAAATGATTTGACAGCAGCCATTGCGCTGCCAGCGACATCTGCGCTCAGTTTTGCGTTGACATCCCCATTATTGTTAAATAAAAAAGGGTTATTAATATAATTTCAATTAACGCATTTTCTTCATACCGCCAATAGGCATTCTGCGACAGTGCGACATATGGAAATAATTGATATTGTATGAACCTTTTTTGTTATTTTGTTGCACCACTGTGTCAGCTCGCTGTCATCGATTTGACAGCTTTTGATTAATATTTCACATTCATTTTATAATAAGTTAAACACCTTCATAATAATGCATTATGGCTATTTATCATACCATAATAAAAGTTGCATTGTAATTTTAACAGTTTTTTTCTTTTACAGAAGAACTGGAGGATGTAGCAGGGGTCAATGAGATAGTGAAAACTATTGAAAAACATACGGATTTAGATCAGAAAGATAGGATAAGAACCCTGAACCAATACTTGGGTGAAATTTCTAGCAGAGGAGTGGAAGAAAATGACTGATCATGTCATACAATGTTGAAAATAAATATAATGAAAGGGATAGAATTACAGAACATAATTTATAAAGTTCCATGATTAATGTACGAAACAGTGATTCCAGTGACTCTAATGAATGTATGCACATGGAAGTCTTAGATTCAGATTTTGATTATGGTAGTGAATAAACCAAAATTATTATAGAATACTGTTGTTTTTCTTTTAATTCGGATTGATATATCACATAATATCTAAAGTATTGCCTGCCTAAAGTACCTATAGAATTTTATTCAGATGAAGTAAAATTAATAATTCTAAAGTATCAAATTAGGTTATTCCAAGTATCTCATACTAGTTTTGGGGTTGCTATCCCGGGCTTTTTTAAATTTGCCGCGCTTTTTCAGTCTCTACTTTCGTTTGCCAGACTCTACAGCACAGAGGCATATTTCGAGAAAATTTAAATTTACTGTGAATGAAAGGTTTCAAAATGTATGGATTTGTCAGCTTTCAATAGCCATAGCGACGATGCGTAACCTATCGTGAAAAAATGGCGGTTCACAACCCCATTGGAGCAAATCAGCCAACTTATACAGTAGAAGTAGAAAATATACTGAGCACACTGTGTGAATGTGAACAAAGAATGTCATTGTCAATTTCTCACGTCTGTCTTTCGAATGTAAAAAATACACTGTCAAGATTGATGAAGGAAAGTTGACTCATTCATTCAATATTAGTTATTACTCACAAATAAACACGAAAAATTTTAAGTACGAATCTCTGTGTCGCAGTTTATTTCTATCGAAATGTTTTCATCAATATTTGGTAAGCGGAGATCTTCACCAGTGGAGGTAGAGGTGGAAGGCGAGATACCGCCGATTCCTGGAGCGCGGTCGGACGATGGGTTCGTTGTCGTAGATCCCAGTTCGCCCAGGAGCAACCTCTACCCAAACGTGAGTGGTGGTGGTATCGCAGCACCCTACGTCCAGAGACCAGCGCCTGCCGTACCAACGCCAAGACCAGCGCTAATAGATCCGACATTCCACTACTTGCAAGGAGTCCCATTCAACATGTCAAAAACACTGCAGATGGCTTCGAACAAAGATAGTTTTGCTACGGAAGTGGCAGATCTTCTAGCATTCTTGACCAACAAAGTAAATGTGAGCAGTTATGAATATGACTTCTCTGTGGAGCGCAGTGTTCTAAAGGAATGTTGATTCAACATTATCGTCAATACAGAAATAAACAGCTATAAAAAGAACATACAACAGTTACTATTGTTTTATTTTCAGGATTTCTAATTATAAGCATTTGTGTTGTAAAAAATATGTTCAATAATTTCATGAAATATGAGAACTTATAGAATAATGTATTACCCGACTTCACCAGACTTATGTGTGTGATGCAAGCTTTATATTATTTTAGCATAGGGTAATTTCGCCAGTTCGCGTCCATCACCCTATTCGCGTCCATTTTTCGGACCTCCCAATAAAAATTCTCGAAAATAGTTATATTAACACACTAAATCACCGAAAAGTCGTTACCGCCAATACCTCAACGTATAAGAGGCACACACAAATAGACAAAAGCTCTGTGTGCCCAATCAATCATGTGTAAAAAAATAGTTAGTCCCCGTTCTTCAACGAAAAATCGCGGACGCGCGAAATGTCGGCAAAAAAATAGTGTGCAGGGGCGCGTTCGACGGTAAGTATTTTATTGTTTTATGCTTATTTTAGAATACACAGCTGTTTCTAGACATAAAGCATGAAAAAAGGAGTAATATTAATTATGTGTTTGCTTGTTTTTTTTAAAGTTAACAGTTAAAATAAGGTGGACGCGAATTACTACACCGAATTTATAAAACTTACACTTTGCGACCACAATGGACGCGAACTCGTCTATTTATGATTTAGTTAGTGTTTATTTTTATGTGATTATATTATGAAAGGGAATTTGTTTTTATTTTTTATTCATGTACTAATATCATGCAATCGTAATGAGCAATTTGCGTCCACATTATTATGATTGCAGAAAAAGATACAAATATCGAACAAGATACATCACATGTGGACGCAAACTATATCTTCAGGGAAATAGTATTGTACCAAATTGCGTCCATTTTTTCATTAAATACAAATAATAGCGTAAATATATTTTTTAACTTAATTGTAAAAATAATTTAATATGTATTTTTTTTTATTAAAACTAAGAGTTTAACATTAAATTTTTACAAACTAAATGCAGTGAAATGCTTATTTTTTTATTTTTTCCTGTTTAAGATGAGTTCTTGGGAAGGTAGTAAGAAAAAAGAAAAGAAAACGTACACAGAAGAATATTTAAAGAAAGCATTATGTGACATTCGTGAGAAGAAAAATTCGATAAGACAAATATGCAAAGAATATGCTATTCCCAAGACCATTGACAGTGATTTATTAATGATAATATGTTGATTTTCAAATAACTGTATTCTTGAATAAAGAATCTGTTAAAATACAATTCTTCTTTACATTATCTTAAAAATATCACCCCTACATTCCTTTTCTTAGCTGGTGGACGCAAAATGGTCTATGGGTGGACGCAATTTAGAATTTTTGGACGCAAAGTGGGTAAAACGCGTATTTTTGAAGTTTGTCTATTTATAAAAAAAATACAAGTAGTTTCGAACAAAACTGAAAGCGAACCCTATAGTAGACTATATAATGAACACATTACATAACTTCTTCATTGAAACTAGTGCTGGAACATTTTTATCTTCTCCTTCAAACTTGCCAACTGCACTAAATGGACGCGAACTGGCGAAATGACCCTACTAAAATGATAAAATATGGAGCAGCTAACTTCAGCTCTGCAGTGTTGGTCAATTAGTCATGCTGAGTTGATAACAAAAGATATTTGTTATTATGAGGGACATAGAAAACATGGAAATCAAATGCTAATAAACAGATATAATAATATGTAAGTTGGTATAATTTCATATTACAGTAACAATTTATTGATATGTTAAATAGGTATCTAGGTTCTTTTTTTAATATTCTTACTGTAAAATATATATTTTTGTATAGAATCAACAATCGGAAAGTGTTGTATTTACAATGTATAGTTTATAAATCAAACTTAAGCACAAGAAAATATTAACTATATATTGTAAATTAATTATTGAAAAGAATGTAGGCCTAGATAATAAGTGATGGTTTTAAACTTTTAACCTAGGTAATGCTTTGGATGTGATACTTGTTAAGTGCGACATTAATATGCTGGTCATAAGAGGCACCCTAACTCTAGCTCATGTTATAATAGAGCTTGGCACTACTTTTGGTTAGGTAATTAAATATGTGAAAATTCTCTTTTTATTAGTCATGAAAATGTTACGTAAATAATAATTATTGTTTGGAATTGTTATTTGTTCCATTAGGTAAAAGATTGTCGGCAAAAATCTATTAGGCCTTTCTCTAACTAAAACAACCTATTGTGATTTATGAGGCATTTGAGAGAAACCTAAAGTACATGGGGTATATGTACAAGTGGTTGTGTAGATATTTACACCTTCCAATTTAGGCAAATAAAATAATAGTGTTCTACAGGAGAATCTAAGTTTTAATTTTTTGTTATCAGAAGGTTTCCATATAAAGATCTTATAATAATTATCTAATTATAAAAAATAATGTATAAAATGTGTATGAATTAGAAAAGATGTAAATAAAAATTAAAATATTTTATTATAATACACTCAAATATTGTTTTACAGAGAAGTATGCCAGTATTTTCCTCTAGCATCATTTAAAAAAAATACCTAGTTCAATAGATAATAGCAAGAAAGAATTATTCTAATAAGATTTTATAAGATTTGGCCAAAACAAAATAAAATCTCAGACAAATGTACTACAGGTGCTTCCTAACATAATTATCAATAGTCACATTGCAACATTTAGCATAAAATTAGAATAAGTAACAGTAATATATAATATTATTTATCAAGGATGTAGCACAAACAGACATGTAGCTTACTCAAAGTTCCACATTATCCTAAATAATAACTAGTAAATTTGGTTATACATTGTGGAACCACTCCATCCCGCACATCACATGCACCCACTATCCCTCTCCCATCATCACACCATTGTTTCCACCACATAGTCTTGAATTAAGGAGTCCACAAGAGAAAACATGGATTCTTTAATTGTCCAATATTCTGGATACAGCATATGTACCATAATTTATATCATCGCTGCCAAGCCAACTATAAATGCTACTATTATCAGGAATGGTATCCAAGTCTTTAAGAAAGCTCCGAAACTGAAATGAAAGATTAAATTGATTAGAAAAAAAATATAAACAAAATAATACATACTGACAATGAATCTGCCTAACTTTTTCTCAACCATACAACTATGTTGAGCTTGACTTCCTTCCATGCAGCTGTTATTATTTGGCCACAAGCTCCTCTACACAAGTACATACTGACATGGTATAAAATTATTCTAAATTATCTACAGTTTTAAGTTTACCTGGTGTATTTTGAGTATGGTATCATGAAGAAGGCCAGTTTCACCATGTTCCAGTTCTTACAGCCGTCGTAGCTCATGATGTTGAGAGCTGTGGCCACGTGCGAATGGCAGTTGTCATAGAACAAAATATGCTGAAAATTAAAAAGTTATAAATGACTAATTTGTTCATACAGAATAATTGATAAGTGACAAGTGAGTTAAATTCTTTTACTAAATTAAATAAAAATACTTTGCAGTCTTAAATACCATTCTCTTTTTATAAATCTCGGAGGCCTCATAAACAGCGGCATCCCATCCTGCTTGTCCATTTGCAGCCTTTTGCGGATTCAACTGCCAGTACTTTGTGGGATTCCCAAATGCCATCAAATCTTCAGACACAAAGTATGGTCCAGCAAAGTCCCTGATTATTCCGGATGACATGCAGATGCCCATGTGACCAAGGAATGGAAATATCCATCTGAAAAATATGGTAATTAAATTATTTTTCCTTATTGTTCTGCTCTATTTTATAGTTCAATCATATTTATTAATAAGTTGTTATTGAATCCACCTATCAATAAAAGGAAAATTGGTTTTGAAATAGATAAGCCAGGTGCATGGTTACATTAATATAAAAATTGCTATGATCCATTGGTAATTCATTAACACAAATAACTTTAGAACTTTAACTATTATAACTTTTTCATCAACTAGTTATTCTTAATTTGTTTTTTAATATACTTTTATCTACTCCTGTACTAAAATTTTCTATCTAAATATGTAGTTGATTTGTGCAAGCAATAGATAGTTGCATAATCTTTATCTTATAGTAATCTATGTATATCTTGAACAAGAGTTCCTCCAATTTATTTTAGCAATATTAATGTGATGAATATATTGTTATTGGGTGATTTTTAATTGTCTACACTTATTGTTTATGCTTTAAAAGCAAGACGATTTCAAATTTGGATTAAGTTGTGTTTTGACATTTCTATGAAAAGAAAATTCTAGCCATTGGTTTTTGAGAATTGTTCAGATCATGTTATAATTTTGGAGTCAATGTTATTTTAGAAAGATGTAGTGTTTATATCGAAGTTATTAGAAATGAATTAAATGAGCGAGTGCATGAACTAAAAGGCGGTGTGTTTTTTCTACTGGATCCCAATAGTTAATAATCCTGTGAGGGCAAAATTTCTCACAAGATATATATGATTAATGTGGCATGCATCTTATTTTTTAGGGTTCCGTACCCAAAGGGTAAAAACGGGACCCTATTACTAAGACTCCGGGGTCCGTCTGTCTGTCTGTCTGTCTGTCACCAGGCTGTATCTCATGAACCGTGATAGCTAGACACTTGAAATTTGCACAGATGATGTATTTCTGTTGCCGCTATAACAACAAATACTAAAAACCGAATAAAATCAATATTTAATGCAAAATTTTTGCTAAAAAAAAAAAACACTTGTTGTATGGGAGCCCCCCATACAACAAGTGTTTTTTTTTTTGCTATAATGTTACGGAACCCTTCGTGCGCGAGTCCGACTCGCACTTGGCCGGTTTTTACTATATAATATTATAAATGCGAAAGTTTGGCTGGATATGTGTTTGTTACTCAATCAAGCCAGAACGACTGAATGGCTCTGGATGAAGTTTAGCACAGAGATAGATTATAGTCTGGAATAGTACATATGATACTTTTTATCCTGGGAATATGTTTCCTTGGGATAATTTTCGGCATTCACGCGGGTGAAGCCACTGGCAGAGCTAGCAGATAATACATGCCTGTGATGACCAATCTATATATCTATCTATTTATTTACCTACGTCCGTGTATCACTAGTGGGGTGCCAACTGAAAATCAGCCCTGGGTGTCTGACGCCCAGCAAATGCTGAGTTGGTAACCCTTTCGGTATGGGCACGCTCGGCGCAATCACTGTTAAACCTTGTTTGTACTTTTGTTTTTTACTATTTTTCTGTTACTTTGTGATTGTTGTTGTTGTGTTGTTTCTATGTCGAATAAATGTTTTCTATTCTTATTCTTATACCAAAGTTTTGTTTGTAAAACATAAAACATTACATAAACTCACGCCTTTTTGTTTGTATATAAATTAATTAAAATGTTATACTTAATTTTGTAATGATGAAAAAACGAATAAAAGAAATGTCTTATCATCATTAGGCCTCACAGTATAATAGAACCAGTTATTATGCGCGCGTTTTGAAGGACTAAAACTTAATTGAGAATCGTTTTTAAGGTAATCATTTGGCCTAATTAGTAACGAAATAGTGAATACTCACGTGAGCACAGGTATAGGCGTCCAAACAATACAGTACGGGTAACGACAGCGCTCGTGGTCGATAGGATCCATTAACACTACTTCTTCAGGATCAGTTAAGTCGATAGTACTGCCGGGACTGTGGTCACCTGCCATAGTTACAGCGGTAATAAATTTCAAACCGCAGAATCACCCATAATCGATTGAATTAGATTTCAAATACAATGAAGGAAGGAAGTCAATAAATAACATATAGAAATATATACCTGGTATACGTTTGACGTTTTGTTTGACGTTTCACAACAGATAACAGTATTACAGTGCGTTTCAGGTTTAGCATTTTTGCCATTTTGAACATAGGCACGTATTTATAACAAAAATTACGAGTCAGGGTGTCAACAATATTTTAACAAAACAAAAATATTTATCCCACCCGTACGCAAAATACGCGCTTAGTCGTGGACTTGCGCACAGCCCGTCGAAACTAAACTAAACCAACTGACAAAAACTCAACATTTTTTTTTTGTTTTGTGTTCTGGAACGCCACGGCAATTACATCAATGGAGCACAAAGTCATCTCGCGTTTGACCTTCTATCTCGCCTGATTGTAAGTGATGAAATGATCACATTGGTACTTGCCCGGATTTGAACCCACGACCTCAAGCACGAAAGGCGAGGTCTTAACACTGGGCCACCATGACATTAACGATCTATCGTTCGTAGTTCCAAACTTCCATTCTTAGAATCGAATAAAAGGGCCTACGGTTTACGGTTTCTTTCTTGTACCCCAGACGGCAACACTTAATTTAAATGGCTGACATGACACTGTTTGACACTTGTTTTTGACAGCAAGCTTTGTTGATGTGACGATGTTTGGCGCTAATATTTTATTTATGTGATTTATTTCTTTTAATTTCGAATGGTTGTGTAAAAGTATTAAACAGCAGCCAAAATGCCGGCGTTTCTCAAGTATATTGATATGGAAAACTTCAAGTCCTATCGGGGACACCACCGCATAGGCCCCATGGAATCGTTCACGGCGGTGGTAGGTCCCAACGGATCAGGTAAGCAGAAAAAGTGTATTAAAAACGTCTCTAGAGTTTAAGAGTATTTGACTGCATGTGTAAGTATTGCCTTGTATAATTTGTGTCAGTTTTAAAAGTGTGTTTTTGTACATCATGTATCTGCTTAATGTAACAACTCATGGCACTTGTTGCCTCCAAAATGGTCAAAATTTGTGACCTGTGTAACCGGTCATACAGCAATAAGCCTAAAATGGTCATATTTTTCAACAGGCAAATCCAACTTTATGGACGCCGTGAGTTTCGTGATGGGTGAAAAGACATCATTGCTCCGTGTGAAACGTCTCAGTGATCTGATACACGGGGCCTCCATAAACAAACCTGTGTCTAGATGGTAAGACTATTTGGTATTCAAAGATATGGTTTTAAATTAAACACTTTAGAAGTGTGTATCATTACATACTTTACTTAAATCTTAAAATGGATCTTGAATGTAGTACAAGATAATGTTTTTGTGTTGCAGTGCATCAGTGACAGCCACATTTGTGCTTGAAGACCTGACAGAGAAACAGTTCCAGAGATCAGTCATTGGACAGTCATCAGAGCACAAGATTGATGGGCAGGTCAGTTCCATTCTATGTTATAGTTTGTTGTTCTTCTCCAGATATGATACTTATTCAGGTACTTTTCCAGTGAAAGACTTATAAGGAAAATATATAATAAGTATGAAAGTCCTAAAGAGAGTTATTTAGCATTAGACACAACTGCTTGACATACACCACACAGACACAACACCGTTCTTGAATTATGTCACTGCAGCTGTATCATGCTAGACAGCTACCAGTATTATATAGTGCTCTGTGCAAAGAGACATACACACTTTCTCATCTATACCAATATTATAAAGAGGAAAGATTTTTTTGTTTGTTTGTTGTGCCGAATAGGCTCCGAAACTACTAGACTGATTTTAAAAATTCTTTCACCTATGGAAAGCTACATTATTCTGGAGTAACATAGGCTATAATTTATTTAAAAAAAAAATTGGGTTCATTAGGAAAATTGCAATAATGTGACACAAAGTAGCTAAACTTTGCCTATGAAATTCATTATTTGGCGTGCACTGAGAAAACTATTGATGATACATAAACATTATGTACTACATGTTTAAAGTACTCATTATTACCTAAATAAAAGTCTAGGAGAGAATATATCTAACTATCATAGTTAAGTCACAATAGGGGCTTTAGTTGATTAAAATTAAACAAATCGGTGCAGCAGAAATAAGAGTTGTTTACATTCGTATTGTAGAATTAATTCTTATTCAAATAAATAGTTTAATAAATTGGTAGGCAATTAGGGTAGGGTAGGTGGATACTGTGGGTAGCTTGGTAGGTAGGGTAAGTGCGTAGGTATGTAGGGTAGGTAGGTAGATAGGTTGGTAGGTAGGGTATGTGCGTAGGTATGTAGGGTAGGTAGGTAGGGTAGGTTGGTAGGTAGGTAGTAGAGCGTAGTAGAGCGAACCCGCGGGGTTCAGCTAGTATGTATATAATTGGGTACTATGCAGCTGATCACATGATGGAGCCGGAAAATCGTCATTGTAACTCCACCCACCAAACAACATAGCATCGGCGTGTTTGGGTTACAGTTATAAAAATACAAAATTACAACTAAAAGCTACATAATATAACTAACATAAATTACCATTAATTTGTCAACAGTCAGTAAACACATCCCTGTACCTGAGTGAACTGGAGAAACTGGGCATCAACGTAAAGGCCAAAAACTTCCTGGTATTCCAGGGAGCCGTCGAGAGCATCGCCATGAAGAACCCTAAGGAGAGGACCGCACTGTTTGAGGAGATCAGTGGGTAAGTGAAATACTTTCTCTGCTGTCTAGACCTTTTTTTTTTCTTTTTAGGTAAGTTTCTATGGGCTGTTATCCGTAACTCCACGACCAAGCGCATAATTTGCATACGGGTGGGATTCAATTTCTTCATTCGAGCTACCCCAGCTCCTCTAGGAAGGCCAGCGGCGACTTGGTGTTGATTGTCTCCTGTAGGATACCTGGGTCACCAAAGCATTTGGCCCTGTAACTTGTAACTGGCGATTACATGGCAGCTTAGGAGCAGATGTGCTGCTGTCAAATCTTCCCGGCATGTATGCTCTGCTGCAGAGTGGGCTGACAGTGATTCCTATGACAAAAGGGTCCGTGTCCAGTTTTACGGCCGTGACTGCACGCAACTGTGCTTAGTTGGTCGTAGGGCTACCTAGACTTCGGTAACCCATGGAATTTGATAGAGTACCAGTAGTAGTAACAAGTTTGGGCGCACGGTTGGCTGAGTGTTTGAGCGATTGGCTGCTGCGCTGCGTGTCCCGGGTTCGATTCCCGCACGGAACAGATTGTTTGACCTACAGATAGTTGTTCCAGCTCTGGGTGTTGTGTATTTGAGTTTATATGTTTGTTAACGCACCCACGATACAGGAAGAAATTCTTAGTGTGGGGAAAAGATTTTTTAAAAAGAAAGAAAAACCTATTCACGATCATTGTCTTCGAATATAGGTCACTAAATCATTCGAACATTGCGTAAGTGTCTTCGACCCAATTTATTTCAGTTTCGTTGTGCATCGCAACTTTATAATAAAAAACTTTTTACAATAAAATACTACCGACTTCCAAATAAGAAAACTACAAAGTGAAAAATAACTTTATTTTTTATTTTCACTTTAAAGTTGTTTCTACCTAATAGGCAAGTTGTTTTGTAAGTTACCTTTACGCCAGAATAGATTACCCGATTATCATGAAACTTTAACATAACCAGTGAAATGAGAGATCTGCGTACCCCTTAAGAGCGTACTGGCGTGATTTTATGTTATGAAATGGTATAAACAATAAACAGACATGCGATTGCACCAATCCCGAGAGATTTGCCGTTATTTATTGAAGAGTTCTGTTGTATATCTTTGAAGTTCTTCATCAGATCTTTACCAAATTAAAATAGGACCAATTTCGAAACATTCTCTTTCAAAGAAAAAATAATTTTCAAAATCGGTCCACAATTGATGGAGATATTGGGAAAGAAACAAAAAAAAAAACTTTCATAAAGTCGAACATAGAACCTCCTCGGTTTTGGTAAGTCGGTTAAAAAAACCGGCCAAGTGAAGTGCGTGTCGGATTTCGCACGTTCAGGGACCCGTACCAAATGTAGATGTTATATTGGTATTTGTTAGTTAAATATACGTAATAATAAACAAATCAAATCAAATCAAATCAAAATATTTATTTGCTAGAAATACATTGTTCAGAAGGGAAGATCTTAAAGCCTAAAAGTAATTGTATTCTGCCTGCAAGCAAGCGTGCAAATTATTTATAATATAAATCGTAAGACATTATGTGAAAATTCAAAAAAAAACATAACAACACTGATGCATTTCAATAAATTAATGAAATTGCAACTGTCCATAAATCAATAATAAAATTTCATCAACTCACTCAAAAGATACAGTTAAAAATGTGATAATAAAAAATAAAATTACAAAAATTAAAAATGTCAGTAAAGTAAAATGTCCAAAAGCAAAATGCCAATAAAATAAAATGTCTAAAATCAAAATGTCAATAAAGTAAAAATAAAAAATGTCAAAATATAAATTAAAATGTCAAAATTAAAAAGAAAATAATAATAATAACCAATTAATAATTCATACACTGCAAACAACTTCATTCCTAACATCCATTTTTATGTTCTAAAAATTCCCTAACGCTATAGAAACAACATTTTTGTAGCCACTCTGTCAATTTTGTCTTAAATACATTACCATGTAACAATTTAAATTCACATGGTAAGTGATTATAGATCAATATACACATATTAAATACATTTTTCTTATAGATATCTTTATGACAAGGTGGATGATACAAAAGGTTTCGAAACTTTGCCCTTTTCTGTCTTGTTATAACCTCAGTATGCTGCTTAAAATAATACATGTGAGCCTTTGTAAAAGTGCAGATATCTCTAATATATAAACAGGGCAGTGGAAGTATTTTGCATTTTTGAAAGAGCGGTTCACAACTATCCAAGAACCATGCCTTGTTAATAACTCGGACGCAACGTTTCTGGAGCTTGAAAACTCTGTCGGTATCAGTTGAGTTGCCCCACATGATTAGTCCATACCTTAGGACAGATGATACGTAACCATGGTAAGCCGAAAGAGCAGCTTCTACAGACACATTTTGTCTCAGCTTTTAAAAGCAAATACAAATTTATTAAGTTTTTGACAAATATGTTCAACATGGATTTTCCAATTTAGATTTTTATCTACGTTTAGTCCTAAGAAATTAAATGCCTCTACCTGTTGTACTTTTTCGCCTTCATACATAATATCTAAGGGTAATTGTTTTGTGTTATAGGAGTTAATTTCTATTAATTTTGTCTTGTCAATATTTATATTCAAGCCATTTTCTTTCATCCAGCTTATTATTTCTAATAGGGTCTTTTCGGTAACAGATTTGTAGTCCTTTTTTTCCTGACATTTTATAATTACTGTAGTGTCATCCGCGAAAAGGATACATTTCTGCAAAGTGGCCTCCGGAAGATCATTTATGTAAAGCAAGAATAATAACGGACCGAGAATGCTACCCTGAGGCACACCACACATATTTATTATTGTTTTCGATTTAAATTTCTCTTTGGAGTAAATTTTATCATTTTTCTTACTTACTTTGGCTATCTCTGTACACTGCTTCCTGTTACTTAGATAGCTAGAAATCCATTCATAAGCTTGCCCCCTTATACCATAGAATTCTAATTTCTTTAGCAGCTTAGAATGATTTACAAAATCAAAGGCTTTACTCATATCTAAAAATAAAGATATCGCTGGATTGCCATTGTTTATGCTTTCAGTTGCCAGTTTAATAAAGTTAAAGATTGCAAGAGCAGTTGAACTACCTTTACGGAAGCCAAACTGCTCCTTGCATAAAATGTTATGAGTACCGAGAAAATTATTTAACCTAACAAGCATTGCCTTCTCAAAATTTTTCGAAATAATCGGTACTATTGTGATAGGCCGGTAGTTGTTAGGGTCTGTCTTATTTCCCTTTTTACCCGACTGCCGAAGGAGGGTAATGTGTTTATCAGTCTATGTATGTATGTATGTATGTATGTATGTATGTATGTATGTATGTATGTTTGTTCCTATGTGGCGTTCCAGAGACCAAACGCGTTGGCCGATTTTGATGATTCATACGTCAATCGATTCGTCTTAACCCTGCGAGTGTCATAGGCTACATTAAAATTGGATAATAGAAAAATGGCGGATTTTGGGCGCCATATTGTGGGGGTCCAAATTTTTTTTTTCTTCTAATCCCATCGTGTGGGGTATCAAAATAAAGGGTTTTAAGAGGTGATTTCAAAAATATATAATACTTATATGTTTAAATGTATCTAATTCGAAAAAAACTTAACTAAAAAGTTATAAATAAAAAAAGTTAAATCAAAAATTCAAAAAACCCGACTGCTTCAAAAGCGAACTAAAAAGACGTAAACAAGGAAAAACACATGCTGTGCAGGCGGAGGATACACCAGATTTTGGTCAGCCAGCCCACGAATATGTATCCTCCGACTGCACAGCATGATTTTTTCCTTGTTTACGTCTTTTTAGTTCGCTTTTGAAGCAGTCGGGTTTTTTGAATTTTTGATTTTTAAATAATGGTTTTACGATTGACATTTTAAGCTGATCAGGAAACACACCTTCCAAAAAAGATAAGTTAATTATATGCGCTAGAGGATGACATATCCAACTAGCACAAGCTTTCAAAACTTGTGTGGCGATGCCGTCATATCCACAAGTTTTGCTGTTGTTTAGGGACATTATGATTTTATGCACTTCCATCGCATCTACAGGATTTAAGAATATAGTATTTAGATGATTTTTGTTTTTTTTGTTAAAGTAAGAGGTTTTATGATTATTAGAATTATTGGAATTATTAGAAGTATTAGAATTATTAGAATTATTAGAATTATTAGAATTATTAGAATTATTAGAATTATTAGAATTATTAATAGATGTCAAATTTATAAAGTAGTCATTAAATATATTACAGATGTCCGATGGATTTTTATATGTCACATTATTAAAATTTATTTCGTCAATGTCATTTTTATACAAATTATTATTAGTTATTGTTGAAGAGATTGCATTCCAAGTGGCTTTACATTTATTTCTATGCTTTTGTATGCGTCTTGTATTCATAAGTCTCTGCGCTCTCTGTCCACAACGTTTAAACATATGATTATAAAGTTTGTAGTTTTGCTCATTATATTTTTTATTGATTTTACTAGATTTAAATTTCAAATAAAGCTGACGTTTCGTTTTGCTAGACTTTTTAATCCCTTTCGTTATCCAGTTTTGTTTTACTGGTTTATTGTTAACTTTAACCTTAATCTCCGGAAAGCACAAATCATAAAATAATGTAAAGGATTCATAAAACAAATTAAAGGCTTCTGTTAGATTGTCTGATTTAAATGTTTCCGAAAACGAAAGAGAAGATATGCAGTCGCAAAATTTATTGATGTTATCTGAACAGTAGTCACGTTTTAACTCAAACCAACAAGTTATTGTTTTGATTTTATTCGCATTTATAGTAACCGTTTGTGCTGTTTCGTGATCTGACAAGCCGAGGTGATAAATTTCAGACTGAACGCACTTTATGTTACTGGCGATTTGGTCAATGCAAGAGTTAGCCCGAGTTGGTGATCTTATATGTGCTTCAAAATTGTAATTTTCAAGTATGCTTAAAAGGTCTTTAGTTGAAGAGTTATGCTTTAAAATATCAATATTCCAATCTCCACAGATTATAATTTTTTTCTCTTGAAGTTTTCCGTCAAGTAATTCAACAAATTGTCTAATTTATGAAGAAATATACCTACTTGCGTCTTTCTCTGATCGGGTATTCTATATATAGTGACAACTATCAGGCTCAGACCAACAATCTCAACGCCACAGCATTCAAAGTAAAACTGCGTAGCTAGACTTGAAGGAATACCTAAAGTTTTTGTGTCAAATTTATTATTTGTTAAAATACAAGTACCCCCTCTACATTTATCTCGACAAAATGCTGCAGCCAATTTAAAATGATTAATTTTGATATTAGCCTCCGTCCCCTGCTTAACAAAAGTCTCACTAAAACATAGTATATCTACCTCCTTGTTTATTTCCACTAATTCAGATAGAGTTATTTCTAATGTGTCAAGTTTGTTGCAGACGCCGGCTATATTTTGATGTAGAATTCGCAATTTACTATGTTGACAATCTTGTTTTGGTTTGTCATAATTAACGGCAGTTATATGAATGGGGGACTTAGTAACGAAAAAATGTCTTGTTATTATTACTAGTGCCATGAAGTGAGTTTCGTTCACTTACATTCAGTCTTGTAGAACTACTTTCATGTTGCATAAAATCAATTTCCATATTAAGTTTATAGGTAATTAAATCTAATTCTGAGAGCCTCTTACGATAATTTACATCCAACTTATTAATTTCAACAAACTTACAATTTTCAAAGCTTTTTGTAAACAATTTTAGTTCATTATTAAGTTTCTTAACATTAAGAAACTTATTTTCTGAAACACTTAAGATCAAAATTGAACAATTGCTCAAACTGCACAAAGCACGACACAGATTAATTAGCAACAGGTAGGGATTTTTATCATGTTTACCAACTGAGATAATAACAATATCATTGTCACCAACTTTCAAATTCAAGCGTCAATGGGAAGTTAAAAACATTCTTCATTGTTCTGAAGATTTTTTAAAATTAAATTAAATTTTGTGTTAGACAACGGACAGACAGACGTGAGTGACAGCAATAGTGCTCCGTTTTGACCCTTCGGGAACGGAACCCTAAAAACTATCCCTGCTTCCATAGAAAAAGTTAATATTGCTATTTTACAACAAACATAAACATTGTGTTTCCTGCAAGTGTCATCGCGGGTTGAATCTGGATGAGGCGGGCATAGATTGGGGACTCATCTATGAGAGAGGCTTAGGCCCAACAGTGGGTAAACTTGGGCTGTGGATGTTGATGATAATAATTGGTGTTTCTGGAGCGGATTTTAACTGACTTCGACTGTATGTATATTTGTTGTATGTGATCATCAGTGTCTCTGTTAATTGTGGACCGATTATTTTTTGAAAGTACTCTCGAGGTGATTTAATTACTTGTTCTCACCAGATCTGGAGTCCTCAAAGAACAGTACGAACACTGCCGCGCGGAAGTCAACCGCGCTGACGAGGAGGCACAGTTTTCTTATCAGAAGAAGAAGGGAGTGGCCGCCGAGAGGAAAGAAGCCAAGTTTGAGAAGGAAGAGGCTGAGAAGTACACCCGCTTGAAGGAGGAACTGGTGAGATTAAAAATATTATAGTCCATTTTTTTTTTATAGTTTAGATTACTGCTCACGAAGTGATGACTCTGTCGGCGTCGTTTCTTTGCGTGGTGTGGTGTAGTTTAGAGTAGCAATGAGAGTCCAGGAGATTACATAGGAAAAGGCTATATTTTTCTAGCCCGTTAAAGGTTTCTGTAGTTGTGTTGGTAGTAAACCAGCGTCAGTAACTAAACCGCCGATAGCCGTTGCAGGAAATGAGCCGCCGTAATAATGCAATGTATAAATTAAAGAGAAAATGCTTGCGACACATTTACGCGGTAATGTGTATAGCTTCTGCATGTTATACAACAAGATGTTAGCATTCTGAAGCAGTCTATCATTATACTGAGCCATAAAAACAAAGAAACTCTACCTTGTCATAGAAAAACCGCCATGACTGTCAAATTGTCTTGGACCGCTTGTATGCCTTTGTAAGGTCTGAGACCAGGCTCCCGAAAAATTTACTTAACGAAGTAAAAATAATGGCCTATTACTGTGCCTTAGTAGGTCAAAGGCCTCTCGCCGTTCAGAGTAGACGCGAACATTAATCAATACTCTTGGCGATTTCAGACTTAGCCTAAACTAATAGGAAAACAAAACACAAGTTAAGAAGATTTTATTTTCATTTTTTTTTATCGACAGGCTCGCGTTTGACCATTACCTCGCCTGATGGTAAGCGATGATGTGGCCTACGGTGAAGCACGCTTGCCTAGAAGAAACCTATTCACCTATTCCTAGTTTTATTCCCATTTCATTCTTGAGTCTTGAAAGTGTTCAACTTAGTTAGGTCATAACTTTATATATATCTGTTGTCATCCCTTTTAGCAAGAACAAAAAATCGAGCTCCAACTCTACCACTTGTACCACAACGAGAAAGAGATCCAATCCATGGAGGAGGATCTTCAGCACAAGCAGTCGGAGGTGACCAAGGTGGAGAAGAAGAGGCAGAAGCTGGAAGAAGCACTCAAAGAGAAAAAGAAGGAAGCGGGTACAGTGCAGAGAGAGACTGCCAAGATTGAGCAGGAGATCAGAGAAGTGGTGAGTGAGATACTGACTTTTAGATATTTTTAGCGAAGTTTCAAGAAGGGTATTTGTTATTATAACTTTGAGTGTTGCTGTATTTAAACATTAGTAAAGAGCTGCTTTCGTTCTTGGCATGTTAAGCCGGTGTGTAAAATCATCATCTATTCTTTTATGTAAAATTTATGTTTGAAGCAGTTTTACATAACTTTAGTGGAATTTGGTGAATTTTTTGTGCGAGTTATATGAATTCCAGCCTTTTACCGTACGCAAAATACGCGCTTGGACGTAGATTTGCAGACACCAGGTCCAATTACAATTTCTAGGTCTTAAGTTGACAAAGTAAAAATAATAATATTAGATAGATATTATTATATTAGATTGTGGAATCCGTGGGAATTCAACTCGCGGATTCCATAAACCTGAGATCCCTCTCTCCAAACGAAACCTATAAGTATTTGGGTATGTCGGAAGCGTTAGGTATCAGCACTACTGACATGAAGCAATCGTTGAAGGAACGCTTCTTTGGCCGCCTGAAAAAGGTTTTCAATAGCCTTCTTTCGGGTGGAAACAAGGTGCGCGCCTTCAACGGTTGGGTCATGCCGGTATTGATGTACTCTTTCGGCATACTCAAATGGACTCAAACGGAACTCGACGCCCTGGATAGGCGGGTCCGTACACTGCTGACTGCATATCGAATGCATCACCCCCGATCATCGGTCATGAGATTGTATATCCCGCGGAAGTGTGGAGACCGAGGCTTTTTAAATGCCAAAAACCTCCACAACCGCGAGATATGCAATCTCAGGGAATATTTTCTACACGCCGACGTGGGAATGCATCGAGATGTAGTAGCAGTGGACAAGGGACTCACCCCGCTCTCCTTGGCGAATAAGAACTGGCGCAAGCCTGTAGTGCTTGACACTAACGACCGTAGGGAGGTATGGCAGAGTAAGGAGCTTCACGGACGCTTTTTCCGGGCCCTACATGGGTCCGATGTAGATCAGTCAGCGTCCGTAGCCTGGCTGCGTTTCGGTGACCTCTTTGGGGAAACCGAAGGTTTTGTCTGTGCAATTATGGACGAAGTTATCATGACGAATAACTACCGGAGATTTATTGTGAAGGATGGCACGGTTGACATCTGTCGGGCATGTCACCGTCCGGGTGAATCGATCCGCCACATTATCTCTGGTTGTTCTCGTCTAGCTAACGAAGAATACTTGCATAGGCACAACCTTGTAGCCAGGATTATCCATCAGCAACTTGCTCTGAAATACACTCTTGTGGCATCGGAGGTGCCGTACTACAGGTATGTGCCCGACCTAGTTCTCGAGAATGGCAATATCACATTGTACTGGGATCGGTCCATCATCACTGACAGGACCATTATCGCTAATAAGCCTGATATTGTGGTGGTGGACCGAAGCGAGAGGCGTGCAATGATTGTTGACATTACCGTCCCGCATGACGGGAACCTCGTGAAAGCCGAGAAAGATAAGCAAATCAAGTATCTTGACTTGGCTCGCGAGGTTGTCGTCATGTGGGATGAGGACACAGCGATCATTGTACTGATAGTCTTGTCAGCCAATGGCTTAATAGCCACGAGCCTGGACCAACACCTTAGGAGGCTCTCGTTAGGCGGCTGGGTCAAGGGCCTGATCCAGAAAGCAGTATTGCTGGACACGGCTCGTATTGTTAGGAGGTTCCTCTCTCTGGAGCCCTGACCGCCGGTAGCCTTGGACTCTGTTCCCGATACCGGTGGGCTTCTATTTTTTATATTTTTAAATGTTTTTTTTTTTGTATGCTTTATAAAAATATTTAAAATGTAGATAATAAAAAAGAATATGAATAAAGGAGATAAAAATAATATCTTTATTGATCATTTTAAGTATTGCAGTACATGGGTATAAAATTTATACATGGTAAAATTACAAATTTGCTACAATTATAGTGGGTGCAGTTCTATTCTCCTAACTAGGTTACTGTATAACCTGTATGAAGGAGTGACAGTTCAAAAAAAACATGCATATTTTCTTTGACATAATATTACATTAAGAATCTCAGGAACTGAAATTAATTCTTCTGATTAGATATTAAATACTATTTCAATTCCTTCAACAGGAAGCCGAAATCTCAAAGAAGCGTCCAACGTTCATAAAAGCAAAGGAACGCGTGACCCACACTCAGAAGAAGCTGGAGAGTGCTCTCAAGACCTTAGAGCAGGCGCGCAAGGCCCACGAGGCGCACCAGGCAGACATCAAGAAGCTGGAGGACGAGCTGCGGCAGATCGAGGACGAGAAGGCGCAGTGGGAACGTACCAGTCTTGGCACCACCCACACTGGAAGGGCTGATGTGCATCTCGAAGAGGCACAGGTAAAAATAACTTTCAACTTTTTTTCCAGAAACCAGGTTATGCAGTTCTAAAAATAATCATTTGTTAGTAACTGATTAAAAAAACCCACTTTTGTGTATTAGAAAACAACTCGAATGGTAACATTATTTTTGCCGAAATTGTTCTACAGTAGCTTCACAAGCTGATTTTATCAATGAATGTTTGTGTATTAGCAAATAGAGGCAATAAGTTCTCAAAATCAGGTCAAACCTGTATCACCCAAAGAGACAGAAGTGTTTTACAGGTCCCGGCCTGTTTGCTGTTGATTATTTACTGCGTCTAATTTTGAACTCTCAACTGCTAATAACAACTTACACTCTCATAGATGTATTTGTTATAAAATTGTTATTTTGTTTATCCAGATCCGTGAATACGAGGAATTGAAGATGGAGGCGTCTCGCCAGGCGGCGCGGTACTTACAGGAGCTGGACTCCGTGAACAGGGAACAGAAGGCGGACCAAGATAGGCTCGACAACGAGAACCGCAGGAAGGGCGAGATCGAGAACAAACATCGACAGAAGGTAACATAATCCCTAACCCTACTGTAAAATAACAAGAACATGTATAAAAAAGGTCGATAAAAAAAATTGCCTATATTTCGGTTCTCATTAGCTGATCAAAATAGGGACAACCAAATTATATTAATTAATAAAATTATTCGAATGTTTATCCATTCCTAAGACGAATATAAACTCAATTATGGGTTCAGCTCGCCTTTGTACATTAGCTGTCCCATACAGATATGTACACACATCAACACGGTGTAGGGATATTTTTAAAAAAGCGAATTACTATCAATGTGTTAATTATTTATATGACATGTATATATTTAAAAGATACGTTATTTAATATTGTACCATTTTTTAATAATGGTTAAGGTACTTCGATTAAAATTTCAGGATTTTATGGAAAAAAAATGAAGCATAGACAGAAACCGTATATGAATTAACTTTTAATTTATGAGTAAAAACTGAAAAAAATAGAAAAATCATTTAATTTGTGTTTATAAACTTGAAGTTAGTAGTCTGAGAAAGCGCCCATGATGTTCATAACACATCGGCAACGATTCGGCATGCTCAGAACAAGGTTGTCAATGTCTTGCTGCGGAATGTTGTCCCATGTCCTTCTGAGGTGCGCAAAAAGTTGATCTTCTGTAGCCAGATTTTCAGGAACTTCCTTCAGAGCTCTTCTTTGCAGCATATCCCACGCATGCTCAATGGGACTTAGATCTGGCGATTGAGCAGGCCAGTCTAAGGCCCTAACATTGTGTGTATGTAACCAAGCTGCTACCGTTCTCGCCGTGTGTGCCCGGGCATTGTCGTGCATGAGCAGGAAATCTTGAACAGCACATTGGACCATTGCCCACGGCCCCAGTCCACGTGGTTCCGAACCCATTCTAATCGTCGTCCACGATTGCCTCTCCGTAAAGGTGGGACCCGGAGTGGTCTACGAGAGCGTAGATTGCTTTCATGCAGTCGCCTTCTTACAGTTTGGTCACTCACAAGCACTTGGTGTTCCACTCGCAGCCTTTGGACCAATTGAGTCGCCGTTGCATTTGGTTGAGCTCGCGCAGTAATTTGCAAAAATCGGTCTTGTCTGGGGGTAGTGATGCGACCCCGGTGCCTCTCCGCTATTTCACCTGTGGCACGATAGCGTGTCCACAATCTTGAAATTACATTTTGGTGGGTCCCTATGGCCTCAGCAACATTACGCTGAACAGACCCAGCTTCCAGCATTCCCACAGCTCGTAACATCTCCGCCCTTGTCAAATGTTGGCGTTGCATGGCTACAATACCTCAATTTTAACTTTATCTTTCGTTTAAAAATGAAAAGAAACTGTAACTAAACGTAATTCGTATTGTTTTCTAAATTTCGCATAAATGAAAATTCCCTCTCCTATACATCAAGACATTTTTATGCCACAAAAGAAACAAAAGAATTTTCAAAAATTTGAATTTGGAATTAGTCTGAGATAAATTACAAACAAATCGGTGTATAAAAGATTCCAATGCGGCCAGTACTTTTCGAGTTATTTAATTGAGTATGAAATATCCCTAGACCGTGTTGATGTGTGTATTTTGGGTACAATAAAGGATATGAATATGAATAAACACAAAACGCTGCCTAAAAATATAACTTGGATATTTTTTCTTCTAAATTCTGCTCTGTAAAATTAACGTTGTATCACACAGGGTCACGAGAGGAACGAAGCCACGAAGCGTGTGGACAAGCTGAACGAGCACATCAAGAGCTCGGAGCAAGCTCTAGAGGAGCAGAGACGATTGCGCGCTGAGCTGCAGGTAAGCACGACGCGTACTTTATACTATACTGTGTCACACTGCAGGGCAAAGGTTTGAGGTCCGATTTGTTTCCCGTAAAAAAAAACAAATTCATTTCGCAATCGAAAATCAATATTGAATATGCAGGTAAATTAGAGACAGTCTCGTGATAAATTTAATTTTCAATTCAATTTATTAATTCAGCAACAATTTACATTGCATTCGAAATAATCAGCATGAAACATAATCAAGACAATGTCAATACACTATCTCGAAGTTTCTAATATTCGCAGCCGTCCATCACATTTCTTGCAGTTTTTATAAGAACAATCCCTACAATAACTACAGGAGGTTAGCCGCAAGCTATTTGCATCTGCTGCGTCTTTGAGAAGACTGCGTAATTTTCTTCCAATTGCCACCAGGATTGCGCTTGCACAATCTCTTCTTCTACCCATCCTTGATTATGCTGATGCCAGCTATCTTGACCTTACTCAAGAACAACTTGATAAGCTTGAGCGACTTCAAAATGTTTGTATAAGGTTCATATTTGGTTTGCGCAAATATGACCATGTTTCCGAATTCCGCGTGAAGCTCAAGTGGTTGCCCATTCGCCTTCGCCGAAATGCTCATATTCATTCTCTTTTATATAATGTACTCTTTACTCCTTACACCCCTCTTTACCTCAAGGAACGTTTCCAGTTTCGCCGCGATTCCCACACGAGATTTCTTAGGTCATCAGAGAACTTACGACTTCAAATGCCAACGCATTGCACGACTTTTTTGGATAAATCATTTACGGTACAGGCTACTCGTCTATGGAATGCATTGCTAGATCCAATCAAACGTGCTCAAACATTGCCTGTGTTCAAAAGACTTGTAAAGGAACATTATCTGTCGTTGACTTCTTCTTGGCTTGTCAATTTCAAACAGATACTGTGATTATCAATAGATTGTCGTAATTTTTTGTATTTGCCAATATATTAAGTGGGTATGTATGTATTTATGTCTCTATTGCATAACTTATATATTTATCTGTGTATCTATTGTAGTATATAATTTTAGCACTGTTATTGTTACACCAATGACCGCCCCGTTTCATGTCCAAGCAATTACTGTCCATACCAGGTTGCCTGGAAGAGATCGCATCATGCGATAAGGCCGCCCATTTTTTAATGTATTTTATGGTGTACAATAAAGCATATAATAAATAAATAAATAATCCCAGGACCCTTTGACAATTTGTTAAAATTTTCCAGGCTGATGTCGGTGAATGCCGCGGCCGTGCCGCAGAGCTGCAGTCGCAGCTGGAGGAAGTGGCCGCCGCGCTGGGCGATGCCAGGGTTGACAAGCACGAAGAAGCCAGGCGCAGGAAGAAGCAGGAGATCGTCGAGAGCTTCAAGAGAGATATACCCGGCGTGGTGAGTTATGCTAATAGATAAGATCAGAAAAAGGAAATGACCATAGTCGAGACTTTGAAAGAGACTTATGAGTTTGTTTCGGCATTTCTTCTCAGGAATCAGTTAGCTAGATAAGGATGCCAGTGCAGGAACAAAAACATTAATTTAAATGTGTTTTATAAGATCTAATTATAAAAAACCGGCCAAGTGCGAGTCGGACTCGCGCACGAATTGTTCCGTACAATTATCGCAAAAAAGGCAAAACAAAATACGTTTGTTGTATGGGAGCCCCACTTAAATATTTATTTTTTATTCTGTTTTTAGTATTTTTTGTTATAGCGGCGACAGAAATATATCATCTGTGAAATTTCAACTGTCTAGCTATCACGGTTCATGAGATACAGCCTGGTGACAGACAGACAGCCGGCCGCGGAGTCTTAGTAATAGGGTCCCGTTTTTACCCTTTGGGTACGGAACCTTAAAAATTATATTTCAATACAAAGTAGGCCAACAACCCATTATATATAAGTCTGACTTTGAAGCCGATTCAACCTGCTGCATTTTGTCATTTTTATAGGAAACTACATTACTTTCGATGTGAATTACTAGCAGTATTCGGGTCGGATAACGGTGCTGTTAAAGTACCGACAGTTTAAAAACCAAAATAAATCATAAATCGCTTGCTATATTAGAACAAATATTTCTTGTACACAGTACGACCGAATGATCAACATGTGTCAGCCGACGCACAAGCGCTACAACGTGGCCATCACCAAAGTGTTGGGAAAATACATGGAAGCTATCGTCGTGGATACCGAGAAGACTGCCAGGAGATGCATTCAGGTATGATCATGTTGTGACCTTCTACGTTTATTCCGTTCATCTAATAAATCATGTTATTCTTACTTGATAGACTTCCTAAAGACTTCTACTTCTTCAGAATTGTAAGGTTTGATGGCAAATTTGCTAAAAATCTGTCCATTTTAAGGACTAGATTAGGAGACAGCTTAAAAGAGTCTAAAAATCTGAGTCTAGGAACGCCCAGATTTGTAATATCTACTTATTTTCAGGTGCTAAAAGAGAGGATGTTGGAGCCAGAAACGTTTTTGCCTTTGGACTACATCCAGGCTAAACCACTTCGGGAAAGATTGAGGTGAGTCTTACTAACAAACAGGTTATCCTACCTAAACCAATGATTGTAACATTTTGTCCAATAGTTTTTCGCTTTATACCATTGATTTGGGTCAGAGAAGCTCTGTGTATTGTAGACATTTAGCAATAAAGCTAACAGTCGTGTTTGCCCGTCGTAAGCCATGTTTTTATCAAGTATTCATTCTGACGCCTGGCGTTTGCATTTACGTTGATTATACGTCGCGTCAACACTTCCGCTGGCAGACGCACAGTACGACGGCAGACCCAAACATTAGTTAAACATATAGTTTTATGTCCTAGGGATATCAAAGAGCCCAAGAACGTGAAGCTCCTGTTCGACGTGCTGCGCTACGAGCCGCCCGCCATCCACCGCGCGGTGCTGTTCGTCACCAACAACGCGCTGGTCTGCGAGACTCCTGAGGATGCTTCCCGCGTGGCCTACGACCTCGACAGGGCCAAGAACAGCAGATATGATGTGAGCATCAAAAATATTATGTCTACTTTGACGTATGAAAGGAAATAATACCTCTTTAAGAAAGGAGAAATCTATAAAGTTGTTGCTGACTATTCGTGGACGGGTTTTGTGTCTTTTGCCTTTCACCTAAAAGCCATTTCTTGTACTTAAAAAACTTTCAAATGAATAGTATTTATAACGAGCGAAAATAAATTCAAATTAAAGGTGTAAAAATGACTGAATATAGCTTACTGAAATACTAAATGGGCGACAAACAGTGGGCGAATACAAATGTTTAAAAAAGCGACTTGAAAATAAAAGCTTGTCGACCTTTTTCTGTCTGCAGGGTCTAAAGTAACTTAACATGAAGGCGATGACGGGAACTAATAATAAGTCATCCCTTTCGAACCTATCTTACTGTTTCGGGGTTATCTCAATTCCCGGGCTCGCTTCGCTTTATCTTGGACTAATTCGTTGAGAACACGTTTTATTTTTTTATTTTCTCATTTAGTTGTATATATATATATAACTTAATTTAAACTTTAATTTAGTTACAGACAAAGTTACAACATACAGAATTATTATCTTAGGAATAGGTCCCCTGGCTCCCAAACTAGGTATACCTGTGACTTGGGAGTCAGTGTTCCTCCATTATAAAAGTCAATATGTATATTGCTGGTTATTAAAAAGTTGGTTGTGATAATAAAAAAAAACAAAAGGCACATTTTTAATTTGTAGTACAATAATAACAATTACCAATCGTAGGAATGTGTGTGATGGTGTGTTGTGTGTGTGTGCGGAGGTGTGTGTGTATATGTGAATGAGTGTCTGTGTATATGTGTTTGTGAAATGTTAAGTGTATGTATGAAGATGAGATGTTTGTGTTAGACTATTGATTAGAAGAGGATAAAAGGTTTTCTATTTCTTCATAGTTTTTATCCATCAACCACTCTTTCACAGCGATTTTACATTTGTGTAAATTAAGTTTATGTATTGCAAGCGGTTTATTGACCCTGTTATACAGTTTTTGACTGAGATAAGAGAACTGGCGTTCAGCAAAGGTGGTATTATGGCTTACAGGTGAAAAAACAATATCAGCTCGACGTTTATTAGTTATTATCATAGGAACGCGATGTTTTCTCAGGATACACTGAAGCAAAATAGAGTTTTCTTACGAATACACCCGCACTGCACAGCGAAATCGCCTCGTCGGTTGTTCTGCTATTTTCAAAAGAATAATATGCTTAAATAGATAAACAGAACCGCAAATACAATTAAAGTAAAGGTAACAATATTATTACCGCAGATCACAAAAACCTCCTAAAAGTCAAAACAAAAACTCAAAAAAAAATTGGATAAACATGTACATAGTATAATAGTCGCCCATTCAGTATATTTTTCGCTCGGTTTATAATTTCTCCTTTCAAATTCCAAGCCGCAATGCAACCTCATGTCGACTATAGTAATAACATAAACTTGTCAAAAGTGTAGATAAATTAGAGGGTTTTATGATAAATTGAGACATATTATAATATTCGTTTGCATTCTAATCTGTCTCGATTTGTAAGCTCTGCCCCTCAGATCCTAAGCAATTGTCACAGCTTCCATAATGCAAATTATCTTATGTTGTTCTTAATTTTTTAGGCCTTGGCGTTAGACGGCACATTCTACCAGAAGTCAGGTATCATCTCTGGAGGTTCGCTAGATTTAGCGCGTAAGGCCAAGCGATGGGACGAGAAGCATCTCTCACAGCTCAAATCTAAGAAGGTATGTGAAGTTTCTTTTATAACCCTACATAAGAATGGTGCCTTAGGCGTTGCTACAGCATAAGTGTTAATCTTACGGATACACAGCGTAGACGCTGCAGAAAAGGGACTGTTACGACCCATGTCCGGTAGCTTGGTACAAAGACACCTTTAATTATTTTGCTATAAAGTTTACATTCAAATAACTGGTTCAAGAACGTGTGCCAGAGTTATGCTGCAGATGTAAGCGGAAAGCGGAAATCATCGCATTGTAAACAGCTAGATATTCATAATATTTGGATACTAATTCCTGTCAAACTTACAGGAAAAACTGACAGAGGAACTCCGTGAGTCTATGAAGAAGTCTCGCAAGGAGTCGGAGCTGACGACCGTGGATTCTCAGATACGCGGTCTGGAGTCCCGCCTCAAGTACGCCATCACCGACAGGGACACTACGGTGAGTTATGTAATATTTAAGTACTGAAAGTTATTGCTAAGGATTCTAAGAAATTTGAAGATTTAAGCCACCTGTTTACAGAGATTAAAAATAAAAAAACATGTGTGCAGTTCACACTGAAAAGTGAAACCTTCAATAAAGTAATCTCGAAATAAGAAACACAGTATTATGTATTCAGCCTCAATCTCTCGCACGTTTAATCCTATAGAGTAAAGATGTATGTGTTTGTTTCTTTTTCGTTTCATCGAGTTTCAAATCACAACAGGGCTAAAGAAGTTTTCAGTTCAAAAACCGTTGAGTGACAATTTTGATGATTCCCAAATCCAAATAGTTAGGTTGTATTGATTGATTAATGATGACTTGTTTGATTTGCAGTTGAAACAAATCAAAGCCTTGGACGCAGAACTAGTCGAGTTCGAAAGGAAGGTTGAAATGTTTGGTGTAAGTATAATTTTATGCTAAATTAACTATTATATGTTGTCTAGAGCCTCTGAGCATACTTATAAGCCTCGAAGCCTTTAGAATTTGTGTGATTGTTCTCTGTAAAATATTAGTATGGAATTTATGTGTTTAGAAATAAAGTCGTAATTTGATTGCAGCCTCAAGTAGAAGACATCGAGCGCACCATCCACGCGCGCGACCTCAAGATCCAGGAGATCAAGGAGAACATGAACAACGTGGAGGACGTCGTGTTCCGCGGCTTCTGTCGGGACATCGGCGTCGCTAATATACGGTAATGCTACGTTCTGGATAACCATACATTTGCCTATTGCCATTGATTTTGTCGAAAAGCTAATGATTTGTCGTTCGTTTATACAAAAAAGTGAATCCGGTCGACTTTCGCGCTCATTATGGAAAAATCTGTCTAGACTTATTCAGTCTGGCCAGAGAATGACTGACGCTTACCATCAGGTGAGATGCTAGTCAAACGCGAGCCTATCAATACAAAAAAACGACCTTGGTCGTTTCAAGTGACGTTCAACTTTAGGGTGATATTTAAAGCAATCAGAACGTCGACTATACTACATCCTTTTTGACAAGGAAATAAACATGGTGTTTTGTGCCCTTAGACAGTACGAAGAGCGCGAGCTGCGCGCGCAGCAGGAGCGCGCCAAGCGCCGCATGGAGTTCGACGCGCACATCGACCGCATCACCTCCAACCTGGAGTTCGAGCGCTCCCGGGACACGCAGAGTACGTATGATTCTTTGTCATTCAGCCCTCATACATTCTTTCTGTACGTTGATCCACTGTAATACATTCAGGCTGTTCGTTGATCTACTGTAATACATACAGGCTGTACGTTGATCCACTATAATACAAAATGGCTCGTGTTAAACGACCAGTCGCTAATGTCGCTATGTAATGCGGTGGATTTTACTATTTGGCTTATATTTTACAGCTACATAATATATTGACTACTTTCTTACTATTATTTTATTTTTTTCATCTTCATCCTCGATTTCTAGAGAACGTAACCCGCTGGGAGCGAGCAGTACAAGATGCAGAAGACGAGCTGGAAGGAGGCAGACAGGCAGAAGCCAAGCAGCGCCAGGAGATAGACGCCGACCTGCGCCGCTGTGACGCGCTCAAGGCGGACCGCGCGGCCGCGCGCAGCCGCCAGGAGAGTGCGGATGAAGCTGTCAACAAGGTATGTATGTCGTTGTTGGGCTCAATCACCGAAAAAGCTCATTGTGCAAAAAATTGCCAAGAACGCGTTATGGTCTCTTTCAAACGCCGATAGGTTGGCAAATTTTCGTAGGTGCCATCTTGGATTTTGCTTTTGACCACATATTTGTAATAAGCGATCCCAAAAACCACGAAAGCGGCACCCATGATGAAATATTGCCAAATTTTCGTCTGCATAACCTTGATTTTGGTCTGTTATTAGCGACCCCGAAATCCATGAAAATGACATCCATGACGAAAATCTTGCGAATTGTCGGCGCCATTTCTTCCGTTGCAAATTCGCGTTTTGATAAGAGTTCGTTATGGCTCAGAACGCGTTCTGGCTTTTTTACTGACTAATTCACTGTTCGACAGGCCCGCAAAGACCTGACGAGCATCCAGAAGGAGATCCAGAGCATCCAGAAGCAGACCGCCAGCATCGAGGCTCGCATCGAGAGCAAGCGAAGCGACCGACACAACATACTCCGCCAGTGCAAGGTATGTACCAAATAGCGGCGCGGTTGGCATACAGACTAATTACGACCTTGTGCTTATTGAAAAAAAGTTGGAAATAAATTTCGTTTGCTTTGTTTCCTTCTTAGGCTAAATTTATAGATCATTTTCCTAACTATGTTGGAGTCGTCCTCTAGTCTTACCGATTTCGACCCAATTATTTTCACTAATTTAATCGAAGCCAGGTTAACAGTCTCTTTGATGACATTACTATTTTAAACTCCTTTTTTGTGCTGGTTAAATACAAACCTTATGCTTATTAATTAGAAAGAATTTTAGATTGTACTATAATGTTTCTTCTCGTAACAGATCGACGATATAATAATCCCTCTGCTGGAGGGTAATCTGGAGGATACGGCGGACGGAGAATCAGAACCCTCTTCTATGTCCACCACGCAGCAGTATCGTAAGGATTCCAGGTAAATATGTTGTCACTCTTTCATTATATGGATAATACAAAAATGTACGGATCATACACAGACAGACACACATGCCTGGTGAACTTCTTGTGCCAATTTAAGCTTGAACACTAGAAAGTTGTAAATTCAAGAGCAGATTTTTAACGTCGGAAAACCCTCATAAATTCTGATCCTCGCGTATTTTTATGATAAACAGTTATATTACTGTTCCACTTTACTACTTACTCTCACAATTAAAAGTAGATTTATAAACCCAGACACACATCTAAGAGCACCACATAAAAGTTAAAAAACATGAAATCATATGTAATCTGGAATTTCGGCCATTCGTCAGGATCCGCGTAGACTACTCGTCGCTATCAGAAAACCTGAAGGAGTTAGAAGAGGCTGATGAGGTCAAGCGCAAGGCAGACAAACTTCAGAAGGCCATCAACTCGCTGCAGAACACCGTCGACAAGATACAGGCTCCTAACATGAGGGTGAGTTATTTATTCAAATTCTTTATGTATTTGGACCAGTGGTGGACCAGTGGCAACGGCCCCGACTTACATGTCGTAGGTATTGGGTTCGACCCAGACAGGCACTTTACTTTGTGTAAAATATTTTATCATCACTGCTTTAAAAACGATAGGAAGGAAAACATCGTGAGGAAACCAGCATGTCCTAGAACCAAAAATTCGAAAACATTCACATGCCACCAAACTGCACCAGGCCCGCGTGGTGGATTAAGGCCCTCCCTTTCACAGAGAGTGGTTGCCTGTCTCCCAGCAGTGGGAACATTAAAAGACATGATGATGATGAAATTCTTTATCGTGCACGAAATAAACAGATACAAATATAATAGGACAACGTATGCACAACAGCAAACCTCAGTATCATAGAGAAATTTCAAAATTAGGACAGTAAAGGTGAACGCGCACCTGTCCGCGCCGCACTCGCCGCACGCATTGTATCCACTTCTGTACATCTTGAACTATATTTTCATACCGATACGGATCATGTTGCCGCGCCGCCCGCATCGCCCGCCGAGTCTGATGACGTCATCCGCACGCGCTGGTGGAATCCGTATACCTACAGCATTTTGCTGAAATGCGGCTAGTGCGGCTCGTGCGGCGCGGATAGGTGCGCGTCCACCTTTTTAGTTATTTTTTTTTTATATGGAACATCAACACATGTTTAAACGATGCAATGAATACAATAAGTTGTATGTGTTTTCCAGGCGATGCAAAAGCTGAACGAGGTGCGAGAGAAAGTGAACGCTACGAACGAAGCGTTCGTCGCCGCCAGGAAGCGAGCACACAAAGCTAAACTGGCTTTTGAAAAGGTAAACACCAACTAAATTTACATGATCTCCTCTTTTGAAGTCAGTTAAAAGGGCTGAGCGATTTATATGAACAAACGTTATGTTTTTTTTTTTGTGTTAATGTTATTAATTTAAATTTTTCAGGTGAAAAAGGAGCGTCACGACAAGTTCATAGAATGTTTCGAGCACGTCGCTAATGAAATTGATGCTATCTACAAGGTAATTTATTACTTTTTACTTAAAAAATCACTTATGCAAAAGCACGTAAATATGTGTCAGCCTTTGCATCTGACGTTGCGTAGTGGCTTTATCGAAATTAATACTGCGTTTGGGCAGCTTATGCTTTAACGCTATGTACGATGTATGCTTATAGTAGAGTTACTAACAAATTGGGCACTATTTTAATCCTAAAAATTATTTATTTTCCAGGCCCTAGCGATGAACCAGTCAGCACAAGCGTTCTTAGGTCCGGAGAATCCTGAGGAGCCATACCTGGACGGTATCAACTACAATTGCGTGGCTCCGGGCAAGCGGTTCCAGCCGATGTCCAACCTGTCCGGAGGGGAGAAGACTGTGGCCGCGCTGGCGTTACTCTTCGCGATACACAGGTATGCAAAACTGTTCGTTTTATACGTCCGTTGTCGCGCAAAATAGTTACATTTCGTGTCGAGCATAAAACGTCGAGAGTTTAACACGAGCAATGTAGCCAATTTCGAAAGCTAGATGCGAGTGTTAAAATAAAGCCTGTTAATGCGAGACTCGAACGATTCTTTTTCTACTACCTGATGAGCTTATTTTTTATTTTTATTAATGGCAATTTGTCAAAGACAATTCCTGCCAGTGTCGAGTAGTGAAGACTGATTTAGATTACAATAACACCAAAAGTTTTTTTTTTTCAATGTCTTTGTACGGCCCCAATAAAATGGAGGTAGTTTTATTCGCAGCTTCTACGGAGTTTTGTCGACCACATGTACAAACTCATGTTCTACCGCTGTGTTTTACTTGCCCACACTCGTGCACATTCACTAATATTATTAGAATAAAAAACCACCACTTTTACACTATTAATATCCAATTTAACACAAATTTAAGAAAATAAAACAGAGAAGTAACATAGACGCCATCACGTAACCGCCAAAACTCCATGAGCTTATTTAATTCAATGCAAATAAGTTCCAACAACAATTTATTAGAAACGTTCGGACTCAAAACCACAGACTATATATATACAATCAACGCGCGCCTTTTCGAGAGGTAACAGGTTCAGTATCTTTCTGCCAGTTACATAATGATATCAAAACTCCATACAAAAGTCATTTCGTAACTGTTATTATGTAATTTTGTTTTTTTTAAAATTTTGGGTCTAAATGTTCATATTTCGAAACGAATTGCTTAGGCAATGTTACAATTTAATTACATAATAGACAAGGTAGTGGAAAAAGTTTTATATTATTTTCAACGCGATGGAAGTATGGGAAGGGTGTGAAATATAATATGGATTGTTTTTATCACAATCCTGTTATATCGAAAGTATCGTAGGAACATGCTTAGCTGCGTATTTTTGAGGAAAATTTAATCATTGAATTTTTGGGCAATCGTAAGTAGTGTCCTGTGAATATCAGCGAAAGTGAACAGCACCGAAGCGAATGGTACAAACATAGTTGTCGACGATGAGGCGCGGCGTGCGTTTCCGCTCAGAGAGGATACACGCTACCGAGCGTACGGGCTGTGGCATCGGTTTGCTTTGCCTAAACTTGTGACCAGCCATTACTGTGAGCGTGTTCCTGAAAGAGGCAATGCTCTAATCATTTCGGTCTTTCTAATTACAATAATTCAACTGCAACGCAACCAAGGATTTGCAAACTCTATTGACCCTATATTATTGTAACTATACTAGTTTCCCTAGTAAGTATCTGTCATGTTCCAGCTACCAACCTGCGCCGTTCTTCCTGCTCGACGAGATCGACGCCGCCCTGGACAACACGAACATAGGCAAGGTGGCCTCGTACATCCGCTCCAAGAAGGGCAACTTGCAAACCATCGTCATCTCACTCAAGGAGGAGTTCTATGGCTGTGCTGACGCGCTGGTCGGCATCTGTTCAGAGGTGAGATACTATACTGGGCACTACCGATAAGTGCAGGCCCCGGCAAGCTGCGGGTAACACATGGGGAGTCTATCGCCTCTAAAGATAAAGTCCCGAGGCGCCGAGCTAGAGGTGGTGTTCGGTGGGTGACGGGGCCAGTGGGTGACAGAGCCGGTGGCGAGGAGCGTGCTGGACTGAGCAAGTGTTCCAACACGTGACTAGACATCTGCCCCGAGTCATCCGCCTCTCAACATGAAAGCAGGAACATTGGCTGTAGTATTAATTAGAGGAGACCTGTGTCTAGTCTATGTTGCCTATAAGGCTTTTCCAGGGTCATTGTTGGCAGTTCTACGTAGAAATCCCTTTCAAAGTTTCGCACCGATTCACCCCTGCATATCTATCCCCCCCATTTTTACTAAACAACACAATAAACATTGATTTTCCTCGTTCCAGCCGGCAGACTGCCTGGTGAGCGACGTGATGACCCTCAGCCTGGAGACCTACCCTGACTAGATAATAAATAACATTACTAAAATAGTTGACATATTTTTATATTGATGTTTACTTCATTCCTCACTGTCACACGTCTTCGCTACGATTAGCGGTTTGATTATTATATTAGTTTTAAGGATACAATAATAACGTGTTTTCTTTGAATGTGCCTTTTAACGATTCCTTTCCTTCTTCCTTTTTACATAACATCACGCTTGAATTCCCCGAAGGCATGGGCAGAAGGACACCTAATAGTACACCCATTCGTCAGTTATGTTGAAGTCCTATTGCCATCAGCCAAAGCCAGTGCCGTAATTAGCTTTTTAGGCTGTGTTTCCTTGCCGCCATGGGATCTGGAGGCAAAAGTCCTCGCGCACATTTGGGAGTGGCGCGAGGAGGCGAAACGCCGGGGCGAAACTCCGTTGCCGCGACAAATCGTGGCTCGGCGGACAGAGCTCCGGCAGGATCTCATGGCAACCCAGTGCTGGGCACGCCACAATTGCGGCGATAAGGCCCCTCTTTGAGGAGTGGCTTGAGAGGCGCCACGGCGTCCTCACCTTCCGCCTGACGCAGGTCCTCACCGGACACGGCTGCTTCGGGAGGTTCCTGTTCAGTTCAGGCGGGAGGAAACGCCCGGGTGTCACCATTGTGTGGATCGCCTGGAAGACACGGTGGAGGTCTGCCCCGCTTGGGCGGAGCACCGCCGTGTCCTCGTAGAGGCGATCAGCGGTGGCGACCTCTCGCGTCCGGCCCTGGTTCAGGTCATGTTACGGAGCGAGAGGGCATGGGAAGCTGTCACCTCCTTCAGTGAAGCAGTAATGCTCGCGAAGGAGGAGGCGGAACGCGTGAGGGAGACACAACGGAGACGACCTCACGCCCCTAGCCACCGCAGGAGACGCCCCGGGCGTCGGGAGTCGCAAGCCGATTCCCGGCCACCGTAGGCGCGGGCTTGCGGACGGCGAGTAATGGGTAGCTCGTCGTCCGATAAGGACCAGGCCCGAGTCGACGGCGCGTAGTGTTCCACGCGCGCCTCAAAGAGATGTCAGCAAAGTTGAGGGGGTCCGCTAGGGCCGATGCCTGTCTGGGTCGCGGATAAATTTGAAAGAGAGTTACCGCGGCCCTGGCACAAGCAACTGAAGGAACACGGGTGGGTTTTAGTCAGTAAAAGTCTGACACGCCCTCCCGCTTCACCCAGAGCGGGAGACGTCATTGGATGATTTCACACCCAAAAAAAAAAAAAGGCTGTGTTTCCTCCAGAAATGAGCGAGGATGCGTAGCGAGGGATGAGTTTCTTAAGAACCAATAGAATCACTTCATTTACCTAGCCTCTCAACGCAGCCCTAATGGAAACGGCTCGGCCGCGCGAGGTTTTTGTACATACAAAAGAAAACATAACCCTTCCTTTTGCTTCGCCGTAGTCGGGTAAATATAGAAAGGATGTGCAAGGAATGTGACGCGAGCAGTGTTGCCATTCTATCGACTTGGTCGCTTGTTCTAGCGGATTTCATGAGTGGTTAGCGACAAAAAATAATCCAACGACTTCTAGCGACTCTTGAACCACAGGGCAAACCAAGGCTAAAATCAGCTTTTGGAGATATAGGAGCTTCAACTTCCAGTGCCAGTGATATTTTATCTGAATCTCGGTTGTATTTTTTTTTTATTTTGAAATGTATGTACAAGTACTAATACCTAGCTTTTTGTAATTGTAACTGATTATAAATTCAAAGATGTTGAATGGGAAATTATTATTAATATTTTTTTTTTTTTTTTCAATTTTTATCAATGATTATACTGAATTGATTTAATAAATATGTTTTTGTTTTGCTTTTTTATTATGCCGTCTTTAGCGGCTTTGCTGGTTTTTTTTTGTTAAATAAAAAGATATTTGCATATTTAGACAGTCTAGGGACTTCTAGCGGATTTTAAGGACTATGTATTTTCCCATATCTAGCGGAATATTACTAGCGACTTTTCATTTGTCGAACGGCAACACTGGACCGCTACACATCCTCGCACCGTTTCACAGCCTCGCTACTCATCCTCGCACCATCTAGCTACCTCGCACATCTTTGGTAAAAACGCAGCCTTATGCGCCCGGTGCGAGCTTATATAACTACGCACTCGAAAAGTTTTCCATATGGAATGACATCTCGAAACTTTTTGGAAAAATGGAAGTGGCGGACGCCAAAATTATAAAAAAATTTGTAAAAAAAAAGAGAGGGGTTTGGTTTTTGCGAATATCTCAAAAACTATTGCCGATTTGGAATCGCAAGAAAGGTTCTGAAAGAAAAGGAAATTTCTTACAAAAAAGTGTCACCACCCGGAACTCTATCACCAATATGACTAAAAACGGGTGATGTCGCCGTTTGATTCTTATAGAATAAAAATCATACTATACTTCTAGGTTAGGTTAAAACGGGCTGGTTTCCGCAACTCCACGACCAAGCGCGTATTTTGCGTACGGTACTATACTTCTATTACTTGTAAGAAGAATCATATTAATTGTGGTCTTGGTCTGGTTACGGCAATGGCCATAACATCACAAATCCAGACTCAATTAAAGACTTTGTTGGTAACAATCAGAATCCAATGAGCCAGTAAACTTGCACACGCGACGCGATTTGACCACTACGCAAGTGAGTGCGTGTCTGTGTATGTCGTCCGTCGTCAAAGCGATTAGAGGCATACATGTGAAGAGCGAGCTCGCTTTGTTTCAATAATTTACAAAGAAACTAGCTTATGCCCGCGATTTCGTCTGCGAAAAGTTTAGAATTGTATCCAGAGATAAATAAAACTTATATAGAATGAGCAAAAAGTCGTGGATTAAACGCAACTATGGGTTAGATTGCAAAAAGTTCTACGAGAGGTCCTTAATGTCAACCCCTGCAGAGTTATAATTTACCTGCGAGTTTGGTTAGTAATAGTTGAGTTTGATCCACGATTTTTTGGCCACCCTGTATATACGGACAATTCCGATCCATTGTCGAATCTCACGAGACGCTGCGCTGCCGCCGTATCCCAGTAGTTCCATTCTCTAGTTCCATTATGGGACTACTGGGATTTTTTTCTCCCAGTAGTTCCATGGAACTGGCATTCTGTTTATGAAAGATAAAATTAGTCTCATAAGTTCCGGTACAGTTAAATCGCGAAATAGCCGCCGTATCCCAGTAGTTCCATTCTCTAGTTCCATTATGGGACTACAGGGATTTTCTCCCAGTAGTTCCATGGAACTGGCATTCTGTTCATGCAAGATAAAATTAGTCTCATAAGTTCCGGTACAGTTAAATCACAAGGGAATTGACCGCAATATATTAACAGATCTGAGTATATTAGTACAAAAACGTTACTTAGAATGCTTTTATTATTCATTTTCTTAGTATTATTAACAAAAAAGCTACTTATAATGCTTTTATTTTCTTAGTATTATTAACATAAACGTAACTTAGTTATTATTTTTAATTTTTTACCTCTACTTATTACAACTGCGGACGATTCTTCTCCAAGAAATGTGGTACAGTAATTTCTCCACTGAGAAGTTTCATTTGCGAATTTTGTAAAAGCATGTCCTTCACAACATAATTAGAATCTCTTCTGGTGTCAGGATTTAAATTATTTTGTATTTTCTTTGTATGTACTGTATAATAATTAGCGTCATTTGATAAAACATGCAATAATTTATATAGAGTTATTACAGTTTTCTTAAATGACTTATTTAATCCGCCGTGCCATGCCTCTACAAATTTTTTTGTCCTGTGTCTTTCGCCGAAAGCACACCATAGGTTAATAAATTCAGCGTCACGCAACCAAAACCGTTCCATGTATAGTTTAAACCTATTTAACTTTAGTTTCTCGGATTCAGGTATGAACTCAATTTCGTGTAATAATTGTATTTCAGACTTAATATACTCCCACCCTTCCATTATTTTATTACTAGGTAGCAAGGGTAGAGCATTACATAAGGCCACGGGTTTTGCGAGTGTAATTGGTTGTATTAATGCCCAATTCTTTGGCTTTTCGCCACAAACACCTCGTGTAGGTAATGATAATAACACCCATGGTTTTCTGCTATCATCATCAGCCTATTAATGTTCCCACTGCTGGGACACAGGCCTCCTCTCTGTGAGAGGGAATGGGCCGTAATCCACCACGCGGGCCCACTGCGGGTTGGTGGATGTCACATGTCTTCGATTTTTTGGTTCTAGGACATGCCGGTTTCCTCACGATGTTTTCCTTCACCGTTTTGAGAGCAGTGGTGAAGAAATAATTTACACAAAGTAAAGCGCCTGCCTGAGGCTCGAACTCACGACCTACAACTTGTAAGTCGCGGCCGATACCACTGGGCCACCACTGCTCGGTTTTCTGCTAATGGGAACATATTCTTAAACGCATCTACAGCTGGTAACTCAAAGTCTGTTGTAAATTTGTGGGGTGTCCAATCTGGTATTTGCGACTTAATTAATGAAAATAATAGGCTATACATTATTTTTGTCTTTCCTGATAGCAATGCATAAATCAACGGTACAATTTGAGTTGTGTCTTGAGAGCTACTCATATCGCCATGAATAGTGTATAATTCAACAAATGGAGCCGGACAACTTTGAAAAGTGCCGTCGCCTAAAAAGTTTTTAAGGTTTGACATAAGATGTTTGCCATTATCAGAACAAAAAATGAGAATTCGTTCATCTACATAGGAGTAGTCTGCAAGCAAGAATGGAATAAACTTCGGTGGGACCTCCACTTCTCGTACGTCATTATAAACTAGTTTATTTACGCCTACAGTACGATTTCGCTTTCTGTAAAAACTTGATTTCACATTCCTGTAATTTGGTAAATCTTGAATAATATCAACGCCCGTACTCTGTGCTTTGGCCACAGTCCGCTTGAAAGCAGATGGAATAGTTTCTTCTCCGTTGATCGCAATTTTCATTTCATTTTCAAAGTGAATGGTTACAATTTCTTTATTTATATTTGGGATACAAGTTTCTAAATGTTGTATATGAGACTTGATTTCACTCTCTTCCTGAAAAGGAATATTTATTATTGTACTGAATATCCAAAATATGGCTTACTGGTTTGCACGCTCAGAGTTTCATATGCACCAGTGACGTGTACCATCAATGGTGCAAATAATACTACTATTAAATTAGTTATAAAACATTTTTGAGTAAAATAAACAAGCCGCATATTTTAATGTTCCCTAATTAAAATTCAAACAAATTGTATTCTTCTGAACCAAAAAACTCGGTGGTATTTTAGGAATGAGCGTATACCCCACATTAGAAAAGGAACGTATTGGGGGTATTTTAGTACCTACCTATCGGTTTAACAGTATTTTTAACGACTTTAGAACTTCTTTTCAAAGATACAGCAAGGAAAAATAAAATTGATATAATTGATTAATATTGATATATATATTTATAACTTACTCTATTTAGCGTTACTGTGCCAGTGCAATGTTGTGTTTTATATAAACTACATCTCCATATACTATTGCCACTTTTGTAGGTGGTGTGCTGGTAATATTCTCTTCCACGGTAAAGAAGCACTCTACCTCGTCCGCGTTTTATAAAAAATATCTCGCTGTTTTCCATTATTTACGACCAGCAAGCAAAAGTAACAAAGGAAAATAATAGGTATAGCTTGGACGTCAAATAAATTATTGACAATAAATGTATATTTTCCTTATAAATCGGAAATCTGCTAAATGCACGTAATATAGGCCAGTTCACTTATTGCACGTAGGTTAATAGGTAAGATTATTGTTCTAACTATATTTAATTACCATTCAACTGTACTTAATGGAACTAATGGGATAAGGTGAAAAAGTATTCTAGTTCCATGGAACTACTGGGAGAAAAAAATCCCAGTAGTCCCATAATGGAACTAGAGAATGGAACTACTGGGATACGGCGTGCGCTGCGGAGACGTGCGACGCCCTCTTGCGTTGCGCCGTCGCAACGCCACGACTAATGAGGCTCTCAGTGTATCGAGGAAGAACCGTCTATGAGCAGGCGTCGCAGCACACCGCGCGCTCTTTTTACCCGACTGCCGAAGGAGGATAATGTGTTTATCAGTCTATGTATGTATGTTTGTTCCTATATGGCGTTCCAGAGACCAAACGCGTTGGCCGATTTTGATGATTCATACGTCAATCGATGCGTCTTAACCCTGCGAGTGTCATAGGCTACATTAAAATTGGACAATAGAAAAATGGCGGATTTTGGGTGCCATATTGTGGGGGCCCAATTTTATTTTTCTTCCAAACCCATATTGTGTGGGGTATCAAAATAAAGGGTTTTAAGAGGTTCTTTCAAAAATATAAAACACTTATATGTTTAAATGTATTTAATTCGAAAAAAACCTACTAAAAAGTTATAAATAAAAAAACTAAATTAAAAAAATCAAAAAACCCGACTGGGCTTAGGCGGAGGATACACCAGATTTTGGTCAGCTAGCCCACGAATATGTATCCTCCGACTGCACAGAATGATTTTTTCCTCGACTTTTTAGTTCGCTTATGAAGCAGTCGGGTTTTTTGATTTTTTGAATTAAGTTTTTTTATTCATTATAGTGAGTCTATGTCTGCATTCAGAGTAAAATAATGCGTGAGGAACGCATACGTTTTTATTTACTGAGTTTTCTCAATCAAAACCCCACCTGTTGGGTAGATACAAAAATAAAACAAATCCAGTTAATATGGAGCTCTTTTATTTACAATAAAATATCTTTATATTACAACTCTTATGCTACACTATCGCTAGGTGTCACAATTTCCCTATCAAGTGCCGGCGCGTTATCACTGCACGGCTGCACCGGCCGGTCGCACTCACTTCCCGCGGACAATCAACAGCCTTGGAGTCTAAGCACACCGATACAGACTCGAAGCGAAGCGACGCGGCTGTCAAAATTGTGTAGACCCCTATTTCCACAACATAGAGTCGAAGCGATGTGTCAAATTCTCTAGAATATTCGGGAATTTGAGCGTCTTCTGTTTATCGGTTCGCTTCGGCTCTCTCGGTGTGCTTTGACCTTGAACCGGTCGTGTGTCCGTAATTACCGAAACAATAGAAAAGTCATTGTCTCGCGTGAATCCACGTCTTATACACTCAATGGATTAAGCCCGGTTGCAGACCAAAAGCTAAACTAAGTGTAAGCTTAGCACGCATAGCTGACGTATTTTTTTATATTTTTGTGCGGACCACAAAGTATACTGAAAAATTACATCAGCTAAGGTATGTAACAGACCGTTATTAGCCGACCAAGTCAATTAAATAACTGCCAATCGTATCGCGTAGTCATACGCAAATATTTCGGGCACAGACAAGTCATACGGCCCATAGCACGCAGTTGTCTAACTTTCTTTGCCGCCTTATACATCCTGAGATTCCCGATCCATATTGAATTTTTTAGAACTTTCAGATTTGCCCTGGTTGCAGATGTCTTGAGCTAAGCTAAATTAGTTTAGTCTGCACAGCTGACGTAATTTCACATATGTGAAAATATGAAACTACTGCATTATGAAAATATGTCTCAGCTTTGCGATCCAAGCTAACATAAGATTAACTATTAGTCTGCAACCGAAGCAATTCTGGATGTGCGTGGCGATTTTTTGGATAGTAAATAAACCCGCAAGATGCATATAGTTTTTGGCAATTAACTTGGCAAGAGGCATGAGATGCGCACAAGTCGTTATTTAGGTATCTTTGGTTACCAAGCGGGACGTGGGGCACGTTTAACACCGTTCCTCACGCGCGATTGGTTGCTCAGATGACACAAGGATCGACTGACCAATCTCGTCGCGTCCACGTTCCGTTCGCTCTATACGGTGGTTGGTCGCACTATGCGCGAACTTACCTCCGCTACGCCAAAACCTTGCACAGTTACATGTCAGGGACTATTAATACTTGTATGTAAAATGACCAATTTATAGCACTTTTTCTAGCCCATTCGTTATATATATATATAATACTCCTGGTAATCAACCAGTGATCTTACTCCATAAGGCTGTTGATCCATCTCTCAATCCTGTCAACCAGACATCAACAACAAAATAATTTAACACAAAACTATCATCTAGCTACACTTGTTCTACTTATACTCACGCCGTTACCCTATGAGGTAAACAGAATTCCTTGTTTCGTGTAAGGTACTTTAGCACAGGCGTGCATCGTTGGAGGGATGAAGGAATTAAAAGCCACTTTTTATTGCATTTTGAACCTTATACATGGCGAACTGCCGAAATTATGATAAGTGAATGGTTCAAAGTTTGCCCCGTTTGTAGAATGCCCGTGATAAGATATATCTACTCAAAAAAAATTCATTCTGACTGAATTCATGGTAGTGTTGAGAATAGAGATTGTCTAAACTGAAATCACGCTCCTTTTAATATTTTTAGTTGCACCATTTGTAACGATCCCAAGTTTTACTTAAAGTAGAGGTACGCAATTTCAGCTTAGACGATCACTTTTGTTATTGGGTTAGTTAGGCGTTTGTGGTATTGTTAAGGAAGGTGTGTTCATAGCCTTACCATGACGTATCGAAACTATGATGGTTCTACTGTGAGAGATTCGGAGCTATCGAGACAAATAGCTCCGTCCCATTTTCACAGCCACAGGTATTGACTCCAAATATGAATCGTTTGACCTGGGTAGCAATATCTATTTATATATATATAAATGTTTGACGATCACAGTATCCAGCTGATGCGGTAGCTCGGCCTTTCGGGTACTTCAGTAGTGATGCAGGTCCAAACCAGTGCCATGGGAGCAAGCAGTGTTAATGTTGGAAGCCCTTGATGTCTTGCTGGGGTGGTTATCAGGCGATATAGGTGTTTGTGTCAGTAGATTTTATGTATGAAGACCACAGCGTCCGGTATTCTTGGTTAGTGAAGCTTCAGATTCCTGCGGCTTTTCGGTCAACCGGGGTGTTGGTGGTGTCGGAAGCCGAGTTAACCAGCTGGGGTGGCGACCAAGGCGCTATGGTGGCAGCAGTGTTGATGTCTGAAGACCGTGATATCCAAGGCATCCAAGGCTTCTGCTGGAGTGGTGTGCCTGGTTAGTGATGGAACATGCTCTGTCCGCAGCTAGTCAGGCGACCTGGGCGGGTCGGTGCTGAAGTAGGGCGCGGCGTGCGGCTGCAGCAGTGTGCGGCACACGGAGCACACGCGGGCGGGCAGGCCGCGCGGCCCGGCCGGGACCGTGTGCGGGAGGCAGCTGCTGCAGAAGATGCGCCCGCAGTGGCGGCAGTGGATCTGTAACATGTCGATCAGTGTGCTGTAGTACATACTGTAGCGTGATCGCTACAAGACGCTTTGCTTTAGCCTTTTTTTATTTGTCAAAGCAGGCAGGTTACATTTATTAAAATTTTCATATTTCGTTGGTCAAGAAAACAGAAGACAATTTTTCTGGTAGTGACAGATGGGATTTTTATAGAAAATGTTTGGCTTTGAAATCTTCTACTAAATTAATTATTGATATTTTTATAGTAACTGCTTAAAATGACCTGTAACATTATGACCATGGATATGTCAATTCTTGTGCGGGGATGGCACATTCCTCGTCGTTAGGCCAAGGGTACGTGATTTACAAGTCCACGAGCGCGCCGGAGCTCGCGGACCGCATGTCTCTGCAACTGAGCTCTCTCAGAGATACCAACTATCATTTCGCTACCAGGGAATGCCTCATAGTTGCCGAGCGACAGACTGGAGGACTGGTCAGTCCTGCCAAGACTGGTGACAAGCTAATCGTTAGAAATCTTGTCGCTGACATGAGTTTATGCGTCATGAATCAAAACTGGTACGTAATGTGACTCTTCTTCCTAAATGTTCTTACGAATGTCGTTTTCTTCTGGTATTTCAGACCCTTTTGGTTCCATAATTTAAATGGTCCGTTTCCTTGTCTGTAGATATCAGTTGAGCCGACTTCGGCTTCTACCCCCGGGACAGAACGAATGACCCCTGGAGTACCTGCAGTCTTCGGGATTCCGAACATCTTTGAACGGATTCCGTACATATTTTATTGTGTTTGGAGAGGATCAACCAAAGGCCGTCTTCTTCATCCAGCGTGGATTCCCGATGAATAGCTGTTATCGTACTTTTAATTTTCTTTCTTTTAATTTTTAACGTAGCTTACCTTTTAAGTTTCCGTAGTTAAATACTTTTATTACCTTACTTATATCACGTTTTGCTTTCTTACATTTCTTGTATGCTTGAGCCATCATTAAACCGGTTGCAACTGCGTTGAAGATTAGGCACGTGAATTCAGCTTTTAACTTTAAACCTATTCTAAATTCCACTTTTAAGTTTTATGTATACTTAATATTTAAAATAATTATTACTATATTCACTAATGCGGTACTTCTTTTTTAAAAAGAATGTGTTTTGCCTTTTTACTTTATTTATATTTTCGGTGTATTTATTTTTTTTTAATTTAAAATTATACGTTATCGTTGCGTTAAAAAAGTTTTATTTTTATTTTATAACGGTACAATACATAACACTATACCTACATACCAAATAGTGGACCTTATATAAACAGTACAATATAATTTATTTGTGTAACGTAATGTAATAATTTATCCCGCGCTTCGTCCTTACCGCTGTCGATTCGACAACAGACGAATCATCTCATCAAAATCTTATTGGTTATTGCATCTATAATTACATATTTAAGTTTATTATTTAAATTTTATCAAAGTAAATACAAGTGAAGCGCGATGTAAAGACCGGGGCGGCGTTAACATTATTTTAAAAAGGGACCCCAAATGAAAGTAATTGGTGACCCCTGGGTTAGGCTAAGGCGGACCTAGAATACACCCTCATACACGCGTGTACAATATAGGAGGTTTTATTAATTATGTTGTCAAACATAACAGCACGAAGGTGAATAACTAGGGCAAAACGTTGGCTGATTTTACAATAATCAGACAACTTTTTCCTGATGAATAAATATGGTGATATGACATATTATAAACATGAATAAATATGGTGATTTGATAAAAGTTGTCGAATCAAGTGTTTCCTGCTTACCTTCTTCTTATTATTAGGCAGATGCGTGTGGCAGGAGGGACAGTCGTGCACATCGTCCTCGTGCTGCCACCGCACCTCTGTGTCTGCCTCGCGGATGCGCTGCAGCTGCACCTGCAACATCAGCACCACCCGAACTTGTACACTCAACTCAACAAACAAAATAACGAGAATACTAGCTTCCTTTATACAAACTGTGCAAATACTTGTATAATTTAGGACAGCAGGACTCAACTTGTCTATTGTGTCAACTATTACCACTACAAGACATTGTGGTATTCTGAATTACAGATCCACATCTTTTAGTATATTTACGTTTTATTAGTATTAGTCTAATTGATTTAATATCCACAACTTAATTTATATTGCTAATTTGTAAAATCTTGGAATATTTTATACTCTGACATTTTCATCTGATCTGAAATCTGTCTGTCTATTTTATTTTCTTAAGCCATAGACATAACATACCATGGACTAGACCTTCCTTAAGCTAGTTGTACATTATAATAAAGGCAGCCGCAGACTGCTCCCCTCTGTAAACCGTTTTTTATTCGTTCTGGTCTTGATTTCTTAATTGAGATTTGAATTTGAAATTTAGAAGATATGACAGAACGAGGAAAAACGGGCGTCAGCTTTTTTAGTTTTGATTCTGGAGTGATTGCCAAAAGTCGGTTGACTACTTAGTACTACCAAGTGTACAATAACCTAATATAATTCGTACGTAATATATTCAGCCTGTGAACATTTATCTAGCCTTGAATTACAAAGTATATTCTTATCTGCAAAGTACTAATAAAATTGTAATTGCAGGTTCTGAACCCGCCTTATTGTCCGTCTGCCTGAGAAAACACACAGCCTAGCTCTTTCTCATTCCTTGTTACGTGCCTTCCTGTCTACTTGATAACCTGGTTACCAGCCTGTTTTGCCTGCTCATCTGCCTACCTCGAGTTCCACTACTTTGAAGAGTTACTGTCCCTCCTGCTGCCTGCCTAGCTGACAACCTCATACCCACAATGTGCGAAACCCGTCCTTATTTTTTTTATTAACGTGGCTTACGTTTAGCTCCCTCTGAGCTAAACGTAACGTTACAACGTACGGATTACGGAGATGCGCCAAGGTTACAAGGTGGACATCCCACCCATATGCATCAAGTTTTATGTATACTTTTATTTTGCGTACAGCTGAGGAGTGCAATTCCCTGCCAGAGTCTGAGTTACCCGATATCTACAACCCCCGTAGGTTGCCTTTTAAGTCAAGAGTGGATAGGTTACTTCTAGGCAAGCGTGCTTCACCGTCGTCCACATCACCGCTTACCATCAGGTGAGATAGTGGTGAACCACGTATGCCGCCAGTTCCGTCGTCACCGAGGTTCGGATCGCGGTAACTCTGAGGGCTTGTGTCGCCGCGAGCTGACATGACGGACAGACCCGCACAGTGCCGTTTACAAATTCGCTCAATCTGTCGTGCATGAATCAATCTTCTCGTTTCTACTGCGGTCACACCTATTTTTGGTCCCTACCTACCTATGCTTTTGATCTGTACCAAGAGTACTTTCATAGTTTAAGTTTCGCTTGGCCACTGAGTACAGTTAGTAGTTGTGTGTACCTGCAGCGACTGAGATAGCCGCACAAAGTCCTGCTGCACCTTCTCACTGTTGTCCAGCTCCTGCTGCAGCACGGACACCCGCGAGCGCACCTCGTGCTGCGAGTTCTGCAGCCGCTTCTTATCTTCCAGCAGACTCTCGATCATGTCGTTAGAGTGACGGAGCTTATCACCTAGTTCCTTCATCTGCTCGTGTTCCGTTTGTAGTCTGTCTACTTCGTCTCTGAAACATTAAAATGATCAAATAGTATATTAATTGTTACAAGACAAAGTACCGCCATCTATTAGCCGGTAGAGGAAACTTACAGCGCCACCTCTTGGAGAATGAAAGAGGTTAGTAGCAGAATCTCTAAATAAGTAGAATGAAATTTGTTTTAACTCTTGATGCAGCCTGTACATTATTCAACATAATATTGCGTTCATTCTGCCAAAGAATACACACCCATAAGACATGATGTGCAGATTGTACATATTCGCAGTCAGATGTAATAAAGGCGCAGCAAATAGCTTGAAAAAAAATAATTTACTTTTAAAGTTACCATGCCCTGTAAGAAATTGGGCAACACAGTGCATCCACCTCCAGCCACGTGCTGGCCAGTCGTACGCTAACGGATGGAAAGAATTGGTGGCGGTGTCGGCCCTTGATGGAATTATCCCGCCTACATTGTCATTCGGATAAAAGTTTCTCCCAGACGTCAATATGTGGTTTAAATAATCTAGAGATTTTCTCACGGTCACTCCGTGAAATGAGCATGATTGTCTTCTTGTTTACATCTTTGCAGTCGGGTTCTTTAGTATTTGTTGTTATAGCGGCAACAAAAATACATCACCTGTGAAAATTTTAACTGTCTAGCTCTCACGGTTCATGAGATACAGCCTGGTGTCAGACGTACAGACAGACAGCCGGATCGTGGCATCTTAGTAATAGGGTCCCGTTTTTACCCTTTGGGTACGCCACCCTAAAAAACTTGTATCTTCCTCGTCATCATTTGTGATTGTGACGTAGTATCTCTGGTGCTTTTCACGTAGTTTTCATTGGTATAGAATAGAATACATAGAATAAAAAACAAAAATGAAGTACAAAGACAAATTGCGCTGAAAAAGCCCATACACTTAAGTGTTATCAACTTAACATTTGCGACAGACATGTCCGACCCAATCCCACTTAAGCTTAGCGCCTGTCTGAATAATTTCTATGATTTTGATTTTGGCCGAGTTGTGTTCTTCACACGGTGCGAGACACGGAATCTTAGGTTATTGCACTGTATAGCTCGAAAATATAGAAGAATTACTTCCTCACCTCATCGCTACTTCTACTCACCTAGCCTGCTTGAGCTGTGCTCGCAGGTTGTTGAGCTCGGCTTCTTGGCTGTGGAACAAGCTGCCCTGCTCCAGCAGTTGGGCCCGAAGTTCTCTCTCTGCGTCCGCAGCTTCCTCTCTGCCTATCTGGCAGAAGATTAATTGTTCCCGAAGTCTAAGAGTGTGCTCTTGGAGCTCCTGATGTAATAACAAAAAGATTATTAGTGTGTAAAACATATTGTTGGCAACATTTGTGTGAGAATCCTGTGCTAGATGAAATAAAAACACATTGCTTACCTCTACACTGTCGGGTAAGTCTATGATTTCGTTTTGCATCTCGGCCGCTCTCTTCGTGTATTGGCCGATCAACATCGCATTGTCTCTTTCTAAGCTGTTGGGGGTAAAGCACATTATAAAACCATAAACATTATTTTGAAAGATTATTAAAACATGTTGTGGATCTGACTGATATTGGATGTGGAGTCCTGAGGACGATTTCCAAGTTGGTTTTTAGGAATTTGTCAATTGGCTTACCTGTTCTTACCCGATTGTTTTTATGAACCTTCATTGTCCCACCGCTGGGCACAGCACTCTCTGCCCTCCTTCTACGTCTCCCAGTCTACTGTGATCGCGGGCCAAGCTCAAAAAGCTAGCTCATCTAGGTTGTTAAATATCTGTTACAAGAAACTGCTGCTCAACTAGAATGTTTAGTTTCCCTCACAAACCTGTCAAGTTTCTTCTGCAACGTCTCCCTATCCACAGTCAATTCGGTGACGTTGTGCAGCGCCCGCTGCGAGGCGGCCTCGGCCTGCGCCGCCTGGCGCTCCAGTGCTTCGTGCGCGTCCTTCACGGCGGCCTGCAGCCCCTCTAACTGCTGGAACGAGGCCTGGCGCTCCGCGTGCCACGAGCGGACCGTCTCGTCGTGTAATGAGCGCACGCCTTCCAGCTCTTCTGTCGCCTGAATAACGAACAATTGAAATAGTCCAATTTGTAAGATAGATTCCCGTCTCTACTACGTCACTCGTCCGCTAGCAGGAATTAATTATTATAGCTCAAAAGCCGAAAGGCTATGAAAGAAAAGGTAGTCAGTGATAGCGTGACGGTATAGCTGTATAGTCCTGGTATGGTCATGTGATGAGGAGGGACGAAACGCATGTTACTAAAAGAGTTATGAATGTAAATGTGGATGGATGAAAGGAAAGGGGACGGCCGAAGAAGACAAGATGGACTGTGTGAGGAGTGATATAAAAGAAAAGACGTATGGAACAAGAAAACGTGTTGCGCCGACCCCAAGTTACATGGGACAAGGGCAGGAATATGATGAAAAGCCTAAAGGCTGAAGCTCCTTTCTCGGCAGGTTGCTTTGAGGGCAGTGAGATAACCTGTTTGAGTGTTCCCTTTACCAGCTTATTTTATATATTTTTAATTTTAACCAGTTGTGCTGGACCGAATTGATGGTACAAAAGTGATTGTTAACAATAATGCAAAGAAAGCTAAGGTAAGTTATGAATGATATACATTACCATCTGAAAAGTTCATCAAACCATATCAATTGCAATTAAAACTGAGTTATATAAAAAGACATTAAGGATCTCTTTACCGTACATATATTATATTAGTTGGAACCCACCTGTTTAAGTGCTAATTCCTTCATGTTGGCGCGGTCTCTGGACTGTTCCGCCTTCGTCTGTTCGTGGACCAATTGCTTCTCATAGTTCGCGCACATGTCGCATTGTCTGGTCGTCTCTACAAATATAGATCATTTATATTATTTCAATTAAACCATTTCCTATATAAAGATGATGACAAGTTCGAACCTGTTTCTGGTTTATCGTCTCCGCTTGAGGTAGCAACGGCTGAAGCTTTGGCTTTCTATAACAAAAAGAAAACATAGAACTTGGTCACAACAGAAGCCAGAAGTCAAAACGAGGAGGGGACTGCTAGACCAACCTTCAAGTTCAAGCAAATTACAGTACGAATATCAATATTTCCCATGTCTGGCCGGTAGTCCAACTGGTAAGACATATGGTTATCTTATGAAGGTAATAAAGCAAAGACTGGTTCCTTACCGCCATAGCATCTTGTAGCTGCGCGTCCGTTTCCCGAAGTTTTCCCTTGAGTGCTGTGATCTCCATTTCCAGTGGCTGTATGATGGACCGCAGCAGTTCTTCTTCCTATATCGAGGAAAGTTAGTTAGTTCTAATTGCTTGTACTCCGATTGCTCGAATTTTTGTATAAAAACGAAACAAAGTCGTAATATTTGGAGTCTTTTCTGGATTGTGTAATTTTGAACTCGCTACTACTATGTCTTGTCTGAAAATAATAATCTTTACCAATTTAGTCGTCAACAATCAATGAAGTCAGTCTCAATCACTTACTCGTACTTCATAAAAACACAAAAACGGCAGATATAATGTAGACTAAGAGCGTTCTCCCCCAACACAGGATATCCATGATGATTTCCCCACAAAAAAAAGGATAACCCCTGATAATTTGTCAGCATGACGCATAAATGGGTATTTAAGTATTTATTTATTTATAATTATAATATGTATTAAGTTTATGCATTGCGTGTATTTGTTTAGTTTATTTAGTTAGTATGAATTTAAATGTAAAGTCTTATTGTGCACTTGGGTATACAATCCTCATTTAATCAAAAATCTCTGACACGGAGGTTTGCTGTAAGAGAACCCAATTATTATGCTCGTTTTCTCCTAGTGTATTTTTATATGTATGTTTTTTTGTATAATAAAGAATATGAATATAACTTAACTGTCAGATAATTTCAAGCAAATTAATTTTTCAACTTGTATTCTGGACAGTTTTAAGATTCTGGTCATAGCTCAATAGACACCTAAAAGTTATACGTACTTTTCTAGGCTGCTGCTCCTCGGCCTCGGCGCCCAACTTCCTGGCCAGCGAGCGCACGATGTTGGCAGGCGCCAGCGACACCTCCTGCCACACAGCGCGAGCGTTTACTAGGTAGCTCACGTCCATTATACTGGGTTATGTTACTTGGGAGTGGGTAGGACGGTAGGGTCTAGACTCCAGAGTTGTGTGGGTTTTACTTGTGATTGATTCGCGTGGGATACAGGATTGGGTGGTACTGTCCCACAGTTAAAGGGGTAGTTGTTATTTGCGTTTGAAACATTTATGATGCAGTGCCCAAAATAGACAGTCAAAGTGATCTATGCCAACCAAATTTGAATGACTGACGTGTCAGCGACATGAAGAAGATGATCATGTAGTTTTGGGAGTATGTCCAGTACAGTTTGTAATAATATATTGACTCAAACTGGAGTAATAAATAAGAGTATTTTAGAAAATAATTCTAAAGATATTAAGACTCAAATTATAAGGGATATTTAACGACATAATTATAACATCACGCCTGTATTGCACAAAGGGTAAGGCAAAGGTTAAGTGCAGCTAAATTTCGCCAGTTATGTTTAAATACGTCGAAAATTGCAAGGAAGGAGGTGATTCAGGGAATCTGGTGATGTCATATGTTGAAATTTTATAGGTTTACACTTTATCGTTCTAGGTTCTGAGTTTTATGAGGCACTTTTCCTATTCAATCCATGTTCCAATATTGTAAAACAAAAACAGACACATTTTGAAAAACACAAACACTAATATCATTTACGCAACACAGCTGAACACACACTAACGACTTCTAACAATAAGTTACTCTTTAAGTATTTTCCAAGTATGTATGATAATTCTACACTCGTTTCACCGCACGGATCCACCGATATGTTAATTTAGCGATAAACACACGACAGACATAAATTACGACATTGTTCTGTAAGTAATACTGGGTAACATCTAAGTTACTTTACTTAGCCGAACCGATTAGCTTAATTTTATATACGGATGAAGTATCGTGCACAGTTTGATTGAGGTGTGTGCGCCAAACGATTTTCTAAACATATGTTTAGTAATTTAACCTTATACAAGGTGCGTTTTATAGTTCAAAAATGTTCTTTCCTTGTCGTACTTTTATTTTATATTTTATCCTTATAGATAGTGAGTGTGAGGTGGCGTAAGCGCATACCTAAATTCAAAAAGACTAAATCACGGGAAAATCCATACTTATATTACTAATGCGAAAGTTTGTCGTGGGCCTAGTGCGAGTTTTTACTCACGCTCGATCTACGACAATTTGTATTGAAACTGGATAAGAGCCGTCTGGTGACGGTAAGAAGAAACATCTTTTATTGTATACAAATTGACTTGAGATCTTTTCGTAATCACGATCGAATACATTAAAAAACTCGGTATAAGCTCACTATACCTTTTCATGTCTAAACCGCTCCGTCCACCATAGTACCATAAATAAACAACTGAACGGATTTTGATTTGGTGCCGGTAGTAAGTGCCCTTGGGATAATAAACCACTTATCACGCGGGTGAAGTCGCAGAAGGTAATCAAACCATATTGTTACAAGATAGGGCAACGCCATCTAGTGACGAAAGGAAGAACTAGTAGTAACTAGTAACGCCATCTAGTATCGAATAGCAGGACTAATCTTCTCGAAAGCTCGTTTCTAATGGTTTTTTTTGAGTTTAATGGCAATTTCTATTCGCTCTGGGAACAATAAGTTCGAAAGTAGATTGTTCTGGCAGATTCTCGAATTATCTAGAACAGAATGGAACGTCCTAGAAACATTTTCCGTGCTATATAAAGAGCGATCGGAAAAGAAAATAGTGCGAAATAAGAGAATTGTTTAAGAAGTGTTTTTGTAATAAAGTGTGATTAACTGTAGTCTGCTGTTTAAATAATTTATCCCTGAACCCCAGCTCGTAACAATATTATAAAACATAGTAACCCGCCGCGTCTGTCTGTCTGTTAGCAATAAACTCAAAAACTATTGAATGGATTGTCATTCAGTTTTCACCAATAGACAGAGCGTTTCATGAGGAAGGTTTAGGTGTATAATTTGCTAAGGTTTGTGTAAATTGGTTGAAATAGGACGATAATTGTTGTATATTTCGAAAAGAAGTCAAGCCGACTGGGCGCTTTCATCAAAAACTCTGCCGAATCCCTTGAAGATATAACAAAACAATGTATGGTGGAATTGTTCCTCTTTTATAGTTCAACAGAAAAGTCCGCAATGGCATATGTCTATCTTTAAAGATAGCTTACTATACTCAGTCTAACTTCAAAAAAATGGTGACGTACAATGTGGTAATTGGAAAGCTATTTAGACGGATACAGTATTAATCCTTATCAACTTATATACGTTATTTACATTTTAGTATTTCACGCATATTATGATAATTATGTCTCAAACCGATGACGAGACCCTACGACAGAAAAAAAAATAGTAGATATAATAATTATTATGCTCTACTACCCGTGTGAAGCCGGGACGGGTCGCTAGTATTTTTAATTTAAACAATAACAATAGGTTGTGTTTGCAGTCTTATGAATTTTTCAAACTATGTTGAGTTGCTTGCTCTAGTTAAAACAGCCTGTAGCCAGTATGTACACAGCGTGTCCGCCCGAAGCGAAGATAAGTAAACACGGGCTACCTTCAAATGATAAAGAACAACACTGCTGTTGTCTGCTGAGGTCAACCAATAGTATACATATAAGACACATTTTAGAACTTGTACCTCCGTAAAAAGAAAAAAAATACTTTTTTTTTGTTGTAACATGACTTTACTGGGTTATGTTAGTAAAATAGTCGCTCCCTGTAAAATATTGGTGCATACGATTAGATTGAAAACCATCCCTAAAGGTGCCTGTAAACGGGCTACAAAAATTGCATATTATTGGCAATTTTGTTTGCCCATATCATCATAAGCCTATTAATGTTCCCACAGCTGAGACACAGGCCTCCTCTTTGTGAGAGGGAATGGGCCGTAATCCACCACGCGGGCCCAGTGCAGGTTGGTGGATGTCACATGTATTCGAATTTTTGGTTCTTGGACATGCCGGTTTTCTCACGATGTTTTCCTTCACCGTTTTGAGAGCAGTGGTGAAGAAAAAATTTACACAAAGTAAAGTGCCTGCCTGGGCCCACCCACGACCTTGTAAGTCGCGGCCGATAACACTGGGCCACCACTGGCCAATATAGCTCAGTATATTTGCAACTTATACCCTTGCTGCAATTTCATTGTGCAATACATTGCCGGATGTTGTCCAGCAAGTTAGTGCAACTGGATTGCCGAGGAATTTTGTTCGTACACGTGTAGCAATTATTGAGGCTAGATCTCAGTAGCTAATGACGATTTTTGTATGCATTTTCGGTTGTTACATGAAATTTCGCGGCAATTACGGCCCAAGCATCCTTCTTAAGGTTACGATCTTAATACGCAATAGCTTCTACATCTCATAATTCAGGACGTACATGGATTTCGTTGATAAAATTCAAAATATTTTCGTTTGACCACTCGGCCATGATAAACAGAATAAAATCAACAACGGATACAAAACAACTTTACTTATCAGGCAGCGACAGGACGAGGCGGGGCGAGAGGCGAGCGAGGGAAAAGAGATGCACCTATACATCAGAGCAAAGGCGATATTGCAGTATAGTCAAAGCGAGCTACATCATTTGCAATCAAGCCGGCTACATTGAATACATGCGACAACTATGAAATATCTTGGCAATATCACGGCTACACTGCAAGATTGCAGTAATTGTTGCACTGTGTTGAGTGATATAAATGGCAACTTGGTGGCTATACAATTGCAGCAAGAAATTGACAAAAGAACTAGCCCGCTTACAGGCACCTTAACATAGGTTTGGGAAGTGGCTACTTAGGCAGATAACGATGCTATTGGGTGATTACCTAGCAAGCAGCCCATTTGAAGTGGTCACCGCCACTTATCCTCGTTGATATTGCAATAAGTTCTATGGCAAAATGTTATGATTTTTGTTTTGCTTCAAAATGACTTAACCACAGACATAAATCTAACTAGATGACGCGATTGTAGGTATGTACTTCGCGTGCCAAAAAACGGACTAATGTTACGACAAATGATCGTAATCTGAGCTTTTCATTTAGCATTATCGGCACCGGCTCTCCACCGAAATCTAGAAAAATACCTTTTTATGCCATATTGAGCTGTAAATAATGAATAGAAAAAGTTGGCCGAAGTGTTGGAAACATTTTCTTTCATTGGTAAGTAAATTTGTTTATGTAACAGTAGCACGCTTGGTTTTCATACAGATGGAGGGACTTGCGTTATCTATTTAGATTTATGTATGTGGACTTAACATTTTAATTCTGAACGCAGCCGTAAAACGTTCTATGTCAATAGCCAATCAGAGCGGATACGAAACAGATGCAATAGGTCACATGACAAAAAACACTCTCATTTTGGTATTGCATTAAGTTCTATGTCGGCTTTTTCTTCACTAACAACCTTTTCAATTGGGAGATATTTGCAAAGTAGACAATATTAAACGTTTTGAATCTAGTAGAAATGTTTTATTTTTGACTGAAAAGCTTTCGGATAACCAGTATCTTATATTTATTACAAAAATGTTCTATGTCGATACTGAAATAAAATTATTAGACTAAAACCAACTAAAACTGAAATGCAATAAGTTCTATGTCACTGAATCTCTGAACTGAAGTATTAATGTTACTATTTTGTAGTCAAATATGATGGAAAACATCTTTATTGAAAATGTAGTTTAAAAATATAATCACTATAAGTAATAGTTACGACACTAACCGCCAGTTGCCCAGCTCAAAATGATCGGAGAATTAATGTGACAAATTGTCAAGCACGCGTTATCTGCTGTGATTGGCTGTTGAAAATGCATTCAACCAATCACAGCAGATAACGCGTGCATGACAATTTGTTACTTTAATTCTTCGACAATTTTGAGCTGGACAACTGGCGGTAAAATGTTTTATGTCTCTCCTGAAAAATCTACTTAATCTGACATAGAAAGTATTGCAATATCAACAACGTTATGTACATCGGCAATACTTGAGGCAATGCATATATTGAATCACACCAGCACCCATATCCTTGCAACCTACACGGCAATGCGCCATGTATCGGTATTAATTCCTACATGTGCCGATAAGATGCGCAAACGCTGGTAGCATGAACATTGAACAGATACCAATATCAGTTTCACGGCTTCTACAATACACATGTTGTATGTTGAGTTTATTTTAGTGCGTGTTTAATTTAACATTGAAATATTGTTTAAAAGGTAAACAGTGATTGATGGTGATGGTACGAAACAAAGTCGGTAAATATATTGTTTTTAGGATTTTAATAACTCAATACTGAATAAAAACCTGCTCTGTTACGATATACGAAATTTAAATAAGCCATCCATTTCAGTCTCATTTAAACTATTTATAAAAAAAACTTTCTTCATTTTTTTTCGTAGCTCCTATTTTTTTTATAAATCTGTAATGCCTTTTTTAGGGTTCCGTACCCAAAGGGTAAAAACGGAACCCTATTACTGAGACTCCGCGGTCCGTCTGTCTGTCTGTCTGTCTGTCTGTCTGTCTGTCTGTCTGTCTGTCTGTCTGTCACCAGGCTGTATCTCATGAACCGTGATAGCTAGACAGTTGAAATTTTCACAGGTGATGTATATCTGTTGCCGCTACAACAACAAATACTAAAAACAAAATAAAATAAATATTTAAGGAGGGCTCCCATACAACAAACGTGATTTTTTTGCCGTTTTTTACGAAAATGGTACGGAACCCTTCGTGCGCGAGTCCGACTCGCACTTGGCCGGTTTTTTTCTTTTTCGATCCTACGGCGGACATGCTACGCATATTATTCATTCTATATCTATTATTTTTCTTGTCATCGTAAATGTCTGAGCTTACCTGCTGTTGTGCGACCTGTCTCATTTGCGTCAGGTGTTGTTCTAACTCCAAGTTCCTGGCTCGCAATCTTCTTACTTCTTCTGTCCCTGAAGAAGAGACTTCCACTGTTTCTGTTGGCAATATTAAACATTTGATCAGCCATTTAGCTAAGTCACTTTTAACTTACAATATAAATATGTTATTTTTCTAATCTGCTTCATTTTATTCTGACTAAAACCAGCTCTACCATTTTTTTTTTTAAGAAAACTTTATCATTACTATTAATTCGCTTTTAAAAATACCTCTGGTGCCCCATCCTAAACAAAAGTTCTGAAACATTGTTCAGTAATGAGTTTGAAACAAAGTCAACATGGTAAATGGTTTATAATATTTTAATCTATACATATAATAAATCTGTAGAAAAGTCATTTTTGTACATTGAAGAAATTGAAACAAAAAATAGCCAGCGTGTGAAAAGATAAGTAACAGAACCCATTTCCATCATTTTTGAAATTTTTGTCTGTTTGTCTGTTTGTCTGTTTGTCTGTTTGTTTGTGCGCACATCACGTAAAATCTACGAATTCAATGCTGACAATGTTTATATACAAAAATTATACGCAACTTGAGGTTTAACTTAGTTTTTGTTTCATCGAAATCGGTTCACTCTATCAAAAGATATGATTAATTTAGTGAGTTCAAGAAGTAAAATATTACGTTACGCAATTAAGTATAGTACTTGCAACGACATCTTAAGACTAAAAATAGAACTAATGTTGATAGTTGAAATCTAAATCCGATAGATGGCGTTGTGCAAATGACGTCATTTTCTGAATCGCGGTGTTAAGATTTTCCGCGCGAGGATGACGTCCACCGTGTTTACTAGGCAAATTGGGTTTCGTTAGGTGTCTTAAAAGTTCTTGCGTGTGTCGTAAAAGTTCTTTGGTTGCTTGGTTTATCGATTTTCTAAATTGGTCGAAAAAAAAGTATTTGCTTATCTTATTGGTTTCGTTTGGTCAACTTTGGTCATTGGTTTGAAGTACGAAGTTAAGATTGTATTTGATTTACTTCGTAGTTTGAATCCAATAGTGCCAATCGTTATACAGTAAGTTAGTGTTGCCAATTCGTTGAGTCACGACCACGAACAGACGATACGTTGTCACACTAGACTGTTCGACGCACCGTTCTTTTAAGTTTGTAGGCTATTCAGTCATAAGTGTTGTTAGTTTTGTTTATTGCTTTAATTTTCCTTGAAAATGCCTCAAAGAAAAAAAACTAACCTTTCGCTGCGTAGCCGAAATGCGAAAAGGATGAGACTTTGTAGGTCTCAGGAATCGGAAGAAGATCGTGAAGCACGGTTATCTGCTAACCGAGAGCACATCGCTCTTTCACGTGAATCGGAAACGTTCACCGAAAGGGAGTCACGTTTAAGTTCACAAAGAACACGGACCGCGACTTTGCGGTCTCAAGAGAGTATCCAGGAACGCGAAGACCGGCTGTCTGCTGATCGGGAGCGCCACTCTCTCTCACGTGAGTCAGAGACATTCACAGAAAGGGAGTCGCGCTTAAGTTCGCAAAGAACTCGGACCGCGACTTTGCGTTCTCAAGAGAATATCCAGGAACGCGAAGTTCGGCTGTCTGCTGATCGGGAGCGCCACTCTCTCTCACGTGAGTCAGAGACATTCACAGAAAGGGAGTCGCGCTTAAGTTCGCAAAGAACTCGGACCGCGACTTTGCGTTCTCAAGAGAATATCCAGGAACGCGAAGTTCGGCTGTCTGCTGATCGGGAGCGCCAGTCTCTCTCACGCGAGTCAGAGACTTTCACAGAAAGGGAGTCGCGCTTAAGTTCGCAAAGAACTCGGACCGCGACTTTGCGTTCTCAAGAGAGTATCGAGGAACGCCAAGCACGTCTGTCATCTGACCGAGAGCGACACGCTCTCTCGCGCGAGTCTGAATCTCTCTCCCAAAGAGAAGAACGATTAGAAATAGCTAGACATAACTATGTAGGTGTACAAAGAAACAATGGAAGTTATCTTGCATCTGAAAGGGAAAGAATAGATGAACTAAGACGAGCAGAAACAGCAGAACAACGTCAATCTCGCCTAGAAATAGAACGAGCTCGATACCATATGAATAGAGAAACAAATAGCGGAGCTGATGAGTCCATGGAAAATGACGATGCAAATATTTTATTACCTTGGGACAATAGGGAAAAATCAGGGTTCACATATTCGTCTAGAATTAATTATGCTGGCTTTACTTTCGTGGGTGACATGAGAGAAATTTGTAATTTTTGTCATGCTTTGAAATGGAGGAAAGAGACAGATGGAATGTGCTGCTCAAATGGAAAAATTGTTCTTCCAAATTTCCAAGATCCACCACACTTACTTATAAGTCTCCTGAATGGCGATCATCCCCAGTCGAACCGTTTTTTGGATAATATTCGTTTATATAACAGTGCTTTCCAAATGACTTCCTTTGGGGCAAAACAAATAACGGAAGGACCGTTCATGCCAACCTTCAAAGTACAAGGTCAAGTTTATCACCTTATTGGATCTTTGCTGCCAGAAAATGAACCCAAATTTCTCCAAATTTATTTTGTATCCGATTACACGCAACAGCTCAATGTTAGAAATCACAATTTTCCCCAGCTCAATGCTGAGCTTTTGGGTCAACTTCAAGAATTGCTGCATCGCGTTAACCAGTACGTTCGTGAATTCAAAGCTGCATTGGAGTCAATTCCACAAGGCAGCAATGATTTCAAAATTGTTATAAGTGCCGATAGACGTCCTGTGGGTGAACACCGTGGAAGACACAATGCACCCGTCGCAGATGAAGTTGCAGTTGTTTTAGTCGACCAGGAGTGTGAGAGACGTGATATCGTGTTGCGTACACGCGACGATCGCCTTCAACGCATTTTGGAAACCCACCGAGCTTACGACGCCCTGCAATATCCACTAATCTATTGTCATGGTGAAGATGGGTACAATTTTGGGCTGTACCAAGTGAACCCTACTACGAGAGTCACTAATTATCAAAAAAAAATATCTGCTCAACAATACTATTCCTACCTTTTACAAATAAGGCAAAACAGTTTCGTATATTTGCAACGATTTCGTGGTTTGTTCAGCCAATTTATTGTGGACATGTACGCAAAAATAGAAACTGAACGTTTAGTGTATATTCGCACTAACCAGCGACGGTTACGCGCTGAAGAATACGTGCACTTGCGGGACGCCATGCAATCAGATAATAACGTCGAAAACTTGGGTCGATTGGTTATTTTGCCATCCAGTTTCACAGGCGGTCCGCGGTATATGCACGAACGAACGCAAGATGCTTTTTGTTACGTCCGTAAATACGGCCGGCCGGACCTTTTTATAACATTTACAACAAATCCAAAGTGGACGGAGATTTGCCAGGCACTTCTCACAGGACAGGCGTCATACGACAGACATGACATTATTGCTAGGATTTTTCATTTAAAACTCAAAGTCTTGATTAATCTACTTACAAAGGAGAAAGTTTTCGGTTCAACTCTTTGTTTTATGTATAGCGTCGAGTGGCAAAAGCGTGGTTTACCCCACGCGCACATTCTTCTGTGGCTGGAAGAAAAAATTCGTCCCGATGCTATAGACAGTGTCATAAGTGCAGAATTTCCGGACTATAATGCAGATCCGATTTTGCATGACATAGTAAAAACACATATGGTTCACGGGCCATGTGGCCTCTTAAACAGGGAATCACCGTGCATGAAAGATGGTCAATGCTCAAAAAAATACCCCAGAGCACTGAAAGAACTAACTATGGCTGGGGAAAATGGGTATCCGCAATACCGGCGAAGATCACCGTCACAAGGTGGTTTCACAGCTACTGTCAGATTCCGTGGACAAGAAATAATTCTAAATAATAGTTGGGTGGTACCGTATTCTCCAGTTTTGTCAAACGCTTTTCAAGCACACATTAATGTTGAAATTTGTAATAGCGTCGAATCTATAAAATATATATGTAAATATGTTAATAAAGGTAGTGATCAAGCCATGATAGCACTAAGAAATAACAACCAATTTGATGAAGTGACAAGGTATCAATCTGGCCGATACATAAGCTCTTCGGAGGCAGTTTGGCGCATTTTGAGTTTCCCTATTCATGAAAGGTATCCGCCAGTCATCCATCTTGACGTGCACCTGGAAGGCGGGCAGCGAGTTTACTTTCAGCCAGAAAATGTGGCAGAAAGAATGAACAACCCAAGACAAACCACCTTGCTCGCATTCTTTCGCCTTTGCGAAAGAGACAATTTCGCTAAGTCTCTGTTGTACAATGAAGTGCCACATTATTATACTTATAACAAGCAGCAAGGTGTTTTTAATCGCAGGAGACGTGGAACTGCTGTAGAAGGCGAGTCCGGCATTTTTAAAGAACACGTGATTGGAAGAGTATACACGGTGCACCCAAATAATGCAGAGTGTTATTATTTACGCCTTCTTCTTCACACAGTGCGAGGACCTACTTCTTTTGCTGAGCTCCGCAAAGTGGACGATATAGAATATCCCACATTTCAAGCTGCTTGCCGCGCACGGCATTTATTAGATGGCGATCAGCATTGGGATGATGCTTTAGCCGAAGCATGCGTCAGTGATAGTCCACATCGTTTGCGCCATTTATTTGCCATTTTGTTGACATTTTGTGGCCTATCGGACGCTGGGCAGTTGTGGCAAAAATATAAAGACGCGTTTGCCGAAGATTTTTTGAGACAGCAAAATATAAATAGTGAAACTTCTGACCAAGTACGTGAAAGCTGCCATAATAGGGCTTTGCTGGCTATACAAGATATAGTTACAAGTATAGGAGGGAACCCCCTCAGTCAATACGGCTTGCCGACACCGACAGTTGGTGGGGAACGAATTAATAGGGAGTATACATCTGAAATAAATTACAACCCCGAAGAGTTAGCAGAAATATTGCGAAATGGCTGTTCAAATTTGACGTCAGAACAACGTCAAATCTTTGATAGAGTATGCTGTAGTGTAGAACATTCATTAGGAGAAATGCTGTTTTTAGATGCACCTGGTGGAACAGGTAAAACTTTCCTCACTAAAGTTATCTTGGCTCAAATAAGGAGCCAAAACAAAATTGCCCTTGCCGTCGCTTCCTCAGGAATAGCTGCCACTTTATTACCAGGAGGAAAAACTGCACATACAACATTTAAAATACCAATCGACTTGGACCGCACAGAAAACCCTGTTTGCAACGTGTCTCGCAATAGTGATAAAGCAAGGGTTTTACGCGATTGCGCCCTTATCGTTTGGGACGAGTGTACGATGGCAAATCGTAAAGCTGTGGAAGCTGTAGATAGAACGTTGCGAGATATAAGACAAAATGACCGACCGATGGGAGGCTTAACGGTGCTATTCTGTGGAGACTTCAGGCAGACACTCCCTATAATACCCAGAGGAACGAGGGCCGATGAAATAGGTGCCTGTTTAAAGAGCTCTATTTTATGGCGTAGTGTCATATTAACTAATTTGAGCTTTAATATGCGAGCATATTTGGGAGGTGACGCAAACGCGCAGGTTTTCTCAAATTTACTACTTCAAATTGGTAACGGCACATACCCGACTCAAGAAGGAGGTAAAGTAACTTTAGTCGAAAGCCTGTGTTCTTCTGTTGCCTCACAGCAGGAACTCATTTCCTCTGTATACGGAGATCCATCAGAGATCTCGAACCATGACGCTGCTTGGCTATGCCAACGAGCTATTTTGGCACCTCGCAACGACCAAGCAGCAGCAATAAATTCTCAAATATTGGTACATGTTTCTGGAGAAAGTAGGGAATATTTATCTATTAACACGGTTTTAGAAGAAGGAGATGCCACCCACTATCCAGTAGAGTTTTTAGACTCTCTAAATACACCAGGTCTTCCAGCACACAAAATTTATTTAAAAGTCGGAGTACCAATCATTCTACTCAGAAATTTAAGCCCACCAAAACTATGCAATGGAACTCGGTTGAGAGTAACAAATCTCCAACGAAATGTCATCGAAGCCGAAATCTTAACAGGTTGCGGCTCCGGTGATGTTGTTTTCATTCCCAGGATACCCATTATCCCCAATAATTTTCCGTTTACTTTCAAACGTGTGCAATTTCCTGTAAGCCTCTGTTACGCTATGACTATTAATAAAGCCCAAGGCCAGACGTTATCCGTTGCGGGTGTAGACCTTACTTTTGATTGTTTTTCACACGGCCAACTCTATGTTTCTCTATCACGTGTTAGCAACCCAAACAACCTTTTTGTATATGCTCCGGGTAATTCCACCGCTAACATAGTATATAGAGAAGCATTAACGTAATCAACTATACCAAAGTCAGGACTCTTATCTAAATCATCAAAAAGGTGATATACTCTTATCTAAACGACGTTGTTTTGCTCTCGACAACCACGCGAACGAAGTCGCGGGCACAGCTAGTAATAACTATGATTTGTAGCTATAAATTGTAATGTTAGTTTGTGTGTTGGTATATTCCGTAAATATTTATATTTAGTATGTAACTTAATTTGCAGAACAAAAAGTTAAGTTATTCACCAATAAATTAATTCATACATTGACTTAGAATTATTCTGCACCTCTAACCAAGTGAGTTTCAAGTAGGCATATTATATTTGTCCTACAACTCACAAGTGAAACCAGAGCACAGTAATAGTATCTGGTTGATTAATGAATTCAATTTGATAACAGTAAAAAGTTCTACATGACTTCCCATTAAACTAATTAATGAACCTTATTACACATTATTAGTATGTTTTACAAAATCATTACAATCAGTTGATTCACAATCAGGACAGTATCCTGTACAGTTTTTCATATTTATTGTTTTTTATTTATTTATTTATTGTTTTGACAAAATTGTTTCAATTGTTTACCACCAACCAAATATATGGTAATATGGTTAACTTTTTATCAACTTATGGTTTTATATAATTAGGAAGGTATATTTTAATCCAGAATCTGATATAATTATCAAAGTTTGGACAAACCAACTTTATCTCAAACTTGAGAATCAAATGCCATTGCCCATACATTTTAGGGTATTTTAGGGTTCCGTACCCAAAGGGTAAAAACGGGACCCTATTACTAAGACTCCGCGGTCCGTCTGTCTGTCACCAGGCTGTATCTCATGAACCATGATAGCTAGACAGTTGAAATTTTCACAGATGATGTATTTCTGTTGCCAATATAACAACAAATACAAAAACAGAATAAAATAAATATTTAAGTGGGGCTCCCGTACAACAAACGTGTTTTTTGAAAGTTTTTGGGATAATGGTACGGAACCCCAGGTGCGCGAGTCCGACTTGCACTTGGCCGGTTTTTTATACAAATTTTCACTTAATAATCAACTTTCTACAGTACATTTACAATATTTTTTAGCTTGGTTACTTACCACTAACAAGCATCTGCAAACTCTGTATCTCAGACTTCTGATTCTCACTGAGGGTCTGTAGCTGCTGCAGCTCCGCCCGGAGCCCTAGGACTTCAGACTCCAGCTGCTCCTTGTCCTGGATCATCTTCCTCATGTCCTCTGCAACGAGGGAAGGTTACAAACTTTAATTATGGTCAAATCAGGGATAAGTATAAATTTGTTGGTGGAATGAATGTGTCAAAGGAAATCTTAAATGAGAACCATGCAACTGAATTCCAATGCAACAAATTAATTTTGATTACAGCAATACTGCTACACTAATATGGAATTTAAATCCAATCTTTACCCTTACTTACCCAGGACATACTAGATATTATAAATTCCCTATATAGATTCTACTAACCAACCACCACAATTACTGCAGATTACAGTTTAGTAAATAATAACAATAACATGTGTTCTGTTAAGTATGAACTAGATTTCTAAGTGGCTCTAAATCACTTCACTGTGAGTGCTAATGAGTCACATTCACATAACAATAATAAATGGCTTAGAATGACACTGATTGTTATTCCTTTTATCCTGAATAGTTATTTTGATTTAATTTTTATTTTGTCTGGCTTTGCTCTTGACTCTAGTCTAGGTCAGAGGTGAGAGAGACAAAGTCGACGATGGAATGAGCTACTATGGGCAAACTAACCCCCACTATGCCAAGACCTTGCCAATTTACACGCCAGGGACTATACAGGTGTCCTTAATCCAATTGATTCTTGTCTTGTCTTATTAGAACAAATGCTGTCAATAAAATTAGATATGATGTGGTTGACAGGCAATAAAAAATAACAAAAATATTGTTTATGTGACAACACAAATAGACATGGTTGTAGCAAGTGTTTCGTTGACAAAAGATTTAATTTTATTTATTTATTTAATAAGACTATAAATTGTGTTAGTAATTCTGGTTAAATGTTAGCATAATCAGCTCAACATCAAGTTATAGAAGTCAATCACATAATAAACCATCACCTGCCAACAACTTAAAAAGTGACCTACAGTATCTTACCAAACAATGGATATTTTTTTATTACAGTAACTAATTGAAATGTAATGTGTTTCGTTGACAAAAGATTTAATTTTATTTATTTATTTAATAAGACTATAAATTGTGTTAGTAATTCTGGTTAAATGTTAGCATAATCAGCTCAACATCAAGTTATAGAAGTCAATCACATAATAAACCATCACCTGCCAACAAACTTAAAAAGTGACCTACAGTATCTTACCAAACAATGGATATTTTTTTATTACAGTAACTAATTGAAATGTAATACTTCACAGTATCTCCTTAAATGTGACCTTCTACATCCTTCATTTAATGCATGGGATAGAAGTAATTGTAAATTGACCATAAAAATTGTAAATGCAGATTTAAAAAAAACCTTTTAAAAACAAATATATTGTTTAAGAAAACTGACAAAAACATTCATCAAGGTGAAGTTATAATATTTATGTGACAAATAGGCATAAATGTTGTTTACTTTAAGGAGGTAAACATGCGAAAATAATGCATTCAGAAAACTAAAATGCAGATAATGAATGTTGCAAGAATGGCCACTACCTGATGTTTTGAGCAAACCAGTTTGTGTAGCAGCAGGGACAGGTGAAAACAAGGACAAGGGTAACATAACTTATCTGAATGTCAACCAGCAGGCCACCAATTAACAGAACAAAGGTACTCTACTATCTAAAGAGATTCAGTTTGAATAACTTTGACATAAGTACAGCCACAACAAAAACAATGTTAACACGTGAATAATTGTAATTTCATGCATTTCAACAAACCAGAACCAAGCCTACGATACCCCGCGCGGCCTACACTGCTGATAACAGACAACGAACCTTCTTTTTGCAAGAACAACTCTTTCATTTTCGCTCGCTGAACATTAAATTCTTCTTCGAGTACACGTCTCGCTTGGTCCGGGGCCGGGCCGTTGCACTCTCCCGCGGCCTCCACTTGAAACAGAAACACCGTACAGTGCCTCTACGGAAGACATTATAGCCTAAATTAACAAACAATTGAACAAAATAACACACCTTTCGCAGTCTCTGTTGTATCACTTGACATCGTGGACTGGATGTCCATTAACTCTAATTATTGCTAAAATAACAGTTGTCTTCGAATTATTCGCATTATTGCACAGATTTACAACTTCTAAAGTTTAGAAATTATGAAATATTGCAGAGAAAAAGATGAATTCACTGAAACTATTTGACGTTTCTCATTTGACGTTTTTATTGTGTTGACAGTTTAAAAAATAAAAATTGCGTTCTGAATGTAAATATAAAACTAGGCTGCGTTCAAATTTTTTACAAAACCTTTTTATTTTTTGGTGTTGGCCTGTTGGGTGACATTTTATACGACGGCCTGGGCCCACGTTTAGTATGGGCCGACAGTTATGTCTAAACTCCTTTATACCCATATCTGAAAAAAAAACGTTTTTAAAAGTATTATCCTAGGGGTATCAAAATGAAACCCGACTTAGGGACAGGGCTAGCAATGGCAATTAAAGTGGGTTGCGGTCAGTTCAGTAGGCCAACACATGCAGGTTGGAGCAGGGTAGACCTTCAACCCTCACTATTATAGAAGCTATTTTCCTTTAAAGAAATTATTTGCAAATAAAATACAGTTTGGTCCCTTACTTGCCTAACATTTTCGAAATTTCGAGCTTGTTTAGAAAAAATCCACACACTAATGTAACTTTGCAGAATTAAAAAATAAGGGAAATCAAAAAAAGGATATTGGTTTCTAGTTGTTATTTTTTTGTTTTTGCTACTTTTTAGGGTTCCGTAGCCAAATGGCAAAAAACGGAACCCTTATAGATTCGTCATGTCTGTCTGTCTGTCTGTCTGTCTGTCTGTCTGTCTGTCTGTCCGTCCGTATGTCACAGCCACTTTTTTCCGAAACTATAAGAACTATGCTGTTGAAACTTGGTAAGTAGATGTATTCTGTGAACCGCATTAAGATTTTCACACAAAAATAAAAATAAAACAATAAATTTTGGGGGTTCCCATACTTGAAACTAAAACTAAAAATATTTTTTTTCATCAAACCCATACGTGTGGGGTATCTATGGATAGGTCTTCAAAAATGATATAGATGTTTCTAATATCATTTTTTTCTAAACTGAATAGTTTGCGCGAGAGACTCTTCCAAAGTGGTAAAATGTGTGTCCCCCCCCCCTGTAACTTCTAAAATAAGAGAATGATAAAACTGAAAAAAATATATGATGTACATTACTATGTAAACTGCCAGCGAAAATTGGTTTGAACGAGATCTAGTCAGTAGTTTTTTTTTAATACGTCATAAATCGTAAACCGCAATTTACCAAGTACGGAACCCTTCGTGCGCGAGTCCGACTCGCACTTGGCCGGTTTTTTATATTCTCATTTAATCCTGGTAAATAATAGTCACTTTAGTACGATGCAGTGTGGATGTGATAAAGTTTTTGTCACTGTGATTTATCGTTTTGTCAGTGTTTGATTACAGCAAAACCACATAGTTTGTTGTTTTGCTTCATGATGTTTTAATTTGACACGATCTTCTTGAAAACAAAATGAATAGGCGTAAGAATATTCGAATAAAAACTGGCCAAGTGCTAGTCGGACTCGCGCACGAATGGTTCCGTACTTGGTAAATTGCTGTTTACGATTTATGACGTATTAAAAAAAAACTTCTTACTAGATCTCGATCAAACCAATTTTCGGTGGAAGTTTACATAAAATAATAATAATTACATAAAAATGTAACAGAAGCAGATAAAAAACTTACACCACTCAACTTGCAAAATAAAAACACTCAAATCAATGAAAATATTATAAGCACACAGCAAAAAGTTGCAGCATGGGCTGGAAAAGCATTACACGGAAGACACCAAACTACCCTGAGCCAGCCACACGTCGATAAATTAAAGTCGAACGAATGGCTCAAACGAGGTGAATTGTTTCCCGAAACTGAAGGTTTCATGCTTGCGATCCAGGATCAAATAATTGCAACACGTAATTACAGAAAGTACATAATTAAAGACTCTAATCAACCGACTGACACATGCAGACATTGCAACAGTGCCTCTGAGACCACACAGCACATAACAGGGGCCTGTAAATCTCTCGCACAGACAGATTATAAACACCGACATGACCAAGTTGCCGCCATTATACACCAACACCTAGCACACAAATATAATCTTATAGACGAGATGATTCCTTAATATAAATATAAACCTGAAATAATTTTAGAGAACAGACATCAGAAAATGTATTGGGACAGAACAATAATTACAGACAAAACTATACATTATAATAGACCTGACATCACTGTACACGACAAAGTATATAAAACAGTGTACCTAATCGACATAGCTATACCTAATTCACACAACATCCAATCAACAACTCAGTAAGTACCAAGAACTCGCCATTGAAATAAAAACCCCAGTGGAAAGCACAAACTGTCCACATAGTCCCTATATTACTTTCATCTACCGGTGTAGTACCAAAAGCTCTCACGCAAAGTCTTGACACTCTACACATGCCTTCTCACACACTTTACATGCTCCAAAAAGCCACCATCCTCAATACTTGTCGCATAACCCGGAAGTTCCTGACTTCCTCTACATTATCATCCACCTTTTCAATTTAATTTTCCCCTCACACACTTGGTCCTGGCCCGTGTGTAAGGTCGTATACTCTCTTAAAAGAGAAGAAAGGTAAAGAACTCAATATAATAATAATAATAAAAATGTATTAAAATAAAAAAAAAGATAAATAAACGAAATAATAATAAATTCATTTATTTGCAAACGAGTGTCACAGTTACATAAAAGCTCTGTCTCCTGAACTAGGTAGTTAACCTGTATCTCAGGAGACAGAACATGGTAGTGTACATCATATATATTTTTTAGTTTTATCATTCTCTTATTTTAGAAGTTACAGGGAGGGGGTCACACATTTGACCACTTTGGAAGTGTCTCTCGCGCAAACTATTCAATTTAGAGAAAATGATATTAGAAACCTCAATATCATTTTTGAAGACCTATCCATAGATACCCCACACGTAGGGTTTGATGAAAAATAAATTTTTAGTTTCAGTTTATGGGAACCCCCAAAATTTATTGCTTTTTTTATTTTTGTGTAAAAATCTTAATGCGGTTCACAGAATACATCTACTTACCAAGTTTCAACAGCGTAGTTCTTATAGTTTCGGAAAAAAGTGGCTGTGACATACGGACGGACAGACAGACAGACAGACAGACATGACGAATCTCTATGGGTTCCGTTTTTTGCCATTTGGCTACGGAACCCTAAAAACTTAGTATAATCGAATAGACAAAAATCAAAATAACAAAATAATCTTCAAAATCATTAGATCGACGTACACGTAAATTTTCCGATATCTTGTAAACATTGTCGTTTTTGGCTAAGAACGACATCGCGCTGATCCTTCACATCTTGTGGATTTAACTCATAGAATATAATAACTCCCGCACTCCACTTCTAATAGATTTAACCATTTTCTAATTGGATTTGGGCAAAACACTGTACAGCACAATCTGACAGCTTATGTACCACGAAAGTGACTGATGTAAAAACATACAAAACTTTTTGGGAAAACTAATTGAAAAAATGTGAAAACTAAGCAATGCAAAGTTAAATTAGCCAGACTATATTCTGTTTGAAAGGTCAGTAAACCAAACCTTTTCGGGACGGGTTGTTATTGTATTCGAACATGCTTTGTGCTCACTCTGCAACCTACATTCTCTCAAATTTGCCTCCATAGGTCGAAAATGTCGTAATATACTTAACTGTTCAAAAGCCTCGTTGGTCTAGTGGTCGCAGGTTCGATGTCGGTCCGGCCTGTCGTGTTTTTCCATTTAGTATTTCTCGGAATCAGGACTTATGCCTGGTTAGTGGCGGTTTTTTTTTTTTTTTTTTTGATTTACCAGCAGGCTGAATAGGCTGGAGCCTAGGGCGGCAGATTTTAGGGGGCGGCAAACCTGGGCATTTTTTCATTTGATATTACCCTTTCTTATACCCTACCAAATGTATAATTATTTTTATTTTTATTCTCTCGAAGTAAGGCGTAAGTACTTCTTGCTTATCTCTGCCTCCCGTATTACGCGAAGTGAGTCCGATTGCCAGGAGCCCGTGGCGCAGTTGTAGAGGCTGTTTGTTCCTGTGGTGCCCAAACAACAGCTTAGACCGCGAAGTCACCGCCTTTGGCCGTACCTACGACTCGTACGGTGTCCCGAGCTAACTTGCCTCCAGTTCGAGCGCTCACAATGCTAAATATGCCCTTCTGATATCAGCACCGGGGTGTGACCAGCCGAATTGCGCAAGTGAATTCGGCAAGGCGAACGGTTTGACCGCTATCAAATCGACCAATCACATACGAGATGAATGACGCGATGTTAATTTCCGTCTATGTGAGTGATTGGTCTATTGATAGCAGTCAAACCCTTTGGCTTGCCGTATTCACTTACGCAATACGGCTGCTGGTTTGCTGGGAGATGGATAGATGTAGTGTGTCGTGAATGTTTAAGTTTTGTGAGAAGATGGATGAAAGATAGATTAGTAAATAATTGTTTAACTATTCTTTGTAGATTTTTACTTCTGTAAGGTATTTTTTGTGTATTTTTCTTCTATCTTTTTTTGTTACGAGTATACCGATCTAACGTGTGTTTTATTTTTAATTCGTTTTTATTTGTAAATATGTAAATTTAATTTTAAAGTATTTTGCCTAATTCTTGTATGTTTCGTTTTAGTGTTGCTTTTTGTTATTTTTATTGTGTTATTTGCATTGTATAACGCTTTAGGTGTAACCTGTAAAGGTATACCTACATGTATAAGTACTTAAATAAATAAATTTGTGCTCAATTCAATGGTGTTCCAAGGCGTAGAATAGCCCAATTAGTTTATATTATTATTTCCTATGATTTTCTAATTCAAAGAAACTGAGAAAAATAAAACAATACACACACGATTTAAAATAAATAATTTTATTTGGTATGAACTAATTCACATTTATTTTTCTACATTACTATCTTCGTGAACAAATAGTAAACTATTGTTACTATTTATAACAATAGAGAATCTGCATCATTGTCATGAGTGTTTGTAACAATAAATAAATATCTTATTATCTATTTAAAACAATGTTTTTTATTTGTATAGCGCCATCCTCTAACAAAAATACTCTCTAGTACATTTAAAGGCACAGACGTATCACAGCTTGATGTCTAATGTTTTAGAACATTATTAAAATTTAATCATTATTTACAATCTCAATCAGAGAATAATACGAAGATTAGTAAAATGCAAAATTTACAGCATCAAAAAAATCTGTGCATGCATGACACACTATCGTGACTACTAGATGGCGCTGATGAGTTTAATTCCGCTATTCTCCGCTACATGGAGTTAGAAGCCAAGCTTTGCATTCCGAAACCGTCGCTCGTCGTCGACGTCTTCGAGGCAGGGCACTTGGACGAGGTTGAAGTAGATGTGCCCCATGAGGTGCGAGGCGGACGTGTTGGTGGTCTTGAGGCAGTCAAAGAGCATGTCGTCGCAGGTACAGTGCGACTTGCTGTACAGCGAGTTGTTGGTGAGGTTGTAGCGGTTGGAGAAGGCGCGGACCTTGGTCGGGCAAAGGTCGTGTGTTCGGCAGCAGCGGTCCAGGCGTCTGTCTGCGCCCAGGTCGTGATAGTCTGTTGCTATGTCACCCGTGCCGCACCACTTCGTACCTGTAAAGATTATAATGTCCAAAATTAGTATTAATAACTGCTGTGATGCTCATCTAATGCCATGCCGTCTATGTTCGCAGAGAATGCCCAAACATCACAACAGTAAGATGTGAACACTACTTACAATATCTATCTATTTTTATTTACCTGGTATGATCCCCTGTAGCAGCGTGAGTGGACTTCCTCCCAGCAGACCCGCATGCGCCCCGCCGGCGTCCAGCCTGGCCCGCGCCCCGCCAGTCTCCTGCCAGCCACCGCCACTGCTGCCGGTGGTGGGGGTGTTCCCACCCTCGTCGAAAGCTTCTACACCTGCCACCTGGAACAGATTAATTATTGGGTAAGAAGGAGAATCCATAAAAATGTTAGTCTGCGCGGTTCATAGAGAATCCTCATTTAACCTACTGTCCAAATACTAATTAATTGTTGACAAGGATGTTCAAATGAATGTGTTGTAAGGCAATGGTATTAATAAAAAATAAATAAGTTAATTTCAGTGTTCTCTTTTAAGTATAATGTTAGCTACTCGCCACTAGGTGGCACAGAATATTCAAAGACCGGAAATCAGTTTTTAACTTGCCTGATTTTCACTGATATAACCAACATAGGAATGAGGGAATTGCTATTAATTGCGTATTTATATAATACACTCGCGTGCATGACATGCGTGTTGAATAGATCACAATTTCTATCAGATCGCACATGGATCTATCAGATAGCCCATGAACGTTTCGACACGACATTGAGGACTTATATAGGTAACCGCGGTTGGCAATAAAGAAATATTCATAGAGATAAAAATAAATATAATGCTCAATATTGGTTGTTTGACGGCACAATAATTCCGGGTTAAGGACGAATGTGAGGTCAATGTGGTAGAAAAATGTGGCATATTCATTGGCATGTTATGAAACTTACTAAACGTTTCGAAGAGGGAGATGGCATTAAAATGCCAATAGTTTTTGCAAACAGATGCTAGTGGAAGTCATAGAAACGATTAATTTATTTTTTTGATGCGATGCGCTTGTAGGGGAGAGATATTTTAGGAATACTTAACTAAGATTTTATCAGCTTAGGGTAACAGGATCAGTCACATTTGCTGTTGTTTGAGGCGGCAATATTTTTGCTTTAGCATTAGAAGTCGCTGGTGAAATGCCGTAGACATGATGGCAGATAGGTTATACCTACCTACATGTTAAACCACATTTGAAACGGATTGTGGTGTTTGCACTGCAGCACAATTCAGAACTTTAGGAGAAAGCAATGACCCGAGGACCGTGACCTACGTCGAGTTTGTAAGTTCCTACTTAATACTCGTAGATAGGTTGGTTATAGAAATTACAATTCTTAGACATATCAGAAGGGTCATCACTCATCAGACTCACGTACAAATAAAAAAAAAT